>CM034547.1:39331908-41731908 GCA_020055645.1 Tomocerus qinae
ACGGACGGTTGAATGAAATGAATATTTGAGTCTTGAGACGAAGTGCAATGCACCGGAGGAGAATTTATGGTAGCCTTTGGCCACACTCGAATACATTCTTTTCAAATCGCGAAACGCTTCTACAGATAAGTAGGGAGTCTGGTGACTGGAACTCTGGAGTGCCTATCTCAGATATTTCATATAAATCTGTACTACTACTACTACGATGTATATACTTAAGAGTTATATCGGAGTGAAGGAGAGAAGCCGGGTGGGCATCTTTCTGCCGACTCTGCCGTTCTTTCTCTCTCTGCCTCACCACCCATTAGTCTTCTGAGGTAGTCAACGCTCCAGTCACACGCACAATTCTCCAGCTCCGAGGAGAAAGTGGTGACAACCCGACTTTCTTCAGCTGACACTTTTTGTTTTACAGTTTACTTTATTTTCCACTGCACTTCCATTTCTCATAACTCTCACGCATTACTTTATTACTCTACGCAAATGCAATGGCCAGTCTTCAGTCCAAGTTCTTCCTAATTCTAGTAACTTCGATTGTGTATAAAAGTACAAATTATAAGAACTACAAATAGGAGCATCACAAGAAACAAAACTTATCTGTCCTTTATTTCTTTATAGCTCTAAAATTGATACATGCATTTATTTATCTGACGATGTTACAATTTGCAAGAAATAAGCAAAGGTATTTATATAGCAGGGACATTATTACAATACCATTATGATTGTTATTACTCTGCTGCAGCCAATGAATGATCTTGATTAATTTCAATTACAAAATTGTTTTTGACTTAATTTGGTCTAGCTATTACAAAATTTTGTCTGTTTTCATTGTCTTAAGATGTCACCATTTTTAATTCTTCTTATATAAATATGTGTTCCTTAGTATTGACAGGTATTTAAGGAAGTTTCTTGATCAGGCCCTTAAAAATCCTGAGGGTGGATAACTATCGAAGACTTTAGTAGACGAATCTGTAAGATAAATAAGTGTCGTGTGGGATGTGGAAACATTTATGGCTATTTAGGTAATTGAATGGATGACAGTGGTGGAGGAGAGATGTATTTTAAATTCAGCAGAGAGTGTGGAAGTGGAGGTTTGTGTTGTGGATTTTGTTGTTGTGTTGGGCTGTCAGTGAAAGGAGAGACAAGTGGAATTCTACAAATGAATGGGATGAGATGCCATGTGTCAATTTCAATAATGAAATGGACTTTGCGTCACTGCGTAGATGAGGAGATCGCTTTGTTCGTCTGCCGGAGGATTACTTCTCCTGTCGTTGCTTGTATTTGTCAGTACCTACATATCTGAAGGATAGTATAGTATAGGTTATAGTTGTTTGCCAAGGCAGGACAAGGAAGTTCTGGTGCTACTTACTTAGGTGGAATGGACCACTTGGCTGCACGTGAATCGGAATAAGTGAGAATGGGGAGAAATTGGTAAAAAATCCTTTTAGTTTTCAGTGGAGATTCCCCTCCCTTCTCATCTGATTTACTCTTGTCAATGATGCGTTTCCCAAAAAATGGAAAGATCCATTCTCCTCGCTCAGCTCAGAAAAATAAATAAAAAACGGCAGTTGACTCCGACGCGAAGTGCCACTTTGGCAAAGTGATCCATAAAAAAGGCGAACGGACCCTCTCCGAACATTTCCCTGTGCACTTGCTCCGCAGACAGACAGACTTCTCGGCCGCATCCTCTTCAGCTCTCTCTCATCCTGTTCCTCCTCACTGACACACAATACCAACCACACACAATATCTTAAACGCTACACTCACCATTCTTATTTACGGCCTTTTACCACACAAAAATAACCGCAAATACGCATTTACATTCAATTTAACTCACTGCACTCCACTGCCTACCAAATTCTTCCCACTTTTACTTTACTACAAATGAACTCACACTCTACTCCCGTCATCCTTTCAATTCACCTCATAATCTACACAAAATGTTGACAGCTCTCCTTCATTTCATTTTAGATATGCAAAGCGATATTATAATTATTTCATTGATTGTCTAACCAACTTGAGAATGCTATCAAAAGGCAATCAAAAGGTATTAAGCTCTATTTATTATTAAACAATCGTGTCATAAAATGTGCATCAATTTTTTTTCTTTATTTTCATGCAGAACGTTTATTTTTGGTCTACTTGTAGGGAATGTAGCAGTTGAGGCAGTGAAGAAACAAAAGCATGGCATTAGGGTGATTGGTGAGCGTTACAGTTTTTTATTGCGATGAAAAATGCAGTTTGAAGTTTCCTGTGGGAGTTCTTCATTTTTCTTAAGAAAAGCTGAACATTAATCTGAGACGAGTAAAAATGAAAGCAAGCAAACTGAAGTTGTCTGAGTTTACGAATGTGCAGAGAGGTATGTGGGCTGTCTTGTTGTTAATGGTCCACAATTAATTATTCAACTGCAAATGGTAACAAAGACTTGATCAAATGTTGTTGCTTCTATGCAGATATCCAATACACAAATCTTAGTATATATTTAAGGTATTGCAGTCATTGGTACACTGTGTAAGAATTCCTTACGGTGCATTCTTAAATACGATACCTACCTTGTTTATTTTTAGTATGAAAAGTAAATCCGCTAAAGGTAAACTAAACTCTCCTGCATTCCGGTCATTACCTCTCATTTACTTAGTTAACTATTGGCCAATTACTAAATTCCGTCACAATTGGCATTTTAGACTTTAGAGTATCTTTGCTTGACCAATTATGCTTTCTTTTCTGCAATTTTAAGCATTTTCTATAATATAATAAATGTTGTAAATATTTGCAGCTACAAACAGTAAGGATAATACAATCATAGCTAGTATTCTAGAGAATACGGTACACGTATTAATTCCAGGGATAACAATAAGTGATTGGTATTAGGAAAGAAGAATGATTACAGGTTGAATGGTAGATTGTTTGTAGTCGTTGCAAACAGAAGAGAGGTACGTAAAGTAAATAATAAGGAACACAATAGCTACTTTATAAAATGCATGAGCAGAATGTTTAGGGAGAAGAGTGTGTGTTTGTAAGAAGGTGTGATGTGGAGGAGAGGCGGTTGATGTATGTATTTGAGTAGGGGAAACAAGGTAAAGGATGTAGCGAACAAGAAGGAATGTTGTTGATGATGATGTGATGCAGTAGCTAATTGTACGAAAGAATTATGAGTGGAAACTTGAATACATAAATATAAATAAACTGGAACTGGCTGGTTAGCAAAGAAGAAGCAACAAAATGCATGTCGTTTTTAAGTAGAAGCAGCAGTTTTACGAGATGAGATGAGCCACTCTCATTACTCCTCCATCCAACTTCCCTTCCACCACTTTGCCTTAATCACTCCCTCCTCCATCACTAACTATCTATCCTCTCTTCACATTAATATTCTCCTTCCCAAGTATACCTGATCCTGCCCTGCCTCTCTCTCTCTCTCTTCATCTTCTCTTAGCTAAATGACACTCCACTTTACTCTCATTTCACCCAAAAACTCTTTATCCCAGGAGAACAACTTTCATAAGTTTCGTCTTTTCTTTTTACATTTACATTGCACTTCATTTCAAATTCATATCACTCTATTCTACCTACCACTTTTTCTAGACCAACAAATCTGGCTGACTTTATTTTAATTCCAGAACTGCTAATTGTATAGGTACTTTAATAATAAAATACTATAAACATACAATTTAAGTCTACAAGGAAAAAAATGGAAACTTTTAAAGCCAACTGTATGTCTGAATTCCTTTCGAAACAAATACTTTTCATAAGATGTCACTGTGTCATCATATTATGAAAAGAATAATAGAAGAAAATAATAAACAAATCTATCAAAATAAAATATAGAAGTATTATTTATAGTTTATAAAAAATCTTACATGGATTTTTAGTGACTCTCTCAGGCTTTTCTTGTTCTATTTGGTCGGTTTGAAGAGGAGACGGATAATCGTGGTAAAGCTTTATTTTCATATACACATTTTGCAAAACTACAGAAAATGAAAGTGCCATTTCTATAGTTTAGAACATTGATGTGTATCATTTGTCGCTTGCATTGTATGCACTTGTATACTACTATTGTTGATATCTGCTGTAGAGCTAACCTCATTACATAATAAGCATTTTCTGTGATGTGGGTAATGCTGTGTAGATGTCCGTAAATGAAAATTGGGTTTTAGTAAGCAGAAAGTGTTTAGTTGCAGTCCCACGTAGTACTATTTGGCAAGGGAATTGAGTCTTCATAATGGAAGGGGCTGAGAGTAATTAAAAAGTAGTAGGCCTGGTCCAATAGACAAACTAATAAAGTTTATGGATATAAAATGTAGTGGCACGGCACACGGCACCTGAACCTGAACTGCAGAGCAAAAGTCAGAAGAGCCCAGCTTGGCTTCCACCTCCAACTTATTTGAGGCGCATCAAGAACAGGAAAGCCAAATGGCCAACCTCCATGCTTTATACTCTTCTCATTATAATTATTTTAGCGGCTACTCCTCACAACTTTATGCCTTTTATCTCTCGAGAAGACAACGCTACTGACAAGGGAAAACATCTACAGCTTTACCTCAGTTTACCTTACCGAAGGCTGCACTTTTGAATTATTTCTGTGTTCATTTAAATGATTATCTAAAACCTTATTTACATTTCGAAGTTTACATATTACCCGAATTTATCTGGCCAGATTTGCACTCTTCAATCCCTAAGAACTTTTCCAATATTTTATGGTTCATTTAATGTCGGATGTTTCTGTATATCTATACTCCATTTATACGTAGATTTGACCAAAAACTAATACTCTTATATATTTAATTTGATATTTATTAGTACAGTTATCTACACATAGAGATAGATATACACATGCAGTCAATTTAATCACTGAATATAATATTAACAGCAAGAAAGATTAGATTTAAATCAAATTATAAAATCCAAATTGTTTTTATAGATCTTTATTCAGGATTTTTGAAGTTTTTAATGCGTAATTGTAAAAATTAGGCATTCGGTTATTATTGGATTTACCGCCACCAAAATTCGTAACTGAGTGCAGACAGTTCAGAGTCAATCTCTGATTGGTATCTAGATAGTTTTCCTTGTGAGTTGGGCTGATAAACTCATCCTTTGCAGTGGCAAACGCAATCCAATTTCCTCCTTCTCTTGCGTAACACGGCATTTAATTTTCATTGTGATCGTTATGTTATGATATGGCATGTCCAGTCAGCTACTTTATGAACTTTAGGAAAAAAACAGCAAAAAATGCATTTCTTAATGTTTTAATTTCCATTTTCTCTACATTTCTTGGGCAGTTTACATCTCATCCGTTTCTCTAATTTACAGCTTTCACAGACAATTTTTATATTTTTTCTTACAGCTGCAAGTTATTTAGTTGACGGCATTACAAGTTCCTTCTTGTAGTTCACTTTACTTACAATCAAATCCTTAATAAATCAGCAAGCAATGGCTGGGAATTCAAGGACGATTTCATCATTTCTCAAGCACTTTGTGGCTACTGAACAAATGTAATCTGCCTCCACTGACTCTAACTGCCCAAGATAATCTCAAACTTCATTTCGTGTTAACCCTATGTTTCTGCCTCTAATCGTCTGTCTGAGTACTTGGGAAAAGTACAACACTGGATATCACTCCTCCTATCAATCCACCTAGTAGCCAAGAAGGTTTAACAGCCTGTAGACTGAACAGTAGCCAAATGATTAAACAATAAAAGTTAATGTCAATCATATTTCTCTGTTCAAGGACAAATATGCTTACCTCTGCTCATTCTCACATCACACACTACAAAGCCCAAACACCTTGCTAAACATACTAAATTCAAGAACACAAATGCACTATAAAAACCAAAGTTTTTTAATAGTATGTTTTAAAATAAACCAAATCCGGACATTGTGAGTGTAGTGGCATTTTCAATACACATGCTAATCCAATTACTATTTTGATGGTGATGGAATAGTTCTTGTAAATATGATATATTACATAGCGTTAGTGCTTTGTAACTTCTTGTCCAGACAGCATCCTGTCCTATTACTTATTGCTTTATTATAAAATGGGAGAATAGGAAAGTCGGATCTGTAGTAGGTGATTCTCTATGCATGATACCAGCAAGCACTTATTTAATTGCTTTAATCGCTTACACTCATGTACGTCTGTACATAATTTGTCCATGCCAAATAAAATAGCTAACAGCACATCCAAGTATTGGAAAAATGGTCAAAAAAGTCAATTTTTCATGATTTCTCAGTAAGCTTTCGGGATCTCATTTAAGTCGGTTAATAATCACAATGTCAGCTGATTTTTCAATAAATCCTCTAATTTTGTAGGTTTTTGCTAGCCCCTCCAAGAGAATGAGTCTATATTTAAGTCTTTTAGTATGCACCGAAAACGAAATCTAAAATTTTATTTGTTGAAAGTGATCATAGCCACGAATGGACACTGCGTTTGTATAAAATGCCATGGGATCTGTGCTATGCTATATATTATTGTCTGAGTAGTTATTGCAGAGCGGAGGTCTAAGTGAATATTATTGGGGTGTATGGGTGATGTATGTGGAGAGCGAGATGGGGAAGGAGCTACTTGATACAAGTCACAATTGGAGAGAGCAATAATGTGTGTAGACAATTATGTAAAGTCGGTTTGGCATTGTAATTGAGTGAGTGTCGGAGAGTGTCGTGTGAAACAAAAGGTAGAGAGGAGAATAGTTATGGGATTCATATTTCTTGATTTGTTGTCACGGAGTAAGTAACGAAGCGAGATTAGTTAAACAGGCCGGCGGATAATCAGGCAATAAATATTCACGTTATGCAAAATGTAGTGCCTTTACAAATTGAGATGTACGCTCCGTCGCCTGCCTGCCTGCCTCATCTGCCCTGCCCTGTCTCTCTGCCCTACACAATACAAACTCGCATCTCCTCCATCCAACCTCATCCCTATCTCAGTATTATTACACTTTTGGCCAAATACTCAACCACTCTCTGTTATTATTATTCTACATATTCCTTTCTTGTTTGCCAACTTTCCTATCAGATTCCCTGTCTTAACTGATCTGTCAACCTGTGCATACGCTCTGCTCTCTCTCCGATGCTCCTTTAAAGAATAAAATAAGCAATAACTCACCTCCAGTGCATACAATCTACTACTTCATCCACGGCCTTAACACATCCAGCTTGAATTACCTCCATTCCATGTGCACAACAAATCAATATCATAACGATATGGTCTCTTTTACCCTTAAATCGCACCTGCTTAGTGCTTACTAGAGGACTTTGATGTATAACTGGTTGGCTGTCACTAGTACTAAGTCATAATAGCTACTTATACTCATAGCAAAGTATATTTGTAATGTATAGTGCATTATTCTTTTTTAGCTAATTTTTACATAACCAGTAGTAATTCTATCTATAAAAATATATATGCCCATGTTACAAATATTCTATGTATCTGTGTTCCTTCTTGCTGCAATACATAAGCGCGTATGTAATTCAGATTGCAAAACAAAGAACTCTACTTTGGTTGGGTTAACATAAGAATTATAATATTAACTTACTGACTGACTGGTGGTCTAGTATCATATAACTGCCAGTAATCCTAGATAGATATACATGCAGTTTAAGTTAGTGTTATATTTTAAGAGGTATAGCAAATTATGGGGAATATAGAAAATGTCATAGTTTCAAAAGGTTTGTTGCTTCATAGAATCAAGTAGAATAAGTCCAATAAGTAGTCTTGTAGTTTTTCATTTGGATACCTTGTTATTAGTATATAGAGAACTCAGTAGGAATAGGATAACACTTTTGATAATTGATTGGATTAAATAGTCGTATCTATGGATGTGTAAGATATACAGAAGTGTTGAAAGGGAAATTCTCCCTCCAGCCTTTAGCACACAAATTTGTGTTACAGTTCTACTTTATGGTTTTGGTATAGCTAGGTCTTTAAAGTTAAGAAATAGGATTCGTCATGTTTGTGCTAAGTATATGGTATGTGTGGGAAGGAGGAGGGAGTGTATCATTTGCCTCATTCATATTCCAGTAACGACACACTCTCAATTCAATTGAATCGAATTTGCTTTCTCCTCCAAATTGAATTGCAACTTCAGTCAAAGTTGAAGTACAGACTCCGCACACTCGCACAAGTGTATACCTACCTATATCATTCCTATAAGTGCCGAGGTGACCATACTTGTGTACGTGCAGAAATGTTTATTCCATACTCCAGCACAGCCACGCCATAACATTAGGATTATTATATAAATAGGCATAGATTTCGTCATCTTGTCATAATAAGCCTTACATGCACCGTATAGGAGCATTAAGGGACTCCTTCTCAGCCTAATTGTATGTTGAGCCCCCAAAATTAAGCTGGTAAAATATCATGTTTACTTAAAAAATTATGTACTTTACGTACTTTTATAAGTACATTCTTAAGTATATGGTATTAACATATTAGAATAATATAGAGCCTGGTTTTAATACATTTTCTCCAGTATAACAACGAATTAGTCTCATATCAAGTAACTGTAAATTTATTTTTTAACTTATAATTATTTCGATAATTATAAGGAACTTTACCTAACCAACAAAATGAGAGTCCTTATAGGAAATTTCTCTACAGCTGAGTATCAACAAAAGAAAATTCATGTGGGCATTTCTGTGTCAGGTTAGAGAGGTGCAGAGATGACATGTAATTCCATTTCATCAGAGACTGGCAGACAACTGGGGACATATCATATCAGTACGATGGTGGAGAAAGTGAATAATTAAATATCACATGTAGATTTGCATAGATGGGAGTAGTCAAGTGAGTCAACTGGTGTGATCCACTCCGGGAGCCAAAGGATCCTTGTAAATCAACCACAATTACGCAAAACAAGCCTTGACAGCGCTAATTGCTACAAATTCCCGACTCAATTTCTCTCCCACCGCACACACCGACTTGCAATATTACAAAGACTCATCACATCGCTCAATCCAGAGCAATTATTAGCATTTCCTCTCTTATGCTACCCTCTGCTTCCTATGCATATTGACACCGAGGGGGGAAGAGGGGCAAGCAAGTCTACCAGCCACAAACTCATCATTTCATGTTGACAAAGTCTCTTCGTATTTGCATTCTGACTGATAATTGCCAGGACTGACTACCATCACCGCCTTTGCCATCACCCTTGCCTCATGTACTTCTTTGTAACTTACGACAGATGCACTTTACTGCACATAAACTATACCAATGTAGATAGGACATTTTTCTTTGGACATCAAACGAATTACAGATCTAAAGTTGCATTTATTAATTTTATTTCATAATGCAGACGAAGGTTTTCCTACATCCAGGGAGCTAATTTAGAGATTCTTGTGCTTTGAGAAACTGTATCCGAAAATCTAATTTCTTTGAATTTGTGAGATTATGGTCTCCAAAATTTCTCACTTTAATTCGTTAATAATCGAATCTAGAGATTGTGTGTGTGATAAGAAGTCTAGTAAAGTGATAGAGATATTATCCAATGAATATAGCACCAATAAGTGATTTGTATCAAGTTGAGGATGGTGAAGGTCAAATCTACGCACGGTGTGATTTACTTGACGGAGTTGCTTCCTGTGTGTCTGAATTGTTATGTGATGTGGCTACAGCTGCTTTCTGAGTATAAAAGATGTGAGAGTTGAATGGGAGCATTATGCTACGAGAGAAGATGACAATATGTAATAGTATGGGGACACAAGGGTTGACAGGCTGAAATGAAATTGCACGACATAATTCTTGTGGTCTCTGCTTTATTGTGGGAAGTCATTTCATGATTTCATGGATTGACTTCCACTTGCTACACACCACAAATGTTTGTCACTATAATAGATATGCATATACCGGCTACCCACACATGGATACATTCACAAAGAGAGAGAAAGCAGAGTGCAGAAAGTGCATCCGACAGAGGAACTCAGGGTTGACAAAAATATTTTTTATTTACAACCCAAACTTATGAGTGTATTGGACCTGTGGATATACTTGGCGCCTGCTGAAAATATACGAAGTTAATAAAATAGTTGAACATACTCCATAAAGTTAATATTTTAAAGTGTCTTTCCAGGACTTTGCTGATAGAATTTAACTTCAAAATTATCACTAAGTGGGTTTTTAAAAATAAAAAACGAGGTGAAAATCCATTTTTCATTGGTGAATGATTTTTTACAGTTGACCATTAAAAATACAGCATTTCATGACAATATGATTTTCATTAACGTCATCTTACGTCCGCTAACGTCTTCTTTCCCTACAGAGCGATAGTACTGGGCGCAGGCCACATTTACGGGGCCATTGCCAACTCCCTCAACCCTGGCATTGCTGTTAATTAATGACCGAAAAGCCTAAGGCTGTCGTTACAAGCCACTGCTGTAGGAGAATATTTTGGAAGTCTACTAACTACTAGCCCAACAAAAACAGGTGATCCAAGCTACTTTTGTATGCTCATGTAAGTAAGAGGTATCCATATTATCGTGCTTGTCTTTACCTTTGTCTTTATTCCACATTTACAACTCAAACAGCCCTCGACCCCAGCCAAAGATTCGAACTAGCAAAACTTGAAAAAATCATCCAACTATGAGAACAGATTTATTTGAAAAAAGCCACTTGGTGATAATTGTAACTATAGATAACCCTAATTGTCTAAAATCAAGGCAATCAAATGCTTTGGGTCGTCCGTGAAATATCTTAATTTGTATTTTTGCGAATACCTTTGTTTTTGGAAACTATGCCTTTTGTTATCACCATTTATTTGTCTTAGCTTAGAATTTTACGAAAAATGCTGTTTTCCCAATGCTTTTTTGCAAAAATATTTGCCTTGGCTTTCCCCAATTTCTCCAAACATCTAGGTACTTATGTTAAAATCTTCCCAGTTTGTTAGCAAAGTAAAGTTATTTGAAAAATTATTTCGGTTATTTTCTGAAAAACTCTCAAACCCCAATGTATTTGAAACCCTGGAATGTGAACATAGGCTTTGGAGTCATTGAATTAAGGAGAGTATTTCTGAAGATGAATAAAATGCGTCTGTATCTGTGGTGGAGTCGTTAATTTGGTGTGTGAGATAGAGATACTTTAGGGTGGATGAGATATACATTACTTACACTTGTAAATAGTTATAGGCGAGCGAGACTAACCCTTCCCCTGCTTCCTTATGACTTCCAATAGATTTAACTCATTCTGAATGTCGACTCTCTCCCGATCACTTCGCTTCTCACTATTCCTTTTATTGTTTTCTCTTTATTGCTTCCCATCCATCCTGATCCATCCATCCATCCAATGCTCATTGACTCCGGACTACACTCCACAACCACTGATACATTCATATTTATTTCAACTATAACGTTTACGGATAATTGAACTAAGTAAAGTCGGACACCACGGATGAAGCAAAGAACTGGCCAGGACGGCTAATTTGATTTTATATCTTTGACATGACGATGCCCACGTGGCTGCCCGACTTCCTTCCGTCTCCATTTTTAACTCTTCTGTGATTTGTTACCAAATGTTATAAATAATGTCGTGTGAACATTCTGATCACTTCCGAAGCCATAAATAATGCCTATTCATACTCTTTATAAGATAACCATGCTATCGTCAATCTCGTGTACATAAACATATCAATGTACTTGCACTTACATATCGGAATTAAATCAAATTCGTCATCTACGTTTATTAACGGTATGTAATATTGAGTAAGGTACTTTTCAAATTGAGTAAAAGTATATTTAAATTATGGTACAAAATGTTTTGGTAGGACTGTAAATTATATTAAGTAGATTGGATTTATGTGGTAGCTCAAACATTGAACGCACGGTGACACAGTATTTGTTGAGTGTATTTACTCCGATGCTCATCGTATTTCCATGCAGATTGAGTGAGTATACAGTATATATTAGGAAGGCACTGCTTAGGAATAAGTATAGTAAATGGAAATGATAATATTCATGATATAAAAGATTGTGTGTTCAGAAAATTAGAATGTGCGAGGGTACAATGGTGAGTTAAAGGAGGAGTATTGGTGAAGTAATCTGTAATTTTAAAAGTGTCAATTTGTGGAATGAGGATCTATCTGGCTGTTGGGGTGCATTGTGCGACTCGACTCGACTCTCTTCATCCTGTAACAAAAAGTGTAATGTAAAGCGAGAGAGTTGATTTACTGCCTATTGTGCAGAATGAAACATAAAAAGTGAGTGGTACAAGATGAGTCGGAAATCTCCTCAAATCTCTCGTCTCCACTTGAAATTGAATTTTTCTCAACTAAAGAATCCGCTGCCTCGCTCCTTCCTTCCTCCGTTTCCCTCACACACACACACTACACACACGCATACACACAATCAATCTCTCCCTACATATACCATGCACATCCTTATAATATTATAGAAGTAATGAAGAATACTATATAAATATATTATGTATAGTGGCTATGTAGTACTTATAGGATTGAGTAGTATTATATAGTTATTTATTCTAGTGAGAGAGAGAGAGTCATTGAGGAGAGTCGACTGAACAAAACAAAGTGAAATGAAAAGATGTTGAATGACTGAATGATGTGATGTGGTGTGTAATGTAATGTGATCAGACTATCAGAATGAAACAACCGGGTATAATCCGTTTTGCGGCATATTCTTCACACCTTATTTACCCCGAACAAGAAACATGAGAAATTCTGAAGAGGATCCTCCGCGTCTCCTGCCGTGCCTTCTCATCCCAACTCAATTCCTTCCTTCTAAGCTGCCTCTTTTAACTCTACATTATCAACCCACTTCCACCACTTACACAAAATATACTCCCTTCCTTCAGACACTAAACTACAATACCAACTGCAAATCAACAGACCCATACATAGGATATAAATTCGTACAATCAATATGATACCATTAAATTCTACTAAAATTATTAAATATTGAAAGTTCATACCAATATACACTGTCCATTCCCTATTCAGTCATTTACTAAGTACGCTACTGTTCAAGTCAAAATAGAAGACCCCTGGCAATTCTGACTAGGTTATGAGAAATGGCAAATTGTAATTCGTATCTATGAAGAAATAAATTTTTTAGCAAACTTCTGAACTGTGGCTCCAGAAGCTGGTACTTTAGATGAACGATAATTGTCGCCTTGGCATTTTACTAATAAATTTGATGAAAGTTTCAGAAAACGTTGCATTATTCGTCAATGTAATTTTTGGCTCCCAGGGGTCTTCTATTTTGACTTGAACAGTAGTTGTCCCCGTATTTAAATAAATAATGTCACTTTTAGTTGGAAAGCTAATTATTTCAATAACTTTTTAATTCATGAATTGCTTTAGTAGTATTGTCTACAAAAATGGCATGACAAATAGTAAAAAGTCAATTTAATGTAAAGTAATGAAAATATGGAAATAATCGAGCTGCGACAATCTAATTGTTACACAGGTGACTGCAAAAAAGGAGCCGAATGTCCATTCACATCTAAATCAGTGAAGAAAGTCTCAAAAGAATGCTTCTAAAGATTCAAAGCTTGAAGGTTGAAGAATTAAGCGTTGAAACTGTCTGAGGAAGGTTTATTAGATACGCTTAGTTAGACAGAACAGACCTCTATGAAATTATTATCACCTTCAGAAGCGGTTCTGTATCTATGGCTTAGCTGAATGTATAAGAAGCAGGGTAGATGATGATGAGTGTAAAAAGCAACCTGTCTCTTTGATGCGTGGAGACGATTATTTCCTTATTGTTAATAAAAATGGATGAAAAGTTGTCAACCCTTTCGCAGTGTAATCCGATGAGTTAGTGTGGAATGCTGTAGGGCTTATTGGGGAAACGAGATGATCTCCATCCTCGTGAGTGAAGTAAACCACACAAGATGCTTGTCACAAGAATAAATCACGATGTCTTGTGATGATGTTAGCTCGGTGCTGAAACGAATAGTCAACTTCATTTATCAGATTTCCTTCTTTATGCTCGTGGGTATTACCATTTCGAATTAGTCTGCTCTGTCTACTCTTTTTCTAGTCTATGAATATTGTTTTCTGCCATATAATGGAAAAGAATTAAAGTGAATGGGGAGGAGGCGAGAAAGGGTTCGACTTCAAATGGATTCATGACAAAATGTCATTTCCTTAACAGTCTGTCAACTGGCTGTAGATAAAAGTCTGTTCTACCACTGCCAACACAAAACAACACAGACGGATTTTATAAACCAACAAAAACTGTCACTTCATTTTTATGCAACCTCCATTTATCCCTTCCAGTAACTTTTTCATATTACACAGGCATACTTAGAATATCATGATTACCAATATTTATCAACTAGTGTATAACAATTCATTAGCACTCTGACATTTTCCTTTCTTTAATAATTAACCAATATGCTCTTAAATTAACTAAAGAAAAGCGTTTGATATGAACTCAATAGATATTTACATTGAGTCGAGTATAAAAGCATTAAAATATTTTTAAGAAATCGGAGACTAACTTAACTATGCCCTGCTGATTGAAAATTAGTTATCCATGATAGGAGAAGTAGGAAAATTGTATTAAACTACAAATACAAACTCAAAAGACAGGATTTCTCATTAAAGTTTTGCAGATGCCTATAAGAAGACTCATTGTTATACATCTAACTGAAATTCTTGATATTTTCAATTGATAGAGTCGCTTAAGAGGAGACTACACGATTACACGACTAAAGCAGCAGCAGAGTCTGTCTTCATTGAAATCCCAAACTGTCTCATTCCGTATACCTTAACAAATAGCAGAAGAGGTGTGGGATTTGAATGCAACTGAGAAGTTTCTTCCGATCTTCAATTCCAAGTGAACCGTCACTCCTTTACAACGGATCCAATGAAATTCCATCACTTGCTGTTGCTTGCTACTTATCTACTGCTTAACAATAATATCATCGAATGCTTTTCACACTGCTCTGAAATACTAATAGGGCTCCACCCGATCCTGTCAACTGTGTAAACCACCCTAAGCACTCATGCTGGATACGTCTTTATGTCAAATATTATCTTTTAATGCCCAAATACCCCCATTCGGATTACGTCAAGTGATTGTTAATAAATAGCATATCAACTTGTTCTTACAGATTAAAAAACTCCACTATTCTTCATTTCCATACAGCACAAGAAAAGATTAATATCTGTGTACAAAAGATATTTTTGATACTATGTACGTCAATATGGCAGTTTTGGCTTCCATTAGCATTTTCCATTTTGTTACTTAATGCAATGAAAATGAGTGCAGTAACCTTTTTACCAAGGATATTTAGGTTCCAAATCGCATGTTTAATTTTGCCAAATTGCAAAGGATTGCGCTGGCATTGATATTGTTACAGATCCTCTTTTGTTTAAGTGTGTCGACTGTCGACTGAAAGAAAAGGATTTATTTGCGGCTGGATTGGTTTGCTTTGGTTGACTCAACGGATTAAATGAATGGACGAATTCTGTGCTTAGATATTGGTTATACATAAGTATGCACATTTATTTATAATATAGTTATACTAGGTAAGGGTACATAACAAGTCACTTTATATTTAGGGATAGATATGATAGTAATAGGTTAGGGTTCAGGTTGCTGCTGTTAAAGTCGTGTGGCTAAAATGGCTAGTGGTTCAATGAAATCATTTTTAACCAATGGCCAAAATAAAAATCATATACCTACCCACCTTACCATTGACACAATTTAGTTAGCTTAAACGAGGAGCTAATTTCTAGCCTTTTACAAAAATGTAGTAGCAACCAATTTCAAGGACGTAACAGGGTTATAAGTTTTGATATTTTGGTCTCTAACTATTTAGGCCACTTAATTAATGGTCGGTTGGCTAAAATAAAAACTAGCTTAAATTACAAGCCTTTTAGACGATCAAATGGCAAAAATGTAAAAAGCCGGTTAAAATAGAACACTGCAGTGATTTACATTATTCCACGACACTTAGCTATAGGTTGGTTTGTGGAGCAGTGGAGTAGAGGGATGTCGTGGTGTGTGCAGAAGTGTCTGTGCATTTGAGATCATTCAAGCGACACACTCGCAATCAGTTTGACGCAATGGATAAACTTCATTTCAAGCTCTGAATCCGATTCTACACTTCTCATTTGATTTGTCGCTTTGATATGCTCTTCCTATAATCCCCTTACTACCACTTTGTCTACCGCACAATGTCCCTCTACTCTCTCATGCACACTTCTTTACTATGCATCCTTCTCTTCTGTAAGTAATCAGATAATACGAAGTATATACCTATCCATTGTACTATTTTGTATATGCCTAAGTATTTACGCAACAAAGGAGGAGCCCATTGTTTCTTGCTGAAAATATTTAATTTTCCTTGCGTAATAATTCTTGCATATGTAAGAATACCAAAAGTCAAATCACTTTAATTTTCACTATTCATGCAGGTTTTGTTTGGTAGATAAGGTCAATTTACTCGTATAACGAGACTCAAGCTAAAAATAAAAGCAATAATAGGTATATAATTTCCTGAAACATTTTGTATTTAAGTATGATAATAAATACTATTTACAGATATATACAGACATCCAAGTACTTGTGCAGTTTTTAGGGAAAGTTCTAAGTTGACATGGAATAGTCAAAGATCATTTTTTTGACTAAAAGGTTTTATGTGAAGGGGTTACGGGTATTTTATGTCAATAAATATATTTAATAGAAGAATGTGATTTTTTTATTCTGAGGAAAAGGCAATCAAGACGGACGGAAAGTGGGTAGTAAAATTTCATGGTGAAATTATTCTATCGGAATAAGTAGATCTGTGTGGTCGGAATTTTTGTTCGATTGTGTCTTTGGATGGAATGCAAATCCTTTGGTGCTTTCAATGAAAAGAACATAAAAAGAGAGCTTTCTTTGTGACGTGAAGACTGGATCGTCCTCCCTCGGTTGCATAAAATTAGGGCCGTTGGGTGGATCTCGTACTCCGTAAAAGGATTACTTGGCAATAGCCGCATGTTCATAATCTTGCAAAATGAAGCTGAAAAATTGTTTTCTGAAGAGATTCTCTGCTGGGGATTTCTTTTGGCCATCGATTGCATTAGACATGGAAGAGATAGCAGTAGGTAGTCGTTGTTGGCCTGGTTCGGTTGACTTGGCTCTAGTTCTGCCCTTATTACTGGATATAGGATGGAAGGAGTCAAAAGCGGAGTTGGATGTAGACGGATGTATCGAATGTAATAGTAATATGAATAATACGGAGGAGACGAGGAGGAAAAGGGTTAGCGACGAGATTTATTGGTATGATGATGAGGTATTTTGGGAAATCCTGTGGCTACTTTTCGCTGCCCTCTCTCCCTGCACTGCTTTCCTCAATCCACATTTAATACAATGGAATAGCTGAGTATTGGTAAGTCCCTCGTGGAATTTATTTCGAGGAGAATGGCGATTGCAGAAAAATGGGAAAGGGTTTTAGTTAATAGCCCCATATATTTCCTCCCGGTGCGGAGCAGCCTTCAATAATGTCCTCCTTACTTACGCTAATACTGACTAACCACACCATATATACACCTATACACATATACCATGAAATACTCTCTCAAGTCTCAGGCTTTCTCTGAGAAGAATAAATAGGAAACGAAGGAGCGAGTCTACATATGAACAAAAGTCCGAATTTTCTCTCAACTTTACTTTTTAGGATATTGGGCGGGATAACCTTATATACATATAAGTAACAGATACTCATAGTACAGGGCACAGGGTGACTTTTTATGCAACTTCCACCAAAAAATTTTCTCCCGACTTTCACCGACTTATTTCAAGAAATCCTTACCGTATTTTTAGTTTTACTAGTGACAGGTTAAAATTTTTTGGCTGAATGATAAAGAAAATTTTTATTTGATGGCATAGTTTAGTAAATATGTTACCAATAGTCTAATGATATCCGGGATAGTCGTGGTTGTAAATTGAAACTAGTAATCAGCTGCTACAGTATGGTAGCACGTTCTCCGTGTTATTTTTAATCACTCCATAACTTTTTCATTTGAATAATTTAAAATCTAATTCATTGTTAGTGTTTCTAGTCTTGTATACAAGAGTACATGAATTCTAAAATTAAGACTGTAATACTTTCACATCCCAAAAATATATGCGATTTTAGTAGTGTAATGGAAAAGTGAGATAGGGGAATTATTACCCGCACTGTAGAAGTGTATGCATAGATATATATATTTGTGGAGTTAGATGGAGAATTCCGTAGAAAGAAAGCCGTTTTCGAATGTTGGAAAGTGAGTTTAACTTTCTTGAGAGGTTTGTGTGTCGTTGAGTGAGGATTCGGTCGGGGAGGGGAGTATGGAAATGAAAGTCAGAAGTGACCTCTGAGTGACCTGTCATGAATCAACCTCTTGTATACCACCAAAAGCCACACTTGCATTACTTACTTATACTGTCCCTTCCCCTTTATCTCCGATGCACATCGCTGTGGTTTGCTTGACTTCTCCTCCTGCCCTGTCTTGGCATGCCACATCAACCCAAAGTCCTGCTGCACATTTATTTATATTATAGCCTCACATTCAAGACTCAGCAGCAGCAGACAGACACTTCTCCACGCACTCGCCAACTACTCTCTTGACTTTCACCTATACCTTTTTAAACTTTTCCCCATATCACACACTCGAAATAAAATGCATAATATCAAAACACCTTCAACTATGACTTTCATTCCCAGATGGACAAACAATATATTATTATTCTGTATATAATGGTGATATTTTCTTGCATTATTTTTTAAGAGCAACATATTTTTAAGTAAATCATTGTGTTTGTAAATGGCTAAGCATTAGCGAACCCGATGGCCAGTAATAAAACAATGAATTGTTGAACAATGTACAATTAAAGGCGGTACTGCTGCAGGGAAAATTATTTTTACTTGCTAAGCGAATGTGTAAGTTGAATTTGATAGATACAATTCATCTGTCAAATGGGAAAAGAAATTCGCTGTTACACAACTCCGTGTGATAAGACTAATAATACTCTTATAGAAGATAATGGGAGAGTTGTTTGGGGATGGGAAGTTGGAAGAAAGAAAGTTTCTCGTGGAACATTGACTCGGGCGGCACGGTGGCTGATTTCTGACATGACTTTTCCTTTCGTCTGGACTCACTCAAGTTGAAGGCTTTTACTAAAGTTTAGGGACACAAATGGACGGACATGTTTTCCTTTGTCTGCTCTCCCAACATTTAGTACTTTGTACGGAAAGCAAGCACTTCAATAGTTTCTTGTTTCGTCTACTTTGTTACAAACTCGTGGTGACTACTTGTGACATGTCCGAAAACTGTTTCTCTTGTCTTCCTCCATTTGTAGTCCTTAAAGTGATGACTTGTCCGTTATTCCTCTACATGCAGCTTCCTCTTCAACTCTCACGGGCAAAGCAAAACAATCACCAAGTCTTGCAGTTTTCACCAATTTCCTCGTTTTGTGAAAGTATATACACAATATTTACTCAAATAAGCTTTCACTAGAGAATAATAGTGAATATGTAGGTATATATAACATTCTGGAGGAATATAGAGCATTTATCTTGGGCATTATAAACAGTTCCAGTCAAAAAATATGATTTAAATCCTAAATAGGAAAATTATAAGCAAAACTGTATATTGAACTTAACTAAACTGTATAAATATAAACAGAACTTCAAGAGCTGCATCTATAATTAGATATCTGTATACTAAATGGGCATATTAAACATGATTTAATAGCGAGAGAGAAAGATAGTAGCTCGCAGCAAAATAAAATATCTATGTGCATAACAAACAGGTCGATCCCACTTCCATTTCTGTTAGACTCTTGTTCACTGTGAGTTTTTATACTTTTTTGATCCCATTAGCTATTCAAGTGGTCCTTGTGGACTCATATTTTCTCGACCAAATGGGATTTCACGAATTTTATCATAAAATTATATCAGCAAGTAAAAAGATTTATTGCATGCAAATAGAGTAAGGGAGCGGATAAGGGAGTAGTGGTCAGACCGGGCCAGATATAGTAGATCGCCAAAACAAGAGTAGAAAGATGGTTGGTGGGAGTAAGTAGAGAGGATCTACGGGCAGTGGATTACGTCTCACCCGATATAGTAGGAAGGAAGAGAAAACTAAGTAGCCACAAATGGGATATTTATACATTGAGATGCGCTCAAGTGCCACGGCCTGCCCTCTCCAACTCTCAACTTTACGTCTCACCCGCGGGCCTTCCCTTATTATACCCGCCATGCTACCACTAGTCACATCTTCACAAGGCTACCTAAAAACTAAGCACTATACTACACTTAGGTTACTTGCGTATATCTCTCCTTACTAAGAGACACATTATATTTACCAAGTGGATGGAGTTACTTCATTGGAATGCCATGTCACTCTGACTTTCTGTACTCAAGAGTGAATTAATTTAATCAGCTCATACTTTTGAACTGTGCTCTTGTGGTCATAACCCACTTTAAGTGTGAAAATAGGAGAAATACGACATTTAATATTGGCACATTTATATTGGTGTAATTAGTAAAGGTAAACTATAATACACTAAACTGGCTGTACTTACTTATTTTATGGGCCTTATTTCGCTGGCGTTAATAGGCTAATATTTTCTATGTATAGGTAAGTACTCACTTCAGATAAGATTTTTTACATTCCGGTTTGTTATGATTTTTTTCTTTGGTCTTTTAGTTTACTACTAACTCAGCTCACTTGCTACTTACCCTACTACGGCGTATGTTTTCTATGATAGACAGGAAGTTCATGTAGAAGATGTACGAAAAGTGGCACATAGCGTAAGGATGGCAGATGCGGAGAGATATTATCATAAAAGCATAAAGCAATCTCAGCGAATCTGAGCAGAGTCATTGCCTCTTTGTGGCCGACTGTCAAAATGTCACCACTCCAATAAATAAATAGGAAAAAGCAAACAGAGCTACGTCTCAATGTTATTATGTATAGCTTATGCCTGTAGTTTTGCTGGAAAATAAATAGCATAGCGTGATACTGGAAATGAAATTATCCAGGTGTCAATTTTCCTGTGACTGATTTAATTAGAGTCACTCCATTTATCTTAGGGTTCCGGTTCGGGGAGTTTTACACCAGCGGGCTTTGATTGCTTTATTTCCTCTACCGATTTGTTTCCTGAGACAGACGACGCATATGTACGAGTAGGAAATGTTTGACAATGAATATTGTGGTGCGCTATTAGTGTTGTACTCTACAAGTAGGTACACATTTATTACCTAAGATAATTAGCGCCTTTTTAGAATGTTTCAAGCGTATCTCTTCAGCGGGGAGGAAAGGAAGTGTAAGTACGTTGTTGTTATGAGGTTTGATTCTCAATAAATGAGAATAGTATAGACCAAGTGGGGGAACTTGTTAAATAGGAGTAGGAAGTTCTTAATGACTCTCCTCATGCATAAAAGTATCGTAACTCTCCACACTCACTCCTGTTGTTCTTTGATTTCAATGCAATTCATGGTGATTAGACTGATCTTGTCATTTGTCAGTCAGTACCATATTATTTTCTTCAACGAAGTACGCTTGCTGATAGAAGACCGAATAATTCAATTGTCCAAAGCTCATGAACTTTGTTTTTTAATTTACAGCTACCTGCTTTATTTTCACATAGGACAAGCAACTGAAATGATGGTTAAGGTGAAATAAATTACATAGTGTTGTCTTTTAAGGGTACCTACATGTCATATAAGTCTTTGTTATATATTATTCAGCGTATTATAAGATAAGCGTGAAGAATCTTTTAAAATCCAGCAGTTGGAAAATAACGTTTCGTCCTTGTTCAAGTTTTATTCCTACTTCCGACAAGAATAACGGAAAGTGATACACACTGGCTTTGGGGCAAGTACTCTCAACTTAGTATTGCCACTTTGCGACTTATTTTATTCAAAACATATATGCTGTGGTAATATTAATACTACGATGAACAATGACCTACTCATAGACGACGATGATACATTCCTGTTTTCACAAATTGAAAGCTACCCAAAATAATTCTTAGTAGTTCCTGAGTTCACTATAATATTATACCACATTCACTATATTATAGTGACGCAGTGGAATGCAAAGATGGTACCTTTTTGATACATTGGGTAGTGCCCAACGGAGTGCGTAAGTAATACATTGCATTTTTGCGTCTTTTTAAACTGCAAAGGAATTTCCAAGTTTCTTTGCAGGAATTTTTGAAATTGTACCTTTATGGTTGCCTCTCGTTGATGATTGTCTATTGTATAGTAACTTTTATTCAAATCGATTAAGCTATATTGAAAATGCCGATTGATATTTAAAGTACGATCAGAGCAGGAATAATGTAGTGTTTGGCAATCTAAGAGCGATTGGTCCGAGGCTCTTCAAATATCTAAGTATTTTTTTAGTTTTAATCATGTCATGAGTAGAAATACTAAAATCGAAAGTTGCCAACTAATAGCATTGAAGTCCCGGGTACGTCTATTGAGTCAGATCCCTGCATTTTGTATTAAAATGCATAAGGGATCAGTTGCATGTAAATGGTGGATTAATATGGAAAAGGAGTTTGTAAGAGACGGTTGGAGAAGTGGCTGCGAACTGTTCTGATTCTGAAGACCAGTGTAATATATTTTACACTTTTACTATAAGCCTATTCTATACAGGAGTAAGGATAAAAGTGTTGTGGGTATGGGGAAGGAAGAATGTTCGCCGCGGGTTGTGCTCTCATCTCCTTCTTTTTATGATGTCTCCACTCCGTCCGTCCGCATTGTTTGTGATCAATGGCAACTAAAGAGTCTTCACGAATTCTGATACATTGAAAGTTCCACGTATGGGGTCTGGCATTAAAATATGAGAATCTACAGGCCGTCAGGCATTCTAATTACGCACATTGTTCACAGCTACACCATACAAATCCATCCTCAACACACACAGACATCCCCAACAAACGTCCATTTCCATAATTCAGCTCACAAATGATTAGGTCTGCTTCTCCGACTTCTTACACTTGTATTAAAGTCTTGTTGTCACATCGTCTTGTTTCATTCCTTCCACCTTCAATTCAGCTAGTACAAAACTTAAGAAATAAAATCTTTAAAAAATAAGAAGTAAATCACATAAAAACAAAGTAGCTAAAGTTAACTATTTCAAAGGAGTTTTGTATGGCCATTCTCAAATTTTTAATAATGGTTACCCTATTCCCTAATGGTAATGAAATCTATAGGCATTGATGTAGGTTTTCTATTCAGAATCAAATTAACTATTCTATAAACTTTTAAATACTTGTAATTTAGTTCTTTGGAACGACTTCAGCTTGATCAGTTTGCTTGGTATGGTAATAGATATTGTAATGATATAAAAAGACGATCTGTTGCAGTAAGTGCCCAGGTTTGGGGAACCCGCTGAGGTCAAGCAGAAGAACTTGAATGGTGATCCCATGTGATTCCTTTGATTTGTACAGAGTGTTTCATGCGGACTGATTAGCAATCAAAATTATCAGTAGGTCCAACGTGGAGGTAAGTAATACTAAATTCAATGAGACTATATACAAGCAACATGCAGTCAGTATTCTGCTATGAGGTGATCAGATATCCATGGGAAGCTATCAATATGTAATAGAAATGCACCTGAGTGTTATGATTCAGAGCCGACGAAGTCGCCTTGAGGTTTACTATTTACACCTAGCTAAAGAGTTAACTCTGTTTTACGATTTTGTGTCTGAGGTTTCGGCTGCAGTGGCAATGAAAGTGATTCGGTTGATTGTGGCAGAATAGGTCGGGTGAGTGAAGACTTCAAGGGGTGTCCACGAACCGTTTCATTTGTTTGATTGCCTTCTTCTGAGGTTGATAGACAATTGTGTGTGCAGATCGCTGAAGGTGATCCTGGAAGTGTTCCTCTTCATCTGGCAGTGGCCTCTGTCGACCTCCCAGAGTCTTTCAAGAAATCCACTGGAATCAAATGATAAAAACTTTCTCAAGAGCACAACAACAGAGCCGACCTTTGGAGCAGAAGATAAATCTTGCAGTGTTGGAAGATTCGTGGCAGCTCTCGCCGAGCTACACCTCATTTTCGCAGCTCATTACATCTGATCCGCTGATAATTTTGCTGTGGGCCAAATGGTGTGGCCTGCCCTATGTCAGAAAACACCCATCAATTCACTAATAGTGTTGCACTCAACTTTTATCAACACTAGTCCTCTATCCTCTCACCCCAACCCACCTCACATCCATGTTATAATTATTGTCTTTAATCATTGTATAAAACTATTGCAGAATTTGTAGAGTAAGAACTCAGGTTTCTGTGTTTTGTCATCTACAAGAATCATGAATTTTTTGGAGAACCTAAAAACCGACTTTTGAGCCGCAATTTAGGTACACGAAAGTTAATAGTTACACAGAAATGTCGATATTTAACAGGATATTGGCCAATGACTGAAATGGAAGATGAATGAGAAAGGGCATCATTGTTAGGAGATAGTATGATATAAAATGTTTATAATAGAAGCAATAAATATGTTTTGGAATGGGAGAGGAGGGAATGGACGGAGTGATGGTGGGTGACGAGGCTAATTGAGATTTGGGATGAGGAAGGACGGAGGCTGAAGGTATTTAATTAGACGGGAGCGGATTGACCACCCAGACGAGAATACATAGAAGATGAATGTAAAGGCGATGGGATTAGCGTTTGTCAGTGTCATTCCATCCATCCGGACAGAGACCACCGAATTGACTGTCTCATCTCATTCCATATTCTTTGGCACAATGACTGCTTGCCCTGCCAAGCCTGCGTCACTCGCTCTCCCTAATTGCATCAAAGGCTCCTCTACTCCAATGTAATATATGGAAATCGCCTAATTCAATTGATGACTCTCTCATCAGTCTAAATGGGGTAGCCGCATCCGCTCATTCCACTCTCTCTCTCATTCTGTCCCAATATTATATTATATGCACTTAAAGTATACCTATATAGACATCTTCCTACTGCTCATACAGTATTATAACTACTAATTTATTTCCCCAACAGCAATACGCATAAACGTGTACATGCAGTATTTTATGATGTTATTAGCACAGTGACATAATAGTACACAACTGTACCTATAAGATACGAATTCATAGAAAGAATATCTTTATATTGAAACATAGCAGTAAATTATCCCCACTAAGTTGGCCTTTTGTGCAGTGATTACTGTACTACTGGTTACTGGTTAGTACTTATCTAAAGCTGATATAATCTGTCATTTCTGAAAATCTGATTGATCAACTATTATGTAACTAATTTCAACGAATCTTATGATTTCTTGATACTATTGTTCTATCTGTACTAAGGGTTACATTATGGAGGATTAATAACATTTGGGTCCTACGAATGTACACTTGCTAGTTGAAAATTGTCGGTAGATATATTATTTGAAGCATAAATGGTAGGTTTGAAAAATATTATTAAAATTTCAACAAGAAATATCCGTAAGATAGTCTACTACATTGAAAACTGCATAATTTTGTTGCTTGCAAGCTAAACAATTATGTATTACTAGATGAATGATGGGAAATGAGAGCGTATGCATGAGGATGAAGATAGACTCGCATGCACCGCATGCACGGTCGATTTCGCTAATCGTAAGTTAGAGAATGATTGAGCACATTGTGGAATTACCAACATGGCTATTAGGATTAGTATCACAATGATTATGGTGATGATCTTGGCTGTAGGTATGAAAGCGAGACTGCACTCGTGATGCGATTTGATTCGATATCATCCCATGCCCTACGCTCTGTAGATGAGTTACAATTCAAGTTATACCAGAAATAGAGGCAGAATGGAGTGGTAGGAGGATAGAAGTGAGTAAATAGTAGGCAGTATGTCATGTAATTTAGTAATGTGTGATGAGAGTGTTTTGTAAAGTTGATAGGATGTGATGTGATGTGATGGGTAATTGCTCGCAGGTCTTAAATTAAAAGCCGAGCGTGTGGAATTTGGGGCAAAAAGCGTGTCGGCACCTTAAACAAACGAACCGAGTCGGCCGGAGACTCCAACAACAACCAACACAATTCGTATTCAAAGAGCGAGTGTCTACACGAGGAGCTTTGAATGATCACGACAATCATCTTGATGACGAAGCCATGATACAGCACGTTTTCCATCAACCATTTAACTTTCACGTAACTCAAGCCCCAACCTTAACTCCAACTCCCTCCACCTGAATACCAACATTGAGGTACAAACGTGGGAGAAATACCCTCTCTGGTCACTTTAATGATGTCTAATTATAAATATACACATACTCTCCTTCTATTGTACATAAAATATCTCCAGAATATAATTTTTTGTGCTCTTCCTACTAGGTTTTATTGAAATGAGCAAATAAAATGCTCTAGTCTGGATGAACATGAATCTGACACAATCTGACACAGAATAATAAAGTATGGAATGAGTGGGTAGCTGCAGGCAGGAGAAATGCGTATTTTGTTAGGCGAGAATAGAAAGGAAAAACTGTTGACATTCTTTGTCAAACACGACTTTTCGGGTCTTCTGTGAATTTCCATGCGATTTCTCCGAGGAAATTTCAGAAATAAAGTTGGCTATTGTTAGTCTGTCGTATGATCTATTGTGGTGGTAGTGGTGTGGGGACTATCTGTTTTGTTGTCATATGGTAAGCCTAATAAGTACTATAGTAGAATATAGGAGCACTGTGTGCGTGTGTGTGATACCTATAAGTTGTTTCTGATCCAACGGCTACTATAATAAGAGTGTGGGAGATGGTATGAGATCCATATGGTGAGTTTGATGTTGTTGGTGTGTGAGGACAGAGTCTCCTGATTTCATTGTCAGTGAATGGCAATGGCTGCTGTTTCCAGTAAATCCTTTGAATTGCAGTGCCTGACTCTCCGTAATGCTATTAGAGTCAGAGTTACGACGATTACAACGGATGTGGAAAAGAATATTCCTTTGGATTTGGTTTATCTTCAGAGACACTTCTCTCGGGATTCCTTTACGGCTTACTAAACCCGTGAATTGTGTATAAAAGACGGTTTTAAAGGATTTCTCCGACCATCCTCTCCAGCTTAGTGCAACTCACATTCTTAAATTCTTGCGACGATCCGCATCCGGACAACCCAATGCAACTCTTCCTCCCAAAATACTATTCTTCTCTACTTCTTCTAAACGCATCGACCAGCATGTGCGCATTCTGCCCAAATCTAAAGGTATCGAGCTATAGACAGAAAAACTGCAAACGAACTCCCTTCGTTACTATTTACACAGAAAAACTATGGAGGCTTTAATTCTGTTTGTCACACGAAGAAAACCGTTCCTTCTTCGTACTCCTCCCATCAAGATATAAATGGAATACTAAAGTCGAATTAATAAATGCCACTTAGCTCCATTACTACATTTAAGAATTCCTCACACCAGACACTTTCGGATTTATTAACCAAAAAGCGGAGGACTAAATGGCATTATGTAACTAATTACAAATTGAAAATCAGTTGTTGGCATTAACTCATCTGATCATCTGACAAAATAATAAACACGAAAGAGATTTCCGAAAAATACAATTTCATTGACCAATTCGGCCTTCTAAGGCTTATTTCCGGATGATTTTGCAGACGAGTTCCTCGGTTTATGAAAGCAATGCCCTGAAATTAGTAAAAAAGAGTGTTAATTTCCTAGGATGACCTAAAAATCATTGTCAGTATATATTCACAATATTCAGACACTATTTTCCCTAATTGACCATTGGAATACACATTAACGATATCAAGTTGCTCAAAGATTTGAAAGTTACAAAGACTACGATTAGAACGGAAACAAAACGAAGATTTCAAATCCTAATAGGACAACAAATGGTTAAAGAATATTTTCAATATTGGTTGGTTTGATTTTGTTGTCAGTTTCACTTTCTCCTCAGCAGGATAATTACAAATGATTCCATTTTTATGCTGGTAATAAAATACCATTGAAATAGAAGCAATATGAGAAATGCACATGCAAGGGAATCTGTCTCAAGTTTAAGGTATAAAGTGCAATTGCAGCTCACAACTGCAGTACCTGTGTGTATCCATTAAACAAGTGTTTGTCTCCCTGCTGTCCATCTTCCATCAAGCTTCGTGTAATAATAGAGAAGCAGAGAGAGTTATGTTTTGATGAACAGTCACTGCCATTGCACTCTTTTCCTTTTCATTTGTTCATTCCTAATTCAAAGTCTGCTGCATGCACGACATGCATATACGAATTCAATTCTCAGATGATCGGAGACTATCACGCCCTATTGAATAAATGAAGAGCTACTGATATTCCCGTGACATCCCTTCCATTATCATATCTCAAATTACATTTTTTCATGCCAGACAAGCTGCTTGGTGAATTGGTGAAGCCAATTGCATTGCAAGTGGACGGACTTGGCCAACCGCCTCCCCGCGTCTACTACACCTGCTGAATTATATTTAGCTCTAGTCGAACCAAGAACATTGACATTGTCAATAGTCAATCATCATGCCACAAAATAAATAAATGGGAGTACAAGATTTTCTTGATACACCTATACATATTATATAAGTTGTGTCTGTAGAACTATAACTTCATGAACATTAAAAAACGACCAGGGAACAAAAAAGTCACATTTATTGAGCCTTTTTATCTTAATAAAAAAGTTTTTTTTTGTTTATTTACGAGACAAAGATAGAACAAAAGGTAAAAGAATTTTGGAATGCTCTAGATTTTTTACGCAGTTTTTAAAATAATTTTCCTGAACTGCTTTCTTCGTTTGCTTTCACTGTACCTGTAAACCCAAAAAATGTTGCTATTTGGTTTTTTGTAAAAAAAAGCAATGAAAACATTTCCTTCGATATAATTTAGCTAGAGCATCAACTTACTACTACTTGGTAAGCATGAACATAATATAGTTAGCATTAAATAAAAGAATGGACTACAACTAGCTGTTCGGAATATTTAGTAGCTGTTTTGTTATTAGCTTACGAGTATTCGTAAGGTACTGTGAACGGTCCTAACAGTCTGTCTGTCTGTCTGTCTGTCCGTCCGTCCGTCTGTCTGGCTGTAGACAAAAATTCTAGGTATGGGGGGAGAATGTGTGCCAAATCGTCCATCCCTTCTGCTGCTTCTTCGAAGGATATTCTACGAAGAATATTCTGCGTATCTAAGAAGAATATATTCTGCGTATCTACGAAGAATATATTCTGCGTATCTACGAAGAATATATTCTGCGTATCTACGAAGAATATATTCTGCGTATCTACGAAGAATATATTCTGCGTATCTACGAAGAATATATTCTGCGTATCTACGAAGAATATATTCTGCGTATCTACGAAGAATATATTCTGCGTATCTACGAAGAATATATTCTGCGTATCTACGAAGAATATTCTGCGTATACGATTGGGAAGAATATTCCGCGTTTTGGGATGAATATTCAGCGTTTTAGGAAGAATATTCTGCGTTTTAGGATAAATATTCTGGGTTATAGGAAGAATATTCTGCGTTTCTTCCTATATTCGGCGTTTTAGGTAAAATATTCTGCCTTTTTGGTTAAAATATTCTGCGCTTTAGGTAAAATATTCTGCGTTTTAGGTAAAATATTCTGCGTTTTAGGTAAAATATTCTGCGTTTTAGGTAAAATATTCTGCATTTTAGGTAAAATATTCTGCGTTTTAGGTAAAATATTCTGCGTTTTAGGTAAAATATTCTGCGTTTTAGGTAAAATATTCTGCGTTTTAGGTAAAATATTCTGCGTTTTAGGTAAAATATTCTGCGTTTTAGGTAAAATATTCTGCGTTTTATGCAAAATATTCTGCGTTTTAAGAAGAATATTCAGACCTGCAAAAAATATTCTGCGTTCTAGGAAGAATAATCTGCATTCTAGAAAAAATTATGACCTGCAAAAAATATTCTGCGTTCTAGGAAGAATAATCTGCATTCTAGGAAAAATTATCTGCGTTCTGCGAAGAGAATTCTGTGCACTATATTCTGAGTATGGCAAGGAATATTCTGGGTTCTAGGAAAGTTTCATTTGTGACACAGATCTCCCCTCATACACACATATCGCAACAACGCAATACAATTGCAATGCATGCAGCTAAAGGCTGTTCTCCCAGTACTGATCTTTCACGTGCCCACGCATCCTGGGGTTTACGAAATTATTTATTATTATTACTAATGCTTTTGATATCTATACTGAACAAGAACGAACTCGAATTGCAAATATCTTTGTGTTTGCCATCAATAATTGCCAAATTGACGACTTTCGACTTTCAAGTTCACATTGCCTATTTAATAATTTGTCTTAAATCGATTCAATCATTCATCCCGCTGGAAAAGTCAACCCCTCAATTGCAGATTTTCTATTATTTATAGCAACTAGGGATTAGTGACATCAAGTCAATGGGTAAGATAGTGAACCAGAGCCAGACGGCTGATCTAATTGTTTTATGCAATTCTCGTAAATTCAAAAATCATATTGCTCATAAAATATGGTTGCTGATGTCAACTCATTCGTGGTTATGATTGTTGTCGAATTATTTTTGGGCATAATTTTAATATTGACAATTTATTTTTGCATTTGTTTTCCTTTCCAGACTTTGTAACTATAAGTATATCGTCCATCCCTAAAGGTGAATTTCATTCATACCTACTTTGTAAATACACGTGGCCTACAAAAATTCTATATCATCCATCCCTAAAGGTGAATTCCGAATCACGTTTAAGTTCGTTCGTTTAAGTTTAAGATACCAAAAATTTCTTGTGACTTTTAAGTCACCAGCTAAAATGAACAATACACGTGAACTACAGGAAATTATTATAGTCTACGTAGTGCAAAAAGAATGTACTCAGTAATCAGAATTACGTTAGTACACTAGAAACAAATAACTGTCGACGCTGAGGACAGACGAGAGGTAGTTTTAGAATGCTAACAAAACAACCCATTCTGCTCAACTGACGCTAATAATATTTACCGCTAATACAGTTCGAACAAATCGCAACGCATGTACCAAGCTATAGTACAGTGGTACATGATTGTACTACATGTACAGTACCACATAGTATTTTGGACAAACTCTATAGTAATGCTTGTATTCTTGTATTCCCTTGTGATTCCATTATAATGCTTCGTATTATTAAACAGTATAATATAATTCATTAGTTTCTCGTAAGCTTAGTATTCCATTACAATGGTTTATTTTACCTGTACATGCACTGTGGTCTAGTCCAGTTGTCGGTTATTCCGATACGATCATGTCATGATAAATATATAGTAAGACAAAAGAAAGTGTTTCATGTGTGTAGGTTGGGATGGAGGGAGAGTGGCTTGGGGTTGGCTGGACATTGTGGAAGGCAGAGCACGAAGAAGCCAAAGTGGAGTGGCGTGTCTATTGTTTTCCGCAGAGGATCCTTAAAAGCTTTGTGTTTTGTCACAGTCATAGAAAGGTCATTTATCATGATAGAGGGAGGAAACTTACAGGCGAACTACCAATTTGCCAATCCGGAACACTTTCATTTGTTTCTTTAGTCCTCAAATGTTCGAAATGTCCCCGACCGACTCGATTCTTCTTTATCTCCGTCGCTCTACATTCTATAGGTGAATTACTATCCTCTGTCGCTTACAATCCAGTCCAGCAAAAATATTCATTATAATTATTATCGTCTATTTTCCTTCTTCATTCTCCATTAGTCAATAATGCCTACTTGATGCAGTTACTTTGTTGATATCTTTGCAATGTTCGTTTCTGCAATAAAATATTGCACTATTCCATAGACTGCTTAGACTTGAGCTGTTTGTAACAGAAACAGGATTTCTTGCTAATTGTAATATTTCATTCGATGTACTAATCTTAGTACAGTAATACTGAGTTTTTTATAATAGGAATACATCTATATTTGGAATAATTTTACTAGCTCTAAGAGTGGTGGGATAATATGAGAAAAGATTGTCGCTGATTTGTTTGACTTTGGTGAGAGAAGTCTTGAGTTGTGTTGCGTAATGTGGTTTGTGTAAAACTTTCCCTTCTTCTGGTTTAGAATGGAAATTGAGGAATTGGAGAGTGACTGTGAGAGTGCTGTGAATTCAGCTATCAGGACCGATTTCGGGAAAAGTGAAGTGAAGAGTGATAATATTCCCGGGAGATTAAGAGATGATGAAGAGGCTCCGACGTGGGACTCTGCAATGTAATTTATCTCGCTCCACTGGAAGAAATTCTTTGATGAGCCCCTCTTCATTTTTCCTCTTTTTGACTTTTTGAAGGCACAGCTTGAAATAAATATCTACTCCTGTTTATGTGTTTAAAGAGTCATGACGAAACATTTCTCGGCGTCTTCTTCCACAAACGAACTTCTTATCTCTTTTATTGTTAGTAAACATGAAAATTCTTTACAAGGGATCCTTTCCCTCCTCCTCATCTCCGATGATCAACGATCAACAACGATATGTGTATATATTCCTAATAAATATGTTTGAAAATGTAGTGCAGTAGATAAGTAATGTACATGCAGAGAGACAGATAGGAAAATGCCGCATCAGTCCAACCCAATCCCCTTGGTTATTCTTTTCCCTCCGCAGATCTCTATCTTGACACTCGATCTTCTCTTAACACATCATCCTTTTACTACTTCCCGTGGCAAACCCACACAAGCCACAAGTATGGAGACTGATGCAGTAAAAAGAATAAAGATCCCTGGAAAAATATGAGGATGATGACAGAGAAGAAGGAAATATCCAGAGAAAATCGGGATAAGCACTATAGGCGGGATGTAGGGATAGACACACACCGACTGACTTTGACTGCATCTTCTCTATCGATACTCATCTGCCGATAGATAACTTTGAAACATGATCCGTAAATTGTATTGTCTATTTGTTTCATCATCAATCTCTCTGGTGTCCCTGCCCCATCCTTCACTTAATACATTTACAGTATTTCTCTGTATAAAATAAACTTGCTGTTGCAGAGACTACTCTGCAACAGTTTATTACACCTAGAGGTATATCATCATAATCTTCAATCAGCATTAAATATTTAATACGTAAAAGTCAATTATTGGGACACTAACTATTTCTAAAGGAAGCGCAGCGGTCTTGAAAAATGAATTCATAGCCGCTTCACGGTGTTTTTGAAAAAATAATTTAGATTCGTTTTCAAAGGTAAGAGCGTAAAACATGGCACTAAACAAATTATTTTTAGTGAGTGAATATTTAGTAAATAATGTTAAAATGACACCAGACCGCACTGAAACGACAGAGGAGCAAGTTTTTCTTTAGCTCAAAGCGTGTCATTATTAGATTGCCAAGCAAAAACTAATGGTATTTTAAATATGCCTGAAAATGGTTAGAAGATTTTATAAAAAAATATTTGAATGTATGTACTTCAATTTCGATTATCTTCAAGATGATGTTATATGAAATGAATTTGAATGCCGTAGTTACAATTAGGGTGCTCAATTAGGTTCTAAAGTAAGGAGTAAAAGCGATATTTTAAGTACGGGGTTTATGCGAACAAGTAATTGACTTATATTTAACTATTTACGGAATTAAATGACAATTAGTTGGTCGTTATTGGATGCATTGAGCTAGAAAGAGGATGAGTGTGGAGAGAAGTAGTGGATGATTGCTGGTTGAAGAAGTGCTTTGAATGGCTGCATGTTGGTTGGAATCGATAGTTTGGAATCAAAATAAAAATCCATGAAAATGTAAATCGAGTCACTTTGAACAACTCAACAAGGATTTCGACATGAAGGGGATGAAGGCAATTTGCTGTTCCTGCCGCCCCAACTTATCCACTTCAATAAAACTCTGACATCAAATTACCAAAATACACATGGAGTCATACGGGCAGCCAACCGTTAAAGTTCATTTTCCTTTTCTGAAGAGACAGTCAATTACCTTTACTCCTCTGATACCAACAGAGCAATACCCGCTCGCACATCATCCTTATATTATTAGCTGTAAGCATGTTAGTACTGTGTTGGTTGATAGTTTGTACACTTACCTATCTACTGCTGTATGATGTACTTGCTATTTATCTTTATTTCCTCAAGGTGCGATCCTCCGTGCAGTTACTACATGGGTTTACTTATTACACACTGTCATTTTAATCATGTTACACAAAGTAGCCATGCAGTTGTTGCAATAAGTCACGGCCACAGTGATGCGTAGATGTCATTATGCGTATTTCATAATCTTACTTAGATAAATATTTATTGTTTTTCAGCCTCCTCTTTAAGTATGGGTGCGTCCAATTCTCTTATTAAGTAACTTGACCTTCAGCTTACTTATGTTTGTATATTCAAACATTTGTTTGGAAAATTGCCGCATTCGTGGACGGACGAACATACTTTAAATTGTGATAGTATAAGCCTAGGTGAAAGAAGAAAATAAATATTGTATTTATGATTATGATTACTTACTACTATTTAGATATTATGTTCACTGCTTTCAAAAAAGGTATAAAAATGGAAAACTGCTCTAACGCAATTATTTTGTAGTAGTCAAAGTATAATCAAATAGTAAGTAATATTTAGCTATGCTTGATGCACAAACAACATTTCAGTTGATAAGTATGAATATGGAGTTACATAGAGTGGCATTTGTTAAAAGAGAAAAGAAACTGGAGGAGGACGGAGGAGGATAATATGATATGATGGGAGATAGAAAGGGAATTCATTTGAGATGGAGCATCAAGCAAGAGAATTTTCGGAGATATGAGGGTCGATTGCTGAGAATTCTCCAGGGAAAGGCGAAGGACGGCGGAGAATAAAAAAGGGACCGTGTTTTTGTGGGTTGATTGGGCGACTGGAGAACGGAATGATGCCAGGCCGGGACATTTCCCGAAGAGTTTTTTGAGTTGGCTCTGCGGTGAGGGTAATTTCATCCGGGCAATTTGCATTCTAATTCCAAGTGAGAGTATAAAAAGAGGACGGACTTTTGCGTAATAAATGTAAGTGAGGGTCGTTTGGCTGATGACAATTTGAGATAGGAATGCATGGGAGAAATGAGAGCAATCCTCTGTTGGATTGGATGCATACAGGAGTGCAATCCTGTGAAATATCCTCCGAAATCCTGTGATCGGAGACTACCCGTTTTGACTCCGGCCTTATCAGCAGGTCAGATGGATGGCTCTGCTCCGTCTTCGTGTCAACTCTCAAGTTCAACGGCAAAAGCTGCCCCACTCCGCTCCCTCCGCATCTTCTCGCTCACTTTCTCTTGGTGTGAACCAACCCTTTCTCTTATCTATACAACCGGGATTACACCAAATGCTCACATACCTTCAACACAAAACCACCCGACAAACCACTACCACTAAATCCGTTACTATTAATAATATACCAACACAGAGATCCTTCTCAGTAACACGGACATAAATAAATGGCACAATCCGTGATTCTTTATACTCTGAACAACATACATAATGTAGTACTTGCTATTCCTACAAATTCCACCCCTTTAAAATTAGAATACTTGATAACCGAACCCTATTAAAGACTTAAAACAATCTATTCAATCTATATTTTCAACTGCAACTCTAATGTCGCACTTATTTGATTTCTATACAATTCTCTATGCAACATTTGATTCTATTCACATTTCGTTCTCAGAATAATTGTAACTCCAATTTCAAATGCAGATTGACAATTCCTAAGTAGGGCTAATTCCTAACTTTTCCCCTAAAGAACAGATAGTATCGTTGGAACAAGCTCACGTGTTTCATTTTGAATGTCTTTATTAACAACATGAAACGGCCCTACACAAAAATTGGAAAAAATTCCAAAAAAGCTTTACTGTACGTAGTATATTTACAGTTAGCATAAGTCTTAGAGTGACTCCTTTGCAGATGTCCTATGTAACCTTCGAGGAGCGGTGAGTGGGGGATAACCCTTTAAAGCTCTCGTCACCAGGCCCGACCCTAGTACTTAAAGAAACATTTTTGTGAGTACAGATAATTCAGGGGCGCGATTAAAATGTCGAAATGTTCGCAGGAGTATCTCGGTGGTATTTAGGGTCTGTGTGGCAGGTCTGCCACGCAGCAGCACCAATAGATTTGATAGTCATAAGACTGATGAGAAGAGAAGTAAGCAATAAAGTAATGCGGTGACTGCATGCAATGATATGGTTGAGAGATGTCGACCTACACTCCGTATACGGGCTTTTGCATAGCATTTCGCATGTCATTTTATACAGAAAGCAATATGCAATGACACTGTGACTGGAAGGACACAATGGAGTTGGATTGTCGGCTACCGAGGGAAAACAAGCGAATTGTCGTTTGTGTCATGATCACTCACGAATTTTATTGCATTATTCACTCATCCATCATTCCTTGGTGTCACTCCGCTCCGAGGTGACCAAGTCCACCCGCCTGCCGACACGCATTCTCATTCTCCGTCTGACGACGATGATCATTTGCTTTCCTGCCGATGATCTCACGACCAAGATGACATTGGTGGTTGAGTAGATTTTCTAAATTGGTCATAAACCCAAATTGTCTTGTAATGTAAACTGTCGTATTAAGATGCAGCCTGTAGCTTCAGATGCACGGTAATGTATTGCGTGATACCAATTTAATACAAAGGCTAGTGCCAGGTTCAGTACGTACTCAATGCATGGTGAATAACTTATTTCTTTTCGTGCCATTTTGAACTGTCATCTTTGTTTGGTTTCTGTACCCGGTATTATTAGTAAAGATGAATGATTCCTGCATTTGGTAAGTCCGAAAAACATTGTTGGCTTTCTTCCTCCGAAAACTGTAAAACGGGAAAATTTTATTCCTCGTGGATATAGTTACTACTGTATAACGGAGTATGACGTTGGGATTGAGATTGAGGTGTGATGTGACATTTCCCCTGTCAATTATTGTGAGACGGGCCATTAGTGTAGATAGCAAAGAAGACGTGAGCTGTAAATGCTTGCGGGATTTTGTGGGTTGTAGTGATAGTTTTGAGGGAGGAATTTAACATTAGACTCTCTTACATGCGAATCGAGGGAAGAGCTTTGGGACCCAAATAGGGCCCGCTAATATTTTTACAGTTCTTTTGAGTCGAAGGAAGATGCTATTATTCAGATTTCATCTCGTTGTCATTCATGATGAAGACTAAATGCAAAATTCGGCAAATTCTATTCTTGTCTGATACGACAAAAGAATCAGCAAGTCTCTCGCCCGAAAGAAATCCAAATCCATAGAGACTTCCACAAAAATGCACAGCCGGGTACTATCCTTCTCCATATTATTGTCATTTCATCGTCTCCCTTTAGTGCTCCGCTCCTTGCATGATTGGAGTTAGACAAGACAGGTTTGCGCAATATGCCAACTGTGCATGATGATATTCACCGTCAAAGACACTACAGAATCACATCAGCAGGAATCACAACCCGATCGACCAACATAATGTTTTCGCTTCCGTCGGCAGCTCATTCCGAAAAAGATATTCTATTCGTTACCAAATCTACATTATATTACATCCATCATATGAGGTGCGCAAGCATATTATTTCTATATAGCATATCTGCCCTAGTAGTACTCCTAAAAGTCTATGGGTAATAGTTCAGGTTTCACGAATATACCACATTCGTATACCTACATGAATTTTTCAATAACAGTGCTTGACGAAGAGTTGATCCGTTGCTTATTTTCCTTTTTTACTCTTCATTTCCAGGATCTACATAATTCTATCATTCCTCATTTACAGTATAAAAAACTTTATGTAATCCATTGTAATTGGACAGCTATAACATAAGGTTAAATAACAATTGCCACTTTCTATATAATTACCTTCATCCGCATGACCCGATTGAGTTGCATTCTGGCGACCATGTCATTTATTTTTTATTTCTTCAATTTCGGTTAATATACAAGGATCAAATAGCATCTTATTATCATTATGATCAGATAAATAGCTGGTATCCTACCAAGGGCATCAAACATCAGAAATTGGTAATCGAAACAATTGAAAGAGTGCTTTTAACACCGCATATATGCAATTCCAATTCAATTTACCGCAAATTATAGCTTAAAAGGAAGGGAACAATTGTCTAATTCATTGATCTGTAGAATAAATGAAATTTTTCCAGAATTTTTTATTACTTCCATGCATCAGTTTGAATATACAATAATATTCCAAATGGACCATTTACTGAGTTGATGAGATGAGGGATTTGTTTTTTATCGTTTCTGTAATATTTAGGAAGAGGATGAATGGATACGAATGGCGGAAGTTTTCACTAGTCATGGTCAAAGTTGTCAATAGGTATGAAAAAGAAAGTCACTTGACAGATTGAAACCACATCCATATGAGTTCTATCCTGTCCATTACCATCTGATCAAAATATCAAATCAATTGATTTGACATTTTTGTTACACACAACAGCTCTAAGCACGTATACAGAACTAAATTTTGGGGAGGGTTAAAATTTCATCAAGGAATTTTCACAATATATATTCACACAAAAACATTAGTCAAAAATAGATTAAAATAGGAAAAACGCGAGAGAAGAAAGTTTCTTGAATTTCGGGGGGGGGCGTAAAGCAATATGTCCTTAGTAAAACTTGTCCATACTTTTCACTTGATTTCTTTTGACTCTTAATACGTATTATTATAACAGAAACTTTGCAAACAAAGAATATCTCTAAAACAGAGGCCACTAATTAGTATATTTTGATTGTGTTACCAATTATATGTTATGTAGAAAGACATCCATGCCTTAATAAATTAGCTTATCTCTCTACATCTATTATTATATACCAATACTAATATTTTACTTACTATTTTTAATACTACCATTTCTAATTTTGTAATAAGATGAAAATCAATATTATGTGTGCATTGTGGATGTCTTCAGATTTGAAGCTCACATCATACAACTACTTAACTTTAACTTTATATTTTAACTCTGCTCGAACATAATCAGACACGTCACAATCCAATTAACGAGACTGTCGTAGTATTCGAAAGCCTTTTCGTGTCTTATGTTCTGCAAGGGTCCAATACGCATACCGATAGGTTGAAGGGACCTCAATATTTTTCTATAATAAATTATATCGCTTCTGTGAGATAAAGTGGAAATGTCATAAGACATTTTTCTTAATGACAATATAGAACTCTTCCACAAGTTCCCGAAAAAGTAGAGTAGTAACGCAAGAACAGTAAAATTTATTAAAGCGAAGATGAGAAAAACCGCATAAATGACCATATCTATACTGTTGTATAGCTTTATTGCCGCCGATGAATTGAATATTGTTGCAAAAGACAAAAATGTGAACACGATGGGGTATCCAATTGGTATGAGGCTATCTAGGAATGATATGAAGAGTATTTTCATTGGCTTGTAGATTTTCATGTTATAAGGCAAACTGCCTTTAGTGATCCTGAAAATTGTCAGAAGTCGTTACCAAACACCCTTAAGATAAATTTGTGTGTAGTGTATAAGCAAAAACGAATTGAATTTTTAGTTACTTGGAACGATTTTTGTTACTAACCTGATTCGATTTAACCAATGAAAGACTCGAAGAAATATGACCAGAGTGTATATCCAAAGAATAAATGCCACAAAAATCGTGTCCAGTAGTACAAAGATATGAGCTGTTTTCATTATCCACATTATCCAGTGAAGTAACTCTCCAGTAACCAGCGGCAAAAAATAAATGTTTTTTTGGACCAAGATGACATAGGTGATACCGAAAACGTCGGGCAACATCATAATTGGGATAATGAATTTCATCACCCAAGCCTCAAGTAATTGGTAGTTTACTCCTTCAGTACCGAGTTTCTCAAATTCATTATCTTGGAAAGAAAAGTACAGAAACAATTACAAGAATTCTATTTCCAAGTCACCCCGCAAAGTGCAGGACAATTATTTGATTAAAATGTCATGCAAAATGTACGATTGGATTGCCAACTCAGTCAAAAGTCAAAATGAGATGAGCTAATCATGTAAGTAAATGTCTCATGATAAATTGAAATATTTCGATAGCAGATTTATAAAAATATTACCTTTTCCGTATTCTATGTTTGCGGTCATTAAACCATTTAAGGTTTGCTGTACCCATTTCCCTTTGGTTAGCGAGCTTAAAACAGTAATTCCACTAACAGTTTGAACATTTAAAATGATGAACATTTGTGCCATTGTATCTACGTCTTGTGCTGTAAGGTTACCCTTTTGAATAGACGAAAGAAGTTGTAGGGCAACCAATACAGCAATACCCGCGCTCAATATTCCAATCATTGTTTGAAATCCGTTCTTCGATTTACAATACATGAATTTTTCATTTTCGTCATTCCAATAAAATGGAATGCACCCTAGTTTATAGGCAATGTTTATGTAGTTACCGTAGAAGAAAAAATGAACTCTTTTGGACTTATAATTTTTTTCGGCCGCCTTTTTTTTAATCAACGTAATATATTTACCCATCTTGACTCTGTCAAACCTAATACACTTTCTAGGATCTCAGAAATCCCGTTTAGCCTGAAGACAAATGTCAAGAACTTTCTCTTTTATATGCATCCGGATTCTCCGGAAACGTGGTGTAATGGTGGTATCAAGGATAGAAATAATGAAATATAATAGCCGTCTTTGGGCTTATTAGTTAATAGGTTATAACAATTTTCATTCCCGTAAACCAATCTTTATGAATATTAATAAAGCATTTCAAGTTCACAGATGTCTTCCGCAGCCTTCCTATATACTTACAGCTGTCATCGGAGATGACAAATGAAATTATGAACGGGTTGGATGGAATGGAAGTTAAATTTAGGCTGTAGCTGTAATTATAGTTATTTGCCTATTGACTTCAGTCAAAATTCTTAAGCTTGCGCGTGTACTTTGTACTGAAGCTAGAAGTATGGCAAATGCAATCTTTCTTGCTAGAAAAGTCTTACATAATATTATGTACAATCATAAGAGCTGTAGATTGTAAGGTAGATTGTAGTGTAGATTATATCTAGACAAGATCTGACCCGTGTCAATCAGTGTTCGATGACCAGCCGGTTAGCCGGCTATAATGGTCAGGTTAAAATGGCTAGCCGGCTGGCAAAATACCCTTGTTAGCCGGCGGATAAAATGGCTAAATTGGTTAAAATGGTCAAAAATAAAATATACGTAAAATGGGGCAAAGTAAAACCCTATTCTGCCTAGAATAGCCTATCCTTGATCTACACCAAAGTTTAAACTAATTTTGTTTAAGAAGGGCCTACATACTTGCAATCTACAAATCAATCTTCTGGTCACAATTGTTCCAACTAACCGTTGTGAAGACATAAGACTACGCTAAACCTTGTCAGTCTTGTTTCTTGGCGAATTAGTACGGTCAGGAAGTGTTGCTGAAGCAGGTGCACTAAAACTTGACGCGGTTGCAGCAGAGCGTCGTCGTGCCGGCGTTCTTCGTTTTGTTTTTTGCTTTGATGACATTATCTGCGAAAACTGTAAAATCCGATAGAAATGTAACAGTATTTGATATCGAAACTAAAATGTAGTTAAATGCAGCGCCAGTCTATTTTTATTCATTTGTTGGACGCTGCGCTGTGGCTTGAAGTTTGAACTCCTGTGGTGCAAAATCAAGGAGGTTTCAAGGATATGGACATTTTTAGCCATTTTAACCATTTTGGCCATTTTAACCATTTTAGCCGGCTGGTTGGTCAAAAAGCTTTTTAGCCGGATAAAATCGAACACTGGTGTCAATGAATCAATAATTACGTCACAGGTCACAGGTATATAAATACGCAATAGACAGGTTAGAGCTGACACCGAAAATACGTAATATTATGCTTTTTCAGGCTGGTATACTAACTAGGCCAGGCCCTAGGCTAGGATGCATTGCATGGCCTTTATACTTCTACTTCCGTCTCCGTCAGACAAAACAGTCAAAGTCAAAACCATGTCTCAAAACCGTCAAAAGGTTTTGTATTTTTCTATTTCTGAACGGACAAAGTGTTCTCTCTAGCGGTAAGAAAGATAGTTATTCTATTGCGACTGAGTCACATGAGATTGTTTTGCTAATTTACAAACACCCTTGTTGGATAAACGTGCTTGATCAGAAAACACGAAAACCAAAAACAGTGCTTCTTCTCTTCACCCAAGCAAGTTAATGTTATGTCCTAAAATTTTTGCAGTAATCAGTAATTGACCTTTGTTGGAAAATCCCAATTGTTGTTATCTGTGACTGCGTTTCATTTAAACAGTCAACAGCATGCGTATCGAAAAGTGTTATTTTTGTTCTTCTAATTTATATCCCGGGCACGGAATACAGTTTGTTAGAAATGATTGTAAAGTGAGTTTTGCTTTTAAACATCATTATAAATGGATAGCAAATATAGAATGTGAATTTTTAGTTTAGTTCGTTTAGTATAACAAAATTAAAAACGAATGTATGTATTATAAATGAATTAATATCCATTATTTTAGATTTTCAAATTTTGTCGTTCCAAATGCCACAATGCTTTCAAGAAGAAGAAAAATCCTCGAAAGGTTCGTTGGACAAAGGCGTTTAGGAAATCATCTGGCAAAGAGTTGGCTATAGATCCGTCATTTGAATTTGAAAAACGAAGAAATGTTCCTGTAAAATACGACAGAAAGCTGTGGACAAAAACAGGTACATTTCACATGAATGATGAATGTCAATTTTTGTCTTACAGAGTTGCTTAAATGTTTGTGTTTAATCTATCATTCCACTTTATAATTAAAATTGTGATCTAAAACTAAATTTCAGTTGCGGCTATGAAAAAGGTTGAAGAAATTAAGCAGAAAAGAAGTGCACGTCATATTCTGCAACGTTTTAAGAAGGCTAAAGTATTGGAAAAGGTCAGAGATACGAATGAAGTTAAGAAAAATATGTCTCTTATTCGATCCCCTGCTGCAGGGCTTTTGAGTCTTCAAGAAGAAAGAAAGGTTGAAGAAATTCATGAATCTGACGAAGAGATGGAAATGCAAATAGCTGAAGAAGTTTAAAGGTTTTCTTAAGTAAATCAGCGAATCTGTGTTTTCCATTTATTTTTCACTGTTACTTTTAAGCATAACTAAATAAAATGTATTCGTCATAACTTACAAAATGCAAAAAAGGTGCGAGACGCAATCTTGATTTAATTTAGATTTTATAAATATTTAGTTATCTTTATCTGTAGGAACTGTTAAGCTTAAAGTGTCACAAGTCCATTGAAAGTACCGACAAAGCGGAGCATGAATAACAGTTGTCTCCTTTTTATTGGATCCGTAGTGTTTTAATGTGAGCGAAGAGAGATGAATATGAGTTGGGATAATCAGAGCATCGTTTTCATTTAAGAGTTCCAGGTGTTCAAGCAATGGTTTTGACAATTTCTGAAAATACACAATGTTTTAAATAAACTTGCACATAACTCAATGTGATAGAGTGATATAATAATGTAATACCTGAACAGTGGAACCTGGAACTAAATGCACTGGATGAATTTTTGTTGGGACACCTTTCATCGTTTGAACTCTTGAACTGAACAGATGATCTCCTAAGATCGGCGCTAGCATATCTGCACAGTAAATTTGCAAGAAATTCCATTTCACAGATGATGTTTTCAATTCCAAAAGTGCCACATTCGGTCTACTTCTGGATAATATTCGAAGTGATGTACGAATAGGGAACACTTCATTTCGTTCAATAGCATTTTTTGTAAATGTTCTTACAATTACGGGCTAAGGAAGTAATTAAAATTTAATATTAAATTAGTAACTTGTCTATACACTACACTGAACTGTGTGGAAATTCTAGGTCCTAGCCTCGATAAATATAAACACACACTAATTTCAGATTATCATTATCACATTTAAATCATAACTTGCCTGTCGTATATCAGTCAAAGGATGAGCTTGCTGCTTTATGCCGACTTTTTCCTCCACCTTTCCTTCAGGTATAATAGGAATATTTACGCATATGATTGAAAAATTATACAGGGGATAAGGTTTGGTTGCTCTCAAAGAATATCTATAGTTTTCTGCACATTTTTCATCCTCGGAAAATACAGCAATTCCTGAGGAATATCTAAGTTGATACAAAATGATTAATATTGAATATAGGTGTCAAAATGTTAGCCATTATCTACAATTTGTACTCGTAATTTTCTTAATCGGCAACCAAATTATTTGTTCCCACAAATTCCATCGCATCTTTCAATTCAAATTCTCAAACTAATCCTATTCAATTTTATTACTACTTAACAGACATCGAAAATTTTTGGCAACCTGGTCCTGGTTGTGACAATCAGACCTATTATGGTCCTCCTACCCTAAGCCCCGTCCCTAGCCAGTGTTCGATTTTATCCGGCTAAAAAGCTTTTTGACCAACCAGCCGGCTAAAATGGTTAAAATGGCCAAAATGGTTAAAATGGCTAAAAATGTCCATATCCTTGAAACCTCCTTGATTTTGCACCACAGGAGTTCAAACTTCAAGCCACAGCGCAGCGTCCAACAAATGAATAAAAATAGACTGGCGCTGCATTTAACTACATTTTAGTTTCGATATCAAATACTGTTACATTTCTATCGGATTTTACAGTTTTCGCAGATAATGTCATCAAAGCAAAAAACAAAACGAAGAACGCCGGCACGACGACGCTCTGCTGCAACCGCGTCAAGTTTTAGTGCACCTGCTTCAGCAACACTTCCTGACCGTACTAATTCGCCAAGAAACAAGACTGACAAGGTTTAGCGTAGTCTTATGTCTTCACAACGGTTAGTTGGAACAATTGTGACCAGAAGATTGATTTGTAGATTGCAAGTATGTAGGCCCTTCTTAAACAAAATTAGTTTAAACTTTGGTGTAGATCAAGGATAGGCTATTCTAGGCAGAATAGGGTTTTACTTTGCCCCATTTTACGTATATTTTATTTTTGACCATTTTAACCAATTTAGCCATTTTATCCGCCGGCTAACAAGGGTATTTTGCCAGCCGGCTAGCCATTTTAACCTGACCATTATAGCCGGCTAACCGGCTGGTCATCGAACACTGTCCCTAGCGGAAAATTTCTAGGCTTTAAGGGGAGTTAAAACTTGATAATTGGGAAGATGGCGGGGATTCCTTAGGGTTTCCTTTCAGTACTTACAACAGCACCACACTGAAATCCCCAAATCCTTCCACTGGCTTCCACACAGAAAGATTGCAAACTGTAGCTACTAGCTAGCTGGAGTTGTTAACTACTAATTCGGCAAAGAGCGATTTAATGAAAATAAAATAAAAATTTCCACCAGAAAGAAAGAAATTAATTACTTGAGCGCAATAAGTTAAATTCAAATAGGAATTTAAGACTATTTGTAGAGAGGACAAAAAACTAATTGATTGAAAACTTGTTCTTGGAATCCTGAAAAATACTCTGTTCCATAAATAAAACATCACGATGGCTGATTTTAGAACAAGTTCATTTTCATCAGCGATTTCGCGCAAGTATATTAAAAACTTGAAGAATGAAGTTCTTGTTGTGATTGTTCTCCTCTTTCTTTCTATCTCCCCATTTTTCCTTTTTTATCTAGAATTTTCGGCATCATTTTAGATTTTTTTACCAGCAAAGTATTTTAAGCCGATTGTCATCCAGAGTCCGCAGATTGCAAGCGTTGGGAATACGAAAATGGTAAAGTATCTTTTAACTAGTATTGATAATATTACATATTAATGTCATCAGTTTGACTTACTTTCCAGTACTTTTTAGTAAATTTAGGTTAGGAGTATTTAGCTCTGCTTTTAATAGTGGCAAGACATCTTGAAGTGTATACGGAGATTCTCCAATACCTCTTATGTGTAGATTATTTACTTCCCTTTTCGAATGTAGTGTTTTTGATTGGGACTTTTGTTGATTCATATTTAGAACACCAACTCCGAAAGGCTTGTTTAATGCAATTAATCCATCTAAGAAAAAGTTAATATGCCAAATTTTGGACTTAATTTTAAGCATTATAATATTTGCGTAATAAGACTTATAAATATCATTAACGTTACCTTTCGAGTATATTATATTTTCGCATAAAACCCGGACCAAATCTCTCTTTGACTTCCAAGGAAATAATAACTTGTAAGGATGGGTTCGCGAGCCAGAAGATTCATTTAAAATAGTTTGTTCATTCTGTAATTCTTCCCCCTCTCTTGGGTCTTTCAATGGAGGTATGGAAATTTTAGTACTAGTGTTGTAATTATGATCATTCCAAGATGAAACTTCTCGGAATGGATGCTGACTTACTATTCTAGCATGGCTATATTTTAGACGTCCGCTTACAATGCACGACCTCATTGCATACAAAATATTTCAAAATAAAATGTCGAAATTAATTTTACTCCTAAATTGGTTGCAAATCATGGCCAAGAATCCTCAATTCCTCAATCAGCTACGAAAACACATACTTGAATTGAATTTACGAAGCGGGTTTCACCGTTCTCAGCTATACAAGGCATATTTCAGATAGTAGCCTCACACAAAGTATTATGTATGTATAGTATAGATAGTAGATTAGGAACTGCATAATGGAATGGTTTTGGGAAATGCATGGTGTTTTTCTGTAGCTTTCTTCGGTTTTTTTACAGATGTCTGTTGAAATTGTCATTATGTTTTTTGCAAAAAAATTTCATAACATTTGTGAGAAGTTGGGGTCGATTGGAATGGGCTATATATGGGTTGCGCCCTCGTAGTGATGGGCATCGGCATGGGCAGCAGACTATGTTGAGTTTGAGAAGTATTGTTATATTATTGTTACCGTAAAAAGGGGGTACATTTTTTGACTTTTATCAAAAAATTAAAAACAAATGCTTCACGGTGATTTTTTTGAATTCACTGGCTATCTCGTGGAGTTATGCTAAGTGTGTTGTTCAATCTGATAAAATATTATACTATATTGAAAGTTTATAGTAGTAGATTTAAATTACTAAATTAATAGATTAGCCATTTGGCTCTGGCTGATACTTTTCAGTTCCTTTCCTGAAATGTGCACTGTCCTTACAATCGGTTATGATAATGCAATGCATGCATTCACAAAAATAGCTATGAATATCGTGCATGAATCGTCAGGGCAGGGTTACCTGGTTTTATTTCACTTGTAAACCATGTTTATTGATACTGATAATGATCGATGAACCCAAACTGCAATAGCATTAAACTCTGAATGGATATTGCTTGAAATGAGTAAAATGACGAAAATATTCGTTTAATAATACTTTATTTGCTATAACTTGATTCGCCACGCAGTAGCAAGTAGCAATTGAGATTTTCCTATCCACTTCTTACATTTGAGTTTTTCAAACACCATGAGTAAAACTAACAATAAATTAGTGAAAACAATAAGCAACCATGATTAATGGTATAACATTAAGTATTATATTAAGTAATACATAGTACGTCATTTAATGATTGATAGCACCGTTGGAAGTCCATATAAAGGTTTTGTACTTAATTGCAGTAGAATTTCACTCGCTTAGGTATTCACAATTTTCACATTACACAGAATATTCATTTTCTCGTACTACGATTAAATACACGAATTCTAACTACCTATGCTACAATAGTAGATAACGGTTTGGTAAGTATCACTGCTAATTAAATCTCAATTATATAATATTTTTAGAATATGACCTCGACCACCTGACAAGCTTTCTGAATCTTTATAATACGTTCATGGCTGGCTGAATACATAAATTAGTTCGGTTAGTCATTCCTACAGATAGGGACATTTAGAACGTTTAGTCACATTCTTTATCAATAAGTATGAATCAGGTAAAAGTCTAGGCTTGGCTTAGGACGCTTTATCCACATCTGCTAATACACATAATTATTACAAAATATTAACAACATTTATTTAGTATCATGTCTATCTATAATATTATCTAGTACTAAATAGTACAAGTTCGTTAAAAGTACATAATTTACACTGTTATTAATAACTAGCGTCTATAATATTACCAGCTAGACTTCCAGAAAATGAAATTTGGTGATTAGACACTTGTTTTTACTCTTCAAACGATGACAGTCTAATAATCTAATACATTAACAGTCAAAAAGTCTAAATTAATAAATAAAATTCAAAAGCAGGGTTGAAATAATAAATCAATCGAATAAAACGATCTATAAACCTAATCCATCCAGGATTATTGTAAACTGAAATAAATATAAAGCACAATAAACATTTTCTTAATAAGCCTCCTCGACTACACTTAATCAAAAACAGAAGTACTTAAAATGAGACAAATATCGATGTTCAAATTCAAATCGATGTATAATTGCTTATTAGATATATTACGGATCTCTTAGATTAGTTTACATGATTAAATTATACTACTTACAATTTAGCCTATAAGAAAGTACTCATCACGCTGACATTGGAGACAGAATATTACAATCCCGTACAAATCGAGCTTCTATTTTATTCTTAAATTTCAAGTAAATACTGCGGGCATTAAAATTCCTTAGCTTTTCAATTCTGTCTTGGTATAAGTACTTTCATGGGCATCGTAAACAATAACGAATAATAATTGATACAAACTTTTAAGTATATAAACATGCATCTATATAAACACATTCAAATTACTTATTGTAGTTTATACGAATACTATATTGGGCTCACACGTTATATCCAGTTGAAAGTAAGTAATTAGTTAAATATTTTCTTTTACATAAAATCGATAATAGAAAAACATTCATCAAAGACAATACTCGATTATTTAATACAGCTTATGTTTTTAAGTTCATACATCTAATAATAAACAGGATAGTCAACTAGTCAAAATCCTTAAAATTATCAGATTTGATTTGTGATTTTGTGATATTAAATGCCAAGGCCATAGCATAGGCTTAAGTTTATATTTAAAAGGATTAATGTATTTTAAGTAGATGAGCGATTTTAAGGAGAGCAAAATAATTTATCAAATAAGAGATGCGGAATAGTATGGAAGGTATTTAAGGGATCTGTATCATAATAGGTCATCGTACACCTAATTAATATAAGCTACTTTCACAAGTCTCAAATATGTTGTGTTAAATGTTAGTTATCATATTTATATCCTATATATATTCCACAGAAGCTAAAATCGAACAGCATTATGATGACTCTGTGTAGCTACTGTTCACTAAGTTCACTTAACACGTCATAAAATATGGTAAGAATAAAACTTGACTGTAGACAATTGAAATTGAAAAGCAAATAGATCAGATATGCCGACATTCGTTTGTCAATTAAAACTTTAGATTTAGGCTTCTCTATTTACTAACCCGGCCTTATTACCTTGCATTGTATACCCTACAGAGTAATTCCCATCCCATATTGATGGTAGCATTTATCAGCTAGAGAATCAGCCCAAAATTGCAGAAAAGGAGAACAAACAAAAACTATTTTCTATTAGGTATATTATGTAGACGATACGTATTAGAATTAAGTACATATTGCCCTTAGATAGGAAAGATCATTGGAATAATCAGACAGCTATTGAAGGTTGAATTGGAATATGACTGACTAATTATGAGTACCGATCATTCGTTACTCTCATCATCTTTTTTATACGGTTTTCAAACGTGAACACATTTTTGCTCTTGGGATGAAGAAATTATTAATAGCTACAGGTATTTTTACCGACTCTTTAAAACTATTCGGTAAAAATCTCAATTTAGTCCCCATAAAATAATTCTGCTCCACTATATCTGTATTTCTATATTCATTAGGCCATTTTAGTCATGTCATTATTGATTAAACAAAAACATTTCTACATTTATTTAACTGCTTGTTTATATGATTTGTATTAAAATGGATAGAGAAAATTTGGTCTTTTATTTAGAGATGGAGACCAATAAGCCAGAAATCAAGCGCGAGGCTTGGACATCTCAAGAGTGACTATAAGACTTTAATAACAACCTCGTTCGTTAGTGAGTAATTTTAGAAAGCCCAATTATTTTAACTACAGATATGATTTAAGAGCATTAAAAAGTTTAACTTGGCAATTTTTTGGTCTCAGGGAAGATTTTCATAGCAATCGATCCACATCTAATTTATTGTCGAAATGTGGAATATGGAATTATGGAAATGTGTAAATATAGAGAGGATATAACTATTATAGAGGATGAGAAATGAAGTAGTAGTAGTCTTGCAGACTAAATCAAAGCGTCTTTCTACTTCTCTTGCTTATAAATACTTAAATAAATTAAACAAAACTAGGAATGCGACAGGAAATTAAAATTCGAGTGGAAAGGTCCAAAGTATTTCACCCTGTGATCATCAAAAATGATGATCCCCGGTTATATAACGTCTATCAGTGTAATTCTGCAAATTCACACGTACACCTCTAACTACACATATACTTAGTAAAAGAGAATCAGACAAAGTCTCTATCTTATAAGCAGGGGGTTTTTGTGTTAGTAAATATTATAAGTATAACAGTGAAATGTTTCAGGTCGAGAAAACGTCCATTTATCTCGGCATGTCCGAATTCATCGTCTATATACTTTGAACTTCCTCAAACATTATTATTGTTTCTTTTCATATTTTTACTAAAGCAGAAACACTCAAAGACTATACCAATTAGTGACTTTAATAGTTACCACTGATATTCGGTTTGTATTAAAACATCTCAGGACGTAATTGCAAAGCATCGATGCGGGCCTACCAAATTATTTGGTGAAGAACTTTATATGCACTGGTATGTTTTAATACAGACCGAGTTACAGATAGTAAAACGTAATACAAAAAAATAATACGGGTAAAACTACTAGTCTCTAGCTCTAGCTAGCGTATTATATTATTTATTAAGTAGTAAACCATGTGTAAATATAGTTAGTGTAATTGGGTGTCCCATATAAGAAGGGAATGACTGACGTAGCACATATAGACGGATTTTAGCCATTCATGCAAACACTAACCATTTTATACATGTAAACAGGGAGCATTTGTACAATTCTATTACTCTGGAAATTTGTTAATTGTTAATCAACTAATTGAACTATAAAGATCGGATGTAAACCTGTGTCACGACTTTGTGCTACTGCTATTTGCAAAAGGATTTGAAAGTGATCCTGGGCTTGGGGCTGTTGCTGAGCGCAACTGCCCCAGTAGAACTCTAACGTCGTGAAATGACGGACGCATCTCCCCATTCAGATTCCAGGCTTTCTTCATCAATTCGTATACCGGCGGAGGGCAGCCGTCAGGACTATCCATTACATACCCATGCTCAACTTTCTTCAACACGTCTTGTAAATGCTGTTCAAGTATATTCAACAATTTAATTCACATTCTACTCAGGATAACATGTCAACATCAATAACAATTTGGAGTTACAGTAACGTTTGTACCGAAACTCGATTTGCTGCAAACATGTGCCGACACTCAGTGTACAAAATTTACCACTTTTTAGCCTTTTTTACCATCACAGTGGTAAAAATGCACTTAATGGTAAAAATGCATTTAATGGTAAAAATGCATTTAATGGTAAAAATGGTAAATTTTAGCGATTGATTAGACAGCTGAGTACAGATACACTAGACTTCCTAAAATATAAGTTTTAAAATTTTATTTTCTATGAAATATTTCCAATTAGCCCCTAAATCAATTAAATTAATCATATTTATTTGATTGTACACCAAAAGTTAAAAAAAAATGAAGAAAGAAAGATTGTATTTGGTATCGCCCATTTAAAATTGATGCTAATTTAATTGCAATTAATTTCTCAATCGGCAAGGGTTGTTAGCTCTCCCATTGGTTGAATTCTACTCTGATTGATGAACTCTTATCAATTTGTGACAACAATGATCATCTGCTAAGCTTTTTCATACTTTGGCACCGAATTTTATTCGAAATTCAAACACGAAATTTAAATGAAACTATTTTTTACCATTTTTACCATTTATACCACTTACCACTGCTTTTTAGGTAGTGGTATTTAACGTTAAATACCATTAAAAACCACTTACCACTGGTAAATGGTATTTTGTACACTGCCGACACTACGTAGACATAGTTGGATGAAACCAATTTTCGATGGGATTGTAAATGTTGGAGTTGGAGGTCACTCTCCAGAATTTTATGCACCTCATGCACAAATATATCTCAGGAAACCTAATATTTCCAATGGCCTTAAATATTTTCAAGATTCTGCACATTCACTTTTTGATCTAACCAGATTGACAATATATTCTAACTATTATAATACTCATTATTCGGGAGTTTCAATCCGTACACCGTGTGTTTTAATGCAAGCCGAGTTTCAATACAAACGGTACCAATAATTTTGAGTACACTTACAATTCTGGGGTATGGCACCCTTCCGAAAGAGTAAATCTCCCACAACAGCACACCAAAACTCCACATATCTGACTTATTTGAAAATTTCTGCAAGTCAAAACAAAAGAATTGAATAAAATCCGTTAGTGCATGAAACCAAGAAAAGTGAATAGCACAATTACATTTTTCTTCAGTGCTTCAGGTGCAGTCCATTTGATAGGCAATTTTCCTGATGACTCCGAAGCTACAGCTTCTTCTCTCCAAGCCAATCCAAAATCAGCTACCTTTGCACTACCTTCTTCAGATATGAGAACATTTCGGGCAGCAAGATCTCTATGCACGACTCTTCGTTTCTCCAAATATTCCATGCCCGCACATGTGTCACTAGAGAATCATTAAAACGGTAATTTACATCTCAGTGCTAGACTAAGGAAATGGGAATGTGGAGTAGATTCTTACTATGCAAAATTGATTTGATCTGATTTTGTTACATGAAGTCTTCCTCGGGATCTCAGATAATCTAATAAACTCCCTTTACTCATATATTCCGTGACTAAGTAAATATTTCTTCCTTCCAGCACTACCCCAAGAAGTTGGACTAAGTTGGCATGCCGAAGGGAACTATTACAACACACAACATTTTGATCAATCCGTATTCTTTCATTTACCAGAACGTTTCAATTATGTTTACATATATTTAGTCAGATTTGCTACGTACGTCATAAGAGAAGCTTCGGCCAGAAATTTTTGGGCAGCTTTGCTCGAATCCTTTAAGACCTTAACAGCTACTTTTTCCCCTCGGAGTAACCCTAACCGAACTTCTCCAAACTCTCCTTTGCCCAATGACTCCAATAACTACAGATGTTCACAAAATTATTATATTTGCCAACTAGTTATGTATTTTACATTTTCGTATTTTATGTTCTTACTTCAATATCTTGATGGGATATCACCCAACCAGCCTCCAAAAATGCCTTCGCGTCAACGCAAAATTCGGGATGTCCTTCTTTAGGTAGACATTTGCATATCCGTGTACAAAGTCCATCTGCATCTTTTTCGTAGTGCTATAAAGAAATTCATAAACATGTAATGTAGGTACATAAAATATTATCATCTCTTTAATACATATGTGCATAATAATCAAAATAGTTTAAAACGGAAAACTTAAGGTGCCTGAACAAGGAGAGATCATGTAAATGTTTATGTTTGTAGTGGGATTGAAAGTATAGAGGATAGAAGCAAACAAACTACCACATTATGTCCACCAACTGTTGTCCTTAATTTTGGAATTGTTAAAAATAGACATGACTTGGTAACATTTGAATGCGGCAGACGATAAATATAAATACAGATATTTGTCTACCTAAGACGCATTCCCACGTACTTTAGAAATCAAATTCCTATTTGTTGACGCACACATAAAACTCTTTTTTATTATTACTCTTTGTTCGCACAGGAGACAGGAATGTCTTGAGACGATTCCTATCTCCTTAGAAAATGAGCTTCGGAGAGACGAAGACAGTGAGTCGGGAGATAGGTGGAAACGTATACAAGTGGCATTGCTGATGAGATGGGGACAATATAACTAGACATGTTAGAAAATAGACGAACGAGTGTATCGTTTAACCTGTACAAACTATTCTGTATATACGAATGATCTCAATTTCGTATAAATCCTGAATTTTTCCTGTACCATTTGTACGCAATTCGATTTCGAATCTTTTTCTACCTCTAAACGAACGAATATCAATATCAATGTTGTCTCAAAAGTCCTACGGGTTTTCCTCTCGGTCTGCTAATCTTCTAGATTTTTAGCTCAATAACGTATACTTTCAATCTTTGAATGATTTATTGCTGAAATATGTAATATTTTCCCTTTTGTTGTCACCAGAGCTAATTCAATAGGATTCTATACATTTTCCACTTTTAATAGAAGTCAAATAACCTACAATGTTCTCACTACAATACCATGCATTGAAAACTAGGGACACGACACTGACGGCACATTATAAGTTATGTTTACGAATAAAATTGATAAATGTATAGAGAAAAAGAGCACCTCAACGAGTTGTGCTAAGTTTTCAAAATATTCCTCTTCGTCGATTGTCAACTGGTTATCCTTGTAGATCACTCGATAATGTTCGACTCTCCCTTGCCAGCAAACACAGAGAGTGTAATCTCCTGGAAAATTCGTAGACTCTCGCACCAGGAACAAACCATCTTCTCGAGGTCTTAATAAATCTTCCGCTTTGTCTCGTGAGATTTTCCCGTGAAACCAGGGCATAGAATTTAATTTCACCTCTGATTTTTTCGGTCTTGGAGGAGGAACTATTTCTGGAGGTGGACTGTTTGATGTCCTTCCAATTCCAAATGAATCTGGCAAGTCCATCATCCACTAAATCATAGTAACAAGTACGTTTACAAATGTCACATAAGAGAAAGCTAAAAATAAAAGATTGTTTATCATTTAGCGATGTTGAAATCAAAAGGATCTGAGGATCTCATGGATTTTAGATTTGATGTTCGACAAATGAATGTTGTTCCTTTAAAGTGATTCGGGAAATACGAAGGGATTTGAGTTCATTTAAATTCAGGAAATGCATTTTAAGTCACTTGGGAAATAAAGGTTTGCTTCTTAGCGATGTGAAATCCATGAGATCCAATCCTATCTTACAAGAATGAATATATTTTTGTTTGCTTACATGATTCGGTATACTGGCAGTTTGATTCATCAGTGTAACGAAACCAAAACTGAAGCTCTAGGAAATTAGGAATCCTTTCTCGATTAGGGTAAGGTAAAAGAGTATTGTCGAGAAACAATTTTACAGCAGCATCCTTGATTACTCGACGGGACGTTATTTATTTAGTACGGTACACATTTAATTCGATCTCTAGTATTTAAAGCAATAGTTATGAACAGAACGGGAACGGCTATTTGTTTCTTTACGCGTATATACGTTACAATTCTGGAGTTAGATAGAGGAGCTTAGTCAGCTTAGCTGTAATGTAAACACAAAAAAATGAGTCATGCTAAATATTACTATGGGTCAAGAATAGTACTAAATATTATACGATAATATACAAACTGTAAGAAAATAATTAAAAATCTCACCAAATATTTCAATTATTTTTTACCGTCATCAATTTTTCAGCGGTGATACTCAATAAATTCTCCTCACTTGCACATTTATTAATGTTTTTCTATTTTGTGACTGTTTGTTTGTGTATTTTACAGTGTTCTATTTAACTTACATCATAAACGTCAATATGTTTGTATTTATCTCTCTATGTGAATGCATATTGCGAAGAAAACTGTAAATGTAGTGCAGGGATGTACACTAAATTGATTTCTATGTAAGTTTTGATTGTAAATATCAAAAATCTTTTCTTTAGCGATAAAATAACCTTAGTGGTTACACAACAATAGAAACATGTCCATAGAAGAAATGACACAAATAGGTATTTTAACACTAAATTGTCACAAACAACAACCAGGAATGAGAAGGTGTGTGTATAGTAAAGTAAAAGTGGACGAGTTTATTAGAACCAGTGACTCCTGTAGGGTTTGTATTGACTACCAACTGCAAGTCAATAGTCTAGGGTGGAAGTCACTACAAATCCTGTGAAAATCCGTGAGAAGATTCCCACCGTGATAGTCGTGAACATAGTGAAGTCCTATATTGGCTAAATACGGTTTTTATAGATACACAATGCATAACACTCTTTTACTTGTTAGAACAATTGCATTTCATAAATAACACAAACACTGTTCATTTCAAACGATGCACTCCTCGCAAGATTCACATACGAAACTTACGCAATACAGGCACTACTTTTTTGATGGATGTTCGAATCGACAGGTGCGTGGTGGTTGGTGTTCAAGCAATCACGAATCGAATGATGAACACTATTTTCATTTAACCTGACAAAAATAGAAATTTCATGTTATTTTCTATGGAAAATCATATGACTGTATATTTACTTCAATCTAAGAGACTGTTTACGGCTGCTATCATCCTCCCATACTAATTCTATATCATATTTAAATAGATTTAACTGCTAAGCATCGATACTACAAAATTCGACTTCCAAAATAAAATTTTTAAAAACGAAACCTTCACAATGTCAAACTATACTTTCTTAAAATCCCAATTATTTTCTTTATCAGATTTCATGTATAGATTTAGAAGACTAAAAAATTACTGTCTGTCTGTCTGTTGCGTGACTAAAATATTTAATGCATTCATGCAATTGTTTGGTATTAGAACTGCATACAAGACATGAAATGATACAGTTTTAAATATAAATACAAGTTTGTAAACATACTAATTCAAAATATATTTACCCCTGTTGTATGCGTAACACTTTAAAATGAGGGAGAGAGAAAGTAGGTAGTATATTTCTAGATTAATTCGGATTGTCTCTGTAGTGTGATGACAATGTGCTGCACAATCTTTTGACCATCATGTCATTCTTCCCAATTCCAAAAAAGTCGAATTCTTCCATAAACCAGGTTTGTTATTGTACAATCCGTTATCTAATTGAATAATAATGAAACAAAATTTAATTATGGTTATTAAAGGAAGGTATAAATATAGAACGGTGATAATTCTTCAGCAGATGTAAGAAAACGAGAAAACTGATTATATTCAATCAAACTATAACCAAGATACTTCTACTTCTACAACATTGTTATGTAAATAAATACAAATGTCCATTTTATTACCTGGCCTTTGGTATACAAGGATGATTGGAGGCAGATATCATAAATCCTGGTAAAAATTCCAAATAGATTAGTTCATTGCCAAATTGTCAAAATGTGAATTGCTAGCTGTTTTTATAACAGTCCCTTCCTTTCGCTATAGACACAGGTATGTCTAAAGTATATTATATAAATGTTTGTTTAGTTGTGTAAGTATAAATTGTGTTTGTGTTGAAGATATCAAACTAGTAAAAGGTAGTAAGTGAATTTGGTATGTGTATCAGGTATGTATATTTGCAAATGATACCTTTACCTGTCTAGTAGGTACAATACATCGGTACATACATAGTAGTATGCATGTCCAGGATTGTGTTGTCTCATCAGTAGGCTCTATTAATAGAATTGCTGCTTACCTACCTATAGAGTATACATTCTATGTCCAAGAATATGAATTTAAGTTACTATATTGGTATTGGAACTTCATAAATGTATCGTATGCTATAAAGAAAAGCTTTCAAGAAACTCATAACCATAATAATATTAATGGTCATATTGTGTGTAATACTTATAATAGCTTGAAGGACTCGTCTTATATATCTATCAGTACCAAATAGACCTTTATTCTTGCTAAGACCTACCTACCCATATTATAGTGTAAATACGACTTACAATAAGAATAAGACAGTATAAATTCTATTATGTAGTTTCTTCATACATTCTTTGTGTACTATAGGATTATGTAATAAAAATGTACATACCTACCAAACATAGGCACTACCACAGAGAATAGTAATCCTGTGTCGTATGATTGTACCGCTACCTAGTCATTGAAGTGCCCGCTCAACGCTCGATAAGAGTCTGACAGAGACCATCATTAGAGTTGCAACAAAACGTATCTTAATTCCATACGTAGAAATGCATTTAAAATTTTTAGAAAATTAAACTAAAAATCGAATAACATACGATGTTATGCAAAAATTTATGCTAAAAGGGGGTTTTATGTAACCCTCCTCGATAAATGAACATTTATTGCCTTTGAAAACTTATCTTTCATTAACTACAACCGTGAGTAGTGTTTTACTAACTGTGTTTTGAGTATCAATAAATACCGTATTATATTATAGGTAGAGGAAGATCAAACAGAATTTCCTTTGTTTGTCTATGACATATACTGATGTGAATCAGAATCACATTCATTTCATTCTATTAGGAATTACCTATAGGGAGATTTTAAAAGTTTACATTGTTATAACAGATGGCGGTGAGAATGATATTACGCTAGCTGTAGCTCTGCTTTTGGCTGCTGTATCATAAAAATGTAGAAACTAAATTACATAGAATTAACGAAGGCGAATAAGTAATACTATGTAAACTGTTATGTAAAATAATTTGTAAATGTAAACTTCTCAAGAATCATTTACTGTCCAGAAAATTCTCTTATTTAAGTTAATGTATGTTGTAATTTAGTTCATGTATGCAGTTTAGCAGCATTTACAGATTTTAATTAGAAGAATCCATGATTGACATGACACTTTGAGACTGGTGAAAGGTACGGGTTAACCTAAGGCACAAACTTGACATTTTAAAACATCGAATGCGTTCAAATTCCGGAAAACGCATCCGCATTCCAATTCCGGATGCATATTAAGGAACATTAACAATTAGTACTACTTATAACAATCGGACTAGACCTCTGGGAAATTAATTTAAGAATTTCTGTAATTAGGTTGCCATTTGGTATAATTGAGTTTTTCAATTCTCAGAACATGCATTTAATTACTTAAATCTGCTTCTGTTAATTATTAAGTAGCGGAGCTGCTTTGTGAGAATCCGCCAACTGGTGTCTGTCCGTCAATACGCGCTTGACTGAACACTATGAACTTATTATGAATGGTGAAAATTAATGCCGAGTTTGATAAGCAAATTCAGAAGGGACTAATTTGGACTAATATGTGGTCAAATTGCTCTAAACGTTCGTCTAAATTGGTCTAAATTGACCTAAGGCGCGTTGAATTGGGGTAAATGTGAAAATACAACGACCTAGCTGTATTATATCAGTCATTATCCAAACTAATTCTATGTATAGATGAATCTATTCCAGTGAAGTAAAAAAGTCTGTATCAGCCATCTTCATAATAAACTCAACTCTTTGTACTTTATTAACATTTAATCAGTTATAACAATAAAAATAGTCTCAACTTATTAGCATTAAATCTCAAATTCTTTAAAACCACAAAACCAGTCTTACTTAATGCCATCTACTCTATAACTCTATTGCATAAAAACCAATAGTTTCTGGCGGTTTTATGCCAGCCAGACTAAAAGGCCCGACATTAAGATAGGAGTTTTAGTCGTGTTGATTTTATGCCATATTTCGAATGGAGTTTAATTGAGTTTAGGTAATTGTGTAGAGTAAAGTCGAGTGATGAGTGGGCAGTTTGTATTTATATGGAAGTGTAATTTCATTACTACTTGAAATGGATATTAGGTATTATGGTGGGATTAATGTAGGCATCCTTATAGAATTAAGAATAGAAGTGGACGACTTAAGAACGACATCTCATTGTCAGAGAGTTACATGCACGAGTGGGCATGGAATGCTTAATGCTAGGATAAGATAGACAAATGATACAACAGAATTGCCGTTTGATATACGAAGGAGCGATTTAGAACTTCCTTTATGTGTAAGATTGGTGAGCCTATTGAATTGTTGGGGGACAGAGCTCGTCATCAAACAATGTTATTGTCAAGATTGATTTGGAGAGTAATTTCATTCATCGTTAATTCTGAATCTCGCAAGATTCTTTCATTACGCATCATATCGTACTTCCTTTCCCTTGACACTTGATGTACCGGTTACAAAATGATTACCAAACCATTCAATCTGTGAATTACAGTCTCAGTAGCAAATACTAATTTCAATACATATTTACATGGCTATAGCCCACACAATACAACTATTAACTCAGAATTATACGTTATTTTTTGTAGACTGGTATATGAATAGTTTTTGTCTTTTCTAGTTATTCTGTTCCCACAAAAACGACAAAATGGTTGGGCAGAGTGATTACTTTTATATTGCCATTGGTATCATCGGTCCCTGAGAAAACCCATGGATGAAATGAAAAACACTTCTCAATTACTTCAATTTGTGTAATTAACATTGGATTTTTGAGGAATGAAGGTAAATATGCATATGGTAATTAATAATTGCTATTGTTCTCCATTCTTAACTTCCCAATAGACTTATACACGAGGAAATACACACCCACTGAATGTGTGATTATGAAATTAATTTTTCTTGGGTCTGCATGTATATTTAGGTGACTATTTTTTACTATCTACTGAGGTACCAGAAAAACTGAATGAGATAGTACCCGGTACCCACTGCGTATGGAGAATGTTTAGTTGAATGAACAAACATAAAACAATAACAGAATGTGTAGGTACGGTGATAGGTACTTAGTCCGGCATCTTGTTAAGTTCTTTATTAGTAGCCACACATTTTAAATCGTAGCTTATAATACTTAGTAATTGCTAACTATAAAACATAACCAAGCACGTACCTAAATACACTTCCACTCAATGTTTATGTGAGTTTGGTTAGATCGGCACTATGATGGTTAGGATGGTGACCTTCTTTGCATCTCTAAATCCCATCACTCACATCCCCACATCACAGGCGATTCGAGTCAGTCAGAATCATAAGCAAAGCCAATTCAAATCGAGTTAAAATATATCAGAGGTACCTCTAGCCATAATTGAAATCGAGTAAACATGGAGTATAGAGTAAATACTTAAATGGCGTATATGCATATTATTATTGCACCTTGGTGGTGGTACAAATGTTGTCTGGTATAAACCTTCCACATGCACACACGCAAGAGAGCACAAAGACAGGTGTATCAACGTCTGTAGGTACTAAGCCAGCAAGGTCCATCTCTAATTTTGACTTATTTTTATTATTCCTCACATTCCATTGATTCCATGTGTCGAAAATGAGTTGGTTGGCGACTTGGCTCTGCCTGGTTCTGCTCCCTGTCTCCCTAATTTCACACAGAAAAGGTGACAGGGAGAGAATTTATTTTCCATGGAGGCATTTAAAATCCCCCAATCCGTCCCACTATAAATAGTGACAATATTCCTCTTAGCTACATATTACTTCCTACCCGCTCAACGGAACAACTCCAATATTCACTCCAACATGAAGTTCATCTTTTTAGTTTGGCTACTTGCGGTGACTGTGACTTTGGTGACGAGTGACGACATTCCGACAGATGCCCAAGTGCCCCCTGTGTCCCTAGCCCCTGAACAGGACAAGACTGCTGAGGACTCCCAGACCAACAACACAACTGCGACTCTCCCCTCACTTTTTTCCACCCCTGACACTGACAAAGTGGACGACAATAAATCCGAGAGTAAAAGGAGCACAGCTGTTGTCAAACCAGACTTGCAATCTGCAGCCTCTGGCTACGGAGGAATTGGTGGAGGAATCGGTGGAGGAATCGGGGGAGGCTTTGGGGGAGGAGCAGGCTACGGTGGAGGTGGATTTGGCGGCGGAAACTACGGCGGTGGATACGGCTCTTCGGGAGCACTTAAACAAGGGACTGGCTTCGGAGGAGCTAAAAGCTACGGAAGTGGAAATAAGTTGGTCTAAAACTTTTAGTACCCAATGCTACTCAGTCTCATCAATTTTTGTGCTCTTGATAGTTTCATAGTACTTCAGAGAAGATCTCGTTTTCATGTAATTTGATTCTTTTCTTTTAGCTTTGCATCAAATTACGGAGGACTAAACAAGAACCTTAAGAATATCGATAACAGCCACAACAACAATCAACATTCTACAGTTGGACACAAAGGAAATCAAGGTAAGCCGTTTTAAACATCCAATCTTTGTGCAAGTTGAGGCATCTCATTCTGCCTAGAGCATCGATCTCGCAGGCATAATAACCCTACTAGTCAGGTCTTTACACCATTTCGGGGATAACCAAATAGCTGGTTGATTATGAAAAATAGTTTTTACCAATCTTTTTCAATCCTGAAGGGGAAGGGCTTAAAAGGCTCAAAGGCTAGCTCAAAAGGTTTTGGTAAAATTCCTAAACAAATTACACTAACAAAAAATATCTCCGTTACATACAACTATGACCGTTACTCGTAAAGCTCAAGATTGTAACAAGTTTGGCGGTCTGAGCCTTCTTTCCCTCCTTTCTAAACCTTTGGGTGGGATTATGCTCAATATTAACTTTTAATATTTTTGATTGAGTATTCCGGCTAGTTTTGCTGTACTTATGTAATTGTGAATCCCAAAAGCGTTCCAGACTCAAAATGGATTTGTGAAGAGCAATCATGGAAACGTTAACAAGGCAAACAAAAAGGGACATTTCGGATCTCTTGGATCGGTGAGCAAAGCAGCCAAGAATGATGGGACTCTGTACGGGAAAAATGATGCTGCAGTGAAGTTCTCCAAAGGTACTCGATTCGGAACTAAAGGAGCACATAAGAAGGGTCATTCCACCAAGGGATTCCGCAATACACATCATAAGGTGTCCAAATAGTCACTTCAGATATTTTTAGTCCATTAACCATTTGTGTATCTATTAAATCTGACTTTGTTGTACCTTGAAGGATGAATTTAGCAAAAATCACCAATTTCATGATGAGAACAACGTTGCTGACTTCTTTGACAAATTCGGAGATGAGGGAGCATTTAAAAATGACGTCAATGGAAAGCAATACTTCAATGGTCATCACGCCAATGTGGTCAACAAGAATAACCAAGCTAACGAAGGAGCTTTCGTGGCCGGCCACCACAATTTGGTTAACAAAGGACAAAACGCAGCTCATGCAAACAAAGGTCATCTCGGACATAATGCTAACTATGGACAGTACGGAGGTCAAAACTATGCCCACGGATTCGGAAAAGGTAAACTTTCAAAACTATAAAGTGTAAATATCCATAAAAAGTGCTTAATTGACAAATTGTTGAATCCAGGACTGCACGCTAACAATAACTACGGCGGACAATATGCAAATGGCTATGGAGACAAACACGGAGGATTCGGTGGAGGAAGCTTGCACGGCGGCTACGGCGGCTCCGTCGGAGGTTTCGGAGGGGGTCAAAATGCTGGCGGCTTTGGTGGTGGACATGGTGGCGGTTTCGGAGGTGGTTACGGAATCGGGCGCTAGACAAGTCAATTAAAATTGCGCAGCTCCATTCACACTTCGATGACACGTTCTTCCAAAACGTATCATCCCATGCCAATAATTTAAGTTTTGTGCTATTTTTGTATTTTGTATCGTTGGGATTGGTGACGGGATGTAAAAGACAATTTTCTCTCTCATATGCCTATAGGGACTCATTCTTATCAATTTGTGCCTTCTTCCTCCTAACTCGCCTGCAGTGAAGAGAAATAAATTAACTACCTAATTACTTTCCGTGCCTACGCCACTAACCTCTTACTAATCAATAACTTTTGACTTTTTCTTAACACTTCCCTACCATTTAAGACAATGTAACTTGGTATTTGGTTTCTTCCTTACCAATACTTAGTAATCGAAGCTTTGTTTACTGTAATTGGGTATGTATGACAAGATACTTCCGTTTATGGTCTATCATGTTCTATTTATATCTATTGGGTATTACATGTACGGAACAAATGACTCATAATAAATTATTACTAATACTTTCCACCGACATTTCTATTTATTGTACATTATACTTATATACTCATTAACTCCTAAAGTAGTCAATGAGTATATATCAACGCACTTGTAAGCAAACCCTAAGACTTTGTTTAGGTGTAATTATTTTGCAGGCTTGTAATTTACATTCATTAGATACGCTTTTAAATTATCATTTTGGTTGATTTAATGGACATTACTAAATATACTTTTCTTTGTAATAAAGGAAACAATCCTTTCTAGAAGCTTATTATTTGAAAACACAAAATTCTGGTACAATAAACAATAAAATTTTGGTTTGTACTTTAATGAAAACATTGCATAGGAGAAAATACCTATTATTTATCGAAAATTTTCTAAATTATAGACATGGGAGACGACAGGGATGTAACATATGCACGGATGCATGGCATTATGTTATGTAAAAAGTGAAATTATTGTTGTACAGTTGTAATGATATAATCAAACTAATTGGTAGCTTATCTCAGCGTGTTAAATGAATGATAAGCATCGGTGTCTGTCTTGGGTATTCACAAACGAAAGTAATAAAGTACTACTAATAGCTAATAGGTATATTAAGTGTACAGTACACTATACTAATACAATACAGCTATAATATCGATGCATGACACTTAAAATATATTTTTTGTAATTCCTGGATGAGAGAAAAATAATGGCTCTCGATAATTGCAAAGTTCCTTTGTAACCTTCAAATAATCTGTATCTCACTGTCACCGAGTGTCTCTACCCATAAAAACAGTGGCAACTGCAACCTGTAATCTAACCGCGACTCACTACTACCTCCTCAGTAGTTTCACTTCCTTACACATTTGCGAAGACATAAATACACAAAAGGAATCTTTAATAAAATATTTTAACACTCATATAACGTAGTAGTAGTTCACCCTACACCGTCAAATTGCCTGTGCAATTTCATGAATCACTACTTCAACTCAACCTCCACCTACACTGCAACTTAGTAGTAATAGTAGTAATGATTCTCTTAATAGGTACCCCACTGCACTGGTAACAAATAATGCATTACTTATACAAAGATTTACCAATGGGATACACCTTAGGAGAATAGTTAACCAACCTTACATTATTATTAAGATTTACGGAACAAGATATATTTTACTATCTTAAACGAACACAAATGTACAATCCTAAGATCTATTTAAGACCCATGTGACATGTGTAAAAAACACAATTTTTGGTGCATTTCCAAATTCTCAAGCAAGAAGCAAGTCATTTATTATTATACCATTCATACATACACCTTGTAACAACTCACAACCTTAGAATAAAATTATTCAACAGTTATTTCCGCCTGAATTCTGGAAAGATGAACAAACAAGATTGGATAAAAAGTGATCTCAAAATCAATTTTTTTTCTCTTGCCTAGAAGAGGACTACATATTGGAGAAAAATAGCCTAAAGACTTTTTTCCCTTAAGTAGCATGCGTAAAAGAATTTTGGAGTTGGTATGAGAAAACGTTTTCCTGTGTGAACGACTGACATCCGTCCCAGTCGTTCGTTGTGTTATGTCGCTAATCTTTGGCTTCCGAGAGAAAATAGAAGCTTCCTGGACTCCTTAATGATTCTCGTGGTTGCACCTCTTCGAAATTGGAGACCCCCACTTTCGAATTTAATACAAGTCTATTGTTACCGAGATTTTTACTGATATTTATTGTAGAATAAGGTTAAGTCCCCATTCTATACCGAATATAAAAAGGCACGAGCAAATTAGAAATTACGTTTGTATGAAAGACTAATGAAACTATAGATCCTAAACAACTACGATTTCTATAAAATGATGTGTTCAAATCCTGGATTGTTGAGCTAGAAGTGAACAGCAAGGCCGCGGGACGGAAGGTGATTAGAGTAGTCAATAAATCTTACGGTCGACAGTTCCTTTGTAGCATACCTACTTTTACCTAAGCAAGACTAAGCGATAATCTTTTATGTAAAGAATGTTTCGTTTTCTTTTATGACAATTTATTGACGAAAAGATTAGAATTAGAACACTTATTGTATGCTTGTTGAACAAAAGTCATCACAGCATGCAACATGCCTTGTCGGATTGATGTTGACAAATGATGCTTGAAATTCTATCTAAAAAGCAAGTTGCATGATGTAGTGGTATAAAAACAACCGTTGTTGCATGAACTATTGCTAATTTACCTAGATACGTCGCTGACACAGTTTTCAGTAGGACTCAGCAGCTTCCGCTCTTGCCTTTTACTCTCTCGTGTAAAAAATTACCAAAGAAGTTAACAAACTATATGTCATAAAAAGAGCAATTCCTACCTGTTATGTAATGCATCTACGTGTTAGGTACATGCATGACTGCCAGATAAAAATATGACATCACATCATAGATCAACATGTCAACATAGTGCCGGCCGTATCGTATCAGTGATTTTTGATGAAATGCTAAATATATTTTGTAAATTGCCCAATATGTTAATACTATTGAATATTGGATATTATGACAAAAAGATGCCGTGTAGTAGTATAGTAGTATTCACCGTTTCCCAATTTGAGACCAAGAAGAAAGTTCGTTACAATTTGGAAGGAAAAATATTGTTGTGCATGAAATAAAAAACAAGTGTATGTTAACAACAGATGTGTACTTATTATTCAGTTTTGTTCATAACTTGAGAGACTAGATACAGCTGAACAGCGGGAAGGCTAGTTGACGGAAATTCTAACCTACTACAAAGTCTTCTTATTACTAATCTTTGTGGAAAAATACATATCGGAGGTGGAAAACAGGATATTTACGATCGAGGATGGCAAATAATATTATTAATGCGTAAAGCAGCGTTTATTTGGAGTTGTACTACTTTGCCAATAGCACATCAAAACTAAATCACATACAATTTCAACTGGGATTAATAGAAAAGTAACAAAAAAGGATGGAAAGGCAATATAGCTTTCTCAACAAGGACATCAGAAGAAAAAATAGTGGACATAACTAACAAGAACATTATTTGTGAAATTGAAGCACAATGTGAATAAACAAAATTGTTATTCAAAACTTTAATATTCGAAGGAGTCGCCGTCTTCAGGAGCATAATTGTTGCCACCAGCAGGTCTCTGACTTTGTCCGCGGCCACCGGAATAGGAAGGAGATGCCCCGCGGTCTGAGGAAGAAGCCCTAAAGCCAGATGGGCTTTGTTGTGAAGCAGCTCCGTGGAATCCGAAACCGCCGGAGCCATGGGGGCTGCCTCCGCCGAACCCACCTGAACTGTGGGGGCTGCTGGCACCAAATCCTCCGGCACCATGAGGACTACCGCCACCAAATCCTCCAGCACCGTGAGGACTGCTACTGCCACCACTAAATCCACCAGCTCCGTGAGGACTGCCTGAAGATCCAAAATCACCTCCGCCTGGAGAGCCGGCAAAGAATGAGCCAGCATCACCGCCTTCTCCACCGCCACCATGTGGGCTTCCACCTCCGTGTCCTCCTCCGAATCCTCCGAAATCATCGCTGCTAAATCCACCACCATGGGGACTTCCTCCTCCGAATCCACCAAATCCACCATCGTCATCGCCTCCTCCAAATTGTGGCCGACCAGATACAAGAATGAACATTGCAGCCACACAACCCTACAATTGCATGTAATATTTCAGAAATATAATTTGTTATTCTTATTTTTTGGGAAATGTCTGAATCTTAAGAAAATCATTTCAATACTATTTCAAAAACAAAAGAATTCTTATGAGTAATTGTCCGCTGGTGGAAAAAACTCGAAAAAAACTGGAAACTTGGTTTCCGGCGAAGCCAAGATTTCGCATTTATTTCCTCAAATCCGATGTTAGCTATCAATTTTCTCAGATTTAAAAATTTATTCCCACCAGAGGAAGTTATTTGAGAATGACAATTTTATTTACAGGAAGAATAAAAAAGTGACTTTTAAAGGCAAAAAATTTTACCAAGAAAATAGCAGACTTCATGATGAGATGATTTGTTTTGATTATTGAAAAACGGAGCTGTTGTCAACGGACGGGGCAGTAAAATGAATGAATGTGTAACTGATGATCTAACGTGGCTTTTATAGGAGAGAAAGAAGCCTGACTTAGCGACTGAGTGGTTATTGTTCGTGAGGTGCTAAGTCAGTCAGTCAGTCAGGTGGCTGCGTCTATTTTACTTGACAGTTGCCAATGAATGGCAATATTTTACAACAGATAACATTACAGGGTGTATAATATGCTACTTAAGCAAGAAAAACGCTTTAATTTATTATCAAAAGAAAGCATAGACTCGACTCGGTCATTCAGCAAACCAAAAATTTGTATTCTGCAGTTTGATTTTTGCCATGCATTGATGCATCGCTATAGGATAGGAGTTATTATTCTTGTACATGCATATAAACACGAATGTAATAATAACAGGTTACCGGTTGATAGCTATTCACTCACTTTCATTTCATCAAATAAGACATTCATTCCCTCAATCAGTCAAGTAAGCGAGTACCTAAATGGTGGAAGTGGAAGTGACTGAGGCTCAGGAAGTCATGGGGGAAAATGGAATAGCATGAAATCTACTAATATTATTTTGTTATAATAACTAGAAGGATAGGTAGGTAGTAGTAGTATTATTGTAAGAAAGCGAGAATGTAACTCAGGCACGTACACCCTACAGGGACAACGAGGGCTCTACCCCCAAACTAAACATATAACAATAGCTTATGCAGGAATGAATTTTTTAAGATTTTAAAGTACGCTTTATTATAGTGACTTGACATGAAAAAGACTTATTCAACTGTAAAATACATTAGCCCTTAATTAAAGTCGGCTGCTCCTCCCCCCAATCACAAACCCTCAAAGGTCACTTAATATCCTAATACATTTTGAGATACAAGACAAATAAAAGTAATTTAGTATGTTAAAATTATGATGTTTATTTCCTAAAATCCCTTTTAATTTTCCAATGTTATTTATTTTGAAATAAACATTGAACAATATCACAATCATAAGACTATTAGCGGTCTCAACTATTATTAAGCTAAAAATATCGAATTTGAAATAATTAAAACGAATTCAGATGAACTTCAATAAATAGTTTACAATTTTACAGTAACATTTTAAATTCTTTTTAAATAGCTATTTATATGCAATGGGGAATAATGGGGATGATGAGTTGAAATAAATAAATAATTGAAAGAACGTTCTAGGTAAATGTTTCTATTAAATGTAATAATTATTTTAATGACATTCTTAACTTACTTAAAATAAGTGTGACATTTGTGCAAATAAATATAGAGCAAGTATAGTAGTAGCGGTTAACCACCCAAAGTTCATTGATAACTACGCGTCTGAATATAAGAAGGCAATAAGGTAGATTACGTTTTACGTATCATTCTATCATTCTGCGCTTCGCTTGTAGCAGTCATTCTCATATTTAACTTGTGCCTACCTTATATTTAACTTGTATACCTATGCTATCACTATCACCTCTAAGAACTAACCTACATTGCATTACACAATTACTTCACTCAAATAATAATATGATCTATTATCTATTACATTATCTCGTTGAGAGTGAATTGAACTACCTAAGCAGCAGGAGTACCATTAAATACCATAAACAATGAACCAAATGAACGTAAACGGTTGGCTAGACTTGGCCGATGAACTGACAAACTGATAAAACGAAATAACGCTCGCTGCTACGTTAGCTGCTTCGTTGGTTGCATTTTTTTCTCAAGTTCTGAACTGAATCGACGCCTGATTTCTTATATTGCATTGCTCCCTTGCATGTCACATGTAAATGTAAGCAACATCAAAACTGGCGAAATATAACCCAAAACCCACGCTATAATAACTGCATTTATTTCCACCCTACTATATACTGTTGAAATGCATATTACGAAGTAGTCAAAGCGTTTCGTGCAATTTCCAAATTATTTTAGTCAGATCGCAATTAGTAATTTACCGGATATCCTAGAAGACAGGTATATACGCTACAATGGTTCAAGAGAGTCTCTTGAAGAGACCAATCGGATATATCGGAAATAATCGAATATAAAACTGTAGGAGACTGATCTCAATTAAATATTTTACAGAGCTATATATTTTAACGCCACTCAGAAGTTATGTTGATTTCGGAGATTGCTTAGCTGAATTAAATTGATCATCATGGTTTGTTACAAAAATGTATTGATTTAAATTCATTTTTGAATCTCGTGTGCTTCATTCCATTTTAGCCGGCTAAAAATGATTTTGACCGGCCGGGCGGCTTAAAATGGCTAGTGATCAAAATGGACAAACGTCTTTTTAATCTACCACAAAAAACGGATGTTTTTCATCTAGCCTCATTTCTATTCCGATACCTATGGAGGTCAAAGAATCTTCAAATGGTATGCAGTTTTCAATATTATTCATTTAAAAAAATTATAGATGGTACAAGCCAAAGCCAAGTTATTCTTGACGACACCAAAATGGGCACATTATTTGCGAGAAAATCTCCGAAGATCAAAAATAGAACACATATACGAGCAACCCGCCGCAGCATCATCTCCGCAAACGCGATTTCAGTTTCAGTACATGGTGAATTAATTATAGCCCTACATATTATTTTATAATTTCTGCAAAAGGTTGTTTTACTGGCTTAGTATTTTCCATTTTCATTCTCCTATACTAAGTGAAAGTGAAAACTTCTCGACCTGTAGGCCTCTTGCCCAATTACACTAAAGAGATTGTTACTGGTTTGTTCTGGTTTAGTATACTAGTACCGAGTACCGTAGTACCGTAACGAAAATGTGTATGTGAATGTGAGAAGCAAATAGCAAAACTAATAATAAAGGTTTGACAAAGACTTCAGTCAGTGCATGCATGTCATGCATCGAGGGCCATGCAAAATCTTTATGTAATATTGATACTTTTCAGATTGCATTACAAATTAATTACACTTAACTTGTTTTCCCTTATTTTTTCATATTCTATAACTAATTATTTATTATTACTTTCATACTGTCATGTCAGATAATCAACACACACTCACACATATCAGAGATTTTGTTACTACTCTGACTGAAAACATACATCTGAACATTGTGGTTTATGTCTTTATGACAGTGACAGAAATATTCAAAATTGAATATTTCTCGTCTAACGTCAATAATATTTAACCCAGGGTGGGAAATAAATATAATTCGAGACACGCAGTAGCTAAGATTTCATGTTCACAGGGAACTGCTACCATGCTGCGCTTTTGTTTGTACATATCAGCTTGGGCCGAATTCCAATATTTCAACCATATAAATTCTTGCAACTCAGGCAGAAAAGTTCGAATTCCAAAGGCTTCAAAACATGGGCGATGTAACCATCTGTTTTCTAGGAATTATTTTGCATTGTATGATCGGTGAGGTGAGTCCAGGTGTATCCATTTCCCATGGGCTTATGTCGTGAAGGAAATAAAATATGTCTCCAAAAAGTTATTTTATTCTTTTCCAGACCCAAAAACAACTCCCAGTTACGCCTCCTTCCCATATCGTAAGGGTTTCTAAAATTCTTCATAAGAGTTTTCAAAAACGTTAAATACACTAATTACAAAGCTACAAAACATTTATGCAAATAAACATGGTATCTGATATTCTGGTTGAATGAATATGAAGAAAAGTGAACTCAGATTAAGCTCAGCTCAAACGGACTTGGTAGTCTCATCTCACCTATACTATCCTACTATCAACTGACTTCTACGGCGCAACCTCCACAAATCAAGATTTGTCTAAAAACGCAAAAAACGACAGTGGTGGTACAGCAGGTGTAAGGAGTAGTAAAATTGAACGAAGCAGGTAACGTCCCCAATTAGACCTTCCCCCTGACTACGAGTTTAACTTAGTGATATACTGGACTAGCACATGCGGAGGGATGCGGGAGGTTGCGATGACTGTCACACCTAATCAGGGCCGCAGCCAGAAAAAGATTTCAGGAGGGGCACCGAGAAAAAATATGCTAATTTTCGCATTTTAGCGATTTTTTGCGATTTTAGACAAAAATTTCTTTCTTTTTCTCGATTTCGGGAGGGGGGGGCGTACGTGCCCCTCCCCTCGCTGCGGCCTTCCTTCTAATCATAGGAATATAGAACTTTATATACAGACTACCTACCTTAATAATAATAGTAATAATAATGATACTAATCAAGCACGTATCCAGGAACTTGACCTAGGGGGGCACACCAAAATATATTTGTTATATTACGGTATATTCGACATTTTTTTTGGATTTTTAAGCTTTTTGGACAATAAAACCTTTATTTTCTGGAAACTTAGGGGGACCCGGCCGCCAGGCCCCTCCTCTGGATACGTACTTGATACTAATGATACACTGCTTTATAGAATACGGTAAAAACGAAATCTGGGGAACGCTTTCGCTGCCGTACCCAATTACGCATATTGCAGAAGTAGGCATTCATTGTATTTATATAGCTTTGTTACATTACAGCTGTATAATCTAAAAAAAAATAATTTCATAGCTTACGGATTTTAGTTTCTTCCTTTCTGCTTTATTTGTGTGATACTCTATGCTAGTTTCTCCATTAGTAATCAGCTTTGCGTGCCACAAAGACAGTCCACCTAAGGCCAGAGAGGCTCCTACAAAAAATGAGAGTAAATCATTTATTCTATTGAACTAATTTCAAGCACACCCTTATAAATCAGAGGTGGACAGGAACATTGAATTTGCTTCCGTTCGTTAGGTATCGAGAAAAAAACTAGATGCCAGAAGTCAAAAGGCACGACAACATCCCAACACTTAAGTTTAATCTCTAGAATTTTGCGGAATAAAAATAATACAAGTAATTAAAATAACTTACCAATGCAAAGAAGGCCGGCAAAATAAATTATGATTCTGAGAGATTGTCTGGTGATAATGATTCCGAAAAGTAAGCAAGCCTTTTCACTGGAAACGTCATCATTTTCTTTGTCAGGAAGGACATTTGACGGAAATATATTTTGAGCAGACGGATTCACGATGTCCATGGGACTATTATTCACCCTCACCGTATGTGACGAATCTCTGAATATTTGATTTTCCTCAGGAATCGGAAGGATATCTTCATCTAAGATGACCTGGCGAAATCCCAATTCAACGCCAAACAACATGATGAATACACACCCCAGAACGATGTAGACCATACACATGAAGAAATACCGGCGATTGAAATGTCCAACACAATTGTTCACCCACGCTACATCAAACAAAAACACTAATTAAACCTGAGGGGAATGCATCGGTAGATTTTAACTGTTACTATATTACATACTACGATTTACATCTTTTACGATAATTATTAATAAGAGGTTATTACGGCAATGGTGATCCATGTTAAGAAAACATCGATTACAGATGGAACAGTGGTGAGTACGCGGAGGTTTAGGATTGATACACTTTTTACAAACAGTTACACTGCAACCCATGAGTAACATTGAGTCAACAGGAAGACCAGGTGAAACTACAGCCACTTGGTAAAAGTTAAAAGCTAAATTGATAAGAATCCAATAACCCAAAATAATAAGTCCTACTGTAATTGTGGGACTTTTGTTCCACCAAAATGGAAAGCCAAGCATATGGGCAATTATAACCACTTTCGCCACCAATAATACGACTACAACGACAAAAATGCGCCCCAAGAATTTGGTAAAGTGGTCAATAAACCAAAATATTGGTTCCATTATTGTGTCCAGGGCATAGTCGTAAGAGATTGATGTATGATAGAACAGTGTAAGAAACCATAGCTTCAGTTTCTTTGTCTTTGTAAGAGATTTTGACGGCGTTTGATCAGGTATTAGTGGCGTCCTTTGTCTTCCTGCAAGATGCATCAAGTAAATTCATATTTACACACACTCACATATTATTTCATTGTTCTATGTCCAAATGACGCTTTCAGAGAAACTCGTTTGGGCGGAAAATTGTAGGAATTATCATTGAAAGATTACGGATTTTTTAGAAAATTGGCTGTAACTTTTGATCTAAAAGAGTAAAGTGGCATATGTCAGCGAGTGGAAGTTGGCAAATTTTATCAGTTTTTCATATCTGTAAAGCAAAACTTCCTACGATGTCTATAACTCAAATTATTGTCATTTTACCAAAGCACCTTTTTGGGAATGAGAGGAGATACAGCCATTGGAATTAATAAAATAAAATAAGATACGAAGCGACACTTATGAATAATACAAAATTGGCTGTTTCCCCCCATGTCGAAAAAGGTGTTTTGGTAAAATGGCCATAATTTGAGTTATAGACATCGTAGAAAGTTGTGCTTTACAGATATGCGAAACTGATAAAATTTGCCAACTTCCATTCGCTGACATATGCCACTTTACTCTTTTAGATCAAAAGTTACAGGTTACAGGCAGTTTTCTAAAAAATCCGTACTCTTTCAATGTAAATTCCTACAATTTTCCGCCCAAACGAGATTCTCTGAAAGGGTCAAATTGTTTTTTAGAAATCAAGTTTTTAGAAATCTTAACTATATTATGGTAGCATGGTAGGGGCAGATGGCAGATCTGAATTTGACTAGGGACTTTTAACTAACTTTTAACTTGAGGACAAATGTCTCAACTCAACCTTAAAATTATTATTATGAGAGCGTTAAATAAATATTTACTCAAGACATTTATTTATTTGAACAATAACATTTTGACACATTAATGTAAACGATAACGAAAAGTTCGTTGTTCATCCATAAAATAACAATACAAATGACAGATTGAAAACCAGCGGAAGAAAGGTGAAAGAATGAAGAAGAGCTATGAGTTTTAGAATTAACATTAACTTTACCTTTTTTGTAAGCTTTTCGTCTTTGGTTATTCATCATTATTATTATTACTTTTATTACAATTTATTATAACATATGCAACTTAAAACAAACTTCGAATTCCAATTCACTTCCAATGTCCAAATTCCAACTTCAATTTGTTATGCCGCAATGGAGAGTGACAACACAAGGATATCTACAAATGCAACCTCACGTATGTATCCTTCATCTTTTATGTCCTACCATAGCTGATAGAAGGTAATAGTTATACAACTTAAGCGGTACACAATGCAAAGAGTTTGGTTCAGATTTATGTAAAGTTCAACCCTTCTCTCAACAGCGGCAGCACTAAAGTCAACTATCTAGCATTTTATTATCATTTATGACAACACAATGCAGGTAACAGTTGTTGATTGTAGATTGTGCTTATTTTTTGCTATTTGTGGAAGATATTAATCAAAATTTGTTTGCAACATAGAGTGATTATTTGATTTTCCTCTTTACTGTGTGGTCAACAATTTATTAAGTAACAAATAATTGGTAGAATTTCTAAGAAACATGCCTCCGTGTTTTGCTCCGGCCTGTAAGAGTGGCTATAATAGTAGTAAAAGTGTGCATTGCTTTCGTCCTGATCAAAATACAGCTCAAAATTGGATTAGTATACTTTCAAAAATGAGAATTGACACTAAGTTTGACCCTAAAAATAAAAATCACTGTTTGTGTCACCTTCATTTCGATAGTGATTTAATTATCAAGGAAGATAAGTTCAAAATCAACGGTCAAGATGTTTCAATTCAAAGTATACGATGGAAATTGTCACCTGGTGCAATTCCAACTATATTTCCAGAAATGCCCTCCTACAGGCAAGGAAAGTTGCCAACCAAAAGGAAATCTTTGAACACTGAAGGACCCCTGCCAAAGAAAATAATATCTCCATTAGATGAGTTTCAGCTGACTTGGCGGCCTTTCTTAGACTGGAAAATTTCGTCTTCCGTAGTCAACATGAAAAAGTCATTGCAATTTGTTAACCAAGAAAAAATGATCGTAGAGGTATTTGGTTTTAGCTGCTTAAAAATAACGTTGTAAAGTATGTATTGATTCGACTACAATTTATAGAAACGATCTTTCAATATGTTTAAATCTTTTAAATAGATTTTTGAGGACCTGAACATCAATATTTATCTCAATAGAAAGAATATTACCGACGATATAAATGAAAAATTTCCCGAAGTACTAAGAAACCGAGCTTTAACTACAGAATGGATAAATACAATTCTAAATGACGTTGCTACTATCAAAATCTGTAAAGGAGTAAGTGGATATCAAAACATTTCCAAAATGCAGAAAGGAATCTTGATTGACGGATTTTGGTTTTCCACAAACTGTAAGAAAATCGGCAACGAAGTGGTATGTACACCGTGCAAGTTGTTATTACCAGCGCTAACCATGAAATCCATACGAAGTCAACTGAAAAAGCCTACCATGGCTAATAAAAGAAAACTGTAAAAGAATATGTGAAAACTAAAAGGAAATTGTCATACGCTCTTCACGCAAACACAAGAATGAAAATGGAATTGAAACGATTGACAATAAAATTAAAACACGTAAACAGTGCTACTGTGGACAACTTTTTAAAGAATGACAAGATTTCCGGACCATTTAGATCGGCAATAATACATTCTTTAAAAATGTTGAAATTGAAATGCTCCAAAGGAATGCGGTAAGTTAAAAGTATGAATGAGGTAATATATTTCTAAACCTTGTACACTTTACGATTACTGTGTTTATTTTGTGTATTCAGTTACGAAACGGACTGGCTGTTGGAGTGTTTGCTGTTGAAAATTAAATCCCCGTCTGCGTACAAGCATATAAGGAACTCAAAAATACTCCCCTTGCCTCACCCCAACACTCTCAATGGGTTGATTTCCGGTCAAAAATGTGAGTTCGGGTTTAATCAGATATCTCTTGACAGTATTAAACGGGAATTTAACAATCAACCACAAAGAAGCCGACAAGGAGGCATAATGTTCGATGAAATACAGATAAGAGAAACATTAGACTTTAACAAGATTACGATGAAATTCGATGGATTTATTGACTACGCAAACTACACTGAGGAATTAATCAACAAAGAAGAAAAGGGGAAGCTGGCAGATCATGCTCTAGTTATAATATTTCGTCCATTTACGTCCAAGTGGGTAAGTTGTAAACCTTATTTCCACAACCAACATATTACACAATCAACAGAAATATTAACAATTTAAACCTGTAGTAACTATAATATTAACTATTATGCTATTATTGTATCACAAAGGTACAGCCCATAGCAGCCTTCGCCACGAAAGGAGCTGCAAAAGGAAATGCTCTACAAAAGGTGATCATAGAAGCTGTTTTAAAATTGGAAGAAGTAGGAGCCGAAGTTGTGAGTATAGTAGGTGATGGCGCTACACCAAACAAAAATTTTTGGAAAAGACTTGGTTTGTCAGGAAAAGGTTCCATAATTAATAAGGTATTTATTTACAATTACCAAATTTTTGAGTTTTGTTAGTAATTAAACAATTAAATTTATACTTCAATAGATAATTCATCCTTGTGACGAAAACCGTAGCCTGTTTTTCTTGTGTGACGTGCCTCATCTTTTCAAATGCATTCGAAACCACTTCCGTAAATACAACGATGTAACTGTAAGTGTATAGTTTGATAGGAAATTTTGAATAAGTAGCTATTGATATATTGAAATATATATTGAAATATTTTTATGCAATTTATTTTATTTACAGTTCGATGGTAGGAAAATTAGTTTCAAGTTCTTCGAAGAGCTATTTAAAGAAGATCAAAAAAGGCTTTGTGGCCTTAGAAAATGCCCAAAAATTACAAGATCTCACATTTACCCTAACAGCTTTGAAAAAATGAAAGTATCGTTAACTACACAGGTAATATTTAAAAAAAAATAAAAGTAGAAAGATACTGACAATGCTCTTTTAGTTATTCAGTAGGAGTGTTGGTACTGGATTGGAATTCTATCGAACAAAAAATATATCCGCTTTTAAGAATTCAGAAAACACTGAAATATTCACTCATTGCATGAATAACGTATTTGATGCTTTGAATGGAAGATTTGGGGAAGAAGGGCTCCGATTAAATTCAAGTCAAATGACGGTAATGAATAATTAATTATAATCTATACCATTAAGGGCGTAAATGTAACTAACGAATTTATTTATTTTTTAGTGTTTAAGAACATTTTTAAAGATTTTAAAAAAGCCAGCTGTTAAAGACTCTGAAGGAAAGTTAGTAGAGCATAATACGTTTGCCAGCCCTGAAACTCTCTCTGCCATTCGGATCACTTTAAAGTCTGTCATTGAAATAGCAGAATATCTTATTTCAAAGCTTAGCTTTAAATATGTCCTTACCAATAAACTGAACCAAGACCCATGCGAGGTAATTGATCATAGTATAGTTCCAAATGTTTATATAATTGCATAATATCAGGCCAATAACTGAAAACAAATGTATTTTAGAAATTTTTTGGTCTCATTCGTGGTGCTGGTGGACATGAAGACCACCCTACAGTTGTCAACTTTCTGCAGCTGTATCGAATATTAAGCCTCTACACGCCGACGAAAACTATACTGAAGGGCAACATCTCACCGGGTCCTAATGACACAGTTTTGGTTGCTTTCCACGATTCGTTACGAAAGAAATCAAAACTAAGGAAGAAGAAATGCATCGAGTGGAAAGACACTGTCAACGAAATCCTCAAGGAAAAAATGTCTGAATCAGAAAACGTTTCTGGAAATGGATCTCCTATTCTAGATTCCAACATAATTTACCACTTATGTGGTTACTTAGTACATAAGGCTAAAACTGTTATCGCCTGTGAGGAATGCCTTCTGTCTCTTGAAAGCCCTACTTTGGATAATTTTCCTCAGGTTGCAGACTTAACTCGTATTATGGATTATGGTAACCAACTAAAGTATCCTGCCTTACCCCTCTTTAAATTAATTTGCTTTAACGTTGAACCAACGTTAGTAAAATTAATTTCTAGTGGGGACATATACGGAGACATTTTAGTTAAAATTGTATCCAGTATGAATACGTTTACTTTAAAAGATATTGGGTGTAATATAGAAGATCATAAAGTTAACATAGCATGCAAACTAATTCCCTTTTACATTGTTACTCGCCTTTTCTTTTATGTTCGTTCTGTAAGAAATGATTTAGGGCATGGGAAAGCCACAAAAAAGAATCGGAAAATGTCAAAGCTTCAGTCAAAATAAATTTTAGGAAATAATAAAATTTCACAATCAAAAAACTGTTACAAAACGTTGCTAATTAATAGTTCATGGACGTCTATGTGATGACTTCCTACATAGTTAGCTATGGTGCTGCCGCTGTTGAGAGAAGGGTTGAACTTTACATGATTTTGTACCAAAACATTTACGCATGTTGGGTAACTATATCCTTCTATCAGCTATGGTCCTACCTACGGACTGGACCTTGGCATGGGTTGTGTCTGTCTATTATAATAAAGGGATTCTTCATTTTATGATTCTAAAATTCTAAATTCTAATATTTAATTCAGTTCAGTAATCACAATCAGTCTAAAAAGGCTATGGTTTCTAAAAGAAAAATTGGAGCTTGCGATTGGGAACAACTGAACAACCGCAGTTTCTTGTAAAGTGTAAAGAATAGCCAATCAATGCAATACAAATGGGGGGATGGTGGAGACGTAATAAATAATAGTCCATGCAAAACAAAACTTGAGGACAAATGTCTCAACTCAACCTTAAAATTATTATTATGAGAGCGTTAAATAAATATTTACTCAAGACATTTATTTATTTGAACAATAACATTTTGACACATTAATGTAAACGATAACGAAAAGTTCGTTGTTCATCCATAAAATAACAATATACGCAATGTAATAATATTTGTTTGTATATATACAGGGTGTAACACTAACGATAAGAAGATTAAACTCTTGATTGAGTTAAAGCAAAATACTCAATTGATTACAACCAAACCACAACATCCAGTATCGTTTAACGTCAGAAAGACCCTCTGCGAGTCGTACATAGGTGTGTGTGACGAAATAGTCGACATTATTCATTATTATATATAAGTAGTTCAATATTTCTGTAATAATTAGCACTCGCTATTGGCTAATCAGTATTGCGACAGTTACCTTTTATTCAGTTTCGTCCATTTTTACAACAATGGTAGTTAAACATCAGTGCAGTGGCAACAACTCCAAATTATTCATTATAGGCCTTTTATTTTTTATAGTAAACATTCTTCGAGTCTGAAATTAATTAACCTAAGAGTAAAAATTATTGACAGGAGTCCGGAGAACATAATGCTTTGTAATTCCGAACACTGTTTACATAAACATTTAAAAATTAATAAAGAAAACAAAATCTTATAGAGCTCCAAAAATTTCTGAAAAAATTCAACAGGAAAAGTCAATACATTTTGGCAGTCCGGTTTTCGCTCCAGGATCTAGATTAGTCTGGGATGTTGCAGTCAATAGATAATGTATAATTGTTGAGGTTCTTAAGATTTTCTGGTTTACTTTAATTTTGTGTTACACTCTGAGCTTCATATAGATATATTATATATAAAATCTAATATAGCACACGTTTCACTTAAAACTATACAGTAAGTCCTTAGGTAAGTATGTGATTTTAAAATTAGCGTTTAAGATTGAGACATCAAAACTCGGATGCTAAAATTGCATCAAAGTTAACAATAAAACGAGTGCTAGCAATCACTAGCCCCTTCTCCCACTTCCATCACTAAATTTTGAGTATCCTTTCCTGTGTCGTCGTCGGTAGCGTCAAATTGCCTAACTTGTATTTGCGGGGATGAGCGTTGAATCACTGATGATGGGGTTAAAACAGCCGCGCGTGGCTCTCCTCCACTTACACCTCCACGACTACCCCCCTTGTCAATCAGGTTGCTTCCACTGACATCTTGCTGACTTTGCTCTATGGCATCGTACATCGGATTGCTAAAGTCTCGGGACTTGGTCGCTGACGAGGTAGATAAGTCGTATTTGTTTTCTAGTGTTGTGACATTGGAATCCTACATTCATTAAAAATAAATTTTAAGTCCACCCATACATTTGTTTCATGCGTGAACAAATACTTAAAGTTGAGTGTCACATTAGCCATTACCATTAAATAATTTCATTGCATTAAACCATAATTATAAAGGAAGGAAATACTTACATTAACAAATTCCACATTTGATCCTTGCCGAAAAGATACTGAAGAGCCTCCTCCAATTATGGAAGACCCGCCTCCCTGAACAAACTGCTTGCCGTAAAAATTTTTCTTTCGGAGGAATATATAAAATGCACCACCGCCAAGACTGAGCAAAATGATGAGAACGAGGGGTATTACAATTGCAGCAGGGCTCACGGTTTCAGAGTCAGTTCCACTAACTCTACGTTTCTGTACGAAATTGCTACAAGTTTGTCCACTGTAACCTTCCTGGCAGCTACAACTTGTTTCAGATTCTGATGTAGTGAGACAGAAACCACCGTTTTCACAAGGACAAGGTAACGGAGAAGCCTTTTCACGCTCAAATGCTACAGAAAAAACATTAAAATTATAATAAAATCCCTTTTTTAGCTTTAGGGAAGTTAGAAAGCCTGAGGAAACATTTGTGGGCTTGTGGGTCAGGGTCGTTAAGAAATTTAAAGGAAGAAATAAAAAGTTTTTTGTAGCTTTACCAGCTTCACACTGTGCAGACGAAGATGCTCTCAAATTCGTGCCTTCGGGGCAAGCGCATCTAAAGCCTCCATTAGGTATTAACAAACATAAATGAGAGCAGGCAGACTTTCTACAAGGATTATACGATGTCATGTTGTACTTCAACGAGTGATACACTGCAAAAGAAAATAGAATTATATTACGTTATCAAAACCATTCATTACGTCGTATTGTAACGTTATGAAACCAATCGGTGCGCTGGCGCTGCTGGCAGTGCCTGGCACATATATACTGTAAGGTGAATAGAAAGTAAATACCTTTAACAGAGGTAGGATTTACTAAATTTTTCTCGAGGAGGACAGCAACACCTCGTCCAAATTTATCTTGCTTGATTAAATCTCCCGAATCGCGTGTAACCCAATAAATCCAACTTTCAAAAACATCAAGACTGATCGGATGTTTTAAGTTATCACCTTGCAATATTGTTACACGATCTTGTCCTTTACTATTCATGGACTCTATTTTAGAGAGTTTGGTATCAACAAAATATATTCTGTGCGAGTTATAATAGTCCACGGCTAGGCCAGTTGGATAGCGGATACTGGATGAGACCATTGTCCAACGCTTAGAACCGTCAAGCCAACTGGATTCAATCTAAGAATTAACAAATAAAAAATATTAAAATATCGCCGTTGATGGACAAGCTTTTCTTTTCAGTTGAATACAAATTTCTCATTTTCACAATATTACTCAATATCGAAATTCAAATACAAATTCCAAAGCCCGAAAATTATCAACTTGACTTTAATTGAATAGGAAAATTGAGATTTTTGACTTTAATTGAATTGAAAAAGGTATCAAGTTATAGATTTAGTTGAACGGGATTTAAGAAATTAGAATTGCCTTTGGGACGGAGCCTGCATCGGACCAATATAAAATGCCCTTTTCGGCGTCAATGGCTAAAGATGTGGGGAATTCCAGGGAGTTCTGTACAATTGAGCGCCTGTATCTGCCATCGCTTAAGCTGACCATCACTTTTCCTTTGGGTTTGCTTCCACTTCTATCTGTTTCAGTCCAGTACAGATTTCCAGTGATGAATTCTATGCATATTGAAGTTAATTTTCCACTGGCTTTGAGTTGTAAGTCTTGTCCAAATCCAATTTTGGCGCCTTTCATCAGTCCGTTGGGAATCCAAGATCTTTTAATCGTTTTTTCATAAGAGTCAGCCCAGTAAATCATTCCTTTGGCAAAATCATAGTCAATGGCTTCCACTCGTCCAGCACTGCGAACCAAATCTTCACTAACTTTACTGCCCACTGAACGTATCTCGGGACCATTCGACAAATACAATCTGAATTCCTCTGTCTTCAAAGCGCGACAGACTCCTGACCGTTCTGAGGTAAGAGAGAACCCTTCGCTACACGAACAGTTGTAACTTCCTTGCAAGTTGTGACAAATCTGAGAACAATTGTGATTATTTTCACATTCATTGATATCTTCGCATTTCTTAGGATTCGTTTTCTGTGTGATGTAGCCCTGGTTGCATGTGCAGATGTAACCCGTCGTCGATGTCAGATTGGTACAACGCTGCTCACACCCACCGTTATTGGTAGCCGTACAACTGGATTTTTCGTGGCAACCTAATTCGTCAGAAGAATCACCACAATCGTCTTGCAAGTTACAAATTTTGGTCTTGTCAATGCATTTCTTATTTGCACATCGGAACTCTCTGAAAAACCATGGAATAAAACTGTTTCATTAATCTTCATAGGTACTCCTATCAAACTGTCTAATCTAAGCTGGATTTCTTGGAATACAAAAATGACTTCTGTAAAATGTATCTAAACATTAACATGCGTTAAACCTCACCTGATAAGATTGCACGGACGAACCCGTGGAGCACATAGGGTGACGTTATTTTCGTCGCTCCCGTCGCCACAATTGTCTCTTCCATCACACACTTGATATCTTGGAATACATTTATTGTTAAAACATTGGAATCGATGGACTTTATCACAACTAAAGTTAAGACACAACTCAGATTTCTCATCAGATCCATCGAGACAATCGTCAGTACCATCGCAGATGTCACTGTGACTGACGCATAGATGATTGGCACATTCAAATTTGTCTTTTGGACAATATTTTCCTTCAGGATATCTTGGAGGACAACCCAATTCATCACTCAGGTCGCGACAATCACGGTCTCCATCGCAGTGGAATGTATTTGATATGCAATGTCCGGATAGACACTGGAACTGAGTCGCAGCATTGCATGTGTGATTCTGCCGTATAAATAAAAGTTCATCTTTAGATATTTTGGAAAAATGTACTTAAGGCTTGTGCAGAACTTTAAGAAAAATTATTATTTTATGTGCTTGTAATTAATAAATATTACCTGGCAGTAGATTTCGTCAGACATATCACCGCAATCATCATCATGATCACACCTATAATTCAAAATTGTTAATGAAGGTATGTGTGAAATTAATTTATGCTGGCAAGTAAAGTAAATAAAGATAGAATCAACTCAATCAACCATGCCATACCTCCATCTTTTCGGCAGACATTTTCCATTGTTGCACTTAAACTCTGACTCTGAACATTCCCTGTATCCAATTGTCTTGCAAACATCCGGTAATTCATCAGAATTGTCACCACAGTCGTTCTCAAAGTCACATAACCATCGCCTAAGCAAAAAAACAAATTTCATTTACAATAAGTGCAATATCATACTACACTACTTCCACTGGTTTTAAATGCCTAAAATCTCTTTTGACTTTTCAGGGTGTCAACCGTAGCAGGACAAACCGATGTATGTTGCCAGTAACTTTCTCAAATAGTCACTTTCATTGAAAAATAAATTGTAGAGATATTACTAGGGTTGAAAACTCACTTAGGAACACATCGGCCGTTTCGACATTGGTGATCCTTTTCAGCATCGCATTTAGTACAAGATTCTGGTTTCTCATCAGCCCCATCTCGACAGTCCGGTTTACCATCACAGAAGAGCCACTCCGGTATACATCTATGATATGAGAAACAAAACTGTAATTCCAATTCTAAAAGCGAAAATAAAACTTGCATTTATTAAATTACCTGTAATAGCCCCAGGTTGGGCATCTTCTCCAGCCCAGGGTGCAATTACGATGTCGGCATTGGTGAGCTGGTTCGTCAGAGTCGTCGCCACAGTCATTATCGAAATCACAATACCACAACTTAGGGATACATCTTCCGTTTTTGCAAGAGAATTCGGTTGACGGGTCACATTGTCGATTATCTAGCAAAATCATTTAAGGAGTCAAAAATAAATTTATACTCAGTCATTGGCACAGTTTAATTTGATTTGGCACACAAATGGTAGTTTTAGAATTTATATTTGCAGCTGTACTTACGGCATATAAGAGGATCTTCGTCGCTACCATCTTGACAATCCGTGTCTCCATCGCCTGAAAATCAGAGCACAAGTTAAGTTAGCCATTTTCATGAAATATATAAGAACAAAACGTATGCCTGATATAAAGATATCGTGATTTAGAAAACAAATTACATTTCCAAGCAGCCAAAATACATTTTCCAGTTTTCTTGCATTTAAACTCGTTTTCTCCACAATCGGCATTACAAAGATTTTCGTCAGAATGGTCTCCACAGTCATCAACGCCATCGCAAATGGTTGTGGGTGCAGTGCAATTTTTGTTTTCACACTGATACTGTCCAGTTCTAAAATAGAAATCAATAAATAAACAAATATTCTATTTCAATACATCGCGACAATCAATGCAATGGGGGAGTGTTCATAAGTATCTATCTAAGAATATTGTTGATGAATGTTTCTATTCGTTTCTCATCATACCTGCAGACACGTTCAGGACAATTGGCATCTTCATCTGTTCCATCCAGGCAGTCTTTTTCACCGTCACATTTCCAATAGTGAGGGATGCATTTGTCATCACTGCCGCCGCAACGATGTTGTCCGGCTGTGCAATTGGCGATACAGGCATCTCCCTTGAGAATAAACTGATTCGGACAAGCACAAGTGTAGTTGACCGCTCCATTGAGTTCACGGGCTAGTAAGCAAAGATGGGAGCAACCGCCGTTGTTTTTGCCGCATGGATTGGCCTGCGGAATCTGTCTGAGTGGATGATAGACATGTATGTCGTAGGGGCGGTGTGTAGTATTACGGAGAACTTTCCAGTCGATGCTGCCGTTGAATTTGTTGCAGGAGACGATAGCCTTCAAGTTCCAGTCAGTATAGAAGAGAGTGTCGTCGAAGAGACTGAGGGCAAAGACGTGTGGGACGTGGGCTGTTCCTTTGATCGTCGTCCTCCTCTCCTTCCCATCCAAGTCCACGGAGTCAATATAATCCAAATGGGCGTCAGCGAAAAAGACTCGATCGTTAATGTAGTCAATGGCTAAGGCATTAGGCCAGGCGATACCCTTCTCCCAATTCAGGATCATTGTGAAATTTTTCCCGTCCATTGTAAGCCGTCCGATGTACGCCTGGAGATGCCAGGAGGTGAAAAAGAGGTAGGCGTGTTTAGGATGGACTGCAATCGCCCGAGGGTCGGAAATACCAGATTTTAAGGTCCGTCTGTTCGTCCCATTCAACTCGGCAACTTCTAGCGACTTGGAATGACGGTCCAGCCAGTAGAGTTTTCTACCGACCCAGTCGACAGAGATGCCCTCCAGCCCATGACTTTCGTGTTTAATAACTGCCGTTTTCTGATTGTTGCTAGTACCTTTAGAATTTACTGCTTCTTCAGCTGTTTTCGGTTTTGAACTTCCTGTAACATCCCCTTTACCAGAACTATCCCCTCCGCCATTCCCATCCAGATTAATATTCGAGTAGTTTCCGTCGTTCTCCAGGATGCTCGCCTTGTAAATCACTTTCTGGGTCACATCAGCAAAGTAGACAGACTCCGTGGAAACGTCAAAGTCAATCGCCACTACATTCCGCAGATCGTATTGCAAAACGCTATAGCGCCGAGCATTCAGTGTCATATTCCGCACGTAGTACTTGTTACTGAACAGAATGTACGGCTCAATGTTATCCAGCTTTTTACATGTCCGTTTGTCCGCGTTCCTCTCATAAAACGTATCGTTACATTTGCAGATGTACGACCCGGGAGTGTTGATACAATACTGTGAACACACCCCGATGTTTTCTGTGCATTCATCAATATCTGTACACGCCTTTTTGTCTGCCAACAGTTTGTAGCCAGGATTGCACTCACATCGGTATGATGTCGGCGTGTCCACGCACAATTGTCCGCAGTTGTGCACCTCGGAAGTTGCACATTCATTCACGTTACAATGTAGGGGCTCGTCACTGTCGTCGGCACAATCGGACACTTTGTCACACACCTTGCTGTTTGGTATGCACTTGTCAGTTCCACCGCATCGGAACTCATTATCCTGGCACACGGTACTGTTCTTAGCTGAAAATACAATAATAAATAATTCTATTAAATAAATGGCTGTTGCAATATTAACTCGTCATGCAATGTCAATTTGTTCCGTATACTGAAATTGTAAATGAAACTAATTGGATGTTAAAATACTGGGACAAACCTGGACAATTTCTTTCGTCAGAGCCATCGCCACAATCATCTTCTCCATCGCACTTAAAGGTAATTCTGATGCATTTGAAATTGTGACAAGCAAATTCCTGAGCCGAGCAAGTTGGGTAGGTGTTGGCACAAAATTTTCCTTCGTCACTGCCATCTCCACAATCGTTGTCCAAATCACATTTCCACACAGTATTAATACACCTGCCATTTTCACAACGAAATTGATCCTCCTGACAGGGCTGTGGCGGAGGGCAGTTATTCAGAGTCGAGTTTTCATCACTACCATCAATACAATCTGGATCTCCATCACAAACGAATTTCCTAAATCAACCAAAATTAATCATTAAAAATGTACATGGGTACAAGGTACAAAGGAAAACTGCAGAAAAAAACTGATTGGTACCTTGGAATGCATTGACTCCTGCCCCAAGACTTATTTTCAGGACAGTAAAACTCCGTGCTGTTTTCACACTTTCTGCTGTTGCCTGAAAGCAATGAGTCCAATATAGAAAGATTAAAAATCCTAATCAGTTTCAGATTAGTTGAAACCACGTAAAAACTATTTAACCTTAACCGTTTTACTTTTTACGATTCATATATTATCCACAATATCTTATACCCTCCTCCATAATATGTGAGATAAATATAATGTTTAAAATTCGTCTCCATTAAAAATAAAAATAATTACATTGGTGAACAGTTTCGTCCTCATCACTTCCGTCAAGACAATCGTTGTCTCCATCGCAGATATATATCCTGTAAGACAAAAATAAACAGTGTATAACTTATAGGCAGCATTATGGAGGCAAAAATTGACAATTACAGAGCAACAGGCTAATCTGTGTATTTGTTGTGATAATCATTCACCAACTCAAATCAAAACTCTATTCGCAGCGCACATTCTGCAACAGACTGGGACTGGGGTACTCACAAAGCATTTAAGCATGTAATTTTGTTATCAGTTTTGTTTTTTATCCAATGATAGAATATTCATGGTGGCAAAAATGTCGACAATCTCAAATAGTGCAGAAATGTCATAAGCTGCACATAAATTGTAAACCATCTTATTATGGAGCGCTTTAGTTTGTAATTACTACTTCTAAATAGTTCCATATTCCTTGAGAACGATATTAAGTACGTAAGCCAAACCTGGGGACGCAGTTGCCATTCTTGCATGTGAATAAATCTCCAAAACAGGTCTTTCCTTCGGATTTGCAATAATCAGGTGGCTCGTCAGCACCATCCCCACAGTCGTCATCTCCATCACAATGCCAGGTCGCTATAAGGAAAGTACATTTTAGCATATTACATAAACACCTTTCAATGGATACTTACAGTGCTACAGTTACCTAAAATAAACGTTGATAATGATGAATAGGGGAAGATTGTTACCTGGTATGCAACGATGATTTGGACACCTGAAAGAATTGTTAGGGCATTGTCTTTTAGAGCAGTGCAATGGATTCTCATCAGAATTGTCTCCACAGTCATTGTCACCTAGATATTCAAACATTAGATAAGAACAAGATTCAATCCAAGAACATAACACCAAACCGTTATTCTATAAATTCGTGAAAACCATAATAGATCGAAAAAGTAATTGGAGTTGTTTATTTTTGTTAATAATTATAGAGCTAACCGTCACAGAGCCAGAACGGCTCAACACAGATATTTGTGTTTTCACAGCGCAGATGATTTGGAGGACATGTTGTGTTAGACGTTTTACAGTTGGTTATGCTCTCATCACTCGTTTTATTGTCTTTGCAGTCATTTACACCATTACACACCTGTGAAACATTTGCATTGTCATTAAAACATTGAAATTCAAAGAAATGGTCTAATAGAGACTGAAATGAAATTAGAGCATTCTAGAAAAGTAAATGGTTTATAACTCTAGATCACAGACGCGAATTAATGCGCAGATGCTATACTAGAGTCTATTGTTATTTACCTGGTTAAGTGGGATGCATCGATGATTTCCGCAGGTAAATTCTCCTTCCGCACAAGATGGGTAATTACATTTCTCTTCGTCACTTCCGTCACCGCAGTCATTTTCATGGTCACATTTCCAAGTTGAGAAAATGCACCGACCATTACGACATCTATATTCGTTGGGGCCACAAGTGTGATATGCTAAAATAAAACCAATGTAAAACCAGTTACAATCATTAACACAGGAAAATTAAGTGTTTCTTAAAAAATACTTTGGGAGCTGACATGAACTAAACTTGAATGGCTACCACTATCCGTCCAATATTCAAACAAAATGGTGTCACAATATAGCCTAGCCAGAAGACATACGTCATCAACAGATAACAATTAACAGATTTCATACCACAATAGTTTTTGTCTTCATCAGTGCCATCCCCACAATCATCTTCGCTGTCACAAGCATAAAGTCGAGAAATGCATTTGCCATTGTTGCATGAAAATTTGGAAGCATCACATGAACTGCTGTTCGCTAAAATGCACATTTTTCCATCGTTGACTAGTTTGAAAGTGGAGTTGCATTTGCACTCAACCTGAGCAGAATATTCTATTTTAGTCCGCAAATATTCCATGATGGATAAGTTTAAAATCTAAAACATACTCAAGGCACGACAATATTCCTAAATAAAATTGCATACTAACCGTTGCATTTATACTCGGGTGACAACTTTGGGCGCATCCACCATTTGAAATACCACATAAGTCAGCTGTGCATTTCTGACGGTCTTTAGAGAAAATCTGAATGTCCCTAGGACTCTCATCAAGTCTTTTGACGACTTCCACTAAATTGCTTCCGGTGTGTTTGTCAGCTCTATAGACACCACGAAGTTGTAAATCCGTCCAGAATATCCAATCCTTCAAACACAAACAAATGTAAACATTTTTGTTTTTCCGAATTTTTTAATATTTTGTTCTCAGTTGAATTAAATTTCAATATGCAGCTATAACAAACTGACTGAATGCGCCCAGTATGGCGCTAAGAAAGCATGATAATAATCATAAAAATATTTGACTCACCTGAAAGACAACAATTGCGAACGGATATATGGTAGCAGTGATTAACGTTTCTCTATTAGCTCCATCAAGGTCCGATCGTTCAATTTTTTCTCTAACGGCATCTGTCCAGTATAATTTTGAGTCGTCATAATCAATAGAAAGTCCGGATGGCTGGGTCAGGTCTGATTTTATTATAGCAACTTTTTGAGTTCCGGCCATTGTTGAGCGAAATATGCGACCGTTAGTCCCAAAAAGTCCCCAATCTGTATAGTACAAAGTGCCACTGCGAAAAATAAACAAGAATGTGAGTACAACCTTTGGAAATGTTTAGGAATTTGCATTATAGGGATTAATTCACTATAAAAACTGTAAAAAAGGTTATAGTTCGAAGTAGTTTTATAAACAAACGCTTAAATTACTTACTTGCACGGATGAACGACGATTGCTCTGGGGCGATCCACATGAGTAATCATTACAATTTGTGATCCATCCACATTCATGGCATAAATGGAAGAATTAGCAGAATCAGTCCAATAGATCTATAAACAGAGACGTTTATTAACTTGGCTTACCCAAATTCAATGTTCAAGCTATATGCCTTATTATTAATAATATACCTTGTTATGGACCCAATCGTAAGAAATCCCTTCGGGGTTAATGCTTTTATTGAGAAGGACTTTGATGGCATCAAACTGAATATGTTTGCTGTCAATCGCACTGATTTGGGCATCGGGTCTGATTTGAGTGAAGATTATTTTCTCATCTCTGAAGTCGAAGTCGACGCCAACGACATTCGTCAAATTGACAATTGGATTGAATGGGACTTGACTATTCTTGAGGTCCAAGCTGACGCTGCGGATTTCGCTTCTGGTGGTAAAGACCAAGTACTCGTCCAGACCGATGCATTTGTTTCCCTGACGCTTCCCGGTTGAACACTCACATTTGTATCCATCGACTAGTGCAAAACAAAGTTGTTCACAGACGTTATTGACAGAGCTGCATGGATTGGAATCGGATTCTGGCTGGAGAGAAATGTCAAAATAGGACACGGCCCTCAAGTTCTTGACATTTGTCCTAATCAAATCTGGTCGGAGTCCTGTGCTCGAGTTTCCGATATTGTTCTTGTCCGTTTTGAATACACTCGCCAGATTTTTGTCGATATAGTAGACACTGTCCCTGAATATGCTGATTCCAATGGGATTCGGGATGTTGCGCCGAATGAAAACTCTTCCACCGCCATTGTAGTTCACCCGTTGTATCGTGTCTAAATTACTGTCTACCCAGTACACGTCGTGATTCTGCATGTCAATGGCCAAGTCTCGGGGCATTTGGATTCCCGAAGTAACAATTGCAGTCCAGTTCGACCCATCTAAGAATGCTTTTCCAATCCGAGGAAATTGGCCGTAGTCGATCCAATACAAAAGTCTTTTGATGGGATTCACAACGATTTCCCGCGGTGAATCTGTTGTTTTCTTCACGAGAATCTTGCGGAAACTGCCGTCTAATTTGCATACCTCCAGGTAGGTTTCATGAGGAAATGCGTTTGTGAAGTACAACTGATTGGATATCCAGTCCACTGCGAGGCCACGAATTCCGTTTGATCCTATTCCCGTCGTAACGATGCCCATCAATCCAGACCCGTTTGTATGCACGCGATAAATCCCGTTGAAATTCGGCTTTGAGTATTCAATCCAGTAGATACTGTTCCCCTTAATGTGTGACGTCATGTGAACTATATTACGCTCAGGAGCTACACAAACAATAAAACCAAAAATTAAATATGTTGGGACCTGATTATTTTAAGAGAAGTTAATTGCTAAAGTAGAAAGTGGACCCCTTCGTTTCCCCACAATTCAACGGAACTTATATTACTCCGCTCACGCGTTTTATATTTAGTATGAACTCTTGGAGTCGTCGCCAAGGTCAATTTCAAAGATGAAAAAAGATCAAAGAATCTAAGCAGATTTTTTTTTCATTTTTCAAAATTTTAACATTTCGTCTTGATAATATGTAGAAAGTACCTGAAATGGGAACAATGGCCTCTCCTTCATCACCCCAACCGCGGATCGAGTCACTCTGGGCTACAATGAGAAAAGACTTGAAAGGAAGACACTTGTTAGTCTTTGAATCTAGTTTGAACCCAATACTGCATCCACACTTCCGTCCTTGATCAGCCGACGGAATGCAAATGTGTTCACAGCCGCCATTGGTTCCTCCGCTGCAGACGTGGTTAACTAATTACAAAATAAAATAAAAGTCAATAATTTCTGTTCAAACTCATTTTCAAATGTACATCATACTACCATTTTATTTTCAATGTGGTTCAAGAAAATAACGAACCTATTCTTTTCCGCCACACAGTGAGGTATTTCAGTTCAGGTTCATTGTCCTTCAATACTTTTAGAACGTCTCCTTTTGTTAAATCGACAAGAACAACTTGCTCGTATAAGGGATCCAAATAATACAGCCGAGAGTCAAATACAGCTATTGATTTTGGTCTAGCGATATTTTCAGAAACGATCTTGCGACGACCACTGCCTTCTGGACTGATACTTTCGATCTAAACATAAAAAAGTTAATACTTTCACTCTGCTTCCATGAAAGTTAATTTCGGGTTACATTTTAGCAGATGCTCTAAGTGGTCGAAGTATTGAAAATAAGTGGAATTGGTGAACTTACCATGGCGGGTTCTCCTCCATGGCTGAAATATAAAATATTTTTTTCTGTGTCCAGACTCAGTGCCATTGGTTTGGATATGTCCTTTGTTATTACTTTTGCCTGAGAGCCATCCATGTTAGCCGATGCCAGTTTAGCGGGGACTCCGCCTCCACCGCTGTCCAACCAGTACATTTTCCTGTCATGTAAAATATTAGAAATACATTAAAAGGGTTCACAAGATTCGGAAAGATCGGACACTTTCTAATTTTAAGTGTTTTGTCATGATGCGATCTTTATACTTCATTTCGAACAGCCTATTGGACATTTAAAAGTCGATACGATAGACAGTAGATAACGTACCCATAATATGGATTGAGGGCAATCGCTTCTGGTTTTGCGACAGATTCTTCTTTGCCATCATTGGATATTAAAACCATTCGAAATTTGGTTTTTCCATCGACCTTAACGATCTCGATATTTCCAGCTTCTTTGTTTCCTATGTAAAGATTACGACCAAGCCAATCGAAAGCAAGAGTGTACGGGGATCCGATGACTCCTGGATCGGTGCTCTTATCCAAAAACTTGCTACGAGTGCCATTAGACAAGTTCAGTTTGAAAATAGTTCCGTTATCCGAGTTGTCACTTCCCTCAATCCAATAAACATCTCCGTTCAGTCGGTCATAGTCCAAAACTCGCCCATTCTCAATTCCAACCACAGGAGTAAAGAATCCTGTCTTGTCGTCGTTCTGCAAACTATGGTCTACTATTTGAGATCCTTTGATGATCATCAAGTAAGGCGTCTCCTCCTCCACACATGTCTTTTCATTTTGCAAACGGAATCCTGGACGACAGATGCAACGGAAACCAACCTGTTCATCAGTAAATCAATTCCAATACATAAAACATTTTCTCCAAGTCCAGAATAACTTAAAGTAATTCATTGCAAGCAAACTAAAATATCCCTATAATACATATTCTATGAAAAACGATTTTGCTAAGGATTTTATGGAATGTAATTGAAATGAATAGAGTTCACAGCTAACTATAAGGTCCGATAATACCCCACTTATAAGACCCTACAATCCCCTACCTTAAATCTAATATCAAAACTTTGTGGTCAAATAAAAACGAGAATGGTGACCTTTTGGAAAGGACTGAGTAAACAGAGCTGATTACAGCCGGCTCCATTGCAGGGGTTGGCGAAGACAGGTTGAAGAGATGGATGATTGACATGGATACTGAGGGGTTGACTGACGACATGGTGAACAACGGATTGATTGTCTCCTTTGAATTTGTGAGTGGACAGAATCCGATTGAGTTGTCTGTCCGTCCAGTAGAGAGTATCTTCAAAAAGCGTTAAAGAATGAGCATGAAGCAAGTAGTGACTGGATGCCAAAACTTGTCTACGACGACCCCCGTCGTAGTCACAGAAGTCAATATAGTCCAGTTTACTGTCCGCAAAATACACTTTTTTTGTTGCAATATCCAGAGTTAGACCGTTCGGCCAGTAAATCTTCGTGGTTATTATTGTTGTTCTGTTAAGACCATCAAGTCCAAGACGCTCTATCCGAGGATTTTCTCCCCAGTCCGTCCAAAATAGTAAACGGGAGCTACAAAAAAATAAAAAAAATAACTTCAAATATTTATTAATAACTTAAAAAAGATTCTGGTAAGTATTAATTTCTTCACTTACTCAGGTGTCGGGTCGACGACAATTCCTCTTGGTTGTGTGACGTTTTTATTTAACAAAATGACTCTGTGAAGACCTGACTCATGACAGACTTCTAGCGTGTGTAACCGGGAATCAACCCAATACAGATTTCGACCTATCCAGTCAAAAGCCAAACCTTCGACTAAATCAAGTCCAGAAGAAATCACCTACAACGTAAACATTATTGATTAAGAATAACTCTTCATTTTGGTCTAATTCCATTGCAAGCGTCAATTGAAATGAACATATTTAAACAATGCTTAAAAATACTTACTTCTTTGACGTCCCCTTGAGCAGATCCCACGGCTGGGAATCCAGACTTGCCATTGTTGGTACCTGTTATATTTTTATCTAACTTCATGATTTTCTTGAGTTTCATATCAGACCAGAAAAGGGTGCCACTCCTCATGTCACTCGCCGTGGCGACAACATTTTCGACAATGACAGGAACTCTTTCAATGCTGTGCTCATTCAAGTCGCTCACCAAAATACTTCGTCTGTTGCTAATGACAAGGTAGGCTTTCGTATGGTTCACCGCCTTACACGTCAATTTATCATGTTCCAAATTGTACCCGCTTTGACAGGTGCAGAAAAACCCGCCTTTGGTGTTCGTGCATGTTTGACTGCATTTGTATAGCTCGCATTCGTCCAAGTCTGTGCAGACAGTTGTCGAATTTTTTTCGAGGACTTCTCCTGGGGGACATTTGCAGAGGGGTCCCGCAGGGGTCTGCACGCAGTCCCCGCTGGAACAAGTGATCCGGCTGCACTCATTGAACTCACAGCTTGGTCCCTCATCAGCTCCATTTGGACAATCAGCATTTTTGTCGCAAATCGACGTGATGTTAATACACTTCCCACCAAGTTTGGGACACGGCCACTGCGACGACTCGCAGAAGGTAAGCTTTTTACAGGCGTGTAACTCGTCTGATTCATCCGAATTGTCCAAGCAATCATTTTCTCCATCGCAGATATATGCATTGTGAATACATTTGTTGTTCAGGCATTTGTAATATCCCTGCGGACATGGCTTCTGATGACAAGTAGCGGGCTCGTCAGACTTGTCCTCACAGTCAGCATTCCCATCACAGTGCCATTCTACCGGAATACAAATTCCGGATTTTTCGCACCTGAAAGTTACACAAGTAATATAACTGAAGTGACATTTCAATAGAAAAGCCTTATTTAATTGCAAGAAGTCTGTTCAATTGACCAGAACATTAGGCAGAGTCAAAATATTTAAATAAGAATAGTTTGTAGTGGACTTTAATGAGGAGTTGCGGTAACTACAATCATATTTGACCCAAATTACACCTACCTGAATTGTTTGTCCTGATGACACTGATTTTCTTTTACTTCAGGGCATCCTATCTCGTCACTACCATCGTCGCAATCCGGTATTCCATCGCATTTGTAGCTCTCATGGATACATTGTTTAAAATTGGAGCACTTAAACTGATTTTCACGACAATTGACCGGAGGACATCCTTCTTCGTCTTGGTTATCAAAACAATCATTGTCTCCTACACAGACGATGCAGTTTTTAGAATACTACTTAGTCTATATCATAAAATATAATTAAATTATAGAAAACTTCACTAACCATCGCACACCCAAGACTGAGGAATGCAGTGACCAGAACGAGGACAGGTAAACTAAATAAAATAATATTCAAAATCATTACTATTTGTAGTATAGCTTTAGTGTCATCATTTCTGTAACTAAAATTGTCGTTTCACATAATTATTATGTCAAAATTACTTGGAAATACGCGCATGTTTTTTCGGCACAAAAGTCTCCTTCGTCACTTCCATCTCCACAGTCATTTTCTGAGTCGCATTTCCACGTTGAAGGAATGCATCGTCCATTCTCACAGGGAAATTGACTTGACTCGCATGTGACGTTGACACATCCTATTTCATCCGAATGATCTCCACAATCATTATCAGAGTCGCACTTGAAAGAGCTGGGAATACACCGACCTGACTTACATTGGTACTCCGTTGAAGAACAAGTTGGCTCTGAATACAAAATCGACAAACGACGTTATTCAATTATTCACCAATCAGTAACTGCTAATATTATGATATAAAAACAATAATTTAACAATTTTAATAACATTTCAGTAGGGTTTCGAAAATCCTGTAACGTTTTGCTATAAACATCCAAAACTTTAAAATAAACAGTCCTATTTTTGAAAAACAGTATCTAGTAAAGTGTTATCTAGCGGAGGAGTTGATCTCTCCTCTAATTAGTAAAAGTTGTAGGAAGTCGAGATGAAGTAGACGTATTGTAAACGCCCTTCAAATCGCTCTCTTCGAAATAATCACAGAAAGAAGTTAATTACTTGTGCAATTTCGTGATTCGTCTGAATTGTCCAAACAGTCGTCATCGCCATCACAAACCTAAAACAGGATAAATGGGGTGTGTTCAATTTTAAAACGAAATGTTATATTGTATGAGTGAGTATAGCTTATTGTAGTCCATTCAATTAAATGTTGAATTATATGTGTCAGATAAATAGGTTGGAGTAAATTACCCAAGAATTTGGAATGCATCTTTGATTGTCGCATGTAAAATGCCATGAGTTGGAGCATACTTTGACTGGTTCTGCGCTTGGGTCGGGAATACATTTTTTAGCGTCTGAATCTAATTTCTCTCCTTGTGGACAGTCACACTTGGCTTGAACTCCAGACTTGCCACTGCTTGTGTTTGGATTTTTATTGGGGACAGGGAAACAGAGTTTTTCGCAACCGCCATTCATATTGAAACATGGATGGGTGGAGTCGATTTTCTGACTTTTTCTCGAGTAAATCTTGACACCATACAAACGATTCGTCTCGTCAACCTTTGTGATTATTTTTTCATTGTCTCCTGTACTCTTATTAATTCTAAAAATGGCATCCAGTCGCCAGTCTGTAATGTATACATAGTCAGCGTGGACGACGAGACTAAAAGGATGTCGAATCAGTCTTGAATTGATTGTCTTTATGTCACTTCCGTCAAGATTCGCATGTTGAATGTGATCCAAAAGCGCATCACACCAGTACAGTCGGTCAGCTTCAAAATCTATCGACAATCCATTAGGCCAGCCTAATAGAACATTCCGGAAGACAATTACATTTGAGCCATCTGAATTTGCTCGGGAAATATTTGCGGGTCTGTCCCATTCGGAGTAGAATAAATATCCTTTGTTTGGATGAACCACGATGGCACGTGGACGCTTCAGATTCTTTAACAAAACTTTACGGATTGTCGTGTTTCGTGTTGACAAAACAGAGAGCGTTCCTTCTTTCGAGTCTATGTAATACAAATTTTTACTCGCCCAATCCATCGCCAACCCTTCCACGCCTTCATTTTGAGCAGCCAAAACGATTTCTCTGTTCGTTCCGTTTATATTGATCCGATAAATTACATCTTGCAAAACTGAAATACAACAAAGTCAGCATTCGTAAACATAATTGTTAACAATGCTTCCTTCTTTTGACAAATGCTTTAGTTTAAATTATGTAATTAATGAATACTATCTCACCGTCAGAGTAATAAATATGGCTGTCATATGCGTCGAAATCAAGTCCGACGAATCGAGCTGACCGACTCACAACTGGAACGATGGCATCGGTAAAACTACTGGATACAGGATCTAGTACTTGACCCTTCACAAATTTGTGCTGACTGTAGATTAAAAATTCGTATATTCCTGCAAAAAACCATGAAAGTATTAAATGATGATAAAATGAAAAAATCCGTACAACTTTCGTGCGTACCTATATCTTCTCATGCCATTGCAATGACTTTTAAACTAATAAAAATGGGTAGAATTAAATGAAATAATTGTGATGTTAAGTAATGTGCTTACGATTGCAGTTTTTCTTCTTTTCGTCGAGTTGCCATCCGATTCTGCAGGCGCACTCAAAGCCTGTCTGTGGTTTGCTTTTGGATACATCCAATTCCAAGTTTTCGGAACTATCCACTTCCGTGACGATACACATTTGGTCACAGCCGCCATTATTTTCACACGGGTTAATGCTTCCAGTTTGTACGATGCTGCTGACAGCTTTGATAGCCCTTGGTTCCCTTGTGACAGTTCGGTTCCTGTATAACGTTTTGATACTCGACGCTCCTAAATACTTGTCGATAGACAAAACACCTTCTTTTGTTCCATCTGTAAAGTAGAGCAAGTTATTGTACATTGTGAGCCTCGACGGGGACGGAACATTGGCTTGACCACGCACTACGAAATGGCGGTTTTTGCCATTGTAGTCCACCGTCTCAATGTAGTCCAGAAGGCTGTCACACCAAAACACACGATTCGTCACTAAATCTAGGGTTAGCCCACTGGCTCTGTAAATTAGTTCGGTCACGATTCCCACTAAATTTCTGCCGGACATGGACGCACGAATTATTTTGGTATTATCAGCAATAAACAGCAACCTGAAATTTAATCATGCATAGAAATTAGAAATTTTCAGCACATTCAGCAAGTGAGTAACCTCAAGTGTTCGTTTATGCACAGCAGATAAAAAAGTTAGTTCTGTTTGCAAACAATTAATTGAAACTGTTCATTTAAGTTCAACACTTCGTGGCTATACCGATTAGAAAAGCAGTTTCAATCATGAGCATTTTAGGTATGCAATACATAACCTTCGTTTTCATTTGTCATTTTTTGAGAGAATTACTAATAAGAATAACATACCCTCTTGTAGGATCTAGAGCGATATCACTAGGATTAGTGAGGTTATTAGCAACAGCAATCGCATGACTCCGACCATCTAGTTCAAAAACGTCTATTTTTTGCCCTAAACTATCAGCTACATAGATTTTGTCTCCTATCCAATCCACAGCGATGGCTACAGGAGACCACTGTGTTGGGCCAGGTACACTGATCTCATTCGTCTTAAATAATCCATTGGGTGGAAGATTCAGGTCCAATTTAATTGAATAAATTTTACGTGTTTCAATATCTGACCAGAAGAGAAGTTTCTTTTTCCAGTGAAAATCCATGCCCGAAGCAGAAGTCGTGTTCAATAAAAACTAAAAGAAACCAAGAAAAGAACCCTTAACTTTCAATACATAAAAATAATGCAGATATATGTCAGTGCCAAAATTGTTTTGACAGAATTATTTTTAGTTCTTAAATTAACTTTACTACCCAAATCACATTATTATTATGGGCATCAGGCATCCGGCACGTATTCATATTTTTCATGTACCTCTGTCTATATATACTATACTGCACTGCATTCATGAAGCTGGGGCATTATTGGGAGCATTGACCGACATCCATAATAACTATGTAGCAACAATTATTTCAATGATAATTGTGTATCACTACTTTCATGAACTTCATTAAGAACGATTTTAATCAGCTTCAATATTAATGTCAACCCTTAGTATCGCAATGCCCCAAAACACTACAACTTCAGACTTAGCCTACGATTAAAGCTGTAGCCAGTAATAAACTAATCCTGTCAAAATAACTAATTGAAGTTTGAAAATCTTATCTCTTAGTTGTTTCATTAAAACTTTACTTATTTCATCGTCGTCAAATAGTCGTTAAACTTAAAAAGAGGATAGTGACCAAGACGGGTAAACTAAAATTAATTACTGCTTTACTTCTGTAAGTGTTTGCAATAATATTATTTGGCATTTGCCAATACATTTTAGTCCTAATGGTGAATAAATTAATGTTCTTGAGACACGACATTGACATTTGACAGTATTACGGTAATGAATGATTGCTGACCTCTATATCTTTTCCATCATGGTTCATTCTGTAGATGTTTTGGTAATGAACAAAGTAGATGTGAGCAGTCTCATCAGCATGACATCGGTTTCCCTCTTTCGTTAATTTGTATCCTTTAGCACACGAACAAGCAAACGACCCTATTTTATTTTCGCAGTATTGGTCACAGTCTCCCCAACCAAGGCATTCATTTCGGTCTGAAAAATCATAAGGAAAACATTTATTTTTATTTTCATACATTATTACATTTATTACCCATTTTAAAAATAGATTATTCGAATCAATTTGGGAAGAGGTAATTACAGCTTTTTGGCCACTCAAATATCAAAACTTAAATCATTTACTTACCAATACACGAGCGAGAATCGTTGGCAACTTGGTACCCTTTAGGACAATTACACGAACCACCATCCAAACTGGCACTGCACTTGTGTTCACAGTTGAGAGCGACACATAAGTTAGAAGCTTTAATAAGAAATTCAAAACAGATATCAGATGTCAAGTAAGTTAAAACTCCTTTGATATGACATTTATAATATCGTTAAGTTCTTACAACAAGCATTCTTTTCGTCTGCCCCGTCGTTACAATCCATCTTGCCATTGCACACTAAGCTTTTTTCAATGCATTTTGGGGTGGCATCAACATTTCCCTAGAATAAAATAATAAAACTTCAAGGGTTGTTCGAAAATTCGGTAAATCCTAGCGCATCTTTCCCAACCAATTGAACATTTGTAAAAACTTCATACAGTATCCACATAAAGTCACTAGTTTTTCTCAATCAATCTACCCTCATGTCTAGTACTCTACTTTTGAGTTTGCATTGTAAAAGGTAGCAGCAGCTGATGGGTAAGGATCGTAAAAAACTATGTATGGAAATGGAAATCTGCAATTTGTAGTTTTATTGGTCAATGGCAAAAGATGTCCAATGTCCACCAAGAGAAAAAATGCCTAGAAGAGCGTGAGGGTTTTTGAAATTCAATCAACTTTGGTGAAGAATTTGAAGACTTTTTCATTTATGTCCCCCCAAACAAATCATGAAAATTCTTGAGTTGGTTGGGTTGCATAAGTGAATGTGTCTATCTAAGGCTAATATTATTAACTAACAATCCCCCATGAAACATCTTTGAAATTACGATCATACATAATACTTAATGTAAGGTAAAAATGCCCTCCTGTTGCTGTACTGTATCCTGCATAGGTGTAGTATTTTATAACCATAACCATTTTAACTAAACAAAGTAAACTGTACACGTTCCTAGCAGAGATATCTCTGGCTCTGGCTGTTATTGTATAATCTGATTTCTTGTTCCCCAACTAACAACTAAACACTAAACGCTGAAAATAAATACATAATTATTAGTTTTCTGTATATATCTTACCTTCGGACAAAAGAATTGTAAATCCTGACATTTTACAGTACAATTGACTTCATCAGATCCGTCAGGACAGTCCTGTCTTCCATCACATGACCATCTTGCAGGAATGCAAAACTGGTTCTTACAACGAAATTGGTCTTTATTACATGCCGGAAAATTACAATCCACTTCATCGCTATTGTCCCCACAGTCATCTCTATGATTGCATTTTTGCGATTTTTCAATGCACTTGCTCGTTTTTTGGCACGCAAATTCTGTCAGTTCACAGCTTATAGTTCTAAATTAAAATTTAAAAAAGCAAATTCAAAACAGTTCATCTGTATATATGTAGGAAATGGAAATGGTAGGTAGGTAGTTGAGTGTTGAGTACGTATAGTAGAGTAGGTAATTGATAGTAGTTAACTTGTTGACATGAATTGAATGTCGAATTGTTGACGAAAAATAATCGAAGAATGCGTTACTGTAGAACAATGAACGGCAGACTATATTAAAATTGTGACAAGATACAATAACTTTGAACAATTAATATTTTCCTGGTCTTAGAAACTAGTACCATCAACCATTTCTGAAATTTACCTGGTCTTAGAAAATATATTTTTTACAAAAACACTTTCAAGACTCGATTCTTAATGTCCTTTCATTACAATATTTCTATACATTCATGACTTTCAGTCAGTCGTAATAGTCTTAAAAAATCTACACCAAGTCAAAGAAAATGTCTAGGAAAGAGATTTTAAAATGTCCGTGTACCTACAATGCACACATTCGGATAATAATTGTGTAGAAAATGTCCCCCAAAATAGTATTTTTCGTAGGTATTACTATTATGCGACAATATCTGGTGATCTTGACTAATGTATTGGAGAAAATGATTGAAGTGTTCACCTGTTAGGACACGCCACCTCGTCTGACTTGTCCCTGCAATCAAAGTAGCCATCGCACTTTTTGGATATTGAAATGCAATTGCCATTATTGCTGCACTTGAAATCACTAGATCCAGCTGTGGTATTCGTATCTCCGTGACATGGTCTGTACTGGCAGCCAATTTCGTCTGATCCATCTGGACAATCCACTACCTTGTCGCATTTTTGGTGCATCGGTATACAATAAGTACTGTTCCATTTGTAAGTTCCACATTTAAAGTTGTGCACTGGATCGCATTCAGGAGGTGCTATTCAAAAGTATGCCATACCGTTTTTTAATCAAATTAGAATTTTATTTTATATTTCCTATTGGCACAAAGGGATTGTTATTTTTTGTCTTAGCATGCCTATGCCTGCAGACACTTACGACAATCTTGGTTTTCATCCGATGCATCAGGGCAATCCGCATGATAGTCGCATACCCATCTTTTCGGTATACATTTTTGGCTCGATGTGCTCATCAACCCTTTTCCACATTTGAATTGATCACTGCTGCATGTTACTGTTTCCGACACTGGATAAACATTAGTTCAAAATCCAAAATTATTATTGTGATGCTTTTCTATGTGAAGTTCCAAGGAATTGGGAACAAGAACAGTGCAGTTGCAATTATTGACAACGATTTGAATTAGAATAATCATATATAGTATAATGGGATTCGCAATTAAGAGTTCTCTAAAAATATAAGTTTTTTCGCAAATCTTGAATGGGTTTGTTTTCTTAATACCGCCAATGGTATACTTGCAAAAATATATATTTGTAGGCCAGAATTTAAATAACGGTGAGAGAGTCTCAGATATTCCCATTTCCGACCCCATATTGTTGAACGTCGGGCAATGTGGGAAATACAAAACCAAGTTTTTATTTTTGGCGTAATTTCAGCTCTATTTCCCATTTTGGTACCCACATTTCCCAGTGGGTCATGGAAAATTTCACATTAGTGAGTGGCATTTCCCTGTCACCATTGTGTGGAAAGAATGTATGGTTATTGTTCAAAAACCATGCGGCACTCTAGCATGCTATGATATGAGTACCCTTTTGGACCCAAAAATACCCACATATCTAAAAGTGAAAACCCAATGAAAACGTAAATGATAAACAATTAAAATTGTAGCGTGGCACCTTTCCATAAAATTTTTCTACATTTTTCAAAATTAAATGTTTTTGGAGTGGAAGAAAAACATGTGAACTATATGGTTGTTCTATTTAAAATCTGTTTATGAAAGCAATAATACAGAGCCGAGCCCCTAGTAGTCTGCAATTTTATGCTATTTAAGCGGGGACATTGATAAATATTATTAGTATTATGCCTAACCGATATCATGTTAAGGTAGAGTAGATATAATGACAAATACTCATATTTTGGCGGAATATCTGATTCTCAGCCTTTTGGGCCAATTTCATATTTTGGGCAACTGTTTTGGAAAATACTTCGTCTAATTGAGCAGCTTTTTGAAAGCCAATTTAAATAGATATTTCTACATAAGACTTCAAATTTTATAAGACTGCTTTAGGGACATTTTTAAGGCATTCGTCATTTTCGTTTATCATGCTTGAGGTTTATGGAGATTTTGGAGATAAGAGAAGATTGCAAAAAGAATTCCTATTCTTGCTAATAAGTATGACAAGACAATAACTAAATGTAGGTTCTATACTACAGTAAAAGTCAAATAGGAATAGTTGATTTTCGGCTTTTGTTCGTCATATTGAACATAACATTTAATATATTATAGTCTACCAACGAAGGGACTAATGTCTAACTGTTTGCCTTCTGCATGTGCATAATATGCCTTTTATTATTATACCTTCCATTTACGCCATAAATATTTCTATGGCATGAAGGGAAAAGGGAAATATCTGCCTGCAGCATGATAAAAATAAATATTATATACATTTGGAATTGAATAACGCTTACAATAGTAATATTTTAATATTCATTATACAATACAATACAACCCATGAAACAGTAATTAATAAAAATAACGATCGAAAGCTAAACGAAAATGGAAAATATGTTGACTGTTAAATATTATATTCTATATGGGTAGCCCTATTACTGTTAATCCGTGAATAAATGACGTTAAAAGAGAATGTCTCGGCGAGGAAAACGAGTGACATCATTCTCATTGTTCTCGGTAGAGATAAATAGAGAGGATCTATAACGAGCATTTTCACTTTTGGCTGTTCCCCTAATACATAAGTCCCCGTCCTGCCTTCATTGCTATTTTTGAGAAATGCTGTTTGGGGTATCTCCTCTTTAAAATGCTGTCCGTCGTTGCATGGTCCCATTTTCGCTTAGGCTTAGGAATTTCCCCTTTCGATGATTTTGTAGAATTTGTCATTTAGTTTTATTTATGGTACACCTTTATGGTCATTCCATGGTTTTCTATGTACGTTCCCATTAAACCCCGGCCATTTAGGCACAAAGGTATTATTTAATATTATAACAAGATTGGGAGAAATGTCGAAATCAAATGATTTGATGATTCTGATGAAATAATTTGGAGAATAAAAAATTCAGGCCACTTAAGGCTTCAAATTCAAACAACGTGTAAAATCCTAAATCAGAAACCAGACCGAACCGGACTAACAGGAGGAGTGACTCTTTTCTTTTACATTACACTATTTACATTACTATAGCCCTACTCTACTTAGTGAATAGACGTTTCTTATTGAACCCCATTTTGAAATTAGAAAGGTTATTTGGGTACATTGTACACAGCGTACCATTCATAGTATACGAAATACAATCTTTATTGTATCCAATATAGTATTTAAATCCGACAGGTTATCGGGTGAGAATGCATGAATAACGCTACTTGCATTTCCGGTCAATTAGCAATTTATACATTACATGGTAATTATTGTAGTTTCACATATGTTTTATCGAAGAACAGACGTTCCAGAATTCTTATATTATGCCTATTGACAGATGACATATTGGGAACCCTGAATAATTAGTTCGGTTAGAAAACTCTACACTTTTCCAATTTCTATGCTAAAACATGGCAAAATTCAACAAAAAAGTTACCTTTCGTAAACAAATAAATGTTTTCTAGCCGACCTAGGTAATGTATAAGGTTAAGGATTTCTGTGGAATCCGGATATGAACCGAATCCGTTAAATCCGACAAAACCCTGAATTATGTATTTATTGAATGAAGAAAATTTATATGCCAAACGCAAATCTAATCTCTAGGCCCTATACCATCGTTCATGTCACTTGTAAAAAGTATTTTGTAGTACAACAATTCCAGGAAAGACATTTGCGAATCCCATATACCCGTTCACTTAAATTATTTACGCTGGCTGAGAGTGGACTTTTATCTTGAGACTGATAACGTGCAAATCTATTTACATGATACATTTGTCTCGTGTTTATTTCGGGTTTATTGGCTATATTAAAAATAGAAAATAGACATTTATGGATTACCTGTAGATTCAGCGGCTGCGTGTACAATATTTTTGACAGCAAATGACAAGAACACAAGAAATAGTAACCTAGCACCACTGTACACGTGCAGCATTGTTAGTAAGCACCAACTGATCGTACACTAAATCATAATTTTTTAGTAAAATTAACCAACAAACTATATGGACAAGATTTATGATGAATTCCGAAGAGAAGGACGTTCACATTTGCACATAGACACGACAGTTCATATATATAATATTGTAGTCACTTATTATTATTGTGGTATACACAAACTGATTGACAATATCACGGTATTATGATTTAATCTGTTTATGAGTAATTTTGATTGGGAGACAATTTAACAGTTAACTATAAGTCAATACCTAAAAATGTCATAACATTGTAATGACGTTGTACGTGTTTGTTTGACATTCGAAACCATGAAACCATCCGGCACTGCCACTATACTATACTCACTCTTCTTCGTCTTCTTCCCCTATTCATTCATGTTATTAATATAACAATCGTGATTGGTGACTGACTATAATAAGAAGAAGAAAGGTAAGCATAAGTAGGTAAGCCAAAGGTTTTTGTGACTATAATAATATAAATATTATTATAGAAAGTGTAAATGAGAATAGTTTATACGGAGAGTATATACATATTATACTGTTATACAAGTAGTCCGTCCCGTCCTGTTGTCCTGTGCTTAGCTGGGAAGATGAAGAATCCTCCTGCCTTATTCACTGACTCCATAAAGTCAGGTACGTACAGTAGAGTAGAGTATAGCAACAAGTACCTGTTGCACGAAGCTACATTAACTTTTTACTACCCTAAAGCCAATTACCGTAAAATCCAAAAGCAGACCTACTCATTTATTACTAGAGATTTCGGTTAATTCGAGGTTCGTCTTCAGTAGAATTTTGGGCTTGTATTATAGCAAGTAGTGTAGGGTGTAGTATCATATGTAAATACAGCTTGGGGTTACTTGAGAATCATTGGCAAAATTGATGGTCACAAGCACAAGTAGGTAGGTGTGCTATTGACTTTCAAAAGTTCTAGGCATCGACACTTTAATTTCGAAAGATGCCAATTCTAATCCGGGGAGTGGACAAAGGAGTTTGTTTTATGTAATATGTGGGGCTTACGCGCTTGCGCATATCATTTCAGTCATCCCGTCCAATCAACATACAGAAACGCTTTGTCTCTGAAATGAAAATGTTAATTGGTGTTAATTCCACGAAAAACGCCATATTAATTTACTTATTTTGACCAACCGGCATTTATCTATGCATGTAGTATTTTGTGGCACATACCCAAAATAGAAAATACATGGATTAAAGACAAAGATTTTTGATATTTTGTCAACGTTGCTGAGTAATCCATCATAATATTCAGAGACGTTCAATTCTTCATTGTTGTAAACCGTGGGAGATATGGAGGTCATACTGACTGAATTGTAAATAGACTCTTGGTGCGTATTTAGAATTTTACGGTCCATACACCACTGAACTGAGTCAGTGTCAGTACTCAGTTACTCACTGTAGTAGCAGATACTAAAAACACCATCAACTTAGGTCGGTGGTGTCGGTAATGCTAGCTATGTACGCTACATACACCAACTAATATGAACAGTAATACGAAATTCCAGGTAGTAGGTTATAGTCTGAGAACTCTAGCTATGACTTATGCTTATGCATGACTTTTGAGTTCTGGTTGGGCTATAAAAATCCGAGGATATGTGTAAATTACAATATTATAAAAATCCTTTGCTCGTATCCTTATTGTTATTATTATCATAGACTGCTGCCACATACTACATTCCAGAATATAATGGAAATCTTTAAATTTTGTCATACATAACTGTGTGGATGACCCCAGGCGGGTGTTGTGGCCAAATTCTTAGCAAAAATAGTAATTTAAATCTCCCCCGCATAGTATAAAGTGCATTTTAAAAGGAAGAAGGTTGCAGGAATTTAGAATAAGGTCTTCCTACTGTTCGTTAGTTCCATTTCGAAATTAAATGGAGAACGTTGAATAGAAAATAACGACCAAAGCTACGTGCAGAAAGATGTCATGCCGCCGCTATTTCATTCTTTCGTCCAACGCTGTGTAAATAAAAAAAACGCAACGAAATCAAGTATTTAAATGCGGATTTAAAGGACTACATTTTAGCCAATCGATGCTTAGTGTGTACACGTATTTACGTCTGAGAGGTATTCATTTACATCTTAGTATATTATTTCTATTGTTCGGCATAGGACGTACATGATGTAGATAAACCAAGCAATAATGTTGCTAAAAAGTCAGTTGTTGGTACTTGGTACTATTGGTACGGGGAGATGTTCATATCATACATCATACAGCAATGAATGGAAAAATCAAAGCCGTACAGGTGCGAGGGGGAGAGTTTCGTACGTACATAGTGGAATCATACAGCTGCCCCTCGTTTTAGTAACCTTTCATTTCAAGAATCCTCTATTTACTAAACAAGTACAGCAGCCGTCAATCCTACACAGTATTAGTTGAGTACAATGCAATTGCATTACTACCTCTTTTGTGTAAATACATTTTGCTTGTATTGAAACTCCTTGTCCGTCAGTGTCAGTCTACTTTAGAACATACCAGTTGGTTTTAAACTATTACCTAAAAGGGTTTGTCATTATTTATAAATGATCGTAAAAAATGGGAGACTTGCAGGGCTGATACAAAATTCAACGTTTGCTTTAGACACTATAGCTATGGTCATTTACACTAGTTACACTCCTAAAAAATATTCTTATATTCTTCAACAAAACTATACCACGCAATACGCATACATACTAATGCTCCGAACCAAACTCCAAACATGAGTCGACATAATTAATTAATGTTTTCAATAATGTACCTAAAAGCAGTTTACCCGATGTCCACCACACTCAACGTAGTTTTGTCGGGTGCCTTCCGAATTTCCCCGACACAGGCACTTCGCTAATAGTGGACTTCGGGTAAACTGGTTTGGGATACATTATTGAAAACATTAATTCATATGTAATCTGGGGTCCAGAACTCAAATCAAAAGTTCGAAGATCTGGCGATCTATGATCTACTGTTGAATTATTTGGGGTGACTCTAGGGGCCATACCTATGTATATAGGAAGGTCAACTAAAACTTTCCCGAGCGGACGGACCCAGGTATCGAATAAAATTAAAACCAGAGTAAAAAACTTCGTATGCTTCCTAATTTCCAGACATTAGCTCCGCCTAAAGCCTAGCCTCCTTCGGAGACGTCCCATTTCAAGCATGTATCCAGTGGGGGCGGGCGTGCCCGGGCCCCTCTAAGAAAAAGATGATTTTTTTGTCAAAAAAGGTTAAAAATTCAAAAAATGTCTTCATTGTACCAATATATTTTGGTGGGCCCCCCTTGGTCAAATTCCTGGATACGTGCCTGACCCATTTTATTGGCTGAGAGCACCCAAGCTTCGCCTACTTTGGGGGCGGGGCTAAGGCCGATTTTGACAGCAACTACGTTGCAAGAGATTTTCGATTTCTTTACGGTACATCTTTACTCTACATAAACATAATCTTTTAAACAAAAGTGGGACATGCGCATGGAATTTGGTATTAAGGATCCCATTATTTCATGTGGGGGAAAATTTGAAAATTGGGCCATTTACATACAAAAGCGACTTTTATTTTTACATGCAAATGGTCCAATTTTCAAATTTTTCCGCACGTGAAATAATGGGATACTTAAGGTTTGTATATTTGTCCGTAATATTGTGTAACTAATGAGTAAGGGTAATATTTTGCAATTAATGAGCAAGGACTTGAAAGGTACCTCAATTCGTACCTTACACTCTCAAAGAGTGGAGATTAGAGTGGGAGTGTTTATTAAAAATATGGGCCTTAGACTATCAGTACTGAGTCCAATCAACGGTCTATGAAATTCGGGCCAATGCGCAGTCGCTAGAAATTTACTGATTTCAACATTTTCTAGCACACTTTGTGTGCTAGGATTCAGCTAGTCTAATTATATTCTTATAAATCTCTACAAAACTTCGAACATTTTTGACGAAAAATAATCGAAGAACACAGTTAACTTTTTAATGCCACCCCGCAGTATTTTTTGTTGACTCTTGGAAGGCAGGGAGTTCAGGTCGGGAAGCTGTTCGAGGTTAGAACGGTTTCCCGAATTGGATAATAGCACCAGACACCTGAGTGCATAATTGTTTTGAAAGGACAGAGCGATTCTAAGGTGTTATAAGTTCCAGTTCCATTATAGCCGGCTAAAAATGATTTGGCCAGCTAAAATGGCTGAAATGGTTATTGGGTACAATCGCTAAAAATCGAGATTATTTGATTTCCATTCCAACCACATCAAGGGTACTTTTCGCAATAAGTAGCCCCATTTGTCTATTTAAAGATTTCAAACAGTCAGTCAGCTAGCTATATTTTAGCCGGCTGGTCACCGAATATACTGAGACTGAGGGTATCCAAGTCGGACATCTCTCCACGCTAACCAACAAAATGCAGTGAGATTTAACGGTGTGAAATGTGCAGCAGTGAAATTTATTACATGTTCAAACTCGAAGTTTTTGTGCAGTAAGAGCGGGTGGTCTTGAGGCACAGTCACGTATCTAACGCGTTGTAGTCGCGCAGTGCGCAGTGCGCAGCTAATAATTTTGTGAAAAAACTTACGAATTCTTGATTAAACTTGTAAATAGTGAGGGTATATATTATGGCCGCCAGCCCGGGCAGTACTGGTTTGGGGATTTGCCCCTAGTTTCGCCATTTTTGCACTATCTAGAATCTGTAGACTAGACAATGCAATGGCTATATGATGATGCAAACAAAGCACTAATGTACTACGGCTAGCCAACATTTTCCACTGCGAATTTCATGGGCAAGAAAGCACAGGATTTACATACAATGCACTCCGACAAAATTAAAACTGAACTCCCTCGCAATGAAAGCGATGCATGAACTTTGTCTTTAGCTGAAAACAATTAGTCAAAAAAGGAAAGTTAGTAGTTATTATATTATAAAACAATCTAATTTTGTGCTTAAACTTTAATTTGGTCTAGGTCTAACTTGCCAGATTATGCAAAAATGCAGTAATCAAGAAATTCATCCAATTAGCCCACCATTATTGTTACACACTAGTAATTAATACTATTTATTGAATACCGTCACAAACGTTAAAGTTTATTACTGCAAACAAAAACCTGTAAGGGAACATCGAAACAAGTATATGACACAACATTATTCACACTTAAAAGTTACATTATAAATAATAGAAATAATTTGTAGACATTTGCAATTTCAACAACCCGGAAGTATGAAATTATCTTCAAGTAGTTTTCCAACTCCATTTCACAAAGTGACGGTTATTTAGAACTCCCGCCAAATAATTGATACTGAAAATTAAAGATATTGATGATAACCAATTACGCTACAATGGAAACTAGCACACTAATACACTGATGTCATCACCATCGGGCATTAGAAATCTTGTTTTCCAGGGACTCGTGAGTCTAAAAATCCCAGTTTTTTATGCCGATTTATTTTTAGCTCACGATCTTAGCTACCAGTAATTGGATTTAATTGAGAAGAGTGACTTCCCGTCATTTGCCTTCCTTCGCCCCTTCCTTTCCGGGACACTGTCCCAAAGATTTTGGATGCTCGTCTCATGAAAAAATTAGGGTAATTTTATCAAAGGGGTTGAAAATGTGGCTTATGACATTTCGGCTAACATCATGGACGAGCCGGACAGTAAGTAACCTATGTGTCTTCAATCTACATCCCTAGCATTTATACAAGATATCTTTTATAAGTATATATACTTACCATTCCAGATCCGAGTTGCTGTAATATTCCAGAATTAGGGGTTCCAAGACTACTGCGATGAGCCCCAGAGCCAGAAAATGACAATTGTGAAGGTTGACTATGGGCAGAGTGAACAGATGAATTCGATGACATGACCGACGGACGCCGGGATTTTAAGCTATTCATGCTATTACTCAGTGTATACGAACTTTGCATTGAAAGAGTATTGAAGGTTGTGTTAGGCATCGAACCTCCCTGTCATTAAATAATTTCTAATATAAATTACAAATATTTAGTTATTACGCATAATTAGGTATCCACATAATATGGCCCATAGTCCATATTATTGCTATTTTTAGGAAATATATTATTCGATTAAAATAATTGATTACCATGACCGGAGACATATTTGAGCCTAGTACATGCGTTTCTTGAGACGTGATTAAGCTATGGGAAGAGTTCTTTCTCTCTTGAGGACCAATACTGGAATGTCTTCTGATTGGTAAAGTCTCTCCGGGGCTAGAGAGTGTTGATGAAGAATGAGGTGCTAGTCGAACCTTAGGTGCCATTAAAGTGTTATCTGAGAGTCGGCGAATTGGAAATTGAGCAGATCCACCCAAAACACGCAGGAAATTCGCCGCTCCATCAGAATAAATTTCTATTTTCATATTCGGAATTAATATTAAATTAAATATAGATAAGTTTTGCTTTAATTTCCCATATATATTTGCATTGTCGCGTTGCAAGTCGAAAAGGAGGCAATGAAAACAAACAAATTAAGAATTTTGCATCCGTTTGGGTCAGAGGGTTTTAAGATGATTTTTTAGGGCTAATCCTCACGTCCTCACTTCGTATTTATAAAAGGCTGAATTTGACTTTGACCACGAAATGTGACCAAACTGATAACCCCCATAAATAAAATATTATTTGTGTCAATGTAGAGTTTAGTTGGGATTTTATCTGAAGAAAATTTCCTTTTCCAGCATTGCATAGAGTAGTACTTAGTTATTGCATAAACAGAATCAGGTAATCGGGAAGGCCTAGGGCGATGTACAAAATTATTAAATAAGTACTATACCTGTCGAATTCTTCCTGCTGATCATGTCTTCAGCGGAAGATGTCTTGCGCTGACCTCCGGTATGCGGAAGGATTAAGTGACTATTAAGCGATAGGTGACCCCCTGAAGATGGTGGTGCATTTTCTATTTGCACATTTGGAACAACGTTAAACAATGAACCTAAAAACACAAACAGGTAATCATATTTTATTAAATACTAATACAGTTAGTACATTTCGGGATTTTAAATTAAATGTCAGGACACAATCTGGGTTTATAAACGAGACGGCAGGATAAAATCGTTCGCTTACCAGAGCCCAGCATCGACCTCCTATGGTGAACTTGTTGACTCCCATAATGATCGTGTGGGGGGCTGCCAACCAATGACAGTGTTAAACTATCCAGTTTCAGCTTGTTCCTTTGGTTTCTAATAATTTCACAGTTAAAAATTTAACAACCATTCGAACGGGGTAAAAATACGAATGGGAGGGGGGGGGGGTTATTGTCTCCCCCAAAATTCAAAATTGCATGATAATGTTTATCTCAAGAATTTGGAAGATAATATTATTGAAGTACCCTTAGGGCTAGTGTGTAGTAATAGAAAATATATATAATAACTAATAACCCTATATCTCTTGATTTCCTCATGGTCTATCACCTTCCAAGCCTTCCATCTATTTAAAAGTGTCAAATAAAATCGTAGACCTAATGACCCAACTATCCAACTTACCACATTTGTAGGAATAACTGAAAACTCAGAATAAGAGTCGACTCAGGAGACATTTTAAAACATTTTCATCTTGACTCCTACGTGGAACTATCTGCCTAAGCAGAAGGACTAAGAGTCATGGGAGGAAGAGCGGTGGCGAAATATATATACGAGTTAGCTACTGAATCAGTACCGTGCTTACTTTTAGTTTTTAGTCTGATTGAAAACAATCGCAGTTAAAAGATGCCTCAGGAAAAAGCGACTGTAATACAATAAATATTACCTGTCAATATGGTCCAACATTTCCTGAAGTACTTCTAATAAACAACTAAATTGATCTAGGTTGAGACTAGGATTTACTGTTTGCGGGAGCAAACTGGGCATCACTCGAGTTGCCATCAGGTTAACACTGAGTCCGTACTTCTTATTTTCATTAAGCATTAGCTTGTAAATGTCTGCAAAAAGACAAAGCTGTGTTTAGGTAAAATATTTGTATCTGTTACACGATAATACTTAGTGCCTATAATGTCATACCACAACTCAAATCCTTACCATCGTACTGTTTGGTACGAGAAAATAAGATTTTTTAAAATACGACTAAAAATCGTAAATTAAAAATATATTAGTATTTCAAGGAAAGGAAAAAGATACTAACGGACTATTTGAAGAACGATGTCAGCATCTTGTAATTTGATGTTTTCGTAAAGAATAGGAAGAATTTCGTCAACGATCACTGGCCTTTCCAGTTTGTCAATTATCTTTTCAATGCATATCAAAACATTTAATATTATTTTTAAATCGCTCATGTACTTCTCGTAAATTTGCTTCACTTTCGGTAAGATTATCTTCCGGACGGATTCCACGTCGATGAAATTGCAAATTAAAGATGTGGATACCAATGCTGCATTCTAATGAGAAGAAAAATGATTGGTTATTATTGAGGAAGCCGACAGTACTAATGATAATACATTTATCCTAACAAAACTGACCTGCACTTGAATCGTAGTCGAATCAAATGAAACGAAGAGCATAGGTAATATTTCCGCTTTCAATAATTCTTCTTCCACTCCTTTTTTCAGAACTATGTGCAAATTTTCTAGCAGCGTCACAGTAGCTTGTATCGATTTTGGAGTAGAAAAAACATGCCTAGAGCATAATAATTAATAATAATTATCATTTTAATTTCTAGCTAATGCTAAATGAAAATAATCTTACTGGTATCTATAAAGGGAAACATTTCAAAAACGAAGGTTTTCTGACTATATACTAATCAAATTAATCTGCTAGCAATTTTGATTTGTTTGCTGTACCTAAAAGCATTTAAAATGTAAAAATCGAATTCCCATTTCTCAGATTCTTGAATGATAAACAGAATAGGTTGCAACACAGCGGCAAGAACTTCCTGGGTCCTCATTTCCGTTTGTAAGGCTGGCCATATGTGTTGGAACCATAATTTCTGGAACACAATAGAACATTCGTTAGCTAATCGCGTTATCTAATCTAATCCATCAATAAATGAACAAGAAGGGATATCAAGTAGTCTTCTGTCAAACACGTATTTAGAGAGAGAAAGAGAGAGGGGGGGAGGGGGGTTCTTAAGTATCCTGTAAATATCCCAAAAACGCACTATAGATATATCTTCTCTAAAATTGAAAGTATTTTTATGCAAAATTGATAACAAAATTGTTACATGTTCAAGCATAGCACCCCCACGCCCACATTTGCGTTCTGGATACGCCTTATTACTGCTGACACAATTTAGGATACTGTTTGCTTCTGTTGGTTTTATTAATTTTTTCTTAAAATTTTTTTACTCAAAAAATTTTGCGCAATTTTTTTATCTAAAAAATGTTAACTAAAAATTTAGATTTTTTGAAGCCACAAATTCAAAAAAAAATTTTCTAACACATTTATATTTTTCAAATCTTTAGGGCATGAAATGTCGAGATACAAAATCGACAAAAAGTTTTAGAAAAGTTTATATAAATAAAATTCCGACGTCTAATAATCACCTACCAATACATTTCTGCAATACTTACGAATACATTCAGCCATACTTCTACATTCAATAAAAATTGACTAATGGCTTATTGTTTTATTGGTAAAGGAAGATTCCTTTATACGTAAAGACAATTCATTTGTTTAAAGAAATGGTTTACGGAAAATATCATTTAATTTAAAGTATTATATTTCTGCAGTATACTACATTTTAATTTAAAGGCTCATTCATTTAAACTACGGGTTAATTAAAAATATGTCTTATAAAACCCATACATTTACAAAAAAAATTATCCACCAAAAGATGTACCTTAGGAATATAAGGAAGGACGTCTCTAAGCTGTTTTTTATAAAAGTTAGCTTTCTGGGTTGGATCTTTCATTTGGATGACATCCAAAAACTGAAGACTATGTACTGATACATCAGAAAAATATTTGATAAGGGCTAGCAGTTGACTCGTTGGTCGCTGGCGGGGTTCTTTTGACAATAGTCTCTGTAATGCTTCTTGAAGACCGATTGGAATCCGCGGCAAAATATTTAGTAGTTGACCTTCTAACTGCAACCAATAATTTAAATCCGTTACTGAAATCGTTAACGTTCGGGAACGTGGTGTTATAAATTTAGTCGCTTTGCCAAACATGTTTAAATTGCTACCATACAATTAAAGACCCCAAAAGTTAGTATTTTACGAAATTATGCTAGTTAAAAAAATTAACGATTAAAATAACTAGTTACTATCTATGTTCTGCCATGGTCTGAGGCGAGGGTAGGTCAACCTTAGAATTAGAGACTGTATAAAATATTAATTATCATTATTAGACGTATGCAACAGAATTCTATGCGTGCGGACTTACCACATTTAGAAACGTTTCCTAATTGGCTGATATTTTTGAAGTGCAGCTACTGACTGACGAAACTTCTATTATAGGTTTCCTTACTATTTATATACCGGTACGATATAGGTACGAACTAGTTTTCGAACAATTTTGATCGACAATGAAAAAAAGTTCTCCAAAAGGATTGCATTATGATTTTTTGATCCCGTAGTGACTTGACGTAACTTTAATAATTCATCTACGTTTGTAAAGAGGAGGGGAGGTTATTTTGGGAATTTCAAAATTCTGAAGTTCTTGCTTTCAATTCATTCACCATTATTATTTTTCTTACATCATTTATAGCAACACATGATATAGGTAATAGAGATAAGCTACCTGCTGAGTTCTGAATGAACTGAAAAAATAACCGATTCCCATGATGATTAAGTCAATTTGAACAACCTGGGGAAAAGCTATACTGCGGCAAAATAAAGTAATTAAAATTACTTACGTTATCAATTTGTTTAGCATACGTGGAGTTGGAATGATTGGAACAGATTAAAGGCCTTCCATTGTTAAAAATTGCTGTAATCACCATTCCTAGACTGAACATATCCGATAATATGCTGCACTGTGAATTTAGTTGAGTTTCAGGAGCTAGTAAAATAAAAGAAATCAGGAATTTTAAGTTGTCGTAAAAATTATTTACATTAAGAAAAAGTTCATCGTTCCTCTAAGTCTAATGGTACATTCTAGATTTATTTTGGTGGTGAAAATGAGTACACTTAAAACTGTGTAGATTGTTAAACAAGTGGTAAATTTCAATTTCTGTTATGGTAAATACATACATATGACACTGTGTTTTTGTTTATGATTCATTAATGATTATTTAAATATTTGCATATTATGAAATCATTCAGCTCTCCCTACCATACATACATAGGTGGATAAATTTAAAAAGTCTAGGATTATATTATAGATGTCAATATAACCTTTGACCCTGTATTTCTACTAACCATCAACCTGTTTACCAATGTTGCGACAGACGATGAATCAAATGAACTATCTTGTGTCTTGTGGCTCTATAGGACGAACGGATTGGAAGTTATGTGGAATTTTAGGTTTTTACCTACTTCCAAAAGGAGGGGGATGTTTTAAAAATTAATTGTGTCATGCAAGTAACTTAGTAGCTTATTACGAGTTGAATGAGATGTTTCGCCATTCTCTGGAGATTGGAGAACTATGTTCCATATATTTTTTAAACCCTTACCCCAGCCAGTGGATATATGTACAAGGTGACAACTTAATAGTTGAAAACAGTCTAGGCTCTGTAACTCCTAAACGGAAAATGCTACGAAAATGAAATTACCACCATTCGAAAGATGACAAAATTGGCAACAAAATAGGCTATAATAAAAATTGTTTTAACAAATTTTACAGGCATGGCATTTTTTTAAAAAAAGTGCAAGCTAGCCTGTAATTGTATGGTTTAAGTGTGAAATTAATGGCATTTTATTCCCCCAGAGAAAATCAATCGTCCTAGGTCTTTAATGAATACTTTCCATCTGTCAGTAACCAAATCTGAAGCTGATTTTCCATTGAAATTAGATAATGGTTTTCCAGAGTTAAACCCTTTGGGTGGCAAAGACCATAATTAGTGTTTAACTAATCAGGAATAAAGAATGAAGAATTTTCTGAAAAAACGGGAACAGTTATTTTGAGTGACCATTCCACATAATTTTAAATAGTGTAAATCAGTTACTGATAGATTGGATAGCCCAATGAGTTGCTCTTTTAGTCACCAAAATCTTTTTAAAAAGGTTTAAGAGTTGTTGCTTTCTCAAATCTCCTTAGCAAGCTTTTACTCGGCAGTTCAGCCTAAAGAGTGGTCACTGAAAGCCAAGATTGTCTTTGAAAAATATTTTTACTGAGGTGCACTAGTAATTCGGTTGTGAATTGGTTGGAAACTGTGAACAAAAATCACCTAATGCTAAAGGAGCAAAAGTTGTAATTTAAAAAAAAATTCGTGTTTAACTGAGATTTTTAACACGAAAATTTGTCCTTTGACTTCCTTATTTATCATTTTAATACTGGCAGTCACTAAATTTTTTATTATAGCCTATTTTATTGCAAATTTTGTCGTCTTTCCAATGGTGGTCACCTCATTTCCGTAGCAGCCTATGCTTAGAAGTTAGAGAGCCTAGACTGTTTTCAACTATTTAGTTGTAACCATGTATATATAAATAAGGTAATCTATTTAGCAGTGTTCTTGAAATTTTACCGTTCGAATTAGCTATCTACGATGAAAAGAATTGAAGTTAATTCCATTTTCATATTTCCAACCACCCCAGGACAAGGTATCGATGTTACAAATTAACGAACTTGAAAATTCGTTAATTGCCTTTGTTTTGACTCTAAAAACGTATCTGAACGAATTATCTGTATGTCGTGTTCTCAAGTTAACGCACTATAAAGCACGTAAATCACTGGAAATCACCATGTATATTCCGTTACGTGTACTACTTAAAATAAATGATAATAATTTGAAGTGTATAAATATAATTTGTTTTACCAATAAAATCGAGATCTGGTTGGCCCATTTTTGGAATTTTGCTTGTCCATGGAACTACGTGTATATTTTCCAATCCATCAACTTCACTACAACGTTCTGAAAAAATAAACGATCAAATAATAATAAAATATTATGTTTAGTATTCCGGGGCAGGGGAAGGAGAGGAGGTATAGTTACAAATCGTAGTTAGTAGTAGTAGAACCATTAATCAGTGTTCTGTGTGCAGCCAGCCGGTTAAATTAAAAGCTAAGATAAAATAAAAGTTTCCTGAAATCGGAAACATCTGAATTGAGAAAATCATTTTTGATTTGGCGGTATATTTATAAAATCATTCATTTTGTCCATATTTACCACTGGTCAATTAACCCCGCCGGCTGATTAAAGCCGGATTAAACCGAAAAATGGCCAGAAATTTGCCAGAAAAAACGGTGGTCTTTGTTTGGTCATGAATACAACCACCGATTTCTCCGGGCTTGCGCAAAGGTGCAAAAAAAGTACAAAACAGGGTATATTGCTTTCGACGGATCCAATACTAACCAATGAATTCCATTCCAGCTAATTTCCATGTTCCTCGTTTTGTCACCAAGACGCTTCCCGGACAAATATTTCTGTGCAAAACCTTTCCCGAATAATGGAGAAACTGGAGCGCCTCGGTTATCTAAAATAATGAAAAAGAACAGTTATATCAAGAGCGAAGGAAGGTTTTAGGGTGGAATAATAAAGATAATGTAACTGGCTAAAATAAAAGTAAATATAAACAATCATCTTGAATTTTTTCGAGGTCGGGGCTTAAATGCAGCTTCTTCCATTCTTGCTACACCTACTATATTTAAGATTAAGATCATCATAAGAATGGAATGACTTTCTTGTACCAGTGAGGAAGCTTTAACATAAGAATAACTTCCATGATTTTTAACCCGAAAACGTCATCTCGTCTTTCAATGAACGATTTTGTTATATATGCAATTTTTTGTCCCCTATTATATATATGCAATGGTATATTTAACTAGACGCCGACCCCAAGCACTTCCATTAATTTCGAAAGATTTTAATGTTAACCCAGATCAGAGTGAATTTCGTTTATTGTAATACGCAAATTAGGCGATCATAAGTTCGTTAAAGCTTTACAGATACACGTAACATTAAAAAAAGATCTTTATATATGGTGATACCCCCGCACCAATGAAAAAGAGAACCAAGAGTGGATATATAATTTCTTGAGAATGTAAAGAGAAACGAACCTGAAGTATACCGTACTTGAGCTCAATGTCCAAAAAACCGTAAGGCAGTTGTGTCTTTTTATTTTGATGTCCTGCAGCCGATGAGCTGGATTGAACGTGACCATTAGAGAAAATATCCGATGAATTCGTCTTTTGATGTGCACCCTCTGGGCTTTGAATTATATTTGCCAAGCTAGTAAGAACTGTTTCGCTCGCAAACGCCAATGTCTCCGCACATTCTTCCGCTGAGTGGATTACCTTTTCGATTACATCAGAATTACATATTAGAAAACAACAAATGCTTTCGAATTCTGCGCAACGACACAATTAGCTGGTTAGGCGTTATAAATAAACTTCCTTGTCACTTGGGGTTTTAAAAAATGCATTCAAATCAAGTAGGTACTCAGTATAGCTACCTATAATTTTAGATCAGAGGCTGTAAACGTCCGTAGTACGGTTACAAAAATGGAAATATTTACAGCATAGGTACTTATAATTTACATCTTCTAAAATGATCTTATTTTTTTAAAGTACATTTTTTCTACACCGCCCTGCATGCTTTGCGGCGCCAGTAAAGTGCCAGCTAGAGAGGGGCCCTATGGACATACTAACTTTTAACATCGCTGTTAAATAATACGCAAACATTATAATTAACCTCCCCCCGTTCGACATTGAGGGTATCAGATACTAGTAATAGGCCCGTTCTCCGAACGGGAAACAAATACAATGCTTATCGAATCAGCATAATAATGGTGAACCAAATTCAACATCATTTAACTAAACACCGAAATTAAAGTAAATGTTGAGTTTCATTATATTATCATTAATACTATATGGACATCATATTTTAAATCACCCTGGCATTTTACATCACCCCGCGTCGTTTTCAATTACCCCATCATTGTAAATAGACGTCATTTTAAATAACCCCGTCAATTTAAACCCCGTCATTTTAAATATACGTCATTGTTGAAGAAAAGAAAGAAATTTTTGCCTTAAAACCCAAAATATTCTATTCCCCCCAAATTTTTTTCTGGCTACGGCCCTAATAAATGACACCGCCATTTTAAATAGACGTCATTGTAAATACCCCGTCATTTAAAATAGACGTCATTGTAAATGACCCCGTCATTTTAAATAGACGTCATTGTAAATGACCCCGTCCATTTAAATAGACGTCATTGTAAATGACCCCGTCTTTTTAAATAGACGTCATTATAAATGACCCCGTCATTTTAAATAGACATCATTTTAAATGACCCCACATTTTAAAAAGACATCATTTTATTTAAATAACCCCGTCGTTTAGAATCACCCCTTCATTTTGAATGAACTCGTTGTTTTAAATCTATAAATGTCATTTTAAAAAATCTCGTCATTTTAAATAACCTCGTCATTTTAACATTCCTGCCATTTTAAATAATCTCTTTATATTAAATATTCCCGTCATCTTAAATATTCAGTCATTTTCACCTCATCATTTCAAGTAGCTCTGTTATTTTAATTAGCTACCACTATTTTAATCGTCCTCGTTATTTCTATCTATTTTCTTACCCCGTTGCATTAACTAACCAATTCTATGTCAAGTCAAGTCAACCTGTTCAATCCACAACCAAATGATACAAACTAAATAAACATCGCCTTGCTATTAATAGTTTGACTCCGTTGCAGTCGCCCCGTTCGAGGTGAAAGGGACCAATCCCTTTACATAGCGGAGGCCTGCCTGCTTAAAGAGTAGGACTTTGTCAAATTTTTGAAATTCACTGGCAAAATATTTTCTACTAAAAAATAAAAAACTGGAGTGGCTACCGTCTTTATTATTAAGTCGAGTAGGTCAGGAAAAAGTTTGGTAAAGATCGGATGAAAACTGTAGGAGGAGTATTTGAACAAAGCGTAACAGATCGGAGCGTTTTCTCCCACTCCTTCAATGTTAAAATTCGAAATTCAAAAAATCATAAAACCATTTCTATGAAAGATATCGTTTTGAAACTCGAGGTTTGGGGTTCTGACTATGATGTGCCCATCCAGTAAAAATTTGAAAGTCGTAGATTGATGTTAAAGGGGAAATGAATTGCTATTATTATATAGATAGTTACAAGAAAACGATTTTGAGATCAAATTAATGCTAAAAGTGTGAGTTGTGAGATCTGAGTTATTATGTATTATATAATAAATTTAATGAATTGAAAACTATGAAAAGAGAGACTGTGGTTTTGCTGTGTACAATTTATAACCGTATTTCTCCATTACAAATCGGGTTGTTGTGAATAATGAAATACGTGTAATCAAAGGGATAGTGGGGGGCTAAAGCATCCCCAAATTTTTCGAAAGTCGCTAGAAATTTCCTCTGCATATACTTAACAGATTCAGGTTGGACAATAGCAAACACAAACACCTTCAGAAATAAATTCAAACAGAGCAGAGCACTTTGCGACTGAGGAATAAGTTTTTGCATGCAAAAACCGTATACTCTAATAAAATTCTATCACTGTCTAAAGTCTAATAGGAGACTGTGCGATTTAGTGAAGGTACAGGTAGAGTAAACTGTAGACATAGCTACTTTATTGAAGTTATGAATGTGAAAATATGAATAGGAATTACCTGCAAAATTTTTGGGTGGCGAAATCTTTCTAGCTGTCTGACACTTGAGCGTAGAATTTCCGAAATGGTTTCTTTTCGCTTTGGTTTATGCAGTTTCTCAACGGTTTTCTTTTCAAATACGAAAATAGATACCTCCTATGTCATCGGAAGTGTGTTAGATCCACATAATATTATACAAACATACAGTATTGTCATTTTTTGAATATTTTCAAAATTAAAGGAAATGATTTTAAAATAAGCAAAATTTCTTTGTAACAATCATTACTTCTCTTGACAGATTTTATTTTTATAAAATAATATGATTAATTTTATTCATGCAATTAGTTTTCCACCAGGATTAATATACGCTTTATATGGTTTTATACTACTAAATTACTATATATCGCCTCCTTCCACCTCCACCTGATGCAGGTGGATATTTCTCTTTTCCATCCGTCATCCATTAACCTGGCCTGTAATTTCTTTTTTGGCGTCCGTCCGGGCGCCTTTTTGGCGGATTTAATCAAAAAGTGCAATAATTTTCGCGGATCAATAAATGATGCAAAAAAGAACTGAATTTTTTTCATATTTGATTGGACGCCCCTCACGGATGATGGATGGCATCTGTGAATCCGCGCAGAAATTACAGGCCAGCCCTTAACCAACGAATTTAGTGAAATACAATTTATAATAAATTACAATTCCTAAAAGTCGGATTTTTTAAAATCTTGAAATATTCTAAATATTCTTAAGAAAAATAGCAATGTGGATCGAACGTAATAAGGTGATGTCTATAGCCAATTTCAACATCTTTCTGCAGCCAGTTTGAAGTTTGGGTGCATTCAGTTAGCTTTTAGCTGGGAAAAATCCCGTGGTCATGGATACAGCCACTGATCCCCCCTGGGCCTGCACCCAGTTTTCCTATTCAAACTGGCTGCAGAATAAGAGCAAAACATTCTATTGACTTCACCTGAAGTGGGAGAGACTGTCATAGGTTCGAATCACATTGAAAAATAGTTTCGATGGCAAATCAACTCCCAATCCCAATCTGGTTTCATCTCTGCCTGAGATCGTAATAATTCTTACTGTTTCTTACCTTTCCATCTGATTTTCTTCTGGCATCGTATATTTTCCATATGTTTTCCGGTCCTGCAGTTCCAATGTATTTTCCAATATCGAAATGTTGACCCAAAGGGTTTGTTTCCAGAAGATGCATGGCACCATAGTTGGAGGTAGCAAGATTTGGCGTCGTTACAGTCTCCGAAGAGTGGACTGTGTTGAGCGTGTTATCTTTGGTTGAAGATGCCTTTTCGTGTTTTGAAGAGAAACTGGACTGTTTATTGAATTTAAACATTCCTTTTTTCATGTGAACAAAAATTCATCGTAGTCCGCAGTTGTATCAGCCTCGTGCACAATTAACACTATAACGCTAATACTGTTATGTTCACCTTCACCATAGCTAGTGCTTGGTTAAGCAAGGTATGTCGTATATCGTAACATTTTTGTATTTAACGGTCTCAATCAGTTAGTTAAACTTGGTTAAAATAAATTATGGGGCTAATGCCTAAAGGCAGCGTTATAACTCATGGTTAAAACTGCCTGTGGTCAAAACGGTCAAAACCATCATAACAATTCGACCGAAATGATTGCATTATAAAGGATATCCTTTGAAGCCTTGAATCGACTTATTATTATAATTTAGGGATAGGGAGCTATAAATTAAACTTTTCTAAAACCGTTTAAATTTTATCAATGTTGACAAAAGTAGATTGGATTAATACCCAATAGTTACAACATTAATTACTACAGTAAGGACGGTAGTGGTACCGTCCTTACTGTAGTTTACACTTGCTCTTACAATATGCGTTGTTTTAATTTGATCGATTTGACTTTCTGACCGTTTTGACCACATTTGCCTGAGCGAAAACGAACCGTGAAAAAGTGGTCTAGAAACCAATATTATCTGAAACTAAACTGTATACTAAATATCCTAAAGCAAATGTGCCTTTAAATAATTCTGTAATTGCGGATGTAATAGTATATATCTACTGCTAATCTTCACAACATGGCTTTTAAAACAGTTTTTGAAGACAAACTGACCTTTTGACATCTAGATAATCTACAATATCTATACTGACTTAATTTGAAATAAAATAGGACAATTGCTTTCCCTCACTCGCAGCACTGATAAGCAAATAATTTTAGAAACTGTCAATCGATGCAGTCGGACGTTGGACGAAATGAAGATGTGAAAATGGTATGTCAATACCACCTGTAGGAATCTTTCCGTCTCACTCTTCTGTTCTCGTTACCCGACTTCGGGTATGATTTAATACAGTGAGGCACTAAAATTGAGCTTCACCTTCACATTGCATTTTCTCTTTCCTGTTGTGGCAGTTCATGGTCAAATCAAAGGCCGGAAAATTAAAAAGTTAATTTTTGCTGTCTATCGCATATCGGCCCAACTCCAATTGGAAGTTTGGAAGCCGGCATTTGCATGCATGCATTGCATAGTAAGGAAGTGATATAGAGCGTTATTTTAATTTTTAAATAAAAAGGTGACATCATGACATGGTTGCACTTTAAAAATATGCTGCAACGCATAGGCTTTAGCATTTTAGTGCATATATTTGGTCAATATTTAAATGAAATTAAAAAAAACGTTTAAAATCGAAATATTTTAATAATTTTGCTATGAAAAAAATTTCCATGGACGAATATTTTGGTGAGAGTTGATGAAAAGTTGAATGGCACATTTTACCTGGAGTAAGCATATATTATATAGTATTCGTATTCCCTTTTTTGTGTCACGCTGTACATCTTTCTGGCCTGGAATTATTTTTACCGGTATATGCGGGATGTCCAATTCTCTATGTTCTTTTGTTTCCCCGTACCAATATACCTTATACTGTTTGGTCTCCGGTAAAGAACTGATGATGGAAATGAATTCTGTGTAATTTAGGCGTTTAACTTACCTTTTGACATTTAATTCCTAGTTTCTACCATACCATGAAAAAGTCAACAACCACAGAAAAACTTGTTTTGGGTATTCTTTATGAATTGTACAATGTTTATTTATTAGTTTTCGTAAAAAATTATGTTACATTTTATTTAGTTTATTAATTACAGATTGGAATATTGGATGCGGAATGTATTCATCATCCTCGTCATTGACCAAGGTGACCTCGCAATTGAAACTAACCTTCTTATTAGAACTTACACTACTATTGTCTACAGATTTATAATTAACATAATTTGAACTAATTAAACTATTGGGCGGAATGTAAATATGATCTGATTGCGATGACGCAGAATGGTTATTGTTAGTTAAATGTGGTTTAAAAATAGCTGATTTTGAAGGTTTTTTGGAACTATTGTCATCAGGGAGTTCAATACTGTATGAAATATCACCAATTTTTCCGTACGGTGGTGGGAATTGACTGTACAGGAATGCTGTTTCGCTGTTTACATTATAAGGCTCTGGGGGTGGACCTCTTAACATTTTGGAACTATTTTGGCTCTTTGGACTTGACTCCAGAGGACTGGAAGAAATTGATCTTAAGTCTGGAACACTGATACTGAAATTCTTTTCAGGGTTCGTTGTCGGAGAGTTGTACTTACATTTTCTTCGGATTGTCGCAAACTTATTTTTACTCGGACTTCCACCTACTCCTGCCCTTTTATCATTTCTCCAGTGAATTCTTTCGGTGGGAGCGTCGTTTTGAGAATGGGTTGAGAGTGCTTTGGAATCCGGAGAGCTCATCAGAGAATTCGAACTGTTAGTGCTCAAAGTGCTTGGCTTTCTGTGCAGATGACTCTGACTCCTGCCATCTAAGTCTGGGGGAAAGGAATGCACCGCTGCGCCATAGCTACAACTGGAACTGGACTCTTCGTTCGATCCCTGTCCCGAGTCACTATCCACTGGCCAATTCTCATAAATCCTGTCCTCTTCTTGCCGCACTACTCCCCCACTTCGGTGGGCGTGCCTCGTTACCACCTCCTGGTTTTTGTTCATGAGGCGAGATGGTATATCTGGCTGCATCTCGGGTGTCGTAGGGATAGAAACGGGAAGTGACCGTTTGGCGTCCTTATCATGGCAGTAGAAGACAACAATGGCACGATAGCCGTTGAGAATGGGATGCAACTTCGCCTCTGTCCAAGTCCCGCACAAAGACACGATTTGACGTTTGTCAATAAATATCCACATTTCTAGTCGGGAGTGAAAAAACAGAGACGCATGTCCCCATTGGCGGGAGTGCAAAACTAAGCTCTTCAAATTCATGTCTGTCGTTGTCGATGATTCAAAAACTAAATACGGACGCATTATACTCGGTAGAATGTGTAATGTCGACACTGTGCTTGAGTCGGTAAAACTTAGTCCAATGATGTCTGGAAAACTCCGCAAACAACGAAATATTTTCGTTTGCCCATGGCAGTTTGGCTAAATGATATAATTAGTTTATTAATTTCTCTAAACGGACATAACAACATAGGTCGCTTAAATAATAATGCCACTAATTGATAAAACCATAAATTACCTTGACACAAAATTCAACCGAGTCTAAAGCTGATTTTAGTCCGAATTCAAAACTGGGCCAATCATTGCTGATTAAATTACTGGAGTCAACTTGATGAATGAACTGGACAGAAAAATGAAAATGTATATACTTATCTGGTACATATTCTTCACTTTACAGCTAATACCAAGAATTTAAAATATTCTATCGCAAATATTTGCAAAAATTGAATGTGATTCTACTACGTTCGTTGTGTGAATTATATAGTGGATTAGTTATTGACCATCTCTGCATTTTAATTTTTATGCTAATCCTCCAAAATAAAAATTAAGCCAGGAAAAATCAATACAGTTATTGGAAGTAAAGCAAGGGAAGCATAATGTTTATTATTCATGAACATCGGCAAATGGCGAATAACGTAAGGCTCTACAGTTTGTGATATTGGCTGAAAGTTGAAATTGAGTCAATACACTATTTATAATAATTTACCTGAGTTATTGTTTCTATGTGCGTAGTGGTTCGGCATTCCAAACAGATTTTGGTTAGACTGTATTCCGTTTTTAAATTCGACAAATCTTTCCAGTGGGGTAAGTCAGTTTTATGATGAACATTGACATCACATATAGGAGGCATCTCTACACACGTAGCCAATTTTCCAAAAATATAATCCTAGAAACAAAAACAGACTCAGTTTTAAATTGCTCTATTTTTGACCTAGTTTGGAAATGGGTCTGAAGTCTTTTTAGAATAGATGATTTTGTCGGGGATTTACATTTGAAATTTTAATAAACAATAGCTTGCTTCCTTTTTTGACTTACGTATATGGCAGGAGGAGACAATGTGAAAGAAACGCTGCTCGGGTTTCTGAAAGCATACGCAGGCAAGAGATTCCGGGTTGACTGAGTTTTATATTTTAAATTATTATTGAAATCTTCAATATCGCCCATATGCCCAATCATTCTGCTTTCAATAATTTTGCACACTAATGGCGGGTCAAGAAAACTTTGTCTCATGGATAAGTTTAGTTCGTTGAAAATTTCCTATAGAATGGAATTTTTTTTATTAGAGACAGTATGGACATTTGTGGACAAGTGTGTCCGATAGCCTTAAATTCTTACGTTTATTCATTAAATTAAATAATTTAAATTTTTGTAATAATGAATGATAATATATTTTACCTTAAAGCTGCACACAATACATGAACTGACGGATTGGCTATCACTGCTAACTGGAGACATTTGAAGATAATGGTCATTGAGTAGTCTCTGAGAATCTTGAGTACATTTGTGAAAATTAATCGACCGAAAACTTCTTCGAAATAGGTCGAGATGGTACAAACTTCTTATTATTTCAACTGTGAGGTCCATTTTCGTTGATGAGTGAGATACTTCAGCCCCAAACGAACAAAAAAATAAGGAGCCCGGTTATTGAAATCAAAGTAAAGATTTTTCTTCATCCACCCTTGTCGACGTCATCATAAACCAATTAATTATTGGCAGTCTTTTTGCATCGTTTATTACCAAATCAATTATAGACGCAGGTGTATGTAGATCTAATGCCATATCCTGTCAGGTCTGGAAAACATGAAAGCACATATTTAATGACATTAAAAATCCATTTAATCATTAACATTTTAATTATTACGTATCCAACCAGACAAACAAATAATGCATTTGTGTTACTCACTCAAATGATAACTGTGGAGAATTTAGAACATTTGCCTAATCTTTTAAACGTCTTGAAGCATGTCAAATACGAATATAAACGCCATCTCCATATTATAATAAAATGGAATAAAATTACTTCATTTTCCCAACATAGGATTAAAATTTTTGCAAAAATTGAAAAACGGTTGACGGTATGAATTGCCTAATTACTACATCGCAAAAAGTAGCATTGTAAAATTGACAGTTGGATGGATTGTCAAATTAAATTGTGGATGCCAAACTAAACCATAAAAAATAATGAGTAATAGATGACAGATAGTGAAGAGTGTAATAATATGAATAATTAATTTCTAGAATGTTGAATGTGTACTATAATATATCAAATATTGATACAAACTTTTAAAATAAATATCTACTAACTGGTAACTACTTGTTAAAATTAATAATTTATACTATATGTCATGTCAGGTGTGTCAGTCGTCCCTAATGCACAAAAAAACAATATTAAATAACTTATAATATCATAATCGATAATACATATACACAATATAGGGAAACATTAAAAAGACAGTTAAATAGTACTTGTATACCTACCATAATCGTGTTAAATATCTCTTGCACTTGCAAACTTAACATTTAAGTTGGCCTAACTTCGACAAAAAGTAATTTCTATATCCAAAAATAATTTTTTTAAATTTTAAGATGATAGCATCATCACAAATCAGAACACACAACAACTGCAACAATCACTATCAAATCAACTATTCACTATAATATTTTATACTTATAATAATACAATCACTACCACAAACAAACATAAACAGAATAGTAGACAACAAATCTCAGAAGACTACTTGAAGTTGTGTTCTATATATTGAAGAGATGGAGACTCTTTCTTATCTCTAGTTTAAATAGCTGGGCGATTATAGAATAACTTTCGTCCGACTTTTGGGTCCCAGCAGGGCAGAATAATTTCCTGACCTGGATTCAGATGAACCGGAAGCATCATATTTTATCGATTTTAAAAATTGGATTTTACCTTCATTTATATTCTAATAATAATGAAAATAATAATAATAATTTATTATTATTTAATTAATTGTTGTATGCAACTTCCATACTCCACCACATCTTTGCTCCAACTGCTCCAACCTACTAACCTTTACATTTCTCCATTGAAGTCGGAGTCATTGAAATCGTAGTCCGGATCGGACTATAAATGCCGTTTGGGAGAAAAACAGTTTGAAATATTTAGTACAGTTACAGTATTTTGATATTTATGTATTTGTTTAAATTAACATAATGGTGGTTGACATTTGAAAATTATTACACTTTTAGCGAACCGATCCTTTGTTTTCTTATTCATTTGACAAAAGCTTCCAAAAAAACTTGTCTAAAGAAGTCAGTTCATGAGAATTTAAATATTTCGTGGAAATAAATGGATGAAATTTTGGAAACATTTCACTCCCCACTTCCTTCGACAAATGAAATATTTATTTGAAATAAATAATGTTTAAAACATTTGGCGAAATATTTCATCATTAATTTCATTAATTATTTCATTACTCAAGAAAAATTTCTTTGAATATGAAATTAATGGTGCCATTGCCATGTCTCATGTTAGTTGTTTAACAGAATTTTGTGAAGAGTATTAACTATGTGGGGAAATCGGGTCGGGACTGTTGATTTCAATAAGGCCAGTTTATTGTTACATTCACCAAACATGTCTGTACAGAGGGATAGGGAAATTATACTTGCTGTCCCTTCTATGATAACTGAATTATCATGAAGTTAGATTTGTCGCCAAGTCAGTGTGTGTTAAAGTTGATTTAAACCTGTGAAAGCTATGTCCCACCCTACTGCCCCGTACAAAAGTCATTTTGGATATGATCTCTAAGCTGTTTACATAGGGCTGTAAAAAACAGATCTTTGTAAACTTAAATGGAGATTGACCAATTTGATCTGTTTTTTACACCCCTAGAGATCATATCCAAAATGACTTTCGTACGGGGCAGTAGGGTGTGACATAGCTTTCACAGGTTTAAATCAATTTTAACACACACCGACTTGGCGACAAATCTAACGTCATGTTAATTCAGTTATAATAGAAGGGATAGCAAGTATGATTCCCCTATCCCTTCTGTACAGACATGTTTGGTGAATGTAACAATACTTAATGTCAATATTCAAGAGAATGATTATGCATAAGTAAGTATGCAATGCACGCCAATAGAATGTGTTTTTTACAAAAGAGTTTTTTCTGCAGATGTGAAGATCAAATTGTGGACAATAATGAGTCATTGTTTTATTTGTTTCAGATGTCCAAATCTACACAATTAAGTATTTACAATAATCCCCAATTTCTCTACAGATTATTATAATTTTCTTAATTTGTAAGTCTACAGGTGTAGATGTTTTGCTATTTTTACCATTTTTTCCATAAAAACATTTCCCTTCCCACGTACATGATATACACATAGATATATCTCAGATAGACAGACAACTTTTGAGTTAGCGGTGTAAAGGGTGGTCCACAACCACAATGAACTGACCGAGTAGGATTCTGTCTGGGTTGTTTATAGAGTCAAATTGCTAATACATTTTCCATTCTCTGTATAATATTTTAATATGGACATGGACACGTACGCCAACAAAAATATCCCGGGTATACGCCCAATTACCAAGCGTTGGTAATTTTTGTATAATTATAACCACTACCTTTAAAAGTTTTGGTGTCTATACTGTCTATAATAAAACAATTCAGAAAGGGAAAAGGCAGGGGCAGTTTGACTATAGAAACTTCCAATTAGAACGTTGGCCCAGAAAGTGGAAGCCTGCGATGTATAGATTCTTTCTCCTCTACTATTATAAAACCTTTCGCAATAATAAAATAATAATATTATATGTGAAATAATAAACAATATTTTACAAATACGGATATATCGCGGAACATTGAATATTCCAAAGTTAAAGCTTTATGTTCTAAATTGAGTGTTGCTTTTTTATAAAATTGTCCATTGAAGACAAGGACAGATCAGACAATCCAACGTATGGGACTCCAAGAAATTCAAATCTATCAACGGGCCAAAATTTCAATTCTGGCCGTTGTTCCGGGACCTGTAAAATAATAATGCATTATCATTATTTGTGTTAAAAGAACTACCGACCGAAGAACATTTTTGAAACTAATATCAAAAACAAAAATCATAAATGATAGAAAATAGAAAACCAATTATTTTTAAAATGTTCACTTATAGGATCCCCATTGACTATTTTTGGAAAATGCTATTTGTGATATTAAGTCTAATAAGAGACTCAGTCAGTAGATGTGATTTAGACAATTCGCTTATTCGAATTGTACGTACCTGGTGTTGGGCATCAAAATAGGCGAATAAGACACACGCTGTGTAGGAAGCTATGAAAATGAGGATATGCCAAAATGCGTGCAAATATGGAAAATTTAATGCGGACCATGTCTCACAGAACAGCTTGTCGTTTATCCAACATGCAACCGCAAGCAACCATACGGCACCACAACGAGTTCCCAGTCGTAAAACCCTTGAATTCCGGCATCTAAATCACATTATTAAAAATAGGAACTTTTTGTTTTCCGTTAATAAGAGAAAATATAAAAACAAATGTATATACATCCTTTATATACCTATTGAGCTCGGTTATCATCAACATCAATGCTGGGACTGCTAGCGTCATAAGAGCGAATGCATTGACAGCAGGTTGAAGTAGAGCTAACCCCGAACTAACAATGGCGATTCCAAGAACAATTCCTTGAAAAACAGTCCTAAAATATTTAAAAAGATACTTATTATTATTATTTATTACATGATGTAGTTGTATAAGATGACTACGACACCTATAGTCTCAGTCACGACACGATCATGATAAAATCAATTGAAAATCATCGTCAATACATTTCCAAACACCCATAGTAGACACAGTAGACAGTGGCAATAATAGTGAGATTGTGATTGTACCGTTTGTTTTCGAAACATTGCGGAAGATAATGCGTTGGATACCACAATGCGAATGCAGCAGCAACGACCCACAAAATGGCCAGTTCATCCAATAGTTGACCCAAGAGGCTGAGAGTGGCATGAAAATATGCTGAACATATCCCAACAACAATCAGCATACCCCAAATGATGTGTACACCTCGGTTGAAACTTTTTCCATATGGTAGAAATAACCAGATCAGTAAGGGCGGCAATGCAAAAAACAGAATATTGCTCATCTGCAAAAATTGTCATTTGATTCGATTAGAAATAGTAAACCATTGCACAACAACTGGTAATCAATATGATCAACTAGTAATCAGTATGATCAACTAGTAATCAGTATGATCAACTAGTTATCAGTATGATCAACTAGTAATCAGTATGGAGTCACGTTAAGTTGTCTTAAAAGGCATAAAAATGAAAACATGGCGTGACGAATCTTACTGATTTCAAACTTTTAGAATTTTTTGTGATTACAAAACCTTTACCTTCCTGGTTTATATTAAATCACGCTTCATTAGAATTTAAAGAAAGTTCCTTTAACATCGGAAGTATATAATATAGGTACAGGTACCTATTTTATTTAAAAAGTCATACACATTTACAACAATTAAAATTTTTACAATTACTTACAGTGTTAACAAACTCCGCTATGAACGGCGAATGAATATAGTTTGATTCGCACCAATCAACAGGCGAGCTTCCTGGTTTCAACATCTTTACTTATTTAAAAGAGAAAGCCCCCTGAAAAACGCAAAAATTCATTATTATTAATTACATGCTCAATAATGGCTCCACAGTTACCCGTGTTTGGTGTTTCTTTTTTGTAATCCCAGCTAACCAGGTTTAACTCTTCAAATCCTATTAAACAGTTTTAATACTACTCCACTACACTACTATATAAGACCGTGTCAAGAATTTCTCACTTTTTTCCAACCCTATTTATCATTATAATTTGTCCACAATTACTATATACTAATAATTTGTCCACAATTACTAAATACTAATAATTTGTCCACAATTATTACTAAATACTAATAATTTGTCCACAATTACTAAATACTAATAATTTGTCCACAATTACTATATGCTAATAACTAAACGAAAATCATCCCAATGGTCATTTGGTCATCATCACTGGAATTCAAAAAAAGACGAAATTCAAATTTTCGACTTCGACTACATAGCTTTTAAAGGCTGAATCAAGCCAATATGTAATTGAGATTTCCTGTATTCAGTATTCTATTTCTTCTTTACTGGCATCAAAATGGAGATTTATGATTTATTTATTATCTGTCTATTGACATTCCTAATAGCAATTGGATTAGACCGAATGATCCTAGACTGTAGACTCTTATTACAAAAATAAATAACACATTTGGCCTTGACCATTGACTATAGACACTAGTAGAGTAAAGTACGCCTTAACGTAATAGTCACTTGAATATAAAGAATAAGAGTACAAAGACAGAGTGGTTGCTGCACATCTTATGTCTGTCATTTTATTTTAGTTTGCTATGAATGATAAAATTATAAAATTTTACCTTCTTTGTCAGTATCTTTGAGTTTCTGCTTTCCTTCAATACAATGAATTTGTTTTTACCTATTTTTTGCTGTCTTCCACAACGAAATTGTTTGAGAGACAGACATTAGGCTTTTTATTAGCTATATATGTAAATATCTGCTAATAACTATTGGCTCTACTCTATCTACGTAATGCGTTACTACGATTTAAGATCCCAAGAACAGCTGACCAGCTGAAGGAAATGTCTACAGAAGAAGAATCTCTACAGAGTCTACACATGTTACGCTAAGCAACACCCCCAAACCAACCCTAACCAACCGTTCAAATCGAACTGATGCTCGAAGGTTTGTTTTCAGAATCATGAGTCGTCATCATGAGTGAGTCAGGCAGCTATAGGAGGAAGGATATATGGATTTTATGGATGGCTTTTAATATAATGTATATTAATTAACGTAAAAATCACCTTTAAAACCCTATAATATTCAGTTTTATAGTATATGTATATGTAAATATATAATATGTAGTTTGTAATGCAGCAGAAAAATATTAGTATTTTTAAATAAATATATACGATAAAATAATAAAACGATATTTTCCGGGCTTTTCCAACACAACATTAAATATCGATTTTGAAAAGTTCAATCGATCAATCTGAAAAGATCATTAAAATTTATACTTTTCAGATCAGAACACATCCTCCCAATCGACCTTTTTTAGGGTACAACGGCAAAGACCACAAAACCGACAAAATACACTGCACTGCGTGTGCGGTCCATGCACCGGCTGAACCGCCATCATGATTGTGATAATAATTTGGAAATATTGATAGGGTTGGTCTGAATTTGTGAAATTTTATTGTCAATCCCCCATATCCCGTATCTCCAAGTTCAGACACAAAAGCTGACCAAATCAAGTCGTTTTAGAAATTGTACGATTTTTCAATTTTATAGTCGAAAATTAGCATAATACACCATCTAGGTATTCGCCTATTGCGCATACGCAGTATACATTCAAAGTTTTTCTTGTTATTTGCAATTGCTCTTGCATCTTGGGGCCATAACAGAAGTCAGAGGTCAACTGTGACTGACAACTTTTGGTGTTGGGGGATCCCTCCATGTCGACACTACATTTTACAGACATTGAAACGCAAACGCAACATACCGCATATTATTCAGTGTTCCATTTTAGCAAGCTTTACTTTAGCTTTATTTTTTTACCCGAGTGGTTTGGCTTTTTCGTTGCCGCGCAAGACACCTCTACGTATGTCCCAAACATATCCAATTTTTATTTTTAAAGTCATAAATGGAAACAAAAAATCCTCTCATTACCCGGAACCCTCCTGAGTGTCCTGAGTAATTTTGAAATATATAAGCGCTTGTTCATGTTACGCATTTGCAATTTTGGCGCACCCTACACTACCAAGTACCATACCACGATTCCACATACCACATACAGACATAGACATGTAGATTGTAGATATATATATAGGTAGTATGTAAATTCATTGCTCAATCTAACATGGTCGTTATAATATGATAATTGTACATCGTTTTCAATATTTTCAAAGAGATGAGATTTTAGCATTTATTTATTTACTTTATGTCAGTGTCAGTATGTAGTCAAAAGTAGTCATTGGGCGTTAATCAATCTGCGTTTTGGTTTTGCCGTTTGCGTTTGAGCTCTTCGCCGTTTATATAAGACCCTCTCATCCCAGCTGAGAAATCTATCAGAAGACCTGAATTGACTGCATAACATAACAAACAAGTTCATTTGACTTTGACTGGCTTATAATATTTATTTGAACCTAGAATCTACTTACAACAGGTATACAATAACAATATAATATTATTATACCATATACCATTGTCGTAATGTAGTATATATACATAATACTTCATATTATATACTTTGTATAAACTTCAGGTGTTCTTTACTTATGACTATGACTTAGGTAAAGTAGGTTCTGGCCCTGGTTCTGAATCTGATGTATAAGGAGATCTGACTGACTGGAAAAGATTGCTGGAACTGCGACTTTCTTCGGTTGTCGGTACGTTTCGGTAGCCTTGACTTTAAATTTAAATATTAGACCATTTTTATTATCAGAGTACAAAAATTGCCAATTGCATTAACTACACTAATACTAATTATAGGTTTATCTTTTTTGGTTTCAGCAGTCATTAGTTATATGAATCTCTAGAGTAGATTGTATATAGATAGATACCTACTTCTACAACTTACTACTACCAACTACTAGAAAAGAATTTAATATTCTTGAAGTTTTACTATTTGATGACATTGCGATAAAACGGAAGAAATGACGTCATCAGATGTAGAGGAGAGTGATAATGAAACACAGCCTTTATTAATTGGAAATACTACACAACCCTCATCAGGCACGTTAGCGGGTAGTTTTGGAACAACAGATACATCAATCCAATTTGCTGGAGGGGAGAGGCTGTCCAATTTAATTCCCGGTACACATTACAGTGCACAGCAAAACAATCAGCAACTGATTGTCAATCAAGACATTGAAGCCATAAATGGAAATAACAGTGGAGGTCGAAGTTTGGAATATGTAACATTACCTTCTGGATCAGTTGTTACTTGTCGTGTCTGCCAGACAACAATTGACATCAATGATAAAAAGGAACAACACGTTGTCAAATGTCCGAAATGCGCGGAAGCAACGGTAGGTTTATTAATGCTTATTTATTCATTAAAATCGAAGGTGCTTTAAAGAACATCAGGACAGGAGGATAAAGTTAAACCGTTTTCAGCTTTGAAGTTTATTTTAGAAACAAAACCCTAAGGTAATAAGACAAAAGTTTTGCATTGGGCAGAAGGCTGCGAGATCTCGTTGCCCCTTGCCCCTAGTTTAGCCACTTAACCTATTACCTTAATAAATTGTCCCGTCACTATTTTTGCCTCTTTTTTGACCTAACCTAATTAAAAATAAAATATTTTACTTTTAAAGCCTAAAAAACAAGTAGCATATTTATTTTTAATCAGGTTAGGTCAAAAAAGAAGCAAAAATAGTGACGGGAAGCAAAATGCAAAGATATTGGTTTAAGTGGCTAAACTAGCGGCGGCAATGGAGGCAACGAGATCCCACTGCCTAAATTCAGCCGTGCATTGGGGAAATGGAATTTTGCAGTTCCGATTTTCAATAAATAGGAGTATCCAACTGCTGCGACACTCGGTCGGAAAATAACCAAACCCTCCTAGTCAATTTTCTGTTGTGGGTATATTTCTTATTTTTTTGTACGCCTTTTATTCTCTGGTAGACAAAAATATGCTTAAGTTTTGATATGTCTGTCCGGAATTTGTTTCCACACCTCTTTTACTTACCCAAGTTATTAAATTTATTTTTATTCTGACTTATATAGCCTATTAGAAATCCGCCCCCAGGAAAGAAGTACGTAAGATGTCCATGTAATTGCCTCTTGATCTGTCGAGCTAGTTCTCAACGAATTGCGTGTCCACGTCCTAATTGTAAGTTTTTTTATCCTCAATAAAGTAATTAGCATGTATCGGACAAAAGTAAAATATAACCATTTTGGTAGTGCTTAAAGTTAATGTCTATCGAAAAGTTCATGAAACTAAGAGCTCGACAGGATTTCTGTGACGGACATGTGACATTTCATAGCTTTGATCCATGTACCGGGTCCGACCAAAGTTGGTACACATGGTTTTGGCCACATATCTCCCAAACGAATGCTGCTACAAAAATAAGGTGAACACCATTGGAAAGACGACTAAGCTGGCAGCAATATACATCATAAGAAAATTTTTATGAACCCATTTTATGCATTTGAGAATTTTATGAAAGTTTGCACAAAGATGCCTGTAATCGTATGTATTTCGGACTGAAGAATATTAAGTCATAAGTTGGAAACTGTTCATGCTATCAAAAAACGGTTACCATCAGTGAAAAGAGGGTGAATTTTACAACAGAAATGGTTATAAGAAAATGTTTGTTAGTCCTAGTTGAAACACAACACACGAATATTTTATAAACGACTTTCTTAGATTGAAGTGGGCAAAAAAAGATGACGATTTTTGAACTAATTCAGCCGCTCCCTATATTCAACGAACTTTTACCCTCAGCCTAGCCTAAGCGTAGCCTAAAACTAATTAGAATACTGATTCACCGCAGAAGTTTGTTCTTCAGGTTTTTGGTTACAGTCTTCGAGTTCCAAAGACCATTTTCGTGGTCAATTCATGAAAAAGTGAACGAAGTGTAGGGACCTTTGCATTTCTTAATTTTAAACCAGAATGAAATTCAATAAAATAAATTCCCTCGTAGCCTACTTTCTTGCAAATTTTCTCTACTTTCCAATGGTGGGCTTTTTATTTCCGTAGTGGTCTTTCCAATGGTGTTCACCTAATTTTCGTAGCAGCCTTCGTTTGGGAGCTAGGCGGCCAAAACCATGTGTACAAACTTTTGTCGGATCCTGTACATATTTGAGCACCTGACTAATGATAAAACGTGCCAAGCACTTGCTGACAGTCTCACGAACTTTGTTTTAGCTATTTTTTATGCAATCTAAATAAAGATTACAAAAGTGGATATTTTTACAGTATTATTTTCATATTTTAGGTAAAAGAATAATTAACTTGGCACCTTCACCAGCTCTAACTGCCGTTCCACTGGGGATGGCAAGGGTTAACTGTGCCCACTGTGCGGATTCTTTTCTGTTTAACACACTGAACAATTCTTTAGCAAGGTGCCCTCATTGCAGAAAGCTGTCTTCAGTTGGGCCTGATTTCGCTCGCTCTCGCGGGATTCTATTTCTTGTTCTTGCATTCCTCTTTCTTCTCATCGGCATCGGAGTGACAGTCGGAACCTATCAAAATGCCACAAAGAAAGGTGATCACATTAAAATCCATTAAAATCAAAGCAATACTATTATAATGCAGTACCATATTTTTTGATGCGTCGTTTTGTTTGTGCAGTGGTTCGGTGACTGAACTTCCAACTTCAGTCCCTAAAACCTTGTACGCCTGCATGTTTTATGGCCTTTTGCTGGTTTCCTATAATCATGTAACAAGCCCGAGTCATTAATGACTCTTTCAATTAAACAACTCGGTTTCAGAATGCTACGAGACGAGACGTCATTATGCAGTTTATAAGCGATATTCGTGACTAATTTTCGCCGTACGAAATCCTCCACCAGTATTGTCCTATAGGGAATTTTCCAATTTCCTGCGAGCCTGGCCCGTAAGCCAAAAAAATTACAAAAATTGGTAAAAAGGGGACAAAGGCGCATTTTGTTTTAGATTCATGGAGGCACTAGTTGCTAATTTCCTAGCCTCCATGCCCCCAAGACCCGTTTACCTCGATACAGTATTAAAGCAGTCGTCGCGTCGTTCTGTTGTTTTGGATGAATCGGGGTGATTCTGATGATCAATTTTCTAAAAACCATTTTGTGATGTAGAACTATTTCATAATATTTCGTTAAAATTTAGATACAGTTTTTAAAACTGCCTTACAATTTATACTGTTTTTAAAGTCAACATTTGGTTTTACTTCGTATCTATAATAGTGTAATCTACATGTTTTTAATGCTCGAAATTCATGTATATGCATCCGGCTCCCTTTGCCTACGACTCATATATTGATTCAATGTTCTGAAGAAAGTGACTTGTTTTTTTTTTTCAGGAGGACTCTTTGTTGCTTACCTCGGAGCGTTTCTAGTGGCTCTTTTCTTTTTAGTTAGAGCAATTTACTACTGCTCTATGAAGGTGTCTGCTGTAGATGGATCTTTGTAGTAGTAATGCTATTAAAATTGTTGTTAATAATATAAAATAATACTTAACCTATTAATATTCTATATCATAATTATTACCTACCGGCTACCTAGCGTAATTACTAAGCAATCGTTTCAAAAATGAAAAATGGCGACAGTATATATTCACCGGATCAATTAACAACTGACAAACAAACGCCTTCAATGATGTTAAATTCACAAAAACAAATAGTCTTACTTTCCTGTTCTTGAAGCAGCAGTTGAGTAGAATAAATTTTTACCCTGAAGGCATTAGAGCGACCAGTGTCTGAGGGTAGCTGTCGAGGATATATTAACTCTAACTAACCCCATAAACTCAAATTATATTTTATTTGGTACATTGATAAATGCCATAATTACTGACAACACCATGTCAAGCCATTTACAAAGGTGCTAATATTTGCTTATTCCTCAAGCTGAATTTATTATGTAATATGATTGGTCGTGTAGGTGTCGTTTCTCTTTCACTTGTTATCATTTCAATTCGCATAATTTTTCAACGTCCACTAACTACTTAATCTTAATCTAATTTAATAATAAGGGAAATTATTTTAAATAATAGGTGCATTGGGGGAAATGCTATTCTTGAGAAACTATTTTCCCAGTTGATTGAACCTTGCGGGTAAACATGATTACATGACTTTTTGGAAAAGTAGGATTTTTTCGTTAAGAGTAAATGTTTGGGAACGTATGTACTGAAACTTATACTTTCAAAGATAGTTGAGCGTCCTGAGCTGAGCCGAGCTTTTTCTGGTTTTCCCTATACGACTACGACTTGCCAATTTTTGAAAAAATAGAAATCAGTTACTCAAGGATCAATCTGGGGAAAATGTGTTAATAATAAAAATACACCATAATTTTTGTTTTGTATGATTTAGTACGTCTAAACGTAACGTAATAAGTATTAAATTGATTTCCTTGTGCATTATGTGAATTTAACTTCATAGTGACGTTTGTATTTTGAAGTTGAAAACAGGAGATTGGTAATTTTAAACGATTAGATGATTTTTACGGTCGTTTGTTTTTCATGTAGAAATGATGCGCAAAATTACAAAAGTAGGTTTACAGATATTCCGTATTTTTACTGTCTATTACACATCTTCTGGTTTGTATGTACATTGAATAATAAATGTTACAGTGTTGTACAAAAAATGTATTAATTTATTAATCTGTTGCAATCTCTCTCTAGATAATACCATCATTATCACACTGTCAATTTTGTTATCCGCAGCCAGAACCAGTGAACCAGAAGTACAGAACCCGCTCAACTTTTTGATTAAATTATTGCTAAAAGCAAGTCTAATGAATATATTAAAATTTTATGCCCCTTTTAGACGTCTTTTTAACCTTTTAATTACAAATACAGATTTCAGGTGGGCGATCCTGTACCGTACTTCATTTGCATGTATATTAACCCCGCATTACTAATTACTGTAGTCCTAAAAATACTCGAATGCATTCGAATTTATTTTTTAGAAATAGTCCTTATTTCTTATGATGTGTATTACCAATTGCCTAAGAAATCTTTTAATGATAATAATACATTAGTATGTGCAGTGGTGTCCAAGTACAAGTTCTCCAGCCACTAGCAGTCAGGAGGGAGCAGAACAGAATGACAACTAGGACAAGTCCAGAGAATCCTTATTCGTTGGGACAAGTCACGAGTCGAGTCCCCGGAATGAATGTCAGAGTAATATATAGAGCAGAATGAAATTAAGGATATGCATCCGATGTATGTAATATGTATATGCAATATGCAATCTTGTTGCTCGACAAACCTTTTTTCGCTTTTTTGACCCATTAGTTTTAGCTCGCCTGAGGAAGCGAGCTTATAGAACCGCACAGTCTGTCTGTCCGTCCGAACCCATGATAACTTTCGAACACAAAGAGGGAAGTTGACCAAAGTCACTTGGCATAAACAATGCCTATGGACTGGTGACGAACCCTATTGATTTTGGTTCAAATCGGTCCATAAGTTGCTGAGATACCGCGCGCTCTTTTTGTTTTCCTTTTTATAGTCAAAGGAAAATTTGACATTAAATGGACATTAAAAAGTTCAAAGGCGTTTTCTATAAATTGTTAATGGACAGTATAAAATATTTCACTCCGCTTCTACCAAACTTGAGATTTTATAATCTCTATATATTATAATCACCGTTTTAAAAGAGTAATATATTTACCTGCCTATATATATGTTTGTAACTAGGGCGAGCTCAGGCACGTATCCAGGAATTTGGGTAAGGGGGATCGCAACAAATAGTTATGGTAAAAGCTGAGCAGGGTAGGGGGCCCTATAGCCTCTTCTGTGTACGTGCTTGGTCACAGTATCCAATACGCATGATTACGCTGGACGGACCTTTCAAAATTTAGTCACATATGCTGGGGGCTACTAGTAAAGCAAATAAAACCGAAAAATCATCATTAGAGGACGGAAATAAATCTATTTTGGATTTATATTCAATTTTATAGTCAAATTTACATATTTTTCTAATATCTTTTCATTTTGAAAGTCAACATTAATCTATTTTCGTTTTATGTGGATATTATTAGTACTACCACACAAATTTTTGTTTGTTTTGATTTTTAGCTCGCCTGATAAGGCAGCTTATAGAATCGCACAGTCCGTCCGTCCGTCCGTTCGTCTGTTACCACGATAACTTTCGAACGCATTGACCGATTTTGATGAAACTTGTCAAAAACATTGCCTATGACCATATGACAAAGCCTATTGAAAATGGGTTACATTGGTCCACAGGTTGCTGAGATGACGTGCGCGCACTTTGTCTTCATTTTGATAGTCAAAATGAAAATATGACATTAAATGGACATTAAAAGTTCAAATGTGCTTCCTATGAATTGTTAGCGGGATAGTACAAAATATTAAATGCCGCTTCGACCAAATTTAAGATTTTATAATAAAGTAAATAAAACCGGAAAGTATCTATTATAGGACGACAATAAATCTATTTCGCATTTATATGCAAATAGATAGTTAAATTTATATTTTACCAATTGCTTTTCATTATGATAGCCAACATTAATCAATATTGATTTTCTGTTGATTTTCATAGTCAACATTAATCAATTTTGATTTTCTGTTGATTTTCATAGTCAAAAATTATCTATTTTGATTTTCTGTTGATTTTCATAGTCAACATTAATCTAATTTGATCTTCTGTAGATTTTCATAGTCAACATTAATCAATTTTGATTTTTTGTTGATTTTCATAGTCAACATTAATCTAATTTGATCTTCTGTAGATTTTCATAGTCAACATTAATCAATTTTGATTTTCTGTTGATTTTCATAGTCAACATTAATCTAATTTGATCTTCTGTAGATTTTCATAGTTAACATTAATCAATTTTAATTTTCTGTTGATTTTCATAGTCAACAATTATCTATTTTGATTTTCTGTTGATTTTCATAGTCAACATTAATCAATTTTGATTTTCTGTTGATTTTCATAGTCAACATTAATCTAATTTGATCTTCTGTTGATTTTCATAGTCAACAATTATCTATTTTAATTTTCTGTTGATTTTCATAGTCAACAATTATCTATTTTGATTTTCTGTTGATTTTCATAGTCAACATTAATCTAATTTGATCTTCTGAAGATTTTCATAGTCAACATTAATCAATTTTAATTTTCTGTTGATTTTCATAGTCAACAATTATCTATTTTGATTTTCTGTTGATTTTCATAGTCAACAATTATCTATTTTGATTTTCTGTTGATTTTCATAGTCAACAATTATCTATTTTGATTTTCTGTTGATTTTCATAGTCAACAATTATCTATTTTGATTTTCTGTTGATTTTCATAGTCAACAATTATCTATTTTGATTTTCTGTTGATTTTCATAGTCAACAATTATCTATTTTGATTTTCTGTTGATTTTCATAGTCAACAATTATCTATTTTGATTTTCTGTTGATTTACAATGTCAATCTTAATTTATTTTGAATTTCCGATGATTTTCAACATCAATCTTTTTTGTTTTGATTTTCTGTTGATTTTCATAGTCGATATTAATTAGTCAACATTAATCTATTTTGATTTTCTATTGCTTTTGATGGTCAAAATTAATCTCTTTTTATTTTCTGTTGATTTTCATAGTCGATATTAATTAGTCAACATTAATCTATTTTGATTTTCTATTGCTTTTGATGGTCAAAATTAATCTATTTTTATTTTCTGTTGATTTTCATAGTCAATGTTAATCTGCTTTGATTTTCTATTGACTTTGATGGTTCATGCATTTTGATTTTGATACTCAATGTTAACCAATAAATATGAAAATAAACCTGTTTCTATTATTCTACTGAAACTGTGTACACGGTCCCCTTCACTCAGGCGAGCTTCTGTTACGGCTTGCCGTAGGTTTTTCCCATTATTTTTCATAGTTGTTGTTAATACTTTAATCGGCATTTCATTTTTGTTTATTTAGATAGCCTAATATAGCCTATTCTAAATTTTTCATCTTAACAATCAAAATAGATCTATTTCTACTATTATTCTACCAAAAATGTGCACAGGGTCCCCTTTACTCAGGCGAGCTTCTGTTACGGTTTGCTGTAGGTTTATTTTATAAAATCTCTGGTTCGGTTCGCTACTTTTTCAATGCATCAGTCCTGACTATTTCGGTTCGGTTAAATTTTTTAATTGGGGGCTACCTTCAGTATATTATGGTAAAAAGTTTTTCGACAGCATCTCTGATAGCATGTAACTAAATTCCACAACACAAGAACGACAGAACAACATTTAACACCAGTTCATTCATAGTGCTGCATATAATGGTGTAATCTGGTGTATATTATGTATGAGCGTATTATAATATGCTCATTCATATGTGTGTGTACTAACTGATACTATTAGACTATTAGAGATAGAGTGCTACTGCTATAGGTATTGATATTACAGACAGAGTACAGAGATAACAATAAAATATTTTGTCATTCTGCACTAACCCCAATTCCAATATTCCACACACCCGACGGTACAAAATGATATATCCTATCATTACCCATTCTTAATTTAAACTTCCATGTTATTAACTTCAATTCCCGTACTCCGCCAGTAACACTCGCGTGGTGTTACCTATATTAGTTTATATTTTTGCTATACCGTACTCCAATATTTTTTTGTGGTTTCACTTAAGACGTTTAAATTTAAGACGTTTAAGATGTCATTTAAGACGTTAATTTCTTATACTGAACTGAAAAGAATGCTCTACCTCAGTAAATAAACCATCATTGGAGAACCAGTACTGTCAACTGTATTAAGTCACTACTAAATACCATTAAGTGACATTTGCATCCAATCTTTACTCTTTCAGCAGCATAGCCTAAGCCTGAGCCTGGCAGCATACATACTTCGGCATTTATTTTTGCGAATGTACAAAACGGTTTCGGATTTGAATTTGGCATGCCCTGGCATGGTCTTTGTATGAAAAAGAGTCTAAAAACACATTTCTTATGTTTCCATTAAAAGAGGTCTTAAGCCTAATCTATTAACCTAGTGTATATAGTCTATTTATGATTTTATACTTTCATATTATATATATCTAGTAATTGTTAGTTAAATAAAAGTTAGTCCACTACACAGAACTTTATACAGCAAGCTAAAAAAACTTTAAAATACTAGTATTTTTTACTTTGTTACAATGGTTGAGTTTCTTATCATAAGTCTCTGGTGGATTGGGGACCAGGAATAATCATCGTTATTGCGCTCGAATAGATGCCCCACCACTAGAGGGGTGCAGTGCACAGTGCACTGCACTGAAGGAGACGTTCATGTACAGTCAAGTGCAGTGGTGGGGCATCTATTGAGCACAATAACGATAAATTATTCCTTAGTGAGGTCCCCAATCCACCAGAGACTTATAATAAGAAACTCAACCATTGTATTAATCATAGCTGTCTCAATCATTTCTCCTTGTAGTCCACTGTCCACTTATGAATTTTCAGTTCGAAAGTTAATCCATTAATTTGCTATTTTCAAATTGCCATTGTCTACTATTTCTAAAATGTAAACTATTATTACTATTACAAACTAACATCTAGGACAGTGGAAACAATGGAACAATGAAGCGCCATCACTAATAGAGGTGTCCCACAATTGGTGACCGGTCACTAAATTAACATGAATAGGTATTGAAATGACTACAGTACCTGCCTGTGTTATCCTGGAATTGTGGGAAACGTCTATTGGATATTTTGTATTGTGTTGCTAATTGCTTTTCAATGGACCAGTTGGCTATTCAATCAGCGCCCCATCAGCGAGACACCACGACATTAAAAAGATTGACCTGAAGCCGACTTTCGGCCGACCGCTTAATGGTTTTGAACGCTGCGGCGGACCGAAACTCGGCTCATGTGTCTATCTTTTTAATGTCGTGGTGTCTCGCTGAAGGGGCGCTGATTGAATAGCCAACTGGTCCATTGTTCTTTTCTCGACGCTCGGCGAAGCGAGTGCTGGTCGTACTAGAGATCAAAAGTAACATCAAGTTCGTAAATGGGCAAAATCGGTTACAACCCCTGTCCGGGGGAGGGGTTCGAAAATTAAAAATTGACGTAACTTCCGTTCTGTGCGTCGTAAAAAGTCGTGCAATACCTTGTTCGACATCACAATGGTTTAAGGAACACTATTAAGTAGGTTACAGTCATCCCCTAACAGGAGAAGGGGGTAAAAACATAAAAATTGAAGTAACTTCCGTTGTATTCATCCTAAAACCTACAGCAAGCCGTAACAGAAGCTCGCCTGAGTAAAGGTTACCATGTACACATTTTGGTAGACGAATAGTAATCACCCGTTGTAACACAAAACCGAACGTACAGATTTTGATCAAACTTTCAGAATCGAGTGTTTATATATGTAGCTACGACATATTAAAAATTCAGACATTGATATTATAAGGATATATCAAAACTGACGTCATCTTTAACTAATACAATTATAACGCAACCAAAGTGAAGTTGTATTATTTGTAAAATCTACCGAAAATAAAAATTGATTAATGTTGACTATGAAAATCAACATAAATTCAAACTAAATTTGGTAGAAGTGGAGTGAAAGATTTTATAGGAAACACAATTGAACTTTTTAATGCCCATTTTTCACTTTGACTATCAAAATGAAGACAAAGTGAGCGCACGGCATCTCAGCAACCAATGGACCGATTTGCCCCAAAATCAATAGGGATTCAAAATTGAATAATGTTGACAATGAAAATCAACATAAAATCAAAATTGATGAATGATGACTATGAAAATCAACATAAAGTCAAAATTAATGAATGTTGACTATAAAAATCAACATAAAATTCAAAATTGAATAATTTTGACTATGAAAATCAACATAAAATCAAAATTGAACAATGTTGACTATAAAAATCTAAAGAGAATCAAAATCGGTCAATATTAATAATGAAAATCAATAGAAATTGGAATAATGCAAGTTTGACTATAAAATTGAATATAAATGCGAAATAGATTTATTTCCGTCCTCTTATAGTTACTTTCTGGTTTTATTTGCTTTACTATAAAATCTTAAATTTGGTAGAAGCGGAGTGAAATATTTCATACTATCCCGCTAACAATTTATAGGAAACGCAATTGAAGTTTTTAATGCCCATTTTTCACTTTGACTATCAAAATGAAGACAAAGTGAGCGCGCGGTATCTCGGCAACCAATAGACCGATTAGCCCCAAAATCGATAGGGATCGTCAGTGGTCCCTAGACATTGTTTCTGCCTAGTTTGGTCAATATCCGTCTTTGCGTTCGAAAGTTATAGTGGGTACGGACGGACGGACGGACGGACGGACGTACGGACGGACAGACTGTGCGATTCTATAAGCTGCCTTATTCAGGCGAGCTAAAAATCCTTTAATACTTCGTTTGATATCAGAATGGTTTAAGGAACACTATTAAGTAGGTTAAAGTCATCCCCTAACAGGGGAAGGGGGTAAATAAATAAACCTACAGCAAGCCGTAACAGAAGCTCGCCTGAGTAAAGGGGACCATGTGCACATTTTTGGTAGAATAATAGTGGAAAAGATACATTAACAAATTAATGTTGACTGATAACATCAACATTAATACTGACAATTAAAATAAATCAGAAAATTAAAATAAGTTAATGTTGACTATTAAAGTCAACAGAAAATAAAAATAGATTAATATTGACTATGAAAATCAACAAATCAAAATAGGTTAATGTTGACTTTTAAAATCTACAAATCAAAATAGGTTAATGTTGACTATTAAAATCTACAGATCAAAATAGGTTAATGTTGACTATTAAAATCTACAATTCAAAATAGGTTCATGTTGACTATTAAAATCAACAGAAAGTCGAAGTAGATTACTCTTGACTATCAAAATGTACAGAAAATCAGAATTGAATAATATTAACTATGAAAATTAAAATGAAATCAAAATTGAATGATACTAACTATCAAAATTAAAGGAAATCAAAATCAGTTAATTTTGCTTGTAGTTGCTTTACTATGAATTCTAAAGTCTGTTAGAAGCGGTTTGAAATATTTTTTTACTATAATATTAACAATTTATAGGAAACGCAATTGAAATTTTTAATGCCCATTTTCTATTTTGACTATCAAAACGAAGACAAAGTGAGCGCGCGGTATCTTGGTAACCAGTGGGCCAATGTGGCATATTTTCAATAGAGGTTGTCAGTGGTTCATAGGCATTGTTTTCGCCAAGTTTAGTCAAATTTTATTAATGCGTTCGAAAGTTATCGTGTTCACTAACGAACGGACGGACGGACTGTGCGGTTCTATAAGCTGCCTTATTCAGGCGAGCTAAAAATTGACGTAACTTCCGTCATATTCGTCCTAAAAAATCGTTTAACTCGTTCGACATCAGAATGACTTAAGGAATATTATTAAACTAAAAACAGACACTGTTTTACTCTATTGCCGCTACTTTTTTACATCAATTTGTACTTTTTGTACATGGTTTATTACTATACCATTCACGTCAGTAATGTATACTTACTTGCCCTTCCGTAATATACGGATTGATTTATTCAGTGTTCACTGTTTGGAGTATAATAAAACACTAGCTTTAAATCATCCTCTTCCGATACTCGGGGCTGTCACTCTGTCTACGAATGTTTTCAACGAAAAAACAACGTTTCCTAATTCCGATAATGTAAAACTCTTAGTTTGGATTATCTTACCATAAGGGCGCAGGTTATTCACCATTGAGAGCATTGTTGCATAGGTAAGAGCATTTTTAGCTCGCCTGAATAAGGCAGCTTATAGAACCGTATTGTCTGTCCGTCCGTCCGTCCGGACCCACGATAACTTTGGAACGCATTGACCGAAGTTGACCAAATTACGCATAAACAATGCCTATGGACTGGTGACGAACCCTATTGATTTTGGTTCAAATCGGTCCATAAGTTGCTGAGATACCGCGCGCTCACTTTGTCTTTATTTGATAGTCAAAGCAGAAAATGGGCCATATAAATTTCAATTGTGTTTCCTATTAATTGTTAGCGAGATAGTATAAAATATTTAACTCCGCTTCTAACAAATTTAAGATTTTATAGTAAAGCAAATAAAACCGGAAAGTAACTATAAGAGGACGGAAATAAATCTATTTCGCATTTATATTCAATTTTATAGTCAAACTTGCATTATTCCAATTTCTATTGATTTTCATTATTAATATTGACCGATTTTGATTCTCTTTAGATTTTCATAGTCAACATTATTCAATTTTGTTTTAAAGTTGATTTTCATAAAATTATTCAATTTTGAATTTATGTTGATTTTTATAGTCAACAATTATCAATTTTGAATTTGTGTTTATTCTCATAGTTAACATTAATCAATTTTAGCTCGCCTGAATAAGGCAGCTTATAGAATCGCACAGTCTGTCCGTCCGTCCGTACCCACGATAACTCCCGAATGAATTGACGGATATTAATTAAACTTGGCAAAAACCATACCTATGGACTGGTAACGATCTCTATTGATTTTCGGGCAAATCGGTCCATTGGTTGCTGAGATGCCGTGCGCTCACTCTGTCTTCATTTTGATAGTCAAAGTGAAAAATGGTCATTAAAAAGTTCAATTGCGTTTCCTATAAATTGTTAGTTTGATAGTATAAAACATTTCACTCCGCTTCTACCAAATTTATTTTGAATTTATGTTGATTTTTATAGTCAACATTCATCGATTTTGATTTTGTATTGATTTTGATAGTAAAGATTAATAAAATTTGATTTTCTGTTGATTTTGATATTCAACATTAATCAATGTTAATTTTCTTTTGATTTTCATAGTCAACAATTATCTATTTTGATTTTCTGTTGATTTTTCAAATGATATAGTTTTGTTTCCTTATAATATCAATGTCTGAATTTTTAATATGTCGTAGTTACATATATAAAGACTCAATTCTGAAAGCTTGATCAAAATCCGTACGTTCGGTTTTTAATTACGTGAGACTTTTCGTCTACCAAAATGTGTACACGGTAACCTTTACTCAGGCGAGCTTCTGTTACGGCTTGCTGTAGTTTTTTAGTAAGGTTTTACTTTTGAAATAGTACACTAAATGCGTTGTAATGCTGTGATGGAAAGCAGTATATAACTATCGCTCTTCGAAAACCCACTATTAATAGTTTTGTTTATCACAGGGGTGACCAGCTAGCATTTTATCAGCAAAACATCTTTCTTTAACTCAAGTTATGTATTTTGATAAGTTTTCGGATTCCTATACATGTGACTTCGGGTGTACTTCAAATAAAAATGGGGTATAATCAGAACATTGCCTCTGAAATGAAACACTCCTTCCTTCCTTTCGTAGCCGATATACTACTAATGTCATAGTCATATAGCCCTGCACTACACTATAAAGAACGAACGTGCACTCACTATAGCGAGTATTAAGATTATAGTAAGACACAAAGTTTATACCATACCCACAACATTGGGTTCCTATCGTTTCGCATTGCTTCGCATGATAACCAATGCGAAGTCCCTCCTAGTAGGAGGGGCCTATCAATACGAAACTGTGAGAAGTCATACGAATGCTTCTCATAAAAGATACATTCTGGTAAGAACGCCGCGCTCCAGGTCGAATCTTGGAAAGTGGGTACATCACAAAATTGTTGATTGTGACGGACAAAAATTTTTTAAATGGTATTTATGGCTAATTACCACCTTCTCCTGTTTGTCGGATTTTGAAAATGACAACAACGTTTAAAGGGACTGAAAGTTACATCTGCTGGACATTTTCTACTACTCAAAGAAAAAACAGGTATTGTATTTTTTCTTCCCTTTCGTAGTCAATCATCAACAGACCCAAGAGTGCCTAAATAAGTTTTTCTGAATAACCGAGCGACAAAAAATTATTGAAATACTTTTTATTTTACAGTAAATTATAGTTTTTGATACAAGAATGTCCATCCATAGCTCTCTAAGGATGTGGGGACGTGACCAACTTCAACACCCCGGGGTGTTGAAGGAACGTTCTTTTTAATAACTGCTGGATTGGTAAATGTAACTCTACAATCGTATTTTCTTTATCAAACATTATCACAGCTTTCCACCACAGATCGCCAAAATACATCAAATGCAATAAAAGGACAAAATATCAAATTACTTATTTCTTCATTGTATTTTGCAGCCGAAAACTAAAGTACAAAGAAGAAATATCTGCTGGTAAGTCAACAAAAGGAGAAAAAGTGCACTTTTTGCCGAGGTGTATAACAATTAATTAAATACAAAGTGCACTTTTCGTAGTTAATAAAATTCGGAGCAGATGACTAAAATAATACATTCACCTGAAAAAATAATTTTTGTCATAATTTACAGGACTGGCTGCCTAATATGTTGGACTTTTGTGGGAATGTTTTTAGGAATCTGTAGACAACCTGAGTTCCCGGAGATGGCACTTACAACAACAGTTATTTATAACCACAAGTGAAGAAGTTAACAAAAGTTACGTCTAATTTTTTTATCAGTACAAATTCTTGGTACAGGATAGAAATTTTGGAATATTAACATCGTAACAACGTTCCGGAACGTTGTTACGAAGTAATACATGCGGTTAGTGAATTGTACATTTTTAAATTATTTCTTATTTCAGAAAACGAAAACCAGATTTTCAGCTGTTTTGAAACTAGCTTTTTTTTGAAAACTGCTGGACGGGTTGTAATATTCTGCAAGGTAATAATAATTGCAATTTCCTCATCAAGATTGAGCATCACATTATTTCATCATAGTTAATTAAAATATATCATGGAAATAATGACAAAATATCTCATTAATTATTTACCTATTGTATTTTTGAAGGCAAAGTCTGAAGTACGAAAGAGAAATAATACTTGGTAAATTTACAAACGGGAATTATAACACAAGGTCATACCATTTAGTTATGGACACATCATTTGTTGTATAAAATGAAATTTGGAACAAAACTGAAACAACATCCAATTGATAAAATAATATGTATTTACTCATTTACAGGACTTGCATTGACTGTTGTGACTTTTGGGGGTTGATGAAAATTTGTGGACAACCTGAGTTCCAGTCTATTAAAGAAACCTACCAAACCAATGATTTCAAACATTTTCAAAAACGTGACCTTGATTATCCATCTAATGACTTAAATTACATCTTATCTTAGGCTTATCGGAGATGGTGTCTACAGCAGCAAAAACTTATAATTAATGTCCAGGTAAATATATGGCTAGTGAAATAGAATTAAGCAAACTAAAAGTGTAGAAGACATCAAAAGTTATGCTTAATTTTTTTCTCAGTACAAATTCTTAGTGCAACATAGAAATTTTGTAATATTAGCATCGTAACAACGTTCCGGAACGTTGTTACGAAGTAATGCATGCGGTTAGTGAATTGTACTTTTTTAAATTATTTCTTATTTCAGAAAACGAAAACCAGATTTTCAGCTGTTTTGAAACTAGCATCTATTTTGCAAACTTCAGGACGGGTTGTAATATTCTGCAAGGTAATAATAATTGCAGATTCCTCATCAAGATTGAACATAACATTATTTCATCATTGTTAATTAAAATACATCATGGAAATAATGACAAAATATCTCATTAATTATTTACTTATTGCATTTTTGAAGGCAAAGACTGAAGTACGAAAGAGAAATACCTGATAAGTATGCAAAAGGAAATCATATCACAAGGTACAGCAATTAATTGACAGAGATGATTTGTTGAAAAAATTTGGAACAGAGAACTGAAACAACATCCAATTGATAAAGTAATGTCTTTACTAATTTACAGGACTTGCATTGACTGTTGTGACTTTCGGGGGTTGATGAGAATTTGTGGACAACCTGAGTTCCATTCTATTAAAGAAACCTTCCAGACCAACGATTAACTATTTAAAACATTTTTGAAAACATGGCCTTGATTATCCATCTAACGACTTGAATAACATTCCGGCAGTCTACCGTAGCAAAAACTTAATGTCAAGGTACATATGTTGCTAGTGACATAGAATTAAGCAAACAAATGTAGACATAAAAGACATAAAAAGTATATTTAGTCAGAAGTAATTTTTAGTATGGGTTGGAAATGTAGAATATTAATTTTGTAACAACGTTCCGGAACGTTGTTACGAAATAGTCCATCCGTTTGGTACGTAGTAGTTTACTTCAGAAAATGCTTTTAAATGCTTTTTTATTTCAGAAAACAAAAGCTAGATTTCAGCTAATAATGACACAATCACAGGGGTTTTATTGGATCAAAAATATAAAATTGGATGGAAACTTACTTTTGGATACTGAAACTACCAACTACCCTACCAATGGGTTAACTTGCTACCAATCGTGCCTAAAATTTAAAAAGGTAAATTTTTGATTCTATTAACTACTACAACTATTATCATGTTGCTTCGTTAATCTGTTATCTTTAGAATTAAATATTTCATAAAGATAATTTCGTAAAGTTTGAATCCTTGAATTTTTAATTCGATAAAGTCTATTTTTTAACAAAAAATGCTTTTGCACTGTGAATAATCGTTTTGTTATTCTGTTGGACCATGCTATGTAGTGTTTGTTTTAATGTCGTAAAATACATTAACTCATTTCTTTTTTTCAGGCAAATGAATTTGCTCTAAGGATGTAATTACTACGATACAAAACTGAGTTTACGGAATCTTAACAAAGCACAAAAGTTGGAGTCATCAATGGAATCTGATTTTAAAAAGTTACAGCAGGGATATGATTACATAATGTAGTAGCCTAGGTATTTATTTCAATATTTCGTAATTAGCTTGCAGTTGTAAACTTGCTTTGATTTATAAAAATTATAAAAAAATTAGAGTACATGTAGTAAACAACATTCCGGAATGTTGTTTACTGCATAATACCTACAATTATTTTGTAAAGTGTACATCCCATTTCTGGCTATTTTTTAATTCGCCGTGTAAATATATTATATGAAGTGAACTGTAAAATTTTAACACGTTTATAATTTAAATTCATGTTTGATACTTGTGACTATTTTAGATTATCACACCGTTTTATTGGTTTTCGTATTTAAAAATGAAATGGACATTATTGGTTTAAAAAATAGTATGAAATTCATAACTACCACTAAACTCAATACCTTACTGTTATGCTTTTTTTGTGCGATGTATTGTACTGTAAGTATTTTTAAAACTAAACTAAAGTATTTGTAAAAAATCAAGCTATTATAGTATGTTATTTTCTGTCTTATAATTTGGTGATCAATTGGGTAGAAATGAAATGTGATGTAAAAATTATCAGCTGATAACCAAGTTGTTGTATTATGTAATTTGCTATCTTGTATCTGATCAGAACATAAAATATGAATTCCAAATAAATTTTTAATTTGTATATTGATAGTTTAATTTTGAAAAATAAATAACATTGATAATTCTATTAAAGTGTATTTTATTCATTATTTAAATGTGGCACGCATTAGCATTCAATAACAAACGACCGCATCAACAGAGGTCGTAAGGATCATTGTATGCGAAAACGATGACGTTATTCGCATGTGAATACGTGCGAAGTGATGCGAGAAACGGACACAACTCGCATTGGTTATCATGCGAAATAATACATCGGCGCAGTGGGCATTTGGCGACGCCCACTTATGATGCGAAACATAATAACTGTTTGGTGCGGGTATACTATAGTAGAATACTGTATATTCAACTATATATATTATATACTATATACTCCTCTCCTCTGACGACTGACTGCTGAATATTGAATAATATCCACACACAATCCACATCACAGAACACAGAAGAACACACTCTCTGAACACAGCACAAGTTTTGTCTTTTAACAGTATTAACAATTTTATTGTAGTTATCAGCGTTGATATCGATGAGTGAACTGGGAATGATCAGTGAAGTACAAAATCGTACACGCAGCTGCAGCCGCCGTATTAATAATAATAAAAACAATTAAAATTTATTCTAATTATTATTACATTAAAATACACATACATTTGGACCAGTTAAGTGTTGAAATGTTGTTGGTGTCTTCATTTATTGTGTGCAGTTACAGCTGACATAGTGTGCTGTTGTAAGACATTTCACACTTTCACAATAGTAGTTGTCAATTTTATTATTGTGATTTCAGGAAAATACTAATTTCAAAATTTTGGAAAACACACCCAAAAGAATCAATCCCCAGGAAGAAGGTGGGTTGGTCGTTTATTTGTGACCTTCCTTTTCAATTTTATGAATTAATTACGGACGACGGATAACGACATGTTAAATATTATTTGATATTAATAGTTACTAATTCTTATTTCCTACATCTATCTGACATCCTATCCTATCCAAACGTTGAACGTATCAATTGGTTAAATCAAAAATGGCAAATAAACGGGGACTGGCAAAACCTTTAAAACATAAAACACATCGAAAAACAGAAGACAATTACACATTTAGTGGATAATATAATAATAACATTGAATGCTTCTATGAACTATGGTTATTTAAGTCAAATCGGATTGCTGCATACAGGCATGAATTTTTTTAATCGAGTGAAAGTATTTTTTAATTCGTTTTCTCAATGGATTTTTTTAATTTCAGGAAAAAACTAAAAACTTTTCTAATATTTTATAGGTTGAGAAAAGGTATTGCAAAATTACATTAACTGTGAAAGTTCAAACGTACCAATATAATGTAAAATAATGTAAATTATGCTTGTGTGTGCTAATGTTTGATATTTGTTTCAGTTATTCAGACTATACTTTGAACCTTTTATACTTATTTATGAAAGTATTTGCTAGTTTCTAATATTAAACAATTTTTTCTGTCCTTGTCAAAAGGCGGAGGGGATTAATCTGCAATGGCGGATACTTGAAAAAGGATCAGCATTAAGCGTCCAGTCCCAGTCTTTAAGAAGAGATCACTAGTAAAAGTTAAAAAAGAGGGAAGAGAAGAGCAAAAAAGGAAGAAAAGAGAAATGAAGATGTATTTATTATTTATTTTTTCTAACAGTTAGTCAACCATGACGTATTCTGTTCTGTAAAATAATTATTCTCTTCGCAATAATCAGGAATTTTCTTATTCCAAAAAATAAGCTGTTATAAATTCTTGAAACTCCAGCGACTACCAATTAAAGTGACAATAATTATTAAAAATGTAACAATTGCAATTGTGCCAAAAATCGAGTTTCCAGCTGGTTAACTATGAAGTATGGCAGATGAAAATGTCATTTTTGATGCTAGACAATGGATAGTGAAGTATAAGTGATAATAAGTGATGAGTATGATCAGTTCATTGTCATTTGAGGAGTTCTATCAATGAAACATTTAGACTTAATTGTTCATCACTGTACTGTTGTTGGAGCTCCTTCCTTGAGTAACATTAATTAGTAAATAGAGTTGAAAAGGTGAAAAATGGGGGGGAACATTAGTGATTTGAGTGGGAGTGGAGTGAAAACAACCGCCGCTTCAACTCTAGCTGCCTATAAAGATGAAGAATTTCTTGGTTCTTCTAGTTCAAACACAATTTTCCCTTGCTCCTCGTCAAGTGCTTGTCCATCATCTCACTCATCGCACCCGAACATAATTATGTCAGGCGCTGGAATAAATTATAATAGGTAATCTATCATTCCATCATTTTCATACTGTTGTGAATTATTTTAGGTAATTGATTAGTTTCTTTTTTATTTTACATAACAAGTCAATTTTGGTTTTATTACGATTTCTATCTATTTGTAATTTTTTTCTGTATGTCTTATAGGCTCGATTGGGAAGTATTTTTGCATTTCAGATAGAATCATTATACTTAATATTATTAGTTATTATAGTATCGATATTTTTATTACAACAACTATATCACACTCATGCACTTTTTTACCGTGTAAGAATGGTCCAGAATAAGACTTCAACTTCCCTCGTCAGGAAGTTCCCTTAACCGTAATAATGCGGCAAAAGACATGATATGAAAGAATTAACCTTAAATTGAACATTATGGTTTGAATTCATGTATAGGGAAAGAAAGCGGAAATTCTGGTGGCGGAGAAGAAACTCAAGGTCTAGTGATCCAGGGAGATCTTTGCGTGATGTCATTCAATCTTGGAATTTTTGTGATATCGTCGCTTTAGGTAAATTTACTTGTTACTTTCAAGGCCGGTTTACTATTCTAAAATTCAGACGTGATGTACCATGCAGTTTCCTCCTGGCTTTCACAATTTCACCGTTACTTATTTTATAACGCATATTATGCTCAATGCTCAAACATTGTTCTCACTTTGGTTTATGTTTTCGAATTCTTGACCATTTTTTGGGCTCTATTTTCAAAACTTAAGGTTTTAAAGATCAAACGGGTTATGTAAATTATGAGTATAATATAATTATTATAATTATTATAATTAAAATTAAAAATTTGCATTGAAATCCTTTCGCCGACGAAAATTTTGACAAACTGAATATAGGTTAAACTGATTACAGGGGAAACGTTCAAATACATTTTTTTAACTATAAGTTTGGGAGACTAATTGGTTGCTTTGTTTTTCATCAGTCCAAGAATATGAGATTTTGGCGTGCGAAAAGGAATTATATATCCAGTGTGAATCCTCTCGCCCCCGGCCACAATCAATCCGTTCAGACTTGGCAGATTTGTTAGATTTTAAGTGGAACTCAGATGTAAATCTGATCTTGGCGCAAGCAATATTTCCAGCACATCGACCCATACTCATGCAACGATCAAAATTCTTTCGAAGCCTCCTTCAAAACACTTCGTCGCATCTCACTAATGTTAACATTGAAGATACTCATTTATTCAATAGTCAATCCATAGACATACCCACTTTCTCTTCTTTTCTACGATTTCTATACACTGAAGAAACTCAAATACATTCTTCCAATTCATCCAAAGAAACCGGGACCCTTAGTGGAAATTCTCAAGGAGACTTCATACCCCATTTGGACTTATTTGGGCGCCCTAGAAATCTTGAGGTACCCTTGATTAGTTAATACCAAACGATAACTTTCCTACTTATTGATATATGTTGTAACTAGGGTTGAAAAACCGAAACTTAGAATTCTTATTGAAACAACAGAGATATTCTCATAAGCTACTATCGCTTATATCCAATTCCAGTACATTTTGACAAAGTTACTTGATTTCCAGTGACCAATATCCCAATTAATATTTACAGGTGGATTTACGGGAGTTATTGCAGACAAGTAAATATTCTGATGTCACATTAGTGTTAGGCGATGAACAATTCCCATGCCATAAATGCATTCTTGCAGCTCGATCTCCGTTTTTTAGGTAAGACCGACACTTCTCCTTGTCATCTTGTCCCGTTAGTATTTATTTTTATTATCTATTCAATGATGGACAATGGAATGCGATGCAAGTATTTTTTTAAAAAATAATTGTAATTAATTAATGTAGGTCGCTAATTCAAAGACGAACTTTGAATCACGCTTCCAATTCCAGCGTCAGTTCGAAACAAAGCCGTAAAATCATTTTGGACGAGAGTGTCATCCCGAAGCGTTATGCCAGAGTCATACTTCAGTGCATGTACACGGACCGTATAGATCTGAGTTTGATTGACCCTGCTCGCTCAGGTCTCACCGAAGTCGAGTCCTTAACATTCACTGGTCGGCTCAATCCTGCTGGCTTTGAAGAAGCCATGGAACTCTTCCAAATTGGTAAACATTCATTCGAGAGTGTCTTAGAGAGTATTGTCAATTCTATATGCAGGTGTTTACCGATCCTGGAACTGGAAAAGTGTGTATCAATTGTTGACCTATATTTTAATGTTTACAGGACGGTTTATTGAGTTGGACCAATTGTGCCAACTCTCTGAAGACATAATAATAGAACAATTAAGTTACGAAAGTCTTCCGAGTGTTCTGCGATGGTCATCTCAACCCCACGGCTCTCAATGGGTTCGGAGACAAGCTCTCATGTTTCTTCGAGAAGAATACTACAATATTTCACAATCACAATCCTTTCTCGAACTTGACAAATCAGTTTTGCACGAAGTTCTCCAATCAGACTTTTTACAGGTGAATTAATTATTTATTATCCACAAAAATTGTAACTGTTTTAAAACTAGTCAACGTTGTAAATGTTTCATTTATGGATTTTAATTTAATTATGTGTTTAAACTCCAAACTATGTATATTGGCCCAGTTCTTGCTATTTAGTGTTCTCCAAATACCAAGTGAGAAATTTATGCCACTTAGTTCAAAGTGTACAAACAGTACCTGTTTTCATGTTTTCAATCATTTTATTTTATATCGCTATGTATCTGACGTTGGAGATCAGAAATATTAGTTAGTTCTTTTATTTTTATTGATTCTCAAGAATGAAAAGTCAGTATTCACACATGTGCTTTTACAACAAACAGAGTTTGACATAACTATAATACAAAATGCTTATAGTATTGTTGACTTAACAGACTCGTATAAAAATTTAAGTAACGGACTATTTATAACTCTTCAAATATCACTATGTTACATACTTCCCATTTTTGTGGTTAAAATCTTAGAAGAATTTGTATTAGACCTGAAATTGGTAAGTTACGTACGAGAAGACTGGAGGTTACTAAATACGTGCTCTGTGTGTAATCATACCGTATTTCCTGATATGATTTACAGACGTACAGGATAGGGAGATTGAACTTGTTAGCTTTATTATTCATTATGTTTTATTTAAATATCTAATGGCACCAAGTTCAACTAGAGTCCTATTTTATAAAAATAGGGTGGGAAGGTTAGGGGTACATCAAAGGACATATATTTTATTTCACACTTGTATATTGGTGAAAGTGGGAGAAAGTGTAAGTTACGTTTTCAAGATTTACGTTTTTTTTACAAAATACATTTAAAACAAAAAAGGGACGCTTTTTAAAATTAATTAATTGAACTTTTTGTTCTTTTAAATAAAATATGAATTTGTTATTTTAAAAAGGCTTCCGAAGCAGACATCTTGCAATCAATCTTAAGATGGGGTGAACACCAGTTAATTCGGCGAGTAGAAGACAGAGGTAAGCTTTTGGTGTGATGAAAGTTGGCGAAATCTTATCTTGCATTGTTTCTAACTGTCTCTTATTTTTATTTTCTTTCAGAGCCAAACTTGTTGACTACGACGCGAGACAGTGTTACGAGAAAAGGAATTAAAAGACGAGACCTGAGTGATGTCGAGTTGCGAGAAATTGTTGGTGACTTATTGAGATTGGTTCGAACAGATCACATTCTTCTGAATAATGAAGTTTTGGTATCTGCAGTTCGAAGAGGTTTGGTAAGTTCATTTGGTTTGTTATTTATGGTTATAATTTATAGTTGCTGCTGTTTATCTTAAATTCCTGTTCTTTCATCAAAATTGTCGTGTCATATTTAAAGTTTTCTTGTGGTTTTCATAATATATATAAAATTCTTTACCTAAATGTGGGTTTAGTAATTTTCTTAATTTAGGATATTTAATTATTGATTTTTAATAGGAAATTGGTTTGTCTATTAAGACTCGTTAAAACAAAACGCAATAGGTTCATCAGATGTTTTTGTTAAATTAGCCTAATTTTTCGATTTTTGAGTTTTAGAAATAGAGTACATGTGATTGATAATTAATTTTCAGGTGTCCATTCCACCTTCTCATATGATAACGGAAGAAAAGACAAATGCATGGATAAACACTTGTAGGAACTATCACATTCGTCCAAGGTTGTACACGCCATTCTACGAAGAAGCCAAATCCGCTGTTCGTCACCGTACAACAAATGCATCTTCTGTAGAGCACCATTTAAATCTGATCGGAAATAGCAACCTTGCCACAATGAATCGAAAGACACTAAGAACCATTCCGGACACCTTGTACATGATTGACAGTGCGGGGAATCCTAGTTCTGGCAACAGTTCGTCTAAGAGAGCCCATCTCATGGGCCAGGCTTCCAATTTGTTTCCTAATAATGACTTTGCTACGTATTCGATGCAATGTGGTAATCCTCGTTTGGAAGACATAGGTCTGTCATTTTTGCCAACATTGTCCTTTTTGTAAATATATTTATTTTTGTGATATCGATTCAAGTCAAGTAACACTTTTTGATTTAGTGATTTAATACGGGAGAACCTAGGAAAGATTGTTTCTCTTTCCGGGTTTTTTGTAAAAGCTAATATAAATTCAGTTTGTATTATTCGTAACGTTTTTGTCTCTATAATACTTATGATAAAGTCAAAGTCGCTCGTTTACAAGCCAATGCCTATTTTGAAAAAATGTCATCAGGAATTTACTTACGCTGGTGTGGAAGTAAAACTCCACTTAAATTGATTGTTTTTTCCCTAACAGTGGTAGATCCAGAATTGATGTCTGCAATGCTCCACCGAGAGAAGAAATTGCGCTCAGCTCATCAAAGAGCTTTGAATTATTCTATTGGCTCAAGGGAAAAGATATCCCAATATATTCGTTTACGAGTGGTCAGAGAATTTGGCTATCCAGACTACGTGGCTCAGGTATGGTATTTTGTATTATTTTTCAAGAATGAATGAAACTTTTCCATAAGAACGCAACCATACTATTATTGTCTCTAAATTGGGAAAAACTAAAGTGGGGTTTTGGTTTGGTTTTTGTTATTTTTAATAAAGAATTATGTAACCCGAAAATTCTTACCAGCCACTTTAGGAATTTCGGAAAAACAAGAAATTAGAAATTCTAACAATTTTAGTAAATAGCCTTTCTTCTGCCATTTTGCCACATTTAAAGACACTAAACTTAAAATAATTGAATGTTTTAGTTATTGGAAACGATTAAATACTCTGGGGCATCTTTGGGGAATGCGTCTTCGACCGGTCTGAGTGAGGAGGGTGGAGGGGGTGGTGCTACGACTCCCGCCAATTCTAGTCATCACAGTTCATCATGTGTGACGAGTAGTTGTGCGGAGGCGTGTCCGGACAACATGTCATCTCTGGACATGTCACACTTGAGTGAAAAGATGCCCGACGTAGCCGCATTGGCAGCTGCGCATGACATGAATTTGCTCACTGAAGATATTCTGCATCTTGATCTTGGAGATGGCTTTGTGTCGCAACGAACGTCGTCGTCAACTAGCTCCTCCACTTGTGCTGCTACTTCATCCAGGCTCAAAGTTCAACCCCGATCGAATCAGCAGCATTTAAATAGTCTCTTGTTGCTCAGAAATAGGCCAAGTGCTTCATCCAGTCAATCTAGTCTTATTGCTACCGTCCCTGTCTCTTCTTCCAAAAGCAGGTAAATACATAATCCTACCGTCTCCTCATTTCCCCAATTCAGCTATGTGCAATAATCTCATTTCTAAATCTTAAATCTAGTACTAAAACAATATTCTCGGGTTTCATTTATATGATGGGTTAGAGACTTTGGCTATAGATACGGATATAAATGTTTTACTTTATGTGCTAGGTACGTGATGAGCTCATGCGAAAACGAAAATATGGGCCGGGACTCCCGAGAACCTTGTTCATCTTTACAAATGGGGACACCACTGTATTTAGTTGGAGCTGGGACATTATCGAAGGATCAGTCTCATGGTCCTGCCCCCCAATCTTGTGAAATGGACCAATCACAATCCGTCTCGGTGAATGAACTGTTGGATCGTCAGAGTTACAGTCGAGCCACAAATTCCAAAACTACTTATTCTCGCTCTGGGGGTGGGAGTAGTGGAAGCCAAAGGACCATGTCGGGTCACAGTCACAATTCAGACAACACCGCCAAATCCTCCTCGGCGTCGTTCAAATACTCGAATCTGCACTATCTGTAAATTGTGTTCGAACGACGCAATATTTCAATGACAAATTTTTTATCACAGTTTATTACGGGCCTTCATTAACTGGATTAGTTCGTCGATATGCAATATTCCCTGTTGTCAACTAAATATTGAAAATATTCAAATTGACCTGTCGTTATCGCTCGTTATTATAATTAATTACTCTCGTCGTGTAAAACTATTATATAATTAATAATAATAATAATATATATTAGAGTTGTGTGTTGTGTACTTATAGATTGTTGTGGGAGTAAGTAGATTCCGCCTTAGGTATGTATAATATACGGTCAGTCAGTGCACACACGTCCTCATCTCTATTATCCTATAACATTATTACGGCGAAGATTTCAGTTCTAAACGATGGCCGCCGCCGTTTGGTCAACAACGTTGTGTGAGCGTGTAGCTGTTATTACTAACTACGTATTATTATGAGTAGAATTATATTTAATAATGGTTAAGAATCATTAAATAATAATGCAGTGAGTGCTCCAATGTTTATTTACAATCGAGATAATAAATTTCAAAGGCTTTTATTAATATATCGTTGTTTTTCCTATCAAATTTTTTAAAGTAATTTACTTATATGACTGAAGAAAATCTAATCCTTACATGTCTGTTTTAATAATATATTTTACAAGTTTGCACTTGTATGAATTATGACTAAGATCTTTCATAATATACTTATATAGCAGATGTTCATGCCCAAGATGTTCTAATAATGTAAATTAGTTAACTTTGTTTGACCTTTAGCAATTAGTACATTAACTTGGGGGTGGGAGTGGCTATCACTTTTGGCATTCCGTAGCAGAAATTCTATGTGAAGGGCAATCGACAATTCTCCTCATGCATAAATAATGGTGAAAGGTCGAATCAGAACTAAAATTATTAATGGTCGTGGTTAGCTTGCATATCTTCAGCTAGGGATAATAATATATGGGTTTCGGATACCGCTCTAAGCTAGTTAAAAATATTAAAATATTTATATTCATTCGAACTTTGCGCTTTGAAGTTAAAGTTGGAACAGTTGAGTGAGTTTAAAGACTGCTCCAAATTCTGTCTCCGGAAAAGCAAATTCTGTCTCCTGCATGGAAGGTTCTCTACTTTCCCATTGGCGCTGTTATACACGTATTACTACGAGAATAAGGCACCTTGTTTTGCAGGATTTTAAATATCGGATGGTGGGTCCCCTAACTAATTCGAAGCATATTTTTAATTGAATCTCGAAATAAAGGTGGAACTCTGGAACTGCCCCCTTAATGAAAAAACTGCGTTGAGTGGTGCAGTGGTATATTAGTCGGGTATGCTATCTTTGGCTTTCAGGTCTCTTCTGCAGTCCTTAGCTGACTCATCCATTCAACATAACAACATACATTTACATAACTCAAACTCACATCATTCAGATTTCAGATAGATGCAGGATCTCTCTGTCATACTCTAACACTCACACTTAGATGAGTCACATGAAAGGGTTTGATAACTAGGTCTCGAGCAACAACGGCAAAGATTTGTATTTCGTCGTACAGTATCTTATTCTGTTGTTGTGTCTGTTAGTAATAGTAATAAATGAACTGAAATATTTTGTAAAGCATTCGGAATATAAAATTCAATTAAAAATCCTACTTAATTTTTTCTCGTCATACGGTAGTTTAAAACAGGTAAATAATCAGTCATCAGTTTTTAACTTTTTAATACTTTATGGAAAGAATGGTTGTTTATTCCCAAAAACTAAAAAAAAACTGTGGGTGAGGTAATGTCAAATGTCTTAGTGTAGGAGTGTGTCAATGAAATATGAAGTGGAATTTTACACTACATTTTTCATTTTGACTTAACAATTTAAATATGTTACTTCTTTTGAAATTCTAAATTAATGATTGAAATATGAAATACATACATACAAATTATACACTCAAGGTAAACGTCGAATAAACGTCTCCTCTGACCTCTGAAGCTAGAAAAATAGTTAGCAATAGAGGTTTCCCACAATTGGTGACCGGTCACTAAATTAATATGAATAGGTATTGAAATGACTACAGTACCTGCCTGTGTTATCCTGGAATTGTGGGAAACGTCTATAGTAAAACTTATGAACATTAGACTTTCAACTTTTCACGCAATTACGCATCATTTCATTTATTTCTCTGATCAAATAATAGCTAGCAAAATATCTCGCATTCCATTGCCATGTTTTTGACAGTGACATTATTGTCTGGTGTCTGGTCTTAGTCAGGTGTCAGGTGTGCACTTCTGTTAGATCAAATTGTAGCCTCTACTTAAATAAAAATTTTGTCTATATGCAATATACTATATATTATGTGGTGTATACATAATTATAATGTCTAAATCAATGGTTTATTTAACTTTCTTTCAACATTCGCAGTTTTGGCGAAATGTTTTCATCCGGTGCTAACTACTCGAAACTGAAGACAAGTTTACGTCTTGCAGTTGCACGGCTTAAATTGTTGGAGAAGAAAAAGACGGAATTAGCTTTGAAGGCAAGAAAAGAAATTGCTGACTACATCACAGAAGGGAAAATAGAAAGGGCAAAAATCCGAGTCGAGCACATCATCAGGGAAGATTACATAGTTGAAGCTATGGAAATTGTTGAAATGTATTGTGATCTACTTCTGGCCAGATTTGGACTATTACAGCAAATGAAGTAAATATTACATCAAAAATAAATTATTTTTGTGAGGAGGTTGGAGGTGGGAATGAAATTTAGTATTCGACATTCGATAAAGAAAATGGTCCATTTGCGTATTCACCTAGCGCCAACTTAACTGACATTGTTCCAACTACTAGTAGCCAACTGAAATAGGCGCGGGTTAACTAAATGAAATAGAACTTTTCTACTTTACTCAATTTACCCGCGCCTATTTCAGTTGGCTACTAGTAGTTGGAACAATGTCAGTTAAGTTGGCGCTAGGTGAATACGCAAATGGTCCATTAAATAATACGAAAATTAACAATTTTTTCTTAGATTTGCTCTTCTGCAGGATATTTTTCTTTTTCGAATGCTCGATATACTACTGAATTTTTTTCAGCACTCATTATTGAATACACTAATATCTGTTTATTATAGTACTATGGTATAAGTGTGATTAGTAAGTAATAATTTTATCTGAATAGTAAGCTATGTTCCCGTAATTTAGATTTAGAGCTTAAATATTTTTTTTTCAGAGAACTAGACGATGGACTTGCAGAGTCAATTTCAAGTTTGATTTGGGTGGCTCCCAGACTACAGGCAGACGTGGCAGAGTTAAAGATTATTAGTGATCAGCTGACTGCCAAATATGGAAAACCATATGGCCAAGGGTGTCGTGAAAACAGCGTCGGAACAGTTTCTTCCAAGTTGATGCAAAAGATGAGCGTCCAAGCTCCTCCAAAAATTCTGGTTGAGAAATATTTAATCGAAATAGCCAGAAATTATAATGTGGACTATGAGCCTGATCAAAAGGTTACTATTTTATTTTTATTCTTCTTAAAATGTGTAAAAAATATTTTAAACTTTAATCCATCCAAATAATGCTGAAATGGAAAAATACTGTACATATTAAAATGTAGTCAATTGAATTTGTAAAACAGATTCTGGATGAAGAAGGTGGGGGCGGGTCGTTGATAGAATTTGGTGACGATAGAAATAATCTTGGTGTTGGCATCGGTGACATCGATACACTTCCTAGTCATCCCCAAGGCGCTATGGCACAGCCATTGAATCCTCCAGGATTTGTCGGTAAACTCAAAAACTTTTTGAAATAATCTCTTTTTTCGGAGGCATTAAGTAAGCTATTTCTATGTCCGATGTTCAAATCAGATCGTCAATAGTCGGCGAGGATCAGTGTACACGTCTTGTAAATATCTTTTTTTATTTCGGATAAAAATTTAAAATAGGAGAATAGATAATATAGGCATACAAATGATTGAATTTATGTCATGTAAGATATTAAATTTTTGATAATTTTTTGTTGACAATTTTTAGGTTACCCATACATGCCGGTTCCTGCGGCGCCATTCCAAAGGCCGGAAGCCCCGCCTTCGTACCAACCTTTTAATTACCCTACAGTCCCTCAAGACATGGAGAAGAATCCGAATGATTTTGCCGGGTGGCAAATGCCTTCTCATCAGATGAATATTCCACCTCCAACCCATGGCAGCCACCCAATGTTGCCCAATGATAAAGTTTTGAATACCCACAATACCGTAAGCTACTGTATAAGAAAATAAACCATGCATAATTTGTGATATCAATACAACAAGAGTTTTACGGAATTGATTGGTTTGGACTGAATGATCGTCATAGTTAGATTTGGAATAATTTTTCAATGAAAATTCCCGGTTTATTGCTAGTGACCAGTGCCAAATCGGCTTTTTCAGAATCTATGTTTCTTCATTTTATTTCAAACTTTCGTAGCCCGACGAAAACATTTATACTTTACGGTGTCTCCAATTCTATTTTCTTACTCATTAATTGAAGATAATTTTAAAATAAAAATACTTTATAGGATAACAAGCCGAAGCCAGCTCCTCGCTCGAAACTTTCCCCTTCAAATAATGACTCATTAGATTTTGGTGACTTACCTGACTTACCGACGGTTCCATCCAATTTGCCTTCTGATGGAAAAAATGTTAAACCCACTGGACCCAATGATGATAATGACATCGACTTCGATGATTTAACGAAACGATTTGAGGATTTGAAAAAACGCAAATAGAACCGCGTGGCTGAAAATTTTCGTCTTTTTTATGTTTAAATTATATCTTAACAAATCTATTATGTATAAATAATGCTTCGCATTTATAACACAATCAAATAAAATATATGAAAACGTTTCATCAGTTCTGGACACAGAAATAGATATGAGTATTAATATATAAGACTAGAAGCGGTAAACGAGCCTGTTAGTTGGATAATTGCGGATCAGAGACACAGACCAGAAAGTGGGAAGTTGGGGACATAATAATGAAACAAATCATACAGTAGAACCCTATAACTTGCACTCCACTTATCATGTTGATTGGTGTGTTTATATTTCCTGGCGCATAGAACGGTCACTTTCTGGTCTGTGGCGCTACAGTCACTTGTTTTGCTTGTATTGTATGCTGGACAAGGCCAGAAGCAGAAGGCAGAGGCTTTGGTTCTGGAGTATTTATGGAAAGAAGTTGCAAGCCTGTGTGAATGACTATTATTTGGTTGGATAGCCTACGCATGAAAGGAATTGCAGAGCTTTAAACAAAGTAGCAATATTTATTTCATTGTTAAGACAAAAGTGTTACAGCAATAATGGAAGGCGAAAAGTAATCTCTAGACTTACACATGTAATAAATAGTAATAATTAAACTGATCGAGTAGGATTGGCACTTGGCCTAACACTACTAACACTGATACTCAGTTTTCCCGTTCCTGACCAACCCCCGGCAGAGCCATTACATGTGGCATCGCCTACATACAGTGTAAAGTGTAAATCAAGATGCATTGAATTTGTCCCTCTATAGTAAATAGTAACGCATTTGTTTAATATCAACTCTCGGCTTGGGTGGTTACTTCTCTGTTGCAGTATAGGTGGAATTCGAATTGGGCGCAACCTCAGGGAATATTTCTTTCTGTCTTCACCTTGTAATGGAGGCATTTTGGTGTAAATAATAAAAACATTCACATGGAATCAAGAAAGAAAACGTTTTTCTCGGCCAAAAGGTTAAGAGTTATTTCCCTAATATCGGCGACCCCGTATTTCTGTCTTTTCTAGTTTTAAAGTTTTACAGACGACCAAACTTTAAGACATAATGCCCAACAAGGACGTATCGAGAGAGGCTTTACATTTAGCCTTAGCCCGACCGAAGTAGTTCATTCCTTTTTGTTACCGAGTGCCGCCCTTAAGTAGGCTCCTTTTGTTGTTTGTTGCCATTTCAGAAAACACTGGTGATATTTTATACGTAATCATTGAAGAATCTTAATTGTGACGAATGAGATTCTTCAATGATTTCAGATTCCCTTGGTTTTGGCTTCGTAAAAATTCTTTAATTTAGTAGAGTAGAGTTTAGAATCCAATTGACGTCAAACTTTCGTACATAAATGCTATGAAATTCAATTTCATTGGCCGAATCGATTGTGAAAATTCTAAAAAATTGAGAACTAATTGGAGAATGTTTTTGTAAAATTCAGAAAATTTTTGAAATTTCTCCCAGAGGCTTAAAAATGGTTGTGTAGGATGAGGACATGAGGATCATACCAACGTACGGCAACGCTGCTTTGGAGTTTAGCTTTAGACCTCGAAGAGAGTGTGCAAAAAGTTTTTTCATTAAAAGTGAGAATATAACAATTGATCAACAATTGTCATAAATGCAATCTGAACCTTGAATTGTAAAAATGAAAACTTTTCACAAAACGTTCATACTAAATAATTTCACTTTAAGTACGATCACAATTCTCAAGCAGGTCAATTGTAGCATTTACTTGAAAAGAAAGGACTTCACGCAGTTCGAAATCTTTTTTCTGCCCTCACGGAAAATGTGCACAAGTGGTGTCAAAAATATTTTATGAAATAATGCGATATCCTGACCAAGCAAGATGGAGGGCGAATCTCTAGCGCCATCTGTGTATTCTATGGTCCTGTTATCTAAGAATGATCTGAGGGGTTGGGTAGGAATGGAATAACAATATCTTATTAAATACATAATAATAATGTACAGCGGTAACAATATTGGCTAACAATAACATGTTGATAATAAATATGTAATGCGTACCAAAGACTCGACCCACCCACACGGAGCGAGGGTGGATGGGGGTTGAGGTCGTTTTAAAAGATAGGTCAACGATAGAGATATTGCTACTTAACTAAGTCATAATTAAGTAGTAATATTATTATGTACACACAGTCGACGTTAAAGGGATTTGTCAAAATAAAACTATGCTCCTAAGCACCTGAGAGGATATATCGAATGAGAACCAAAGGAAGAGGAAATGCGCTAGTCACGAAAGGAAGGAACAATTGGAAATGTGTCGATTGTGTCTTTCTTCCTGTAGACAGTCCGGAAGTGTCGATTGGCTGAAACGGTCCTCCTTCCTCAACCGGGTCTCTTGTGCTCTCGACGCTCCTTTCCTCGAATTGATCACCATACGAAATTGAAATATCTGTCTCCCCATTTCCATTAGCACCTCCTCGCTCCCCAGCAGAAAAATTTATTTCTGAAACACAAATGTCAACCATCATTCAAACTCATTCTTAAGGCCACCGTCTTAGAACTTTAAAAAAAATCTTACAATGCCTTACCATGGATATGAATTGTTCCTTCAGTATTGCCCATTGAATTTTGAGAAATACATTTGTAGCCGGAGAAGTCTCTACTGGTAAGATTTTTGATGCTGAGTCGCATTCTCACTCCATAATGAGACAGACTTTCTTCTGTCATATTGAACTTGTCGTTCCCAATTATCATCTCACCTGCACCAAATACAAAGATACCATCATCAGTTTTCTAATGACATTTACTAATGCTTTTTAAAGGTTTTTCTGTCTGTCTCTACCCGTCCATTAACCCTATGAAAGATAATTTACGAACGGTATATATGAGCTATTCTGCTTTTTTAATACAATCTAGATGTAAATAATAGAACCACTGAAGTTGTAAATCGAATGGGAAATGGAAATACCACTAACGGGAAGTTTCCCATTCAAAATGTGGTTATCAAAATGGAGTGGGAAATGGGAAGTGTGGGAAATAGCGCAAAGTTCAAATTTTTGGGCTTTATCTCTCACACTTCCCACTATTTTCCACAATTTCCAGCATTTCCCTGACGTTCAACAAAGTGGGGTGGGAAATAGGAATATCTGAAACTCGGCATAATGGTAATATGGACACCCCTTGACTGGGGAGGTAGGTGAAAATTTACAAATCGACGTAACTTCAAATTCTGTTCATGATAAAAAAGTCGTGGTAATCTGGTAATATTCGTCCTACGGGATTTTAATGTTCGTATTGGGTTAATACAACTCAAGTTGGATGCAATTAATGTTTTCGATAATGTACCCCAACGCATACCTCTATGTACTAAATTTAGCACATGAAGGTATGCGTTGGGGTACATTATTGAAAACATTAATTGCAAACATCTAAACAAAACAGAACTAGTTTTTGACTTTATTCTTTTAAGAATTAGGCGTAACCAGATTTGGTATTGGACCGTGTGTCCCTGCTAAAGTTTTTATTCTGGTTGGAGTCTAGTATTTACCTGTTTCTCTCGTCCAATAATTGATCGCTTTGGGAGACGCTTCGGCTAAGCACTCTAGAACGACATCGTAACCTCTTGGAGATGCCACAAGTTGATTTGGAACTTGAATTAAAGGATGAACTGCAAAAAATATTTAAAATTATTTTATCAACGTAACTTAAATAAAGTAAAAAGTCTTTTACGGCAACGATCAAAAACAGAAAGATGATTTCCCTGGAGCATGATATTTAGGCAATAAATACAAATACTCAATAAAATAAGGTTTCTCCCAAAAATATAATTTTTTTTAAATAAGCCATTTAGGTGCTTACCGCCCTTTTTTCTTTTCGCAAAATTACATACACATTTACAAATTGCAAAATGTGTAGTTTCGTCGGTCTTGACTTAACATTTAAAATCGTAATCGTAACTTGAACCAGAAAGGTATATATGAATTTTGTACAAAATCCGAAATGGTATTATATTTTTTATATTTTGAGAAACATTAATTATTTTAACGTGAAATGAAAACTTTCTCTAACTCTCTAACGCCAGGTTTCTTGTATTGTACTTCATCATCTATATTAAAAACCTTAAATTAATTTAAAGGAAGCTTACAATGAACTGATAGTAGAATTCTGGGATAACATCGGATGCAGAACATCAAAAATACGCAGCAGGACGCGGATGAAAAATACAAAAAATTTTATTAGTCAAGCATTTTATATATTTTACTACAACCACTTGGTCTCTATACGAAGTTACGTATGAATTGTTTCGTATTTTTAGATATCGGGATATGGGATTTTAGAGTTTTAATTTCTCCTATAGATATAGGATTGGAGAAATTCTATAGGAATTTTTAAATGTCCTTTTGAAACTTAATTTTAAAAGGTTAACCATTAACCAATCCCAACTTTTCTTGTTTTTCCTTTTAATTTAAAAGTAAAATATTACCTTTTTGATACTGATGGTGGAACACCATTCGATGCTATGCACAAATAAGCTCCCATCTCGGACCGTGTGATTTTCGTCAGAGTCAACACGTCTCCTTCGTATAACTTGACTGCAATAAAAGATGAGTTATCAAATAATAGCAAAATAAATTGGGTACTGCTGTAATCAGTAGCCATATTAAATGTTATACAACTATATTGATTAAATAATAAAATAAGGTTGGGTTGCAGTGGGTCAAATTGATGAATTTACTTAATTAATTGCTGGATAACTCACTTAATTTTCAATTGACGACGTGAAAATGCGTAGTTATAATAGTCTCTATATATAGCGTAAACGTGTTCAATTTTCTGACCCTGACTTAAACATGTTTACATATATAACCAACATTTAATTCTGTTAAGAAAAAGGTAACTGGTAAGAAAATAAAACAAAGGCGAAAATTCATCAAATTATTTAACCTATTGATTTATTTGCCTTTCACACTTTTGAGAAAAATGAAATTCTTCAAAAGATAACACGGGAACCAGCGTAGCCCCACTTTGGGAAACAAAAAACTGTTATTTTTATTGCTTTTGGTTTAGGGTAGATATGTTTGCTAAATATAGGAGTTCTATTCATCACAGGCAGAGTTGGGAGACAGCTTGTTTGACATTTTTTTTAAATTGATGCCGGATGAAGAATGAATCTTTTTCGCCATACACTTCTGTTTTTATCCATTTAGCAATGAATATAGGATTGGTTATAAACAATAATAATAGTATAATAATTTTAGACTAAGGAATATAATATGTCGTACCTTTTTTCTTCCCACCTTGGCCTTCTTTAATGATGATATTATTACCATCCTCCTTTCTCCATGTAATAATAGGCTTAGGGTAGCCTTTGGCTCTACAAATTAACTTTGCCGTTCCACCCTCAGGAACCATTAAGTCACCTGATGTCTCTTCCGACGTTATGTCTGGTGGGATCACAACTTCCAAATAGGCCATCTGACATCACAACAAAAATAAATTTAGTAGGTAGTTCCCTTTTTTGTTTTTTGCATAGTATATTTTATTTCATTCGTAATATTTCATTATAATTATTTTCAAAGATGAAAACAAGGTCAAAGATATCAATATAGATATCAGGCAAGCACGTATCCAGGAATTTGACCTGGGGGGGCACACCAAAATATATTAGTGAAATAATGGCATATTCGAGCGGACCGCGAAAATTTTTTGCATTTTTAACCATTTTTGACAAAAAAATCGTCTTCTTCTGTAAGCTTAGGGGGGGGGAGGCCGGGACCCCCGGCCCCCCCTCTGGATACGTGCTTGGCGATAGGTATTAATTCAGAGACAGGACTCAAGGCCCACTAATTTATTAGTATGTCACAAGGTCACAGTCACACACACCTAAATTTCTTAAAACTTTAAAAAATCGTTTATTACAATTTTATCATGTATTTCGATAGTACGGTTTTTAGACACACACATCCAGGATCAAAAATCTGATGGATCAAGGGAGCGGGGACACAAAATAATATTTTTGGTATTATTATGATTTGGTCAGGTATTGTACATATTTATGCAAAGCGTTAATAAATTTTCATGATTTTTAGATGTTTATGAGGCGTGCGTGTGCCAGCTCTAAAATACGCTCCTTGGTTGTTTGCATGAACATAGTTTTTATTTTTAATAATTAAAAATATTTACGTAACTAAAAATATTCATTAAAATTAAATGTTTAGATAAATAAATATATTCAGTAAAATTAAATATTTAGATAATAAATATATTCAGTAAAATTAAATATTTAGATAAATAAAAATATTCACTAAAATTAAATATTTAGATAAATAAATAAATTCAGTAAAATTAAATATTTAGATAAATAAAAATATTTAGATAAATAAAAATATTTAGATAAATAAAAATATTTAGATAAATAAAAATATTTAGATAAATAAAAATATTTAGATAAATAAAAATATTTAGATAAATAAAAATATTTAGATAAATAAAAATATTTAGATAAATAAAAATATTTAGATAAATAAAAATATTTAGATAAATAAAAATATTTAGATAAATAAAAATATTTAGATAAATAAAAATATTTAGATAAATAAAAATATTTAGATAAATAAAAATATTTAGATAAATAAAAATATTTAGATAAATAAAAATATTTAGATAAATAAAAATATTTAGATAAATAAAAATATTTAGATAAATAAAAATATTTAGATAAATAAAAATATTTAGATAAATAAAAATATTTAGATAAATAAAAATATTTAGATAAATAAAAATATTTAGATAAATAAAAATATTTAGATAAATAAAAATATTTAGATAAATAAAAATATTTAGATAAATAAAAATATTTAGATAAATAAAAATATTTAGATAAATAAAAATATTTAGATAAATAAAAATATTTAGATAAATAAAAATATTTAGATAAATAAAAATATTTAGATAAATAAAAATATTTAGATAAATAAAAATATTTAGATAAATAAAAATATTTAGATAAATAAAAATATTTAGATAAATAAAAATATTTAGATAAATAAAAATATTTAGATAAATAAAAATATTTAGATAAATAAAAATATTTAGATAAATAAAAATATTTAGATAAATAAAAATATTTAGATAAATAAAAATATTTAGATAAATAAAAATATTTAGATAAATAAAATAAAAATATTTAGATAAATAAAAATATTTAGATAAATAAAAATATTTAGATAAATAAAAATATTTAGATAAATAAAAATATTTAGATAAATAAAAATATTTAGATAAATAAAAATATTTAGATAAATAAAAATATTTAGATAAATAAAAATATTTAGATAAATAAAAATATTTAGATAAATAAAAATATTTAGATAAATAAAAATATTTAGATAAATAAAAATATTTAGATAAATAAAAATATTTAGATAAATAAAAATATTTAGATAAATAAAAATATTTAGATAAATAAAAATATTTAGATAAATAAAAATATTTAGATAAATAAAAATATTTAGATAAATAAAAATATTTAGATAAATAAAAATATTTAGATAAATAAAAATATTTAGATAAATAAAAATATTTAGATAAATAAAAATATTTAGATAAATAAAAATATTTAGATAAATAAAAATATTTAGATAAATAAAAATATTTAGATAAATAAAAATATTTAGATAAATAAAAATATTTAGATAAATAAAAATATTTAGATAAATAAAAATATTTAGATAAATAAAAATATTTAGATAAATAAAAATATTTAGATAAATAAAAATATTTAGATAAATAAAAATATTTAGATAAATAAAAATATTTAGATAAATAAAAATATTTAGATAAATAAAAATATTTAGATAAATAAAAATATTTAGATAAATAAAAATATTTAGATAAATAAAAATATTTAGATAAATAAAAATATTTAGATAAATAAAAATATTTAGATAAATAAAAATATTTAGATAAATAAAAATATTTAGATAAATAAAAATATTTAGATAAATAAAAATATTTAGATAAATAAAAATATTTAGATAAATAAAAATATTTAGATAAATAAAAATATTTAGATAAATAAAAATATTTAGATAAATAAAAATATTTAGATAAATAAAAATATTTAGATAAATAAAAATATTTAGATAAATAAAAATATTTAGATAAATAAAAATATTTAGATAAATAAAAATATTTAGATAAATAAAAATATTTAGATAAATAAAAATATTTAGATAAATAAAAATATTTAGATAAATAAAAATATTTAGATAAATAAAAATATTTAGATAAATAAAAATATTTAGATAAATAAAAATATTTAGATAAATAAAAATATTTAGATAAATAAAAATATTTAGATAAATAAAAATATTTAGATAAATAAAAATATTTAGATAAATAAAAATATTTAGATAAATAAAAATATTTAGATAAATAAAAATATTTAGATAAATAAAAATATTTAGATAAATAAAAATATTTAGATAAATAAAAATATTTAGATAAATAAAAATATTTAGATAAATAAAAATATTTAGATAAATAAAAATATTTAGATAAATAAAAATATTTAGATAAATAAAAATATTTAGATAAATAAAAATATTTAGATAAATAAAAATATTTAGATAAATAAAAATATTTAGATAAATAAAAATATTTAGATAAATAAAAATATTTAGATAAATAAAAATATTTAGATAAATAAAAATATTTAGATAAATAAAAATATTTAGATAAATAAAAATATTTAGATAAATAAAAATATTTAGATAAATAAAAATATTTAGATAAATAAAAATATTTAGATAAATAAAAATATTTAGATAAATAAAATAAAAATATTTAGATAAATAAAAATATTTAGATAAATAAAAATATTTAGATAAATAAAAATATTTAGATAAATAAAAATATTTAGATAAATAAAAATATTTAGATAAATAAAAATATTTAGATAAATAAAAATATTTAGATAAATAAAAATATTTAGATAAATAAAAATATTAGATAAATAAAAATATTTAGATAAATAAAAATATTTAGATAAATAAAAATATTTAGATAAATAAAAATATTTAGATAAATAAAAATATTTAGATAAATAAAAATATTTAGATAAATAAAAATATTTAGATAAATAAAATAAAAATATTTAGATAAATAAAAATATTTAGATAAATAAAAATATTTAGATAAATAAAAATATTTAGATAAATAAAAATATTTAGATAAATAAAAATATTTAGATAAATAAAAATATTTAGATAAATAAAAATATTTAGATAAATAAAAATATTTAGATAAATAAAAATATTTAGATAAATAAAATAAAAATATTTAGATAAATAAAAATATTTAGATAAATAAAAATATTTAGATAAATAAAAATATTTAGATAAATAAAAATATTTAGATAAATAAAAATATTTAGATAAATAAAAATATTTAGATAAATAAAAATATTTAGATAAATAAAAATATTTAGATAAATAAAAATATTTAGATAAATAAAAATATTTAGATAAATAAAAATATTTAGATAAATAAAAATATTTAGATAAATAAAAATATTTAGATAAATAAAAATATTTAGATAAATAAAAATATTTAGATAAATAAAAATATTTAGATAAATAAAAATATTTAGATAAATAAAAATATTTAGATAAATAAAAATATTTAGATAAATAAAAATATTTAGATAAATAAAAATATTTAGATAAATAAAAATATTTAGATAAATAAAAATATTTAGATAAATAAAAATATTTAGATAAATAAAAATATTTAGATAAATAAAAATATTTAGATAAATAAAAATATTTAGATAAATAAAAATATTTAGATAAATAAAAATATTTAGATAAATAAAAATATTTAGATAAATAAAAATATTTAGATAAATAAAAATATTTAGATAAATAAAAATATTTAGATAAATAAAAATATTTAGATAAATAAAAATATTTAGATAAATAAAAATATTTAGATAAATAAAAATATTTAGATAAATAAAAATATTTAGATAAATAAAAATATTTAGATAAATAAAAATATTTAGATAAATAAAAATATTTAGATAAATAAAAATATTTAGATAAATAAAAATATTTAGATAAATAAAAATATTTAGATAAATAAAAATATTTAGATAAATAAAAATATTTAGATAAATAAAAATATTTAGATAAATAAAAATATTTAGATAAATAAAATATTTAGATAAATAAAAATATTTAGATAAATAAAAATATTTAGATAAATAAAAATATTTAGATAAATAAAAATATTTAGATAAATAAAAATATTTAGATAAATAAAAATATTTAGATAAATAAAAATATTTAGATAAATAAAAATATTTAGATAAATAAAAATATTTAGATAAATAAAAATATTTAGATAAATAAAAATATTTAGATAAATAAAAATATTTAGATAAATAAAAATATTTAGATAAATAAAAATATTTAGATAAATAAAAATATTTAGATAAATAAAAATATTTAGATAAATAAAAATATTTAGATAAATAAAAATATTTAGATAAATAAAAATATTTAGATAAATAAAAATATTTAGATAAATAAAAATATTTAGATAAATAAAAATATTTAGATAAATAAAAATATTTAGATAAATAAAAATATTTAGATAAATAAAAATATTTAGATAAATAAAAATATTTAGATAAATAAAAATATTTAGATAAATAAAAATATTTAGATAAATAAAAATATTTAGATAAATAAAAATATTTAGATAAATAAAAATATTTAGATAAATAAAAATATTTAGATAAATAAAAATATTTAGATAAATAAAAATATTTAGATAAATAAAAATATTTAGATAAATAAAAATATTTAGATAAATAAAAATATTTAGATAAATAAAAATATTTAGATAAATAAAAATATTTAGATAAATAAAAATATTTAGATAAATAAAAATATTTAGATAAATAAAAATATTTAGATAAATAAAAATATTTAGATAAATAAAAATATTTAGATAAATAAAAATATTTAGATAAATAAAAATATTTAGATAAATAAAAATATTTAGATAAATAAAAATATTTAGATAAATAAAAATATTTAGATAAATAAAAATATTTAGATAAATAAAAATATTTAGATAAATAAAAATATTTAGATAAATAAAAATATTTAGATAAATAAAAATATTTAGATAAATAAAAATATTTAGATAAATAAAAATATTTAGATAAATAAAAATATTTAGATAAATAAAAATATTTAGATAAATAAAAATATTTAGATAAATAAAAATATTTAGATAAATAAAAATATTTAGATAAATAAAAATATTTTGATAAATAAAAATATTTAGATAAATAAAAATATTTAGATAAATAAAAATATTTTGATAAATAAAATATTCAGTAAAATTAAATATTTAGATAAATAAGAATATTTAGTAAAATTAATATTTAGATAAATAAGAATATTTAGTAAAATTAATATTTAGATAAATAAAAATATTTAGTAAAATTTAGTACAATAAATATTTTTAGTAAATGAAAATTTAAGTAAAATTAATATTTTTAATAAATGAAAATTTAAGTAAAATTAATATTTTTAATAAATGAAAATTTAAGTAAAATTAATATTTTTAATAAATGAAAATTTAAGTAAAATTAATGTTTTTAATAAATGAAAATTTAAGTAAAATTAATATTTTTAATAAATGAAAATTTAAGTAAAATTAATATTTTTAATAAATGAAAATTTAAGTAAAATTAATATTTTTAATAAATGAAAATTTAAGTAAAATTAATATTTTTAATAAATGAAAATTTAAGTAAAATTAATGTTTTTAATAAATGAAAATTTAAGTAAAATTAATATTTTTAATAAATGAAAATTTAAGTAAAATTAATATTTTTAATAAATGAAAATTTAAGTAAAATTAATATTTTTAATAAATGAAAATTTAAGTAAAATTAATATTTTTAATAAATGAAAATTTAAGTAATTAATATTTTTAATAAATGAAAATTTAAGTAATTAATATTTTTAATAAATGAAAATTTAAGTAAAATTAATATTTTGGCTAAATCCTAGTATACCGACGCTCAACGGAATAGACCGATATATAGCTCATTCGAAAGATCTCGTCGAGTACATCACGAATATGATATTGGTTTTTGGGGCAAAAAAATGCTAATTGTGACCACGTCCCATGTTCGATTTATATCAATTTTAATTAGGTTTAGGTTTTAAAAAAATGCTAATTGTGACCACGTCCCATGTTCGATTTCCATCAATTTTAATTAGGTTAGGTTTTAAAAAATGCTAATTGTGACCACGTCCCATGTTTAATTTTCATCAATTTTAATTAGGTTAGGTTTTATAAAATGCTAATTGTAACCGCGTGCCCTTAACTAAATCAAAAATGATGAAAATTGAAGTTAGAACAATGAAAAAATTCAAAATAGAGGATAAAGTGTAATTTAGAATTTTACAAAACCAAACCTGCATGTTGTTATTAGCTACGTTGCCATAGTTACAAGTAAATTCACCATGAAGATCAAAACAACGATGTCCTAAAGAACTTGTAACTCGTCGTTTTCAAAAAATATAGGCATCGAAATAGTCATATTTTCAACTTTAACCGACCATAACTTTCTTATTTGGGGGGTTGCCCCAAAAATGAATACCATATTCGTGATGTACTCGACGAGATCTTTCGAATGAGCTATATATCGGTCTATTCCGTTGAGCGTCGGTATACTAGGAATGTTCCAATATTTTTAATTAAATAAAAATGTTGTAGTTATTTTAAGTGTTTTGATTTGAAAATATAATAATTCATTTCAACAAAAGTAAGTTAGTAATTTATATTTGTGATAAAGTAAAAAATATGTCTACATTATTACATTTTTGTAAATATTTTTCATTTTTAGCATCATTTTAGAGCCTGAAAGACGCTGATGTGGCTAATAAAAATCGGGGTAAGTAAATGTAAGTCAAATCAGCTCATTCATTATTCCTTTTCCAAGGTTCATTAATTTTGTGTAGACATAAAAAAATGTTTTGAATTTTAATGATAAGATAATGTTCCAGGAGTTTAGCTTTTTTAATTTATTAGATTTTAGAACAGAGATGTTAACAAACAAGTATTCTTGGCAAAGTATTTGCGTTGGCACCTGCAATTCGAAAGACGAGAACAAAAGATTTTCCCACCTGTTTCTCCATAGGCTCTGTATTAATTTGGCACATGTAGTAGCCTTTGTCTACTCGTAGCACGGACTTGATGTGAAGCGTCCAAGTGACTTTGTCATTCATTGCGACAGATAATCGGGCATTATTGGTGATGACATGATCGTGAATCGCCAGAATGGCTTTTGTGTCAACTTTAATCCATGCTATCTATTTCAAAAAAATCACAGAATTATGGGGAATCACAGAATTATAAAAACTGGGGAATGTAGCAGGTAATAGTTAAGCAGGTGGGGTAGGTGGACAAAAACATGTAAAAGTGGTGGAAGAAATTGCGGAGAAATTGCGCAATTTTTCCTTCAAGGCTGTTTTGAGGGGGCAAAGGCCCCCTCCCCGAAATCTAACACAAGTAATATTTTGGAGATCCTACATCGAACTTCCTTCGATCATGGAATATTGCTAACGCAAATTTTGAACGCCAAACATGCTTCCGAAGTACTCGTTTTTGCGACCAGGAAATAAATAATTCAGTTTTTATTTTTTACATTTGTCGGTTAGCATGTTAGATATTATATATTATACTATATATATATTAAGGAAAGTCCTTCAGGCAAATGGACCTTAACTATATAAATATGCTATCATATTAATAAAATATGAAGATATCATAATTAGCATCCGTCATTCCAGTAAATTTCGAAAAATATGTACAGTGGAAGGATGGATCATGAGATGGTATTGATACATACATTTACATTGCAAATGGCATTTCAACCACAAAGTAATCCTATTTAATGTCAAATCTCCTTAAGTGGATTACAATTCCCAACTTATCCTTGTGGTCCCCCCTCCCCAGAATTTTCACTTTGCTGATAATAAATACGTTAAATGTTCTCATCAAATCCGCATCAGTCGCAATTATTGCCAAGTCGTAACTATCATTACAATGACGTGGAGAACAAGATTTAATTTTACATTACAAATTTTCAGGCAGGGTGATCTGTTGAGAGTCCCACCCAACTGTTTAAAAACCTTGAAATCTCCATAATAAAAATTACAACAACTTTATCAGGATAAGCCCTATGAAGCTAATTTAATGGTGCAACTTTGTTTGACTATTTTGATGACAAAGGGGCTGGATTTTATTAAAGATGGAAGACAAGCAAGGTCAGAATTCAGATAAATAACGTGGTTATGCCGTTTCGTGATTCTCCCTTCTCCAGATGGTCAATAATTATTTATTATTATAAATTCGACGGAGTTGGATGACATAGTAGATGACCTGGCCTGGTAGGTCCATGGTCCAGACAGAGACTATTGGAGACATTGTACTTGCATCGAAGAGGAGAGGGAAAGTAGCGAAGCGTGAGTGTGAGACAACATTTATTAGGTAATCAAGCAGTGGAGGAGAGAGAGAGCAAGGTATATAACATATTGTGCCGAAGTGAAAACTTTGAGTAATAAATCACAGGATGTGTAGTACAATGGGAGAAAGTTTTGTCATGTATTAATTAAAGCCTCCAAATATTGTTATTTCTCGCCAGCCGCATCAAATCACCTTATGAATACTGATTTCCTTTCTATTACCATTCTAAATACGTACTCCCTCCCCCATCCTCACTTCTCTTACAAACATTCTCTACCCGTCCGTCCGTCTGCTCGCTGTGAACTTCTCAGCCAGGGTTACAAAAAAATAATTTTTCACGCATGCACAAAGATCATTAGCTCCTATTTAAAATTTAAACCTATATTTACAATTTATAGTTTTCTAGTGACTCCTATTGCTCTCCTTTCATTATTGATAGCAATTATATACAATCCCTTGACATTTTATTGCTCAATATTGCTTTTAAGAATTAAATACTTTGGATTTTATGAAATAAATGTGCATGTTAAGTTTTTGCTAAAAATAGACTTGAGATAATTCTTATTAACGAAACGTTGAAAAATACCGTGGGCTTTCACCACAATATCTTAGGACTTTGGGTTTTGCCAAAATAAGACTCTTGTGGAGTTGTGAGGAAAGAAATTATGGCTTGAGGCTTTGCAAAGAAATGGTTTTGAGTTTTGGGGAAAATGGCTTGGAGTTTTGCAAAGAAAGGACAAACTTGGGGTTTTTGGGAGAATGACTTACAACTGCAAAAAATAGTTTTAAGGTTCTCTGATGGATTTGAATGGATTTGAGTTTTAATTGCAAAAAATAATGGCTTGCTGATTTGCGAAAAGATTACTCAGAAAGGTTTGTTGAAAATAGGATGGTTTTTAGGTACATAGTCGGGGTAAAATGTGTGGTAAAAGAGGGTTAGACTGTGAACCCTGGATGTAGTAAGTAGTATGGTAGTCCTAACTAGTAAGGAAGGCAAACTGATTCTTTCCTCCTGTTCTGTCTCTGATTCACGGGTGTGTGGTGTAAGTGCCAGGCGGGTGCTGCACCTCCAGTTCTTGCTCATCTCGCACTTCTCACTCAGTCATCTCATCATGAATGACTCTCCTACTCCCATATCTCATCCTCTCCAGCAGACTCCAGACTGACAACAGACCCTCACTACCTACATCCGACTACCCAGTGACTTATTGCCAACCTATAAGTCAAATCAGTTGACGAAGGAAAGTGAATTGAACAAGTTTTCAACTTGCGTCCTCCTCTCTCATGTCATGTCATACATAACATTAATTATATCTCTATATAACAATTTAGAGGCATCCCATGTCAAAGCGTCCGTGCATCAACTCCCATATCATTTATATACAATACCCCGATGGTTCTTAAAAAATCTAAAATAAATCATTTATTTTCTAAAGTGGAATTGAGTGGAGGACATTAAAGGTCATAATATACTAGAGAATTTCTACGTTTTTTCATTGTCTGTGTAATATTTAATTCTATGTAATTTGAACCTAACTAAATAAATAATTTTAGTATTTTAATTTCCGGAAGAATTTTTGTTATCTGATTTGAAATGCTAAATAATATTTTTTTTAAATGACGTCAAAATAAAAATGGCAAATAAATTAAAACGGTATAGAAAAGCGTGAAAATGTGTTGGTTGGAAATGGAGGATGATAGAAATACTGTGGTGGCGGAATAAGAAAATCGACAGAGAGATGAACAAAGACTGGATGATGAGGATATTGATTGTTGAGGAGAGGAGAGAATAATAGGACGACGCGGCTAACTTACTGTCATCCTTGCTAATCTAAGAAATCTCTTGAGGCTGATATTTCTACAGCCAAATGGCTCATTAGATGTAATGAATAGGATCGGAGGGAGGCGAGCAGGGTAGGGAGGGCAGCGGCTGGTCATCTCATCATCACATCTCGTCGTTTGTCCCTATCCACACAAATCTAATTTTGAAAAGACATCTTCTTTGACTTACCCGATGGCCGCCGAGATTATCCACCTATCCCCCATCAACAAATGTGTTAGAAATCATTATAAACAACATATTATTTAACATAGTATTCACTATATAACTATAAGGCACTTTCTATATAAATTGGATATATTTATAGTGCATTGTTATTGTAGGCCAATCCAAACCTCTGTACCCAATGAAACTTTCTCTACACCTCAGATGAAAATATTTACCACACAATAAACCTTTCCCTTCGGTTAAATCGCACAATTATTATGTGGGTGGTATAATTTTATATTTTTAAATGTGCGTATAACGTATATGGAAAAAGTGAAAAGATATGTACGCATTTCTTCTCCTTTTCTTTGAGGTGAAAGTTGTGAATGCAGTTATATAACATTGCGAAAGGGAAAGCACTACGTCAAATGATTTCTCTATTTGTTGTGTAATATATATTATTATACGGCATCTTTAATTTGACATTCGCTATGGACCAAGGAATATTCAATTTTTAATCTACAGAAAACGTTTTTCAAATATAAAGTTACCACAATAACACGCGATAGATCATTTTGAAATAAACATGCAATATGTAAAATACATAAAATCGTAAAAACTGCTAAAAGCCTTGGCTATTGATATTAATAACAAATTACTGAAATCTTTAAAAGTGCCAAGAATTTAACAATTCTTTAAAAAAAACGTCAGTGCTTTTTACCAGGGGTCAGAATGGTGAAAACAAATGCATATAAATCATTTGTTATGAGAAAGTGGCCTTAGAATTATAAATAAAATATAAAAGGGGACTTACCATGCATGTGAAGCTAGCGTCTTTCCCCTAAAAAGAAGCAAATACCATAAGAATGAAGTTTACTTGAAAATCGAAAGAACTCGTCAGTGTGAAAATAGATAGTATCAGCTAATTAGTAAAAGTATTGTACTTACTTGAATGACAGTTACATTTTTGAGCGACCCCAAAAACTTGGGTTCGTAAGCGGTGTAACCTTAAAACATACAAAACCGGAAATTAAAGGTGGATTAATGATAATTGATAGTACGAAATATCAATATGAATACTAGGTAAAATAGTACACATTTCATATAAAATTTCATGTACATCCTGATAGATCCCTCAAGCGAAATAGTCCATCGCTGTTTTTTGCTCATAGTTTATAATCTAAACATCATTTAAAGATCATAATCATCAAGCAAGCACATGCAGTATTGCAGACCACTGAGAATTACTGCTGCGTGTGCACTAATGCTGCTCAGCTCTATCGGCAGAAGAACAAATGATGACCTGTTTTTCTGTTTGGGTTACTGTGCCCCACAAAATCATTTCTGTTTGCGGCTCTCATTGATTTTGGTTAGGTACAATATTTATTCAAATAGTATTATAATATTATTATGTTATATACTTAGTGTCTTATACAAGATATGGACATGACTGAATTAGGCCAGTTAGTAGATATTCTTGAGATTTGAAGTTACCGTAATGTATTAGTTCCATATCTCTGGAACTGGAGCTGCCTAAGCTGGTGAAGGAGTCGTAGTGTTATATCCGCCGACGCACGAGGTTCATTTTTTTGGCTGTTTAAAACTACTGATCCTGGCTATCTGATATGGTCTGATAAATACTTTTGAAGTCTAGGAGTGAATGCATCAAGAGAGTTGAGAGTCAGATTTCCCAGCATTTTTCCAGTTGTGGAACTTTCTGCCTACGCAAGCAAGAAAAAGGGCAAAAGTGAAGTGAGTAGGGGAATGCATGTCCATCCGTACATGTCACACTTTCTCTGATTTGTTGTTCATCAACTTTCCCTATCGTGTCCTCCCACGCAATAATCTACCTATATTCCTATACGTACACATACTACGATGAATTCAGTACCCACTGCGTACCTCTTCCCCTACTAACATATATGAATATGTAACATACCAACGCCACTTGAAACTTCCACCAATAACAAATTCCATCTCACAAATTTTCGCTTTCATGGTTCGAATGTTCCCCAAATTGAAGTGAAAATTCAAAGGAAACCAAACTACTAAAACTATTTTATAATTCGCAATTTAATCTATAACCACTATCTCTTTCCTCCTTCATTTTAACTCAAAACTCAAAATTTTACTACATAAAATGATCTGACAGCTAAATTGACTGAATTTTTACCTAAGTGAAAGTAAAGTGAAATAATTCAAACGTGAGAGAATGAAAGGGCATATTACGATGTGGCTTCAAAAGTAATAATAGAAGGTACTTGGATATTGCTACAGCCACTCACACTGGACACGACATTCTATGTTACTGTATGAGTAATTATTCTCCGACCATACAACTTTCTGATGCTGAAGGCTTGTACAACTTTCACGGAACTTTCCCCAGAATTGCTACCAACTGCAATTTTGGTGCAGTGAAAATGGAGTTGAAAAGGGAACGACTCATACTGCATAATATTATGCTAATCTTAATGTAATAGATATTGAAATCATGTTTGTTTCTTTTTGGTAGTACTAGTAGCATAGTCCTTAATATACCAAATGATGTTATTGCATTCAGGTCAAGATTAATATCGATTTTGTAATATTATAATGCAACAATGTAATAGGAGAAAGCAGGAGGTAGAAAGATACAACCAAATATACTTTTCGCCTTTGTCTAGTCTTCTGGTGATTATAATATTATTATTGCGGATGCAGATGAAAGCAAGATATGTGATAGGGTAGTAGTATTACTACAGAATGGGGCCTTAAAAAGATAACACACGATATCTGAACACTATGCTAAACTTTCACCTGACAATGCCCTATGACCTTCATTATATCATACTCTCTTATTTGAAAGTTGTAAGGAGTGTAGACTTTTTATGTAAGGTTAACTTGGTAGTGCCTCACTCTGTAGTAGTATGGAGGTGGTTGTAGGAGAGTGAGTTGGTGTGGAGATTGGTAAGATGTAAAAGTGTAGGATTTGGTTGGAGTGAGTAAAGAAAAGTCCCAGGGGTGTGAGGAAACGATGGTAGTGATTTAACAGGAATGAACTTTCATCTGTGATAAACGAGGGAAATAGGATCTGGGAAAAGCTGATGACAAAAATGTGTGAAAATTGCACCCAGAGCTGCAATACATTGCCGCAACTTAAGGATTTCTCCGAGACGCTCTCCGCTCCGACACCGCGACAGACAAACACGGAATGGACAAAAACTCAAATTCGAAAACAGACCCCAGCGACCGATATCAGACACAAACATCATCTTCCCACTACCAATCTATCCCACGACCCTATCCACCCTACCAACTTACTATCTCTTACTACCTACCTACTACTACTTTCTTTACTTTCTCCTTCTTTCTGTACCTCTGTCCATCTCTTCCTTTCCCTTCTTCCTTGCTATACTAAACCTAATCACCAACCAACCACACTCACCAACATTCTATGTCTGTCGTCACTCAAAACATTCATTCCCCCCAAAAAATCCCAACTTTCTAGTGGAAATGTTATAAGTTGAATCCAGGATGTCATGTTTGTAATTGGAGAAAGTACTCACTCACATTAATGCTACGTAAACAGTAGTAAAATTTAAAATACCTGAATCAACACGTTTAATAGGTATCGTATAGTATTGACAGGCATCAAAACGGTGAGCAAAATATATCCTGCCTATTAAGGTTAAATTTTAAATGCTAGTGAACTATGATAAATACATACAAGCAAACTATAGTCAGCTGTAACTACATCCCCCTTGCTCTGGCGGAGAAAAAAACTCCAAAATGGTAAAATGTTGCAATTACAAAATGAAGCAAATTGCCGATTTGTATCTTTGCAGGTTGCATTAGTAGTGAAGTATTCCCATTGTATTATTTCTAATCTTAATTCTACCAAGTGGTTTGGATCCCAACTCGAGTGGTCAACCTGAGAGGATATTCTTCTTTTTCAACATATTTGGCGGATAAATTATTTGATAACCATTCGTCTAACTCAAACATAATATCGTTTGATAAAATGAGTTTCTGGAGGTCCTTCACTGCATCCATTGATGTATAGCAAACTAATTACCAATGGAGGACCTTACAAAAGTCGTCAATTATTCATCCATTCAGATGTTTTCCAACAAATATATTTGATTTGTTTTTAATATAGCTGGAGATGGGAATGAGAAGAAAGAGTTGGGATGCGGAGGGCGGAGGAAGATGTGAAAAGGCCGGTAGATTCAATGAGATAGGCGATTGTAGTTCTGGCAGTTCTTGGGATTGTTAAGTAGAGAGAGAGGGAATAATAATGTTGGAGGATATTATGAGTGAGAGGAGATAAGAGAAAGTATATGGAAGGATATATAGATAGTTGAGTAGAGTTGGTAGTGATGTTGCAGTAGATTGTAAATGTGCATTGCAAAATGTAGTAAGTGTAAGTGTTTGAAATTGGTGAAATCAATTAAAAGTTGTGGGGACGGCGGGTGGAGTGTCAGAGTCCCGGAGGAGTCCTCTCTTTGTGTTCCGAGTAATAAGAGGAGGCTGGAGTGCCACTCCTGGAGTCTGGAGTACTGGAGAGTTGGTGGGCTGTTGCTCCCTGGATGCCGGAGTGGCATTCCATATCTTTGCCATCTCACAATTAATAATATTGCCTGTCCTGCAAAAACGTGAGATGCATCTTTCTCTTCTCCTTAATATAATAAGCCCAGGAATTTCAAACATCCCCTCCCTTAATAATTTTACATGCCATGTTATGTTGTTCTCCCACATCTCCTTCTATAATATATATTAGATAAGCTTCCCTTCTTCTTCTATCCAGTATCATTCTATCTGGATCACACTCCTCCTGCATACCATCTTATTCTTCCTGTTATCCATTCCTTTCTCTACAGGGCCTTCCTTAAAACCCACTTCTCCCTCCTCACAACAATTACATTTTAATTTTTTCTCCGACTTATTAAGGAGACGGGTTACCGAACAAGTAATAGTTATTAACAACAGAAATCATCATTATAAATGTACAACCACGGAGTTGTCGCAGCGCGAATGGTAAATATATATTCCAGTTGTTAGCAAAAGGTCAACATGTAAATTCTGAAAAACATGGGAAAAATGTACAAATAAAATCGCCACCTCATTTGAATTTTTGTTTGTAAACGGGAACGAAAAATCGAACCGGAATACATTTCTTACATGTATTTCCCTACAATTAAAACTAAATTCAATTTTTGATGCTTTAAAAATTAGACTCATGCTCATCATACAATGTAAACGCTAGTACTTATAATATTCTCTGCATATTTCCTGATTTTCCAGTTGAAAGGAAAATTTTAATTCATTAAGAGTTTTTAATTTCTGCTCACAATCAGTAGAATATGTAGAACGGCCATCAATTTGATTTTCCTACCTATGTATTTCGCTGAATCACTCATTCAATTAATGTTTCCCTTTGTCCCACATTTAAGGACACACTTAACAAATTATTGTATGTTCATTATAAATGTTTGTGAACATAATTCATAAACCGTATTTGATAATTATCCTCTGAGGGATAAGTAATTAATTAAATTAGAGAGTAGTAGAAATGAAATGGTTATGGAGTGCCCTGTAAAGGTTGGATGACTGGAAAATGCAATGTAAAGTATAGTTAACTAAATAGGTAACGATAAGCCCCATTCCCCGGAGCACGCACTATGAAACGGTAACGGTCTCCAAAATAATAAAGCTGGGTAGGTGGAGGAGGTAGAGCACAATGGAATGGAAACAGTGAAAAGACAACAACAGACGGAGTGGCCTCCCTCCTCCTCCTCATCTTCATCTCAACTCTTTGTGCCAGACATTCCTCAGCTCCCTGTTCCACTATAAATATTTGGTTGCCCTCCTCGCCCCTCTCCACTTGGCCTACAACAGAATCCATCACGCTAATAAATATTCCTTTTCTCTCCCGTCCACACAATCCAACACTTTTTATCCACCAGTCCTCGCTCAAAACCGCTAATGGTCAAAACTGTCACAACTTCTACACACTTCATTTAAGCCTTTCCTTGCTACATTCAAAATTTTGAAAATCAAAAATACTCATTTCGATGATTCTGTGTTTGGATGTACATGCAAAAAGTACTTTCCCCTGAAAAACTCCCATAAGATTATTATTCTCCCAAAATCTGAAAACCCCTTTCACTAAAATCCTTTGCAGAGCCTTTGAATCTCATTTCCCAAAATTCTATAGGTTTATGTCCTTCTAATCTGTAAAGATGGCTTTCTAAGAAACCTAAATATGTTTGTCCAAGACGATAATCTCCACTCCTAGCTTTTTTGCTCCCCATCAAATTCGACATCATCTGAAACAAAGACTTATTGCGTACACAAAGACTTAAAAAAGGCCCAAGGCCCAAGCACGCCTTTCTCCTTTTTATTATACCATAAAAACCCAATACGGCTTTTTTTCACATGCCTCAATTATTATCCAAAAAATGTTTTTTCTGAGACAGTAATTTAGGTTGTAATTATTACTATCTTAAAACTATTTTTCTCGGACCGAATTTTTTACAGGTCTTTAAACTAGTATTTATGCAATAAATTATCTCTGTTTAGTTCCAATAGACCTTAAATCCAAATAAGAAATAGTAATAACGGATTAAAAAGTGACATTCGTCAAATAAGAAATGCCTTAGATGGGCATGTCATATGATATTCAGTAATTAGTAATTGGAAAGCAATTCGAGATTATTATCTTCTCCGAATTGCTTGACTGTAAATTGTGATGGTGTCTGCGATGTCAAGTTGCAGTTGTCCAATTAATTAAAATGTTTGCAACATATTTTATTATGTTGACTTTTCCCTTAGGGTGGAAATTGACAGAAAAGACTATTATTGTTGTTTTACGTTCTTGTTAGACTTTCTAATAATAAATGTGATGTTTGGATACAAGTTCCGTCTTCTCTAAAGAAAATAGTTTGGAGAAGAAAGTGCACTTGGTGTAATAAGATTGGGTATGATATGGATATAGAGGGTATATGGAGTATTGTTGGAGAGGAGAAAGAAGACTTGAGGCTGGGATCACAATCAAAACAATCGGCTTGACGGGAATTTCCGTTGATCCTAGTTGAGCTGAAAGACTAAGTGAAAGTCTGGGAAATTGTAATTAGTGGTTTGGTGTGTGAGAGGCTTTGAAAGGTGTCTTTGTAAATGAATATTTATTCATTAGAAGAAGATCGCTTTATAACCTTCCTTCACTGCATCACTGACTCGATTAAATGTCTCCAAATCTTACCTCCTGCTTTTGTGTCTTTAGCCACGCTCTATCTCTACCTCTTCCAACATCCTTTTACACATTCAAAAATCCACCTGCCCTTTTTCTCTATTCATTCTGCCCTCAAGAATTACATCCGTCTACTACATCTGCAATATGCACGACTATTGTTATTCTGTTGTTAAGTACCAATTATTATTAATAAATATACTCTACTAACTATAATGATTCATTTAATTTAGGCACTTTACAAAAGAATCATTGCATTTTTTACTAAAAACCAGTCACCTTTTTGATGTTTTGTTTCTTATTTCCAGTATTTTTATTTTTTAAGAGTGAAAGTAAGTATATATTCTACTGTTTATGAAAATGCTAGATAACCGGGAAATGTTGGGACATGGAACAAGTTAATTAGTTTTCTGCATTTTTTGTTTTGCAAGTAAAAGACAAAAAGCATTTGCTTTTCTAAAATTGGTTTGGTGTCTTTTTTGTAAAAAGGGCCTGAGAGATGGTTCCTGGTTGATGTGCATTAGTTAAACGAGAAAGATAAAAGGAAGAGTGTAGTAGATAGTATTGTGGGAGCGATGTTGGATGTAAACGGTGAAAGATGATAAGTATTGTAATAGGGAGGAGGGAGGGAGAAAAATATGCATCCTCGTCTTTTACGGAGAATGACATTTGACTTGAGCAATTCGTCGTCGTGTAGTGTTGTTGGGTGAGTGACTGGGGTGAGTAGTCGGAGAGAGTGAAAGCGTATCGAACTAATAATAGCTGGAGAGTGAAAAGGGAGTTTGAATTGAAGAGTGAAAGATATTGATCTGTGACACCCCATTGTAAAAACATTCTTTCTCCTCTCCTAGCAAATGACAAACGACAAGAAAGACTTCTTGGCTTATTGTGCAAGCACTCCGACTACTCCAGAAATAGAGCAGAGTGAGATTCGAGTGAGTGCCGTACCGAGTGGATGGGCCAGAGATAAATAGATATAATGGCTCTGCATCTAAAAGGAGGACGACGACGAGATCAGACAGCAGAGGAAACAGCAACAGAACAAAAACGAATTCCTTTCCTAGGATGTACGCACATAAGATGAACTGCCTCACTCAACCCGCGGGTATGGAAAAATTTCCCTAACACGGGAACACTATCTCTATGCACTTACACATTAAGGGTGCCTACACACTTTAGCCTGTGATAAGAACAGGTAACAAACTTATAATTTTGAAACAGCTATATTCTAAAATTATAAATTTCTGTCTATGGTAAGTACATGGAGAGTAGATTCCTTTTTAAAAATAATTTTTTATATTTTGAAAGTAAAGCAATTTGTGTAAGGAATTTCCATTTACTTTCCAATAAAATATCTTTTCCTATTTATTATAAATTAGAAGGGCTTCGATGTTCTTTGATAATCTCTGAATAATGTCGAACAAGCTTCTTTGTACATCTCTGCGCTCATTCAAAAAGCTTATCTCATCGTAGGGAGGTTCCTCTTCTCAAATACATTTTAGTGAAGGCAACGGTTTTATTCATAACTAGCACTCAGCGGACAGTGCATAGTACCACAATAGTGTACAGTGGTTCCAGATATTGACTGCGTAAAAGGGTTTGTGAAAAGTGAAAGTACCGGAAGCAGTCCTTAAGGAACCTCCTTGTCACACCATTGAATTTACTGCACGGATACTACATTTTTAGGACATTTCAACACAAATTTTAAGAACACATTTTGCGCAAAGATGTTTTAGGAGTCTCCCAAAACAATTTTGGCTGAAAGCAAATTTTTTCCCATGTCCGTGAATTGTGATGGCATGGGGAGTGTTTCTAGAGTCACTCAGTCACTCACATCCAGTTTACATACATATGAGGCATCCAAATTGATAGTGTCAGAGAACGAGAGATTGGAGTGTCTCCAGTGAAAGAAGGACACCTTGGCGAATCCCTCCGACTCGACTCCTCCACTCGGCACACAACAATCAGAGAAGTCCTTGAACCTCTCCACCTTTTCACTTCCAACTCTCTCCACTCCGGCCCTTACTCTCCCTTAGGGACTGATAACAATCAGCACCCCATAACATCTACTCACTCTGCTACCCATTACCTCACATCTTAAGAATATTCATTCCAAAAGAAAGTTCATCTATTAGCACTAGACAAAGTATTTAGCACAAGTCCGCACATCTCCAATCCATGTGCATGCGAGTGGCAGGAAGTTGCTTAAAAACCTCTGTGGAATAGAAGTAATTCTGGAACTAATTTTGGTAATTCACATTACACTGTCTGATATTTGAATTGGCAGATGGGAATCTTGGTCTTCATTTTAATTTCATCAGTACTAAACTCAATTTCCAAAAAACAAGCGGACTAATGTATTGGAATACATATCGATAAACCCTGTCGATGTGTCAAGTGCATCATTCTCAATATCCTAGCCTTTAATTTCTCAATTTCACAAAAAGACTTGGAATCTTTACTATTCTGATTGAAAGCAGAGGATGGAGAAATGTACTAAGATAATACATCAAGCCTATAAATAGTTGACAAACAGGACGAGAGTTCATGGTCAAGATTATCACATTTCAGTATTGGTGTCCAGTGAATGTCAAAGAGATTTGAGTATTCGAAAGTCCAAAAAGAATTGTATTGAAGATTCAGATCACAGGAACAAGTTTGGATACGGCAAGGCCACCAACGCACTTTACGCACATTCCAGTTGTGTAGAAAGTGCGTGGTGTGTGTGCGTGTGTAGAAAGGAGAGATTTTGCATTCATTCGTCTTTTGTAGAGGCTACTTCTACTTGGTACTCTTACTATAGTATAATGATTAGGTAGTATAGTATAAGAGTGATGAACTGGTGGTATATAGGGAGAAAGAAGAAAGGAGTCGGGCGGGCGGGTAGCGTCTCGTGCTCCAATTAAAGAAACAGCCGGTGAAAAAGTCCATTAAGAGGCTCAACTTTTCCAATTCGTATTCATTACATAGATGAGTAGCTGGGGAGGGAGGGAGGTTAACTTATTAAACCTACACTCTCACTCCTTCCACACTGTTGACTATCCCATACCCTAAATACTCCTTTACAACTTTCACCCGGGATTTAGTTCAACACAGCCATTGACTAAAAATCCAGCAAGATAAGTCCTCGGTGTTGATATGTATAATACAGACGGGGGATTTCTATTTGAACCTTTACGGTAGTAGTCTGGATTGGGTAGTGGCAGGAGGAACGATAAGCTTCGGACGGTGACTATAAAGAAAGAGGTAATAAGATTTCCATCCTCCTCGTCAGATTTACTGCTCCCTCCTTAACAAAGTGTAGTTAGTTATTTAGAAAGGTCGTCGTCGCAGAGCTAATCACTATCAACTTGCACTCTAATGGACACAGGCAGCAAGTGGGTACATCCAATAAAACCCTTTCTAGCTCACCTTTTGTTTATCCATCCTGCTACTAATCATGTATACTCTACTCTCAATACTATTATTACAGATGATGAGTGAGTCTGGACATCCAGCCCTGTGAATGGATTCTTGTCATGTGCCGATTGTGTAGTAATACAAGGGAGATAATTAATAAGAGTGGTAATGAAGAGGTAGTTGGTGTTGGCTGGAATGGTGCAGCAGGAGGAAGGGCGGGCGGTTGTCGGGTGAGCTGTAATTTAGGATGGGACAGCGGGCGGGAATAATAATAATAATGTTTCTCTCTGGCAGCTATAAGAGATGGCACTTTAGGGAAAGATAAAAAGATAAAAACTTTGCCACTCTTAAAAATATCTCTCTCTCTGCACTGCAACTCTCTCCACTCCACTCCTTGACTCCTTCTTCCTTGCTTAATTCCTTCCTCTCTTTTTATTACACACTTCTGCCTCGTTCGCTTCTTTTCGTGGCCCGAGCCTCCTCTTATCAGCTCGCTCTAATAATAATAGTTTTGTCTCGTGTCCCGTCCGTTTTATTCTCCCCCACCCCACCCTTACAACCAATCCCATACTGCACAAATCCTACACTAATACTCATTTCTCCGCATTTTCCCTTCCTCCTCCAATTACAATAATATAAATACATAACCCATCATCAGTGACCATTCCTAGAAGCGTTTTAATTATTGTGAGCAACAAATTAGTACTTTCACTACTTTCACCAACTCTTAATGCTAATAAATTCTATAAATTGTGACTTGCACATAATTAGTCCTTCTTTTCCAAGGAATTTCAAAGCACAACTAATTTTCATTTGAAAGGGATCATTTCAAATCTTCAGGATCTCGGCAAAAAACGTCTCTTTCCCTAGCGAATAATCACATTTCTCACGCGGGAAAGTTTTTTCGGTAAAGGAAGAAAATCTTTTACTGTATGAGAATAAAATAAACTTGAAATAGGAATTTCTTAATCGGGGCCCAGCCCTAATAAATGTAAAGTCTTGACTTAACATTTATAACGTCAAAAATTACGTTTTCAACTTGCAAGCAATTGTTTCAGGAAAGGACTTCAAAGGGGAAAATTATTTATGCAAACTACAAATATTATTATAGTTACTTCACCAAAACTAAAAATTGCCTTCCGCGAAAAATATTTTTGGCAGTACCAAACCAACAAAAAAATATTTTCAACCATGACCTCCGAGGAAAAACTTTGTACCTTTGTACTAACACTACCTTTTTGACTTTTTGTAACGAAACATCCAAAAGGTTCAAAATTATAGGTAGTGACTGTACATGTTAGAATGATATGCTTTAGTAATCAAAAGTTACCTGAGACAACCGATGTGAGTACAATCCAAATGTGTTGCAAACCGCATACTATTCCAAGCAGCTTCTACAAAAACAAAAAATTCAGTAAAGATTAACCAGGAAAGGATAAGGAGATTTACATACGTACTTTATTTAATTTTACTGGGATCTTTTCAATGTTGAAGGTGACATTTGATAATGTTGCTTTTGACAATCATGATACTTTGGGCCGATAGCATTTTGTCTAAAGCCTACAGAAAGTTTTACCTTTTACAGCAATTTCTGGTAACATTTTCAAGAAATGCTTTCAAAATAAGTAAGTGATGATAAGAGGGAGGTGAGAGTCCGTCATTCATTCCCTTATTGTGTGAATTCATGGAAATTGTTGTAACAGATAGGAGAATAAATGATACTGCCTGTCATTCATTCATTCGAAACTACAAGACCTACTTTACTAACTTTTCCACACCTACTTATAACTAACTACAACAAAACGTAAAATCAATAATTGGTGTTTGTACAATTTTGTTGGAGGATAGAGATAGGGACATTAAAAGCATTCTGACCCTGGTGTCTACACCAAGTACTACCTGGATATCAAAAACTGCAATCAGACGTGAAAGCATTAGTGAAATACATAGGGCCGCAGCCAGAAAGTTTTACAAGGGGAGGAGGCGACAAATTATAAGGAAGGTGAAAATTTTTTGGGAAGATTTTTTCTCAGAGTATAAAATGGAAGTGTATGTCTGTTGTATGATCCAAACTTTTTCTTGGGGAAAGGAGCAAATCTTTACAGGGAAGAACGTTAAAATTTTCTCATTATTCATAAACCCTTTAACCTGGGAATTCCCCGTTACATAGACATCGGGAAATTCCCGAGACCGAAGACTTGCTTCCAGGAGGATTTTTTTTCTGGGTAAGATATGTTTCGAGAATATTCGAGGGCCAGTAATACTACGCAGTTGATTGTTTGATTTCCAACTGGTACAATTACTTTTCAATCTCATTTGGCTTCCAATTTACGTCAGTATTTAACTATTATAAACTGTATAGTGAGTTGAGATTGACGGTTGACAACCTGGAACGATAAGAATAGATTGAGGTTGAGAGGTGTGTTGAGAAGTATCAATGGATGCAGATCTGTCAGTCAGTGAAGAGGAGAGAGAAGGCGCAACTGGTGACAGGCCGGAAACAGCAATCATAAAAGGAAGTTTCTTGGGAGTGAAAGTTGACTGTGTAACTCGATTTGTAATCAGATGTTCTCGCGGTGACTGCACCGTTTTGTTCCGTTGTTGTGTATACCATTGATTCTATTAAATGTTGGTTGTAGACGTGTACGTGTAGAGTTGATGGGAGAAGTCAGTGTCATCGTCATCAGGAGTTGTGAGATTGTCGGGTGGAGATAGGGGAGGGGAGAGAAAGGAATCGCCAGAGTCAACTACACTAAACTAAAAGATGAAGACTGCCGTGGGAATTCGCGAGGAAATTGAGAGAGCGCCCCGAGATTTCACGATACGCTTCCTGTCTCCTCCGACGTCTTTCTTATATAAATATTCGATGCTGCTGTGGCCTTTATTATATCCAGCCAATTGGCATGTGGTACTAGCTAGTAGACTAGAGGTACAGGGGACCATGATTGGAAAGCGTCTGAATGGAATGTATAAAATATTTATCTACTCCAACGCCAATAAAATATTAACTGCAATAACAGAAAAAGTGCCAATTCGCCAACTCCCGCATTGAAGAACTAATCCTTACTTATAACATCCCAAAACTACATAACGCCTTTCTCCCGCAGAATGCAATCTCCTACCTTGATGCACTCAATGCAAATTGCAAAGTATACCAAGTGCCTACAGTACCAACAAAAGCGTTCTTTAGCTATTTGATTTTTTTGGTGGCTTCATTGTCGGTTTTAGATGGTTCCACCAAAATTCAAGGTCAGTAAAGTGGTGACAACAAAAATAGATTATACCACTAGCTTATACCATTATCAAAAAATTAAGTCGATTAAACGTGGCCAGACCACCGAAATTTAGTGGAAATAACATCGTCACCCAAATTCAAATTCGCCGCCAAAATGTTCATTATGTCCTTGCATAAAAGATTTGCTTTTATAGTCTTACCTCCATCTAATTATTACCTACTACAATTATAATTTTGTTACAACTTTCACTGCATTAACGTGAAAGTCAGAATAAAGTTTTTGCTATGTCCAAAAGTTTTGGGAATGATGAGTGGGTAGGAGAGTGTGACATTGACAAGATGACATATCACAGCGATTATTAAGAGACTGGTGAGCAGAGTGGATGAAGAATGTAAACGGAGATGAGGAGGTCGCCCGGAGAATCAAGGAGGGTCTGGGTAGTAGCGGTTATTGGATTCAGTTGATTTATCAATGCTTACAGCATGTCGGGTGACTGTTTACTCCCTTATCAAACAAGTCAGTATTTTATTGTCGCTGTTTTATCCTATTTATTTACAACTAACCTCGTTTAACCACGTTCACTGATAACTAACTCGTTTCCACCATCCATTTTCCAGCTATTTATTTACTCACAAATTACAATACCTGATTAAATATTGGTCCAATATAAATTATAAAATATTCCACTAGATACAATAATGGATTCATGGTCTTAACTGATAAACTGAAAATTCGAAAACCAGATTTCTGGGGTTCGCAGAGCCCTAAAACGTTATATTATCTTGGGGTATAATTATTGCAACTACGATGGTATCCCTTTTGTTCAAATATTATCAATATTCAATACTATAAAATGAGTTGCGTGTCGTATTCGGTTAAATTATTCTTATAGATAATTAATTTTAAAAAGAGTTGGGTAAGTGGAGCGGTATGCTTCCCGATTTGCATTTGGTTTAGTGATGTGGAGGGAATCGGTGTTTCTTGTGCGGGAGTTAGGGCAATCTGTAGCGGATCTTTCTTGTCTTGTACAGACTGGTTGATCTGGGTGAGCAGAAGGAGAGACATGTGTACATGTCGTCTGATGTCGTGTACTACCACTGCTCCTTGGAATTGCATTAGAAAAGAGGACGAGTGGATTGTATCGACGTGACGTACGTGGAGGCAATTGACAAGGCACAACGGACGACAAGGAATGAAAATCGAGAGGGGAAATGCGATTATCGTCATTGTAATAAAACTTTGTTTTGTTTGCCTCTCCCTCCCTCCTTTGTCTTTCCACCCACCAGACCAGACCCATGCATCCATCCAACTCAACATGCAACTCAAGACTCTTTCTTCTTAACCCAAAACGACATCGGACGTCCTCCACACATTTTGTATATTTTATCCTACAGGGTGCCTGCCTACACTAACTACTTTCACCAACAAAATATCCCGCTTTGTTTTTGAGAGGAAATTGTTAAAACGGGGCTTTTTGGACTAAAATCATTCAAAAGTGAAAGTTGTGTCATTTTTTAAATTAAAGTGGTGACTATGTTATTAAAGATGGTAAAGTTTCATTAACTTTCACCGTGTAAATGACTTTTATTTAAAGCTCTTGCAAATAGGGAAATATCACTTCAAGACTAAATAATTTAAGCGGTGCCTATGCTAGCAAAGAAAAAGTTCTATTTACTTTCACCTTGTAATGCGTGTAAATGCTTTTCACTTTAAAAAACTAGATTTCTTACGCTAAAGGTCATTCAAATGGAGAAGAAAATTATACTGCTTTTTTGATAAATAAAAGTAGTCACTAAGCTATATGATAGTCAGAATAATTAAATTAGTAAATCCTATTAATTTCACCGTGTTGCATATTGCACTTCATTTCATTTTCATAAAATGTTTACAAAGTGAAAGTTCTTAGAGATTTGTTTGGCGAAAGTTATTTTGGTGGTACCCTGTAGTATGAAAGTGGTTGGGTGTTGGTAGTAGGAAATAGTGAGATGACAGAGAGTGAGTGAGTGAGTTGGAATGGAATATCTTTGGCAGTTGTATCTGGCTACAATAGTGGGACAGGCAGGGAGAGAATGAAAGAGATGCAGATCCGAGTGAACAACAACAGTCGGGGAAATCTCATTAAAACATTTTGTGAAGAGATAGGCAAATGTGTGAGTGTGTGTTCGCTGGAAAATAAATAATTCTTTACAGCTGTGTTTATGATTTTCTCAGCGACTTAAGAAAACGATACTCTCCTCCGTACCCAAACAATAACCAACACTCTCTCATCTACACTCCTCTCTCTCTCGGCACCTCTCACCACCATCCAACTTCCTCCTTCATAATGATAAGTAAGACCAGTTGGAGAAAGCATTCGATCTGCCTAGTCCCCTCCCTGCCCCGATCACTAAGCTCTTTTACACAAAGTGATAAACACACATCTACTTTTCTTCTTATTATATTTCCATCAATGTATCTTACTATTCTATCTTCTTAGAAAGAATCATAAAACCACATTTCTGCTTTCTCCTTTTTACAACAAAAGAACATACGAAGTTCAAAAAAACCATTTGTTTTTTTATTAAAGCAAACTGTGTACTTTAAACTTTTAGCTTAGTTTGATATCCAAATAAAAGCATTTTTGGACTTTACCACACCCAAAATTGGACAATTATGTTTTATCCAGCTTTTTAGCGGTCTCCTTCAAAGATTTCGATGATGAAAATCCCGGATAGAATTTTAAGTAACTAGCAATTAATTATTAATAATAATATTGCAAGTTCTGAAAGAAAATTGCAAAAAATAAACATTATTTGAAAAAGCCAATTAAAATCAAGATTGCCAGGAACATTGAGTTGTGCAAAATGTTTTTCGCAAACTTCCGAATTATTTTTGCAGTAACTTATTTCTTACGGCTAAAACTCGTATTCGCACAAGCTTTTTTGCAAAAGCTCTTTTGCACTCATTTTTCGTGCATGTCTGCTTATTTTGCAGTAGTCTGTGTTTGAAATAGCAATAATCCCCATGCGGGTTTTGAATAGGTTGGTTATTTGGTACCCTGTATAGGAAATTGGAGATAGTATGATATATAAATTGATAAACAGTTATGTAGTAGTAGAGATGATAATGGAGTTGGAGATAACAATATGTTTGGAGTCTTTTATTCGGTGGGAGAGTTGGTTCTCATAATAACTAAAATATGATCCTTTATGTATATATTTTCTTTTATGAGTCTGGGTAATGCCTGGAACAGAAGAAGAGACAATAACACTTTGCATCTCTCCCGTGGATGATGCATATGCATAGCGGAGTGGTGCAATCTCTTTCTGCAAGGAGCTCCCACTGCCCCGACTTTGCCCTGTCTTGGCTTATCGGGCATTAGTAAATAGTCGAACGCTTTTCTCCCGCACACACAACAATCCCAACAAGGAGCACACAGCATCTCCCTATCGTCACTTCAATCCGGATCGCCTCTCTCTCTACAAGTGAAACCTTTTATTCTAATCTCCTGAAAACTTTCTCCCTCCACTTTCTCTCCACTTTCATTTTCATACTTGTTGTGACATCATCTCTACATCCACCCAACATTCACTTACTGCATCCATGCATACTCCCAAGCAATCGCTATTAAGTAGGTACTATACTTATATTTGTAATATTCACCCTCCCCCTCCTCCATCCTCCTCATTGCCCTTTGTATTGTTTCACTAGATGCCTTAACAATTTAAAATTCAAAATCCATTGTATATGTCTATTTTACAGGCTAATTTAATTTTTATTGATTTATGCAAGATGATAAGATTATTACCGTTATTTGTCCCCGCATCTGATTTGAGAATTACAGAACTGATTGCAATGATTTGTAGTTCTATTTTTAACTATATTGTATTTGTAGTCAGGTTCCAATAATAGATAGTGCGTGATATAGCAGAATAAAATCTTGAATTACTGTATGTACTCTAATCTAAACTCAGGTTCTTGTCGGCTCTTTGAACTTAATGATCGTCGGTGGATGAGAGATTCATTTGATTTGACACACGTTTATTGTAAACTTTTGAACGAGACTTTTCTTAATTACATTTGACTTCTACATTTAAATTTAGTACGTGAGTGGATTATCTAATAATCATGTTACCATTATTTGTCTCATAAATAACCATATGAATGACTAGCCCTAATCAAGTTATTTTTATGTGCCCTCGAAAAATACTTAACAAAGTACGTCGTATATTTATATTCTTACCACTTACTGTTGCTGCAGACTCATATACTTTAATATTGCTGATAGCGTATTGGGTAATAAATGTTTAACCTTGAAACTACTTAATATTATACAAATATGTGCTGTTAACTTCTGACCTCTTACTTGATAAGGATTGAACTCTACGTGATTATTTATGGGATATTATACTATAGTATATAACCGGCCGACGCTCTGTGTATTTAAAGTATTTCTGAATGTTAAAAATCCGTACTTCAATAAAAATAAAATGGGTAAACGTAAAAATGGGTCGAAAATTCGGGACTGGCCAAGATATCCTGTAGGACTAGCTACGCTATCTTATTGAATGATTGTGCAGTGTCCAACTTTCGAAATGGGATTTAGCTGGCTTAAAGACTTTAGGAGTGAATTGACAGCTGTGTAGGGAGGTCATATTCGTCATGTTGGCATCTGCAGTGAAGGCCGCACTACTTTCTCATGCAAGAAGCAAGCCTAGGTACCAAATAAAATCTTCACCAATAAAGCCTTTTTTACAGTGTCATACTTGTTTGATAGAATTGCCTTCACTAGAGATCATTTACATGACGAAAGTCATTGGGATGTTGGGTTCACACACGAATATACCAATTTAAAAGGGCTGCGAATTAACGTGTATGGCACACACAGGAATTTTTGTATGGCAAGAAATATCATCGAACAGTCGTACATTTGTATGGTACGTTATAAAAAACCGAAGGGTATGGTATGGAAAGTAAAGGACCTATGTATGGTACTAAGACAAAATTGTGGCTTTGATAATGTAAATATTTAGACATTGTAAGTACATCATATTTATTTGTGTGATTTTGAAAATATGAGAAACAAATTAATTGCAATATTTAGTCATTTTAGGTACTAATAATTACTTTAACAAACGTGAATAATTTGTGGTGAACACGTAAAATAAAGTTTAGGCAATGTCAATAATGAAATAAATTATAAGCAGGTATGGTAAAGGTAAAGTTATTGTCGTTTCAAAGCTCGTGTCAGTTTCTTTGGCCGACCTGGTTTTCTTCGCTGTCCGATAGGTATGGCCTTGGCTCTCTCTGATATAATCTCTGTTAACTTTTAACCTGGCAATTCCAATAACATGCTTACAAATATTATGTTTCAGTAAATGTCGACAAGTACAATTTGATAGGGAAATAGTCGGGTTGTAGATGATCTTTCTTGTTTGCTCAGACAGTAAGTAATCATTAAAAATGTCAGTTTTTGGTTACAATCAAAATAGTCTGTGGTACAGCTTTATAATGAAATTTTTGTTTAAACTGCCATAAATTTAATTCGTCAACTCCAGCAACAAGTTGAGTCCATTTTTGAAGCCTTTTGGTAGTATTTTCTTTGTCCGACACGTCACTGTCACTACTACGTCACTGGCATTTTTCTGTTTGATTTTAGTATGGCAGTCAGCATTTGGGTTGCTCACAACTCCACATTCACAATGGCTGGGTCAAATGTTGTAAGTTTAGAATATCTAACCGACGGTGATAAATATGATGTACTTACAATGACTAAATATTTACATTATCAAAGCCACAATTTTGTCTTAGTACCATACATAGGTCCTTTACTTTCCATACCATACCCTTCGGTTTTTTATAACGTACCATACAAATGTACGACTGTTCGATGATATTTCTTGCCATACAAAGATTCCTGTGTGTGCCATACAAATTCCTATTTTCCTATTTAAAAGCACAGAAAAGACAAAAAAACTTAGAAGTTTTGGTCTACTAGGCTGAGTTAATTTTGAATTATTACTGTTTGGTTCACAGTCAAAACTAAGATTCAAGATGAAATGGAGAAAGGAAAAATAATTGCCAATATATTTACCCCAAGCGTGGTACATGGTCAATGGCCAAGGCTGAGGTTACTGAAGAATACAGATTTCAGGGGGATTGGTGGCTCGACTTCCGGAGTCCTCTTGATATCGCTTTGTACTTTGTACTCAGAAAGAATTTGATAGCAATACATAAGAATTGGAAATGCTGGGAGAATATTCTATACAGGTTCCAATAATGTTGATATAAATTGATCTATTTATTTTTAAACGCGGACGTTAAATTGCATTTCAATTTTGCCATATATTTTTCCCGTTCCTAACACTCACACTTAAACCAGTTTCTGCCACCCACACGAGATATTTTGACTACCAAGTATTACTTACTATTAAGTTTATCAGTTAACGGAATATTTTAATACAGGTAAGACCAAGTATCTTCCGGAGGTGTAAGGCTGTAAGAAAACGGTAGCCAACCGAAGGGAATTATTTACCGAGCTGTGAACTTACAGATACACTTCGAACGGGCAAGAGAGAAGAGTCGACGGAGAGCAGACGACGGGTACGGAGGACGAGGAGGGTGAGATTGGGATGCAAGCACATAGACTGAGCAGTTGGATGAACTAATGCGTGCACTGCACTAGACATTTCCTCTTGTTACATATTCTGTGGAGCCGATGAAAACGAAAACTGAACGGTGAAATTCGAGTTGGCGTTGCCGCCTACAATTTTCTATTTTCGTTACTACTTTTACTATATTTTCAGCTAAAGGGGCCTTTGATTGTCATTGGGTGTCTTCCACATCCACACTACGAAGCAGCATTAAAGACTACTTTCTGAAGACCAAGCGATCGTTAACAGAACAAGAAACATTGTTAACATGCTTTAAATATCTGTTTATTATCATTTATAACAAGTCAGCACAAATACACATGATTTTCTTTAAAATATATTAAATGGTGTGCTGTTAAGTGCAACTTTTAGCAATTAAGGGTACTGTAAGGAAGGATTTGGGAGGATAAAGGCGATCTAGATGTGATAAAACAACCACATAACGAAGAAAGGTAGATAGTTAGTCTACTACATGGCCATCACAGCGATAGGGGGAATTTTCCCCCAAAAAAATCAAAAACATAAAAGTTTTTGACTCAAAACTCAAAAAGACCGAATTTTTCTGGCTGCCGCTCAGTCCACTAAGCAGAATAAGGGTACTTGTGATAATAATAAAAATAGAACCGTAGGACGTGCAAGGGAAGGGACGAGTTTCGGCAAAAGAATAATATAGTATCTACAGAAATATTACATATTCTATATATAATATTATATATAGTCATTATAATAGTAACCCTTTCAACATATAATATATGCACTGTTGTGTATAGTGTGGGAGAGTAGAAAAAATGTATTACGGGTATAAATAGTAGTATATAGAGGTAGGTGAATAGGTGGTGATAGGTACTGCATACTACTACTACTAGTTAGTAGTAGTAGGATAGGAGTGGATAGAGAGTGATACATGTCAATGGTTGTAATAATGTGATTCATGGTTGGTTCCTCTTTCTGGTTGTGTTGACAGATTGGAGATTCGGAACACGTCTCAACTCAATCATCTCTCTCCGAGAACCGGAACAGCACAAGAAAGAGAATGTGTGGACGCCCGACTCCCGGGTCCCACTTCCTATGTCCCTTCCTATTCATCACCATCCATATCTACACACACAAGAGCAGAGGTACTACTGCTAGAAGAGTTACATACTTACAGTCAGTGCAGTGGATAGTCGAGTCAGAGTAGTACAAGTCATGGCAAGTGGTTGGTAGGGGTGAGTGTGGAAAAAAAGTCGACTCTTCTCCGCCGGTCGTCTCGCCTCACCCTCATCCACTTTCTCCACTTTCACTCACTTCACTTTCACACATTTCCCCAGTCAACCTCACACCGTCCGTCTCCGACTACTCTTCCACTCACTCTCAATTAACCAACTCTTCACCCACCAACTAACTAACTCCGTCAGACTCATCTTCATCAACTGTCACCTCTTCTCGAATTAGCTACTATTATTCATATTTTATTTGCCCAACCACAATATGTGCATATTTTCTGCACAGCCCATGCTGATATTTCCCTTTCGTAAAAATTCCGCGAATCTAACAGCAAATTAATATGCCACTGTCTTAGCCAATCTTTGCAAATTATAAAAATAAAATTCACGCTACTGGAATTATAAAGGTTCACCAATTTTCTACTTGCATCTGTAGGACGATATCCTTAAAATGTGTCAGACATTCAACACTGCCTTTATGAAAATGCGCTATAAATCTAATTCTGAAATTAATTAAATCATATAATTTATGTTTATTTCCAGTGTCATGCACTTGCCCCACCACACACGACAGGCACACACAACATCCGCCTGCTGTGATGATGCACTACGTAGTACATGTCCTTCCTATCCTGGTAAGTAGTCAAAAATTCCATTAGAGTCTGGAGGAGTATGATAATAATATTTAGTGTAAATGGAGGAGACAGACAGACAGACATGGGCCTGAAGGATAGCCATCGGTATTTCCGCTCTGTAAATGGAAAAAAGCGGGTAGAGCTGAGAGAGGGAGGGAGTCAGCCGGGCGAGTCCATCTCGGTCACAGGAACTTCTCTCTAACCTCGGAAAATCTGGACCGACTTCAAACGGAAATATTTTTTGTTATGAATGTTCAACATTCCTTATCAAACTGAGATGAGCAGTGTCGGTGTGTGTCGGTGTGTGTGTGTATGTGTACGGGGGGAGGGAGAGTTGCCCGTCCGGTGCCCTACTCACTCCTTTTCACTTGATTTAGATTTCACGTCGGCCGTATCTCTTAGAATGATATGAAGGGAGGAGGAGGTTGGACGAAAAATATCATCATAATAATGTAATCTCTTATACCTATATATCTCGGGCCTGTCTGCCGCACCACAACCACATCTCCATAAATTTTCATAGACGAGAATTGCTGCACCTCTTTTGTTCTTCTCATTCCCTGCACCGCCTCGCACCGTACCTCTCCTTCCTACCCATCCCACGATGACCCTTTCTCGCTCTCTACTTCTATACTCACCTACCTATATGTATATCTATATAATCTCCCTACTAGGAGGGAGTGTGGGAGGACCTATATATAAAACAAATTAGAGTGAAAGTCTAATGTTCAGCATCCGGAGAGAAACGCTTCATTAGGTTAAAACCCCGAATATCGGAATTGACAGGATCCAACCGAAAAGTCCGGACGTACGGGAGTAAAGGGGTACAGGTACACGGACGAAGGAGGGAATGCTAAAGACAATAGAGCTCGGCGGCCTGGTTTTGAATTGGCTGACTGGGGCATATTGGTGACTCTGAAGGAGAGAGCGGCGGAAGAGGGAAATGCGAGGCACAAAGAGGGACGACGAAAAGATGAAAGTCCTGTTTCAACGAAAGCTTTCACGTTTACCATCCTCGAATTATGAATTAGCACGGGGACTTTCTTCCTCCTTCCTCACTTTCTCTATCTCTCTCTCTCTTTTACTCCATTCTACTCCACTCTACTCACTGACACTCACTCACTATCTCATCTCTCCTATAAACTCCAACCCACCATATGTATATACTTTACTTCGTCTTCTTTGCAATCACCCCAATCACTCAAAATTCTACTCAACCTGCATACTTACAATACAAACACACAACGAGAATAAATACGGAAGTTGAATACCCCAAACACACACCTGCACCATATTACTACCTCACTCCAGACTACGGATATACAATTATTTATTTAAACATTAATTCTCTTTCATCACAAAAATGAATATATCCAAAAGCGTTCAATAAAAGTATTTATTCAATTTAGTTGCAAAATGGATTTATATTTAACTTATAATCGTGTAGCACCTTTGGGTATGGTTCTCATAGACGTTTAGTTAAAGCGTTTTGACTGTGAGAGAAAATCTCTTAGTATTATTTCATGTATGTACATAAATTATATCACGTTTTTTATCAAGGCAAGTAGTGTTAGCTAGTAAGCAATGAAGTCAATGCTCCATTATCTTATCTTATCTTTAATTTCGTAATGGTAGTTGTAACTTTTGTAGGCTGATAGCTTAAAGTGTCTTAACTAATATTGATGAATTTCGTCTTAAGCATCCATGTTGTAAAAATATTCACTAGTTTGGGACATAAAAGTGACATAAACCCTTTCCAAGCACTTAAAGACTAGGAAATGGTCTAATTAACTAATTACAATATTCATTGACTATCATTTATAATAAAATTGCATCACTATTACTAGCCAATTTGAAACATTTACTTATTGAAACTTAAACGGAATTTTCTTTTAATTAAACCGCATACTCCGAAAGCTGTCCTTATAATTTCCTTTTAGCATCTTGTAAGTAAATAATATTTCGAAAAATAATAAAATAATTAATTTTCAATAATGGCCAAAGGACTTTAACTCTTAAAACCAAGGGTATTTTATCTGCGCCGCGTGTCAAACGCATTAATGGGAGTCTGTTGCGACACAAAGCATATAGCGGAACATGCCATAAACTCAATCAATTTACATTGAGTAGAGTACAATAAAATTCAATATTATTTTTTCAGAAAATCGTTAGCTCAAGAACCACTCAATTTGAAAAGGTTATATTTTTTCTAAACGTTTTTACGGATACTGTGGGGGTTCTATGGCTCCAACATTTACAAAAATCTGTTTTCAATTTTTTTACAATAATTCTCCAAAGTTTACCCCCCCCTTTTTTGAAATTAATAAAAATTTAGATATTTTGAGGTAGAAAATGCTCCAGGATAATTAATCTTAATGTAGACACTAACTAATGTCCAGATTGACTAAAAATTCGGTGAGGTATCCTTGATCAGCCGGAGTAGAAAATCGCATCTTATTATGATGCACTACAACCCGTCTTTAATTTGTAGTTGAATTTTGTCAGCAGTTATCTTTATCTATGTGTATGATGTATGACGTTTTTAAAAGAGTTGCTGAGCCGGCAGTGCAGTACCATATAAAAGTACTTTTGAATAGATATCCGTGCTCTGTCCAAAATAGGTATAATAGTACAGTTGTTAGTTAGATGTTATTCAAAGGCAGCCCATTACTCAACAACAAACACACACACAGTACTACTTACTAAAATATTATAGTAGAGAGAAGTAAGGTTTGTAAGAGAAAGACACGCGAGCGAGGAAGTCTAAGTGAGAAGCGTTTGAAGATTGTCTTTCTCTGCTATGCTAATTCATGAGGAGTTGTTTGAGGGGGAGGAGGAGAATTTCCTTCCACTTTCCCCTCTTCCGTTCAGTCAAATACGCTATACCTGGCTATAGTACATGTATAAGAATAGGATCTCACTCAATCAATCAATCATAACTAACCTCATCACTCTAATTGATCCTTTCCTCCACATGGACAAAGACACAGAAGAGGAAGTCAGTGTTCCTGTTCCGTCCCACCCCATCCCCACCCCAGCTACTTCCTACCATATACTCTCACAACCCAATACAACTGGAAATAACCATAATATCATTGTATTATAAAACAATATATATCTATACCACTTATGTATGCACATAGACAGGCACCGTCAGGGACGATCTGTCAGTGACATTCGGTACACATCTCTCTTCTCGGAGAACGTAGTATTTTGTAGTTATTAATAATAATCAACAACAAAGCGTCATTCTTTCCCTATTAGGACAATCTGTGATCTCCCTTTTCTTTTGACTCTCATTCCCTATTCCCTACTATATATTAATGGTATATAATGAAAGTCAACTCTGTCTTTCCCTCATTCTTTCATCAAATTCTATTTTACAATCCATTTCCTAATAATATTATTTTGAGTGCAAATCTTTTATTGTTAATTAATAGTAATTGGACTTTATAGAACTCAACGAAGTTGAGGTTTATATATTAGAGAAAGATTTGAAGACAAATTGAACATTATCTTCTATTCTAGAAAAATATGTTTTCTATGTTACACGCATATCTCTATGACATGGAACTTGTCACGTTGTCACCAAATTGAACAAAACACAAGTGCATAATATTTTATGTAGGTTAGGACACCAAAAATGATGCCTAAACATTTTGACATTCAATAAATATCTGTACTGGTATCCTACAGATAGCATAGTACTTATAAGTAGAGCATGTACATAGCTATACTGTGACCATAGGCTGAATCCTGTCAACTAGATGAAATTAAAAAGGCATCTTGTAACAGAAACTAAAAACTCGAAATTCGACCTAGTCAAAAACACTATTTGTATTGGCCAGCCTTTAGAGATGCCGTTCAAACTAACGAACATCCGTTCAAAGGTGACTTTCTTCTGATTTTTGAGAAGTGTAATCATTGCTATATCCCGACACTAAATGTCAAAAGATCCCCCATACAAAAGTCATGTGTGTACCATACAAGTAAATTGGCACCCTTATTTTTTCAATAATCACTTGCTACAACTATTTATAATATACTTTGACTACCTAAACATATTATGCATATTGGCTACAACTATTTATAATATACTTTGACTACCTAAACATATTATGCATAGGTATATGGAGTCGGGATGAGTTGGGTGGGGAGGGAGGAAGAAAAAGAGGTATGGGTGGCATTTTGACTAACGGCTTTTTCATTCGTCATGTGCCATTTGAATGCAAGTTCCACTGACAGGGAATGTTCCAACAGGAACTGAACTTAAGTAATTGCTTTATTTTGCTGTTGTCAGCACAAGATCTCCGAATCAGGAAAGAATTCCATGCATCACTGACAATAAGAAGTGACTAGTGGAGTGAGTGTAGTAGAGAAAGAGTGTAGCCGTCGGGTGACATCAACAAACATCAGGACAACATGACAAAGCCCGGCTCAGCTACTTTACATTTACTGATTTACCTGAGACTCTCTGATCTCATTCAAATGGCTTCCTTCCCCGCCCCCAATCTCAGGAGTAGGCAAGGAAAATGTATAAACAAGGGGTTCAAATGTTTAAAAAAATTAAATTATTATTTAAATTGATTTATGAAGAAGAGACGGAAGAGTGGAAAGTGCATGGAACAAATTCTCCTCCTCCCCCTTAAATAAACAGTAATGACTCAGCTACATTGGAGCTGCAAGTAATATCTTATGTTTTTGATTATAGTTCACGTGGCAAACCAGGTAGGATTCATATGAAGTTGTCAACTGGGACGACTGAGTGAACTACCATTAGAGCTTTATTCACTACATACATGTCACATTTTTATAGTAACTATTTCGGAAATCCCGGCGAAAGCCATTTGTCGACTTCCTTATTGTTTGCAATGTCTAATTATCTACTTTGCAAGAATAATAAGTTACTCTAAAATTCTTAAAGAGTTTATCTCTTGCAGTCTGCTTTGTAGACAGGAAAAGGAGAAAATAACCGTGGGAGGGAGTGACGGGGGAATGTAAGTGAGATAAAAGTAACAGGATGTACAAGGAGTAGTTTTGGATGATGTGCCACGATGTCTGACTTTCGTCTCTCTGTCAACTACCTCAACCAAAGTGGATGGAATGGTAGATAGTCATTCGTTTGGCATCATACAAGGAATGAATAAATATGACGAAATGAAGATATTATATAATAGTACAGATATCTACAGATATAAGGATGATGAGTATAGTGAATGGGAGGATGTCAAGTAAATTAGACGGAGAGAGATTCGGGAAGATATTGGTAAGGCAGTTGAAATGAATGGGGCACGCGGTGAATTGTCTCAGTGGCAATCAGGAAAGACATAGACAGGAGGTACCTCTTAGTTAATGTTGGAGGAGAGGGATGTCTAAGGAGGGAGTGGGTGGGAGACAGTCCTTCTTCACTCTAATTGCGACATGATTGCATTGTGTCCTCTTGTTTGTGGTCTTGTCAGAGGAAACACGCCAAATTACAAGATTCCTCTCCATCTCCCACTCCATCCACACACACCAACACCCGCACACTACAAATATCCTTAAATCCTCCGTTCTTACACCATCCACTTCTAAATATCTTTCTCAACGACCGAGCAAATTTTGCTCACGATAGAGAAAAAATTTGCCCAAGGAAGAAAGAAAGACAATTTTGCCCAAGGAAGAAAAACAATTTTGCCCAAGGAAGAAAGTCAATTTTGCCCAAGGAAGAAAAACAATTTTGCCCAAGGAAGAAAAACAATTTTGCCCAAGGAAGAAAAACAATTTTGCCCAAGGAATAAAACAATTTTGCCCAAGGAAAAGAAACAATTTTGCCCAAGGAAGAAAAACAATTTTGCCCAAGGAAGAAAACCAAGTTTGTCAAAACAATATTTTTTCCAAGAAAGAAAACCAAGTTTGTCAAAACAATATTTTTTCCAAGAAAGAAAAGCAATTTTGCCCAAAAGGAGAAAAAACCATTTTACTCAACGAAGTGAAGCAAATTGTCCCCATGCAAGCAATTTTGCTCGAGGACAAAGGAAAGCAAGCAGTTTTGTACAAGAAGAGCAATTTTGTCTGGAAAATTAATTTTGCCCGACCAAGGACGAAAAGCAATTTGTGACCATAGACGAGAAGAAATTTTCTCCTAAGAGGAAATGAAGTTTTGTCAAAAGAAGAAATGAAGCTTTTGCCCAAGGAAAAAATGAAGCTTTGTCCAAGGAAGAAATGAAGCTTTGCAAAAGGAAGAAATGAAGCTTTGCACAAGGAAGAAATGAAGCTTTGCACAAGGAAGAAATGAAGCTTTTGTCCAAGGAAAAAATGAAGTTCTGTCAAAGGAAGAAATGAAGCTTTGCTCAAGGAAAAAATGAAGCCTTGTCCAAGGAAGAAATGAAGCTTTGCCCAAGGAAAAAATGAAGCTTTGTCCAAGGAAGAAATGAAGCTTTGTCCAAGGAAGAAATGAAGCTTTGTCCAAGGAAGAAATGAAGCTTTGCAAAAGGAAGAAATGAAGCTTTGCAAAAGGAAGAAATGAAGCTTTGCACAAGGAAGAAATGAAGCTTTGCACAAGGAAGAAATGAAGCTTTGCACAAGGAAGAAATGAAGCTTTTGTCCAAGGAAAAAATGAAGTTCTGTCAAAGGAAGAAATGAAGCTTTGCTCAAGGAAAAAATGAAGCTTTGTCCAAGGAAGAAATGAAGCTTTGCCCAAGGAAAAAAAGGAAGCTTTGTTCAAGGAAGAAATGAAGCTTTGCCCAAGGAAAAAATGAAGCTTTGTCCAAGGAAGAAATCAAGTTTGGCCCAAGGAAGAAATTTTCCAATGATGATAATGAAAAATATTCATTTTATACTTTGGGTAATTATGATTAAGATCCAATACAATGAAATGTTTAAAATTAATTGATTTCAGAACGGTGGTGCTAAATGTGTTTTGATAGTAAATGCTATTGTTGGTAAGAAAACATATTTCGAAAGTCCGCCAGGCCTACTGACTTACTATATAGGATGTATAAATGCTATATTACAGATACAGTATCTGGTGCTGGATTGCTAAGTGCACCCTCCTCCTTGATCCCATCTTGAACAAACAAAACAATGGTAGTGATGAAATGCCAGAGATGCGGAAATGAGTTGGGTGGTTAATTGTCTGGTGTGGGTAGATGCGGAAAGTACGGAGGAAGTGAGTCGAGTCGGATTGATAACAAGACACAGGAAAATGTATCTTCTCTCTTGGCTCGGATGGAAAACAGTCGAGCATCTCTCACAGGCACTATCGTCAACCCAAGGCAGTGGGACAACGAAGAAGGATACCTGCTGCAGATGTAAATAGATAACAATTGCTCATCTGCCGGGTGGAGCAGTAAATGCCCTTTTGGGAGTGTGTCAGCAACTTCTATGTATTATCATCTCATCGTGTGTAATGCTTTCTTCGCTGATCATGATGGGGAGATGAGTGAAACTATTATGGAATAACCTGAGTGTACATTTAGTTGTGGGAAAGGCGGACGGATTTGCTGACATGACAGATCAGAAGAAGAGCAGGGAAGAGAGGATCAACTACGGACAGCAATCTCTAATATGCAAATCTATATATTATGTATATACCTACATGGTAAATAAATAAATATTGTAAAGATATAGATCTCGCTACTGCTACTTGTAATACCATTACCATACTCGTTACCTGCATACGCAATCTAATCATATGAATGCTTACGAATACATAATATTTAGTAAAACCATTCGTGATATTCCGGAATCTTTTTCAGGATGGTAAATAAATGGTAGCTAGACAGCGTAACAGTAACAGGATGCCATTTACAATGCCGAAGACATTTGCATTGGATTTGTGATTATAATACATAAATGCAATATTTAATACGGAAGTTTACATAAATATTTATACAAATCGAGTCTCAAGATACAATCATCTGAAATATGCAACGTAAATCGTAAACGTGCCTGTATAGTGTATAGTCTTCATACAATGTTCATTTTGGATCAATAGATAAATATATATGCCTATTGGTATAAGTGCAGAATTTGTTGATGTAGTTATAGTATCTATTTATTTCTAGCGTCGGAAGAGAAGGATGAAGAATGCATTATTGGTTGGCTAAATAAGATGAGCAAATTCCTAATACGCTAATATTATGTGGAAGCAGACACGTGCTATATCAATATAAGTATACCTATAGTTATAATAGTAAATATATATCTGTGTGGATCATACTGATTAGTGGGTTAGAATTTTAGGAGAACGGCTGAGTTTGAGAAGAGGGAGATAGATAAATAGATCATTCGGGTATATAGACAGGCAGGGTGGATGGATGGATGGACGGAAGGATAGATATGAATCCACATTTTGCCCCTCCACATCTATCTTTCTAATTCCCACAGAGTCAGTTGATATTTAGCCATTTAAGCACATCTTCCTTCTTCTCCTCTTCCTCTCAACTCCCGTCTACTATGTATGCATTCGTCTATTTATAATTTGAAGAATAAAACGGATTAGATTTGAAATACGTATCTTACAATATATCCATGAACACTCTGCTATGCCACTTACACGAGTTGAAGGTCTGTGTCCATCATTTCCTATACCCTCTGTATCTTATCCCTTAATACCCGTTAGTACTATTGTACTTTGGATCATTAGTGATTCGGACTCCTTATAGAAAAAAACTAGGGAAGGATTTAGTCATTAACGAGGTTTGTTTTTCTGTTATATCTGTACATACGAACAACGCTTTCACAAGTACTACAGATATAGGACAGATAGAAGTACTTATGTCCTTATTGGGGTCTACTATCTGTAGAGTGTTTAAAAATGGGGTCAATCCTTCATGACCTAAATATATTACCAATTATGACGATAGTTTAGTGTTGGGGGACAATTTCTACCTCCTGTGTGCAGTTAATTTGGTAATTGCCGGTTAACCGGTAACTACTGTGGGCATTTTGAAATGCAAATGTCATCGGAGGTGTGTATACATTAATATTGGGTTTGACAGAAATTGTAAACTGAACATGTATAGTAAATAAGTACGTGCTTAAAGTCCCTTGGATTTGCATAGCAAGAGGAATGGGTTTGGCAGAGTATAGTGTCCTGTAGTCCGAGTTAAACAAATATATAGAGTGAGTCGTTGTTTTTGGATATGTAGATAGGATAGAGCTTTGGGGTTCACCACTTGGTCTCTGGATGTTGAGTCGCTGGAAGGGGCATGTTGAATGGGGAGATAAGGAGATTAGGAGAAAGCCGATCTTGTACATAATGCATAAATATCTTTGGTCTCAAATTAAAGTGCTCCTCCTCTCCTAATCCCCCATCATCATCATATTCCGATCCTACCCGCCATCCCGCTACCGTCACAACCCTCCAATGCCCCGCCGCCCAGTTCTTTATCTCCAATTTAATAGTCCCCTAAAATTAAATATGCCTAAGGGGCTAACTCTAGTTTTGCATGTCTTTTCCTACTCTGTCTGTTCATGAACAACTTACCTAATTTTCAACCTATCAATAAGTAAGGATGCAGTTAGTTTCAAAATGTAGAACTATCCTGAGGTCAGACTGGTTACAATTTCTTCCTGTGAAGGTCACAGTTGCCAATTTTCAAAAATTATTGACTTTCTAGGCTATTTTATGCTTTTTGTAAATAATTTTTAGACCAAACGGAGCTTTTTGACCAAATTGAACCTCCAGGACCCTGAAAGAAGTGTGAAAAAATAAATTCTGGATGCAAAATTAAATCTTTGGTGAAAATGTTGGGTGAAACCGAAAGTTATCCGTCACCGCCAAGGCAGTTCTCCTCCGTGGCTGCGCCTCCACCAGGACTTTCGCAACCCACCGATGGCACCCACCCAGGCACACAATTATTGTCACTGTCAAGGCGATGAATAGTGAGTGTCAAAAGTCACGAGTGGTGGAGAGCGATGTTGCTCCGTCATCAATCTCATCTTCCTCCCTCTCCTCCGCACACTCCAATCTATGATAAGGTGAGTCTCTGGTCTACTTAATCTTAACCTTCTCTATACTTATCCTTTCAATTCACTTTGACTAATAATAACTCTCTGACTGCCGCCGTGCCGTGCCACTGCAAAACAAAACAGTCGAGTTTTCCAATTGATAAATGTCGAGGTTAGAGTCTTTGTTATTATTAAATATTATTTCAATCAGTCTAATAAATTAAGCGTAGACAAGAATCCTGTCTACCTCCTGCCCGCCCTCCTCCTCCACCGCCCTAAATGCAATGATATCCACATCTCTTTACTCAACCCGATTTCTTGGGGAGACGGGAGAAAAGTTCTCTCCGCTGTCGCTCACTCAACACAAACCCTACTGGATTCTCAAATGTCTTGACAGTCTGAGTGTGACAACAAGTGGAACGATCCTGACTGAACTGAACTCTGCTCCTCCGATTAGAGAGACACATAAGCGAAGAAGACGGGAACGGGAATCGGGAAGGAGATGTCTCAACCCGCCCCAACTCTGCTACAATAATAACCCGTGTTATTAATTCTTCCACGCCAAAGAATTGCAGTTACAAATAAATTTCGTGGTCACTCTCATCCACTCAATCAACTGCGAAGGACTACTTTATTTCATGCACTACCAGGATTCTATACACACGGATTAATATGGTATTACCCGCGTGTCGCTGTCAATTAATCGAGCAAGATACAGAACCATATTAATTAATATATTTAAATCAACTTTGATCAAGATGTCGACCAGTCAGATTGGTTTTTAAATTACCCGGCACATATCACGAATACAATGATGAAATATATTGTCAAGCAGGGAAAAGTGATTTGTGACAGAGATTATGAGGTAGGTAGGTGAGTTGGAGATGCGCGAAAATAAGCCCATCACCTGTTTAAGCTGAGGTTATTAGCTTGTACAGTATTAAGCGGTGATTCGGACATATGGACTACTCCGGATATTTCGGTGCTATAGATAAGTCATGATGATGCATCCACGGGTGACTTAGCAGGAGCGGATGGACATGCCGTTAGAAGTCGGTTGAGGGACAGAGAGCGAGAGTCGGTCGGGGCTGTAATATCCTCTTCATCAATTATTTACGCTTTCATTTGTTCCCAGCCAAATTGCTGACGAGATAACGCAACAGCCTCATTGCCACAACTCTTCGAATTACATCTTCTCTCTCCCAACCTCATTCAGTGGCTGACACAAGTCCCAATTAGGACTACAATCACAGAACACCTAATTAAATGACACCGTACAAGAACCCTCCACATGACTTCATCAAACAAAATCTCCGATATCTATTGATTTATTTGTCTCATCCCTTTTGTTATCAAGTGTATGGAAACCCTACGTAGGGAGAGAGAGAGAGTTAAAGCAGCATTCATAGAAATTCAGGGAAATCGTCGTAGGGATTCGTTTAATCGTCTGGTTTGTGTATCGGGGGCGAAGCAAGTCACAATAGTTCAATCTCGGATGTTGTGTGATTGCTCGGGTCATTCTGATAACACGATTTGGATTTCTCTAACCCACATCGATAATTATTTTCGACTAGCGTATAGCTCAGCCGTCCCCTCTGGAAATGAGAAAAACCTTTTTTGGCACATATTGTTCCGGAAGTCGTAGTCGACAGGGTGGTAAAGCTGAAAATTGTAGATACCTGATTGTGCAACTGATTACTTTGTGCAGGATTTGGTTGAAAAGGGAAGGAGGGGGCTCGTTTGTTTATTATGTAAATGGAGAGAGTGGAACGAGGGGAGGGAGGGAGGGGAAGAGGTGTATAATATGTAAATAGTAAATGAATGTTGTGTGTATGTCGAGTTAATCGCAAGTAAGTAGTTTCTAAATGCGGGAGTCTTTGCTGGTTGTCAACGGAAGTCAGGAGATCTCTCTGGCCTACATGAATAGTTGATGATGGACTCACTCACGGAGATCTTCTTAGCTATTTATTTCACTCATCCCTCTCTCCACGTATTGAAATGACTGCTACCTGAGTGAGAATGAGAGTGAGTGGGGAGAGGGGGAGGGGAGGGAGGAGAGGTAGTCAGTCAGTCATTCAGTCAGTTGTGCAAATCCGCATCCCGTCCTCCACTTCCATCCCATAAATTCATTTATGAACAGAATGACTGAGTGAACAAATGAAAGAGCCTATTTCTTAGGCCCGTCATTCCCATGCACCCTTCCAATCTCCTAGATGCCCCACTCATTTTTACATTTCAGATCTGACAGTTGCAACTCACGACGGCCCGTCATTTCAAATTCTCTCTCGCGTGATCTGGAAGATCTCCTCATTTTTCAACCTCTCACCCACCCCCGAATTTTTCATCTCCTCCCCGCCCACCCAGAACACTCACACCCGCCCGCCTAAGACATAAATAGCAGAAAGGAGTTGCATCAAAGTAATCTATCTCTGGCAACAACGAGCGACTCCTTAGCCTACTTACTACATAATGTATCTATATAGGGTGGTTACTCCTTGCCTCGATTCTCCCCGTCCGTGCTGACAAAGCAGAAACAGATAATTAGGTAGAGAGAGACGGGAGTTAGAATAAACAAAAGTGGAGCATGGTGATCAGTTAATCAGTCGGTGGGTGAGTCGGTGGTGGGCAGGTAGCCGACAAAGTGAGAGTTTTGCAAGTCATCAAAGAGATGTGTAATGAGGACGGAGAGAGATGAGGAGGACGGAGGGAGTGGAGGAGATAAAAGGATCTTCCTCACGTCCCCATGTCATTTTTCATATTCAGAGAACTCAAAGTGTCCGAGTCAGATGGAGAGGCAGTTTGATGTGTGATGATAGCTCAGAGTGGAGTCACGGAAGCGAGACGGACGGAAGGAAACCACCAGCAACACTTTGAGATTTTTCCTATCTCTCGCTCTAATTCCCCCTGACAAGTCCTCTCTCAACCTGCCCTCATTCGACACACACAACTACTCAAAGGGAAAGAAGAAGATGAAAGGAAGGAAAAAGTCCATTTCCACAGACATGTAAATAAATATGCATAAAGTACGACAGGAGAAATTGTCCTCCAACCACATACACCGCTGTTTCCTGTCCCACGTCTCTACACCGAGCGACAACTCTCATTCCGAGTGGCAGTTAACATACGAGATCTTATGCTAAAAGAGCTAGAGTAGGGAGGAGGAGAGAGAGACGCGTCGTTTTACGATGCGGACGGAGGGGCAATCGAAGACGCTTTCTTCACCCCGTCCTATTCTCTTCCCCCCTCGCTCCGCTCTTATCTTCTCATACAGCAAAAAATTGCCGACGGAACGGAACTATTTAGTTTATATATTTGTACATACTTTACATCCCTCCCGGCGCATAGTCGCGTCTCTAAATACGAGTATGCCATTTGATACATTTATTTATCTCCACCAATCATCCCTAAAGATATACTTATCATATTTAAATATAGTTTTATTTGTTTAGTGAATGGGATGTTACCTTGCAGGACATGATGATGTGATGAGTAATTGAAGAGGTTGTTGTATTCACTGTAGGGGGGACCACGTCAAGAGTAGTGGTCAGACAGAAGTAGAGATGAGCTCACAGGGCGCGGCTCTCTCTCTTCTCGGAGATTATCTGAGATCTCTTGACTTGAGTCACTGGGCAGCACTCACTGTTCGTTTTGATGACACTATATTGACACTTGACTGGGAGGTGACAAGTCACAGATTAATAAGTGCTAAGTTGACATGGAATGGGGGAGTGAGCCTGGACTGGAGAAAGTGGAGAAAGTGGGGACTGCAATGGGAAGGAGTGAGAGCGACATGAGGATTGATGAGGTTGAGGTGGAGGAGGAGGACTGGAAGGGTCACTCGAAGGACCACCCCAGAAGAGAATGAGGGCAGACTGAGAAAGTCGGGAGAGAGTGCAGAGACGAGAGTGAGGAGAGAGCGAGTTGAGGTCTGTGCCCGGGTCCGGGAGAGACGGAGAGGGAGAGATGAGAAAAGAGGGTAGCGGGAGGAGCGGCGGACTCTGCGCCTCTCATGCACTTCCATCAACATACATTGTGTGAGTAGTGTCGTCCCAGCCTGGAGGATCACATGATGATCTAGTGATGACACTCTGTGTGGCGGGAGTCTCTCTCAAACCGCCGATCCTGCCAAAAAGAAGATCATTATGGATTTGCAGGGAATTGTCTTCCTAATCGACTGATTACAATATCGACACTCCCACTTGGCCGCCTTCATCCATTCCGCCAACTCACAAAACAGTCAAACCCACGAACCCAAAAGTGATCTATATATACTTATTATTCCCAACTCAACACTCTCCCTTCAATTCGGCCTTCAACTTGCATCCTCTCTCTCTTCCCCTCCTCCTCCTCTCCCCACTCCGAATCATGTGAATGGGATGAACACTTGATAGCCACAACAACTCGGCCGTTGCAACTCTGCACATCCAACCACAAACAGATTATCAAATTATTAATTACCATTTACTATCATTGCACGAACAACCAAATCCTTCACCGTAAACAAACTTTTTCATCGCTACCTCACTCTCTGCTTTCACTTTGGTGAAAGTACCACGTAAATTTAGCCAGACTAGTAGAAACATTTACTGAGATGGTTCACTATATACTGTATTGTGAATACCATTCAATATAAGTTAAGTGTATGTGTGTGTGGGGGGAGGGAGGGGGGAAGGTACTCTATATATTTCAGCCATTGTGTGTTTTGTAGTAGGGGTGAGTCAATCAGACATAGTATAGTGTATATAATAATGATGGGATCTTTGTGTGTTGGCCGGGCTGTGCCTTCTTCCTCCTGCTCCCTCTCATCACCGTCTCAGCCAATTAAATAATCAAAAAAGATTTTGATGATCACATCACACACACAAAACCCCATTAGAACATCAAAACGAATCAAGGCTGAGATCTCTTTTGTTCTTCAACTCGCAGCATCTTCTTAGAGCCACTTAATTACGACTCCAAACGACAGTTAATGAATCAAATTTGCGACTGCCCTCCCTCCCTCCCGTTCCTACTCCACAATCTTCCATCTACTCCTGCTAAACACGACATCCTCTCTCTCCAGAATGTCACTTGCCATTTCTTGACTCGCCTCTTCCAACTACCACTCATCAACAACACTAATAATAAATCTTTTGTACTCCCTTTTACTATCATCCCAAGCACAGGAGCCCTTTCATTTCCCGTCACAAAATGGAAACCCATATGATCCTTTTTTATTTCTCCGCATGATAAAATTTGTAATACGCAGTGTATATGTATTATAAACATCCTATGACTTTGTTTAAAAACATCTCCCAAGTCAAAGAAAGTTAACATTTATTATGATGCATAATATATATTTTTATATAATAGATCTAAACAGAGCCCACCTGCCTACTGATAGTAGTAGTATTGGTATTTATGTAGGAACTGAATTTCTACAGTCTCCTAAATATACGTTGTCTGACATTGTCTGTGCTTGTATTATGATGACATGGCGAGACTGAGATTCTTATTAGAAGTGTCTCTCGTTTGAGTCACAGCGACACTTGATGCACTTTGCTAGTCAGTTTCATTTACGTTTCTTCTCCTGTGACTCTTGCACTTGCTAGTGCTGCGAGTGCATAATGTGAGTATAGGAGGAGTAGTTATATGAGATTCCTATGGAGTGGATGGGAGATGAGGATGTTAATGCAATTTGAGTGTGTGGAAGGAGGAGGCAGAGTGGAATTCCCTAAATAGTAGTCACTGCAATAAAGACAATATTCTTTAGATCCAATTTCACATTATAAAGTTAAACCGATAAGTCTTCTTCCCCACTCCACCCACTCCTACTATCATACACCTACTACTACTTACTATAACGCTTAGTAGACAATGTAGAAGACACATGCACTTTGTTGCAATAAAGTTTCTACCATATGCATTATATCTACAGTATGACTTGTATTTCTTGAATTTCTAACCGCCATCACATCAGAATTACTAGCTGTAGTAATTTGTCTGATTTTTCATGGTCAACTTGTACCGGTACCTTTACTACTACTATTGCATCTCTCTTTCTGGAGAAATTGATTGAAGGAAGGAGTCTTACTACTACTACTTACTACTTCTGAACTACAATCAGCCACACGCCACTCATCATCGACACACACACACTACTTAGGTCTACCCATGCACCTACACACGCTACTATTGACTATAGTCCGCAGTAGATGTGAATGGGTGTATGATGGAAGTGTCGTGACATGGGACACTTTCTTGTTCCGGACTTGGAGGCAGAGGAGAAAAGAATTATGGTGGAGGGAGGGAGGAATGTAAGACCCTTTTATCCACCCTTCCACATACTCTAATCCCCAATTATTTACTCTTTTACTCATAAATTCCATCTCTTTTATCTCTGCCTACATTGCCTCATCTCATGGCACTACTACTTACAACATACATACACACACTACCATCCATCCTCTCTCCTCTCACTTAAAGAACGACTGAGAGTATACATACATATCCCATCTGCTCTGCTTTTTCATAAAACAAGCTAAATAACTTAAAACACAATCCTCTTTTGTTTTTATGACAAATAAATGAGTTATGTCGTTTGACATCTTAAAAAAAGTAACCCATCATGTTTAGCACAACTTTCTCCAATAACCACATACTTAAACCCCAATAAACTTTCTTAAAGTTACTTTCTTCGTTTTATTTTTAGGAGCAAATGGCAACAGGCTAGGTCATAATATTACTTTCTTAAACATTACGAATTGTTTTGAATTCTGTACTTTTAATTTTCTGAATTCTGCAAATTGGTTTGTTTCTCGAGTGTGTGTAAACGTCCGTGACAGACTGATATCTGTATGTATTTATTGGGCAAATTGGTGATTAGAATAATGGGAGAGGGTGTGAGTGAGAGGGGTAAGTGGGGGAGGGGGATATAAATATTTTGTGGTGATTTCTGATCGAGTGGTGTAGAAATATGGAGTTTTGAGATTGTGGCCGTGTGCCGAGTGAATGTGGCTGGCTGGGCAGGTCAAAATGCCATCCATCACAGGAATTGATGTGGGTGGATGGATGAGAGTTGCTGTAGCTGGAGCGGGGCTGGAGGAGAGACAGAGTGAGTGAGAATGACTGAGAGGATTCTTCTTGATCTTCTGTCCCTTCCTCCACCGTGCACCCACTCTGCTACTCACCGAGCTACTCACCGAGTATTTTGGGACAGAACGTTGATGGCATGCTGATGCCCAACTCTTCCCCCTCTTTCTTTGCTCCACTTATCCCCCTCACGCATACACACGCTCACCCAACAATAACCATACCTTTTTCTTCCGACCATGCTGCACCCGTGAAAAGTAACATTCCAACAACAACGACTCTCCTGTAGCTATACATTCATTCCGACCAGCAGCGACTTAGTTTAAGTAGTACCGTAGTACTATCCACAACCACGGTTTCCTAAAATTCCCAGGGTGTAAAACTAAAACCCAGGGGATTCTTAAGGAGGCGTGGATATTACTCAGAGAAATAGGCTGAATGTACTGTAAGACCGTAATCTGTTTTCAGATTAGAATTTATCAAGATTTTTAAGACGATCGCGAAAGTCTGATTATCGAAAATAATTTCTTAAATAATTTTTGATTTGATTTTCGATTTGATTGTTGATTTAATTTTCGATTTGATTTTTAATTTGATTTTTAATTTGATTTTCGATTGATTTTCGATTGATTTTCGATTTGATGTTTGGTTTGATTTTTGAATTGAATTGATATGATTTTTGATTTGATTTTTGATTTGGTTTTTGATTCGGCTTTTGATTTGATTTTTGATTTGATTTTTATTTGATGATCTCAAAAGTCCAGTAAATCAAAAAATAGATGACTGAATTAAGGAGATTCCTGAATTCTCTTTCTAGATAGAGTGAAACAAGAATTCTAAAACAAGATAACACGGCAAACAAGGGTACTAGAAATTAGCTTACGCCGAATAGAATATAGCACACGCCGAAGTGGAAAATAGCCGAAGCCGAAGTAAAATTTTAGCCCACGCCGAATAGAAGTTAGCCTACACCGATGCTTCTGCGCCGAAGCCGAAGGAAAATAGCCGAAGCCGAAGTGGAAAATAGCATAGCATAAGTTGGTTGAAATTGGCCAACGCCGAATGGAAAATAGCCGACGCCGAAGCAAAAGTGTAAAGTTGTCGGCGCCGAAGTAAAAATATACCTGCCGACGCCGAATAGAACACAGCCGACGCCGAAGTGGAAAATAGCCGAAGCCGAAGTGGAATTTAGCCGAAGCCGAATAGAAATTAGCCGATGCCGACGTGGAAATTAGCCGAAACCGACGTGGAAAATTACCGAAGTCTAAGTGGAAATTGGCATACGCCGATGCCGAAGCATAAATCGCCGAAGTTGTGGTGTAAATTTCACCGCCGAAGCCGAATAGAACACAGCCGACGCCGAAGTGGAAAATAGCCGAAGCCGACGTGGAAGTCAGCCGAAGCCGAATAGAAATTAACCGACGCCGACGTGGAAATTAGCCGAAGCCGAAGTGGAAAATCCACGAAGCCTAAGTGGAAATTGGCATACGCCGATGCCGAAGCATAAATTGCAGAAGTTCGGGCGTAAATGTCACCGCCGACGCCGAATAGAACACAGCCGACGCCGAAGTGGAAAATAGCCGAAGCCGAATAGAAATTAGCCGACGCCGACGTGGAAATTAGCCGAAGCCGAAGTGGAAATCAGCCGAAGCCGAAATAATATATCTATGATCCTACAAAATCATAAAAAATGTCAATATTTATGATGTCAGGATGGTATTTTTGCATATATATATGCATGTAGTATGTATGAATGCATGGATGTATATATATAGTATGTATGTATGCATGGTTAGATATATGTAGTATTCATGTATTCATGGTAAGATATATGTAGTATTCATGTATGCATGGTTAGATATGGATAGGGTTCACCGGGTAAATAGAAAAAGGTTTTTAGTCAATAAAAAAAAGGCTTTTAGTAAATAGTCCAACGGTCCATAAAAAGAAGTAACTGGGTCAATTAAAAAAAGTACGAAAGTCAATAGAAAGAGTACAAAGGTCAATACTTATAATGATTTTATTTAGTCAATATTAAACCATAATGATAATAACAAATGAGAACTTTGAATGAGTTTTATAGTTAGTCAAAGTTAAATCAACATTTAATTAAGTATTTAAATTAGACAATAACATTGAGTTAAACTTAAGTTATGAGTTAAATTCACGGTTTCGCCAGAGCTTTGGTAATTCCTGGAGGTCTTCCTGTTTTCCTTTTCACGCTAACAGGTATCTGTTTAGCCCTTGCGGGAAATGTATGTACTTTTCTCATGCTAGCAATTCCAATTATGTTTGCACATATAGTTTTTTGATAAATTGGACAAGTACATATTGAATCCCGAAAATTTTCGATGTTGAATATAACCTGCCATATAGAAGTTTCGGATAACGGGAAATCGTTAAATTTTGTCCACTTCTCCGTTAATCCCAAAATTCCTTAGTATTTGCTTTGGCTTTTGTATCCCCCCTTCTAACAATTTAATTATTTCGTCTTTTGCTTTCCGATTTAAAGTTTTGGCAAAGTGAAAATGGGCAGAATCGTTTTCCCATAAGGACACAACACTCAACAACAAGCTTTCTTTTTCGAGGGCACTTTTTGTTGCCCTTACAATAAAAGTAAATTATGTCCAATGTAGCCTCTTCTTCGGTTTTATACTTTTTTAAAATACGCCACTTAATTCCGCTGTCTTTGGTTTGGACATTTGCACATTCGGAATTTGTGTCTGTTTCTGAATTACTAGAGTCGTAAATAAACTGAGAAGACATTTTTTAAAGCTAACAGTCAGCCCAGACTGCCTTAACACAAATGAAATAATTCAATAGCATAGATAAGCTCTTATCTACAATTGATAAGAAGTTCATGCAAGGTACTTTACACATCTTATTATATTATAGGAATCGTATGACTAAGAACTTGACCTATGCCTGGACGTATGCAGCCAAGAGTAGGTTTAATAACTCATACTCAAGTTTAACTCATATGATACAATGTTATTGTCTAATTTAAATACTTAATTAAATGTTGATTTAATTTTGACTAACTATAAAACTCATTCAAAGTTCTCATTTGTTATTATAATTGTGATTTAATATTGACTAAATAAAATCATTCTAAGTATTGACCTTTGTACTCTTTCTATTGACTTTCGTACTTTTTTTATTGACCCATTTACTTCTTTTTATGGACCGTTGGACTATTTACTAAAAGCCCTTTTTTTATTGACTAAAAACCTTTTTCTATTTACCCATAAACCTTTACCCGTTAGATATATGTAGTATGTATGTATATAGTATGTATTATGCATGGATGTATGTGTAATATGTATGTATGCATGGTTAGATATATGTAGTATGCATGGTTAGATATATGTAGTATGCATGTATGTATGTATGTATATAGTTTGTATTATGCATGGATGTATGTGTAATATGTATGTATGCATTGTTAGATATATGTAGTATGCATGTATGGTTAGATATATGTAGTATGCATGTATGTATGTATGTATATAGTATGTATTATACATGTATGTATGTATATAGTATGTATTATGCATGGATGTATGTGTAATATGTATGTATGCATGGTTAGATATATGTAGTATGTATGTATGCATGGTTGGATATATGTAGTATGCATGTATGTATGTATATAGTATGTGTTATGCATGGATGTATGTGTAATATGTATGTATGCATGGTTAGATATATGTGGTATGCATGTATGCATGGATGTATATATAGTATGTATGTATGCATGGATGTATGTTTAATATGAATGTATATGTTAGCGGCAATAAGTGAATTCAGGCATTAGGCCTAATGCCTAAAAATGCCCGGCATTAGGCCTAAAGACTAGTCTTTAAGCTTAACGCCTAGGCATTAAGATTAATGCCTGAATTAATTTTGCTCGGCATTAGGCTTAATTCCTGGTCTTATTGCCTGATTTGGATGGAAATGAAAGTAAACAACAAAAACTTAGGTCTAATACACACTTTCATGTTCATGTAGAACATGAAAATGATTGGAAAAATATATCCAAATCTTTTAGTTAGACGAATATTGAGGAAATTAAATATTTTTTATTGAGACCGTGTTTAGAAAAGAAAGATTCAATCTATTTAAATCTCAAGAATTTTAAAGTTGTTGAATTCAAAGATCATTGTACTGGTGAAGTGACTACTTTGTTATATAGCATGGACAATTCAGATGTTTTTCTTCGGAAGATTTATATGACATTATAAGTCACACACACTTGGTAGCGGTCACGGTGGAAGGAATAAAACTGCATTTTTTCATTGCGACCAGGCAATGCATAAAACATTTATACATTTGGCTTCACCACAATTGATTAGGAAACTCTTGTTATCTTTAGTTGACATTGTTCACACTTTATACCCGATCTCATTAAAAACTTTTTTTCTCATTATTCTTCTGACAAGATTTTATAATTAAATTTTCAGAATTAAAATAAATGAGTTCAATTTCTTTGGTGATGATTTTTTTTCAATCATTTTCATGTTCTACATGTACATATTAGTATTACCTACCAAGATGAACTTTTACATTTATATTTTACATGAATATACAGCAAAAGGGTGTATTAGACCTAAGTTTTTGTTGTTCACATTCATTTCCACCCAAATCAGGCAATAAGATCAGGCATTAAGCTTAATGCCGAGTAAAATTTAGACATTAGGCTTAATGTCTAGGCTTTAAGCTTAATGTCGGGCATTTTTAGGCATTAAGCTTAATGCCTGAATTTACTTATTGCCGTTAGCATATATATACGTCCATGCATACATACATATTACATATATACATCCATGCATTCATACATACTACATATATACAGCCATGCATACATGCATGCTACATGTATATACTGACATTACATATAATTTTGTAGGGTCATTGATATATTATTTCGGCTTCGGCTGATTTCCACTTCGGCTTCGGTGATTTTCCACTTCGGCTTCGGCCAATTTCCACGTCGGCGTCGGCTAATTTCTATTCGGCTTCGGCTGACTTCCACGTCGGCTTCGGCTATTTTCCACTTCGGCGTCGGCTGTGTTCTATTCGGCTTCGGCAGTGAAATTTACACCACAACTTCGGCGATTTATGCTTCGGCATCGGCGTATGCCAATTTCCACTTAGGCTTCGGTAATTTTCCACGTCGGTTTCGGCTAATTTCCACGTCGGCGTCGGCTAATTTCTATTCGGCTTCGGCTAAATTCCACTTCGGCTTCGGCTATTTTCCACTTCGGCGTCGGCTGTGTTCTATTCGGCGTCGGCAGGTATATTTTTACTTCGGCGCCGACAACTTTACACTTTTGCTTCGGCGTCGGCTATTTTCCATTCGGCGTTGGCCAATTTCAACCAACTTATGCTATGCTATTTTCCACTTCGGCTTCGGCTATTTTCCTTCGGCTTCGGCGTAGAAGCATCGGTGTAGGCTAACTTCTATTCGGCGTGGGCTAAAATTTTACTTCGGCTTCGGCTATTTTCCACTTCGGCGTGTGCTATATTCTATTTGGCGTAAGCTAATTTCTAGTACCCGGCAAACAAGAAGATTATATATTACAAATATTCATGTTTTGTATCTGGTTAAAAAATGCAAAGTGATTCGATAATAATAACAATCAAGATCATATCAAATATGATTACCATTACTTTTGCGATGATTCTATTGGACAAAAAAATCGAACCTGGGGCTATAGCCAGATTTCCAAAAATAATTTGGATCAGATTAAAAAGGGCTGACCTGATTATAACATATTTATTGCCCCCTAACTATGAAATGAGATCCTGATTTTTTAACGTGTAAAATGGTACAATAAAAGTCTTTTTAATTTAATTTGATAAACTATATTAATTTTCATTGGCCAGACATATATAGGCTATCATGTAACTATTATTCATGGAAATCATGACATTGATTACACATCATAATAGTATGTAGTATTGAAATAAATATATATGGGTCAATTGCCCAAAAGCCCTGAGCATGAAACCCTGACTTGTATCCACATAGATAAGTTCAACTACATTTGTGTATGCCTTAAACGAGCGGAGTCCACACACTCCCCTCCCTCCCAGTAGCTTATGTAGTAGTCTACTTACAGCCAATACAGATAACATCACCCGATCTCTGTAGCAGCGGAGTGGAGGTTAGGTAGAGGTTGTTAAGTCCGATTCTGTGGGTAGCGTCTTTCTGTGTCTCTCTCAGATCCCCCTTAATACTTTCACTCTCTCCTTTCACCACAGGAAGGAGCATCTGTATGTATTTATATTTAGTTCAAAGCACTGGAACAGCTCCACTTTCCTCCATAATTCTCTTCCGTCAATAAGATTGTCTGTTGAGGAAGACTCGTCCGTCACATCCAGTCCGCACCAAAAGAAGTATTAGTAACAGATATACTCTTACACAACTCAGGCCCTACCTACTACCTCCGCTTCTTATCTCCACCGTAAATGCCACACAAATTGCCCGGCAATTGACACACTAGTCCCAGCGTGTATTTGAATTTATTAAATTACAATCAATTAGATTGGATAGCATAGGATAAGTTGTGCTACTAAATAAAAGAAAGGGATATAATTTACGATTAGCTTATTAAGTAGCGCCCAGACTAAAAGACCCCCTCGGGGGTTGCTTCATAGTCCTTTCTCATACGCTAAATACAGTGAAATTTTGGAAAAAATATTTTCCGTCGGGAAAAAACCTAATTAATTTATAGAGATATGTTAATTATGATTTTATGGATATATCTCGTTAACATTAAATGACAGTATTCTTAAAGTGAATGATAAAAGTCTTGTTACTATTTGGGATGATTTCGAGCATTTACGGCATATGGACTTTATAGCAGAATATTCACTAAGGTTCTGTTGCTGGAGATAGGAAGGAGCGGGAGGGGGGAAGTCATCGCCTTTGGCTTTCTCGCTTCCTACTGCCATTCCATTATTATCATTATGATTATTATTTCGACGACTCCTCCAGAACTTCTGTCCAGCCGAACTCAATACGACGACCGATACAGCGTAGACTATTTACAAATCATTACTTGTCAGCCCTCTCAATTATCACGGGATACATCATCCTTGTCCTCTTATCTGCCTCTTCGGCCATACATGTAAAGACACTCTATTTCCTCTCACCATCTCCCATCCCGCACAATCCCAACCAACATCTTCCCAATACATACACCAGAACCTCAACAGAACTCAAGAAGCTGCGAGCTATTTTATGGATATACCTCCAGGACAGGAAAAGAAATTTTCCAGTAAATGTCCATCTTTAGCTGTTTTATTAGCATTTTTGTCCATTTTTTGGCTCATGGGCATACAAATTACATTTTTGCTTTTTGCGCGGTTTGTATTAATATATTACCCAATTTAAATGATGCACATCAAACAAGACAAAAAAGAAAAGATGTAATAAAGCTTGTAAAAAAGCTTGTAAAATGTGAGCTTATTTGCCTATGAGTCAAAAATTGACAAAAATGTGTTAGGTTTTTAGCAATTTGTTTTTAGTATTTTCTTAGAATTTTTCTTGGGCAGAGGAAAAAGTTTGAGTCACAAAAGCCCAGCTTTTCTAGTTCTACATATATTATTATGTTGTGATGCTGTTGTGAGTGGAGGATAACGATGCAGAGGATTGTATTGTAGATCACTTGATTGACCCAGGAAAGAGCAGGGTCTGCATCTGTCGGGTTGTATTCCCGTGTAGCAGTAACTCTTATCACATAAACGCAATTGAAATGTACGAGGAATGGAATTCAGATATAATTTGATCTGGAAATATGTAGCAACTTGCTGGGGGGAAGAGAAAATGTTGCGCCAATTCGTTTGACGATAGATTCCGATGTGACTGGCCCCCTCATGAATTCCCATCTTTCATTATATCGCCATCCCACTTGCCCTTCGCCCTCATTCACTGTAAATACCAAGGATTTTATTCTATTTATTTATATTACATTATTATAAGCTTCCCTACATTCTTATCCATTAATACTCAAATAGAAGTAAAATGCAACTACAACCAATAGTCGTCTTCAGGCCATGGATTTTAATCACGATATGATAAAATCTGCCCACTATTTCTCCCACAAACCCTAGAAAAATATAATTTTCAATTAGATAACTAAGCAGGCAAAAACATCAACTCTGGTTTATAATCAACCGATTTTATACTGCGCAATTAACAATTTTTCCCAAGTATATACAAATAATCGCATTTTGTGGATTGAAATCCAAATCGTGAATGGAACTAACACGATCACATTCTGCAGTCATAAAACGCGATCCGGTCATTGTGTTGATTCCTTTTTAACCATCAGATGCAACGACAAAGTCTCAACAGCACTCATGAAATATGATCCTCCTAAATCTGCACAACTATCTCTTTTGTGTTTATGACTGAACAATTCACGGCATTCCAGGGGTGTACATTTGGTTTGCATTCATACGGATCCAATTCTTTACAACGCGTTACTTTAGTCTTTTTTCGATACAAATAAATTCTAAGTGAAATGCTTTTGGCGTTTTGGCCAGGGTTGCGTTTTGTCCGGACAAAACTTTTACTGTCCAGGATGAAATTAGTTTTGTCCACTTTCTATCCAGGACAAAAGTGGACAAAACTAATTTCTTCCAGGACAAAACTAGTTTTTCCCTGGATAAAACCACTTTCGTCCACTTTTATCCACACCTTCCTATCCGGACACCGCAACCCTGGTTTTGGCAATCCGGCCCGATTGAATTTGATCAACAAAGTCACACCAATAATATCGTACACATACACTTTACCCTACACTCCCATATAAGTGTATATTCAGTGGTAAACCTAGTGCTTCACCAAATTCAAAGGATTATATGCAAGAATTCAAAAGACCTAAATTCTCTAGCTTATACCAAAGCTAAAACGAGATAGCTAGCTATAGCCGGGTAAAATGGTTGAAAAGGTATTTTTAATTGTGGAAAATATCTCTAGGTAAGTTTCTGTCTAGTCGAATCATTTGCCGCAAAATTTTATTCCTCTTTTGGAATGACAGTTACAAGAGATTGAAATAACATTTTTTATTCCAAACGAATTTATGAAGTTATCTCTATCTAATGAGATGGTTTACTCAGATAATGCTTGGTGCATCAACCGACAGGGAAATATTGTGATACAAAACGGTGCTGCATGGGCATTCATTCATTGCATTAAATTATCACACAAGCCCCCATAATTCATCGATCAAGTAATCATGTCATGTCTACTCGACTCTATCCTTCTACTCTTTGGTTCTCTTCAATGTACTTAGTATACAAATCTATTCTTGCAGATTGTGCGTATATTATGGCCACTCTGCAGTTGTTGCCCAGCTACTACCCTGCAAGCCCTGCATTGCATTATGCTATGCTCTAGTTCTCTAATATTTCAGGAGAAAACTCAGGCATTAGGCAGTCATAATAATATTAACAATATAAGAAAATAAATCAACAGGAACGCACACAACTGTCACCACCACATCTCACATCATCTTTGCCCTTAATTTAATCAAACCGAAGTAAGCCCTAGCACTTGCTCCACCCATATATATGTTCCGTCCACCGACGGACAGTTACGTATTATAATATTCAGGACGGCTTACCTTGCTTTCACTTTTCCAGGGCTGTTCACACAGTCATTATCAGAAACCTATCTATGATACTATTCTACCCGCTAAGCCTATATTATTATTAATGAATATTAGTGAAATCTCCCTGCGATAATAAGCGTTTTGGGTAAGCAAGCGCCCAGATGTACTGCGGAGTATCTTATTCAAAAGCCCTCGACTGCGGCTTTCCCAATGGGCGGACTGGGCAGTTGCCCAGGGCCTCGCGCTTTGAGGGCCTCGCGCAGAGCTTTAACAAACAAAAAAAATTGAAGTTCTTTCTGTTGTTTGCATTTCAGAAACACTGATTTTAGTTTAAGTTGTACGTTTTGATAAACTATATTTACAGACTAAAGTTTTTACAGCTTTATCGCTGCACAACTTGTGATGATTCAAGGAAGAAAGTATACTATTTCTCTAAAGTTTATAATTTGAAACGTTAAAAGTATATCTCTGAACAGGGCCGGGGAATTGGGGGGGCAACCGGGGCGACGGCACCGGGCATCAAGCTGAGGGGGGCAGCAAAATAAAAGAAAAATGTTTTTTTGTTATGTAACCGATCTGTTAGTATTTCAAAGAAACTATACTCACAAAAGACCTGTTGCGTTAATTTAATATGCATTATGTACCAAACGTAAAATATCCTATTCGCCATTTAGTTAATTTCAAACTATTCTTCTAATAACCCAGTGTTCCCAGTCTGCCCAGTCTATAAAATCAACGTTAATGCCCAAGTGCAAGTGGTCCATTCATGGCTGTGCGTTATGATTGGTTGTCCACGTATGGATTCTTTTGCCGTTTTTGACTATCATGGTTCGGAGCACGATTTCATAAATAATATGCCCAACCAACAGCACTATTACATAGGGTGCTCCACCCATGGACTCAAGGATCTCGAAACCATCCCTGTCCATGGATGGACCAGCTTGAGCATTAGCGTAGAAAAGTGGTTCCACTTTTCAGTTTCTTAATTTTATTTTGCCTTAAATATCAACCGATTTTGATGAAATTTTCTACACAGTGAGAGAAACTCCTTGAGGTTATAAGGCATATCCGCTCTGAGCTAGGATAGGACAAAGGCCTAAAATCCATGGATGAACCACTGCGGGCATTCTATGGTTAATTTAGCTAATAAAATAAAGCTAATAAAGTTTATCAATTCTGATATTTGATTTTTTTGAACTAATTATTGTTTTTTTCAAAATTTTCTTAACCTCTGTCTGAGCAATTATGTATTTTAACATTCCAGTAATTAAAAATTCAACAAAAACAATGTAATTATCATTGTACGATTCCGAGTTTGAAAATAATCCTCCAACGTGAGCACTTGGTTTGTAATCCTCCAATTAATAACAAAATTAGTGATTTCATCTTCCCTCAACCCGTCTCCATCCAAATAGAGTCAACTCAAACTATCATCATCCACACTGTTTCAACCCCAGCTTTCCCAACACTAACCGTGTCAATCCAAATCGTCTCAAACTAAACCGTCTTGGCCCAAACCGTCTTGACCCAAACCGTCTCAACCCAAACCGTCTCAACCCAAACTGTCTCAACCCAAACTGTCTCAACCCAAACCGTCCCAACCCAAACCGTCTCAACCCAAACTGTCTCAACCCAAACCGTCTCAACCAAACTGTCTCAACCCAAACCGTCTCAACCCAAAACCTTCTCAATCCGAACTGTTTCAAAGCAAACCGTCTCAATGCAATGCAACCAGCATCTATTCCAGGGACGCATTGAAGTATGGGAGCTTACGGGTTTTTGCTAATAGCAAAAAAATCGAGGTCCGCGCGATTGTTTTCAATTTTTAGGCTATTTTTTTGACCCATTCTCGTCAAAAAAATGCCAAAAATTTTCGCGATACGCGCGAATATATACATTTCAGACATCTATATGAAATGTTAGCCCCCATCCGAAACCCAATCTTGTAAACATTCTTGACGTACCCAAACCGTATCAACACGAAAAGACTCACCTAAATCTTCTGTCTTAAGTCATATAGTATGAGCTTTAAATTTTGCTTTCTATTACTTACCCTATAGACTATATTAGTATCATATGTTATGAGCCACAATAATAATTTTCCCCGTTATTAAATTCTGGAATGACTTTAAAGTTAGTATAAAGTGGGCATCAAAATAGCATTTGCCCGGGCAGCATGAAAACTTCACCGGCCCTGTCTCTGAAATTTTTAATCTGATTTCATTGAACAAAGTTGCATTTTGCAATTCACTAAAACCACAGGATTTCAGTGGTTGCAGACAATTAAGGACGCAGTTTACCGCTGGTTGCTAACGAAATAAATATGATTTCCAAAATTTATCCCCGAAAATTGCGTCAATTGTCACAGCCGAAACCCCATAGTTAACCTGCCCGGCTATTCCATTACCTCAAGGGCAGTGCAATTTTGATAAACAGTGCAGTGCAGTGCTATCAAGGTTAAATGCGACATAAACAGCCGTCTCACGGTTAGTATTATTATCACCACCGACCACTAAATAAACCTGTACAATAAGACTGCTATTGACGTATTATCCCCATGGTGCAGTTTATATACCCACGTGTTAGGGTAGCAACCAATAACCAAGGGTAACAAACAATAGCCAAGGGTTAAGGAAGTTGCAGCTATATCACAATAGCATTAGCAGTCTTATTGTACAGGGACATGTTTTAGTCTATGTATTATCACTATGACTACGGCGTCAATGCTTGTATTTGACGGCCGTTTATGTCACAGGGACAATAGACATCCTTGATAGTAGTTATAACAACCATGGTTAAACCATAGCTGATAGAAGGTAATAGTTATACAACTTAAGCGGTACACAATGCAAAGAGTTTGGTTCAGATTTATGTAAAGTTCAACCCTTCTCTCAACAGCGGCAGCACTAAAGTCAACTATCTAGCATTTTATTATCATTTATGACAACACAATGCAGGTAACAGTTGTTGATTGTAGATTGTGCTTATTTTTTGCTATTTGTGGAAGATATTAATCAAAATTTGTTTGCAACATAGAGTGATTATTTGATTTTCCTCTTTACTGTGTGGTCAACAATTTATTAAGTAACAAATAATTGGTAGAATTTCTAAGAAACATGCCTCCGTGTTTTGCTCCGGCCTGTAAGAGTGGCTATAATAGTAGTAAAAGTGTGCATTGCTTTCGTCCTGATCAAAATACAGCTCAAAATTGGATTAGTATACTTTCAAAAATGAGAATTGACACTAAGTTTGACCCTAAAAATAAAAATCACTGTTTGTGTCACCTTCATTTCGATAGTGATTTAATTATCAAGGAAGATAAGTTCAAAATCAACGGTCAAGATGTTTCAATTCAAAGTATACGATGGAAATTGTCACCTGGTGCAATTCCAACTATATTTCCAGAAATGCCCTCCTACAGGCAAGGAAAGTTGCCAACCAAAAGGAAATCTTTGAACACTGAAGGACCCCTGCCAAAGAAAATAATATCTCCATTAGATGAGTTTCAGCTGACTTGGCGGCCTTTCTTAGACTGGAAAATTTCGTCTTCCGTAGTCAACATGAAAAAGTCATTGCAATTTGTTAACCAAGAAAAAATGATCGTAGAGGTATTTGGTTTTAGCTGCTTAAAAATAACGTTGTAAAGTATGTATTGATTCGACTACAATTTATAGAAACGATCTTTCAATATGTTTAAATCTTTTAAATAGATTTTTGAGGACCTGAACATCAATATTTATCTCAATAGAAAGAATATTACCGACGATATAAATGAAAAATTTCCCGAAGTACTAAGAAACCGAGCTTTAACTACAGAATGGATAAATACAATTCTAAATGACGTTGCTACTATCAAAATCTGTAAAGGAGTAAGTGGATATCAAAACATTTCCAAAATGCAGAAAGGAATCTTGATTGACGGATTTTGGTTTTCCACAAACTGTAAGAAAATCGGCAACGAAGTGGTATGTACACCGTGCAAGTTGTTATTACCAGCGCTAACCATGAAATCCATACGAAGTCAACTGAAAAAGCCTACCATGGCTAATAAAAGAAAACTGTAAAGGAATATGTTAAAACTTAAAGGAAATTGTCATACGCTCTTCACGCAAACACAAGAATGAAAATGGAATTGAAACGATTGACAATAAAATTAAAACACGTAAACAGTGCTACTGTGGACAACTTTTTAAAGAATGACAAGATTTCCGGACCATTTAGATCGGCAATAATACATTCTTTAAAAATGTTGAAATTGAAATGCTCCAAAGGAATGCGGTAAGTTAAAAGTATGAATGAGGTAATATATTTCTAAACCTTGTACACTTTACGATTACTGTGTTTATTTTGTGTATTCAGTTACGAAACGGACTGGCTGTTGGAGTGTTTGCTGTTGAAAATTAAATCCCCGTCTGCGTACAAGCATATAAGGAACTCAAAAATACTCCCCTTGCCTCACCCCAACACTCTCAATGGGTTGATTTCCGGTCAAAAAATGTGAGTTCGGGTTTAATCAGATATCTCTTGACAGTATTAAACGGGAATTTAACAATCAACCACAAAGAAGCCGACAAGGAGGCATAATGTTCGATGAAATACAGATAAGAGAAACATTAGACTTTAACAAGATTACGATGAAATTCGATGGATTTATTGACTACGCAAACTACACTGAGGAATTAATCAACAAAGAAGAAAAGGGGGAAGCTGGCAGATCATGCTCTAGTTATAATATTTCGTCCATTTACGTCCAAGTGGGTAAGTTGTAAACCTTATTTCCACAACCAACATATTACACAATCAACAGAAATATTAACAATTTAAACCTGTAGTAACTATAATATTAACTATTATGCTATTATTGTATCACAAAGGTACAGCCCATAGCAGCCTTCGCCACGAAAGGAGCTGCAAAAGAAATGCTCTACAAAAGGTGATCATAGAAGCTGTTTTAAAATTGGAAGAAGTGGGAGCCGAAGTTGTGAGTATAGTAGGTGATGGCGCTACACCAAACAAAAATTTTTGGAAAAGACTTGGCTTTTCAGGAAAAGGTTCCATAATTAATAAGGTATTTATTTACAATTACCAAATTTTTTGAGTTTTGTTAGTAATTAAACAATTAAATTTATACTTCAATAGATAATTCATCCTTGTGACGAAAACCGTAGCCTGTTTTTCTTGTGTGACGTGCCTCATCTTTTCAAATGCATTCGAAACCACTTCCCGTAAATACAACGATGTAACTGTAAGTGTATAGTTTGATAGGAAATTTTGAATAAGTAGCTATTGATATATTGAAATATATATTGAAATATTTTTATGCAATTTATTTTATTTACAGTTCGATGGTAGGAAAATTAGTTTCAAGTTCTTCGAAGAGCTATTTAAAGAAGATCAAAAAAGGCTTTGTGGCCTTAGAAAATGCCCAAAAATTACAAGATCTCACATTTACCCTAACAGCTTTGAAAAAATGAAAGTATCGTTAACTACACAGGTAATATTTAAAAAAAAATAAAAGTAGAAAGATACTGACAATGCTCTTTTAGTTATTCAGTAGGAGTGTTGGTACTGGATTGGAATTCTATCGAACAAAAAATATATCCGCTTTTAAGAATTCAGAAAACACTGAAATATTCACTCATTGCATGAATAACGTATTTGATGCTTTGAATGGAAGATTTGGGGAAGAAGGGCTCCGATTAAATTCAAGTCAAATGACGGTAATGAATAATTAATTATAATCTATACCATTAAGGGCGTAAATGTAACTAACGAATTTATTTATTTTTTAGTGTTTAAGAACATTTTTAAAGATTTTAAAAAAGCCAGCTGTTAAAGACTCTGAAGGAAAGTTAGTAGAGCATAATACGTTTGCCAGCCTGAAACTCTCTCTGCCATTCGGATCACTTTAAAGTCTGTCATTGAAATAGCAGAATATCTTATTTCAAAGCTTAGCTTTAAATATGTCATACCAATAAACTGAACCAAGACCCATGCGAGGTAATTGATCATAGTATAGTTCCAAATGTTTATATAATTGCATAATATCAGGCCAATAACTGAAAACAAATGTATTTTAGAAATTTTTTGGTCTCATTCGTGGTGCTGGTGGACATGAAGACCACCCTACAGTTGTCAACTTTCTGCAGCTGTATCGAATATTAAGCCTCTACACGCCGACGAAAACTATACTGAAGGGCAACATCTCACCGGGTCCTAATGACACAGTTTTGGTTGCTTTCCACGATTCGTTACGAAAGAAATCAAAACTAAGGAAGAAGAAATGCATCGAGTGGAAAGACACTGTCAACGAAATCCTCAAGGAAAAATGTCTGAATCAGAAAACGTTTCTGGAAATGGATCTCCTATTCTAGATTCCAACATAATTTACCACTTATGTGGTTACTTAGTACATAAGGCTAAAACTGTTATCGCCTGTGAGGAATGCCTTCTGTCTCTTGAAAGCCCTACTTTGGATAATTTTCACTCAGGTTGCAGACTTAACTCGTATTATGGATTATGGTAACCAACTAAAGTATCCTGCCTTACCCCTCTTTAAATTAATTTGCTTTAACGTTGAACCAACGTTAGTAAAATTAATTTCTAGGTAGGAGACATATACGGAGACATTTTAGTTAAAATTGTATCCAGTATGAATACGTTTACTTTAAAAGATATTGGGTGTAATATAGAAGATCATAAAGTTAACATAGCATGCAAACTAATTCCCTTTTACATTGTTACTCGCCTTTTCTTTTATGTTCGTTCTGTAAGAAATGATTTAGGGCATGGGAAAGCCACAAAAAAGAATCGGAAAATGTCAAAGCTTCAGTCAAAATAAATTTTAGGAAATAATAAAATTTCACAATCAAAAAACTGTTACAAAACGTTGCTAATTAATAGTTCATGGACGTCTATGTGATGACTTCCTACATAGTTAGCTATGGTGCTGCCGCTGTTGAGAGAAGGGTTGAACTTTACATGATTTTGTACCAAAACATTTACGCATGTTGGGTAACTATTAACCTTGTACAAGTATGAATGCACTGGAGAAAGATGCAAACAAAAAAGATTGTATTCTGAAGTAATAACATTGCCAATGACGACAGGTGGAAATGCTGTCGTCATTGGCAATGGCAACATAATACACTTCCCCATTTCCTAGAAACTAATTTTTTGAAATTGCGTTGACTTATGCCCTCGGATATTCCATCAACAGCAATTCGGGTCAACCTCTATTGCATTTAAAATCCATCATAGCATCTTCATATCGGCTTTTATTTCTCCCAGAGGATCAGTCCGATTTTTATGGGACCTACATTTTTGGAACCGTGAACTATCCAGGAACAAAAGTTGCCATTCGGAATTTTGATATAGTTGTTTTAAATGCATTTAAAAAAATCAAATTCCCAAAAAAATGAGTCATTTTTAGTTTTTTATAAAACGTTGATGTTTTTGGTCCATTCAAAGCAACTATATCAAAATTCCGAATGGTAACTTTTGCTCCTGGATAGTTCACGGTTCCAAAAATGTAGGTCCCATAAAAATCGGACTGATCCTCCGGGAGAAATAGAAGCCGATGTAAAACATTTTTTAACATGCATTTTCATAGTCCCTTGTGGTTGCTATGCAGGTATGAAGTAAAACCTTAAGGTTTCAGTAATCGCTGTTTCTAAACAGGAAATGAATATAGTTTAAACGAAAAAAATGAAAAAAATGAGACATTTTAACATTTACATGCTTACATTTAACGTTTATATGCTCTATAACAGAGGCTCAAACTCTTATTTTGGAAGAGTATTACTTGTCTTTAGAAGGAATTATTTCATTAAAATCCAAAAAATCATTAATATTCTTCACGATGATATTATTTTTATGACCAAGTTCAGTTAAAAACGAAAAAATTTCTCGCTTCGCTCGAGAAAGTTCCATAGTTTTAAATATAATAATAGTAAAAACTGCTTGACTATTAACTGCAGCAAAACAATTATAATATAATATATTTAAGGACCCCACAGCAAAAAAGGGTTTAAGTATTTTTAAAAATCTTTGAATCTTAATGCATAAGACCGCAGATAAAGTTTCACTTCCTTTTCAGTTCCTCCGCAATTGCAAAATTAGTTACTGAATAGTCTTCTTTTCAGGAGGAAGTGTAAAGGAAATGAAACTTAACTACCGTCTAATATTTATAAATCACACTCTTCGGGGTACCATTTTTAGCTGGCTAAAAATGATTTTGAATAGCCATGAAATACATGAAAAAACAATTGTTTGAATAATCAACCAAATCAACGACGATTTCTGCAATTTTAGCAAAACACAATAAATGGTTAGCATTCTGATTCCCGAACATATTTAAAAATTGCATTTTTGTTGAATTATTACTATAGGGCCTCGCCAGACCATTTTGCCCAGGACCTCGCAAATCCTAGAGCCGCCACTTCGACTAAGGGGTTTTCCAATATAAAATGGGAAATAGGAAAATAAAAACATCTTTTGACAGATTAATGTAAAACACAAGTAAATTTTTTTATTTTCAAAAATTATTTCGTGCACAAAATCTTTTTTTAAATCTGCTCTTCATATGACTTAAAAAGGATAGAACCATAATATAGAGCCCTCTAATTTCAGAGTGTATTTGTCCCAAAACTATAAGTTGATTCCTGGGACCTGTTCTCATCGCGGGCAAAAGTGGAATGAGTCATATCCTTACAACCGCTAATCTACTTTATAGAGACGTCCGTGCTGTCCGTCTGTTACTCCGTCTTACCCGAACGTCTAATTACATAAACCAAAAATTAAAAACCAATGCTTAGCCCGTTTTACTACTACAAAGCTTTTGGTTAAATTATAACTTTACACAAAGATGTACCTTGATTTCCACCAAAACCAACCTCTTATTTTGGATTAAATCAGTGGTTACTTTTTATAACTGCGTAGAATACGAGGAACTATGTACTCAATTTTTTTATTCACAGGTCACGCTGGACACAAAAATTCTTCAAAAGTTAGTAGACTTTCGAATTTTGGAGTTCATTTGATTTTCTCCAGAAAGTTGTTTTCCGGTTTCATACAGAACGGTAGTATACTTGGTAAAAAATTTGGAATGACAGTACCCCTTTAACTGGAAGCCATCATGGTACCTGAGGCCATGTCACTTGAAGATTATTACAACTATTGCATGGTGATATCGAAGTCAAATGCCTTGAAAATATTCAATGATTAATGTGTAGTATAAGAGTAACTGAGTTTGTCTTTTATAGAATATTCTGTCTGCCATTTAAGAATCGACCAAGAAATGATCTAATCGTAAAAATCGGGTAACATGAAACCCTGGTTTCAATGGATAACACAATCTACTCTCGACAATACATAATATAAAAGGAGAGACTCTCTCACCTTATCTCGACACCTCAAAGCCTCTTTAGCTGCTGCCTTAACAATTGATCCGTAGGTGCAACTGATGAAAAGAGAAATGTTTTAAAATCTCCAGATAATTTAATTTTATTGACATTTTGACATGGTTTTCTTTTGAAAATGTACGTCACGCACTTTTATATGAGTGACATAATATTTACAAGTCAATGAAATAGAAATACTTTTCTTTAAGAGCTCGAGTCTTTTTGAGAACTCCTCTTTAGGGTTTATTGTTTCAGTATGTCATTAAATACATAATACAGTTTCAATTCCAAAAAAACAATAGGTACATTATAATATAACTGATGCTATAAATGCTACAAACCTACAGTTTTTTAAATTACAAAACCAAAATTATTAATTAAATAATATAAACCTACAGTAAATAACTAATTACATAGCTTTAATTTAACAATCGCACAATGCTAAATGCTAATTACATTTATACGCCTAGTTATAATATTATGAATTATAATATTATGCAAAGTGAAAACCTTAAATGCAATAAAATTCACAGAATTACTTCCCAGCTTCATCGCCATCCTGCGGTATTATGCTTTCATCCGGAGTTATTACTGGCTCCTGTGTAGTTGATTCCTCCGAAACTTTCTTTTCACTTTCCTCCTGCCCTATAGTGGTTGGAGTCTGTGGTGGATTTTCCTCGATAGATTTAGGAACATCTGGTCCAATTTGGTCTTCTGCTACATCTACAACTGGTTCATCACTAATTATTAGCTCGTCACTTTCTACTTTGCCGTCAATTTCATCCTCAAGGACATTTGGTGCCTCAGTTACCACTTCTTCAGAACTCTGTTCACATTTTTCAATCTCCGGGATTTCGTCGCTTTCTGAAACATTTGAATAATATAATTTTAGGTCAGTGTCTGTGTAGTACAACAATATAAGAGATGTATACGGGTCACCAATAATAGGGTAGTAGTAATTAGTAATACGTAGTTTATTATAAAATCTGGCATTCTGAATTTATGGCGGGATTTCTTTCCTCAAAAGAAACTAGTAGTACTATCATCCATCAACATGTAATGCAGGGGTTAATACGAAAATGGAAAATCCGCAGCAACGTGTAAAAATAGGTAAAGATTTTTCAATCTTTTCTTTCGAAATGCAATACTTACAAAAAGTTTTAAGTTAGAGTCAATTCACTAACAACATTTTAGTAACGCATTTTAAAAACAAATTGACTCAACGGTCAATTAATTTTGTCATTAATATTCTGAATAAATTCTTTGAATAATTAGATCACATTCGGTATTAAAAAATATCTCTTTCTTATTTATCAATTCCAACTCCAAGGCCCCAAATCTCGTTAAAAACTTTTTTTCGGCTCTTTAATATCTACACTTCTTACTCTTAAAATTGTTCTGTTTGCTCACTAATTTGTTACAGAGGAAACTACCATAATCAAACTGACCTGCTATTATTAGCTCGTCACTGTCCAATTTCTCTGGAATTACAGACATTGTGAGAATGGGAGGATCCACATCCATTGGTTCTTCTGTCTGATCGCTTACAACCTCCAGAATATGTGTCACTGTTGGTGGTTCTTGTGCCAGAATAGGCAACGAACTGTCGGCAACTGGGCTCTGGGCAACTGGGACTTCAACAGCTTTTGTCTCAACAGCTATCATAACCGGCTCCACGACAGCTGTAACAGGCTCCTTAATTTCTGGGGGCGGTTCTTCTACCTAATACGTCACAAGAAGGGTAAAATTATTTTTCATTATATTTACGAATGAAATATTAGAGTGAGGAGACACTTGCAGATAATTTTTGACATTTCAAAGGAATTAGTCAAAAAAGATAAGTGTGTCAGCTCGAATAAAATTAAATCAGCCAATGAGTTTTAAATGGTTGCAATAATAAATTACGTCTTCATTCGCCATTGTTAAGATGTTGTCGGGAAGAGGGGTTGACTCAATAATCGGTTCGACAGGTTCTTCTACAATTTCTTTTGATCCTTCGTTTAAATCTTCTTTAGAGTCGTTGATTATTTTAGATGCTTCTGGTTGCATTTCAAAAACAGGAGGAGCTACATCAACATCCATAGGTTCCTCTACCTCCTCTAGTGCTGCAACCTTTGGAACTTCAGCTTCACACTCAGCTGAAAGGATCTCCGTGGGTTTATGTTCATCGGGGACAAGAGGGATCGGGGTCGGCGCACTGTCTGTCACACAAGAATCATTCACTTCATTGGCAGTTAAATCTTTCATGATAGTCTCCTCTTCTTCTTTCAGAGGTTCCGATATCGCCTGGATCTCTGAAGGAGCTGATGGAACCGGCGTTTCAGCTTCTACACGAGATTCATTGACAACCGTCTCAACTGCTTGAGAAGGAACGACTGCTACTTTCGTTGCTTCTGTTTCCAGTGTCTGTACTTCTGAAACCATTGTTGTCGAATCCGATAAAGCCTCAATATTTTGAACGACTGACACCGATGCCGACTCGACTTCTTTTTTCCCAACTTCCTCTTCGATCGCTTTTAATGTCTCTTTAGTCGTTCCCTCCATTTCAGACACAGTTGACTGTTCTGGTGCCTGAATATTCACTTCTTTCCCAACTTCCACTGTCACAGGTTCATTCTGATGGGCCACCTCGGATTCCGATTTATCTAGAAATAGTCAATGCAATGTTAGTTATTATTATTAAACATTCGAGAAAAAAATTATTGGAAGTCATTCGGTCGAATTGAGGTAACTTGACGATCCACAAACCTGAAGCTGTAGAATTTTTTGCAGGTAGCGGGGCCAGAGGTGGTGGGATGGATGGAGGAGGTGGGGCATTTTTCATTCTTTCGTCAAACTCTTTTTTCAATAATTCGTACTGCTTTTCAACTAGTTTTTGAAATGTGTCCTCTTCTACAGCTCGCTTACAATGCTTTTTCAATTCATCTTGGAAAATATCACTCGATTCCATAAACCTCTTTCTTTTCGCGTCAAATTTCTCTTCAATTTGCTGTAGTTCCGATTCCAGCTTTTTCTACACAAAACAAACGAACACAGTATCAGTGACCAAATTACTAATTAGGCATCTTTTAATGTAAAACCAATCTGTATGGGTTTACCTTCCGTCTACGTTATTATTTATTAATATTATTATTTATTATCGTTATTACTATTTTTCATCATGATTTATGAATGTATTGATTTTACCTGATGCATTGTTAAAGATTGCACCTGTCTCTTCAAAACTTGCATTCTAGCAGCAGTAACTACAGATCTGATGTCTGGAACCATGGTGTCAGAAAAAATCTCATTGATAAGTCGATGATTCCTCAAATAGCGAGAATGAGCTTTGTGCTTTTCGGTGAACCCGTCATCTTGGTCTAATTAGAAAATATCATTAGTTAATGTAAATTACTTTTATTTGTTACATTATTACTTAAATACAGAAATACCGTCTTCGTCCTCGGCTGGTTGAATTTCTATTCTTCTTTCAGCTGCGGCAGCTGACTTGCTCGACGAGTTGGCTCTTTCGTTATCTCTGTCATTCAAATCTTGTTGGGCTGCAATAACATTATTTTAGGGTATTTAATTGCAATGTGATGACTACCTTACATCCGAGTGGCAAACGGCTTTAGCCATTGCTTCAAAAAATAAATCAATACTAAAAGAAATGAACCTCTTGTTTTTGCAGCAATGTAGGATTGATATTGAGGAGAATTGTGGAAAATCTTCAACGACCGTTCATATTCAGTCTGAAAATCAAACGAGAACAAAACTTATATTCGTGTGCAACTCTTATTTAGATAATCACCGGCAGGATATTATAGATAAAGGTACCTTTTCTGTTTCGTACTCAGTGATGTATTCTTGTTTTTCGGACTCCGGTAAGTCTCTCCACATTTGCCCAATAATTTTTCCGATTTCCCATAACTTCAGATCTGGATTATCAGCTTTGACTCGGTCCCAAACCTTGCGACTGTATCTCATGTAGGGCATTAGCGGTTTTTCAGGAGCTTTAGGGGCCTTTGGGATTTTCCCATCCTACATCAAAACACGACCGAGTGAAAAATAGTAAAAACACGTCTAAATGAGTAGACTAAAATGTTACCCGCAAGAGATTGACATTTGAATTTAGCAATCTTTTTGTAATTTATCCAAATAATCCATTTTTATTTTGAATAAAATAAACCACAGTTAGACATGGTACTTACTGCAAATCCTTTGGTTCCCAATTTTTGCGGACTGAATGCTGGGTGACTGTGGCATGTTTGAATAAATGGATTGATGGCAGAGTCTTTTCCAGCGGAACTTCCTCCAGCTCCAGATGCCCTTAACCGTTCTAAAAAATGTTAAATTAAGGGTAAGTTGTCCAATCAAACTACCTCTTAATGTTTGAACGTTCATAGAGGATTTGTAAACAGGGATATATGCATAGTTTAAGATGGAATTATTATTACAAAACCGTAATAAAATCTTATATTATAAACTAGAATATGATCACAACGCAACAACAGTTATTGCTGCAACTCCCATTGCTTCCCTAAATAAAAATCCATAATAAGAGTTTGGGTGTTTCTGCCATGACACTTGTACAAAGTCTGCACAGAATTCTAATAGAAATGTTTCTACTAACAAAGCAAAGGTTGAGTAATACTTTTAATTAAAAAGAAAAATATAAAATCATAAAAGTATCACTACTAAACAGTTGACAAAATTACCTTTCAGAATGTTGAATGTCGGCAAACTATGAGTCATTCCATCTACAATCAATCAAATACTAAAAGTAAGAGAAAATCATAAACGAAAAATCCTATTCATGCTCTGAAGGACGACTAAACTACTCTCAACACGCAAGATAACTACATTTATAGCAAAATACTTCTCCCTCTTGACCTTGACTGCCTCAAGATACATTAGGTATATTATGACTTATCCATAACTGACCGCGTGCCGTGCCTGATCATGCTTGACACACATTGTCATACTAACAATATTTTATCTACACGAATCCAAAACACAACAAATTACGAAAATTCCGTGCAATTACAAAGTCTGCAAACCAAATAGGCCTAAAACATTTAAATATTAACTGATCAAGATTTGGCTGAAATCAGGATACCTTCACAAGGGAGAAACGTTTAGAAAAAAGACCAAAACAGGAAAGCAAATGCCTATAGGCACCGAAAATACTGATGTGACCACTGACCACATTAAAATAAAAGTGTCTCCCGTAAGTACGATTACCCTTATTTCTAACAGCCACTAGCCGATTCAGCATATTAAGCTTCTGTTCCAAAAAATACAGTGTATTGCTAAAAATAATATAATAGTAGGCAAATATTATTTAGAAGAAACGGTCAAATGGTTAATAGATAACTTTAATGTAAAAAGTAAACGTTATTTCACATCCACACTGATCCAAGAGCTATAAAAAGCATGTGCGATACAATATGTATTTACTATTAGTCCTGATTTGCCATTTTAAACGAAATAGCACTGACACAGATTTCAGCGTTAATTATGTTGTGCACTGCACACTCATCAAGCATGCACGATAACGAAATATTGTGTTAAACCATTAAACTGTAAGCACCAAAAATACCCACCAGCCACAATAACAGTAGTTTTGTTCCCTCACAAACCAGAAAAGACAACTGCTATACCCAATGATTAAAGAGATGACCAACGTTGATGCTTGTACTAATTCCCTTAAGTACTAACAAACCGGTACGTAAAATAAAACTTACGAGATGTAATAGCTGATGTGTGACGATAATTCGGCGGCAGAGCCATGGTACAGTACTGGGTCCGACCTAAAATATTTTAATAATAAAAATTGATAATAGTACGACCAATGATACTTTTTTATTTAACTTTAATAATTTGTAATAATGATTGAGTTTCTTATTATAAGTCTCTGGTGGATGGGCGACCTCACTAAGGAATAATCATCGTTATTGCGCTCGATAGATACCCCACCACTGCACTGAAGGTAACGTGCATGTACAGTCAAATGCAGTGGTGGGACATCTATCGAGCACAATAACGATGAATTATTCCTTAGTGAGGTCGCCCATCCACCAGAGACTTATAATAAGAAACTCAACCATTTATAAAATGGACTTCGTCAAGTCGGGTGTTAAGGGCTTGACTCTTAAAGACCATCTTTCGTTCATTCTCTTACTATATTAATTTTGAAAAGTTCAGACTTCTTCACTCTTCTTTCTACCAATCCCAACACTTCAGTAAAAATTTCAGTTGTCTTCTTCTGGTAGGCATTGATAATTTTCAACTTTTTAATCCTCTTTTATTTTCCGCTATCATTACTGGACATCCAATTTCCCCAGAGATGTATTAATTAATCTTCGAATTCAAAATAATAAACTTGCAATTTTATTAATATATGTTATTAATAATATACTTAATACTTATAATAACTAGTACTAAAATATCGAATAAACAGTGAAATCGAAAACCCGGATAATAGTAATAATAATACATTTTAGTAATTTTAGTCAATAGCCAACTAGATTCACTACCACGATGAACCTTACTGACTTTTACTATTACGATTGAAAAAGGTCAACGGTGAAAGTGGTGGTGTCCGACCTTCTAATTTCTAAATGTTCAGGAACCTGGTGCTTAGGAGCGTCTCTACGTGGATGATGGAAGGACAAAGGAATAAGGAACTAAAGATGAAAAGAAAGGATCCTATCCTGGGAGAAAGACTCCTTACCAGTAAAGAAAAGAACTTATCCGATTTCTTTTTGAAATTGGGAAAATTTTGCCATTTGCGGTATCGAGAAAGTTTTCCTTCCCACCAAACAGCCAAGCCAATAATAGCAAGCGTTGTAAGTAAAAATTGTGAACGAAATGTCGTTTTTGCTCCGCGGAAGAAATAATGTTTCAAAATTCGAAGGGGCCTTCTGGGGTTTATCGGACACCAGAGACACCACACAATGACACGGCATTTGACAAGATTGGATCATATTAAATTTAATGATTAACTCTTTCCTTAACATTACTATTAAATTAAAGCTTGGGAGTTTGGTTGGACAACTTGTATTTTTTCTACTTCTTTTCTTAGTGATGGTCATTGTAAATTTGCAAAGTTAACTTACCTTTACATGAATGGTGAATTAATTGAAAATTGATTTACCAAATAATTAAGTATTTATTATTTGTTTGAGTGAGTTATATGAATGGAATGTTTATCCTTATCCTTATCCTTATTTGAATTTGAAACCAACGCTCACCATCAACCAATAAGGGAACAGCTGCGCTGCTATGCTATGCGACTATAATAACTATACCTTAAAAGCGTTATAGACTATCAAGAATATTGCAGACTTTGCAGATTGTCAATATAGTCGTTCACCATTAGGATTTACCGCCGTGCAGTGAATTCCTTTTTATCGAAGAGAGAGTAAAATATACATTATTAACATTATAGGAATGCCTGGTGAGTCTGTCTGTCTGTGAATGATTTATGCATATTATTGAAATTTTTGTCGGTTAATCGTTTAATCGTGGTCACTCCTAATACATTATTAAATAATTTTTTAAAATTACATTTTTAGAAAATTATTTATTGTAGAAGTAACGACGGAGCGGCTCGACTTCTTACGGTGCGGCGGTTGTCGTCGTCACTGCTGAGACTGCTGAAGGTCTCTGACTCATAATGAAGGTACAGTGTACAGTAAATAATAAGGCAGTGGTAGGAGTAACTCACATGATTTTGACAGTGCAAGTGTTTGACTTTTTGTACTTTTCAGCAAAGCGATGAGATGAGGAAAGTGTAACAGAATGTAAAGGATTCTGCAATTCTCCAATACAATACAGAGAGAGAGGATACATATTACATGAAGGTTGCAAATTTAGGGTTTCAATATTTGTGATCGTCATTGCCAATTTCCCTCGCTTCAAAATTTCCACATAGATAGTTTTGTTCGACATAATAACAACTAGGTACACATTTTTAATTACAACAAAGAGGTTCATTGATCATTGTATTTCAGTACAGAACAGAATTGCCTGTAAGCTCTGACTCTGAAGTTTAACTTCTGACTTCTAAATGATGTCTTTAACCTTGTACTAAATTAATTTTATATCATGGACTGATTACTATTACTGATTTATGTTTATGACAACTATGGTCGTCAATCTAAGTTCGACCAACATTGGAAATTGGAAATATTTTTGAATATCGTCAAGTTGTAGAGGCTAGTGGTTTTTCTTTTTATTATTCAAATTTGAAATTGGTCGTAAGGTACACCCGAACAGCTGACCGACAATAATTTATTTATGTAACATTTACATAAAACTACACTATTGACAATTGAGGTTCAACGCTGAAGTTACTAGGAAATTCATGAATTAAAATTTCAATCACTGATCACGAGTTTTTTAATCAGTTCAATAACATTTTATGACGAATGATGTGTCTCAGAGAAAATGATATTGACAAGGCCAAGACGTCATAAAAGTATCAATCATCATTTCATTGGTCATTCATGCCAAGGTTTGTTAATTTTTGAAAGTTGAAAATTTTAAATGATAAATATATATGTAGTTTAATATAAGAAAAACAATATTTTAATCATTATGTAATGTACCTATACCTCATATTACCGAAAGGCGAATAGTATAACTTACAATACAATGATATTTTCAATTGAAATTGAAATAATTGTTGTTGGTGTAAATGCAGATATATTCAACAGTATCCTGTAGCCATTGGTGGGATTGGCATATTTATAGTTAATTGGCAATTGTACTTACTCGATTAAGATGTGTAGAAAATGCATTATAACTTTTGAAACGTTTTACCTGACGCGTTTCAACATCCAATGTCATTATGCAAGATCACAAAAATGTAATACAATTTTCTATAAAATTCATGTTTACAAGTCTCAAATTTGAAATTCTGAACGATAAGCTAAAAGACAAAAAACGATTCTGATTCGAAATCTCCGTCTGGCTGGAGTTAAAGAATTAAGTCTAAACTAAAGGCTATATCCAAAATTTAAAACTGTTGAGAAAACGCATAAATATAACTATCTTCGGTTCGTACTTCAACTTCATATAGTTCGTATTTGTATTGTAACAGTACCAAATGGCTCATTCGGATTACTCTAAAACTTTTGAGGCCTACATTCCACAATTAAGTGCCAAATATGCAAGTAAAAAGAATCTAGTTTCGAAAGGGTCGAAATATAGGCATTTTCTCTACATATTACAATGTTCAGCATGGTTATCGATATAATCGTGCGGAGCGAGAAATATTTTGGCAGTTTGAAAAGTAAGTTTCTTTTTCTAGGATTTCTGAGAGGGGGCTTCAGCCTGTAAAATTGGCCCTCGACGAAGCGTCCCAAGTAGATGCAAAATTGAGTCATTTTCATGTTTTCTTGTGTAAAAAATTTATACTTTCGGACTCCGAATATTAATAATTAGTATATATAATAATCGCAATATATCACTATCATGTTTTTTTAATTTGCCCAACATACGCCAACTATTTCCACCGATATCTAATTTGACACCCGCATATTATTGCATATATTTCTTATATAATTATTTTTTTGAAATGATTATATTTTTGTGGTTAGATTAGTCGGTAGACGTGACGGTCAACAGTAATCCCCAGAGACCGATGACACAGTGGTTGGTAGCTTGGATGTTCTTGAGATCAGTTTGCTTCGGTTCAGTCGGTGTCTGTGACCTATTCTAACTTCATAGAAAAAAGTCGGATTCAAACAAAAATTAACAAACCTAAACCACTAAGTCCTACCTAAATTAAAGGTAAGGATCTGTCCGATATTTTTTACTTTTATTGTCGTTTTTATTTACTGGCCTTTTACATTTACTTCGTAAACGACTTTTCCTTGTAAAGAAGCCTATTTTATTCAGGAGAGAAGCTGTTTTTCTCGAGTTTTTTCCAGGAATATTTCCTAAATTACTTGGAAATAGAGCACAATATTATGTAAATGTTGTTTAATTTTTAAGCATCTTTAAGTTAATTAATTATGGAGATATTTTTTATTTCACAGGATTCGTGAAATAGAATCTACCCATGTCATCAGAGCGAAGTTATTTAGATGGAGTCCCCCTGCGTCTCTCAACCAAGTTTTTTCCAATTCCCCGAATGCACTTTAAAGAAATTGATATTCACATTCCAATCGACGCTCTTCAAGAAGATGTAATTAAAACGGTTTGAAATATTGTTTGTCATAATTGTACACATGATTAATCGTTTTTTTGAATTATTTTTACAGTATGATTTTTCATTGGAGCGAAGTGCCATAGCTGAGGCGAAAGCTTGGGAAGAGGAACAAAGACTTAGAGAAGAAAAAGAATCTCAGGAAAGACTTAAACGACATAATGAAGAATTGGAGAGGTTGGCAGAGTCCATGTCAAAAGCCGATGCAGGGAATGGAGAGTCGAAATCCGAGGAAGTGACCGAGACCTCTTTGTCAGAGCTGGAGGAAGATAGCAAAGAAGGCGGAAGCGAAGTTGTGTCGGAAAGTCGAGGGACGGGAGTTGGATCCCCTTCTCAGTCAAAAATTAGTAGCAGCCATTCAAGTGAGTCTGTTCCGCCTGAAGAAGAAGCAGTTGGCGTGAGTGCGGAGAGTTGTAGCCAGCCCGGACTATTCCCTCAGGAATATATTCAGACATACCGTCAAGATATTGCTGGAGCAGTTCTCCAGCCACAGCCGCAGGTTTGTAATGACTACGATTCAAATAAACCGGAAAGGATAGCGAATAAAGACTCGGACCATTCTTATCACCAGTCAGTGATTCCTGCATCGAAAATAAATCTAAATCTATCGGATTTCGAATCGGACACAGCAAATCCCTTTGATAATGTAGAATTGAAATCAATTAATGATATGGAAGTGCTCGCCTCCGTACTGAAAAATAATAGTGTGACCGCTCCCAATCCGCCTCCTCCTCCTCCTCCTAGTCGAACTGTGAACATGAATTATATGAACGGAACAGCTACTATGGGCTACAATAGTGAACAGAGTCACCCGATGTATTTCCCGCCTCAGCCACCCACCTATCCTAATCACTCAAATCAGAATTTTTCCAGTACGTGGGGTGGGTACTACAACCCCTCCTCCTCATCCCCATCCCCTGCAGCTGTCACCCAATCTACCAACTTAGAAACTCAGCCTCCAATCTCCAGTCAGTCCAATCTTCCTCCCAACTCTATCAATTCTTTCACGCGGTTTTATTTCCCACTACTCACAAGCATGGCTAATTCCAGAGCTAATCGAGATAGAAATAATATCAGTCCATTTGGTGGGTTACCTACAACTTCAAATGTCTATGGAAATCCCCCAATGATTGGTATGGGGCCTACATCAGCGGCAGGACCTCCAATCGTCAATCAAAACCCCATCTCCACTCCGGCACCCACTAATATGTATGTCCACAATAATAGCACTCAGCACCGACTCGTCGCTTCTCACTCGCCTTCTCAGCTCTACTGGGCTGATCCGCCGCAAATCGGGACGAATCCCTATGTCAATCGTCTTAGCACTCCGCCGTATCCTAATGAGGCTACTCTGTCCTCTGGTAATCCTAGTTTTCAAAATACATCCAGTTTGTCAACCTCTCCGAAGGGAAGTCATCCCACACTACATTAATTTACTCCTTTTCTACTGGATAACAAGCCTTTCTTACGTACGTAGCTTGTAAAAATTGCGTGGGGAATATTTTCGTTCGTTAATATTCAATTGTGTGATTCTATTATGTAACACGATACCAGAAATAATGTAATAAAACGTTAATAAATTGATGGATTTCATAAACTATCTATAATAATCAAGAACACTGCAATTTTGATGATGTACATTAAAGCCAACAATTCATCCGCAAAAGCAAAATTACTTTCTTATTTGCAGTACACACCTATTTTCAAACTTTTTGTTTTTCAAACTACTTTTTCATGTGGTTCAATCCGTCTTTAAAATAAAGGAATAAATGTGGAAAAGGAATTGCCTTTTTTACTTGAAGAGATTTATGTGACTTCTTCAGGGGAAGGGTAAAAAACCCTGCGTGTTAAAAATAATTTCACGGTCACTTGCTGTCCTTCGTAATTTGTATGAAGAGTAGGAAAGGGTTTTAATACCCAAGAATTTTATAAAAGTCGGTGTCATTTAATTTAAGTGTATTAAATGGAGGTCGGGGTTAAGCGCAACACAACGACCATGCTATGCTATTCTTTAAAAAAAGCTATGCATAATTGATGATTGATAAGTAAAAAGGTCTTTATACAGACTTTGTATGTCACAAGACGATTTATACAGCAAATTATGTTTGCTTATCGCATTGTATCCACTAACCACAGTGCAGTGTAATGTACGCATTACGTAATGATCCGATCTCGTCAACCAATACCTTCATACTGTTGTAATTAGTTCGTGCTATAAGCCTGACCATGGTAAATAGTATTCTATTTAAATAAGTTTATTTATTACTTATATTTATGATTATAGAACACAAGCAAGATTAGAGTTAAAGTGAACTGCACAGATACCATCTTTTTAAGTGAAGTTATAATGACTATATTTTACTATACGATACGAAGTTGAAGTATCAAAAACCTTCTTATTTTCAACCAATGACTAATAATTAAAATGCTCTATTCTATTTCCCATTATTATGCCCTTTTTATCTGCGCATTTTTCGAAGTGACCATATTATTATGACACGAAGGTGTAGTATAATCGAAGGAGGCAAGAGGCAATTTGGAGAATCAAAGGAAGACTATCAAACAAAAATCATCCGACTCCATTCCCCAGATTTCCATCTTTTTTCATAATTTCACATTTAACCTGAACTGAAGACTATTTATTTTATACAAAATTACAATAAAATGAATGATTAACTAAAACGCCAGGATACAAAACAGAGGTACTTTTCAATAGTTTACAGATATTACATATTATTATTGTTTGGCATAAACAGAATTGACGGAGATAATAGAAATAAATATACATGGGTCATAAACAATGATCCGCGAGCATCAAAGAGAAATCAGTCTACATAGTCTACAGCGCACAATTGTCTCAAAAAAGTTTCTGAGTTTCTGTCTATTAAGAAATCAAAGGTTAACTCAAGTCCATAGACACGTCAGAGCGAATTCCGAGTAACTTGGGATTAAAAGAAATGTCGGCAAAGGCATCTTGTAAAGCCCGAAGACATGCAATAGATGAGTGAAATCCTCCAGCCTTCTCGGAAATCGAGGCTGCTTTTACATTTGTAAGGTAAGGTAATTTTCCAGTGGTTAATTCCTGTTGAGACGGTGGCTCCAGCCCACCCAAGTTAAGACGAAGAGGGTCATACGCAAACAAAGGAACTTCTTCCACTTTAGGCACAGGAAGAAATGAAAATCCTGAAGGGGCTCCCGTTCCTATTCGTACCCCTGACATGAATCTAGTCTGAGCTGCAGCGGACCCAGCAGCGGACTGAGCGGCGACATTGCTGTCATTGGCTTCTGCAGGTTTTACGGTGACCAGGGATTGCTTGGCAGCAGATTCCTTGTGAGAAGTGACAATATACGCTGCATCTGAATCTGAGAACATGAGATCGTCAATGAGAGCTTCGCGATTTTTTAATTTTCTAAGCTTCTCATCTCTTTCCAAGTTTGCAATTTCTTGACGACGCATTTCTGAAAGCAGATTTTCTTCTTCAATTATTGCTTCTAGTTCAAGGATCTCTAGCTTTGGACGGGCTTTCGATTTTGCAATCTGTTCTTTGTTGTCCTTTTTGTACTGCTCTATTAGTTTGGCTGTTTCAACAACATTTAGATTATTAACTAGATTGAATACTACCGTCTCCACCTGTAAATATATAATCAGTTCATCTGTTAACAGCGTCATAAATACATGATATATTAATATTATATACCATTTACCATATTATAATATTATTATATTTGAAATTAGCTTACTACGTTTGCCATAATTTTAAACATTAAAAGATTCCAAACTATAGCAAAACGGGCAATAAATCCCCCAGTTTCGCTGGCTCACTGGCTGATTGTTTCAAATAATGCTATTATTATGCTGTTATGTATTAATGTTTAATACCTGCTCTAAGTAGTCATTGTATTCCCTCAGGGTGGCAAAATCTGCTTCACTTTTGTTAAAGTCTTTTAAAACACGACGTCGAATGTCGACTTCTTTCTCCACCATGGGGTCTTCAAAAAGTTGAATTCTAAATCCTGAACGCCGAAGAGCCACTCCACATGCAGGGCAAGCACCAGATCCTGGATACGGCAAAATAAAAACAATTCTCTATACAACCTATCAACAATATAATCTATTTACTAGTCGAAAATGATAATCGAAATGTGTAAAGTTTACAAAAATGAATGACCTTTTACAAATAGGAGTTCAACGCAGCTGTCGCACAGAGCATGGCCACAGACATTTACCATCAGCTTTAAAGACGGATTTCGATACTTCGTTGTTTTACAACGAGGACACACTAAGTCTTCCATTGTCGATAATGACAATCAATGGCTGCAATTCTATTGCCGATGAAATCACAAAAATCCCTTTATCAATATTTACTCTGACAGATTCGAGAACTTTCAATAAGATGAACACTCAAAAAGAGTGGACAGGGTGAGAGGAAACATCCACCGGAACCAGTTGCCAGTTACTTCGTTGGTTTTCAAAAACAAGTCCACGGGGAAACACGTGATTCCCATCCCTACATTGCACTATTGCACTGCGTGAATGAGTGAGTGCCACTTGCCAGCCATTCCCAAACGGGCCGAGCGAAGAGCGATTATGATAAATGTTGACCTGACACTTGACACAAAAAAGTTTAAAAAACCACTAAGCGACTGACCTCACCTGTGTATATACGTGTAATGAAATCAGCAATATCAAGGAAACGAAAAAATCGGCAAATATTAAGTTATGCCCTGTAATATTATGAATGTTTATGATTTCAATATTTTTTTGTTCATGAAAATCAAATCACAAATTTCTATGCTATTTATTTCACATGAGACCGACTGAGACCGAAGACCGAACCCATTTAGTTCGACTTGCACTTCTTTTAAAATATTTTATGGGTATTGGAACATTCATAAATAGACTAAGGAGTTTTGCCTCGGGAGAGGGAGGTTAACGCGTCTATCTTTTCAAAAGATAGAGAAATGAAAACTGTAGGGTCTAATCTACCTAAAATATGTTCCACATTAAAAATGTATATAACTTATAAATGCAAAACAATTTCAAATGTAATGCAAGGCTAATCGGATAAACCTAATCTCAAATGTAAATGTTAATGCAAAGTTAAATTGATAAGCTAAAACGTTTTAAAATAAAAATACTAAACTAATTAAAAAAATATTATCTAATAGTTATGCTAATAAAAAATGCTAAAAATAATAAAATGCTAAATATTTCAAATGTAAATGCAAAATATTTTAACCAAATATCCAAAATTATTTACAACGAAAAAGCAAAATTATTTATAAGGTAAATATATATACTACAAAAAACTATTTGAAAAATAAAACGTACTACATAATGCAATAATATTATATAATAATAATATATTTTATTATAGTAAAATGAAATCAGAATTATTTTTTTTAAAACCAAAAAAATGCAAGACTTCTATTTTGTATTGAAAACGAAAATACATAACCAAAACTATTAAAAATTAAATACAAAATAAAAATGCCAATTTAAAGCTGTTTAAATTCAGAATACATTTGTTCTACTATGTTATGGTAAATACATACATATGACACTGTGTTTTTGTTTATGATTCATTAATGATTATTTAAATATTTGCATATTATGAAATCATTCAGCTCTCCCTACCATACATACATAGGTGGATAAATTTAAAAAGTCTAGGATTATATTATAGATTAGCAATTTTCTTCTTTAGCTGTCAGCTGAGCAGCTGAATTGTGATAAATTTTAAAATATCATTAAAGCCATAATTAAGTCAAAATATTTCTCTATTTCAAAAAAGAATTGAATATTAACCCTATAAATTAAATATTATATAATTAATTAATTATTATTATTACAATCAATGTGATTCGAACGTCAAGGGAGGGACTGTCATAGGTTCGAATCACATTGATTACAATATTATTTTATAGAGCTACAATAAACGAAAACTAATTTATATCGTTGTCACCAATCAATCATTAAAATGAATATTTGCACCGTTAAAACATTGAATGAAATTACTAAACTTGTCACCTTAAATAAAATTATAACAAAGCTTGTAGCTGGTGCTGGGCAGCATGTGTATTCAAATTTTAAATGCATTTTATATTCAGTATTTTGAGATAGAAAAAAATATTTTGTATTTTAGGAAATTCTTTTATTTTCAAAATACTTTTCTCAATGCATTATCCTTCGGATTCCAAAATGTTAATTTTAAAAGTACATGTAATCTATTAAATGCATGTTACGGATTAAATGCATACGGATATTAAAATACAATCTATTTAAAATACTTGCATTTAAAAACAAATACAAAAATATTTTGCAATTAAAAACAAATACAAAAATATTTTGCAATTAATTAAAAACAAATACAAAAATATTTTGCATTTAAAAACAAATACAAAAATATTTTGCAATTAAAAACAAATACAAAAATATTTTGCATTTAAAAACAAATACAAAAATATTTTGCATTTAAAAACAAATACAAAAATACTTTGCATTTAAAAATAAATACTTTTAAACATGTAATGGTATTTAAATGCATTTTGTTTAAATAATATATTATTTTAAAAAAATTAAGTAAATAATACAATACAATTATAAATTTGAAATAAGATTTATTTTGCATTTTAAGCAATTTATTTTGTTTTTAAAATATATCTAGAAAAAGAAAATACTTATTTCTACAGCATGGCTAGATGCATAAAATCTTTTTATTTTGCATGAGGCGGAAAATAGCTCGTCAGAAGAAGCGAGCTTATAGAACTGCGCATCCATCCGTCCATTAATATGATAACTTTCAAACACATGCAAGGAATTAGACCAAACTTGGCAAAAACATTGACTATGGACCAGTGACGATCCGAACATTGAAATTGAATCCAGAAGAATGACCTATTGACTCAACATTTAGATTTTAGATGGAATAAGATAGCAACCAATCAACAGCAAGTCAAAGTTAAATACAAGAAGTTAATAAGTGGACAGTTCGTAATGAAAGTTAAACGTAACGGACGGTATGCGGAACAGACAGGACACCAGGATGAAATTAGAACCATTACTTTCATTTTAGTCATTTCTTCCACAGGTTTCGAAAACGACATCAACTACGTGAAAATTGCTTTCAGCCCTGAGATACGAGGATTAAAAATATTCTAAGATACCTGGATGGGAAGGAACGTTTTCTGGTCAATGATTCAAATTTTTCAGGGTATAAGGTGGTAACCAATTTTCTTTTGATCTCATTATATAACTCATGAGATATCTATAATATAGATATATTCATATAGCATGAAATATCGATACACAACAAAATTATTATGTGATGCAGATTGCAGACGGTTATTGCATTGGTTACCTATTATGTGATATTTGATAATATTATGCAGTACTTTAGAAGAGAGGTGAAGGAGAAGTACGTAGAGAAATAATGAGTGTGTATTTCGCCGTATATTTTCGTCGTCATCGTCAACAATACATTGCGACTGCAGAGAGCCGTGTAAGAGCCAGGTGCTTAGAAGAACAGAGAAGTGCAAAAATTATATGCCAAGGCAAGGCACTCAGTTGAAGTATTTATTACTTCTTTACACCATCAAGAAGCAAGACAAGACTGGCTACCATTATCAGCTATTATTTACTAGACTACTGGTACTAGGAATATTAAAAGTGCTAGTGATATACTATAGTATATATCACTAGCACTTTTAATAATATGATACAAAGGTACACAACATGCACCTGCTTAGTTGCTTGCAATTACAACATCAATATCAACAAAAAATGAAGTTGGAAATTACGTACGTACGTCGATTTAAGGAGAATTGAGTACGAAGAGACGCAAAAAATTAGATACAAATAAGTTGCTACCTCGCAATATTTCTTGGAGTACCCACGTCATTCACCAACTAAACCCTACGTACGTTATTATCATGGGCACCTCAATAAATTATTAAGGTTCATAAGCATGGCAATGTTAATGGAAACTTGGCCTGTGTAATTGGCGTTAATTGTCCAAGTTCAACTCAGACTTCAAAAAGACGAAAAACAAAGTCATTATTAATTATGAATGAGATTTCTCAGAAACATTCCCTTGTTAATCTTAATCTGCCATATCATACACATTTATACACACATAATGCAAACGTCGTCATTATTCATAAGTATAAACATATGCACCATTGTTGCATATGATTGCGTTATCCTAACTATAATAATGTAGTATTATCTACCATTTTAATGTTATGCATATCCCAAATACGTAATAATCATCGAGTGTACATGATACTTTTTCATCTCATTCTTGGTTTGTTATCCAATCAATTTCCATTCTAAAGTCTCATAGTCTGATTCTCATTCCTTTCTTCAAATCACACACACAAACGAACAACAACTTTTCTCATTACTATCTCAAGCAGTGAACAGCTACTTAAATTGTAAATTACTACTCAGTAAGACGTTGATGTTATTTATCTATGTATAGGTATGTAGAATAAGTCCCAGTCCATGCCTTTCCATGACTCTATAATGATATTTATATTATCTCCTCCTAAAAATTCACAAGTCTATTTAGATCGTGGGAGTATTTACGAATTAATTTCGGAAGGGAAGGGGGGAATATAATCATTTCTATCATGCGGGTTTTTCATGCTCTTTCTAATCTAAAATAAAAATTCCCTTCTAAAGATAAAAATAGTTTCCTATTTAAATAGAAAATTCTCAACTAATTCCTCTCTGCAATTTACAAAAATTACTCCGAGGCATATGACCTCTGGGAGGCAAGAGAACAAGCGTAAATTGTAATTAAAATTCAAAATCTTATAAACGTGACCTAAATTCTTTATATTATATTGGTTGCCACTTTAAAGCTGATTTCTCCATGCTTCTGAATTTATTCTAAAATCATCTGAAGCCAGGAAAATGTTTGAAAAGTCATGTAAACAGTCATTCATGTTGCTTTTCAAATCTAAAGTTATATCAAAATGTTCAGGTTTTTTCAATTTCAGTTTCACCTAAGATAAATTAGAATACAAATTAAAAGGATGGGCTGAACAATACTGAACATGAACATATTTAGTTTTTATTATTTAGAAGGTTTTAAGAAGGATGTTCCTTTTAGTTATCAGAATTTGGCATGAAACATTGCAAATTCCTAGATTTTGAGTTGGTAATGAATCGTAAAGAAGAGTGGAAAATTATCTTTTATGACAAATCATCTTATCCTTGGATCGGGGCGTGGGGGGAAGGGGCTCCTAAAACCTCTAGTGATGTATACGCCCATGTGGTAAATAATAAATGAACTGCCGAGCGGTTAATCAGAGAAACGACAACGAGAGTGAGGGAGAGAGAGAGACAATAGAAGAATCAAAAGACATTTATTGTAATACAGACAGAAGTATACGAAGTAGCTTGTCCACCGTGGGAGAATTGGCAATCGTCTTGGAGCGTCAGTTCCACTCACCCAGCCCCAACGATACGAACTGGCTCACCTCATTTATATCTTATCCATCGACCAAGGCTTCTCCTAGGAGAATCTCGACTTTGCAGAATCTCAGATTGGCACTTCTCGTCGCTCTTCAGCTCCGACCACTTCTCTCTCAATCACTCTCACTCACGATGAAAACTGCCGTCGTCGTCCTCTGCGTCTTCGCTGCCATCGCACATGCCAATGCAGGTGCCCTCAGAGTCCGTCGTCAACTTGTCCCTCGCGAATTCCAAAACATTAATATTGAAAATTACCTTAAGGTACACTCTTCTCTTAAAAATCCTCCTTTTCTATTCAAAACTTTTTTCAAAGCTAATTTTCATTTCCAGTACTTAATACCCATTTTAATAATTTTGCATCTCTTTTTTGTGTAACACATTATAAATGTTTTTACAAATCAGATATTAATTAATTTAACTTTAAGACGAACTAGGATTTTAGCAATTTCTTAATGAATAGTTTCATTTTTTAACAATTTGCAAACAGAATTGTGAGTTATGCTTAATATTTTTCAAATTTAATTTTCTTCAAAGTTTAAACATAGTTATTAAAACATTTTATTATTTTTAAAAATCGAATAACATATATTTTTTGATTTGTGTTCCCTATAGAATGAACGTGCCGTAGCTTTCCAGTTAAAGTGCATTGTATATGATGGTGAGTCAGAATTTTAATTTAAAGATTAAGCTTAAGATTAAGTATGATTGAAAAAGGAAATTGTAAAAGTTGTAAAATCCTTCAAAATGTGCAGGACCTTGTGACCGTATTGGAAAATACTTGAAAATCACGATTCCTGAGCTGTTGACTAATCAATGCAGAAATTGCGACCCTGAACAACGGATGAGAGCTGGACGTTTGGTTGGTGAGTAATCAAAACTACCTTGAGTCTTAAAAAAATTTATATTTAACAATTAACATTGAGTGACTCGAAGAAGTCTCACCACGAAAGAGATAATGACCATTTGTTGTATGAATCTATAGCTCACATCCAACAGAATTTCCCCAAGGAATGGGAAGATGCAGTCAAAAAGTTCCAGGTGAGAGAGTTATTTTTTTCCTTTTCTTTTCCTTGTAATAAATCTCGTGTACAGTCAGTGGCTTTAGTGCAGTAAGTACAAGACAGAGTATTATTCCTACAATTCCCCTAAGAAGGACGCAGGTTTCATTACTTTGTTCTTATACCAAAGATACTCGTGTTCCGCAATTCTCTATGCAGATATTAGAGATACATTAACACAAACACTCGGCAATCACATGTGTGTATTGTTTGCTTTGTCGTAATGTAAAATAGGCACCTTTCTGTATTTCCTACAGATTACTCGTCGTTGGAATTTATTTATCAATGTAGTCATGCAGATTTATAGGAATGTAATTTTGTCTGTCTGTCTTTGGCAATTTTCTGAACAGGAATTGCACATTGCAATTTAATACTATTCTCCTATTCAATATTCGTTGTTGCTTCTCTATCTTATATAACTAGTTTTATAATACATAGGAATGTTTTGTCTGGCTGTGGACGATTTTTGATCAGGAGAAGTTTGTATTATGCACAGATTTATTTTTTAGAGCAGCTCTTTTTTACATCCGTTTGTTAATACAATAGAGATACGTATAAATGTATGTTATCTATTGTTTGTATAGGGCTTGTTAAAAAACGTGTGTGCAATGTAACAGGGATGATTTTGCATAATCATGTTATTAGCGTCGTCATTAGATTGTGTATTGATTGCAAGAGAATAGAAAAGGACAGTGTAACACTCGAATGAAATTGCAAATATTTGCATATGTGTGTCAACGATATGTGAGATTGTATTTATTGAGAGATCCTAAGACATAGATAAAGCAAATCAGCCTCTGTAGCAATGATAAGATATATCTTTTGTGAAGTAGTATGTCATGTCACAGCCATTAGAATAATAATAATAATAATGGCATAATAGGACTTGCAGATAAGAAGTTAATAGCCGGCTGCACTCCAAAAGTAGGAGATGAGGAAGTCGAAAGTGCATTAGATAATTGCAACTTTCTTATTTGTGCTCTCATTAGGGTGGTCAAGTGAAACCTGAAGATGCTCAGAAGCTAGAAACACTTTTGGGAGTCAAGTTGGACCCCAAGTTGGTCGGTGGGGAAGCTGCTGCCTCCACACCCGCTGCCACTCCTTCATCCCCAGCACCCCCAGCTGATGCTCCCGTCGCTGCCGCCTCCAGCACAACTGTTGAAGCCGCAACCACCACTACTACTACTACCACCACCGCTGCTCCCTCCACCGCCGCATCTGAAACTGTCAGCAGCAGCACCGCCGCCGCCACAACCCCAGCAGCTGTCTCTACTCCTGCAGCCTCTGAGCCTAAAGTTGAAGCTGTAGAGGCCGCAGCTGCTGATGCGGTTCCTGCCGCTGTCGCTGCCCCTACTACTCCAGAGGCTGCCCCAAGTTCCTCCGTAGCTCCACCTGCTTCCTCCTCAGAGACTCCCGCCTCATCTTCAGAAGCCCCGAAAGTGACCGAGGCTCCTGCTACGGCTGCACCTGAAACTAAAGCATAAAATTCCTTTAGGGAACCATTTATTTAATTTCCTTTTTTTGTATTATTTTGTTTCTTTACCTATAATTTGATGTTGAAGCTAATAACCAGTATTTTTAATTGTATTTAGTTTGGTAAAACTCACAAGTACTTTTATATATATAGATTATGTAATATTATATTATTACTAGTACTCAGTGTGCTCAATTATTTACCTACTTATCCTGCCTATGCCTACTTTAAGATTTCTACTGCTACTGCATTTATATTCAAGTATTGTAATATTCAAAAGAAAAGCCTGTCTTATTGAAAAATTGTGTAATTCAACCTGTCTGTGGGAGAAGCTGTTTCCCGGAGGAAATGTGGAGGAAGAATGCGCACAGCACAGACTGAAAAATCTTGAAGTGATATTTTGCGAGATTAGTACAGAATTTACACGATTATCATTAAACTTTGCCAGTGATATTTCCGATGATTGGTGTCTTTCTTATTATTCATTAAATGCGCACGTTTTAAAATTAAATGACAGAAATATTAATAAGACGAGGCAAAATTCGAATTTCGAATGGACATTGAGAAAAACTGTCTAAATGATGGAGTAGGGTAATTTTATTATACCCATCATAAAGGAACGCGGGTCGTTGGTATTTTAATCCTATTTTTGCCACCTCTTGTTTACTTATCTCAATCTCTCGGCGCTATTTAAATAAGCAATAAACAACTTCCGTGAATAAATACAATTAACTCGTGTTTATCTTGTCCGTCTCATTTACATAACTTTCTTCTCTACCGATTGCATAGGCATGGCATAGGTGTGTAAATTCGCATATAAATTCCGTCCACGGTCATAATAGAAAGTGGCATAGAGTGACAAATCATGGACATTGAAGATGATAGAAGATAGGACATTATATGATATAAATAGAATCCTTTAAGACGCAAGAGACAGAGAGTCAGAGGCTAATACTCTAAGGGACCTTGTCCGACTGCACTTTATTATATTACTAAGGAAGCATGCATATATCATGTCGTGTCTGCCATTTATGGGTCATTTTTGAACCCCTCCTCTCCTCTCTATGGTCAGCCAGTATCTGTTTTTCAATACCTCATTTTCCCCTTAGCTATGGGAAAAAGAAAACGTAGCAAAAATATTTTTAAAAATAATAATCCACAATAATGTTAGTTTCTTTTTTACATTATTCAATTTTTAGAATAATTTATTCAAGTTTTTTACACACTCCTTTTCTCGCTCTATCTCCTCTTCCTCCTACACTGTATTTTCCGTACCCTCTCGCTCTCCTCTGATAGCAGACGTTATTTATGGATGTTCCCTAAGTACCTACTACAGATACCTCTATTTTAACCTTCGCTCTTATAATAAGCGTATTAAGTCTATCTTTCCGAGATGAAGACCAATAATGGAAATCCAATACCCCTGTAATGACCTAGGGATGTCAATATCTACAAGGTACTTTTATACCATTATGGTATAACATTTTTATGATCGATTGAGTTGAATGGGATGGGGCTTATCTTTCTATTGTCTTTAATCTGACATGCCATGTAGACAAAGTGAATCTGTTGTGTCGTAATGAATGTACATAGCATATAGGATTCCTCCTATAATAAAACATGTTATACTTACTACTATAAGGGACTAGATGAAGAAGTCCCTTTAACTAGCAGAGTAGAAGATTGTGCTAATGGAACTGGGTCACCCGTCTTTTCTCTTTAACCTCTATCCCTTCCCTATATTTTGTACCTCCATCAATCCCTTCTACTTCCGTCTACACCATTCATTATAATTCGTCTTAACGAAAGAGTCTTAAATGGTCAGAATTTAAAGATTCCGCATAGTATTTACTACTGTACACGTTTTAATACGGAAATAATTCCATTTCACTTCCAGGAAGATGAAGATGACTTATCAATTTTTTTATCGAAGCAGTTTTAATTTCAGGAATTTATTTTTGCTTGATCTGTTGAAATATTATGTTTAAGAAAAAGGAATTGGGAATGAATATTTTGTTGGTATATAGATCTTGAAAGTAAAGTGGAGCCTAACAAGGAGCCAGGAGCACTCCGAATACGGAATTCCCCATGGAGTCAGCAAAAAATTAGGTAATTCCAGACATCATATAATACTATCTTCCGTCGTCCCCCTTCCCCTCGTCTACATTCCATTAGTATCGAAGCAGTAGTTCGACCCTTCGAGTAGTCCTATAATTTAAGACTTCAAGTCTTCCCTATAGTCATTGTGTTGTATACCTGGGGAATATGGAGCCAATTGCGACGTCTTACTAATAAGGATGAGAATCCTTTGTGGAAAAGAAATCTGAGCACTGGTTCTTCTATCTGTTCTAGCATACCTACCTACTGATTACAATCTTGACGTACTAAACCCTAAACTGCTTTCGCTTCATCAAAAGTTATTTAAAAGTAGGTGATTCTTTTGTTATCTCCTGCCCTATTTTACTCACCCACTCACCTTTTCTCTTTCAGTCCCTACCTGGATTTCATTTTCAGTCCTCCTCCCTCCGCAGCTCATCTCCGTCGCTCCTCAATCCACAGCAGATACATTCCATTTTTAGTGCTCATCTTCTTTGAAAAATATTTTTGGAAAAAAAATTAATTCGCTGACCATTATGAAAATTATCTTTCTCTCATTCTTCCTTGTCATCGGCTATCTTCATTTGGTCGAAAGTTCGCTCATTGCGATCCCTACATCCGTTTCCACTGCCGTACTGGATAGGTATGTAAATATTTAATATTGCTATCTATTTTCAAAGACGAAATCGTGAGATTTTTATTTACTCATTCGGAAATAGATTTACTTTAGTAAATTACAGTCATAGCTGTTGCATAACGCAATCGACTTTAAAATAGCTTCCTTTGCAGCATGGGCAGATGGGCACTGTGAGACGTTACTATACCACCGTACCAACCGAATACGTCCTAATACCCCCCGAGTTCGAATAACCCCCCTATTCGAATACCCCTCCGTCCTACTACTTCCCGGCACACTACCCCCCGGTTCGATTAGCCCCCCGTTCGACTACTTCCCCGTTACATTACCCCCCGCCCCGAAACGATAATAAATAATTGATTTTAATCGTCCACGATGCTATATAGTAAGGGAAAAATGGTAGAGACTAGATTGGTCACTACTGTTAATTATTTGATAATATTATTATGTATATGTAGTTATTAGTAATGCATTTAACTCTGGACAATTAACTAAATTGTGTTTTAAAACAGTAGATGCACAAACAGTTTGCTTTTGGTACAGGAGAATAGAACAAAAATTTCCGTTACATTGGAATCCCACCCACCCAGTCTTAATTTGCAGGTGTTTAGTTCCCATTGTCGGTAGATACCGTTTCTTCTCCGTAAAGATTTTGTACATTTGTTAACGAAGCCTGCCCACTTGACCACTGTGAACATTACTAATAACTGCAGATACATAATAATTATTATCAAGTAATTAATAGTAGTGACCAATCTCGTTTTTACCATTTTTCATTATCCTGGTTTTTCCTTTACTATATAGCATCGTAGACGATTAAAATCAATTATTTATAATCGTTTCGGGGAGGGGGGTAATGTAACGGGGAAGTAGTCTAGCGGGGGGCTAATCGAACCGGGGGGTAGTGTGCCGGGAAGTAGTAGGACGGAGGGGTATTCGAATAGGGGGGGTATTCGAACTCGGGGGGTATTAGGTTGATACCTACCAACCCACGCGAGAGTGTACACCTCGAGTCCAATCTATATTTTCAGGTTGGAATATCCAAATGGGAATATGACAATTTTCGTGCGTCCCGTTTGCAAAATCCTGAAAGTACTCCCATTTAAAATCAATATACGAATTGAATTAGCAGAAGAATCTTTGTAAGATATTATAGGCTACCACAAGCAAGGGCCACATGCAACCCTTACAGCAAAATGTACTCTCAAACCTTGAAAACCGAATTGTGTCACCTATTGTAAATTATTCACGAAAATAATTTTCACAATAATTTTCATGGCCTGAAACGGGCAAACCAAAATATCCTTTGTCTGTCCAAAATCTAAAAACCATTTTTGGTGGTAGATTTTAAAAAAATTAATAGGTCGCCCATTAGCTAAAATATAACGGTTAAGAAAAATGTCGAAATGCCGTGTGAGGTAGAATTCTAAGATTCGAGTAAGTCGAGTTGTCAAAAGAAACTGATCAAGTGGGAGAATAATAAAACTGAAAGTGGAATCGATGTTTTTATTTTTGCAGAGTGAATGTGGACACCTACTTGAGGAATCAGAAATTGGTCGAGACCCACATAAATTGTCTTCTGTACAACCCCCATGTTTGTGACACTGTAGGGAATGAAGTCAAAAGGCTGTTGCCCGTCATGGGACCAAGAAACTGCCAAGCCTGTACGTATGAACAAAAGATAAAACTTCGCAAAATCATTCAACACTGGCAACGCTACTACCCCCAGGTAAAAATATTACTAGCTTATCATTTCTGTCCCCATAAATCTGTCAAAATATTTGCGAAGAGAAAAATCACGAAAGCTGAATGCCAAAATAAATTGCCAATATTGAAAGACCCTTATGATCTAACCCTAAATATGTAGCTAATATCACAGCGTCCCTCATTTTTCGAGGGTCTGTTTCCTGACTTTAATTATGTGTTTTGTGTTTTAGGCATACAGGGACTTGATGCGTCTTCTCCAATCAGGGCAAATTCCAGCCTAATGACCACTCAACGACCACCGAATCCCAAGAAGTAGATGATAAATATAGTTTATAACTATTATGCAATTAATCATTAGACGATAATTATTTTTTAAAAGTGTTCATGTTCTTGTTGCTCTTTTGTTATGTTATGTCGGTTTTTGTTCGCAATATTTCACTTATTTTTTGTTGTAGTTTAGAAAAGCCCCGCAATTTGTTTAATGTAGCTTTTGCAAATAATGTACTATAATTTCAAGTTGTTTCTTTTCACTTTAATTCATAATATTGTGAGCTCATTTAATGTTGTAAACAATTAATAAAACTTTTAATCTCCAGCTTGACCAGATTTCATTTATCGAAAAAGAAAACGCCACAGAGTTGTTCCTAAACCTTCCAAACAGCCTTCCACGATAAAAATCATGTTAATTTTTTATGCCATGTACCCCGGGTAAATCATTGTGAATACTTCCTCTACTTACAGGAAAAAATGGAATTGTCAATATATCGCTGTCCAAAGACCATTGTGCAAAGATCTCCATGTTATGTAGTACCTGTTTCATTTATTTGTATGAGAAAAATTTCTACAATTTTTAGCTAGAATATGTATACTCCCTTCAATGAACGATTTTTTGCTATAATAGTATTATGTAACTTTTCCTCCTGTAATCATCTATTAGTCCATACCCATTCTAAAGATATAATGATCTCATTGAAGACTGATTAGCCTAATTTGACTCCAATTATCTATCCTATCTTCACATAGCTGGAAAGTTTCAGATCAGAAATCACGATAAATGTTAAAATAGAAATTCTATTCGATAGAATTAATTTGATGAAAACATTGTTTTGCAGCTGGACGTTCCTTTTGTAGTTTGTTATTTCTGAGTGATCATTGAAGTCAATGAAGTCTAATTCCCTGAGCACATCCGATGCGACGAGCGCGTTTGGACGGCGCGTGCCGGAGCTTGGGACATTTCCAGTTTTTATTTCAGACGGATAAACCTTTTTTGATTTTCCTGACAGCTGTCTCAGCAAGTTTCACAGCTTCACAGAACGAGTGTTAGTTTAAAAAAGATCATGTGGGGTAATAACAATTGGAGTTAGAGCCAAAAGGGAAGAGTCAACTGAAAAATACAAATTCTGATTCGAATGTAATAGCTGATCTCCTGGCTTTGTGTTGTGAGTATAGAGAAGCACTATACGATAGTTGATATGTATAGTTACAAAAATAACTGTCATAAGAATTAATATCTCAAATTTACTCCAGATGCCAAATGATGATGCCTATCCTCACGATGCGCGATGTCAGAGCTCATAGATCATAGATCTTCACAGGTTTTTTATTATCTTCTAAAGTTGCTTCGTGCATCCTCAAAAAGAGTCTCTTTTTCTGTTCGATTTACACATCTATGTAATAGTACACTCTACCTACAATGTACAATTGCTTTATGCCATGCATAATACATACTAATTAAATGTCTTCCCATTTGGATTGATACTTGATTTACATTTATCCCGGGATGAACGCATTAAAAAAGATGACAATCCATGAATTGTATTTTTAAAATGGACCTTTTCCAATAATAATGCAACGTGTGCATTGCTGATGCCAACCTGAAGTGATGATTGGGTGTTTAAAATGTTATGAGTTCAAGTTAAGTTAATTATACAAAATTTAATCAAAACAAATAAAGCGGATAATACTCTTGACTTAATAACATGAGTCAGTAGTATTTGAGCCGAGGTTAGAGTTAGACAACCTTATCTCATATAAAAAATTGCATTTTTAAACACACAGACACTCACGCTATCGATAGCAATTAATTAATCACGTAATATCAATTACATCAATTAGGTCTAATGTTTTACTGTATTAATCAAGATGCGGTGGTTAGCTAAGTATATATTTTGTAGAACCAGGTTTATTTTTCACAACAAACATGAATGAACATGGTTGTAGGGTACAAAAACTAAATTATTTAGGATTTTATTTTGTAATTCAATCAATTTTCTTTCAGATGTACAAAATCAAAAGATTTTTACGGGTTTTCGAAACTTATTTAAACCCATTCTTGAGGGACTTTGCGTTCTCCTTCCTAGAGTTATTTTAATTCCACCCTTGGGAGAAAAATGGGTTCAATTATATAAATGTTTTTTATTGTTCTTTGTTTTGTGTATATTCTAAAAGGAGAAGTTAGGTGTAATAAGTTTAATTTTAATCGTTAAAAAGCTATGGCCCATAGGCACGTACCTTCCTAAATCCAGAGAACAATTTCACGTTTTTGTAAAAAAAATTTATATCATGTTTCAGACAAAATTGTAATACTTTTACTACTACTTTTAGGTGTTCCCCTTTTGATCAAATTGGATTCGTATCTGATAGTGATAGTGTGTATAGACATAGACATTAGACAGACAGATCACTCCCATTAGTATGCGTCTTCTGCGTAAACTGCGTAGTAATTAGCAGATGATAGAAAAATGAATATTGATGTAATGTGTAAATTGAGGAGAAGGAAATTGTAATCGCTCTGCCAAAGTGGAAGATGAGAACCGGAAGTAGATCGGATGTTGTCTGACAGCTCCTCTTGGGACTTCCATCTTCCCTTCTGATTTCTTTTAACACTAACAAATTTGACAAGGAGCCATCACTCCCAGTCTCATCTCAGTCGTAATGTTGGTATACCTATAGTTATAGTAGGAAGAGGTCAAACTACACAACATCCTTTCATCCTCACTCACTTGACACGCAATCGAATTTATATTATTCACCATGCAATGCATTAACAAAATTATTGATTTTGACTGACAAGAAACGTACGTGGTAGAATAAAAAGACATTGACGTTATAACTAATGCGAAACAAAAAAAATATTCTCTCATCGTTTTCATTACATAAGTAGCATGCAATTGCGTTATTGCGTATTACATAAGAAATACATAATATTATTCACTCTGCTCTCCTCCTTTTCGCCATGTCACCTCTGAACTACAACACCTTTATTGTCTTTTGGACCGGAAGATGAGGTACTTTGGAATGGCCCGTTAGAATCTTACTCCAAACGATTTCTTTGAACTGTACTACCTCAAATCTCTTTGGAATTTGGCTTCAAAATCTCATTTGCAGGGAGAAAGGTGAGGTTATAAGGGCAGACAATAAAATAATTCTAAAAAATGGCTCTCAATAAAAACCAAAGTTAAATTCTCTCTAACCAACTTCGTCCAGATGCTCAGCAGATATTTTACCCTGATATCAAGAAGGCATAAAGTTCCCAAGTCGCACACCCTCTGATTATTATGTAATTGCTACGAAATTGTCCAAAGGATTTCTAAATATTTAAAAATTTTGACGCCAGATTAAATCTTTTTACCAAGAAGGCCTTTTACCATTTTTGATTTTGAGATTTTTGAACCATTGACTTAGTACCAATTTTTATGGCTAGCCTTCCCTCAATGCAACGTTCGTGATGTATTTATACCACTTGGCATTACATCTACTTAATATATCTAAGATGAGCCGTACAAGAGACAATGAAGATGATACATAATAGAGTAGATGGTACAATCCAGAGTCCGGAGAGAAGCCCTTAGTTCAGAGCTCTCTTCTCTCTCAAGGTTTTTAAAGTTCTCCAACAACAACAACCCTTTCGCCGCAAGCACCCTTTGCATTTAAATGCATCTTCCTCCACCAATCACAGCTCTCCTGCCTATATTACCTATATATTGTTACTATGCTTATCGAGCAGCCTTTTTTGTCATCTCATCTTTTCTTACCATTTATACTTTTACTCACTTCCATACTTCCAGTTAGATTTACATAGGATTCAAGTCTACTTTATAATAATGGCGTTGTGAATTAAGCAAAACCAGGCTGGGCTTGGTTTTCATCTGCTAGAAATCGTATAGCTGGCATAATGTGGTTATCCTGGGCAATGTAAAATCCCAGATGCATTGTATACAACACAATGTAGTTATAGGTATAGAGCTGTCTATGTAGAATACTATAATTGGGTTGGGTTTAGTTTTTTTAAAACTGTTTTAGTAGTAAGTCCTACCTGTTTCCTCCTGCTTTCATGCCCCCGAGGCTGCATCTCGTAAATCTCTGTTGGGGATAAACAACTGAGCAACCTATAAATAAAATCACGGACTCAAGACAAAGAGATACCTGTCTGCTACTTATTCAAAATCACTTTTACTTATTATACGCACTTGTAATTGACTATGCTTCTGCAGGTAGAGATCAAAGGAACTTAATTGAATATGCCGAGCAGTTGTTTTGTCTGTCTATAAACTTGGGGCAAGTGCCCAACTAACTGAAGTATGACTTAACCCATATCATCTCCCGAATTCTGAAATATCATCATTCAGTGCATGTAATTACAGCCCGACGAAATTCTATTCCCTTGGCTAAAAGCACCTAGATGAGGTGTACGGCTATTTAGGCCAATCCAATTAGGACAATAGGCAAAATCCATTTAGGCCAAACCAAAAACTCTGAAAACCCATTTAGGCCAAAAAAAAGTGACCTTTTAGGCCAAAACTTTATTTGCGCAGGAATTAGTCACATATAGTAAATAATCAATGAAAATGTGTACGTTATTCAACATTTTGCAATATTTAAGAAAGTTTTAGACAATATATAAGTAATTTTAAGCAAATAGTTTAATAATGTAGAAATACACATATAATTTGAGCTAAAATTCGTTGCCTGTGTGTAATTTGATTACGTTTATGACGTATGGTGCTTGGTAGCTCTCTTTCTATATTTTTTACACATACTTACGATGTTATTGATTCATATGTACACCCTAGTTTTTTTAAATCTGGACGAAAAAAAATGCTGCGCCTCAGGCTCCATGTTAAATAGGCCAAAATGAGGCGCAGCATTTTTTTTCGTCCAATTGTTATATACCCGGTCAATATATCCATAGTGAAAGAAATATGGAAATTACACCGTCATAATGATAGTCAGTGAACGATAAACTATTCACAAATAAGTAGCAGTAAGCTTTTAGTATTTCCTTGCTTACCATGGATGGCGGATGTAAGCGTGCTAAGCAAGAAAAACTCCACCGAGAAGGGTTTTCTTATACAATAAAAATTGTTATTAAAAATAAAAAATATTGGAGGTGCACCGAAAGAAACAGTAAAAAATGCACAGCATCGCTGATTGAAGATTTGTTGAATGGGGACATTATAAATGGGAAAATTGGTCATAATCATCCACCGGATGCGATACAGTAAGTACAATTAATAATTGTAATTTTAATTTTTAGCTAAAATAAGGCACAGTTGTTGGTAATTCAGCAGCATGCCGAAATACGTGAAAAATACATTAATGACGACAAATTTTGCACTGTTGCGAAAATGTATCAGGCTATTGCTTTTGCACCCCCTTCACAAGCTCTATTGTGCCTTGACGACATTCGTCGGGAATATCCAGAATACTTTCCACTACTTAATCCTATTGCAGCATACATGGAAAAAACTTATGTCGGAAGATACTCAGAACCTTTATTTCCTCCGGAGGTTTGGTCGGTTTATTCAAGAGTTCTAAATGATCTGCCTAGAACAACAAACAATTTAGAAGGCTGGCATAATGGACTAAATTATCGTGTCGACAAGGCTCATCCGTCCATTTGGAAACTCATACCACTGTTGCAATCAGAACATAAGCATTGCTCCATTATGCTAGAACTATTTGCACAAGGGGAAACCCCATCTCGACTGCCCCGTTACCTGATTGGACAAGAGAATTCGTTTTCAAGTCATGCAATACTACAACAAATCACGTATTGACTTTCTTCGAGCCTGTGCCAGAATTTATATCACCAAAAGAATTAATTTGAATTGAATTTTAGCTCAAATTATGTGTGCATTTCTACATTATTACACTATTTTCTTAAAATTACTTATATATTCTCTAAAACGTTCTTAAATATTGCAAAATGTTGAATAACTTACACATTTCCATTGATTATTTACTATATGTGACTAATTCCTGCGCAAATAAAGTTTTGGCCTAAAAGGTCACCTTTTTTTGGCCTAAATGGGTTTTCAGAGTTTTTGGTTTGGCCTAAATGGATTTTGCCTATTGGCCTAATTGGATTGGCCTAAATAGCCTAGAATCCTAGATGAGATAAATAAATGGTTTCGTGGCTACAATGGCGAACTAAAATTATATTTAACAAGTGGCAAAGGTCAAACCCAAATATTTTTCACTGTCGGTCCTGAATTTTTTACCCTGTGTCACTTATTATCAGCTGAAAGTTGATAAAGATAACCAAATTTTTCCAAAATGTTACAGCTTTAAGTCGAATAAAAAAATGCAAAATGTAAACTGAATTTAGTTTTTACTTAAATGTCTACAGGTAGATTTTTTCTTCGTATTATTCTATGGATACATGCCCTAGTGTCTTAAGGGTCAGTAAAGTCGTGTGGCCGTATGAAATGCATTTTTTAAGGATTGTTAGAAAGAAAGGAGATGATGGGGAGGAGGGTGGAGGGGCAACTTGCAATAAATAGTCTTAAATACAGCTTTATGGAAAGACTTCATGGAAGTTGAGTAGTATGTGTGTGTGTGGTGCATGTGGATGATGAGATTTCTTGGCAGAGCATAAGGACAGAGGAGAAAAGGGCATTTGGAGAAGGCAGATGTTCATTCCGTCCGAGATTATTATTGTACCATTAGAATACTGTATTATAATGTGTATTTCTCGTATGTAACAATCTCTTTATAAAGTATATAGCGATTGCATGTACAAAATGTACATGTGTTCAAAATAATATTGGATAATATGCTCTACATGCTACTTAACTTCAGACTTATATATCCAGTTCTGCTGTACACAAACACGAACAAAACTTGTACTTATGCTTTGTATCTATCTCCTTCAGTCTCACTCAAATATAATAATGTAGATGCATTTAGATTAAGGCAATGTACAGTAAGAGTAAACATGCTACCAAATAAGTGTGTGTAGGTATGTCTCTGCTGACTGATGTAAATGTGCATGACTCTTCCACCAGGGATGGAATAAACTTGGCATACTCATACCTAAACTTCCATTTTAAACTCGTTCAAGTCCAGAGTTTTTCCATCTAGACCTTTTAGTTAATTTTACCCGTTTTAGAAAAAAAATAAATCATGGAGTATTTTTGGGAAATGTAAATTGAGAATATTTCGAAGACACTTATATTCCCTTTAGCTGTTTGATGTTGGTGGGATCAAGGTTTCGACTGAGAAATACCACTAACCGGAAGTTTCCCATTTCCCACAGTAAAATGTGGGTGCAAAATAGAGTGGAAAATGGGAAGTAATGGGAAATAGAGCTAAAATTGCGCCAAAATTTAAATGTTAGGGCTTTATTTTCCATATTTCCCATTTCCCAGACGTCCAACAAAGTAGGGTGGGAAATGGTAATATTCGAAACTCTGGGTGGGATGTTAATTTACAAAATTCAAGTTAAGCTAATAAATTTATGAAAAATATTACAGAAAATGCTCTTCGGTCTATGTTTTTCCATGCCTGCACTGCAGGAATAAATTTAGATATTTTTGTGGCATATCACGTAGCTATAGGTAAAGAAGAGATGTGGTTGGGTTTGGCTGGAGTCATCAGAACAGAACGGAGGAGACGCATGCATGGTACCTAGATAATAAATGTATGCATGCATGGTAGGTATAGTATAGTGGTAGAAGAGGGTAAGTCATTGTTCATAGGGATGGATGTGGGTACCTGTACCACTATTCTTTGGCATCCTATCCCCGCATCCATGGCACGACGAAGACGATGGTCGGTCGGAGAAAAGAGCAAAAAATTGTTTGGTATGTTCCATGTGTTATTCCTCCGAGTTGGCTTCTTCCCTACCTCACTCTCTCCGTCCAGTGCACTAACTCCAACAGCATCAGTTCTCCAATTCACTGGCATGGCACACAATCACATCATCTTGCTCTTAAAAAAAGTTCATCTTTATACACAAATGTGCATCCTGTCACTGTCTTGTAGTTTTGTGAACTGTCTTAAACATTCTATGTGAACTTGTATCTATTTAAACTGAGTGTGACACTATTTCCGATGTGACTTTGATTTTTCATCATTCTCGATTATTCCTTAAGCATACGGGGATTTAATAATGTTGACTACAGGGGCCACCCTATTCTGTGCAGACGTGCTACTACTAAGATACACAAGTGCGAACAAGTTTATACTTAAGATTGAGATCCTTAGCCACATGTCGTCTTCATAGACACAATCTGGTCGATATTAAATGGTACAATAAAAACTATCATTGTTTGATTTGCATAGAGTAGTAGTAATTGTGCACATGCTGCTAGTGAATATATTATAATAGAATAAACATATAAGTGGATGCATTACAAAATCAAATCAAGAAGACAGAAGGGAGATGGAGAGGTGAATAAAAAACGTGTGCCAAGTGCGAAGATAATAAAATCCAAGTGATCGAGTGAAAAGTGAATCCTTATAATTCCTTACCACAGCCAATGCACGTCAAATCAAATCCATTTAGACTTACCAACTGTTCGGCTTCTATGCGAAAATACTGTCGTAATAAGGCCGTGCCGTGTGTCATCGTCTTTTGCATTTGTCTGCCTTCCTTCCTTCCTAAAGGTACTTATTACAACTCTAACACTACTAAAGGCATTTCAGAGCTAGTTAGATAAAGAAGCCACCATAAGGCAGTTTCTCTCCGTCCAGCGTGCGCCAACCAAATTACTATACAGGGATTTTATGCAGAAAACAAAGAACTCTTCTTTAGTGCACTTCTAGACGCAGATAAGCGTCTACTCTACATAATCTGCTCTGCCACGTCAAACACACACCTGCCACACTCCGATACACAATATTCCAAGACTCCTTGTTAAGTCAATACTTTCCCTAGCTCCTTTGAAACTTTTATCGACTAAATAGTCGACAACATTATTGTTACCTTTAAAAGTGCCCTTCCTTTGGACTCCAATAAAAAACGTGCATTTTAGTGAAATTTCCTGCATTACTATTTCACATCTGCTCAGTGTGTACTGTAATAGTGAAATTATATCATGGGAATTGAGGAGAGACACTTTAATTATATGTATTAGCATGTATGCAGAAAATGCACACTAAAAATAAATTGTCACTCGCATCGATTGTGTACTATGTAGTTGCAGACTCGACAACAATTTAAATGGACGTAGTCTTATGCACTTGGAGCTGTTTGGAGAGATATTCTTTATGAATATTCGAAATTGTGTCAGTAGTCGTGAGCAGACATTATTGTGCTGTAGAAATGTGCTGACTATTTTTTAACAACGCTGTCTGAAAAGGTAAGTGTATGATTCACTTGCTAAATATAAAAGAACAAGTCGACAATAGTATTATTAGCACAACATACTTTCTTTCATATTATATTCGGTATACTGCATTTGTATATTTAGAGATTATGAAAAGCATTGATTTCATGGGGAGTGGATGGGAACAGAGGACCATTTCAATAATTTCGATTTTACTTACTCTAGAATAATTTCAACTGCCATGCCTATGATGAGAGAGTCGAGAGTGCTAAATACTTATAAATATGTGGGGAAATTCATCCTGTAGGGATTATAGGGGCAGGAACAGTGTTTGTCGTAGAACAATCGATAGTCTAAACTTAAAAGTTACATATTATTGTGTAAATGGTTTGTTGGTATCGTTTGTTGTTGTGTCAGTTGAAAGGAACAATGAGAATATTTTTGAATGATATAATTTACAGATTAATAGTATTGTAAATGCGTAAACAGATGTAATATTTTATAAATGAGTTTGAGAGTACAAAGAGGATCGAGTGGATGTAATAAATACTAGAGAGATAGATGGATAGCATTATAATTAGAGTATTGGGTGAGTGGAAAGGGTTAAAAGGATTCTCTGGGGAGAACAATATGTTAATTAGACTAATGCTTTGTGGATTGGAGTCAGGCAGGTTCAGATGCGGAATGGGAACAATCGAAAATCCTCTGGGAATTACAATAATTCACATCTGGAGTGAGAATTGGATTATCTAACTTGACGGTGTAAACTAAACCTATACGTATCAAATACATATAATAAGGGTGAGGACCCTCTCCATCCATTCCCACTTTCCCTTTCCTTATTCCCTTCTTAGAATTAAACATAGCCATATGATATCCCAATTCTAATCAGAGCACTTCCAACGGACATTAAACAGCCCCCTAATGAATGCGAATATCGTGTAGATTTTAATTGAGAGTTACTGCGACGAATATGACACTTTTCTAATTATACGTTGAGGTCCCTTTAAGGGCGTTATATTTGTAGAGCCATTTTTTTAAGGAACCGTAAAATATTTCCTTATGACTTGGATAAAATTCTGTACAAAATATTTTAATAAGTTACTTTGAATTACTACATTTAAAATATACTTGAAGGAGATATAGCCCAGTGAGTTGATAATAAATTATTTTCCTATGTCTATGAATAGTATGTAGTAAAAGTGTTGAGTCTGAAGAGTTTGAAGGCATATAATTGTGTCGTGGTCTGTTCATGAATTTTCTTTTTAAATGTAAATGTCGTTGACTGTGAGAGTGGAAAGGCTTTAAGGAAAGGGAGTCTCAGGAATCTCAATTTCAACTTGACACATTTGAAAACAATCCCGACGTCTCTTCTGCTGACTTGGCTGGGATAATTCAGTGTTACTCCACATAGAGTCACGTTTAACGGGATCATACGCATATCTATAGTCAAGGGAATGTGAAATTGTCGAATCTTTCATGGTCAGAGAAAGAAAAGATAATGAAATGCGTATGCCGTTTTTGTTCAGTTTTTGTATGACTCTCTCTCTCTCGTATTATATTTAGCTGTGTTCACAATAGTAGAAAGAACCACCCTAATGTCTCCAATGCATCCACCACAATCACTGCTCACTCACTTACAATTGCATACACATTATGCATGCAAGACAACAATTGTACTCGTAAATCTTGTCACCTGCCGCAATTTGACAATCTCCTCCCAAATTAGAACGTTCCTCATCTCCTGACCTATATTGTACTATCTGCAACAAAACATTCACCATTTGTTGCAAACAGATGAAATTATTGAAATATTTCGTACATGATTTCCTTCAACTGTGACTGTGATTGAAATAGACAAGGTACGTTGCATTTATTACATATGAATTTGTCTGTTAAAGAGTTTCTTTGGAAATTCCCGATCTTGAGTTACAAAAGTCATCTTGTGAGAATAAATGCATTTGTCTTTCATGCATATTTTATGTCTGAACTTATTTAAAGCTGTGACCAAAAATAAGTTTATTTTGCGATTTTTCGTGCATGCCAAGTATTCTACCATTATTCTACCATGTCCCATAATTCTAATCTTCCTAAATTTTGTTACAGTTGCTATTTAAACAATATTGTTAATATACATTTTATCGGTTCATCCCTATACAGATCACTTCGTCGTTATCTTTACACTTTAAGTGTATGTATATATGTCAGATCACTATCACCCATGCAAGTATAGAATTATTGAGAGAGACCCTTATCCAGGTACAGGGTCCCTATTCTATTCAACGTCTTAAGGCAGAGTAGCAGAATCGGCCGATGTTTTTGTGTGCACGAGGGAAAGAGGTTCCAAGTAGTAGAAATACCTTTTTCTTCTTTGGAACATTTGATCGATTTCTTTCACCCCTGTCACTCTCTAACACACATTGATCTATTATTACATATAATACAATAGCCAGGAATGAATGGTCCTTATTGAAGAGGTATCTTTCTAAGGTGCCCTATCTCCGTCACCTAGTACCTTTATGTTATGCAGTTTTTGTATTGCTCCTTCAGCATCAACTATAACTGTATCAAAAGGCTTTCCTTCCTACTTAGTCCCTACATGTATCAAAATTTGAAGATCTACTGATACCAACCCAGCTGAATGTACATTTACAGGAGTGTACTTACATATAGATTTATTTCAGAGACTCTTTTATAAACAGTTACAAACATTTCTCGTATGCACGAATAACTGAAAAAATCGTTTATATGTTGAAATTATATTATAAGTAAGCTTAACTTATAAATAATCAACAGAATTCCAAATTGGGATTCATATCCGTCCATTTGAACGTACTTCCAGAGTATTTGTGTAAGAATAAGTCCAATGTTAAGTGTAGCCACGCATGTTTATATTTTTACACATTCACCATTCGAATCTCTCATTCATACTATGGGGTCTTTAAGACTTGAAGAGTAAGGGACTTTAAACATTTTAAAGTCCATATTAGGATATTGCCCCTGTGCGTTTACTACGACTCTCCTCCTTGCCCATTTAAAATGGATCGAGTTGTAGAAAGAGGATTTTGTAGATACTATAATTTATGTTGTGTAAGTTCCTTCCTGCAACGTTCGTTGATTTGTCTGTTTGGCATTTCTGAATTCTGACTGTGACCCCCGTCCTATTATTAATCCGATTGAAAGTACAAAGAATTGCATTGTCTTCATACAACTGATGCCGACGTCCAACAAGAGAACTTTAAATACTTCTTACTTATAATACATAAATTACATCAATGAGAATTGTCTTGTCTTTAGCAATTTCCCTTTACTATTTCCTCCAACCCGGCAATTATTACTCTTTGGAATTTCTGCTATATATAATAAGTTTGAAGTAAATGCAACGTTTTAATAGAAACGGTAATGCCTAGTGTTTATATTTAGAACGTCGGTATAGATTCGGTACGTGAATAGTAGTACAGAGGTATTGTAATATCAATCAGCTGAATGAATTGGAATCAAATGAAATGGAAATGATTTTCTAAGGAGTAGGGAAGGAGGAAGGGCCCTTGGCAGGAGGAAGAGGGTTTCCTTCCTTCCTTTTCCCATTCTTCTCCCGGCAGAATCAGTTGAGATGAGAGTGTGGACGAGCAGAGGACACAATAGAGAATTCACAGCCCTCAGCCTTTCAAACGTCCCTTCGTTACCTTTGCTATTCTTCTTGTACATTCTGCAACAGGCAGAGTCCCCTCCTCACTGCACAATGATCCAGATTTCATCTTATTAGGATTATTTATTAAGGACATATTATAAAGGAAGACGGAAACAGCGGATAACGTGTAACGCACAACATCATACATCACAGATTACAACTGCTCCGTTGATTTCTTCACAAAAGCCCTTATTCCCACTGCTGAGACTTAAGTGAACTCCCATGGGCCCTTAACTCACACAACTCCTCACTGACCTCCAAAACCAAATCTCATTTTTCCACATATTTTATGAATATTAAATATCAACACCCTGTTATGCCACAAGCTATAATTTATGCCAATAGCCTACCCCTCTCTCAAAATGCCATCCCGTTTCGCGCATTGCGCTAAGAATCTGATTCATCTGTCTATGACCTTTAAGGCCCTTCGCAAACCGATTTTTAAATACGGTATTACATGAATTACTTATTACTCCAAAGAATTGGAGGTGTAAAATGTCAGTTTTAAATTAAAACGTTAATTTAAACGTTAGTTTAAAAATTAAACAGTTTCAAAAATATGTTTACATGATTATGATTACATCATGAAATAGTCCTCATGGATTTAAAGGTTTGCTATATGGAGTCAACTGTTTATGAGAGACAACATTTAACGGTTAATTTAACTTTGGACGCTTTTTTAATCGATTTTGAGGATAAAAGATCCGTTAGTTTTAGCAATTGGGCAGAGAGAGTATTTAAATGGATAATTAGTCGGTTGGAGGACTCCACAGACGGTGTTCACACGTCTATCGCCTAATGAAAGAGATAAGGAAGACACGTGCACCTCACTCTTCAGTTGTCGTTGTTGGTGCATAACTGTATAACAGTTGCTCCCTTCTGTTCTCTCCCACTCACTCAAGTGACAAAGCCAGCCACTGATAACCATCTTCCTGCCCTGAACTCTTATCAATATCATTATACATCTACTACTCTATCTTATACAGTCACTCTATGCACTTACGGTCTTTGAACTATCAAATGCTTATTAATTGCCATCTATAAGGTAGTCATACTGTAAAATAATTTTTATTTATTTGGGACGGAGAGACAATAAAAATTCAGACACAAGTCGAGGTACCTACTACATCATGAATACATTGCATAACTTACAACTTTCGAAATTCAGTCCAAACTCTGCGTACCAACCTGTCGAAATTCCGTTATGCTGGTGACTAGTTTTTACTATAAGGCTAAGAGAGTGCAGGGTGTATATGATAAGCTTCATACTAAGGGTGACAAGAACAGACTATCGTTACTCTACATATGAATTATTATTCAGTGGATTAGGTAATACAATGTAAATAGATGATCTTCTGTCCGGAGTAGTGAAAGTGAATTTCCTGGCAGCAGGAATAAAAGGGAGTCTCGCCGGTGCTGAGTCCGAAACAGGTTCAGTCGGCGGTTGTTACTTTGCGGTATGGTGATGAGCTCATTCACTATTTAATCTGATCTCTATCCGATAAGCCAAACGAACAACGATCCCTCATCTCCCTTACCATCTCACTATCATCTGCCTCCTCTTCCTATTCATTTCCTATATGAAACAATAATACATTGTAACTCATTTAATAATTGAGTCAACTTACCACATCTACAATACTAGACTGAAGTGCTAAAGAGCAAAACAGGGGTAACAACGTAACTACTTACCCGTCCAGTATTCATTAGGTATTATCCATATATTTTGTAATGCGAGAAACATTTTGCCTTTTCCTACTAGTTCTAATAATGATAAATACGTAATAATTTTTTGTAACACCAGGTGAAATTAGAATTCTTGGAGTGGCTAGTAGAATGACTTACTATTAGTGTGAATGACCCAAAGAGCTAGACACATTATCTTGAACTGAATCAGAATATGCAGAAAGGATCAGATCAGGAGACAATGATCAATGTCATTTATTTGGATTTATTTAAGAGCTGCATGCTGTTTTGTAGCATGAATGAGAGAATGAACTGGCGTTTGTATTGTTTAGGTTTCCTTGTATTAGGTAATCATAATCATTACACCATGCATCTGCAATTGTTACGTTTGAGCGAGTTTACACTACCATTTTGTTACTACACAATAAGAATCTTACTTAACATGTTGCTTATTACTTTATAATCTAATTAGATATTAAGACTTTTTGTGATCATGAGATACATATAACATGTGTTTGTGTATCTTAATATTATAGTTAGCATGTTATTGGTATATTAGTAATAAAATGTATTATGTTGTTAATTAACATAATGGTGCATAATATTATGATATTAAGTACAATGTAAATATCTATTAAGTGAGTTGTACCTATATAAAATGAACAGAATAGAGGAAGGAGATCATTTCTACGTGAGTTAGAAGTGGTTAGCATTTTAATCGTTTGAATTAACCCTTAAAGAGTATGTCCAGTACTGAATAGAGTCTGTCTGTTTGTAGTAGATTACTCTATCAGATTATGCCTGTTGTGTTTGAAACCACGAGGAAGTTCCGCTATACGGGATTAGTAGTAGTTATAGCAGATGTCATAAAATAATTAATACTTTATCCATAGAAGAGATAATACAGATGAATGTATAGGGACAATTAATATTTCATAGGTAGAACACTATCCCGGGACTTAGTCGGATAGTTCGGATGAGAATTGTAGATCTGCAGATACAAATGAACGGTCGTTGAGTGTATTTTGGAGTGAGGAGGAGGGAGACAGACGGAGAGGATGTTTGGTCATATATATGCAAGTAATACTATTGTGGACAGAGAGATAGCCAGATAGAGTAAGCAGGCAGGAGGTGCCTGACCATAGTGCCCTACAAAATGCTCCAATAATTACCTGTAACATTTTATCATTCAAATCTCTCCGTTCCGATCACAGAACAAATGCTTGTTCGTTCTACTGCTATTTACACTGCTATATATAGGAGTAGCATTTATAATTTCATATAGCTATATTGCACCCACACTTATAAATGGATAGACATAGACACTAATAAATCATAATATGTTGCGATGTAAAACAATATTATAGTGCCTATAATAAATTAATTTTAGGTACTCAAATAGTCAAATGATTATTGCAACTATACATACTCACTCTATGAATGTACAATCTGCCAGAAAATGCTATCGACATCATCATAAAAATATTACGCACCTAACTTCTCTCACTCGGATGCAGATGCCAAGTCAGTTCATTTAAACCAACTCCTACTGTACTTGCTTACTAATACTTAAAATAAAGACACATAAATAGTATGTAATGCAATTCAAGTATACATATAAATGGTATTGTTCCGAAAGTACAGACTCTCTTTAATAAACTAGCTTTCGGATAGTTATTTAAAAAATATAGCTAAAACAGCATTTCTGAGTAAGTGATTTCTAAACTTAATTTCTAATCAAAGACACCTTTTGGGATTTTCCTTTACCTTTATGTTTAGAATAATCCTTATGTGCAAACACGTCCAAGCGAAATTAAGAATGATGGAACAGGAAAATTTATTTATGTCAACTTTACGAAGGCCTTGACTTTGACTTTTAAAAATCTATCCAACCTTAGAAGACGTTTAAAAAAATTACTGGCATTACTATCTACTTTTGATAAACTTAAAATATATTTATTAAAATAGTTTTAATCATTGCTGAAATAAATATTGCATTTTTTAACATAGAAATATTTTTCGGTCACATATTACACTGTTGCAATTATGATGTATTAGAAAGGAAGCATATATGACTGTATATTATGATTGCCTCAGGTGTGCATACGTGACTCTCGGCAGAAACAACTACCTACTTAGTTACCTGAATAAATATCCAATGTCTGCCTACATCTCATATAGGTAAACGGAGTATTGTGTGGTAGGTTTAGTATTATCTGCAGTGTGTGTATTGGATTTAGAGCCATGTCCAACCAAGCAACTAAGCACGTAGCAGGAGCAATGCATTTTATTATTAGTCTACCAAGTAAGTACTAATCTCAATAGAGTACCAGTCTCCCAGTACTTGGTAGTTGCATTCTTGGAAATGTAAAAATGTAATGTTATCAATAATCACGGATGGCTGCTGCCACTTGCTCTATGCTCCTGTGTACACAATGTGTATCCTTTAAATGCCTGGGCTATCCCTCGCTCCACTCTAAAAGTATTCATGTTGGCATTAGCAGTTAGTGCCTTTGAAATCAACTAAAACTAGTGGATATGATCTCTCTACGAATTTACTATACTTTAAGATATATATATATAGTATATAGTTATATGTACATAGTGTGTGTAAAAATAGTTGTGCATATTTGATGTGGACACGGTTAATTATTTAGTGAGTGCAGTAGAGGTTCGTATAGTCTATGCACTCTCCCTACACACACACATCCACTAATTCATTAGCTAACTCAAGCTACACACATATCTCTCTCTCTGCCTCTCTGGATAAGGAATATAAAACAGAAGTGAACAAGTGTCAATAAAAAATATTCTGAATTGTCTACTACACTATCTACTACTAAAGGTGTGTGGGTTGGTTAGTCGTGTAAATAAGTAGTGGCATAGAATAATAATAAGCATAACAGGAGTATACAGTGAGTATAAAATATTATTCGTGTACGTGGGAGATGAGATAAGAATTGGTCGAATATCCTCATTCCTTAAAAATAGTTGTGGACAGTCCAAACTCACAAAACAGTCGTTGCTCTCATTTGATTACCCTCCATAGTACTATTTGCTTTTACAATTATCCCAATGGACTTCGCTTACTAATTGTTAGTATAGTATAGATTAGCATTTTTAGATGTCTTGAATGATGTTTCGACTCCTGTGTCCTATACTCCAATCCTGCAGTTATCTTTTTGAAACAGACACAGATAGTAGACAGAAATAGTACCTGTTGTTGTGTGTCAGTGCATAGCATAGCAGATCTGTTGGTGGGAGATAATCTCTCGACTTACTCTCAGAATAGTTAGTGTGTCAGTGCAGGGCAGTCGTTTGATCAATGATAATGATATTTCCATAGTCGCTATCTCACACTCTATCTCATTTATTTACCTGTCAGTTGGGAAAAACGTTACATTCGGATCGAGACTCTCTACAGAGTCAGTCATCCCACTGCCCACTACTCACTCCGCTCAAACCACGCTACGCACTCGCTCATTACATTTATCAGCCAGTATGGAATACAAACATAGTTTTTAATAGACAGTTGACTTTTGACTTTTTGCAGAATTATATCTTTATTTTCTCAGAAGGAATATCTAAAGTAAATACACAAAACGAAGAAAACTTTTTATCTTGTTTGTTATAGAATCAGAAAACTTCCTCATCGATTGAAAAGTGACTGGTAGAAAAGGAGTCTGAGTGGATGAACAATTATGTGGCTATAGTTGGACTGTGACTTGGTCCATTCTCCAGAAAGAAAAATTTTCAAAAAAATAAATAAAAAATATACCACAGATAACTAAACTGTATTTAGCAACGGAAGTGTTCCAAAGAGATCATGCGACTCTTTCGACGTAAAACGGAGCGAGGGCCGACGGCTGTGGCTTGTTTAGTCAGTCTGTCTCCACTTCAGATCTCAGAAAATCCCAGTGCTCCGGATACAGAGACAGCAACGCCCGTGAACAAAGAAAATGGATCTACCCTCAAAAGACCTCATCAACTCAAATTCAAAGTCGAGAATAACAACAGGACTTTGGACAATGTCAAAACTCCCACTATCAAACGAGGTAAATACATTTTCATCTCTAGTAATTCTAAGAATGGAATTTCATTTGCAACTTTCAGATTTCTATGTTTTTATTTTGAATACCCTTTTAAAAAACCAATTTTATGCTTTTTTGTCTTTATTTCACTGTCAATTATACGTATATTTAATGACCCTGAAAGGCGGGGCTATGAATTTCAACCAAAATGGTTTTTTTCCTATGTGTCAGTTTCTTATGAATTGTAGTGACCTAGACACTAGGTACTTGCCACGAGACTCTATATTTAGTCCACAATGAACCATGAACCTCGCACTCATGAAAAACATAACAATCATTGCTTTCGACTCAACTACTACATTATAATGACCTACAACATAATATTAATAAAAAAACTAGAAACAGGCAGATCGCATGAAATGGAGATTAATGAACTATTTTTACCTTAAAACGAACAATTCCGTTTATGATTCCAAGTTACACATTAATTAGTGTATTTCAGTTGCGTTTTTAAGGAATGAGTTGAGTGTGTTTAAATGCAATTTCACTTGTAAGTAGTTCTCTCTCCGTATGTATTTGAGAGTGGCACAGGAGCACAAAAAAATCTCAGATCTGCTCAAAATATCGATCAAGATGCAGATTAGATAGCTATAGTAGATTAGTACTTCTACTGATTGTGTGAGTTATTTGGTTGCACGCGTTTGTTCTGCTATTTTTATTGTGACATGGCACATCTAATTACAAGTACCATATACAAAATAATTTGAACTCCATGCAAGCGATATACATGCCTCATTCATTTTATGACTAGTTTTTCTCTAATCTCTATTAAAACTTCTAGGACTAGGACTACTCGTTGTTGTGCCATATTATTGCTTTCACAACTACTAGGAACGATAAAATCCATCTACTTCAACTCTAACTATGTCTACACTCATATCTCCCCATTCTGTCTACATTTACTACTTATTTAGGCATATTGCAATACATTACAATATACGTTAGATATAGTTAGGTAAATATTCTACAGCTTTTAAAGGGGAATTCCTTGAAAGAAATGAAATTACTACAAAAATTGTTTCTAAATTCGAAGATTTTTTTATGAATACATTTTAATAGATCTCTTTAAACATTTTAAAGCTAAGCATGCATTTGCAGACATTTTTAAACGTTACATAATTATACAGTCCTCAAGATAAGTACAACAGATGAAGTTGAATATTAAAATGAAATAGATTTTGATACTTTTGTTCCGAGTGTGGTCTTTTAATCATTTCTTGTGATAAATAAACAGAGTTTGTATTGTAAAACAGCCAGTGCATGCAGTGCAATGTGTAGGAGATTGTTCAGGATTAAATGAACAAGTTTCCTATCAGAAGAATTAGACAATTGAAACACTAGTCGACGTGTGTATAGGGATTAAAATGCTGACATTTTCTTCATTGACACAGATAGAGCTCAATGATGTAGGTACACACAGATACAGTTGTAGTTTACATGCACGAATATTATCATTTGTATGTGTATTATAAATAGATTGCATGGTATATGGTGGAGTGGAGGTGGAAAGAGAGTAGCCGACAGTAACTGAAAGATAACCCATATGTATATAATAGGGATATAGTCATTAGCAATGTGTTCTCGGATTAGATCCTTTTCTGTACAATTGAAGCTCATGTCAGCACAGCTAAAAATAATTAAGTTGGACCAAGTCAAGTACCTAAGAGTTTACTTAGATGTTTTACACACATTGCTATTATTTAATAACAATACGTTGTAAATAAAGGAGCCTGAAAAACAAATGGCAAATTGTTTCTTTATCTAACACCGTATTTCTTCAGTTAAACTCAAATAAACTTTAAATCGACAAGAACCACAAATAAGCCTTTAGTTCTGTTAATTTAGGCGAAGGCTGAGTATACCGAACACTGATATGCATCTTCGCCTAAATTGATAAAACCACATGAAACCTCTGCTCTCAAAAGATTTAGCTAAATGTAGTTAGAATTAAAACCTAGATGAACAAAACTAAAGCTATTGATTTTTGACTGACCTTTGAACAACTCCCCCGACAGGAAGTGTGTCCAATTTTGGGCAGTTGTTAATAAACATGTTACTATGACCTGTCACAGTGTTTTTGCAGAGTTTAACCAAAATCTGTGGTAAGTTAAGGTACAGTCGGACAGATGCATGAAACTTAACGGAAGGATAAAAGGGTAACGCACAAACGGTAGGGGAATTTAGTTAGGGTGTTTTGAGACAGTATCATCATGCAATGGCAATTTGTATCTCCAATATCACAGCACTCCAATTACACCTTGGGGGGTTCAGGCTTAGGATCATAATTTTATAATTGTTTGGTGTTTAATAATAGAAATACGGTAATAACGGCTCTCTCTCTATCTATAGTAGTATACTTGAATTGTGATTGTATTGTGAGTACACTCATGCGTCCATTCATAAACTTGTAAACCAGAGACTAATTAACGAAGGAATTGATTAGCGTTACGCAATATGACTTCATGATTTCTTAATGCTTGCCTACCGTTTTGTTGCACTTATTATTCTTTGATTTATTTTTGAGTGATTGTCTTATTTTTGCATGTATGCATAAAATTGTGTCTATATTAATCGCTATTATACAGAAGTATTTAGATTAATACTTGCTATGGACATTTGCCATTCATATTTAGAGCGATTTGTTCGACATGTCTTGTCTAGTACTTGATGCTGTTACAATTTAATTAATTTTACTGCTCGTAGTACTTAAATAGTTACAGTAATAAAATAGCTGTAATAATTTCAATATACTACCAAATGTAATAATTTTACACATCTTGGGGAATGTACAGGAACTAATAAAAGCGTTCATTTAGCCTTTTTAGTGCAAATTAGCAATTTAAAATCAGTTTGGAAGGGCTTATGACTAAAATTCATGAATTACTTCCCACAGGTGTATTTACTAATTGTGTATGTATACCTATTTAGTTCTGCATTTATACAGAGGTACCTAATTAAACGGATGCATCGGTTTAATTATTTAATTAGACAACCGGATGTAGCGGTTAAAATAGTACTCTCTAAAAAAAGAAATCCAGAATTGCAAATTGGGAGGGTACAGATATGCGATAAGTGTTCACAGATTGACAAACGGAGGACAGATCATTCTTATAAATGCAACTGCTATAGCTCTGACATTACAAATTAGTTATCACCACTTGGATCAAGCATTGATACCTATTTACCCACGTAGAATTATTTGTGGCAATATCTTGCAGCTTCTATGTGCGTACTTCTTACAAGTTGTTAGCGTCATTTACAAAGTGGTGGTCACAATTTGGTGTGGTGTGGTGGTGGAGTAAAAGGGAAGGTAACTGACACATGAGACAGATGTGGAACACACTACGCAAACGTGACATAAAAAGCTTTTAATAATTATAAGTAAATAGGCTGTGGGTAAGCCTAAAAGGGTTTTGGGTAAATTTATATTTCGTTGATGTATTTTACGAATGTGGCAATGTAGGTGACAAAGGAATGGGAAAGTTGAAAGTAATGATGTGTGTTGTTGCAGGTTTTGCAACTTGGAGCAAGAAGATGGGGAAGACATGGAATCAGTTAAAGAACACAAATGAGTTTCGTTACTCGGTGGACGTGGTTGACAGTGGGACGATTGGCGAAGTGACAAGAACCAAACCGGGCGGAGGTGACAGACCATTACGACTGTCTCTGAGCGAGAGTGACGGACAGCTGAACTTTTCCAGCCCCACGAAACGTAGCCACGGGGGACTGAGAGCAAAGAGCCCTGCCGGAGGGAGTGGTAATAAAGGTAACGAAAGACTTACTCTGAGTCTGAAGGTCGGTGGGGGAAATAAAGGCGGAGGAGGATCCTCGGCAGAGGCCAAGTCAAGATTGAAAGTGTCTGCCTCGGAGGAGAATTTGAAAGATGTGGGGGCGTTGAGGAAATTGAGTGGAGGACACAGCCGACAGAGTCACTCAAAGGACAGTTACCTTCGGAAGTGCGCCACTCTGAAACCCAAGTCATCCAAAGTGGACCGTGTGGAATCCCTCAAGGGAATCATCCTCTCTAAAACGACCAAGAGCCCTTGTCGTCCGTCAAAGAAGAATGAGACGTCGGAAAAGAAATCCGGGACTTCGGGGTCAAGGCAGATGAAAAACTCTCCATTATTCCGTAGTTGTTCCACTTCCACTCTGCCGTCGTATGTAGCGGGTGATGATCCTGCGACAGATTTGGACCTTTCCCCACGTCATCCAATGCCATTTAATACTTATGGTGGAAGGAGTGAGGATGGGGTAACTCGGACTTCCAGAGACAACAATAGTAAGAACAAAAAAGAGAGTAGTTCAGTAGGGACCTGCAACAATAAACAAAGGAATATCTCTTATCTGAATAATAATAATAATAATAACTGTGCAAAGGGAGTACGTAAGGAGAGTGGTAAAACGAGTAATAGTAACAATAAGAAAAGTGGGGCGGGGGCGGGTGGCAGGGGCCAAGTGGCGATTCTGCCTGACTCATCGTATTACTCATTGGAAGAAGGAGGCGGAGAGCCAGTGTCCTGTCTACTCAATGCAGCCAGCAGCTCTCCAGCCAAGAAAGCAGTTAGTGTAGATAACATTGCCTCAATCGTCGGAAATGACGTCACGGCCAAAAGGTTCGGTTTTCCTCATGGTTTTGTTCGCTCCAAACTTAGTGTACTGCCTGAAGAAGCTCCCAACAAACGACTCGTCTCCAGTCTCAGCTCAGACAGTTTACACATCACTACAAACAATTCTTCTCCGGGTAACACCGTTATTCGCACGAGACACTCTTCTGAAAAACACGAACCGGGGACACATTACAGTTCCTCCAGTCCCACTCTGACATCCTCCTCAATGTTTCTGGCTAAGGGACGGGAGGATCGGAGCGTCAGCCCCCCTACTACTAACACCCTCCCCAACCCCTTCAACAATTGTGAGAGACCAACAGCTGATTGTTGTGAATCATCATCATCAGTTCTACAAAAAGGACCGAGTAGAAGCAACAGCTGCGAAGCCTATGACTTCCCAGCCCATCCACCTTTCCTTAATCAACTCTACCTGAGAAATCATGGAAATGAATCTTCTTCTCAGAATGTGTCTTCCTCCACACAAACTATCTCTTCCTCATCCTCAGCCGTTGCTGTGGGCTCCTCCAACGAGTCCGGCTACGACTCAGATAGTAATAAAAACCTCGGAGATGTTGAAACAACTGCACCTTCAGAAAATATCGGAAATGCGGACCCTTTTGAAGAAAATCCGTCCTATTACCAATCAGACAAGACTCCGGCTGTTAAAGCCGCAGTTGTGAGGAGAAAAAGTGACATTGGTCATAATGTGATAGCAAATAATAATAATCCCAGGAGAATCACAGCGTCACTCTCTATTGACGAAAGTGCCGACACCTTTGACCGAGCTGGACTCTATTTTCCAATGGGGAGGGAATCTTTCAAAAATATCTACGGTGCTAATCCTAACTCCAAACCCCAATTCCCCAGTTTGGCCAAAGGAAGCATTCAGTGCATGGAAAGTCGAGAGATCTTCCGACTCTGCACTTCCCCTAGTGTACCATACCCGACTGACCAGAAATTCTCGAATCCCCAGACACCTTTTCTCCCCCCACCTCCACCTCCTTCCAACAAAAAACGATTCCAACTATTTAGAATCTTTATGGACGCTGATGAAGGGCTCGGAGTTTCCTTACAGTCTTCCAATTCAAACGGAACTTCTGAACATGTCGTCAACTCCATTTATCCAGCATCTCCAGCATACAGGTAATCTCATTGTTTCATTTCAAAAACCTTTTTGACTTTATATAAGCAAAGGAAAACGCTTTTCCAGTTTTAACAAGCTAACATTTTAATAGAAACTCCTATTATAGTGCCCTAATTTTGTCAAACTCGTTTGCTTATGCTTCATAGTTTTATGTGGATAAGCAAAATAGTAAATGTTATGAAAGAAAACTGGTTGGGGGAAACCAGTTTTCTGGGGCATACTTTCACCTTCTTCCGTGAGTAATAGAAATTAAATCACCTTGAATGTATTTTGATATTTTTCAGGGACGGTCGGATCGAGATTGGAGACGAAATCGTAAATATAAACGGAAAACGACTTCGTGGTTTGAGTGCAGAGGAAGCAGCGATGATATTGCAAATGATGAGCATTGGTTGTTCTCACATGGAGATATTGATAGCTCGAGAGAGTGTGACAGTCACAGACTTAGGAAGTGGCGAGGAGAGAAATCAGAATATCCGTCCTGCCAATACTTGTCCATCCAGAGATTACGAATCCTTAGAAAAGTTCAAGATGAGCCACATGGGCTCATTTGGTGCTCCAGTTATTCCTCCAACTGATATCCGTAGTCGACCTGCTCTTCACCATGATGCGAATCCTGGATCGACGATAACTTCCAACTTTTCCTTATCACATGAAACAATCGATGAAAATTGTGCCGCGGAAAGTAGTACATCGTCTAGATTCCTATCTCCCGCCGTCGGCGATAAAATTGTACTGCGGAAAACGTCTCTTCAGCCATCATTTGTTCTCAGTAACTACGACCGGGAGAGTGCAGTGATTGGTGGGATTGAAACTATTGGCGGGAATGACACTATGTATCCAGACTCGACATCCTCCGTCAATTTTCTCTCCTCCCACTATATGCCTCCTGGCAGTCCTCGCCAGGTCTCCAAAAAGAACCGTCGACACAGCACCCTCACCTACTACACGGCGGAAGCGGAGGGAATGGTCGGCGGGGCCAACAGCATCTGTCATCCTTACTCATCCTCCTCCAATCAGAATCCTACTAATTACTACCTGACCACAAATCTGTGCACTCTGCCGAGGAAACACTCCACAAAAGTCAACCCTTCCCTTGCTTCTTCTCCTTTTTACAAAATACACACCGTCGTCCTGGACAAAAGACCCGGCAAGAAGGGACTGGGATTCTCTATTGTTGGTGGTCGTGACTCTCCTAAAGGGAATATGGGCATTTTTGTCAAAACAATTTTTCCCAACGGCCAAGCTGCGGATCTCAAATGTTTGTTCGAAGGTTAGTGATAATTTTCTTGGATGTACCATTTTCAAAATCTAAAATTAATTCAATAAGACTTTGATCGATTCATGAAATGTGACAGACTAACTGGCTTTTCTGAATCTGTTGCATATGATATAAAAAATTCTTGCAAATAGAAATTGCGGTCAGTTCATTTTTAAGTTTTTTCCACGAGGGGCAATTTTTTGATAGGTTTGTACGGAACTGTCTCATAATGCAGACTGTATCGGGAGGATAAGGGGGTGTAGCAAAAAAAGTCGATATTTTTCCTAATTACCAAAAAGATGTGCAACAATCACATTAAGACCACTTTTAATTCATTTTCTATGAAAATGAGCCTAAAGTAAATGCTTAGCGCTGATGTTCCTTAATTTAGCCATGATATGAATTCATCAGCAATCGTAAAAATGATTGGCGTGTTTATAGGTAGTAATAAGTATTAATATACGTATTATTTGAATTTCAGGGGACGAGATCCTGAAAGTGAATGGATGTCCAATGCAAGGTTTGTCTCACAGTGAAGCAATATCTGTTTTCAAGAAGATAAAAAACGACGACGTAGTTCTTCACGTAGCACGGAGAATCACATCTGAGAAAAACAAGTAATATTTGCTTTTTTACCAATTATTTACATTTACCTGTTTACATTTATACCATGTTGACCGTTGCTCATTTATTTATGTAATGACTATTTGCCTAGTGTGTGTTCTAAATGTGGTTTATTGGTATTTGTACGTGAGAGATGTGACTCATGAGAATTGTTTTGTTTTACGATTTAGATCACCTTCACCTAAATCAAAATCCTGTGATGACTTGGAAGGAATTGATCCCTAGATGAGTCTTGGTAATAGTCTTCGCAGATGTGGGACTGGTCGACATTTATGTCCTTTATGATTTGCTCAAGAGTTGCTTCACTTGGTGAATTGGACAACGATACATTTCTTGTGTTCTTAACCAAAAGACGGAAGAAACAAAACCAACGAATATTATTCTACAATCCTTTGTATAAAAATAATTACTGTAGTTAAAGCCGATACAATCGCAAGTATTTATATTGTATGTATATTGCAGTAGTACAGGGGTACCAAGGTACTTTGTAAATATATGTTATCGTAGTCGTAAAAATGCTTTCTTACTCAAATATTATCATTTACTTGCTAACTCAGAGTTTTATTGTGAAATGTTTGATTATGTCACTTTGTTGCGGTATTTGTTGCTTCAATACGATCCAGCCTCGTTTATCGATGTCGTAATTATTGATATCCTTATACTTTGAATTTGTGCATTTTGTACGTACGAGAATTTAATCTACTATTGATATTATTTTGTGTGTGAATGTTTTAATGACATATTACAAGTAAGTAAATATAAATACCGATCCCGGAACTTGGCTCTTTTATCAGACAGTTATCTAAAGGATTTATTAAGTATACCTGACTGTACTACTTATTGTTAATGTGTGTCAACTTTGCTCCACAAAAATCAATGCAGCCTTTCTAGTCGTTCAGTACACACAAATAAATGGAAGCCATCCTTTACTTACCCCCCAACATCCCAAAAATATGTCAACTACATAGCAAATACAAATCCGTAGTTATTATTATTAGTTAAATGATGTTTATGTTACATTTACCTATCATATTATTGGAATAGTATATGTTAACACATATTGGAATATGTCATCCGATTGTGTTTTGAGTTCATGGAGAACATGCTTCTTTGTCTTTCATAGTTTCTTGCTCATTTTAAGATTTCAAAAAACAAATTGTAAAAATACAACCAAATATTATCCTAATATAGTTATATTATAGTTATTAATGGTCAAATTTTTTAGTGCTTCAGAGTTTTATCAACTTTCCATTTGGGAATCACAGCCAAATCGGTGGATTGAAAATGTCTAACACATCCAAGTGTACACTTATAATATTATAGATGTAATGCAATTTACATAATAAATGCAAATTATTGTTTTACTGCAGATTTTGTGTTTCCCCATGTTTCTCGTGAACATGCAAATTAATTAATTACCATCAATGTCACAGTGTATCAGAAAATCAATGTATTAGCAGAACAGATTCTTATACAGGGTTCACATTTTGATTAACCCCTTTAACACTGGTATTATGAACGAGTACTGTTAATTTCCCACGGTGCCCTAAGATATTTAGTCTACTATCAATTATGTGGCTATTTTTACCAACCTTTATTGTATTTATTATACAGAGGAGACAATATAAGGAATAATACCCATTATCTATACTACATTACAATTTCCGGGAGTATGTATGTATGTATGTATTTTGGTGTGTCCACCCTTTATTTTTGCCATGTTGACAATTCTAGAAGTAGTAAAACCTTATGTTGACACTTCTAGAAGCAGTAAAACCTTATGTTGACACTTCTAGAAGCAGTAAAACCCTATGTTGACACTTCTAGAAGCATTAAAACCCTTTCTCTTCAAACTTGCCTCATGTAGACCTACCCTATCCGTAGGACGGGTTAGCCAGTTAATTTATCATAATTATATATTAGGAATTTGGTCAAGGGGGCCGCACCAAAAATATAATGCCAAAAGAAAAAACTTTAAGATTTTTGGCCTTTTTTGGAATACTGCATTTAAACCCTCCAGGCAAAGAATACAGTAAAGGATTGAAAAGGCTAAATCAGTGCAATCAATACGGTATGTTCTAATTTCATATTATTAGTTAAGTTTCGTTAATTAAATCTGTTTGCATTTAATACATAAGGACCAATACGGAGAAACAAACTGATATATTTCAACAGTCAAAATCAACTAATCGTTTCTTTTTAAATTCATGCACATTTATAGCCTACGGGACACACTAGTAGAGTAGTCTTGACCAGTATACGTATTTACATATTATGAAACGAAACAAAAATTCTCACAAACAATAACAGTATCAGTTTATAGGGTAAAGAATCACTAACAATCCCGAGTTAGATCACAGACCACCTTGTTTGCTTTGCTTTATACCAGCCAATAATTACATTTATAATGACAGGAGAAGTAATGCTAGCTAAAATAGCTGCTTGGATGGTAGATTTATATAAGAACATCCACCGCAGGAAATAATTTTTTAAAAATAAACCACTGTAATAATTGTGGTCACAACAAGTCGTGACCCTTTCCCCCGTAAAAACTACCTACATATTTCGAAATGTTCTGTATATCTTTTGGAGTACTATATATATATCTTGCTAGTTATCTGTTAGCTGTTGTGCGAAGAGGTAAAAAGATATAGGGCCGCGACTCGTTAACTAGGTATGAACTATAACCTAGAACTGGTAGAATAATAATATATATTCTATTACATTTCGAAGTGGCTCAGGCTAGCCAAATTACATTGTCTACCCGATTAGATTTCATATTCTCTACCTCAAAGAACGCCAGGAATAATACAATCAATCCAAGTATACGCGCTTTTGTAGGTTACTGTCAGCAGCTTTCAACTTTTAAATTTCTATCCCCAAGTTGTATACTATAGGTTACCTAAATGGGGACATATTTCCAAAATTTATGAAATTGTTGCAAAATTCAACGAAGTCATATTATTAAATCATCTGAATGATCTATTTACCTACTAGCATCTAACGTTAACCATCTCCCAAAAATGGATCGATTGACTGTCACATCTGGAATTTTATTTGTCATAGCAGATATATTTGCTATAGTCAGTTTGGTTGTTTCTGATTGGATCGTTACCAATATAGGAGGTAAGACATTTTCAAAGACATCTAGATTTTTTCACACTTAGGCAATTTGTCCACATGAAATGAAATTTTAGCCCTGCCCGAAAATGGATGCTCCATAATTGCATGAAATGTACGCACCTTCGGTACATGCATAAATTGTGTTAACGAACCCAAGGTTGGTGGATATGGTAACACACATATGGTTTTGGGTGATATTTCAAACAAGTATAAGTTAACCTAGTACTAGTGCAGAGTGTGTTACCATATCCACCAACCTTGAACGAACCTACGTATACCATTTGTGTATGCACCAAAGTTGCGTGAAATGTACGTGCCTGTTGTACATGCACAAATAGTGTAGGCAAAACCTACGTACTACTTATGTGTGCACCAAAGTTGCGTGAAACGTACGCGCCTACGGTACATGCACAAATAGTGTGAACGAACCTACGTACTATTTATGTATGCACCAAAGTTGCGCGAAATGTACGCACGCTACTTTGGTACACACACAAATAGTATGGACGACCAAACGACGTATTTTTTCTGTTCGGAAAAAACGAGCGTGTAAATGTACGCAACCGTAGTACACACACAAATAGCACAAATGAACGTACGTACTATTTGTGTATGTAAAGTTTTTTAAAGTAGCGTAAATTTCACGCAACTTGGTACATACTCTAAGAGTACGTAGATTCGTACCTACTATTTGTGTATGTAAAGTTTTTTAAAGTAGCGTAAATTTCACGCGAATTTGGTACATACACTAAGAGTACGTAGGTTTGTCCATACTTTATGTGTAAGATGGGGCCAAATCTGATAGGTTCCGATGCACGGCATCAGCGGTACAAGTAGTACTTACCTACTCATTCCGCTACGTAACCTCTTATCTGAAAGGTTCCGATGCGCAGTATCAGCGGTACAAGCTGTGCTTGCCTACTTCGTCCGCCACGTAACCTCTTAAGTTTTTGAGGCACGGAATCACAATCACGGTGGTACAAGCGGTATCACAACGTGTGTAGGTATAGTGACTATGGCCATAATATCATTTAACGAATTACTTGTACCATGCCAGGTAGGTATCGGTTATTGAAATAAGGGTACGAGACCCTGGAACAATGAAAAGTACTATGATAGAATTGATAAAGGTATTTCTGGAGGGGGAATTACTTGACTCACGACACGACTAACGTCTCCAATCAATGTCATATTATTTCCACATGATGTTTTGTTTCGTGAGTCTATTTGATAAACAATCGCTAAGGTTCAATTTGGGGTGATAATATATTATTCTCCCCACCCCACTCACTTTCCTTGAATTGAATCAGTAAATTAAAATTTAAAAGCTTTAGTAAACAATAATATAATTGGTTTTCACTTTCTCGATGGGAAATTATCATTCCAAAGTGGGAAGCCTCCATATTTCTCCAGGAATGGTAAGTAATTTCAATGTCCGTAATTGCCAATTGCATACTATTGTACTCCATGACATCAGCCCTTACGTGCTTTCATATACTTACATATACTAACAGATACACTATCTTTGTACAAAACCACAGGATATACAGCAGTTAGTATCTATGGTCTATGGGACAACATGTAGAATATTCTCAGAAGTGAAGAGGACGTCATATTCATAAGGATATGGACAAGGAAGATTATTAATTCACACTATAAGCTATTCTTTTTGTACTTACAAACTTACTAGCTGTATAGTAAATAATAGCTATACATTTTAAACATATACTTACACATAGTACTCATTGTAGTTGCAAACCTGTGGGCATTCTTACCCATAATATATGTCACAGTCTTTGAGGAACGTGTCCGTAGGGCTGGCCAGAGGGAATCGGCCAGGGCCCCTGTACAACTGCTCCATGTTAAGATTAACCCTAGATACAACTGGTCCAATAGTGGTATAACCCTAACCGCACCCCCTTGATAACCAGAAAACAGGATTTTCTTCTTAAAAAGAAAAATAGGCTATTTTTGACACATTTTCGACAATAAAGCTTCAGATACGGTTCTAGATACGGGTCCGAGTCTTAACACTGAATAATATGTACTTGTACTTCACGTATTAAAAAGAGAAAATTACAAATATTACTGGTAGGGCTATGTATCCTTTTAATCAAATAATACCCAAACAGGGGATGATATGGTAATTTAGAAAATTAGATCAGTAGTAAATGCTTAAATTGTCCGAATATATGTATTTAATACCTGTGGTAGTGATAACCACATTACCACAACCACCCTGGCTATCACTATAGCCCAAGTCTACTTAAAGGCTACGACACATACTGCTATACCCCTGCTTAAACATACATGAGACAATACTATTATGCATTCATAAGCATTTATGAAAATAAGTGCTACTATAAAATCCACTTTGTATCCTTAAAAATACCAGAAGAATACGTTTCAGAAGCTGTCATAATTACCAAAGCTGGCTGCGCTGCGGCATGTAATTTCAATTCATGACTATGACACAATGCAAATAATGTAGTATTATGCAGTATTGCATTGCAGTATATAGCAAATCCTATCATTTTACAATGCGAAATTAAATATCATTATACTTTTATACTGTGCAACTATAATGATTCTAAGTAAACATGTAGTAAGTACATTTTCTTTTACTTAACTGACAATCAGTTAACTCTTATTGCACAGTCCCATACAAATATTACATATAATATACTCACTACCATTCTATGCCCTATAGTTATACTATACCATTAAATCCATATCGTATAGGTACTGCATCATGGCACAGACAAAGCTTTTATCAACTAAATGTACAAAGTACATAAAAATCTGTAAGTAATTGTTGAGACTTGAGAATACAACAACAGTCAGTCGGTCTACCTTCACCACTCGACTCTTCCGAAACACCTCTATCTATACCCAAGGTACGTTGATATGCTAAGAGACCTGGCCATCAACTCAACATCATCATCATCAGCCAGTTAAGTAAGTACACTATACAGTAGTGGCAACTCATGCATGCAGATTTATAGTGAATAGACAACACGAAGGTGAATGTAAGTAAGCTAATACTAATGATTCTTATGTGTGTTACTAGTAGTGCTCGTGACGTATGCATACAACAACAGCAGGAATTTATTCAGTTACTTATAGTCTCCATATTCACAAATTCTTACCTACAGACACTGCTACATAGGGTTGGCTGGCACCACAAGGTTTTCTTCGGTTCTTCCTTATTACACTTTTTTTTTGAAAAACTTAAGTATTTCAATAAAACTATGAATACATTTGAAAATGGTATAAAGCTGTCCTAAGTGGTCCAAAACTCTGTTACGGGGTCTTAAATGGCATTTGCGTTTTACGTAAATGTGATTTAAAAAGTTTATGTCAATCAATTAGTGTTTCAATGGCACTAAGCCAATCATGGTGTTTCAAAGGCGAGACATCAATTAGAGCTCTTTACTGTTCTAAGATCTAGCACATTTTTTTGGTATTTAACCGATAAATTCACGCTCCGTTAGTAAATAACCAAACAACCGTGTTTAGTATATTATTTGATGAGTAATAATTAATAAATTACCATACATGGAATATAGAATAGTATATTATTTCTTCAGGGTCGCAGCCAGAAACAAAAATTTCGCGCAGGGGCCCGAAAAATATCCAAGTGAGAAATGGGTAACGCACAACACAACACATAATTAGAAGCAACAATAGCATTATGGCAATATTTTTGGAGGCCAATAAATGTTAAAAACAGTCTTTAGCGACGACATTTTTAACTGAGTTAAGGGTACTGTACTTGAAACTCGAGTGACTTCTGTTTAGACTTTCCGTTTATTGAGATTTCTCTATTAGTCTCAGTATTTATGTTTACAACACATAATTAATTATGGCCTTTCTTTGTTCACCGATTCTATATTATGTACCCTGTATGAAATACTCAAAAACCCATGACAAAATACAAATTTGGGTATGGTTTTTTCCAACCCTGTATCTCACTATTATACAGTGTGCTATATACAGCTTGTCTTCTGTGTGAGTTCTGCCTTCAGTAAAGTCTGCCTCTGTGAGTTAAGATGACTAAGTTTAAATAATAAAATAAATACAAGCTAGTTTCTTTAGCCTTAACAAAGCAAAAATTTTTGAAAGAATTTAAACAAACCGAACCATTGCTTGGCCCAAGAATTCCTAAGCCAATCATATCAAGCTGAATCGTCTCGTCCTAAAAATAGAGCCGAACCATTTGGTTCGGAAAACTTAAAGCTAACCGAGCCGATATACAAAAAGAGCTACTTAGGCTCGGCGAACGTAAAGTAGCATTCTGGTGTGCGGTGCACCAAGACATATAGACACATAGCAGACCCTGTCAATTAATATTAGGTATATTATAAAGTGCTGTACATGGTTAGTACAAAGAAAGAATGAAAGAACTCACTTAGCTACAGGGAGTCAGTCAGCAGGTAGTAGCTGTATAATATTTTATATAAATATTATTCTCTGACTGTGCTTATAACATAGTTCGAAAAGATTATAACTCGACAATATTGTACTTGTATCAAGTTGTATCTGTTCTATAACCTAGTGAAGCGAATTGCATTAATTGTGAATGTAGCGTTAACTATTATTGAGAGTTGAGCTGAACTCAACTAACCACTCCACTCCACTGTACTACTACTAAACCAACAGCCTCTCTTTTGGCTGGCTGATCATAATATATTATTGACGATCAACTAGTCAACTATTCTATTAGGACACAGACTGACCTGACACAGGCCCTAACTAGACTGCATAATAATATCGCTAAATTACTAAATAATTGTGTTTGGGAATCTTTAATGATTGTGCACTAGAATTTATGTAAGAATATATAAATTCCCTTTCGTCTATTTGTTTGTTTCTGTTAACAATTGGATAATAATGAGGTGTTAATTTTGTATACAGGTAGAGAAAGAGAGAGCAGTAGTGGCCGACTGAACTGACTGATCTGAATACACAAGGAAGAAATTCACCGAAACAATTTAAAAGTTGAAAACACTTCTTTGCAAAAAGATAATCTCAATAACTATTGTGATCCTACGACCCGTAAACCGAGTCAGCTGCTGTGCAATATTAGGAGTTCACGACGACCCGGACATTGAACGCATTTTAAAAGGTTCTTTCATCTTTTGTCTTTGTTTATTTTCATTTACATAATATAATGTAGTTGTAGAACACAAACACATTCATCATTAGCTGTCTGCTCAAATGTTTTTATTATTTACTGGACTAAATTTTTTGTAAAGTACAATTTCTATTTTTCATGCGTATTTGTGCTCAAAAATGTTACACAGTTACACTGCAAGCGCAATTATTTTTCAATGTTTCTTTAATGTTTTCAGAATCTCAGTTTTTTAATTTCGTTACGGGAAAACCAGGAAGTACAAACGAGCGTATTGAAAATCCTCGTGTTTAAAAATTTTGAGTGATGTGGAAAAGTGACAAAGTGCGGAGAAATGAAGAGACAATCAGGCAATAATAAGATAATTGTTGCTCTTACATTTAGCTGTTTGTTAATTGCGAGCAAGAGAGAGGTATAATACACACACTGATTGAGTGACTTAATTGTGAGGGAATTCTTCTGATGTTGGCGAAGTACCTGAGGGGCGACGAAAAGAGAAGTCTAAAAAAGTCTAAAGAAAGAGTACCTGATTGTGCTCTATTGTAATATTCTAATTGTGAATTGTGAGCGTGAATCAGTGCAGTTGCATCGCAGTATGACAGAGTAGTCGTCGTCGTCGAGAGAAGCTCTGTCTGATTTTTGTTAGCTAATTGAGTTCTTCCCTTCCTGTACATTTCTTCTTTTAATTATTCAGCCATTGGAACTCAAGTCAATTATCATTTTTGTCATTTCTTCTCAGAAGTCCTCCTCCTCCCACGCAGACTTGCGCTACTAAGAAATTATCTAAAATAACTGAAACTGCACGCTTATCAATTCTTTGGGATTTCTGAGTACAGCTGTTCACTCACACTCACGGCCACCGGATATTGATTATCATTATCATTACCACCAGCCAGCAACTTCTCTACCAACTCTAAAAAAATCTTTTTGAAACATCAGAATTTGTATGCCGAACTCTTATGCGTCATACATTTTCGTAAATTTTCATCAGTGAGTGAGTGCCTATTGTTTAGACTTAATAGTGAATGGCATTGAATAGAATAAGGTTATTATTGTTAGCAAATTGAGATCGTGGCCTAGTCTGGTCCACACATGGGCCCAAATCCTAGCATAACGAAGATGATAGAGCAGTTTAATTGGAAGAAGGCACAAAAAACTATATTTTACACCGTCTGCCATCAGATTGAAAAGTAAAGGTCTTCTTCTCATGAATCTCAATATAATTCTCTCATTGCTCTCTGCATATGCTCATCTTTCCCATTTACGTCGTATAAATATTAAGAGTTCACGAATGACAGAATGACACGGCAGTAGAAGAAGGAGAAGAAGAGTGTCCACGTCCTAACTATGAACTATATTAAGAGTGTGATTAATGCCAGATTTATACTTGCGCAAAGATGAAAATTGCATACCAAATTGCAGCAGCAACGTCGACAGTATAAAATTCAGCAGGAGTCAGCATTTTGATTGTAATAAAAAGGAGAGTGGAAGGAAGTGGAACGACATTCCTTTTTGATGGAGTAAGTGAATCATTTCTTAATGTTGATTTAAATATGGCAATGGAGAGACACCTTGACCACATCATCTCATCATCCATGTGACAAACTATTTGGTCAGTTCATTTACAAACGCCAGATTTTGTTGGTTGTTGCCAATCGTTTGGAATCTCAGGAGTCGCAGTGTTAATGAAGTGAGTTAGCCACCTTGACAAAACGAAGAAGACATTTGTTTGACCATCAGAAAAAGTGAACAGTGAAACGGAACAAAGTTTATTCCCCAATTAGCATTAAACAATTGGATACTTCTACAAACAATAAGATGTCAGAGATTTCGATGAGAATTACAAGGAGAAAGAAATTAAAAATTCGATTGTAATTTTTTAAGGGTAGGTGGATGAAAATAATGCGAATCTCATTCCTCTGGGCGGGACTCTTGTGTTTACAATCATTTTTGTGATTTTGTGAGGAAGATAACCGAACTAGTGACTTATCAGCTTTATTTTATTCAGTTCAAGTTTCGACGTGGCTGTTTGATAAGAGTCGATAAATGATATGCAATGAAAATCAAATATTATTACATCAAGAATAACTATTTTATTCCCACTTCCTTCATGTTTACTATGTGCTCGGAGTAAACATATTATAATAGTCACCTACTAATCTTTTTTATTAACCAAATATTGAAAACCACATTTCCTGAACCGAACAAGTTAGTGTTACAGAATTAATGAATGTGATTCATTTCATTACTGCATTGTCAGCTTAGTTCCAATCCAATTCAGTATCAAATCCTTAGTTTACGTAAGCAAGGAGGTTACTACATTTACAATTAAGAAGGACGTGGGTAGTCACGTCAAGTCAACTCAACATTTTGTGATATTCGTTTTCTCATTTCGCACAACGGACTCTCTAACCATTTCTCTTCCATTGTCATATTTTCATAACTTTTCCTGTCATTTACGATCCTGTTACGTCACCACGCAGCCTCCCTTTTCCATCATTTATCAATAATATATCTAGATTGCCAAATATTAATAGTATTTTGAGAAATGTTTAATGGTCGATTGTTCTGGTACCGTTAACTAGAGACCGACATCAGTGCTAATTTTACTATTTTTGTTTGACTATTTTTTGGGTATAGAGAATTCTTTTTTATTCTAATTCGTTGAACCATTTGCGACGATTCAGTTCATGAACAGATACTACTTGATAGTAGTAATGTATTACATTTACAAACAGACAGCGGATTATTTTTATTAACTCACTGTACTAAATTGTAAGTACATGGTACTTCTTGCGCATCGCCTTGTATTACATGGTATTACTACAGACAGACAGAAAATCATCGCATTGTATGTTCTGCCACTGTACATATGTACCTCGACTCGGAGTTAATTGTACGTGGTGACCTGTGCATTATTGGATTCAAATTCAAGCTTCCGTAAGATAACATCAAAATGTTTTACTGCCTCAAGAGAAAAATGGTGAGGGACATGAATGTGATTGTGATTATCTTGGCCTGTTTATGGGCTGTACCGACATCCTCCTTATACTCAAATCAATTCGCCGTTTATGTCCCGGCAGGTGAAGCCAGGGCAAGCGAAATTGCAATCAAAAATGGTTTCAACAACCTTGGAAAGGTATGTCTAAAATGCTCTTTTTTATATTTTTTCATGATAGTGGTATTTAAGTATTCCAGGTTTTCGTCGTTTCGGTTTTCATTCGAATATGTAAAAAATTGGTAGGGTAGAAGTACAGAAATGGAATGCATTACAAACTGGTTTCATGACTTTTCTGGTATTGCTACAAATATAAAATGTTAAAACCAAAAATAATCCCCTCTAGGCTAGATTTTACTGATTCTGGTTGTAATCACGATTTTAATCTTGCACTTGCGCAGACAGATGTTTCTAAATAATCCATTTACTCTGATTTAAATCTTCACCGTGAATATCTATAGTACTATTAAAAGATTAATGCGCAGAAATCTAGTCGAATTCTTTCTGAGTTCGATTTAATGGTTTATTTGGTCCAAAATTCTACAAAAGTTTACATGCAGCGAATTCTTTAAGAAACATTTGCAGAATTGCAGAGGGTGTACCTTGTTCTTATTCACAATGGTATTAGTACATTTGTAATTCTAATTGAATTGAAGACGTGCTCAACGCAAGCCAAGCTTCGTCTGGCCATAAATATTATAAGTTAAATTTTAATCAGAAGCATCATCAAGTAACGCCTACACAAAGTCCTTATCTTTTCCTTGTGCAGCCAATTCAAGTTTTTCTATTCGCTGAGTGTTACTTGGATTTATGTGTTAGCGCAGCTAAATAGAGTCTTAGTTGCAAAAATAAATATATACATCCTCTTTCTGTGTGAGACAAGAATGTGTTTGCCGATGTGTTCATTCATTGTCTATAATATGAGCTATATATGTGTGATTCCCAGATAACATCCAGAAGAGGCATGCAATGCATTCAGTGTACAAAATTTACCACTTTTTAGCCTTTTTTACCATCACAGTGGTAAAAATGCACTTAATGGTAAAAATGCATTTAATGGTAAAAATGGTAAATTTTAGCCATTGAGTAGACAGCTGAGTACAGATATACTAGACTTCCTAAAATACAAGTTTTAAAATTTTACTTTCTATGAAATATTTCCAATTAGCCCTTTAATCATTCAAACTAATCATATTTATTTGATTGTACACCAAAAGTTATTAAAAAATGAAGAAAGAAAGATTGTATTTGGTATCGCCCATTTAAAATTAGTGCTAATTTAATTGCAATTAATTTCTCAATCAGCAAGAGTTGTTAGCGCCCCCATTGGTTGAATCCTACTCTGATTGATGAACACTTATCAATTTGTGGCAACAATGATCATCTGCTAAGCTATTTCATACTTTGGCACCGAATTTTATTCAAAATTCAAACACGAAATTTAAATGAAACTATTTTTTACCATTTTTACCATTTATACCACTTACCACTACTTTGTAGGTAGTGGTATTTAACGTTAAATACCATTAAAAACCACTTACCACTGGTAAGTGGTAAATGGTATTTTGTACACTGAATGCATTGTATTTTGTTAGTTATATGATGATACTAACTTTGCAGAGTATTACAATAATACTTTTTATAAAACTTATTATATTGCTGATTCAGAATCCTGATTAATTTATATATATGTATTTAGTGTATACAGTACACACACACTCGGTCACTCGGTGAATGTAATACCTAACTGTACTCTTAATAATAATAGTGTTCTTCTTAAAGAATGTGTAGAACATATTATGTGTATTGAAAGCAGGAAACCGTTTTATATTTTTATAGGAGTAAAATATGAAGTAATTATAAGAATTCTACTCTTCATCTGGATGGATAGTATACGGAACTTTATTATATAATATTACGTCATATTTTTTTAAAATATTTTTACATCATAACGACTACCTGCTTCTCTCTAGCTCAATTGTTTTGGTATAGGTAGTTAAGTTATATTATAGTTGTAGATTACTACGAGATAATAAATCTCTGACTATAGCTCTGTGTTTTTAAGTGTATCAACTTTAAGCACACATTACCAAGCCAGAACTAAGTACAAATAGGAAAATCTTGCACCTCCAGTCAGTGGTGGAATAAATTTGGCATCCTGGGGTTCTGATTCCATTCCACATATTTCATATTTCGCTAGATTGCGATTAGAAATGTGTCCAATAATGTCTACCCATATTTAAAAAACCACACCCCTAATTATTTAAGAAATTTCGAATATCTACCCACGCCCAATTTTAAGTCTCACATCCAGTTGCGTATTTGGTTTCTAGAGGTAGAACATATCCATAAATCGAATTAAATCAATGCAAATGTTCGAATAAAATCCATGCAAAGGTAATTCTAATTTTTAGATAAAGGAAACCACGGATATATTTTAGGGCATATAAAATTTCCTGATATTTAGAATATTTTCCATCCCTGACCTGATGAATAAGACCTAAATATGAATAATATGATCAGGAATCAGGATTACCCTTGCCTTGCAGTGTTGGGATGTTGGGAGTAGTATATACCTAAAATAGCCATGTTATGCGGTATGTATACCTATGTAGTACTTAAGAGATCTGTTTTTGTTTGTAACCATGCGAAATGTGTAAAGGAAATCTAGCTGAAAGTTCTACTACAAGGTTACACTAAAATGAATTGTTAGGAAATTCCGTGCAGTGCACGTTTTGGTTTTGCTCTGTGGACTCCATTCTCTTGTCGAACTATTTGTGTTGTTGTGGTAGATATCGAAGCAGCAATCGAAAAGAACAAATCACTCTCTGGACTTCAATGCCTTCAGTTATTGAGAGAGATTTACCTCTAAATAAATCGGCATACCTCACACTTGAACAAACTCCATCCATCCATCCATCCATTCTATTCTGTCTCATGTACTTACGACGCTAAATATACTTTCACTTTAACTTCATATTTTCGGTACCCACCTCTAGCGAGACCCACTTATATATAATTGAGATGTCATTATTCCCTTTTAGAGACATGTTTGCTTTATCCAGCATATACTCAAAAATACCTACAAACTAAAAGTACCTTTAACAACTCGCTTTTATTTAAATAATATAATACTAATACTTTAATCAACCATGGTCCAAGGACACCAAAGCTATTTTTGCACCCTCCTCCGTCCGTACTTTACATATTGAATTCATTTACTCTTAAAAGGCAGTAGACCGTGTAATCCCCACTGCAACTGCTGATGCTGAAATTTTATTACTAACGCAGTTTACTATGTCAGAGCCGGGCTGCATATTTAACTACCACCCACTCATAGACCAAGTAAAGGTCAAAAGTAAAAAATGCCGTTGATACACAAATTCTTATGAAATTAAATACTCTATGGGGTAAATCCGTCAACTACTAGTCGAAATTCTAGTAGAGATTAAATATAATACTCTGCCTGAAACAATTTCTCAGATTTTCCCAGCCCACTCTTTCCAACTACAAATTATAACATAATCCCATGTCTTCTATTCTCATATCTTTTATGATCTACGAATACGACGATGAACACTGTACACACGTCACACTTAAGCTGAATCCGCACTGCTTGTTATTGCAACCTTTTAAAATCGTTTTCGTTAAGATAAAAATGTGTAAACAGAAATTGTTGGACACGAAATGTTACTGCCATCCGCACTGAGTTTGAAACTACCATAACAGTATTGTTCATACCATTTATTTCTAAAGAAATAATTTTTTGGTGCGAATGCTTCATTTTGGCAGTCGAACAAAATGTCGTCACCTATTGATGCAGTCTGCGATTGGAAAGGCGCAGGAAATCAAAATCCCTATAAAAATTTATTGTAATATATTCTTTTTTTCAATTTCATTCAATTGTCAGTTTTAAACATGGATTGTAGTAAAAAACGTAAAATTGCACTAATATTTCTTCTGAATCGTCGACGAAAAAGGAAAATGAAATACGTCAAACGCTTTTGGGTACACCCACTTAACCGTTTAAGACTTACGATGGGAGAAGAGCTAAAAGTTGAACAAATGTACCAACATTACCCCGAAAAGTTTTTTCAGTATACAAGAATGAGTGCCTCACAATTCGACATTTTAATGAAAATGGTTAAAAAGGACATCCAGAAAAGCGATACTAACTACAGAAAAGCAATAACACCGAAAGTCCGACTTTTTGTAACACTACGGTACGTGATATTACTGTCTGTCACTTTTATGTAGTATGTATGTATGCTATCATATTAAATAATACGTAACATAAATTACAATAAAAAATATAATATTAATAGATTCCTGTCTACGGGAGACTCTTTTAAGAGCATCGCCACTAGTTTTAGCATGGGATTAACAACAGTATGGGAAATTGTAGTTGAAACGGCAATTGCAATCTGGAAAAATCTTTTTCCAATATATGTAAAGGTAACTAACCTATTTATTTGGTTTTGAAAGAGTCAACAGGGTAAAGTTTGGTTTTATGTTTTGAAGTTAATATGGTTTATTGCAATATATAATCAAAGTTAATTAATCTTGCAGCCCCCAACATCTTCAGAGTGGAAAAGTATTATGGAAGAGTTTAATCATATGTGGAACTTTCCAAACTGCCTTGGTGCGATTGATGGAAAACACATACAAATTCAATCACCCCGAACACTGGATCCACTTATTTCAATTATAAAGGCTTCTTTAGTGTAGTGCTATTAGCTACATGTGACGCAAATTACAAGTTCACCACCGTGGACATTGGAGCGTATGGGCGACAGAGCGATGGCGGAATATTCTTAAGATCATCCCTAGGAAGAAGTTTACATGAAGGCAAAGCTTAATATTCTATAAACTACATTAAAAACAATTACTCAATTCTTTCTTAATTATTTATTTATATATAATGGCAGGAACATTTCCATTTCCCGAACCACTGGATATTTCGGATTCGCCATTTATTCACCCGTGTGTTTTTTTGGGGGATGAGGCTTTTTCTTTAACTCCTTACATGATGCGACCTTATCCCGGAAAATTCTTGCCGAATGACAAACGTATATTTAATTATCGTTTGTCAAGAGGTAGGAGAGTTATAGAAAATTGTTTCGGGATATTATCTAGCCGATTTCGAATATTTAGAAGACCATTATTGGCTAGTCCAGACAACGCAGTCAACTATGTAAAAGGTATGTCATAATATTCATATCCGTCTTTCAAATATCGATGTTTTATTGTCGTATTTTTCTATAGCTGCAATCGCTTTGCATAATTTTCTTCGAACTGAAGAATTAAAATTGGACTCGTCCTCTCACATGTACTGTCCACCCGGTTTTGCTGACGAAAATGATGAACCAAATGGAAACTGGCGAGCCATTTCGGATAACCCAACTGCATTGTGTCCTATATCTGGTCTTGGATCAAATATGCATTCAAAAGTTGCTAAACAGATGCGACTTAATTTAACATCATACTTCATCGGAAAGGGGGAGGTTTCGTGGCAGTATGAGCGAGCTGGTGTTCTACCTGATAGTCTGATAGTTACCAATGAAAAATAAATGTACCGTATTATATATGTGATTAAAAGCTATTATATACTTAATTGTAGGGAAATATTATTCAGAGGGTTAAAAGTTTTATATCGTATTTATGTTACCCCTGTTGGATTTCTGTAAAAATCACTCTTGAAAAGCTTTAATCTAGTAGGTTAACTTAAACGACTTTCACGGTTATATAATTCTGTATGATGCTATCAATAACTAGTAAAAATGCTTCACGATTTATAATTTGTAACCTATTTATTTTTTATAAACCTGGATATGCAATACACGGATAATACGAGTAAATACGAAATGAATATTTCAAATCATCAATTTTCATCGGTTTCAAACTGAATATTAAACATTACTTCCGAAATCTTCATTTTTGCCAAACTTGATTGTTTTTTGTTCATGTTACGTAATTCTTCAGCCAAACCCATGCAGCAATGTAGATGACAGTCGCTAACTTCATCAGGCTTTTTAAGAAACTTTATAATTTCTTCATCCACCTTATCCCCTGACCGCTTTCTTCCTTTTGGGACCTCCAGAGGTTTCTATATGAATTAAAACATCGTATTTAGAAAAGTACTATGATTACTAAGACACTACTATTACTATATTTGTTCTGCAATGTAGTTAATCCACCTTTGTGTGAACAGGAGTTGGTTTGTGAGTCGAAGACCCTTCTAACTCATTTTCAGTAGATATGTCAGGGTCAGAAGTGTTTATGTTTTGGTTTTCGTCCACTGACGCATCTCCATCATTTTCCATGTTCCCCGACGTACTATTGATAAAAGTTGTGACTTCAAAATGGGAAAATTAAATTGCATTGCAAATGTTAGAAAAATGTTTAGACAATTTAAAACATTACTTTGCTTCTAAGTTATAGTCATCCAAAAATTGCATCGTGTTGTAAAACGACCAGGATTCAATCCTCCTTCTTGCCTGACCACTTTTACCCTTAGCACTCTTCTTTTTTCTGGCATAAGTTGCCTTTAATTTTCCCCATTCGACTTGACACCATAGCGCTGTTGAAAAAAAACGTTTTTTAGTTCTCAGATAGTAGACATTCCCATCTAATTATTTTCTGGAATACTTACGTTAACTAATGAGTTTAAATACCTACCTGGTTTATTCAGTTCCTGCCCAATTTCCATCCAAGCGGTTTCTTTGGCGTTTTTATTCTTGTTTGAATGCGATCCTGAGTCATACAATACTTTTTTACTTTGGACACAACTAATTAGGTGTTCTTGGATAGCTTCATCTACTTGAGTTTGAGAAAAACAATTACTAGATAAGTCCTCCATTATTAACCGTTTTTATCCCAATCATCCAAACGAGATGGTTCAAAATTTTTAAGGATCAAATTCTTTTTGACTCGTGATTTTAAATATTCCGGGGTAGACTTTCGCAGAGAGCATCAAATATTGATCAAAGCTATTTCCACAAAGTTGGAATTTTTGAACTTGAGACAAAAACTGCTTTGACGTGTTCTAACATGCCAGAGCATTTCTGCTTCAACCAGGCAACTGCAGTGCGGAAGCGCAAAAAAAATTGTATTAACATTTCTGTCGCAACATTTTGTTATGAATTTTAATGCTATAACACTTTCTTCGTGCGGATGGGGTCTTTAACAAATTGGTTCTGAATCTTCTGCTACAACCTGTTATAGCATGTAAAAACAGTTTGATGCGAACGATCCTTTACTTACATTTTTATGCCTACGCCATCATTCATGGAAGATAATTTTTAATTAGTATTCTCAATTACGACTCCAATAAAAATTACAACAAAATGTTTCCCCGTGCTGGAAATTCTGAAATGTACCAGTTAAGCAAAAGCAAACTATTTACTATGTTTTAAAAAGACAAAGATATACGAAAGTTGGTTAGAGACAACAGGAATGTTTTATCTTTTGAAACGTATTATAGCTGTTCGGTTTTTATAGAATACAGATAATAGTACTAGATTAGATGCAATATTTTATTTTATGATTAGTATGTTATATCAAGTAGACCTACTAACATGAAGAAAAGCATGAAGCACGAGGGTTCACATATCACATGAGACAGTTCAACGGTTCATTATTTTTTTGAAATATTATTATTAGCAGGCTTTACCGAGTGGTCCAAAATGGTATTATTTTCTATGCTCCATTCTAGCCCGATTGCTAAACTCACACTTTCAGTTCTTTCGCAAAACACTTTTTTCGCATTCATTATTCTCAATGTAACCAGTACATTTATATAGTGTGCGCAGGCAGACATCTAGATCTATCTACTTTCGTTAAATGTTTAAGTCACATATGTGTATATTGAAGCAATAAATGTTATATCCTATTGTTTGCAAACTTTTTAATTTCCTGCCGTTTGGAAGAATGGCACAACACATCCGGTTTCAAAGTTGTTTCTGCTCCATTCTGCACTTTGACTTCCGTGCTGACTTCTCTCTTCCCTTTGCTGATTAGATAAATTAACCCTACTTTATACTAGTGTATTTTGTAGATTATTATTTTTACACTACTATGTAGTAGTTTTTAAAAGATGTAATAATAAGTAGAATTTAGTACATTCTGCAATCTGTAGTTCAGGTAATGAATATATTTATTATGGGTGTATGTACTATTACAATTACTATTTATATGGTTATAGCATGAACATGTTAAGGGATAGATAATCATAATAATTACGTGTTTGGTACTTGAACTGATTTAAATTGGCATGTTTATTTCGGTAGGTGGCTTTATGCACATAGGTATATTTATTATGCACTTTTGTTTCCCATTTATTCGATTGATATGCAATAAAAACATGTATGTGTGAGTATGTGTGTGTATTGCATGCAGAGAGCAGTGCAGGGTGCAGAGAGTGGAGTAGACCTTTTCTCGTCTGTGAATGTAAGCCTACCGTAATTGATTTTAAATTCGCATATAGATTGAGACTTCACATGGGCAAAAGCCTTCAAGTATTTACTTTAGAAATGTTTGTGTTAGTTACAACAGAGAGAGAGTCGTTACTTACAATTGTGAAACAGTTATTTTAAATCGAAATGTATCTGTGTCATAGTCATAGTCATAAACGCACATTCAATGCCAAGTTCCAAATCAAAACGAGCTCATAAACATGATACCAACTACATTATGAGCTGAATGAGCTCGCATGTGTAATACATAATGCTCTAAATTACAATTTTAATTAATGAATAAATAGTAATAAATGAATACCAATGCAGCTAGTAAATTAGACAAATCAACAATTCGACACTGCCGTTTATTGCACTCATGCATAAAGATGAGTAATGCAATAAATTAATTAGCAAGCCCTCGTCTATCTATCTACTACCTACCTACTATTTCTGCTTTGTACTGTGATTATTGCACGTTGATTGCTGATTCTGCGACTTGCTATAATATACTTCAAATTGATGCTTAGAGTATAGAATAAAATATTAATCAATTAAACATGAAACCAATTATAATTCGTCATTGAATAAATCAAGGACGTATAAGTATATAATATGTATAATAGGAGTGTTTGTCGGTATGAAATAACTCTTCATACAGTCCTTACCCGTATATTAAATACCGACACCGAAATATGAAAATTTTGTGACATTGTTAAAATTCAAGGCAATTTTCAACAACAAAACAGGTCGTACACATTTTTACGCTTTAATACCTGGTACTAATTGCCTATCTTATATATCTCCACCTCGACCGTCTCCAAAATTCGGTAACAGTAAATCAAATTTTACTGTTGGTTAAAAGTAAGAAAATCGAGTAATTTTATTTCTATTCGTTTGTAGTGTATAGGAAGTGGTATTTGAAAGGTCATCGATTTTCCCACAACTTGTAAGGAGGCCGTTGGTACATGTCGCAATGTCGCCGGTGCCAATCTACTATACCTCCTATAATGTTACACGACCCCATTGATTTTTATTTTTTGAATCAATTCCTCAGCCATTGTATTCGAAATTGCCCATGCCAACTCAGTGGTTCTATTGACCTCTAGACGAAACAGAGGTTTGAATAATGTAGCTTAATCCGTTCTACAGTTATCCCCAGACAAATTCTTTCGAGTGATTGCTTAAAAATAACCTGCCCTACCTTAGACGATTTATAAAATCAGCTGTAGTTTTACATAAGACAGCTTGTTTTCCAGTCCATTGAGTCCATACTTATCAAATAGCAAGGCAATAAAAAAATCTTTTAGAAAAACGCTTTGGAAGGGCATACAAAGTTAAAATGTGTTTTTTCAGTAAAAATTAAAATAACACTGCGCATTTTGGGAGCAAAAAAGCTCGAAAAATTTAGACATAGTTGTACTAGATTGGCATAGCCATAGCAGAGGAGAGTCTGTAATGCAATTGTAATCTAATCTTCGAGGGTACTCTTACAATTTACACACTGCAGCTTGCTGCGCCCAATACTATGATAGATTGTTAGTATTGTTACAGCTTTTTTATTATGTGAATTGAGAGTTTGTGCTTGAGATTTGGTCTTCCTGTCTAGAGTTGAGTATCTACATTTGTAGCTCTCTGAGTTGCAATTGCAATCTATGTGTACACTCAGAACGATTATTATTGTTCTATACTCTTGCAGTTTTTTTGTGTGAGACATTCCTCCTTACCTATATACATGATTTAGGTTTAAGTGCCAACTCATTTAAGCTAAACATAGCAGATTACTTAGATCCTTCTAACAAAGCATCCTACTCACGTCATGTCTATAAAGAACTTTTTTGAAAAAGTCATTCTTTCGAAAAGTATCTTCAAATAAACAGTTTAAATCCCAATATCTCATCTGTTCTATAATAAATAGCGAACGCCGTAGAAAATAGAAGCGTAAAGTTTATGAACACTATCATCACAAAACTTGCGACAGCTAGATTTAGATTACTATAGTAAGGTGTAACTGCTACTGTAGTCTGTAGAAAAGGTCCTAAGAATAACGTGTTCGAAGAATATGTATTAGGTATTATGTACGACAATGTAGCAACGTACGTGTTGTGCTGTTCTGTCCACTGTGTCCAGAACTAGCCCCACTTACCATTGCCTAAATAAACGTGACACACTATAATAACAATACATTAAAAATTAGCATAGATAACTATATTTAGATATATTACAACACTGTCATAAATACACAAATGAAAGTTGTCATTTTAATAATATATACTTAATACTTACATAAATACACACCGACCTACCTACTACCTACCTAATTGTAGAGCTTGTGTAAATGTATTATCACAGTTCAAGCACTATTTCGTTCTCGAATTATAAAAATAAATATGTGGGATTTGCATACAATTGCTTTGTTGTTGACTTTGGACAATGCTACAATATGCTGTGTCTGTATAGAATAGGACTTACTGGTGTTCACAAATATTGCAACAACAGAGAAGTATAATAATGAGATATTTGTTACTTTTACTCACTGCTACTTACAATGGTGGTATCTTGTCAGTTGTTAGATTTAACTAGCTTACTGCATGTAGTGTATAGTGTAATGCATTACTAGTATATACCTACATGCACGTTTTATTTTTATTTTTAGTTGTGTGAATCGTGAATCTCTTATGGAAAGTTGAGAAGAGAAAATTTTGTCATTGAGATTGAGACTCATTTTTCTAATGCAAGTAAATATAAATGTAGATCTTCAAGGATTAGTAGGGCACTACTTATCTTTATCTTATACTTTCACCGTCCAGATTAATTGTTCAAAAAACAATGATACTTGCAATGTTAAATATTGACCATTGTGTTAGGTGTTTTATCGCAATCGCAAAAACTACCAGTATAAACCAGTCACCCGAAGTAGCACACCCAAGTGACATAGTCCCAAACAATCTATATGAATTTTGCATGTGAATCAATGAATCGATATGACTTGACATTAAATGGTTGTAAAATACTGAAAAGGAGATAGTAAAATCTACACTTTTTTAACTGCACATTTTCTTACTACTAAAGTAACTTTAAATGAATGAGACTTATGCAGCACATTATGTATCTTATAAAACACTTTTCTCTCAAAATATACTACTTGCGCTCTCAAGTTAGCACACGTACCATGTACAGGTCCAGTGTGTTTGTAGTATCGGAATAGAAAGAGAATTTTTTTGTAGACAATAGTTAAAGAATTGGTATTGATATGCTGATTGATGTCTGTGATGACAATAGTGATAAATTGTTAACCTTGTCTTCTTATTTCTTTCCAGATTGGTAGTTTGGAAAATTATTTTCTTCTGGAGCACTCCAAAATTAGAAAACGCTCAGTGGACGCGAGTCATCAACACCATAAGATACTAGAAGACCATCCTGATGTAAGTATAATATGATTGGCAGAAGGGATTGATTAAGATAATTTAATGAATATGTTGGTTTTATAAACATTTTGTTTGCATTCTGGCTAGGTTCACTGGTTTCAACAACAGGTGGAAAAAACACGGGTGAAGCGGGATTTTTCTTATTTTGAGGGTAGTTCTGCGTCTGCATCTTCTGCTGGACAAAATCCCTACTTCGCTTCCTCATCTCACTCTTTCCACCCATCTTATCCAAATGGATTTGTCGACCCTTTGTGGAAGGAACAATGGTACTTGGTGAGTCTTTACTTTTTACCTTTAATCCATATACACCGTATACGACGATTATGTTCCCAGTCGCCACTATCTGTTTATACCGATTAACCCACTGATATTGGAGTAAAATTACACGGAGTAAAGTTATGTGTAACTTCTATAGTGAAGGATAGGTAGTGATCTATAAGCTCAAAAATATTGTCAGCTCCACGCTCCACCTCCACTTGATCAGGGCCGGTGAAGTTTTCATGCTGCCCGGGCAAATGCTATTTTGATGCCCACTTTATACTAACTTTAAAGTCATTCCAGAATTTAATAACGGGGAAAATTATTATTGTGGCTCATAACATATGATACTAATATAGTCTATAGGGTAAGTAATAGAAAGCAAAATTTAAAGCTCATACTATATGACTTAAGACAGAAGATTTAGGTGAGTCTTTTCGTGTTGATACGGTTTGGGTACGTCAAGAATGTTTACAAGATTGGGTTTCGGATGGGGGCTAACATTTCATATAGATGTCTGAAATGTATATATTCGCGCGTATCGCGAAAATTTTTGGCATTTTTTTGACGAGAATGGGTCAAAAAAATAGCCTAAAAATTGAAAACAATCGCGCGGACCTCGATTTTTTTGCTATTAGCAAAAACCCGTAAAGCCCCATACTTCAATGCGTCCCTGGAATAGATGCTGGTTGCATTGCATTGAGACGGTTTGCTTTGAAACAGTTCGGATTGAGAAGGTTTTGGGTTGAGACGGTTTGGGTTGAGACAGTTTGGTTGAGACGGTTTGGGTTGAGACAGTTTGGGTTGAGACGGTTTGGGTTGGGACGGTTTGGGTTGAGACAGTTTGGGTTGAGACAGTTTGGGTTGAGACGGTTTGGGTTGAGACGGTTTGGGTCAAGACGGTTTGGGTCAAGACGGTTTAGTTTGAGACGATTTGGATTGACACGGTTAGTGTTGGGAAAGCTGGGGTTGAAACAGTGTGGATGATGATAGTTTGAGTTGACTCTATTTGGATGGAGACGGGTTGGAGGGAAGATGAAATCACTAATTTTGTTATTAATTGGAGGATTACAAACCAAGTGCTCACGTTGGAGGATTATTTTCAAACTCGGAATCGTACAATGATAATTACATTGTTTTTGTTGAATTTTTTAATTACTGGAATGTTAAAATACATAATTGCTCAGACAGAGGTTAAGAAAATTTTGAAAAAAACAATAATTAGTTCAAAAAAATCAAATATCAGAATTGATAAACTTTATTAGCTTTATTTTATTAGCTAAATTAACCCTAGAATTCCCGTAGTGGTCCATCCAGGGATTTTAGGCCTTTTGTTCTATCGTAGCTCAAAGCAGATATGCCTTATAACCTCAAGGATTTTTGTATTTCTTAAAAATGCGTTTCTCTTTTGTGTAGAAAATTTCATCAAAATCGGTTGATATTTAAGGCAAAATAAAATTAAGAAACTGAAAAGTGGAACCACTTTTCTACGCTAATGCTCAAGCTGGTCCATCCATGGACAGGGATGGTTTCGAGATCCTTGAGTCCATGGGTGGAGCACCCTATGTAATAGTGCTGTTGGTTGGGCATATTATTTATGAAATCGTGCTCCGAACCATGATAGTCAAAAACGGCAAAAGAATCCATACGTGGACAACCAATCATAACGCACAGCCATGAATGGACCACTTGCACTTGGGCATTAACGTTGATTTTATAGACTGGGCAGACTGGGAACACTGGGTTATTAGAAGAATAGTTTGAAATTAACTAAATGGCGAATAGGATATTTTACGTTTGGTACATAATGCATATTAAATTAACGCAACAGGTCTTTTGTGAGTATAGTTTCTTTGAAATACTAACAGATCGGTTACATAACAAAAAAACATTTTTCTTTTATTTTGCTGCCCCCCTCAGCTTGATGCCCGGTGCCGTCGCCCCGGTTGCCCCCCCAATTCCCCGGCCCTGCACTTGATAAAGACCCTGAAGATTTATAAAATATATATTCAAAAATTTTCTTGAGCAAGATTCAAATTATGGAGCAAAAATGGCAGGATGTATAAAAGATGTACAAAAAAAGTTTGTCTAATAGTCGAAAATAGTTTTACAAAATTAACCAGGTATTCGTACAGTGTTCACCGGTTAGGACATAATATATTATAGTAGCAATGAATGCGCTATAATCGACTAATTAATATAGTCAGTAGAGGATGATGGGTGAATTGAGACTTATATGAAGTTATAAATAATGATACATACATAGGACATAGAGACTCTGACTCTATACGCAACTGCAGATTTAGACAGACAAATTTAACATCAAATGAGATATAAAACAAATGTCCAAATACATCCTTCTAAAGCTAACAGGTGACAGGCTGATTTATATGCTGGAGATTGGACTCTTATGCCTTATACTAAATTACTACCTTTTGGATATTAAAATTTACAAATTGGCATATTTAATGTTATGTATATGATTGATCAATTCCACATCCTTGAAGACTGATTTGGATAATTCCTCCAAAACAACTCAAGATGTTTAATATAGGGGGGTTCTATTATATGGTATTGGTATTATAATGGTTATAATGTAACTGCGGATTTTTGTATTCCATTATAAACGAGTGAATGAAATCTAGACAGAACCCTCTTACTTTAATATATTGCATATTGTACATGCCCTTAAATAAATAGAATATTTATTATCAATGTCGGCATCTATTGTATCATTATCAGTGGGGATCTGGGAATAGAGTATAATAGTAACCGTAAAATTCTTATTTTGGTATTGGAGTTGAGTTGTGACATTGAGATGGAGTGAATAAAGGACTCTCTCATCGTTTCTCTTTTGTCGCCACAATGTTGTTGAATTAACAGATGATTTGTTTCTGTGGTTTTGCAGACGAGCGGCTCGAAAGATGGATACGACATGAATGTGCAAGCAGCCTGGAAAAAAGGTTACACTGGCAAAGGAATCGTTGTCTCAATTTTGGATGACGGCATTCAGACGAATCATCCTGACTTACTACAAAACTATGTCAGTTTGTCTCGCTGTCTATTCACTAATATCACTTTCCATCATCACTTTCTTTCTGGTTTTAACAATCATCATTGCAATCACTATCTATCAGGCCCACTCACTATCTTCTTCACACAGGGAACGTCCATCTATTATGTCATGAACAATTTTAGGTGCAGACATATTAATGGATCTTTCAGACAAACAGACTCTTGGTTTTGACAAGGCAAGAAATGCAGGTGTCATAATGGCCATTTGAGAGATCGAGATGAATGCGAGAAATACACATAATAGGTGGAACTAAGCAGGCATCATTTATAAGGGCAAAACATTTTAAAAATAGATTTGACTATTATATTACTCTAATAAGTACGTTCAAAGAATGGGGTCTATGAATCTCTGTAGTTTTTATACATATCATTCATTAAGTATTAAGGACCACTTCCTCTGTCAAAATTGGTGGTTAAAATTTTATAGAGCATGTCAAAATCCTTACATGAGTTTCTTTGCGTCAACATTTTATTTATATATTTAGTTGTATTGTACCTAGCACAGAGTGCTATATTTATAAATGTTCACTCTAATAATTTTGTCATATTTGTAAAACTAGAGACTGTTTTTACTGTACATCAGTATTTCATCACAGACTACTAAAAAGCATTACTGTTTTATAATAAGAGATATAGTAGACGTCCAATTTAACATGACCACAGGAGTAGCCGTCATAATTTTGATTCCTAACTATTGTTGATTATTAAAAAGACCAATTTTATATTCATATGCTTATGATAATAATCTCTATCTACCAGCTATGTTTGTGGAACCGTTTTATGGAATTTAAAACTCATGTTTTGATACTATAGGATTCAAGGGCCTCAACTGACATTAACGACAATGACAACGATCCCACTCCCCAAGACAATGGTGATAACAAACACGGTACTCGGTGTGCTGGAGAAGTTGCTGCCACAGCGGGAAATAATATCTGCGGTGTGGGAGTGGCGTACAACGCTTCCATTGGTGGCGTGCGGATGTTGGATGGGACTGTTAACGACGCTGTGGAAGCTAAAGCTCTTGGTCTCAATCCCGATCATGTTGATATCTACTCTGCTTCTTGGGGACCTGAAGATGACGGGAAGACTGTCGACGGACCTGGACCACTCGCACGAAGGGCTTTCATTTACGGTGTCACAAATGTCAGTACTTTGAATTAAAACATTTGTTCGTTAACTAAAGAGAGCAAGCAGTTTGTAATAAAATGTTTTTTTATGGGTAGGGACGTCGCGGGTTAGGTTCGATTTTTATTTGGGCGTCTGGAAACGGAGGGCGTCATGTAGATTCTTGCAACTGCGACGGATACACAAATTCGATTTTCACGTTATCGATCTCGTCAGCGACTCAAGGTGGCTACAAGCCGTGGTACTTGGAGGAATGCGCTTCTACATTAGCCACAACATACTCCAGTGGTACGCCAACTCTGGACAAAAGTGTTGCAACTGTTGATATGGATGGACGTCTTCGCCCTGATCACATTTGCACCGTTGAACATACTGGAACTAGTGCCAGTGCTCCACTTGCAGCTGGTATTGCTGCATTAGCTCTGGAAGCCAATCCTAGACTTAGCTGGAGAGATTTGCAGCATTTAGTCGTGATGACCAGTCGTCCAGATCCTCTTGAAAAAGAAGAAGGCTGGTTCGTAAATGGAGTTCACAGGAAATGTATGTCGTAAAGATTTTTATATTTACAATCAGACAGGACAGGGTTCGATAGTCGACCAAAAATATAAACAAAAAATATGAATTTCAGTTTTTGGCTAAATTTTGGTAAATGCAAACGCTTGTAGCGATTATTTTAGATATTATAAGTTTATCATCAAAAAACATTGACGTTATCAATTTAAATCTTACAGTATCATGAATCAAAAAAGTATTGATGTATACCAGTTCGTGGCAGACTCAGACATTAGGCCCTATCTAAACTCTGTTTTGCAAATAAACAGTTGCATTATTTGCGGTATATAATAAATATATTTTATTTTTTTATTTTTAGTTAGTCACAAGTTCGGGTATGGCCTCATGGACGCGGGGAAAATGGTGGACATTGCAGAAAGTTGGATTTCAGTTCCTCCGCAACACATTTGCAAATCCCGAGAGATTCGAGAAGATCGTGAGGTTCCTGGCGCCCACCTTGGAAAAGTCAAAGTTTTCATGGACGTCGACGGATGTGCTGGAACGAACTCCGAAATTCGATATTTAGAGCATGTGCAATGCAAAATATCTCTCAGGTTTTTCCCTCGAGGGAATCTCCGAATTTTGTTGACATCTCCTATGGGAACAACTTCAGTTCTTCTGTTTGAGAGACCAAGAGATGTTTCCAGTTCTAACTTTGATGACTGGCCCTTCCTCTCTGTCCATTTTTGGGGAGAACAAGCGCATGGACGTTGGACTCTCGAAATCATTAACTCTGGAAGTCGACGAATCAACCAACCAGGTATCATATTTAATAATTCATTATTAATATTTATAATTTCTTTAGCAAAAATACTTATTTTGACAAATTGGTAATTTAATTTCTTATATTTTGATGAAAAATATTAATACACATTAATTTATGTATAGTAGTATAATAATATTTAATTTCTACTTAAGGACTTCTGAAAAAATGGCAACTGATTTTGTACGGAACCGACGTTGACCCCGTACGGTACAGAACACGTAGTCTTCATCATCCTCAGCAATCTTTTGAATCAGCTGTTCAATCTCAGCCCCAATACCGCCAGGTTCCAGCTTCAGGACAAGGGCCACTCCTTCCGAGATTTGTTCCTCAGGAGTACTTATTTCCAGGGGCATCTGAAACTGTACCGCAACAACAGAAACCCCAGATAGTGCGCTCTCAATGTCAAAATGAGTATTGGATTCCAGATCTAAGTATCTGTGTCAATGATTGTCCAGATGGATACTTTGGAGGTAATTATATAGTAATTAATGACTGCCCACCCACTGTCTACACAGTTAGGATGTACACTTAGCATACTGGCTGAAGTAAAATATTTTCTCTATGAACATCGTGTTAAGACTATGACTCAAAAGAAAAATGTCTTTAAAAATGTTTTCAGATGTGACGAACAAAAAATGTCTTTCGTGTCCCCAGCGTTGCAAATCCTGCCACAATGCAACGTCATGCACAGCCTGTGAACATAATTTAGTACTTTACGGCTCATCTTGCTTATCTGTTTGCCCTGAGGGTTACTTCGAAGCAGATTCTTCGTGCGAATCCTGTCCATTGAGTTCCTGTGCCACCTGTGCGGGTCCCATGGGGAATGAATGCGTGCGATGTAAAAATGACCTCTCCCTCTACCAGAATACATGTGTTGGGATTTGCCCGCAAGGATTCCGATCTACCGCAGCGAATGAATGTGTCCCTTGTCCAGTTGGATGTTTGGCCTGTGATGACAAGAAATGCAACGAGTGTTTCGACTCCTTTTATCTCAATGATAATATAGAGCCCACCAGCTGCACTCAACAGACTTCTGTGAGTACATTTAACTGATGTCATTTAGTGACTGCACAAAGTAATCTCATTAAATATTAATCCTATGTCAATCATGTGTGAAATTGTTTTGACAGAGCTGTCCATCAGGATTATTTCTAGATATGGAACAAAATCAGTGCGTAGGATGCGGCATCAAAAATTGTAACAAATGTATAGGACAAGGACAATGCATGGAATGCCGCCCCGGATTTTTTGTGTATCAGGGAAATTGTCTGAATCGGTGCTATGAAGGACTCTATACTTCCTATAACCAAAAGGAATGCTACAATTGTCCAAAACTATGCACTAAATGCAAAACGTCGGATATTTGTACTGAATGCAGAACTGATGGAATGCTTCAAGACGGAAAATGTCTTCCTCATTGTCCCGACGGGTAAAACAAAAACATTGATATGCTTAATTACATTAGATCACAATCCAGCAATTAGTAGTCTAGAAGATCTATTTTTCTTCCCGGTATTCCCGTTCACTATTTGACATTCTATTTATATGTATATTAGGTTCTACAACGATGTTGGCACTTGCGCTCGTTGTACTTCAGGGTGTAAGACTTGTATTGGTGCCAGTGACTCTGAGTGTGTGACTTGCAACTCTGGATATACATTCACAAAAGGAGGCAATTGTGTGCAAACGAATTTGCTTACTGCCGACTCCAACGCCAATCCACAAGATGCACCTTGTCCGGATGGATTTTACAAAAGTACATCTGCTGGAGAAGAATCCTGCCAACCCTGTCATCAGACATGTGCCAGATGCACTGGTAAGTCATTGATCACATGTTCAACAGTTAGGGAGAACTATGGCATTAATAATAATGTTGTTCATTTTAGGCAAAATGGCTTACCAGTGTAGGAGTTGCGTCTCCCCTTTACGTTTGGACAGAGGAAGTAGCCGTTGTATCCAATGCTGCACAAGCGTAGACAAATCTGATTGTTGTCACTGTGATGCCAAGCGACACACACCAAATTTCCGAAACCCTCTCACTGCCAACTACAATGGTAATTGCCTATATCTGCACTTTTTTATTTAAATGTTCACTCCTGGGTAAACTTAATATGCTTGTTGTGATTGCTATTGATTTGTGTTTTATTGTACAGGAGAGTGCCACTTTGTATCTCGGAGAGTGTCGGAGTCGGAGGAAAGAGAGTTGAGTTCCGGGAAGTGGAGTGACTCAATGGTTTTGAGTTTCTTCTGGCTGTCTGTCTTCTTGTTAGTCGTCGCCCTCGTTGTTATTTTCCACAAACAACGAAGTCGGGGTCGCTCAGCATTTTACTCGAAAACCGAATTTCAGTCCTTCACAAACGGGATTTCGAATAGCAAATCGAAATACACGCCAGTGAGCGTGCGTGAAGATTTTCACAACAGTAGTGACATGTTAGACGATAGTTTTTCGATAGACAACGACGAGGATCGTCAAGACACAGACTTTGAGTATGAAGACGAAAATTCTGAGATTTCGGAAGATGTTCCATTTGTTTTAAAGACTTAACGTTCACATTTCTTAAACTTTCTTACAATTGAAACGACCAGCAGAGTTCCAAATTTACTAACTTAAGTATTCGACTTATTATATACTTACCTTACAACTGTATCGATATAAATGTTTTATTTTGTGAGTGCATGGTGAATAGAGGCCTAAGGAAGGAAAACCAAGAAGGATTACATGCCTGTTTAATAAGCATATCTAAGAAGGAGTCGTCGTCTTCGTCGTGTCCGTACTACAGTACAATAGATATATAGATAGCGATATGCTTTTATTGCAGTGATAGACAAATATTATTCTGTATCATACTTAATGAAACTACTTAAACCTGAATACATTAATCTAGTAGATACATACATCACTAAAGACGGTTTACTACTACTACACTCGTATCGTACGTCGTAGTACCGACCGTATTGTACCTAACATGATATATATCAGTCACATTTCACTGGATATTTACAATTGTTTGCATAATTGTCTGTTTTTAAATATTATTACATTTTATGAATTTTATTATTGTATTAACCTACATTAAACTTAGTCGATTAACTCAGAGTGCAAGGATTCTAGATGAACGTACGAGATATTATATTATTATGACTATACATCGTAAGATTGTGAACGCGGTTGGCTGTATGAATGTATATTATAAATCAACTAGACTTAATCATAATAGATTACAGGAAACGAAGATGTTTATTTCTTACATACAAAGTTAAAGTAAGAGTCAACATCCTCGTCCCTATTAGTGCAGAGATTTAATAAAAAAAACTTTTAAGAAATTATTTTTCAATTATTTATTTTTTTCGCTCGTTTTATAATTTATACATAATTTTAAAAAATATCAAATACTTTCATATCATTTTTGTCTGTAAAAACTAAAAGGGAAACTAAAATTATGACATTGATGTCAGCTGCTGGGTCCGAATCCTCTTGTTGCTTACCGCTGAAATACAAAAAAATATTCGAAATTAACAGCCATTTCTAAACCCAAAATTCAGCAAAAAATTTAAAAGGTAAAATATTTTTTTGATTTTATAGAGAGGACAGTTGATTAACAAAGCTTATTAAATGAAAACTACTTACATTTCACATTACAAACTTCTACTTGGGCTCCTGCCGTCTGTAGAAAATCTATCCACAGACTTTGTTTTGGAGATAAACTGTCACCAGGCCCTTTGACTTCGACAAAAATGCATTTACCACCATCCCACATACACAAGTCGGGAAACCCACTTCTGTAGTGTCTGTAGTTTTTGGCCATTCTTTCACAAATGGATGCTGTTACCTGTAGACCTAGACTTCTCACCAAACTCTATAAAATAGTAAACACCAATTACCTTATTATGGATATTAAAAGGCAATTTCAAGTTTATAGGTAAAGGTAATACAAATAACTTACAAATACATTATCCAAAGAAGAGAACAAAGACCAATTAACAATACTTATTTTGTTTAAATTTGGGTTGAAATGGCGTTCGATACACGCCAGAGCGTCGTCAATGGACCATATATATCGCATATCTGCCAACTTTTTATTAATAGTCTCTTTTCTTTGATTGTAAAACTCTTCAAAATTCAAATCTAATGGAAAAGGCTGAAACACTGATTGGAAGACATCAGGTAAATCTTGATAAATCTCATCCCAAAATAAGAGACCAAATATGGACGTAGGAACTGACCCCTCTCCATGTACTCCTACATTAACAGTTTGTGTTACAGCTAATCGTTGGCATTTGATATAATATTATTATCTTAAAAAAGTCAAAAAAATTAAATAACCGAATATGTAGCCTTCGCTCACGTAGTAATTCATTGCATATTGTTCCACAGAAGATGCACTCTTGGTGCCTAAGAATACCGACTTAAATCCAGAAGGACCCAAACTGCTTCCATTGCTGTTAAAAATTATTTTTAGATATATAATATTATTTCAAATTACGGCTGCATTTATTAAAGTGTCAATCCAGTAAATCAATACATCAGAGATCGATATCAGTCGGTCCGTCGGGATCGGGACTGGTCAGTGGTCACTACTTTCCAACACATGACTTAACTAAATAACTGTCACTCTAACTAATAAATACCAAATTAACCGTCGAAGTCGAATATTCAGTAAAACAAATCTAAGGGATTTTGATTTTTACAGCGGAAAATATTTTTTTTTCTTTTCTTGGTGAAAATAAATTTAAGGAAAAGATTACTTTTTGCATACTTTGGGTTGTTTCCCAAACATTTTCAGTCCTAGCCCATGCATCATTTCCGTAACATGGCTGGGGTTAGAGTAGCCTACGCTCATTATATGAAATATTTTGTAATTTGATTCTGTATTTGATACATTTTATTAATTAGACAATGAAAACATCTTACTACATTTCGAGTTTTTCGCCTTCAATTGTTCTGGAGGGAATGTTTTGATGCAAACGACGAAGTGGTAAGGAGTCATTTTCGAAGGAAATTTTCTCACCTTCCATCTCCATTTTATCTTTCTTTGAACCCTTACTTAATTTTTTATTGTATTCTTCCACTGACTTTTCATACCGAAGTGTAAGCATATATTTATGGGAATCTTGAGTAAATTTGTCTAATAATCCTGTTTTGATGACATCAATGACTTCAATCAAAGGTGTTTTCAAATGTTTCATGTTAACAATACTTCTTTCATACCAACGACCACGGTGATGCACCAAATATACTGATTGAGCTAAAAGAGTATTAATCATTTCATTTGCCCTTGAAAATTTTTTTAACTTTTGATAGCCTTCAATGCTTATCCAAACTGCATGGGTTAAAACGCTTCCTGCAGTGTACACACGCAGGAACGTAGGCAGTGATGCATTAAATACAGAAACTTGGTTATCCAAAAGTTGCTTCTCCAGTAATTCCAAGCAACTTTTGCCTATTGTGCAAACATCTTCCCAATTTTTTGATTCGATATGGGCATTCAATTCTGAAAATAATTTCCATGCTTCTTGAAAGCTACAACAGACATCAAAAATAATTTTTACATTCTCAAAATAATACCAGAACATGATTAAAATTTAAAAATGGAATAAAGAACGAACGAAAGATCGCAAGGGGTTTTTACCTGACAAGTTCATCTCGAGAAGAGTAGATTTTGGTTTTTTTGTTTATTTCATACACGGGATATTCCATTTTTCCCATATCCATGAGAAGTATAGACAACAGCTGGTTAGAACTTTGGTCACTTACGTTTTCCCAGTATTGAGGTGGTGAATGTAAAATAAAATATCTCGAAAATAAATTTTTTGATTCCAGAGATATTCTATAAGTGCAACCTAAGAGCTTAATCGCTCTAAGTGAACAAAAATTTAGTTTTAGGTGACAATAGTTATGAAGTATTCTAGACAGATGTTTTAAACTGACGATATGTCAACTTTAGCAATATAACTATATAATTTCTGTTGGACTTACGCTTTATAAATGACTTCGCTACTAGAACTAAATAGAGTCTTTTGTTTTTGGCTCATTTTCAGCAAACCAGCTTTACAGATTTCTTTTGTTTTTCCTGTGACACCCATGCTTCTACTCAAAACGACCATTTGCTCGCCATTCAAAAGATCTAAGATGACATCCAAATCTCGTGTTTCGTCTAAAGAAAAATAAATAAACCATATTAGATTTTATAAAAATTATCAGGTGACATCTTCGGCATTTTTATTATGAAGGGTTTTGTTGGTTACATTTTTTTCGGAAATGCGAAAAGATAACTATTTCCTGAATGAGACTAATAAGAATAAGAATTTTTTAAAATAAACAAAGCAATATTGCTATTAACACTCACCGCCGTGACCAAGATTTAATTCTTTTTAAACTGTTTGAATGTATTTACAATAGATTGCTGATGGGAATTATCAGTCATTTAAAGCAAAAAAACATGCTAGTAGAGTTTAAAGTTTAGAACACTGAATTATGATGCTATTTTACATCATAATTTGATTTTTACCTTTTATTTCTTCCAAAAACTTGGCTTCGTAAAGTTCTTGAAAGTATGGCGTCAAGTTTTCAGATATCAATGGATATTTAATGGAAACGGAAGGTTTGAAATTCCACTTTCTCTGGAAAAGACGTATATAAAGACATTGGGACTGCTTACTGAGATTTAGAAAATTTTCTGTGATTGCTCTGTCATTGTCGTTGACTAGATGTTCATGATGCTTATCTGAAAATACCGAGTTAATTACAGTTATGAAATTTTTATAGTAATAAGGGTCACTGGTTGTAAAGGCACTTCTATTAGGACTATTATTATTAGCCATTGGTCTCGGCCTCTGCGGTGATGCCCATTCAGGTCGTCTCAAATGTCTTACTGGAGAAAAATAAGTAGCCACTGATTTTGGAGATTTTGTAGGGGTTCGGGGGCTACTTGATTTTTTTTGTGGTGATAAAAACAATCCAATGGATTTTCTTTCGGTATCAGGCGTTTTTGGAAACTGCATTTCGTCGCTCCCAACTTTTGGAGTTGTACTGCCAAAATTGGGTGTAGTGGAAGATCTACTATCGCTGTTAGCATTGGAACTAAAATCTAAGTTCATTTTGTCAAATATCGATTCTGGAGATTTTGGCCGTTGTTGTAATGGAAAACTGAGAAATTCGTTAATTCCAGGCGATGAAATCAAAGTTATGTCTAAATTATCATTCAGCAAAGAGGGACTGCCTGGGACAGAAGTGGACTCTTCGTCATAAATATCAGTCACTGCTTGCGTTTCCACTTCGCTTATTTGTTTGAAATCTACAATTTTAATCGCTGGCTTAAAATTATTATCACTTTCGCTATCATAATTATCCTCGCTCTTCCTTTCAATTCGGATAGCATCACTTTTGAACTTGGCACTTGATAATGATTCTTTGCTATTTAAAGTTATTGGTACTTTTTTATCTGTCTCTATGCATAAATCAGATGAACGTTCTGATCCTTGCTTGTTCGTCTCTATTTCAGATGAACTTTCCACTTTATTAACCGTCGTAATATCAGAGTCCGAAGATGATTCAGAAATTACTATCACTTCTATTTCTTTGTTTGTTAGCTTCTTGGCCTTGGCTTTCTCCATTTTCCTTTTTTTTGTTCCTTGTGTCGTAAGGCTTGATGACAGATTTCTTCTTGGAAAACGTTGGTCATCATCATTAGAGTTGCAAGAGTCCGACTTCTTAAAAAAAGAAGTAATTTTTTGCTGGTTTGGAATGTCGGAAGGTTTTCTTTTTCCTGCCCTTTTCATTTTCGAGAAACTAAAATATTTAGAATTTTCAGATTAACTTCTTTTTGGTATTATTTTATTCTACCGACTATTCTATTCAAATTTTGGAATAAAAACAAAAAAACCACACTAATCCGTGCGTGAAACTAGTTACTAGTATAGAATGGAATGTAAAAAACCCTCATTAGTTTTAGAAATGAAATAAGATTATAATGAATATATAAAAATAATGTTATGTCATTAATTTCTAGATTCTGGCTGGGCTATAAAATTATTTTATTTCATATTTACAATTTTGTAGTGAAATGGCCTAAGCTAAATTAACAACTAACTATTACATAATCATAGGCGTAGGAACCGGGGGGACAGGGGGGACAATGTCCCCCCTAGAATATGGCCAGGAGGGACACGTCCCCTTAAAAATGTCCCAAAATCTAAACTAAAATTACATAAGCGCCAGAAAAGGCGATTTTTTTGTCAAAAAAGGTTAAAAATCCAAAAAATTTCGCGCGAATATGTCTTCGTTTTGCCAATATTTTATTATTTTGGTGGCCCCCCCTTTCTGTAGAAGCCATTTTGTCCCCCCTTGATAAATTACGTTCCGACGCCTATGTACATAATAAAATATCCTTATAATATCGCCATTTATTTTATTATACTATTGGCTATGCTATGACAAAGTGTTGAATGTACTCACTACTCATAGGGTCAACAGTCACGTCAAGTATTACAAAACAACGCCAAAGGAAGGTGTCCTGCAACAGCAGTTCCAGGTCAAGGCCAGTTTCCGGTTCCGCCGTCTACAAGATCTACAAGACTACAAGTCAACTCACCCCCACAAACATATAAAACTATGATACACATTTCTTTGCAACAACAAAAAGAACCTAAACCTTTGGCATTTTAAAACTCCCGGTTGAAATTTTCGCGCCACAAGGATTGGATAAGCTCGGCTAGCATAATGTAAAACCCCGTAAAAACCTAGAATACTTTAGGTTTAAGCATAAAGTATTCTAGGATACTTTCCATTTTCGGCAATCAAAATAAATTAAATTAATGCATAGCACATGCGGCATACCCGAATCGAGTGCACGCATTACGTTTTGTCTAAATCCGTTCATGTGTTATGCCTGGTTTTCATGAAGTTATCACGAGAGGATTATGTAAGAGTAGCATTTATAGTCCAGAGTCATAACGGAGAGATCATTCAGTTATTTTACTGTGAAAAGTTTCAGCTTTCACTTTCACGAAGAGTATTTATAGTTCAACAAAATTATCACTTTTGTGAAATTTATCACTTTTGGAGATATTAAAATATTTCAATGAAGCAAGGAGTAAAATTTTAATACCTGATATCAAAGAGCGCCAGTTTTGCATCGAAACATGAACATAGCACCATTAAACCTATCAGAGTTGTTGATAATCGACCACATTGTTATTAAGAGCCCAGTACCTTTAAATTTGGAAATCTCTGATGACTACCAAAATACATGTAAAAATTGTTTTACAACTCTTGGAATTCTGTCTAAAGTTCTTACCCGATTTTCTTGTGTGGCACATTTTTGGAATCCTGAATATATTGTCAACCACCCCATTGTACAAAATATACGATATTTTTACTCAGTAATATATCTTATTGCGATTATAATTTTGTAAACGACCAAATCTGCTAGAAAATTTAAATATCGTATATTTTGTACAATGGGGTGGTTGACAATATATTCAGGATTCCGAAAATGTACCACACAAGAAAATCGGGTAAGAACTTTAGACAGAATTCCAAGAGTTGTAAAACAATTTTTACATGTATTTTGATAGTCATCAGAGATTTCCAAATTTAAAGGTACTGGGCCCTTAAAATATATATTGATTGGAAAAATTAAAGTCTAAAATGTCCAAAAAAGCGAAAAATTTGCAAGAAGAAAAAGAAAATTCGCTCACTAAATTTGTTTCCCCAAAATGTGCTGTTTTTTTAATATACTTCGAATATATAAAGATCTTTGCCTTTTTTTCTACAGCGATAGATTGCATTAGCAATCAATATCTTTTTGCGCTTAGGAAGACGAACTGCAAAAATTCAGTTTAACTTACCATCAGGAATTAAAACAAAATTCCAAGTTTTTTTCCCAATGGAAAATCATACCCAAATTTTTCTAAGTTCTTTTCCGAATGTAAGAATTACGAATTTACTGTCCGATTAAAGTTTTGAGTCGCAAAATTGCAGTTCTATTGTTCTAATTCGGCCACGGGATTGGTTAAAATTTTTAAAAATTCGACATTTTATTGGTTATTTCCATGGCGAGAATTCTGTAGGTGACAACTATTTCTTGGAAAGGGATGCATTTCATAATTTATTGTTCCATTGGGCAGACCCTTCCAATTTACGGTGAATCCAGTGAAGTAATACTCCACACATGAACAAGACCACTGTAATTACCAAACAAATTGAAATTGGATTTACTACCACTACAAAATATTTAAAATTGCTTTACCTATCTATTACTAATCTAATACTAATAATGTAAAACTAACAACTAAAGCTATCTCAATTATGAGGAGGGGGTAACTACCTGGGAATACATAGTGCTCAACATATTGGGAAGACGACACGAACTTGAGAAACCACGAATCCTCGAATTTGATGGGTCCGTCGGTTATTACAAAATAGCATCCCCCGAGAAAATTTTTTCGAGAAACAATATTCGAATGGTTTCGAATATTTTGGAATTCGAATATTCGAAACGGTAATGCGAGCACTATTCCTAGGTAAGTTACCTCCTCCTCATAATTGAGACAGCTTTTGATGTTAGTTTTACATTATTAGCATTAGATTAGTAGTAGATAGGTAAAGCAATTTTAAATATTTTTGTAGTGGTAGTAAATCTAATTTCAATTTGTGTGGTAATTACAGTTGGTCTTGTTCATGTTTGGAGTATTACTTCACTGGATTGGCCGTAAATTGAAAGGGTCTCAAAAATTTACATACTTAAAATGTTTAGCCCTGAAAGTCCAAAGGGATACAAGCCACAAGCCACTTGAAGATCCTACAGCAGCATCAGAAATTAGTGAAAAAGACACTTCTGAAGTAAACATCCAATTAGTAGCAAATAAGATATAAAATCATAGAAATAACTCATAGAATACTCAGTTGTAAATTTTTGTAATCACCTGTTAAATGAACTGTGATTACAATATAATAAAACCTACGGCAAGCCGTAACAGAAGCTCGCCTGAGTGTAGGGGACCGTGTACACAGTTTTAGCAGAATAATAGAAATAGGTTTATTTTCATATCTATTGGTTAATATTGAGTATCAAAATCAAAATGTATGAATGTTGACCATCAAAGTCAACAGAAAATGAAAGCAGATTAACATTGACTATGAAAATCAACAGAAAATCAAAATAGATAATTGTTGACTATGAAAATCAACAGAAACTCAAAATAGATAATTGTTGACTATGAAAATCAACAGAAACTCAAAATAGATAATTGTTGACTATGAAAATCAACAGAAACTCAAAATAGATAATTGTTGACTATGAAAATCAACAGAAACTCAAAATAGATAATTGTTGACTATGAAAATCAACAGAAACTCAAAATAGATAATTGTTGACTATGAAAATCAACAGAAACTCAAAATAGATAATTGTTGACTATGAAAATCAACAGAAACTCAAAATAGATAATTGTTGACTATGAAAATCAACAGAAACTCAAAATAGATAATTGTTGACTATGAAAATCAACAGAAACTCAAAATAGATAATTGTTGACTATGAAAATCAACAGAAACTCAAAATAGATAATTGTTGACTATGAAAATCAACAGAAACTCAAAATAGATAATTGTTGACTATGAAAATCAACAGAAACTCAAAATAGATAATTGTTGACTATGAAAATCAACAGAAACTCAAAATAGATAATTGTTGACTATGAAAATCAACAGATACTCAAAATAGATAATTGTTGACTATGAAAATCAACAGAAACTCAAAATAGAAAATTGTTGACTATGAAAATCATCAGAAACTCAAAATAGATAATTTTTGACTATGAAAATCAACAGAAACTCAAAATAGATAATTGTTGACTATGAAAATCAACAGAAACTCAAAATAGATAATTGTTGACTATGAAAATCAACAGAAACTCAAAATAGATAATTGTTGACTATGAAAATCAACAGATACTCAAAATAGATAATTGTTGACTATGAAAATCAACAGAAACTCAAAATAGAAAATTGTTGACTATGAAAATCATCAGAAACTCAAAATAGATAATTTTTGACTATGAAAATCAACAGATACTCAAAATAGATAATTTTTGACTATGAAAATCAACAGATACTCAAAATAGATTAAGATTGACAATGAAAATCAAAATAGGTAGTTGCTGACTTTGAAAATTAACAGAAAATCAAAATAGGTAGTTGCTGACTTTGAAAATTAACATAAAATCAAAAATGGTTATTGCTGACTATGAAAATCAACAGAAAATCAAAATTGATTAATGTTGGCTATCATAATGAAAAGACATTCGAAAAATATAAATTTAACTATCTATTGGCATATAAATGCGAAATAGATTTATTTCCGTTCTATAATTGGTATTTTCCAGTTTTATTTGCTTTATTATAAAATCTTAAATTTGGTTGAAGCGGCATTTAATATTTTGTACTATCCCGCTAACAATCCATAGGAAGCACATTTGAACTTTTAATGTCCATTTAATGTCACATTTTCATTTTGACTATCAAAATGAAGACAAAGTGCGCGCGCGTCATCTCAGCAACCTGTGGACCAATGTGGCCCATTTTCAATAGGCTTTGTCACAGGTCCATAGGCAATGTTTTTGCCAAGTTTAGTTGAAATCCATCAATGTCTTCAAAAGTTATCGTGTAAACGGACGGACGCACGGACGGACGCACGCACGGACGGACGGACTGTGCGATTCTATAAGCTGCCTTATCAGGCGAGCTAAAAAGCAAAGTATGATTTAGTTTGCAAAATACTTCATTGTCTGCTCAATGCAACAATAAATTATGAAATGCACCCCTTTGCAAAAAATAGTTGTCACCTACAGAATTCTCGCCATGGAAATAACCAATAAAATGTCGAATTTTGAAAAATTTTAACCAATCCCGTGGCCGAAATAGAACAATAGAACTGCAATTTTGCGACTCAAAACTTTAATCGGACAGTAGTCTTCGGCAAGATGCTTTGATTGGTCCCATGGCTACGCCTCTCAGGGGCAAGGTGACGACATGCTCCAGAAAACTGGTTTCCCCCAACCAGTTCTTTCCAACCACTTTCCCCCCGATTTCGAGTCGGAGAACTGGTTGGGGGAAACCAGTTTTCTGGGGCATGTCGTCACTTTGTCCCTGAGGGCGGAGCCCTGGAAACATTCAAATCACTTTGGTCTTCGGTATATACTATATAGTCACTTTATAAGCCAGCCGTCATTATTTCCGCCTTTTTTCTAACCTAATAAAAATAAACAATAAATGTTTGGTTGTTTAAATTTTATTAGGTTAGGTCAAAAAGGAAACAAATAGTGACCGGTTTTGAAAAAACTTAGAAATTTGTTGCCTGATTTTTCCATTGAGAAAAAAACTTCCCGTTTGCAGCAACCCAACCAGAAGAAAGTGATGACGATATTTGTGACTTTAACTTATTTTTAACTTAATTTTTATGGTACTATAAACTAGGCAAGAGCTTTCGCGTTAACAAACTGACAAAGAGACTGTAGGATTCTATATGCTCGCTTTCTTGGGCTAGCCAAATCTCCTTATTATGGGCAGATTAGGGCAGATGGAAAAAATTTTGAAAATTTCTACGCATAATTAGTAAATTTTTGACAGTAGTATTAATGGCGAAGGGTGGAGACGTTTTAAGATATCAGAACTTAAACATTTCACATAGGAGTATTTAGGAATTCCACAGTTTTGTAAGGCAAAAATGCAAAAAAGTAGACCAATCATACTATTTCGAATGAGTACGTTATAGTCCAGTCTAAAAATATTGAAAAGCAAATTGATTATTTTAACAAAAAAAATTTACTCATTTCCGGTGATAACCTTCCTGCAAACCATAGAACTGTGTTCTGTGTTGGCTTTCTTTATCACTATCTCTTACTCCTGTGTTTTCTGTACATAGTACATTTACATGGTCTTTGTTTCTACCAACGTTTGTTAATCAGTGACCATCCATTATTCTTAGAGTTTTTCTAGCACATGTAGCATTTAGAGACTAATCGCATCACAACATTGCAAGTTAGTGCAACTTTGCATGCGTGGAAAGTGCCTATTAAGAGACAACCGTCGCCATAGACTAAATCCGTGGCGGCGGCACTAAAAAGTGCTCTACAATAAAATATATGTTCTAGTATTCTAGTCAGAAGAATCAAAAAATCAGAAACATTACAGTTTTGACTTTTGACCTCTTTGCGAAATTAAATAATATTATTATATTCTCGGCTTGACCAACTTATTTCTAAAAGGTTGTAGCATAATTGGGCGACTTCCAACTAAAATTTATTAAAGGTGTAGCATAAGTGGGAAACTTGAAACTCAAATTCCTAAATGGTGTAGCATATATGGGAGACTTCCACCTCATATTCCTTAATGGTGTAGCATGAGTGGGAGACTTCCAACTCATATTTCTGAAATGTGTAGCATAAGTGAGAGATTTCCAACTCATATTCCTGAAATGTGTAGCATAAGTGGGAGATTTCCAACTCATATTCCTGAAATGTGCAACATAAGTGGGAGATTTCCAACCCATATTCCTGAAATGTGTAGCATGGGTGGGAGACTTCTAACTCAAATTCCTAAACTTAGTAAACGCAAGGGTATAGAGTTAAATTCATAGGTTTAAGGGTTTGTTATTTAAAAATCAAATGAAAAATTTAAAACATTTTTGTAAATGAATTTTTGTTTTAAATTAGTTTTTAAATTTTTTTGATGTTTTGAAATTTCAAGGACCCTGTTATTAACCCCGTTCATAGGACGGGTCACCGTACTAATCAATGATTTTCCACCACTATGCTATTCAATGTGGGGTCAGGGGGTCACTTCCTTCCGCACCAATTACATAGGCACGCATGAAAACTTCAATTTAGCAACAAAAAATTAAGTTGAAGAAAAGAGACCATGAATTCACCGAGAGTGGTGCGAAACTTTTTTAGATAAAATATTCCTTTATTTCACTAAAAAAAGCTCATAAATGACATTCCAGGGCCGGCCAGTCCTAAAAATTAGGGACGTCCTTGCAAATTTTTTGTGAGGTTTTGTCTAGATCAGCCAAAGTCTGGATACATGCAATTAATGTTTTCAATAATGTACCCCAAAGCATACCTCCATGTTCTAAATTTAACACATGAAGGTATACGTTGGGGTACATTATTGAAAACATTAAATATTCACCCCAGGCCCAAAAGAGATGCGTGTTTAGAGTCCAAGCTCAAATTCCGCCGCTGCACACAAGTTATAGGGGTTTCAACCGACGCGAAAGAATTTCTAAAACCGATAGTTCATCAATTACTCGCTTATGGTCTCTAGTTTGTCTTGACGTACTAGTACTGTTGAATTGGATGGATTGGAAAGAGTGCAACTGCAGAGTGCAATTGCTAGTACTTGTTCATTGTGTTTTTGTGTTCATATGTGATTTTGGCATACCCAACCATAACGAATAACTCGCCCTGGTCCTGGTCCTGTATACACATACACACAATCGTGTATATACATGCATAGGTATACATACAAAATATATGTATTGGTGCATAATATAGATGCTTTACTAGCTATATTATTGCATTGCATTTTGGAGCAAAGTTGCTGTGTGTGATCCTTTATAAGCTGCTGTGCTGTTGTGTAGTAATAATAATGTTCTTATTGTGTTTCTGCTGCTGAGGCTGTGTCGAATCGTCTTTTTGTGATTACAATTGGTAAGTTAGAGATATTCAATTGAGAAGGGTAAGGTAAAACGTTAGTTTCGCCAAAATTATATCGTTTGGCGATTTCTCTATTTTGTTGCTGTATACGTAACTCGTAATTATATGCTCGATAATGATAATATAATAATAATAAATACAAGCAAAACTATATCAAAATTATATCAGTCTGCAACGCTGATGCTGATGAGATCATCAATAAAGTGTTGTTCTTATTTTTTGATTTTATTTGATCGAATTGTCTTGTAATGTAAGTAGTAAGTTCAAAGTATAACATTCATTTCATAATAATTAATTGTAAATCCATTGTTTCTTGCTTTGCAGAGAAAAATCGACTTTAAGAATTTTCTGATTGGTCACTGCTGACTAGCTAGGCTGACTGCACGGGAAAATTTACAGGTATGGGTCAAAATCAAAATAAATGTTACTTATACACCATACACATACAACATACAAATCAAATTTTCAAATATATAGTCGATGGCCAATGACCAATAGCCATAATATATCAATATATAAGATATAACTTGAATTCGAAGAAAAAAATCAACTAAACTTACATAATGCTATTTTTTATATTATTTTATAAGTAACTGGTATCAAATAATTTACTGACTATAATTGTCAACTACGGAGAGACACTGACTGGCAATAATTATTATTAGCTTGCTAAATATGTTCAATATCAACATCGCACATGGGTGCAGGGGGAATTAGCACACAGTTGACAGTGCAATTAGCAATAATTTGAAAAGTACTCTTTCATTAGTGAATAACATTGGAGATAAAAATTGCTTTCTGCTGCTGGAAAAGATGCCAAAATAGTTAATTTTCACTATTTTCCATTATAAACCATGATTATAGTATGCTTATCTTTGTCACTACTTCTACATTCTTCCATTCGACAATGGCGACAAATAATACCAAAATGTCCCAACATTTTATGATTTAGCTTCAGTTGCTAGCCTAAGTCAGAGTGGAAAAGCTTTCAAATAATTTTAATGTTATTGTGTTCTGAATTGAACAGAATTCCAAGTTTTACTTGGCCATTTAAATATTTTTTAAAGTAGGAACCAGTAACCAGATTATTTCTAATTTCGGTTGCAATTGCAAATGATATTACAAATTAATCTTCCAGTCGAGTCCCTTTTAAAAACCATGACCATGCCATAAATTATGTTTTGTTTACTGTGGGCAGTGTATATTGTAATATTTAGTTTAAGTGGAGGATATGTCATCCACATTTCTGAAACTGTTGCTGAACCAGTTGCCCACATTCAATTTGCTTAGACAAAAACCACCTCTCGGTCTAAAATTGCATCAGTAGTTTAAAAATTCCTTATGTTACATGTCGTAGAGCTGAAATATTTGCCTTACCAGACAAGGCCGCACAGGGCTACGTGCCGTTCCCCCCCTAAAAATCGCTATAAATGTTCGCGCTGAAATTTTTTTCTGGCTACAGCCCTGTTACCAGATTACCACACCCGATACATTTAGAAATTAGTGACTAATGACTTGTGATGATAGGACAGTTGCAGGTTTCATTCTTTGCTATCAAAAAAAGAATTCTATAGTTTTACGTATTATATGGATCAGAGATGGAATCAACTTGGGATTATTTAGGATGGGAGGTCGGAAGTCATCCTCTAAATCAAACATTCCTCACATAACGTTTCCTCTTCCTAATGCAATCATTTTTCCCTCAAAACCTAGTGGGGTAATGACTAATAACCAATTTTAAAAGGATTGGGTGACTTATCTGTCTATAGTCTGGGTTTGATCAGCTCAACCAGCTGATTGGAACGACCCGTATCTAAACTTTACCTTTCCCGATTCCAAACGTCCAAAGTCCAAACTATAATTTATAAGTATAATTTATAAGTTCAAAGTTCAAACTAATTTAATATTTTCAACTGAATAATAATGTGTAGTATAGGTCTAGATTAGACTAGAATAAATTCGTTGTCAATATTGCCAATTAAGAAAACAACGGAATTAAAATGTCATACGAATAAGTAATAATATATATATATATATATATATATTATACTGTTATTGGCCCCAGCATGTGTGACTCGATTTAGAAATGTAGGCATCCAGCATAATCATCAAAACAAAAAATGACATTTTTTTTGCTTTTTTGCAAAAAAGGCAAGTGTCAGGTAAAGAAGATACCTTTTTACTTTTTACCCTTTATGTAAAAAAGGCATTACTTTTTTGTTCCTTGATTATCATGCATGTATTGGATACTAGCCAGACGCAGGGCACAAGCCCTGTAATAAACAAAGCTATATGGTGAGTTTACGAAGAGCAATATCTATTCTAATAATGTTTTCAATAATGTACCCCAACGCAGACCTTCATGTACTAAATTTAGCACATGAAGGTATGCGTTGGGGTACATTATCGAAAACATTAATTTGCTATTTTCGAGCGTCGAGCACATTGACACGAAGATCCTCTGATACAAACATTCAAACCGAAACGTATACCTACAGAATTATTTATGTGCAAGCACTACTTCGCGTTTATATTATAAGATAAAATAGGGGAGAAATTAATGAAATTCGGCGATTTACCAAAACCAAAGCATACATTCATATGATCATACGATACATATACAAACAAAGATACATACATGTACATAAAACACGAAAGAAGTATGTTTATTAAGTGGTGTGAAACACCGCTTTATAGGAATGCCTGATCTGTCTGTCTGTCTGTCTGTCTGTCCGTCCGTCTGTTAGCACGATAACTCAAAAACGGTTTGAGATAATCAACTCAAACTTTCTGTACGTGATGTAGGGATGAAAAGCGAGGTCGAGTTCGAAAATGGACAAAATCGGACACACCCCCTGCCTGTGGGCGTGGTCCAAAAATTAAAAATTGGTGTAACTTTAGTTATCGACATTGTAGAACGTCATGAGACACCTCGTTCGAAAAGGTTATTCGTTAGGCCATGTCAAGGTCAAGTCACACGTGTTAAAAGGTCAAACGTCATTGAAAAAATTCACTAAAAACGTCGATAACTCAAAAACGGTTGGAGATAATTTACTCAAACTTACTATGCGTGATGTATGGATAAAAAGTGAGGTCGAGTTTGAAAATGAAATTAACCGAACACACCCCCTACCTGTGGGCGTGGTCCAAAATTTAAAATTTGGTGTAACTTTAGTTATTGATATTGTAGAACGTCATGAAATACCTCGTTCGAAAAGTTTATACGTTAAGCCATGTCAAGGTCAAGTCATACGTGTCAAAAGGTCAAATGTCATTGAAAAAATTCACTAAAAACCCCTACTCATGTAACCTCATATAATCAGTTCAAACTTTCTATGCAATTTCACACCACTTTTTTACATCCATTTGAACATGGTTTATTATTTAGTGAGATGATATGATACTCATCCTCAAGTCTCATGCGCTGGCTTGCCAGTGCGGCAGCAGTAGCAGTCCCTAAGTGGGAGGAGCTGTCATAGTAATGTTTAAACACCTACAATAAACTCTTGACCCTCTAGCTGGGGTTATTTTCTTTCGAAATTAAATTAAGGCTATAGACCTTTCGAAATTCAATACAGATTGGCTAGATCGGATTCGGATCTGATGATCGGAGCCGACTTTTAATATGTCGGCCCCCCTCCCCCCGGAAATTTTTTCCTTTTTAAAAATTTGCCCCTTAATCAATTAAATTAATCCTATTTATTTGATTGTACACCAAAAGTTATAAAAGAATGAAGAAAGAAAGATTGTATTTGGTATCGCCCATTTAAAATTTATGCTAATTTAATTGCAATTAATTTCTCAATCGGCACGGGTTATGTCAACGCCCCCATTAGTTGAATCCTACTCTGATTGATGAACGCTTATCAATTTGTGACAACAATGATCATCTGCTAAGCTATTTCATACTTTGGCACCGAAATTTATTCAAAATTCTAACACGAAATTTAAATGAAACTATTTTTTACCATTTTTACCATTTATACCACTTACCACTACTTTTTAAGCAGTGGTGTTTGACGTTAAATACCATTAAAAACCACTTACCACTGGTAAGTGGTAAATGGTATTTTGTACACTGGTTACATAATGTAAAGAAATAGTTTCAAAAGCGGGTTTTTACGCTCTTCCATATTAGTTGCTAAGTAAATTAACCAAATGAATTAGGGAAGTAAACAAGACAATTTCAGACCGACTCTTGACTTGACCCATTTTTATTTTTATTATGAGTGTATTTTCATAATAATGGTAGTTCAAGAATCTTGACTATAATAAATATACCCACGAAAATGAATCTCCCAGAATCCCAAACGTACATTTAATTTTATTGATGTTACATTGAAAGCCTTCAGGGACTCTAAGGGAAAGTCTCACTCCACTCAACCATAGATCTTGGACTTGGACAGACAGGAATAATCCAAGCCAGTGTGTAAAAATAGAGTACATCGTATTTGCCACCTAATAATGTTTATATAGTTTAGTCAAGGTCCAAGGTCAAGTCATCACACTCTGAGCCCAAAATGTTTTGTTCAGTCTCTTTTGTTCACCATATTCACCAATGTTGGTTTTGTGATTTTTTTTCATGCCTATTCTTTGTTAAAATGTGTAATGACTTGACTTTTCTGTGTTTTTTGACGTTTACCATACCTAAAAATGTTGTAACATGTTAAAAACATTAGCAAAAATATGCGTTCTAGCATAGTCGCTGTATGTCGGCTTGTCAACTATGCGCAGGGCACTTGACTTCGACTCTTATTCCCTTTCATCATCTTCTATTATAATTATAATTATTAATATATGATGAAAACTAATCTCCTATTATTACTCGTCATCTTAAGGTGGGGTCAATAGCCAAGACCTCATTGCCCACGTATTTTGGACACTTTGATTAGCTAGGGCTATAAAACATATTACAAATATTACTGTAGATGTACAGCCTGATTGCTTATTATGTCCACGCGGTCTAGGCTCTCTAGCTCCTAAACGGAGGCTGCTACGAAAATGAGAGAACCATCGTTAGAAAGAGGAGGAAATTTCCTACAAAACAGACTATAAGGGCAAATTTATTGATCCCTATTTAAAAAATAAAAAATTAGGAAGTCAAATACCAAATTTTCATGTCAAATTCCTCATTTTTTCACAACATTCTTTTATTAATAAATCTTTGTTCCTAAACTTCGGGGACTTTTGGAAATGGTTTAAATCTGTTTTAAAGAGTAGTTGGAGGCTGAAACTCGCTAAAAGATCTGTTACAATGAATCTTTGTGATTTCCAGTGATCACTTTTTGGTTGGATTGCCAAATAAGGGTGATAAAGTCTTTTGAACTTAAACTCAAATTTCAAACAAGCTTTAAGGTACCAAAAGCTGTAATGCAGTTGAAATGGGCAGCAGACCATTTGCGTTTTCTTGTCTTCGCACATTTCACTTCAAATACAGATTTGGATCGACAAAAAAAATTGTTTGTAATGGGTAACTCATTTTCAAGAAAAATCTTTATTTCTTTAAACTTCCTCATAACTTAAACAACGAAGCTGTTTTTTGGATTGGAGCCAATGAGGTTAACTTTAGCTAATTTTTCACGAAAATCAATGCTTGAATCCGTTTCAGATTGATAGAAGAAATTCTTTTACCACCGCCGATCAAGATTTCACTTGGAATAAAAAATGTTCCGCAAACCTGGAATCTTTACCTCAAATCAACCTGGGTGGTGTTTAATTCTTCGTTTTGATTTCTAAGCTGATAACAATAAATTTTTACCAATTTATTGTTGTGATTTCCTCTTTGATGAACATCCACCATTTTAAGCAGCGTTAAAAGCTTAGAATTTACCATGTAAAATGAGCAACCTCATAAACAGCAGACAAATACGTACAACTTTAGGCTACTTTTGTCATTTTTCATAAAATTGCCAAGCCTGAAACTAGAGTCAATAAAATTATTCTTATAGTCTGTTTTGTAGGATATTTCCTCCTCTTTCTAACGATGGTTCTCTCATTTTCGTAGCAGCCTCCGTTTAGGAGCTAGAGAGCCTAGACCGTGGGGACATTATTAGCAACCACCCTGTATATACTATTTATATAAATAAAATCTACATACAACATAATATAGATTATATTATCTATATCTTTTCAGTTTTAATTAGTTAATTATAATGTCAAAATAACTGATTTTTTGATGTTTGAATTATTCGTTGCTTTTAATTCAGATTCGTCGTTTGCCTGAACCGAGTCTCCCAATTTTCCTAGTGTGTTGCACAGTTGGACTGCCGACTGCCATGGTCATCTCTCTTTACTGTCGCAAGATCTATTTCAGTGAAGTGGTAAATGAATGATGATGCAAAGCTGTGAGTGATTGGCTAACTATAAGCTGTTGTTGATAAAGATTGGTTTTAAAGTGACAGTGACTTAGCAGTTTGATCTCCTTGAGTCAAGTGAACGTGGTCAAGTTATTATATTTGTGAAAATGGCGTGTTTAAATACCCTCAAACAAGAAATTCGAACAGTTGAAAAAGTTTTTAATAAAAGCAACGAAAGATTTCAAGTTGTCGCTGCTAGTGTTGATGAATTAACGTGTAAATTTATAGGGAAAAATGGAAAGAAACATGAAATCACGGCTAATATTACTGTAAGCAACAATGGTTACATGCCTTTATCAATATTTTATACGTTTTTGAAATTTAATTATTATGAATGAAAAATAAACATTAATTAATTAATTGGTATTATAGGAGACGTACCCTAGCACTCCTCCTGTATGGTTTGCTGACACAGAAGATTGTAGTGTAACTCAAGTTGTGCAAATGCTAAGTAATACTTCAGGACATGATAATCATGTTTTAAATCAAGTGGGTCTGTTAGTAAGAGAATTGTGTCGAGCACAAGGTCTTCCAGAACCGTTGTCGGAACTAGAACAGCTGACTCTGAATGTCGTCGCTGATCCAGAAGTGTCAACATCTAATTCCGCAGCTAGCTCGAATTCTGCCACCAGTACGGAAACAGGATCTTCAGATGATAATGATATGGATATGGAGTATGAATTCGATGATGACGAAGATGAGGAAGAAGATGGAGAAGAAGAGGAGGATGATTTACATTTGGAACTCGATGACGAGGCAACAAGTAAAAGTAAAGAAAAAGAAGGGATTGACAGTGAGCATATCGCAACTCTAGAACGACTCAAGGCCAATCAACGACAAGATTATCTCCAAGGCACTGTCACTGGCTCTGTCCAAGCTTCTGACCGACTAATGAAAGAGCTACGGGATATTTACAGATCTGATACTTTCAAAAGAGGTAACCAATCAACTTTTTAAATCAAAATATTATGTAAATTGTAAAGATTCTCAAATTGAAATCTTTGGTACTGCATTTATGTGATGTATAAATGTATACCAAGGAAAGGTCACATTTCTCCCATTTTTCTTGTCCATCTGGAGAGGTCCTGGAGAGGTTCATTCTCCATCGTTAAAATTTTTTGCAACCTTTCCTAGTCTTTAAGTTAAAATCTTTAGTGTAATGATTAACTAGTTACTTAATATTAATACATAATTTTAACAGAAGTAAATTAAATGTGCAATTTGTATTTTATAGGCATTTATAGTATTGAACTGATCAATGACAGTCTTTATGAGTGGAACGTGCGCCTAAAGGGCGTGGATAAAGATTCTCCTCTCTATGCCGATCTGATCACTCTTAAGGAACGTGAGGGCAAAGACTACATTCAACTAAACATGATGTTCAAAGTAATTTTATACTCTCTCATATTTCTTTTTTGACGCTTTTTATTTGTCTCACGATTGATGTCAACATTTTTTTGTTTAGGAAAATTATCCTTTTGAGCCTCCCTTTGTGAGAGTCGTTCACCCATTAATGACTGGAGGATATGTTCTACTCGGTGGAGCTATCTGTATGGAGTTGCTGACGAAACAAGGCTGGAGTTCAGCATATACTGTTGAGGCTGTGATCATGCAAATAGCTGCCACTTTTGTCAAAGGCAAAGCTCGGATACAATTCGGCGCTAATAAAGTTTCGTCATCATCTGTAAGTTTTTTATAATTTTTTTACCTAAGTTTAAATAATTTTTCGATACATTATCAAAGTTGCATGTGTAAAACTAAAACTACACAAATCAAAATCTGTAGGTATGCTATAAATCTCATAACACGCATTTACAAAGATTTATAATTTATTTCGTAAAAAACAGGATCCTAACAAAAAAGAATTTAAACGGAACGGCAAACATTAATAGTTTATTAACTTTTATTAGTTTTCAATGTGACTTACTTGGATGTTATTACCCGAATTACCTTACTAATTTTTATAGTGGAAAATGGAAATAGATGATCTTGTTAGTTACTGTATTTTGATGGAATTTTATGTTACAGGGACAATATAGCCTGGCAAGAGCTCAACAGTCTTACAAATCTCTGGTCCAAATACACGAAAAAAATGGTTGGTTCACTCCTCCAAAGGCTGATGGTTAATTAAAAAAATAATGTAAATTTTCGATATACTATCTATCACGTTTCATCCGCTCTTAAATTAGTCAACGTTTCCAATGAATTGTTTATTCAGTAATGTGACAGTGTCATATTAAATCTTACGACTTCAGTGTATAAGCAATTTTAAAAATTGTTGAAAAAAAATTCTTAAAATTGATTTATATGTAACGATTTTCACAGAAAATGAAAATGATAAAATTGGCATAGAATTCTATTTTTTCTGTAAAACGCTGTACATATGAATGACGTCTCTTTTGATTCAAACCAATCAAAACCAATTATATTTGCTGGTGACATTTTCGTTGTTAGTGAGTATTTACCGACTTTATGTGCATTTATTTAACCTTGTGAACAGCTGGTATGTTTGACCTTGACCTTGGGTCAGCCATATAATACGAGGATAGATATAGAGATATACGATACGAACCTCATAGATTTAAAAGACTGAAAATTCCAACACTAAAAATCGTTCAAGTGTCTTGTGCGAACACAAGTTAAAGGACATGTTGTTACATAGCGTCGTGTCCCATAAAGAATACAGTCGAGGAACTGTTTTATCTAACTGTTTTATGAATGTCAAGATATAATTTGACTCCGTACATTATATAAGAGACTTTGAATAATATCAATATTGCTGTGAGTGACACGAAATCGTGAGTGGATTTTGCCCGTAATGTACTTGTGTTGCCAACCTTTACAAATATACAAAAATGACCCAGATAAATATCGTGAAGTGGAGATAGTGTAAGATTATTGGATTTAAAAATATTGAATTATAGTGTGATAGAAGTGATTAACCTAACAGACACTAGGAAATAGGAATTATTCAGGCATTCGCAAACGCCAATATTTTCGGAAAAATAGCCATGGATGTGTAAAATAATTAGTCAGAAATTGATGTTCTAATATTATGTACTTTACAAATTTTTTGTTTAGTTATGTATTTTACCATAGTTTGTCCATAGCATGCGAACCCTTTTTTGTGCTGTATAAATGACTAAGCGTAAGTATAAGAAACTAACAATAATATTACTGACCTAAGTTTTTACGGGACAACTTATTTCTAGTTTTTTGTTTACATTAGTTTTGTATATACACGTAATCGTTTCGGAGAACTGATGGTCTTATTTGGCTGGCATGCTCAGAGTAGATTATTCCCATCAAGTAAGCTAACCAATTATTCCAAATCTAGAAAATGATTCAGAAAATTGACAGACTAGCTCTTAAGTTGTTGTAATGGACAAAGCCATGCGGAGTTGTTGCTTCCCGAAGGAAAATAATAGACACGGACAAATACTTCCTCAAAAGATAATGTAGACTAGAAAATATAAAAAAAATGTACTACGCCTTTTTAAAAAAATTAAATTTCAGTTGAATTGAGGCAAGTCGCAATCGCAAAGCCGTCGAAATTTCTGGTCTATTTTATTTCCGAGCTCATAGTACTTTTTATTGATTTCGTTAATGTTCCTGAATTTTAACTTGAGTCTCTAAAACGTTTCTGACTAAAAGGACCTTCTCTACAACTTCCGGGTTGGTTACTATTGATCAAAAATGCTCACCTAAATGTTTTTAGACTGGGGTTAGATACATTCTAGTTCTACTTACTTAGCGTAAAGAAAATGGACATGTAAATCAACAGAAATTAAGACTTTTTAACTTTTAACCGCCTATCAACATATTTTTTAATTCGCATAGCACCAGGTAGGAGTAGGAATAGGAATGTCTGTTATTCATGATAAATGTTTTCCAATAATTTGTTAACTCACAAATCAAATACTGATATTTGTTAGAGTTTTTTTTAGCTTATTTAGTATCCAAATACTGAAAGCAAATGGTTATATGTTACCAAGTTAAAAATCCGTCATTACAAGATCGATGAAGTACAATGCAGTAGATTAAAGTTTCTTACGTATGGGAAGACGTCCGCTTAAAATGCATGTAAAAGTGAATTTTTTGAAAGAGTCATCATCATTCTATCTTTGACTTGCGGTTTACAATCCTATTTTCTAGTATTTATCATGCAATAGTGTTTAATTTCGTCGCAATGTTTGTATTACAGCTACGCCCATAAATAAAGCAGACTTTCTGTCCGATTTCGTCAAAGCACTTTGACCATGTTTTTGTTTGTTTATTTTCAAAACACATTTGTGAGCATCAACTGCCTGTCCTAACAGTCATTTTAAGATTTGATATTACAAAATAATTGATTATGCTTACTTCAAGAGAGTTGGAAGTACCAACAATTAGTTCATAAAATAAATTATGAGCATAGCAAGCTAATATAAGGCCAGGGCCGCAATGTATATTTATAATTCGCAATGCTAGTACCTAACTACCTACGTTGTTGACCATGATGTTATGTTAGTAACTGAATTCGTTCTATTAGTATTACGTAACCTCAATTCATTTATCTCTGTGTTTTTTCATGACACATAAATTCGTATTACGGGGTCCATTTTATTTAGTAACTACTTACAGTTACAGGTTCATACCACTTTCACCTAGTGTAATGTTACCATTAGTCCTGAACATTTCAGAGAGAAAGGTCCTGAATTTTTGTTCTGATAATCTTGATGCTGTAAATCTGTCCACACAATCTTCAAACCTTCAAAAAATCTTAGCGGAAACTGGAAAGTAGTTATACGTGGTTATAATATGCTTCAAAGTGCTTTGAATGTTTCCAGGGCTCCGCCCTCAGGGACAAAGTGACGACATGCTCCAGAAAACTGGTTTCCCCCAACCAGTTCTCCGAATCGAAATCGGGAGTAAAGTGGTTGGAAAGAACTGGTTGGGGGAAACCAGTTTTCTGGCGCATGTCGTCACCTTGCCCCCGAGAGGCGTAGCCATGGGACCAATCAAGGCATCTTGATATGCTTAAAAAAACCTCCTTGCGAATTGTCCTAAAAAGCCCATAGCGTTTCTTGGTATCTTTTGTTTTATGTATTCTGATGAACATTCGTTTTCTGTGGCATTTTCCTCTGTATTTTTCAAATGGTTTCAAGCATCAGAAAAATGGTAACATTTACTTTGTGAAAGACAACCTGCACTAATAACACCAAAAAATTTCAATAAAAATGTGGGCTAAAGTTTTATAGAAATGGTGGTATAAAAGGGAAAGAAAGTTGTATTAAGCGTTACTAATTGAAACCAAACCCGTCTTTGCATGATCTTTATTTAATACCAATGTAATTACAGTTTGGGAGAAATCAAAACTGTAACTATTTACTCTATTTACTGAACTTATTTACAGTTGCCTCTAATAAATATTTCCATTTGTTTGTCAAAATGAATTCAATTTTCTAATAGATACTTTGTATTTGTTCAGTCTTGCTATTTCGACTATCAGTCTGTAATGAATTTCTGGCCCTTCTTTCCTTTTTTGTATTTTGCTAATTTTGTACAGTTGCCAATTGCCATTCTTTGCTATTCGAATATTATATTTATTAGAGCAACCGAAGAAAGTAATTACATTGGTATTATTATTTCTTATTGAAATAAAACATTATACTATTCCATCGTAAAATATTACTTCACATTATAGAACCCAATGTGATTCGAACATATGACAGTCCCTCTCACTTCATGAATCCAAAGAATGACAGTTCATAGAACGTTCGAATCACATTGATAGAACCAATGAATTCACACTTCGTTCTTTTTGGGAAACATCAAGTCCATTAATTTCACCGTTACAAATCCCACCCTAAAGTACTATAAATTTTATTATATTATGTACAGCAAAACATTTTAACAAATGTTGCAATAGAAAAGTTACCTTACTTAAAAAATTCAGTATTTATTTTATCTTCTCTGTGCCCGATTAACTATATAATTTATTCCAATACAAATATAATATTCGTTCAAGTTAGACATGCTATCCATGAAAAGCAAATTGTTACATGTTATTACAGTCACAATACACAGGTACTAGCTACAGGCATTATGCTTTTAACAATCTTTTCTGTGCCATGAAGTAATGTGTGTTATTTGGCAATTATTTATTACGACAGGTTACGTCTGAAATTACGTATCGTAATAAATATTTTCTGATTTCCAAAACTGGAAAAGTAATTATTAAATAAAAAGGAAGGGACACTAATCTAAATCTTTATAAATCATTTTTTCTTGGTGAAAGAATGATTTATAATATTCTACTTTTTAAGCTATAATATTATATATATACTTTGTAACGCCAAACTGGAGGCTTGTCTATGTTGTACGTTGTAATTCTCCAGTAGTCTTCAGGAGATGATTGAGTCATACCCTGGGTGGGTGGGACCTTAGAATTGACATCCAACAGTCTGTTCAATACATAGTACAGCAAAGATAAGTTTAAATATGTCTCTTTCAAGTGTGAGACACACTGTGGAGATGGGCGAAGTAATCATTTTCTGTGGTTTGTAATTTAAATATATAGTAGATCACTAAAATTATGAAATATGGAAATAAACATCCGTTTTTGTATTATTATGTAATTCAGTACTCTATATTTATACGGGGTAGCGTGGAATGGAGTACAATAAAATTATCTTTAAAATCTTAACCTATAAATCAATATCTTCCTTGATCTAAAGGTTCATCCGTGATAAATTAAATGGAGAAGTTAGAGACAGAGTTCCATTGTAACTCATTACGCACTACCCTGTATATGAAGGAAGAAAAATGTAAGATGATAGTATAAAATGCAGTTGTGTTTGAGGTTTTATGCAGTGTATGTGCTGTGACGTTTGTGAGTACTGTCCATGTGCACACATAATAAAACAATTACTATTAGGTATACAGATAATTATATTATTGGCACTATATACATGACATTACCGTATAGATTTTGTGAACAATAATTTTAGAGTAAGTCGCAGGATGATGTAATGTACGTGATTATGTATAATAATAACATATAAATAACTGTAAAAAGAATAGATGTAACTAGAATTAAAAAAACAAGAAGAGAAAGTCAATGAAGATTAAGTCTACAATCTCTAAATGCGCCAGGAAAATACCATACACAGGACGAATCACACCAACCATCCGGAAAGAACCACCCCATCCATGCATATTGTTATTTAGTTATTATTACCGAACAACTGTCAAATGGGAATTAAAGTAGAGTAATTTCTGCTGCCTAGTCCCATTAGATCTGAAAAGAGGCTAAAAATTGTAAACTTATCTTGAATATAGGTTTTGCAAATATAGATTTCATTTTCCACTTGATCAAATTCCTTGATACATACCTTTAGAGAGGTAGTATGAGAATAAGACAATGGAAATGTATCCATACTGTACAATGTACATCTGAGTCATTAATGATTCGAATTTCGGACTTTTTATAAAGAACACAAGAAAATACTTCAAATTCGAATCTATTGAAGGTTTTATCTAAGTGTCCGACCGAACCATTAACGATTCATTCAAGTATATACTGTTAGAGGATTTCCGTGTCCGTTATATTTATAAAACTTATAAGATTTATTTTCACAATCATTAGTATAAACTCTATAAATAAACATTCATCTCTTTCAAAAACAACCTGAAAACAAAAAAAAATAAGTTCTATAAATACTAGTCAACGGAAATCCCCTAATAATTAATTTATTTGTAAAAGCAATAACCATAAATGGAAGCATTCATCTTAAAATGTAAAATAAGGTGGTTGTGTAAAAGGGTGTTAATGATCTCGCGGTCGGGATCTGGGCTCATCCCAATAATATCATCTCCTCGTGGTGTATGCATATGAAATGAAAAACAAAGTCATTTACTTGCATATTTGTATGTGACATTTGAGACATGGAATAATTTTCTGTGTTGATTACGCAACAATGTAGCTGAAATTCCCGTGAATATATTCTTCCTCTTTTATAATTGAATCCTTTATATTCTCCGTATCATTTTTCCGAAAATAAATGCAGGAAAATTGTAATGTAAAAGCAAAAACAGCCAACAAAAATGAGAAAATATACAAATAAATTGTAAAATGTGTTGAAATCATCTGTACTAATTTCTCATCTAATTCACTCTAAATTCCAAAATATCCTAATTTAGAGAATTCTAAACTAGTTGCTAAGATAGTAATAATAACCTAAACAATTCAATCAATTGGGTTGGAACTTGGGATAAGAATCTTGACTACTTAGGTACGGTAGGTGGGACATGGGACGTAGGAGTCAGTAGTTTGTTCTCAGTTGTTTGTTCTATGGTCTCGGTCACCGATTCTCTGTGCTATGCTCTGATGTGCGTCCGGGTTGTATTGATATTGACATAACATACAAATTATTGAAGGAAAAAGAAAGTACGCAGCTGACGAACAATCTCACATACTCACCTTGACATTTTTATATTTTGTAGAAGAAAGTGTGAAAACTACCAGCAGTGAAATCTAAAAATATAACTGAAAGCAGATCAACTTTTGACTTTTGTATTTAAATAGTTCGACTTACTAACTTATACTATAGCGGAGTAAAAATATAAAATAGAAGTGAAGGGACGGTGATCCAAAGTTGAAAAATAATCTTTGTCCACAATTGACACCTGACGGAAGAAGAATTCCTCCTTATCAAAGTATGGCAGAAGAAATCAGTAATTCCAAATTCCAAGGCTCGAAGGAGAAGGAAAAGTTGTTGAGTGGAACCCCCTCTTCTTTCTCGAAGGGTAGGCAATTAGATGCCTCCATTTCCAAACGAAAGAGTAGCCTCAAAAGGAGCAATACGAGTCATCATAGTGCTCATTCCACGAGTACATATGAAGAGGAGTTACGCAGCATGCGCACTTTGAGTGCCAATTTGAGTTCAGGTAGAAGCAGCACAAGGGCGTGGGGTTTAAAAAAAGGACAGAAGAAAGGAGGAGGGGAAGGTAGTAACTTTCACCACTTCTCAGATGATGACGAGGACGACAGTGACAATGACAATAACAATGATAACGATACTGAGGGGTCCTCCTCCAGAATTTCCAGAATCACTGACAAATCTAATATTGATGTTGCTGAAAGAGTCCAACGAATTTATGAGTCACTAAACTCCTTTAATGAACGGTTCAGAAATTTTGATGCTCTGACTTCCTCCAGACTACCTGTTCCTGGTGTACAGGTTCCCGAAGAAAAGAGCGCCCCAGTAAATTCATCCAAAACATCCGGTGTATTTCGCTCTACAGGTAATATCGACACTGCAGTTACATATGGAGTAATACTACGCATAGATTGATAATGTTTTTTTTTAATTTTTTTCCGCTGATTTCCCGGAATTATTTTCGGTCCAATTCTCACGCCTCCTAAAAGTGTGGAGTCAGCTATTTTATTATGATATTTTGATATGATGTGTACTATTATCCATCTTTCTAAGCGGTCAGAATTAAATAAATTAAAAGCCCCATCCTAAATATGGGGCGCGACCTGCTCTACAAACGTAATTTAATTTAGCATAATCTTACTTAATCTTAGGATGAGTGGGACGCCCCACCCTAATATGGGGCATTTTGGTCTGGTCGATCTTTCTAGGTCTCTTCACTGGTTTTTGCGATTATTACAGTTCCACGCTCACCTTACATCCATTGTATTCGAAAGACAATGGATCATATGGAATACAAAAGGCTTTACTTCAGCTCAAACTTCGAGTCGAGCTCTTTCGAGTACAATGGATGTAAAGTGTAAAGTGAGCGTGGAACTAATTGTTTAAGCTTTTACACTAATTTGTTTTAACCATCTCAAGTTTAAAAAAGAGAATCGTTACTTATCTTGTCCAGTGAAGTAGGAAAGCATGGATCATAACGCAGCCAGTGATAGAAACTAATAGAAAGTGGAAACCTTTAAATATGTTTTTTCCTAAACAGTGAAAGTGAAAAATCCCAGTGGGAAAACGACCAAAGCTAAAACAGAAAGGGTAACGAGTAAGACAAATACAAAAAAAGCGGAAAAGAAGAAAATGGCAATGGAAGCGAGAAGAGACGTGACGCGAGTGATCCCCAAGATTTTTGGTCTTGATCCGATGGCTGTGATAGCGGACAGCAGTGTTGATGACGACGATGATTCCTTGTCAGCGTCTCAGTTCCAATCTCAGTCTGAGCCTTTGTCTGGGTCTACTGACGGATTTCAGAATTATAGCGAAAAAGATAGACCTCACAAGAAGCAGCAGCCAACCGACCGGGCAAGCGATATTGTTGCTGTTGCCGACAATGAGACTCTTGCTTCCGATGAAGATGTTCCTAACCTAGGGCCTGTGATGCCCTTACTCTCTGACAAAAAGTAATGAATATTGTTATACAAGATATGATAATATTTATATTTGATAAGGGGTTTAAGTCTAATGCCCCGCCATAAAACCTAGGCATTGGCATTAAGCTTTAAAAAAAATACATTTTTTGAAACAATTTGCTTCAAAAGGCCTCGCAAAAGTAAGTAACAGTGTTTCAACTTCAGCTACTATCAACAATTACGACAATTAGGTGAGGATGTATATAGACCCCGGTTAGATCCACACTTCACACCGCACCGAAAAGTATTATGTGTCTCCTCTGTAGAGTTTAAATAAATAAAAACTCCTTCAGTCCGTCTGTCTGTCTGCAGTTCCATATTCCCTTTGCGCCGCACCGCTGCATGGTAGCTTTAGAACGGATAAAGTTGAAGCTTTTTTGTGTCACAAAAATGTTAAATTTTGTGAAATACGTTAATTAAAAATGTTTGATAATACCTCCCCTTTCTAAAAGTCTATTGATGTTATTTTGACTTTTATATTATTCCCTTTTAGTCGCAAATAATTCTGCATGTGGAGAATATCATTAATAAACCATACATGATATAATAAATTGTGTGCACACGCACAGCACTACGGCTACGGCACTACAGATAAAGTATGCAGTTATCTTTTTGCAATTGGATATTTATATGGTTTGTTTTGCTGCAGATTTCTTCACAAATTACAGCAACGTGAAGGCCGGATTACGAGAGACATCAATGACATGAAAAATCATTTGGACGTCATTAATACAAATGTGGAGAAAGCACTAAGGAAAGCTCAAGTGGATGAAGACAGACGGAAAGGACAGATCTTCACCGTTCTTCCGAAGAAACCTAGCACAAGTATTTCCAGTCGTGGCACAGTCAAGAAACCTTTGGGAAATATGCCCAACTCACGAGAGGTACGTGACTTTCGTTTCAACCACGTATACGAACCGAATTTCGGGGAGGGCTGAAATTCATATAGTACACATTAATTACTAATTACAGATGTACACGCTAACTACCCATTTTTTCGAAAATTGGGGAAAAGAGATTCGATAATTGAGCGATATCAAGAAAATGTTTTAGTATTATTTTGAAACAAATCTGGGATTTCGGAGCCCTGAAAATCCTCCTCCACACGTCCTTGTATCATTCATTCTTAGATACTCTATTTCTTATCTCTCTTTTTGCCCAACTCACCGATCCGGGTCCTTTTTCATTACCATTCAGTTTGATAGTAATTTATTATTATCTAGTTGCAAGTGCAAGGCATAGTGAAATATATGTGACTATATGTCTATCTATATTGTCTTGTCAGTCAACTGTGTGTTTTTGTGTCGCGGAAGCCTTTCACAATACTAAGCCGCATGTAGGAAAGCGGAGATAATACACATATTACTACTCACCCTATCCCCTCCTTCGCCAACAAGGTTCTCTGGAATTTTGTACTCAATGGAATTATTTTAATAGAGAGTTAGTCGCGGGGGGTGTGGAAAAGATATACTTATGACTTAATTAAAAAGGTAATTATGTTTCACAAGGTGAAAGTGTTTGGAAACATAATTTCTTTATTTCTATTTCGTTTATTTCGCTGGGGATCTTGTTACATTGATCTTGGGTTCTGCTGGGGATGTTGTATTGAGTTGTGTATGAACAGAATACCGATATACACCAAAAATAAATTATTTAACATGGTTACATTTTCTGTTTCAGGGTCCATCAAAGAAGTTGACTGAATTTTTGCAAGCGACGGGTGGGGCTACAGGAGGCTGGACTCATGATGACCACTCTGTCTTTATGAGAACGTACATGAAGTGGAAGGACAGGCCAGTGAAAATGATGGACATTCTCACCAAACAATTACCAAGTAAATATTATCAGTTGTGTTGATGTCGATTGTTACCTGGCTAGAGCTCTATTTGTTAGAAATGCGTAAACGTAAACTCTTATTTAGTACATCCGTGTCTACTTATCTCTAAATACTTACTGTAAAAGGAACGAGAAGAAAAATTCTTTGTTGCAACGAGAATTTTATGTGGATGTTACTGATCTACATCTACAGTAAGGCTAGAAACATATATACAGTCGTAATTTGGCCTCAAAATAATAGATTATACAACTTACCTGACAAAAGTGGGCAAAGTGCATTGTAATTGATCGATCACTTAGAACGAACAAAAAATTAGTTTAATTAGCCGGCCTTTTCAAGTCAAACACACATTTGTAGGTTAAAAATTGTGGGACCACACCAGTATTATGCACACCTAGTTTTTGCCATGCAGGGCCACATATTTAGGTTACCTCACGGAAGTTAACGTAGGGTTACCTTAATTATCTAACTATTGTGCGTGATGTTTTGATGAGTTCGAAGTTGCAATGCAGTTAAAATCTTAAAAAGATCATGGGGTCCGTATATTGAGAAGCTGTTTACATACTATTGTACACTTGCCATCGGGCAGGGCATTTAGACAGCTGGGAGACTTCAATTCCATTGCTAACGAAATAGGATTTTTCGAACTTTTTCCTTCTATAATTGGCCTTCATTTAATGTTCATATCGCATGCAAAAATCAAGCATATCAAATTCAATGAACGTAGTATAGTCAAAAGTAATGTATGAAAAATGAAAAGTACGAGTTTAAGTGGTGCAAATTGTATTTATGTGGCGTCAAAATAAGGAACAGGCTGTGGATTATCTTTTTAGGCATACTGTACTTGGAAGTAGGTAGGTAACGATGAGTTATATCAGTAGATGAATAGATAGAATGAATGAGGAAGAAAGCAGGTTGTCGTTAACCGATGTACATAAAAATGAATGCTTTGAGAATGTTGTTCGGATGAATAGGATTTATCAGATATCTGTGCATCCTTTCTTTCAAGTGGAGAAAATTTAGTGTTTGGTTTGATGTTCGTTTACTGAGGATGAGCTCATTGGAGACCAGACTGAGCTTCCGGAATGTTTGAAACTTTGTCCATAATGGATTTATTGTTAGATTTATTTATAGTTGTTAAGTGAGGAAGGGAGTTGGTTGGGTGGGTGGGCAGTCATGGCCTGGCATTATTATTATTATTTATTTTATTTGACAGACAAGAGTTCTCAAGATGTGATGGCTCACGTGTCGTGGTACGACCAGTACGACTCGTTGCACAAAACGAATCAAGCCTACATCCGACAGTGGCGTATCAGTAAGCGTCACGAGCAGGAAATGATTTATCGAATGGGGTCCGAAGGGCACAAGGCTAATCTGGAGGCCAGCAAACGTCGCCAGGAACTTCTCCAGGCGACACGACAGGAAGAAAGAGAGAAAAGTCGGAATCGTCTCAATCACTGGAAGGTAAAAATAAGTTGTTGACTTTCTCCACTCAAATAAAAATGCTTTCTCCTCCCCGATACTCACATTTCCCCACTAACACAATAAGGACACGAAAGATAAGATACAACTTCTTATCTTAATAACACATATTAAACTAAATCAACAAAAACTTTCTACATTCTCTACCTAAATCTACCTAGCTATTGCTATTTACTTGTTGGATCATATCTCCCTACTATAGTCTCCGCTCAATCATTTCATCATAATATTCCATGAATGACTCTGTCTACAACCTTAACTTTCGGTTTCTTTCTGTTTTACTTTGTCAACAAACCCGACACAGCTTAGCGATTTGCAAGATAAGTTATATACACAAAATAATATGGTAGTAGCTGCTCCCTTACTGTAGTATAAATAATATGTATGTTCAAATGGTTGAAATCGAAAGTTAGGTGGCGATATACAAGAAAATGCCTGCTTTATGAAAACCGAACTAATCGGTTGTTATTGTGGTGTTGGTGTATAAGATATCTAGAACATTAAAACTGAAAGACGGTTGGGTATACTTCTACTGTGACTGTGAATGTCCTTTTTATACAAATCGAGCAGTTCTGACTTCTGGCTGCGAATGTCGATAAATGATAAAAGTAATTATAGTTTGAGTATTTTTACCAATTCAATCGATACGTAATTAAGTCTGAAGAAGTAGAGCCGGGTAGGACCAGCAAAAGAAAATGTTCATAAAATTCAGCCCATTGCTTTCGTTTTAACCTGTCAACCATGTGAGGATTAGGAAAGAAATAGTCTCAAGAAACAAAACAACTAACCTCTGCATGCTACCATATCATTATGAAAGACACCCAAAAGAAACCGTTCCTTAGCATATCTTACTATATTTTGATTGCTGTCTACTTCTAATTTTACAGTATCCCACAAAATCAGAATAAGTGTCCTTCTTAGCTATTTCGTAAATACTGTTTCATAAAGATGCATAAAGTATGTTTATGAATTAAAAGTGGTGAGTATCTATGAAATGAACTGATTTATTACTTAGGCCCATATTTTTAATAAACACTCCCACTCTAATCTCCACTCTTTGAGAGTGTAAGGTACGTACCAAAAGAGTGGAGATTAGAGTGGGAGTGTTTATTAAAATATGGGCCTTAGCAAATAGCAACTCAGAAACCAACGACGAGTGGAAGCGACGAATATAGAAAACGTTACGTGGAAGAATTGATTCAGAAAAACGCTAGCTTGAATACATTGAATGTACGAAAACGGCTGGAGGCTCTCACCGAACCTCGTCATTTTATCAATGAAGATGTTTCCCATTCTCTACGGAATTTCAAATCGTTTTCGAAAAACATTCGTACGGCTCCACCTCGCCCTGTATCAACCCGCTCTTCTTCGGGAGCCTTCACAGATACTAACGACGACTCCAAAATGGACAAAAGGGAAATCAGACTGGGCAGAGTGGCCTCAATGAGAATTGGACCACAGATTCAAAATGACGAGAGTGAAGTCGACGAAGAACATCTTCCTAAAATCGACGATTCTTTTACTCTTGGAAAAAGCAATAAATTACTTCTTCAATTCAGGTCAGATTCTAATTGTGCTACTTTATTGCACTATACTAATTTTATTCGTTATATTTCAACCAGTTGGAACGGTTTTAATGAATTGAACTGTTATTAAATGCATATAAATATGTATAATTTAAGATCGCGAGACAATAAAATTATACAAGCCAGAAAAGAAGCCATAGATAACATCAAAAGTCGCTCAAAGAATTCTATGGCTAATGAGGATATAAAGAAAAGAAGAGATGTAAGTAGTATTTTGCAACAACTACAAATAATTATGAAGGGTGCGATAAAAAACTGTATTTACATAGACGAGAAAGATGGAGAGTCCTTCAACTGTTATGCGAGAAACGAAAGGTTGGGCAATTCGGAAAGAGATCAGACAGACAGAACGCGAGGAGGCTCAAAACGAAAAATTTCTCAAGTCATTGCCTTCAGCCAAAAGACGCATGCATCCTCCTCCTTTTGTGAATCACATACCGAAATTGTAAGTAGCCAAGTCATTTCTTCCTAAAAATTAAATCGGAAACAATAAATAGGAAAACGAAAACATCCTGGGATGTGTTAAACTGCTTTCAAATGCATATCACTGTGGCAAAATTTTTAAAATGTTATGTAATGCTGTACATTACACGGTTTTCTACAGAGAGAGTCGGAGGAAGAGTTGAACGAGGCGTGGGTGTGAAAAGTGTGAATTAAGAATTGTGTGGAATAGAATAGAAACGGGTAAAACACCAATAATATTAAATCACGTGGTAGTATACCACTAATCCAAGCCAGTAGTATATTTGTATTTTAAAATTGCTGAATTCGATTGGGTTCTAATCAAATGAGCCATAGAAATAAGCGTGGACAGCTTGATATGCATTTAAATACATTTAATGCAAACCGTTGAGTGTTTTTATGCAAACCGACTGAGTTCTAATACAAACTGTAGCACATGCTTGTTTTGTTGACTTTCAGAGCCACTCCCAATTGGAGGAACATTTAAACTCTACTTAAGTTCACACGATGTCAATAAAATAGGCCTAAATGGGACATAAGAACTAATGTACGCTAAAACATGGCAAAATGAACTCTAGCTCTTATCATTGTTCTAAGCAACAACAAATTGCCTCTCTCAACTCCACAAAGAAATGCACATACTGAAAAGCATTCGAGTAAGTAGATTAATAAGAAAATAACCAGCAAGTACTTAGCTAAAAGATTCTCCCTATGCGAACAAAAACATTCTTGTACTTTTACATTAATAGATCACATTAATTGTTGGATTAAACGTCATGTTTGCCATTGTTGTTTGGAAATGATGTAGAGCCCCTTAATTCAATGCAATGGAAAAGTTTCGGTCAGCAGAAAAAAAAGCTGCCGATTGATTTTGATGTTCCTTTACGATTGCATTAAATTACATTTGTACTGTCTTAACAAGTCACGATAGATTTCGGCGAGGCCACTTCATTACACGAGAAATCTGCTAGTAGGCTGTAGAGATGTACAGAAGGTTTAAATATTAATGCCCTCCATGTAAGGAATTTATTGAATTGATCTCACATCTTTACAATGGACATTATTACGATTTACATAGGATATACAAACAAAACGAAGGAGTTAAGTAGAAAACTTGCGTAGGTAGGTAGTTAGATTTTAAATAGTAAATACCACACCGGTTAGTAGCAAGATTTGCTAGAGAGCAAGACGTGTATGCATGAATGGATGCTACTAACTCTCGGCCATCAACTGGCTACTGCATAAAAAGAGCTAAACCAGTTCTTCATTACATATTAAAATTCATTATCATCTGTAAACGATGGGATTTTTAATTTGGCACAAAGCAAGAAAAACTCATATTTTTCTTAGTTGCTTTATTAGCATGAATGGGAACTCCTTTATAGACTCACCAACTTATCCCTTGCATATCTAGAGCTACTTAGGAAGCGGATTTAGGTTGATCATATCTATATGTAGGTACTAACGGGTGCGTCCCTGTCTGCTCCTAAGCATTGTGTTTTCGCCAATTACTCGATCAATTCTGTATCAGACTTGCTTGTATCGACTTTATAGAACTTCAAAAACTATTGAGAGAAGGATCACTTTTGTCAAAATTTTGAGCTGTAGAAACTGTTAAAATTAGAAACTTTCGTGAGATTCATTTAAGAGATCATTGTGACTTTAACTAATTTTTGGACAAACCCTATTTTTCTGAAAAGCCTCCTATCATGAATCATGACACAATTGCTAAAATAATTGCATTTTTAGTTATAGGCGAAATGGAGAAATAAAAATGGGACAATTTGACTTGATAGCTCAGATTGCTATAAATTGACTACATCTGCCATGTAACATGTAATTAACCCACCTTTAAGTACGTAATAACAGACAATTACCAATTTGGATCTTCTACTTAAGTCACAAATTGGAAATGAAAAGTCTTAGAATTTTCGTATTTAAAATAAAATCCCTGGAGGGGAGTGTAAACAAAAGTATTCACTAAATTGACTGGTTTTTGGTGGGTGGATGGACTTATTAGCAAATTAGCATATTATTATGCAATGGTCTATGAGCATGGCTAATAAATAATGGTTAAATAAGTGCATTTGGCGTGTACAGAGACATTATTTCAATTTTATTAAAAATAGTAAAAGCACGGCTACATAGCTTTGGCTAGTGCAAGTTAGTTGGAATTATTTATGTGAAGGCTGATTTGTTTTTATTGAGTAGACGATAAGATCGGAGACAGGGAGGGGGGAATGCGTGCGTTTCGTGCTGTAGAGCAGTTTCCATTATTGACTCCCCAGTTCTGATCTGCTGATAAAGCGACAAATGAAATTGAGGTAAATGTCTCTGGAAAATAAAAGTCCGGTGCTGTTGAGAAAAATAGGATATTTAATTACCAACTTGTTATTGGCAGTGTGATTAGCATAGAAGAAGTACTTCCAGGAGTAGAGCAGAGGAAGAAAGTCGGAGTTGGTATGCCAAATTATAATAATTACCGTTGAATGAATGTTCACAAAAAGAGTCCCACCTCGCCAGTCTTAATTCTAAATTTCACACACTTTTCATTCAGCCAGATTTTGATGAAAGGCTAACGGGCGGCTGGCTAACTCTCGCTGAATTTGTTATTTTAGTTGGATCGAGTTGAACACAACCTACTACATAGTTATTAGGGTGCCGTATATCATTATTATGTAATAGTATGTAAAGTTTTACAACCCAAGAAGTGGTGTTGAGTTGACTTGAGAGAGAGAGGGAAATCCCATCAGGGAACAAAAATCCCGGACACTCTCCTATACTCCAGAAGTTGCCACGAAACCTCGTTGCAAATTATTATGCATATGATATGAAAACAATCTTCTGATCTGATCTTCTAGTATTAAGCATAACGAGATGAATTAAATCAGAAGAGTCAAGAAATAATATTATAAAACTTCGCCCAGATTTTTTGCCAACCCCTCCCCTCCGGTAACATTTTTTGACTTCGGGTATACAACAACGTTAATTTGTCTTGTCATTATCATTATGCATATGCAGTGTCTCCCTAGAAAATCTACCCGATTAAATGTCGCTCCGACCCAGTACAAGGGCCGTATTCATAAAGTCGGTTTCCGGAGGCTGAGACATATAGCAAATGTAGATATTCGAGCGAAGCGTTTTGACATTTTGATAAAAAATTTCGCTTTTATTGTTGGGGAGGCTTTAGCTCCAAAGCGATACATACAGCCTAGCTGAAGGTACACCGTTCCACCCGATTAAGCTGCAAATATTGAATACATTGATTTATGCTGTGCCAATTCGATTGTTTGCTTTTGCTTTCATTTAGTCTTTTCGATCACAGTTAAAGCCATATTATGATGAGTATACATAGTAAAAATACTTGTATATAGGTAGTAAAAATTATTTATAATAAAATGAACCCTGCCCTGGACGAGTGAATCGACGGAACAAACGAGTTTTGTTGTTCTTTTTGCTGGCATCAAAAAGTTTCTTCTGTTGGGTCGGTCGGTTGGTTAAGGTAGATCTTATTAGTTGTAAATTGCAATGGCAATGGAATTCTTGTGTATTATTTACATAAACTGCTCCATACGCACTCTGAGCAGAATCAAACAATTCTCATTAACGACAAACGGGTGGAATAAAAAATATTTTAATGTCAACCTACTGCTAATTTACTTAACATAAAGCTCACACTACAACAATTAGGACTGCAGTAAACCACAAATTGTTTTGGACTTGGATCAGTTTGCTTAATTGCTTATTAAGATGGGTCATTAACACATCTACTGCATTGTCTAGGTTTATTTATTGTCATCAAATTGAATTTTTATGTCCGTGGCTGGAGAATGAATCCTTATACGTATCTATACTGCCTCTTTCTGTCAGTCCCTGTGTCCCTCTAATGCACAATGGTATCATTGATAAATTACCATTAGCTAGCAAAGGCATACAAGACTATTAACTAAACTGCCCTAACCAGATATATTTGGGTCTTCCACAATTCCCCACTATGAATTGGATATCTTGTTTTCAAAAATGCTTATGGCCAATCAGCAGATCTATTTATTTCATAATTATGCAGAGTGGGCTGGTGTGGGCGAAGCTTGCTGAATTCGCAAAATATTTTATTATCTCTGGATAGTGAACTTTAATAGGCACTGCAAGGTAGCCCTTATTTTTATAATCAGATGAACCCAGTATATGGGTATTCTTATAGACAGATTTTTATTCATTAGATGAGTCAGCTTATTACTATTAGTAATTGCATATTAAACAAAAGCTTATTTTTATGTTTGGACATTTCTATATGATTGTAGCCAGTCAAGACAGCTTTAGTGTAATTCTCTACCATGAAAAGATGGATAGGTAGGATATTTCCAAAATAAAACTTTTTTCCGACTGGCAATAAATCTTTGATTTTGTATCTACTAAGCATAATGGCTACAAAAAGTATTTAGTGAGGTGGGTTTTTGTTAGGAAATAGATAATAAGTAGATCTTGTTATGTGTCATGTTGGCCTTGTCCTTTGCATCGACGACGACAAGATAATGGCTGTACACACACGATACTCGTAAGTCGTCTGATCTGCTAAAAAGTTGTTGATGTAAACATTATCGTTTACATCACTTATTTACTCACTCACACAGATCCATCTCATTTGTCTCTTTCATCTCTCCATGCCAAATCACAGCCTTATCATCACTTATATATAAATCACTATTATCCACACGCGCTATATATCCTATCACCCATAACTGTGTTTACAATTACTTAGTCCGGGTTTAAACTTTTGTTTAACATTACAAAACTTTAACTCTTATGTACTTGAAAGGATATACTTCCTATACGTTCACAACTATTTATCTTGATGGTAAGTTAATCTGTGATAAGTATTTACATAGAATAATAATTGATTATTTCATTAAAATGTTTGCTTTTCGTCCCGCAGTTCTCCTTGCTTCCCCCTGTGTCCTTACACTAGTGTCCATTCTTAGTACCCCTGGTCGGGTCGGCTGCAAAGGCTCAGACTGGCTTCCCGCGAGTAGATGTTAATGACCAGTCTGAGTTTAGATCAGAGAAAAGATCCTAAAAGAGACTATGCCAAATTGTCTAAACTCTTTGTCAACCCAGAAAGTTCTCCTGGTTTGTATTACTGCCACCATATACAATTCCCTTAGAAAACAATACCGGGAAAATTGTCTCAAAAATTCCCCTCTTTCCATCAATTTAATCTATGGTTTCTAGAGCGAGATAAAACACTAAATATGCCAAAATTTCCCAATTGATTATGATAATTGGAAATGACGGGTTTTTAACTTATGAAAATACACCTCCGATTGAGATACCTAAAACTAACTTTCCAAATGTCGAGAATTGAAACAATCAAAAATCAAACAAGATTTTTAGTATGTAAATGCTGCTCTTCGGTTGTTTAATGCTCGGCATTCGAGAGTTCAATGCTCTTGGCATTCGGGTGTTACATTATCTAGTGCATTTTCAAAAAAATGATATTTTAGGCAGTTAGAGTTGATATAGACAATAGTTTTGTGTTGAGTACGTATAGAAAGAGATAAATAAGTAGTCTAAACGGAATGTTCTTATGTCCACAAAGGGTAACTTGTTACGCGTTACAATTAAAGGATCTGTACGTGCATGTATAATACAGACAGGTCCTATTACAGCCCAGATTGGAGTAAAAAATGTTTTATTGTGTGACATAAAGTGGTGGACAGAGCCGGGCCACGCATCCATTGAGTCTAATAAGTATTATGTAATAGGAGTTACACAACAGTATGTAAGTATGATGCAGTGTTAGATGCACTTACTAGTACGCATATGCTTAAGCAGGCAGCCAGCAGTAGTACCACCCGCACCTAGCTAACGTACAGTGTAGATATGACGAGAGGGAATAGGAGCACAAAACGCCGGCACCCAACGTTCAGTCAGAATCATTTAGACTCAGCCAGGACACGAAAGCAGAGAGCAGTCCACCAGCAGAACAAGAACGATCTACATCTACTCACACACACGATATTATTATTATATAGATTATTGTAAATCCTAACTGAATCTTAAATCTTGAGGAGGGAGTGAAGTATACATATGTACACCCAGTGCATAGTATCAACATAATATTATATGTGTGTGTGACTGTCAGATGAAAATTGAGAGTTGAGCGAGAAGGAATCAAAAGGATTCAGTCACTATCAACCAACAGAATAAGAAACAAGTCTCTCCTACTTTACCCCTTATCAATACACAATAATACCATTTTACTATTCAGCACAAATCTAAATTCGCAAAACATGCGAAAACAATTCACATCAACTCTCTCATAACTTTGTCATAAAAAATTGAGACAATTTTCAAAACATGCAAAAACTCCCTAGATGGGACAACTTTAATCTAAAATAATTTTTTTAAATCAATTGGGAACACTTGAAATCAGCAAAAGTTGGCAATCCGTTTGGACATATTTACAAAAAATGAAAATGACTTAAGAGAGGAATCGTTGACAATTTGAGTTTGTTGTGGCAGTGGATGTGTGAGTTTAATAGGATTAGAGCTGAAGGTGTACTTTTAACTGCGAGTGTCGGTGGGATTGATTGATCTCCGTGTCAATGTCTGCTTGTAAGTGAGAGTGTAAGTACTGCGTGGAGTGTCTACCTATATAAACTTGTTTATGTCCTCCAGCTCCCACTTTCCTCCAGAATGTAAATTTCCGTTTAATTGCTATCCGCAGACAGTCAACCTCAACGCATGTACTTAAGTAGCTCACGTTTTAAAAGTGCTCTAGTTTTGCATTGTGGTAGGACGGTTAAGTAATTCATATTTCTTACTATTCGGATAGACATTCATCATAGTTGTAACCTATAATAAGTGATTTGAGTAGTGCGTTAATTATCTTTTGCTTAATCAAGTGATATGATTTAAGCGGAGTGGGAATCAAAGACCTGACAATCGAAAATTCTCTTATGCATGGAATGACGTTGGATAAAATGTGATTTTTGTCGTCAAGATATGGTGTACCTTCGATGGTGTCGGTAAGAATTTCTTATCATGTACTTATCAACCTTTACGCTACTTATTCTACCTGCACCAAATGCACAGAATAATATTATGAGCTATTAAAATCATCCACCGCTTAGTCTACTCCTCTGGGCACACAAAAAGGAGGCACAAACTACTATGTAATTGACTATGTACAAGATGGACAAGATGAGACACATATACCGTAAATCCTGTAGTAGTCTCCCTCCATGATTAACACCGGGCTAAAATTTCTAAGCGTGGAAAATGTAATACAAGTCTCAATCCGCCCCTCCACTTTCAAAATTGTGTCATAGTACCCCTATGTTAACCAAATGGCTGTGGTTGCTCGTAATTCTAAGCACCGGGTCGTTAAGACTAAACTGGGTTGATTACAGTATTTACGATAAGTAGAGCACTGGCCATTTATGATATGCTGGGGGAGATAGATATGAAATATGCATACGGGAGGATTAGTTAATAACATCCGTAATTCGTGTATTTATAATACGGGGCCTAATAAAAGAGAAGACACTCGCCCGGTCCACGGTCGTTGTTCGTGGTGTATGTATAAAAAGGGCCATTAGTGCAGAGATGAATGGAAGGTGGCAGAGGAAATTATAGGTTAGTGTTTTACTGTGACAGGATCAATAGACTACAAGACTCTTCTATACGTAGCCACTCTACTATCGAAAAATGCTCCACATTTACTTAAGCATCTCCTCTACATCTCTTACTTGCATTAGCATAGTCCTCAAAAGAAGACCGAACTTCAATTACCAAGCAAATTAATGTTCGGCCATTTATCTGGAGGAGGACGACGAGGAAGAGACTTCTTTCTAGTTATACTACACTCTAAGAAAAACAAAAGAAATCGGTTATTTAGAAGTAATACACAACAGTAGAAGAGCATGTAGCAGGATGACGGATGCCAGGGATGGAAAATTGCATAGAAATAAGTTTCCGCGAATTGGGAATTAATTATTACCACCTTTTCTATCTTTCCAATTGTAATTTCTCATAAAATGTAGATAACTTTCCAATGGTTAACTTTTTATTACTTTTTTTACTATTATGTACTTACCTTTCCAATATTTCGAAAATTACAAATTACGTCATTTGAAAGTGTTGATAATTCCCAAAAATGCCCTTTTATATTTTATTAAAAATTGCCTATTTCGACTTTTTTATTGGTCATGTAAACTTACAAATTCGTCGTTTTTTAAGCCATTTTCTGGTAATCTATTATAAGAAATTACAAATTGCATTTAATTTGTAATTAAAAAATTACAAATCACGCAATCCCTGTTGCATACTACGGACTTCCTATGGTAAAGTCACTATAGTTGAACCTTTTCTGAAAACAAAAGCATCAGTATAAGTCGATGTAGCCAATGAAGGCTACATACGAGTGCATATATAATACAAAGTATAGTTTACTTGATTCTAAGAAGATTCTTGTTGACCAAATGTTCACATAAAGCATAGCATTTACATAAGCGAATGTTTTGTCATCCTGCCGGAGAGTAATTTATGCACACTGCCACATATTTAGTGGTAGTAAGTATTGGGCTATTCAAATTAGGTAAGTCAGTTGATGCAAATCCCTCGCTATAACTCACTATTAGTACATATAATAAGTGTCTATAAGTATATATATTTATGTACAAGGTATAAGAACAAGGCAGCAAAAAGAGAGGTGACTGAGAGTCGGTCGGACAGACATCTCTCATTGGCAACCCAACAACAAAAAAGTGCTTAAGTAAACCGAATGTAAAGTAGGATCCTTCACTTCACACACTCACTATACAAATGACGACGACATCCCCATTCACTCTACTCTGATTTGCATCCCACAACGTCTCCTAAATTGTGAATGAGTTTTCCTCCACAAAAGAAGCATAGGAATGCAATGAGATTAGATGAATTCTTAACTAAATTAATCTTATAAACGTTATTCTGATTCACTTGCTACTATACTAATAGCATTGCATACTGCTAAACACTGTTTACAGACAATACCCGTTTGTATTGAACTCGGTTCGTATGCATACATACTAGAACATATAAAAAAGTTTGAAATTAATTAAACCTTTTTAATTACATTTAACTGCATTTACTCACAAAAAATATATAGGTTCTATACAGGCTGTGCTAATGTCTAACTTAATAATTATTTAGTTACATGATTGAAATAGTTGGTAGATGTTGAACTGCAAATGAATCCAGTGACTGGATTCCAGTCTATGAAGTGGATTTAAGTGATTTCGCATCTAAGGTATCAATATCTTCATCAGTCATTGTCATGTAGTAGTTAGATGAGCACAAGTGAGTTGCTATTGTGTAGTTGTTTCGGTAGAAATAATGTGGCTCGCATACTAGACGTTTGCGACAGTTTGGATTTTGTCGTACATATGAGAAGTATAGTTGGAATGGAGGTTAAGCTATTTATATGTTTAGCATATTATAATGACGACGACAGTCAAGACGAAATCAAAAGGAGCCAAGTCGTCATAATGTCTTTTATATGCAAATTCAAGTTTCGAATCATTAGCTATTGCTCTACTACTGTCATTTATTGCAATCCCTATACATCTTTAATACTGCTACCCCAGTTGTCTCTCAGCACAACGTTTGGCACATTCTCCTCAAAAATTGAATACCGAAATGTATTCAAAATTGTGCTGAAAGATGACTGGGGTATCTACTACTTACTTATGTATGTAGAGTTCTTACGTGTGTGTGGACAGAGCGGCAGACAAAGACAGGGGAAGATGAGAATGTCAACCTGTGTCTACCACTCGTATATCCACTCGCTCTACAACACACCCCGGTCTTTAACTTAACATTTGGCAATTTGTCCCTATTCTCACAGAATGCAAACAATTTTTCATTGTGGTCCGTTGCTTGTTACACTTCCGACTGACTGACGACGCTACTTACACACGGCCACACAAGTCGTAACACAGTGCAATGTCAGGGGCAATGGGAGTCGTTGCATTCTCTTCCTTGATGAACATTTTGTTATGCACTTAAGCTGTCCTTTATTTTTCTAACCTTCTTACTATCATTTACCACTCAGTCATGTACATACCATTAGTTTTAGTAGAATCTGCTTTGCGTGTGTGTTTTAAAGTAAATTGACAATAATTGATTGAAATAAATGCGTACAAATTTACTATATTTAATCGTCCACATAATAATATTTGAGGGTTATACTTAGATCCTTGGAGTACAGCATAACGGATTTTCATTTAGTGTCTTCTACCGAATATAAATGATATAATCATGACATGACACATGTACACCTATAAATTACAAAAGCATAAAAATTGAGTCCACGCACGTATGGAGAGAAATGTGCGTGTGAAGTGAGGGAGTCGAAAGCTTTTGGTCAGTCAAATGAGAGAGATTGATTTTTTGTGTGAGTCAAGTAAAATGCCACATAGACGTCACTTAAGTCATAACATCAATTGAGAAGAGAATATTAAAAAAGCAGTTTAATGGTAACAATGGAGTGATGAGGAGAGTGAGAGTGGGTGTGAGGAATCCATGAACAATCACATAATATTTATTTACCATCCTGACTGACTGACTGTCAGAGAAACAAGAACTTAAGAAATGAGCAGTGCCATCATTTTCAGTTGAGCCTGTCGTTTCAATTGACCATTTTGACTTTTCCTATCGTAATTCAACTTTTCTTTTTACAGCAACTTTTGAACATCGTCCATTTCAACTCTCTCCATTAACCAGCCACTCGTTCTGATGTGGGAGAGCTAGGGAGATAAATAAATTGCCGTTTAGGAAAACGACATCATCTTTCGAATATGGCAATGCAATGTTCTTGTCTGCAATGTACACGAACAGCTTCAAAATATTTTAGTGGAGCTTATTCCAACTTTTCCGACTCGCTTACAATACTGGATATTCCCGTATCCAGGAGTATTATGCTGAGACACACATCAACACAAAGCCCTTCAACATAACAGTCCGTGGTTTACAGTCTTTTGATTCACAACAGTAGACTATGTATGGTAGCAACAGTAGTATAGTAGGAAGAATGCATTGGCATCCGTCCGTGCCGTGTTGGTCGCTCTTTGCGAGTCGTTAGTCTTTGCTGTTGTTGCACCAAAGAACTTCTTGTTTTATTGTTTCCGATTTTGTCTCGTGCAACTCCGAATTGAATGAACAGGCTTTTATCTGCTTCTCTACAACTCACCCTCTATGCCACTTGCCACTATAATATTATACTGTACTCCGGGCTTGGAATAAACTAGGTAGCCTGGGGCCACACACATTCCACACGCCTTTATTTTAACTATCAATAACTTTAAAGTAGGGAATTTCATATGTTCTTAATTAAATTTAAAACATTAAGGGAAATCCTACAATTTAATACATTTTGTTGTATTACTTGAACATTTTTTTCTGACAATATAGTATAGCAATGGTGATGTATTTAAGTAGTACTCCCATTTAAACATATTTTGAAGTATAAACCTATTTTGTATCATCTAAAGAAAGTTTGAATCTTTAAAGTAATCTATAGGTATGTCAAAAAATTTTGAGCCTTTTAGAGAATTATATAGATATTGAAATAAATTTTGAGCCTTTTCAAAAATATTTAGGTATTAAAAGAAATCTATAGATATTTCAAGAAATCTTGAGATTTTTGAAGAAATCAATAGATATTCCAAGGAATTTTTAGCCTTTTGAATATTCTAATGGAATTTGTAGCATTAAAAGAAATTCGTAGGAAAATTAAAAACAAAGAAAATTTGTAGTATTTTTTTCCATGCCCGGTTTGGAATTAGGCTCCTTCGTATATTGTGTCCATAGGAAATCTAAATCTGTAGAGAACATATAAATACCAGAGATAGTAGGTGATGTACCTTTGCACTATCAATAAAAGGGAGTACCTAGCAAATGCGTTTTATGTCATAGAATACTTAGCATACTCTCATGGCAAATGCTTATGGACTGTAAAGCGTACATATTTAGAGATACGGAGACGGACTGAAGTTGTGCAAGTTGAATGTATTAAAGCAACTGTGACTTTGAACTTGAACCGAAAGACTGAACGCATCTCCAACTTGTTCCCTTTCTTGTTTCATTGCCAATATCAGAGTCTGGAGTCTGGCGATAGTGATAAGCTATACCACTTAGGGCTCTTTTCTATATAATGACACTTTTTATGTCACTATCAGCACATCACGCACAGACCAAGATCCTTTCTGCATGTACACAAATAACTACATACATCCTACAAATTATAATTCCACAATGTTGGAAACATCAAACTGTCCTGTATAGTTACTACTACAAAGCAAACGAAGTTACTATTCGCATAAATTTTTATTCGTGCAGGTTTTTTTTAATTTCAATTTTTTATATTAGCTGCAACAAAGAGATGTCCCATAAAATACTAAGATCGATCAGCATAGCGTTTGTGACAAATACTTTTACAAGAAATATTCATAATTTGGGGAAATAGTATGTAATAACTGGTCTACATAAGAAAACATTCCCAAACACATCAACAAAACATGCCTTCAAACGAAGTATAATATTTTTAGTGTTAAACACATGCTTGGTTTGTATACGAAATGGGAGATTCGGAAATACTACTGTGGAATGATCGTCCTAAAGTATGTGGCCACTAGGAGAGTTGAATGATATTATAAAGTTGTTGAAATAGAGTATAAGTCGTAGATGAGGTGGACATAGAGCAATAAGTAGTTGGATAAATGTGTTATTTATGTCCACTGCTAATAAGAATCACTGAAAGTTAAGTAGAATGTCGACTTGTGCGAATGATGACCTCTGGCCATAGTAGCATTGTATATAGTTCACTATACCCATATACTCTATCTATCCATTCCAATGTCTCTAACAAGTCAAATCATAATCCAAGAAAATACACTGACAGTAAGCTAGCAACTCGTCCATTCTCACCAGGGAACAAAAAAACACCTTTTTGCATTTTTACTCTTTGTAAAAAAGCAACGAGATCAAAGAACAGTTCTTTCCCATTTTAAGTACAGCTACTGATAATTGAGGAGTGAATGTAGATTTTGAGACTTTTTTACGAAAAATTCCATAATAAACCAACCTTTAATAATAGATTTTCTGATGGTTTACTGTATGGATGAAAATAGCAACCAATGTTATAGCAGTAGATGAAATGTCACGTAGATTGAACTGTTTTTTGCTAAAAAGTTCTTTTTGTAAAAAAGTTGGTTTTTTCTCTGCCTTTTGTAGCGTGGATTTGCTATGCGATGCCTATGTGTATAATATAGTCATGGTTGACTGTAGGTAGTGTGTGTAATATGTTTATCTGTGTATTTTATCAATTAGAATGTTGGGATGAATGGTGTAGTAGTAAATATAACGATGACAAGGAAGACAAACTTGACGTAGCATTCCATAAATCCTCTGCATATCCATTCAATCCCATACAAACAACCAAATACATAATAACACGAACTAATTCATCTCCATTTCAGCATTAGAGGACTGAGGTCACCACCAGATGGACAACAGGTCATCCTCGCTACGATGCAATTATCTCATCTCTGCACAATCTGTTCACAACTTTATTTTATCTCCAAATCCTTACTTGTTTCTTAAAAGTCCCAATTCGAGCTAGACCAAGAGCAACAATTTTACGCATGAAAGTTCTAACAATGTCGCAATTACGTGGTAAATCGCGGCAAGCTAAGCACACTTGACATTTTGCTTAGTCGGTTTTCGTGATAATACACAAGTAAATATTTATTATGTATCACCAAGTCATAGAATTCTTGGCCAACTCTTTCAATCGGTCATTTTTTGACCACAGGACTTTTAGAATATTTACGGTAGATATGTACTATTGTATGTAATGTACCAACTTTTGACACAACAACCCAGGAGGGAGTGTTTCGCAGTTTTTGTTTATCGTCAAGATATTTAGTTACATAATAATTATTACGGGATGATTTTTTATAAATACTAGGCTACCCAGCACTGTTTTTAAACTAAGAAAACCTTAAATATATATGTTGAAAGATAATAGAGACTTGTATTTAAAAATATGCTTGTGGCGGACTTGCATTACACATCGAATTTTGACTATCCCATCATAATACACACAACTCATAGGTTTTATTGTTGCATTTCACAAAAGTCAAAATTTTTATAATATAGAGATAAAGTAGATATTATGACATAGGTATTGTAATTATAAGTGAATGTTAAGAGAAGTCTAATAATAGTGCTAATCATAATAAATATGTATCTGCTTATGGTATATTGAAACTGTCTCATTCTATGAATGGTGTGTGAAAACAATAGAAAGCTAGCGCCGGCTGCTGAGTGTCTTGGAGTTTTGAAGTGTATATGTGGCAGTATAGTTAATTTATGAGATATTAGTTATCTACGTATATAAATAGTCGACAGTTTGCTGTAATGTTGATTTGTAAGCACGAATAGAAGATGATAAATCAAAATGAGAGTGACTGGCCATGTCATCTGTCACGAGAGTCAATTGCGACAGAGTTGAATGCGTGCAATAATCTATAGACTCGATTTAAATTCCTGCTACTGCAAGTGTCAACAAATCCTATTTGTTTACCAATCCCTCCCTACTCACTCACCATCACTTATTCCACATACAATACTCAACCAATGCGTGACACACCAACACAATAATAACTCTGCAAATTGAAATCAATAAATCAACTTCTTAACAATTACAATGTTAGCACAGGCTTCATCTTTGTTCTCACACCAATAACTGACCAGAATTCATATCTTCTTAATACGTTTGTATTCGAAACTCCGTTTGTTTCCAAACTTCCAACAAAAGAAAATGAAAAAATAATAAACTATTATTGATTTTAAGTTTTGAGAGAATTTTGCGAAATATTTCAACCATTCTCGCAATTTATTTCCGAGAAATGTTTATGCTGTCCAAGTTTTCAAAGATGCATACCAAGCTGCTTGATTCAATAAACGTTGAACCATTTTAGATATAGTTTAAATGTAGTGTAATAATAACATTCACAAGATTTTTTGTTTTATCACAAGTGATGCAAATTATTATATACGGTTCTGCAAATTGAATGCTTTTAGCGTGACATCCAACTACATTTATATAAAGCTAAGATATTTTGATATGTATTTTAAAAGTTTATATGATAATATACGTCCTGGCGAGGTGTTTGAATACAAACGGAGTTTCATTGCATGTATGTATAGAGTCTATTAATTTATATATGTAATAGTTTGTATAGAGATTTTTGTTGAGTGTAATTGTAGAGCGGAAACATTTCTTAGGAATGAAGATATGAATTAGGTCATCGTTTGATATTGAGCTCTTAAATCAATTGATAATTTGGAGAGTATTGTGACCATTGAATTAATTTGGCAGAGATTGGCTGGATAGCTAGGTGGATGAACGCCCGCTGTATCCTGTCAGTCTACTCTATATCATACATCCAACCAGTGTTCAAAATAATATTTAATACCAGTCACCACTGGTAAATAATTTCATTCTACATCTAATACCATTTGTACATGGTTCCTAAATAATGGCAAAAATAGTAATAAAAAATTTCCCGTGTTGAAGCTATATGCTTATGAAATATTTATTTTGTACGATAAGTCCGCCGAATCTAAGTCAATAATGAAATTATTGACACCTGGACACTTTTTATATTACTTTTAAATATATTTATTTAAAATTTATTGAATTAAATTACAATCATAAATATAAAGATTTAAATGTAATTAATATCTATTTAAATACAAAAATTTTAAATAGTATTTATACACCGGAATTTGGAATTTTAATGTAATTTTTCATTTAAAAAATAGTGTGAAAATACGATACTATTAATTTATTTTACCATTAATTTTTGCAACGGTTGTGTTAAAATGTTCGATGATTTTGGTACACTGTTATAAATATAATAGATAGTGACAAATGACTTTAGACGGTAATGGAAACCCGTTTTTGTGTTGTGCAGAGTGTGGCTAGTTTTTTTGAGTCGTAAATAGGGAATATTTGGCAAGAGTCTCATTCATTGAGATTGGAGGGAGTGAACGCTCATTGCTAACTAAATTAAAAGGCTGTAAATTGCACTCACTCCCATACCAAATGGCAAAGTGAACCAAACCAAATCAAATGCAACCTTTAAGTCTACATTTTTACGAATCGATACTAAGAGTCGACATTGTACTACTCACGAACGACAACTCCACTCTAACGCACTTTATATAGAAAAAACTGTAAATGGCAAATGCTCCCTCGTGCTCTCCACTTTAGCTCTACATTTCTATCAACTTACAACTCTCCGTGGAATTTTTTCATTTCTCTGCAATTTTCCACTTATGAACATGGAACATCCGATCCCAACGCAAACCCAACTCTGTCTACACATACACATAACAGCTAGTAGCATGAAACAGAGAGTAACAAATCCTTACGTACACACTACGAAACATGCTACTACCATTACAGAGGTCGGAAATGTAGTTTACAAATCTTATTGCTATATATTACTTTCATACAGTTGAAATAATTTATAGTTTACTAACTCAGGTTGCCTTAAATTAGGGATCAAGGTTGCCTCAAACTAAGGATTAACATTGCCTTAAATTACGGATTAAGGTTGCCTTAAATTATGAATAAAAGTTTGCCATAAATTAAGATTGATTTTAAAAAATAATGTAAAAATATTTTACAACATTTTAGTGTATAGCAACAGCCATTACATATTTCAATAAAAAAAATTATAGGCTTTTTACTAGTCGCTAGTAATTTAACTAGAATGTAAAAATTTAATAAAAATATTGTTAAAAATGAGGTAAATTCCTTTTTAAGAACATATTAATGTATGTATTTCAGTATTTTGTCAGCTTTTATAAAATGTTATTTGAGTGGAAATAGATGAGTGCATATCCGAAGTTTGAGGATATAAGTGCGTATGCCAGTGAGAAGCAGAGAATAACAACGGTAGTGAGTACATGGAGACTAAACGAGCCAGTGGGTTTAATTCACTCACATAACTTTTTGTCCTCTTTGGTTTTGCGATCTAATGTAATCTCGTGAAACGCTTTCAAATTATTTTCGGTTATTTACGAGTGCATAAATTAAGGGAGACGCGACAGCCGAAAGGTCAACATACATTCACAGTTCCACTTAATTTCATCTATTTATTCATTCACGCTCACCTTGGCCACTTACCTATAGCCACTTGCAAAAATAAACTTGGATCCCGGTTCTATATAGTTATATCTAGTTTATATATCTATATAGATAGGGGTTGAGTTGGTATTAGTCGATAGGTGAGTTTAAGCAAATACTCAAATGCAAACAAGTCCTGTTGTTGTTGTCTGTCTGGATCTCCTCAACTTCCTTCTGCCATCAAACTCTCTTAAAATTCTTTGCACAACTTTTTGAGTAGTAAAAGGACTGGAGAGACAAACAAGTGCAATTTGGACGATTAAGGGCGTGGAGTAGTCAAATCATCCAATTTCACTGAATCTCTTCCTCTCTCCAATTACTTCACCTGCCATGCAAATTCACTTAAATCCAAATCACCATTTTCCCAATTCTCTTTCACCCCAAACCCGAACTTGAAGTCAGATAGCCTCTCATAATTCTCAACATAACTATCCTCCCTTTAGTTTAAAAATTCTGAGATACGAAACACAACTCTGGTACTTTAGGGTTTACATGAATTTGAATCTAAAGATCTTATATAAACACACATCTTTAGCAATTTGACCTTGTAAGTCTCAATGATTTTGAATTGGAGTACATAGCCATACGTAGCACTCAATCATCTTCCTCGCTCCTTCTCCTTATGCAGATGAATCTGATCCGTTATACTTTCCACTCCTTCTTACCTTGCACACTCTTTAATTAACACTTTCTAACGGCACTTTCTACATGCATACTACTCCAAGTGCATCTATTTGACTTGCTTTGAATCTATACCAAATACAACTATAAAATCTTAATTCTATTCAAATGTCATTCAAATTTTTAAATTTTTTTAAAGTTTAGCTTAGCTTAATATGCATTATCATGAGATACCCAAAATTATGATAAATTGACATACCAATTTCATATGGAATATGATTCGATAATTCCATGTGTACATGCGGGGTTTGCGCAACTGAGTGAGGTGAGACCTTTACATGATTTGGTTGGAAGCAGACAAGAATATACAGATGCATTCCTCCTCAGGTCTCTACACGATGTAAACATGCCAGACTGACAAGACGTTGAAAAGATTACATCGGTGTAAATCCTTGATACAAATCCCCAGTTCTCAATATTACTCAGGCACTCTATTCATCTTGAACAGCTATTAATAAATCCATTCTTTAAATCCAGCCACTGCAACTGCAATCCGTATTTTAGCTTTGTAATTAGTAATCAACAATTCAAATAAAATAGATCATGATTTCGTAACTGCAAGTGCCAGTCGTACAAATTCTAGCATGATGGAATTGATGGAGAGTTGCAAGCTCAAATGAATATAATTTCAGTTCTTCCGAACAGATGTATGGATAATGATACTAATCTAGCAAGATATCGACAGGGCTTAGCCATGTAGCCCAAAATTAAAAAAAAACTATTTTAATATGGTAAATGGGTAAAATATTGATAATTGATTTGCGTGCTAATAATGAATTGAATCCTTAAGCGAATGGAGAAATCATTTAAATAAAAATAAGTTATAAGATTGCAAAAACTAAACCCACTACCAGTACATGGACTTGCCACATCACATTGCGTTTTCCGTCGATTAGATTCATTTACCCTTTGTAAGGACAAATCTTTGACAAAACATTGACCTTAAAATTAAAAGTGATTGTAATTTGTACCATAATCATTGTCGGTGTGTATTTGTGGCCTGATCCAGATAGATAACAATAATGTATTCTATTTGGAGAGATCCTAGTTAGTTACCAACTCGAGTATTAACTAGTTCTTCTACACGTTGTTACTAGTAGAAGATAAATACTACAAAGCGGAGTAGATTTATATAGGTATGCGGATGGGTATTATTTTCACCCAATATAAAAAAGTCTGCCTACTGCCTGCTTGGCTTAAATTGTTGAATGTAGGTTGCATTTGGATTGGTATCTTTCATTAGCTGCATCGGTGACAGTAGATTATGGGAAGAGGACACATCTCGACTAAACTCAACTACTAATTGTGCTGTTGTTGAACTCTGAGTTGTTCCGCTCCTGTGTGACTGAATGGATGCCATTTAAATAGGCATACTACTATATTAAGGGTAATCAAAAGTCAAATCAGACTAGCTTAAAATTGGCTGGGTAAAAATATTTATATGAAACAGCTATACATACAGTGTTTCATTTTAACCGGCTAAAAATATTTTTGACCAGCCGACTAAAATGGTACGTGATCAATTGACCAAAATTCCTGGTTTTATTTTTATCGCAAAATTAAGGTTGTCCATTTTCCATTTTAGCCAATTTAACCATTTTGGCCACAGGCTAATAAACAATTTCAACCCCAGTCGTCGGTTGTTTTTGACCTGGCCTATGGGATTCGATCAATCCAGTCACGACCCATTAACAGTCATTTTTCATCAATTCAATTCGCTGATGATTCAAAAGTGGTTGATTAAAAATTCAGATTCTAGTAAAACCGAGTTAAAAAAATTAATACTAATACTTAAAAATCCCGCCATATGCCATTACAGAGAACTTGGATTTTGAAGATTAAAATCCGAGGATTTTCATTTTCGTACATTTAATTTTTGTCTAAAATGCTAAACGAATCGGAGCATTTGATTACCCCAGCCAACAGACTGAAACTTTGGTTGTCTCGCTAATTTCCAGTTGTGCTCTACTAAATATTACACGGCATTCAACCCGCATAGTAGCAAATAGGCGGCTGATTAGAGAAACTTGTTGGTTTGCCAGAGTTGAGTGAAGCATCCTTTTTCCCTTGCAGTAATAAGAGCATCGCAATTGGCAATTATCTAGATAATGATCCGTTTTTATTTTACAATTATCACCGTAGACTTAATTTATATACCAACATGTGCTTCGACAACACAAGTATGCACCGTCTGTCTGTCTTAAATAGCATACTGCATGTATACGCTCTCTAGTCTCTACCATTAATTGCAGCTCATCTTCATGTTATCACATGGCGCTTGTTGTGTTTCATGTAAATGAAATGTGTAGATCTCGTTAAAACCATTATAAATGCTATAAATGTCAAAACATTCAGCATTTACCAAGATTTATAATTTATTTCAGACAATTAGGGCATTTGGATAAATAAATATCTGTAAAACTTATTATAATTCTTTTGAATTTTTTAAAATAAAACTTAATAAATCTATTGGACAGTGTAGTTTGGACTTTTGGAGATTTATAATAGTCATAAGTATCTGGGATTTTATTTGACATGCAAAATTGTATTTAAAACTTATAGAATAGTGTGGCACCATAAAATACAGAGCTGTATATGTATAAGCGTATATAGTGAATGTATCGTATATCTTATATAATAAATAGACATTGAAATTACTATATCAAATTGTGGCATTACGAGTGGATGTCAATTAAATACCTTGTAAAATGTCATTTTACACATAGACCAGCAAGGATTGCATGAATGTTCCACTTGACTTGACTAACACTTTAATATGTAGCATTTTCATTTTGTCTCTGAGTGGATTTGTTTCGTGGCTGAGCTAAGTTTATGCAATTGCATGGTAGTTAAGTAGTGGCAATGTCAATGGGGGTAGTAATAGTATTATGAAGATTGAAATCTTCCTAAAGTAATTCAGGAGGCGAGTGAGTCTCCATAAAAACTGGCAGACGACAATATTTGTGTGTTTAGGATATGTATGGAGTGGAGTAGGGAGTCTTTGGATGGAGAAACCAGAATGTTTGCAATTAGGGACTCATTTGTCAAACACTCTAGTGATCTATGACAACTTATTGCCATCTCGGCACTCGACACACTGACACTGACTCACTCCGACGAAGGTGCTCATCCTCCAATCCTACAGGAGAATTCAATGTGCACAAAAACTGTTGTGTCTGTGGCTGGGCTTCTCCCGCTCCAGTTGCATTTTCAATAAATAAATCTTTATATAATAAACATAATTCTAAATAAGCAATGTTTTATTTGTATGTTAAGTCCCTGAAAAGAAATATTTCCATTTGAAAGACATGTTTAAGCTTTTAAGTTTTCGGCACGATTTCGGATTAGCGAAAACATGTGACCATAATCCTACGTTTTTTGCATAAGGTTATTATTCACACAGACAGGGAAAGTGTACCTTGACTTTTTGCATAGTTAAAGTGCAACATGTACCTTGTCACCCATTTGTACATTCTTTATCATTCTTCCACTGTCGTCTACTCGACAAAACCAACTAACATTAATCCACTTTCTCAATGGGGAATTGTCGATATTTGTTCCAATTTGATAAGACGTAAAGAATAAAAAATCCGTACAGTCTATCTGTTAAGTAGCTTACTTTGTCTTAATGCTGGAGTTACTTTTTTCATCACATAGGAGTAAAATAGAGTTGTCTGCATATACATGTAGGTATAACATAATATAGAGAGACGTGATAGTATAAGATGTATATAGAAGTGTATTTAGTTGCAGTGAAGGTTTAGGGAGTAGGATGGGATGCGGTTGTGGTATAATAGGAAGGATCTGTGTTGGGTGCATCTCTGTCGGTCGGGGTTCAGATGAAGCGAGAGATGGTATAGATGAGAGATTAAGATTGTTTAATAATTTGTTGAGCTTTCTGCACCAGAACGGCACATATATTTGTTTGTTGGGATTGGGAAAAGTCGTCTTCACTGGCACAGCTCCAGTTCACTTCACTCCGCTCTCACTACTCCAATCTCCAAAAAATCTCAGTCAACAACAGACAGGAGACAACAAAATCTTCGTTTTCATCCTTCCTTTACATCTTTGCACTTTGTTTCACTCCATGCCTTCTCAACATCTTCTTTCTATATACTTACACTATATACATAGCATATTCAGTTTACGTACGGGCATAATAGGCATATCATATGTACTACATATACAAACAGATATTATTGATATGCACATAGTATTACAAAAACCATGCATGCATGTGACTAACGTCGTAATGCTACGGAATAACAAGTCAAGGTAAATAAGAATAATACTAACACATCTACCTATCGATAACATTTCTCAAAGACCTAGACGTATATAAATGCATGATGTAACTACGTGGCATGTTATACAATACACAAGCATCGTAAATCCTGTACCTACGCCCATGGCATTTAAAGTTTCCACTGCAGATATACAATTTTGTTCGTCCACCATTGTCAGCGATCCGTTTGGATAAAATCTGGACCAAATGATAAGGTTTATAGACAATCGCTACATTTACTAATTTATCAGAGACACTCTGTTAAGTAATGCGATTATTAACGTTAGCATACTTTTTGAAGAATTCCCCCGAAGAAATTAAGAAATATAAAGAAGTTTAGTGCCTCAAAACATATGGAAATTTTTTTCAGCCTGGAACCCTCATTTTGATTGTCGGTATACTAATAAATAAAAATTGTATTGCTAAATAAGTATGGGGGGCTTATTAGAGCAATTACGGTGTGAGATTTATACTTCCGCATCTTTGGATGTAGCAAAAGATGTGAAGATAGAGAGTCTGAGGATGTGAAGTAGGATTGTTGGACGTATGTAAGTGGATGTGTGTAATCCTTGTGTGTGTCTTGTTTCTTATGGTTATGTCTCGAGACAGGCAGTCAGGCCGGGAGAGAGCGGCGGGCGGGTGTTTTCTGCACTCTCCGTAACAACTCAAGGACTGCACTATATAAATGCTCTATTTGTCTCTGTTTTTTATCACAGAACATGATCTCACTACTGTGTTACTCTCTCCGTCCTGTCTGTCCCTGTAAATACAGCGTGCACTATATTCCCTACTATCTAGATGTCATATTCTTTCATTCTTTATAGGACACAAAATGCAATTGGACGGAATCTAAAGTATTATATCTATGTTTATGTGAATGTTATGTATACTCAGTATATAGGTACATGATATACTAGTGCATTTAACGGTGTATGAAATTGCAGAGTCACAACTATCCATTACATAGCTGTATTAAATCCCTGAGCAATTATGTGAAAGTAAATGAATGGGTCTCGTCTGTACTTTGTAGGAGGAGGAGGTGCATGAGGAGTAAAAGAAAACAAAGTTATTAGCAATTCAAAAGTTTGACGGTGTAAGGGAGAAAGACAATCGGCAGAAGTTTAAATATTTTTTGTATGCGGTGAAATATATTTTATTGCTATGGGATGTGACACAGAGCTAAAGTGAATGGATTGGAATGGATCCTGTATTGGTTGGTAATGGCCTATAATGCATTACCACTGCAGTGTGAGTATACAGATTGAAATATGGAGATGATGAACTTGAGTTTGGTGTAGAGACACTGGGAGATTAAAGTTCAGTCACAACAGCCGTTTATGAAATAAATGCGAGAGGATGGAGATAAAGTAGTACTAAGTGCAAATTAAATTTCTATATTTAGGCGAGAGATTCCTGCTGGGCCAAATAAATATCTTATAGTATTCCTTCCTTCCAACTCTCACTATTCATGTACACGCTCAAAAATTGAAACAAGATATTCTGGAGAAAATAACACAAAATTGTCACTCCGCGTTAACACTCCACTGCCAAATGAGTCATCAATTTTATTAAGGGTAGGTTTACTGCAAATGCCAGATTCGAGAACGACGAAACGTTGTAATACATTTTCGAAATCGTTTTGAGAATAGACACTCAATAGATCATTCTTCCATCTTTTTTGACATTTTTTTCAACCCTACGTTTTTCCAAAGTCTCCAAATTTAGAAAATGGGATTGTGAGTTTAATACAGGACCTGAGACAGTAGCTTTACCACCAAATACGATGCGAGAAATTAGTTGCGTGCTTTTATATTGGCGATTTCGAATTACTTGTTGGTCCTACACAAAAATTTGACAATGCATATGCAAAATCTTTCGTACATTCTACTAATTTTAATATTTTAAGAGTGTACTATTTTTTTGAGGCGCACATTCTCACTCATCTGATACAACATCAAATGTTGACACTTCATTTTGACTTCTGACTGACGTCTAAATCAATGATACCTCAACATTGTTATGCTTTAAGCCATAACAATTTTGAAGTGTAGTAATAATTCGTTACTATATTGACTGAGTATGGTATATGGTAAAGAACTATAATGTAGTGTCTGCTAAATAAAATGCAAAAGTGTATTGTAAGCATGTTATTTTTATACTTTGTACTATTATTAAAGTATTACTGTTCAGCGATGTGTGGAAACTCTAAATGGAGGAATTCGTAATGCACAAATCTTCTGATTATAAAACATACCCTTTTATATGTTTTATATCTCTTTGATATCAAAAGTTAATTAAATACCTAGCTATAGTGACTAAGATGGCATTTGTAGCTGACAGAAATCATTATTAGGCAGTGCCTATACAGAATAAAATTAAAAATGTTACTGGCATTTTTCTAGCTATATAATAGTATGTAGGGATGTGTAAGTTGGTTAAAATGGTGCAAGGAGACTCGGGGAGTCTGGAAGATGTAAAAGAGTGAAGTATTAGAGTGAGTAAAGTATTGCTATTTGTAGTTGAGAAGCCCTTGAAATGAAATTAGCTAAAGGGTTACATAAATAATGTTTATTTATGAGAAGTGGCAGGGAATTGTTGTGATTGTCAGGAGGTTCTATAAGTAGTGCTTGTTTAGTGTAAGTAGACACGTCAGTTATTAGTGTAGAAGTGTATAGGTAAGTCATAATGAATGAAATGAAGTGAGTGAGTTTAATGTCTGACAATAAAACGCCCCCACAAAGGAAAGTAGCCCATTCTTTGTGTTTACAGCTCAGTGATTATACAATAAAGGCATACCACAACAAATCTCTATTATGTATTATTATGTATATGTATTATGCATGTATGTATTGTATGCATTGTAAGTAGGTAGGTAGGAGTAGGTGCTTCTGACTGACTCTGAGACTGACTGACATGAAGAAAGACCATCCTTCTCCATTTAATAACCAGTGCCATGGTTAATAACTTTTCCCGTTGACAAAGGAGATCCACTTCTCAGGTGGTCTCCCATTTACATATCCATTTCATAAAAGAAGATCAACTATCTATGATACCTGACTGACCAAAAATAAATAAGTAGCTACACATAAATCCCATTCTTATATCAACAAATCTTTCCATTCTATATTTCTATACATGTGTCGCTTTCTATTGAAAGGTTTGTTTTGAAAAAATGCAATTTTGCACAAAACAAGTATTCAAGTGTAGAGTGCAAACCCAAGTGTAAAAATTTGTTAATTATGAACACTCGACACACGACAGAATTTATTTTGCGTAATACTAATAAAATGCTATACGAGTGAGCAACTTGTTAAGGTTATGCATGTAGAATGCCATTGCCATTATCATCGTTCCTGGATAAGACAAATCCCATTGTGGGGGTTTTTATGGGATGATGTGGCAAGAAGTGGTGAATTGTTGTGTAAGAGATAATCTAGTCTCAGCTTATTCCAACACGTAATTGTGATAAATATCATAAATATGTAACGGAAACGAGTATCTGTTATCCGCTGTAGGTAACTATTTAGGATCCATCCCACCAATTCATATGCAAATGCAAGTCTCATAATACACAGATAAATTTTAGTACAATTAGTGCATCACCGTACAAAGTCAACACAGTCTTCAAGTCTAATAACTGTATAGTTTATCATTCAGTCGAAGAGTAAATTTTTCAAGTCGAAAAGAGTCATTAATGATTTATTCACTATATTTTGAATGTGAATTGAGGCGATTGTGGATATTCATGTTGTGGCAGATATTTTGACAGGGAAAAGATCAAGAACGTTAAAGTCAATTTCCATTACATCTTACACAGCTATAATTATTTTAAGGGAGAAATTTGTTTTATTTTTTCGCTTTACATATATAATGTCGCCTGATCAGCTCTGGCCGGGTTTTGCTCCAGATGACTTGTGGAATAAGTATACACTTTCAAAGCTATCGTGGTTTTCGGAGGCGAAGTCAAAGGGAAAGCCACATTGGGCAAAGAAACTTTCCACTTGTAAATTTGCACTCGATTTTACAAGTCCATAAAAGGAGATGTAATTTTATTATAAACAGTTTAACGATAACGTGTAAGCAAAGCAAGGACCTTGTAATTTTAAACACAGATCCTATGCATAAAAATGGCACAGATTTTGAAGTGAGAAAAAACCTATTGGGGTGATTATTGGTAAGAAACATTTTTTGTTTGCAGCAACGTTTTATAATTTTCGGTTTCCAAAACTGAGAAAGTCTATTCAAATGTAGATCAAATTCCATTGGATGCTTTAAATTCAATTACTTTTCAATGTAATTTGCCATCCCTGCCCTGTCCTGTATGGTTATACACTTACATTAACCATGTACATGGCAAATATTGTGATGTGAATAAATTAAAAAGTGTGTAACTGCAATACCTATAAAATTTGATGGGCTATATAATGTGGATGCCGTGGTTGGGATAGCTGGGCTGAGTGTGTGTGGAATAAATAGAAGTTTAGGTTAAAGAGGATTTGTGTATGTTAGATGAGCTAAGGAAATAATATCTGTGTGCATTGGTTTCACACGACCTCCCAGTCTTGAACAAGTTTTTGTGTTGTTCTCTCGCTCCAGCGAGTTCACATCATCATCATTTGATTGAATATATATCGAAGGGATCTTCCGCCAGATCCTACCAACCCAAACACAAACTACATAAATGTAAATAGAGAGACAGACACGGACTTTCTTGCCCAACCAACCCAGTCGCTGTAATAAATACGATTTGAATAAATCTCTAGCAACAACATGCTCCTCCACGTAAACAGAGTAATCGAAGAAGAAGACCGAAATCCTCCCTGAGATAATTTTACAGTTTATATTAGCACGAACTCTTTTAATCCACTATCGCATTTTAATTTTAACACAACGTGCATCTCATCCTACAGACCTCATTGTTGTGAGAGAGCATAATCTGCCCTACTATCAACACCATCACAACATTCACCAATATACTTATACACACTCACAACCAGCTTTCGGAAATGTACTCTTTTCTCATTCTTACCTCATTTTTTAAATCAGCCATAATGTCTCACTAGTGCTATTTTTCTTCATTTTTCAACCATTTTTATCATTTCTCTAGCATTTTTTTCTCAAATCGATTTAAGACGAGACAACATGACGGTCTATGCAGACTTGTAACTATTTAATGGGGCACGGGTTTTAAGAATGTTTTTGCAAAAAGGCTAAAAACCCTAACATATGCATTTTGGCCAAATATATCTTTTAAAATGCAATGTCCCACGCTTCGGCAACAATGCCATAATTTTTTCAATATCATTTTCCAGAATTCTGAATATTTTTCTGACGGCAGGTATGTCCTTATTATGCTATATTTCAATGCATATTTCTTGAAATAATTTGTAATCAAACAAATTAAAATCAAATTATATCTAGTAACCTTTCCAAATTGCATTTCCATCTCTAAATGTTGGAAGTATGTATTTAAATGGCATGTTGATACAACTGAAAACTTCGAAGAACTATAAAAGAACATGATCGTGAATACATTTCCAACCCCTGATGATAATAAGGAGCATTAAATGAACTTTGCTTTATTACATCATTATTGTTTTTACTTATTATTGCTTATCCGTGCTGGAGCGATTTCCCAGTGAGCATTGAGTGTGAGATTGGATGAGTATCAGTCGAGGATAAGTAGCCATGGAATGTAAATATCAAACTGATATCCGATCTCAATTTCACTTGTCCCGTCTCTATTCATTACTTTCCAGGCTAATGGATAATAGACATTTAAGGCACTTTCCAACACACATTGCTAATAATCAGCCTTCGGATATTTATTCATCCTTTATATAGAGTTGAACTATTTATCCACCTAAAATAAGAAAACCATTTTTTAGAAATGTTAATAAAATTTGTGAAATAAAGTTTTACTATAGATTTAGAAAATATATCAGTATATCAATGAAATAAAGATCCGACAGTTTTATATTTTATTTTTTAATTTTACAAAAATTGTAAATGTTTTTAAAATGTTGTTTCTATTTTTTGTAGTACAGTGTTTTGGCTAAAAACTTACTTGCAAAAGAAAACGCTGGAAATGCTATTTCGAATTGAGCTAAGAAATCTATCGTAATGTGTATTTAGAGATAGCTAAAATTTTGATAAATAAATATCAGTATCCAGTAGCTCTGGGTTTGGAGCGTGTGTGTGCGTGTCTCGCTTGGCTCAAGTGTCTGATTCCCATTTGAAACTCATTAAATTCTCTCATCTCTTTGGCCTGGTTGGAAGGCAGGAAGTTTTGAAGAGATGCTCATAAAATAATTCGAGTTCGTGTCTTGGAAAGCGTTCTGGAAATTACCTACTTATTCTTGCATATATAAAATGTTGAGTGGGGAAGAAATCTCTGGAACGTTCATCTCATTATGCTTCCTACTCCTACGACTCCTACACCACCACCATCATACAAGCAAGTGGCCTATGCATGCAGAAATCCAACGAGAAACATTTAAAAGTTCATGCTTCTGAAGTTATGCTCCGTTGACTCCCGCTTTCTGTGCACTCTCTCAAAAATATCTTTTTTTCTCTACGATAATAATTCTCTCGTGACAGAAGCAAAAATACATAAATACAACAACTCACCTGTGTCCAAGTATTCCAGGTAAATTACACAAAAATCGGTTGGGCAAGAAATTAAAATCTTAAATCCCCTATTCGCGATATTTAAATCATGAATAATCACGTAAATGACTATTTGTTGATGTAAATTCCACAGCTGTCATGAATTTTTGGCATTTACAGTTATAAATTCGAACAGGAGAATTTTAATCTATAAAGTCTAATTCTTTTGAGAGCGATTTTTATATTTAATTAGGAAAGTCGATTTTTGATGGGGATATATTATCCTGTGTAAAATGCCTACACTGTGTAGAGGGTGAAGGATGTGAAATTCACCTGTAATATGCATAATGCAATTAAGAAGACGGGTCTCTGATTGCCAGTAAATCTTGTGTACTTGACTAGACTCTTTTGTTCTTTTTGTTTTCATCGGATTTCCTCCTTCGTGAACACTCAGAGCTGCATTTCCCGACTATTATGCAGATACAAATTATTGCAAGACAATTAATATGTACATGTATCAGTCTCATTCGTAAGACAGCTTCTCGTTTACTAACATTATTTACAACATCCTCCAAATACCGGGGATGGAAAGAGATAATCGCTGTCTTAGAAGAAAATCTCTTGGATCTTCTTCGAATGCTCCTATTTAACTCGAGACTTTATCAGATGTCCTTATACCAATCTAAATATCTTCTAAGACCATAAGAATCTTCTTTTTGGGGTAGAAGGAATAAAATAGTTAATAGTTAAATTATTCAGTCCTGGACAAACATCAGTTTACTCAGACGAATGTGGAGTGAAATTCCTTTTCTTTGTACATGTCAGTAGTAGCATAATTTAGTTAGAAAAGCATTTAGTGAAATGAACTTGTGATGTAGGAAGACGTTGGGTGAGAATCGTCTCGATGAGTGGCTGCTTACCTGCTTTGTTTGTCTACAAGTTGCAATAAGTTGTACTAACATAATAAAGTATTAGTCATCTGACCACTACACACTCTCTCAGTCAGTAGCATGTCAAGTGCCAGGCCAGTTTTTTCCATCCAAGTGGTTCACTTTTCCAGCTATCATCTACAAGTCAATGTTCCTGTTCAAATCAGTCTAACTATTTGCATTTTGCCAAATTCAGGGTTGTAAAATATCAACGTTTTGTAACTCAAAATTCAACACATGGGATTTTCTCGTTTTGGAGAATTTGATCAAGAAATAATGATGCTATAATTCCTTTTTGATACTATTGCACTATACCCAACTTTTCTTTCGGACAGGGTTCCGTTTTAGCCGGCTTATATTTGACCGCAGCTAATCGGCTAAAATGGCTAAAACGGTCAGTTTTATGTATTAGCCCACCTTTTTGTACCACCAAGCCAATTATCTTAGTTTATACAATCATGTTATCCATTTCTACCAATTTTAACCACTGAATAACATATAAATCCAACCAGTAGCCATTTTGGACGAGATTTTTTGCCCATTGGTCACTAAACACTGTTTTCGGATGAAGAACAAAGCCAAAGCGGCGATTAAGGATACTACCCTTAAGCTTACTTAGTCAACGATGAGAGAGAATGGAAACTCGTGGAGCTGACGACTGAATTTTCTGCGATCATAAAAGTTGTGTGCTGAGTCACTGACTAGTCCAGAACACAACAGGGACTACTTACAAGACTTGAGAGGATGAGCAGTGAAGATGTGTGTATCTGTCAATCACATCTGTAGACTGAAATTAAAAAGCAACATGATAAATTACATCGATTTGTGCAATCTTGTTAGCCTTGTCATGTCTTGCCATTCTAAATTATCAACTCTCAATATCCTAATATGTCTCAACACTAAACAGACACAATTAATGCGGTGCGTGTCTGCATCTGCTGACTTGCACATTAACACCCTGCCAATTAAAAAGCAAAATACTCTCCCTATACCAAGGTACTTCTAATTCACACAAAAATCCCTTTCAGGGGAACTAAAGGATCCAACTTTAATGGTTCCGTTCCATACTCGAGTATTATGGGCTGCGAACATTTCAAGAATTGTACACATTAGCCCAAGCCTAGGTGGGTGAGATCACTGAATCAGGTTTTCTAAAGTCGTGTCTCATCTCAGGAGTGTACTAAACTATACGCAATAACTATAAACAAATACATGCCTGCTATCTTTTATTATATTGAATCATAACCAATTTTCCACTTACGACTGTTTCCACCTTATTTTTGCACATTTTTTGCTGATTTAGAAAAAAGAAAGAAGCTGTAGTATCCTTGGTTGACTCTTTCTGGGGATTATGAATGCAACTTAATACTAGAAAAGGGTAGAGTGTAGACTAGAGTCCCCCTGTATATAGCGAATACAGTGTGAGAGATATTATGTAAGTTGATGATTTTTGCTGGCGCTAGAGTCATGTTATTGATAATTCAGAGAGCTGAGTGGAAGAGTGTAGCAGTAGGTAGAGTGTATGCCTGTAATGTGTGTGTAAGGAGAAGAAGAAGAGTTGTTTGCGTGTGAATTCCTCAGTCTTGTCATTGTCAATATTATTCATCTTCATTCTGGAGTATCTGGAGTACTAGTTGGAGGATGTACATACTACACTGTAGTAGTATTAGGACTGTCTGGCTTGCTCGCTCGATTTGCAAATCCACAAATCATTCTCAACTTCCCCACATTCATTGACATTGACATTGAGAAGTCATCAAGTAGTGCATCAAGTACAATGTAATATATACCTTCACCATTCACATTATCAAATAATGTCTGTAAAATATTATACTTACCATATAGAAAGGATAATATTATTAGCAGTATTAGATATTATATATGTACATCTCCAAACCTCATCCCACAGCCTAGAGCCACATGCATAGCTAATATTGCATAATATTATAGTGTAAGTAAACACAAAGCATTGCATTCACGCACGGTGTGTTTTCAATGAGTCTTATGTCACTTGGCTACAAATGTAAATTCTAATTAATTAATATGTTCATATCAATGTATAGGAATATTGTTGTTGGACAGGCACTCTTCCTTGCCCAACTCACAACTGAAAGACACAATACATTAAAATATTCATCTTGCATCTAATAGTTGCAATAACACAATACATGACTTTTTTAAAGTTGTTTTAGCACCTTTTCATTACCATTACCAGATCATTAATTAACAGGAAGCTATTTGTAAAAACCAACACACTAATTCAAAATTCAGAGCTTGTATTGTATCCATAATCCATGCAACGAGTGAGTAGGACCTCTTTCGTCATAACTTTCTTTCCTGAGGAGTCAAAATATCATTTCAGCAGTTGTGACAGGCAGGCAGGGTTTTTGGCGTCGTTGTGGGACAGACCATCATATTGAATAGTGGGCTGGATGGAAGTCTAGGCTGAGAGAGTGAAGATGGAGAAGAGGTCAGTGGACCAGGCTCCGGGTGTTCAAGTGACGAATTTAATATTGGAATAGTCAAGCAGTCGCTGGTTCCCGTCGTCGGTGTCAGTCAGCCATGCAAATGACTTCACACTTCTTTTGCCATAGACATGTTGACAGCCGTGGAGGTTGCACTCGAAAACACAAAAGGTGCCAATTAAAATGCAATTTGGGTATAATATGCTAGAGACATGACGAGAGACATATCCTACAGTGTCTATTGAAACTCGCTGTGGTCGAGAAAACTCTTATAAAACAAGTAAAATATCCTAAAATTGAGAATTTCTATTACGATTACTGTGTTTATATATATTTTTGATAAGATTTTGCCCGTTAAATTCTTAGGGGAATTGATTTATATATATGGCACCGTTTAACATTTTGAATGCATTTGAAAATCTCGAGAGTTCAGTTTTTTAGCAGTTACAAACACACTCAGGGCCATTTTAAACACATTGAGTTTGAATACACACTGTAACAACTTGTGTATGTACTTCCCTAACTGTATAGCCTCCACCTCCGCTAATTGCATTGCAACCACTCCTTATAAATACACTAAAATAGAGGTTACGTAATTATTAATTTTTACTCATCTTGTATGTTTCTTAGAACAGGAGTCATTAGAAATATTTATCTGCATGAATGGAGGAGGCATGAATATAAATAAGTAGCAATCACTCACATGTTGAGATGAATGTGGGTCTGTTCTGTTGACATTTGAATTGAAGGACATTGCGTTTTATGGCATAATTCCTACAGATTACTGCCACTGTCGGCACATTGACATATGCCTGAGTCAAAGGACGGACGGAGGGACACAATTATTAATATCAGCACATAAAAATGATTTCCCAAGTCAAAGGCTGACAGGACAGACGCGTTGGTTAGGGTCGGACACTGTCCCATCCCATCGTCTACATTAATGACTTCTATTCACAAAACTCGACGCAACTCTCAATATTCACTCCGCTATACAAAAATAACATCAATAAAACTCACTCGCATCTAACATCTGATAAGGCTAACTATTACCAACTTATATAAGCATTTCTATCCAAAATTAAATATTATCAGTTTGAACAGAGAAATTTGGTCACAATTATTTAATTGTCCATTAAATAAAATGTTTGAAAAATTCAAAGTTTTTCATTTGTGAAAATAAAATCCATAATCCAATTAAAAAATAAGAAAAGAAAATTTTTACGTTTTGAAACAATATTTTTCTTAATTTCGGTGAGGAAGCAAGTTACACGGGTTACACCCGCCTTGTGAGTATGCCCCAAAGAATATTTATTTTATACAAAATATTTGGTCGTATATTTTTCAAAACCTTCCAAAATATTTTCACAAAATTGTTTAATTTTTCTACGTTTAAAAGTATTTTTAAACGTAGTAAGTCTAAAAATTGGCATTTGTAAAATAAATTTAATGAAGATAACGAAATGCGAAATTTATTATTTTCGACGCTTGCCTAATTTTTTAAATGACAAAAATTGCAAAATGTTTTAAAGAAATGTTAATTTATATTTCCACTTTCCACAATCTGTACTGAAAATTTTTGTTAGTAAAAATAAGAAGAAATTTTTTAAAGTGAAACAGAGGTTGGAAATACTGAAAAAAATGTGTTTTTCTACACTGCCTTCCTTGCCTTAAAGTTGTATCTAAGACATCTATAATATGATTATTTATATAAATAAATATCCGAGTGCTGAATTAATAAGTAATGATTAGATGTAGTTTTATAAGTAGTAGTAATTCGAATTTACGACCACTAAATACAAATGTTTTCGTAATCTTAACTTTTGCGTTGAATTGATTTTGGACTTTATGTCTGTCAATTTGGTTGATTTTATAGCCTTAGATTATCAGCATTTGGATTAGATGGTTTGAGTCAACAACGTCGCCAATGTTCTCGGCTAGATAAATCCAACTTTATTTATATTACGGCGGAGGAGGTTTTTACCATAATAGTCTGACTCCGCCAATCCATCGAAATTATAGTTTTGGGTGATGGGAAGGGAGTGTGACGTGATCTAATGTATCTATCTGGCTCCTATCTCCTGCCACAATAACATAATTTGTGTCTGAAACCAGCCAAATTGATCTGCTCGTTCACTACATAAATTATGAGCCAAATTAAGCAAGAGAGCCAAGCACTGGATTCAAGGCTGGAGTCTAATAAGCATTCAGACATCAGGATAAGCAACCACTTCAAAAATATTTTCCTTGACTCAGTCAATCAGCTTTTCATTCCTTCCAATGACAACATCATTCCCCAACTTGGCAAAGGATTTTTTGCCAAGAAATTGCAAACCATCTGCATTTCTAGCACTGCAAAATCTATAGAGAATATACATTGAGACCTGCAGTCGATTAAATAGTCGAAACGAAATGTGTATCTCTATCCTAGGCCTTAAGTGCCAAATCACACAAATTCAAACTTCTCACTTCCAATTCACTTCACTCCTATAATTTTCCGAAATTCTACTTCTGAAAAGTAACATACATTTTTAGATAATGCATTCGGGGTTTTTGAATTTATTCGGATCAGACAATACTCGGGTCGGAGCAGACTTTTACTAAATCTGTTCATACTTTTATTCTACTAGACATTTAAAATTAATTAAGCACAGTGCAATTGTACTTGAATTTTCAAAACATTACATGAATATTAACAAAAACTATTTTGTTTTGCTCCGGTTTATTTGATTTTGCATATAAGGTATCTTAAAATCGAGTTGGAAAGAATTTAATAAATTGATAGGGATTTGGCATAAGTTTACGAAGTGTGGAAACAATAATGTTTGAGATATTATTGTGGTGAGGTGGGAATCAGACAGATAATCGTCTACTTACCACGCTTATGGTTGTAAATAGATGACAGAGGTAGGATCAGCTAAGAAATAGAGCATGGGACAGAGAATGAGATCATCTAAAGAGTAAACATCTTTAAATTATTACGACACATGTGCACTTGGGTTGAAGGCTTCAAGACGTTTTTTTATATTTTCATCGTCTGTCTGTCCCGTCAGAGAGTTAGTTAGGCATAAATATTTAAATATTTTCAACTCTGTTATTTATGTCTATCTCTCCAATTCAGCCAGTCAGTTAACTTATTTACTAGTTACACTTTCAATTCAATTTATCTACTCCCCTCATCCCTCTCAGCTCATTTCCCAATTCGTAAATACTAAAAGTAAACGGTGTTGACCAGCGACTGGCTGGTGGCTATAATGGTTTGGCTAAAATGGCCTAGTGGTTGCCTAAAATCTTCTTTGTTGTCCAGTGGCTAAAGTGTCCTACCATGGCAAAATATAAAAATTACTAGAACAGGCTAAAGTGAGCAAAATTTTTCAGAGTGAGCAAAATTGGAAAGAGTTGAAAATCTTAAAGCATTTGAGGTTCATTGAAAGTAAAATTATTAGGTACTGCTTTTTAGCGGGGAGTATTTCTAAATAGCATAAATAGGGCATGTTTGGCCGTTTCTTCAAATTTTATATGCCATTGTCATTATAGGCCAGGTGGCTGGCTAAAATCTAGCCGAAAATAAAACACTGACGTAGACGAAGGACGATGACGAGTATGGGCTAAAACCTGCATTATTCTTAATTCTTCTTCGCCTACACAACAACGAGCCTTCATAAGTTAGTACAGATAAAAAAGTCAACTCATAAGTCAAATGGAGCTCTTCAAGAGTTCAGTTTTTTACATTCTTGGATACCTCTTGGGAATTGATGTGCCAAAATTGCGTCTTTGTTAATATTTTGCAATAATATCTACAGTTGTTTGTCATAATTGAAGACATAGATATAACACATATTGAGGTCTTGAGGTGACATAGTATAGAGTAATGTGTTAGTGGAATAATCTAGATAATATTACTATGACTCTATAGTTTAATGCTGTGCTGACACGTTATATCGTAGATATTCTGCATTTTGGCATTGACTTTAAATGAGGGTAATGCAATATGAATTATATAAATGGTATATTTTAAATACAGACTAGTAGCTTTCAAATTAAAGGAAAAATCTTTGTTTATTTGAGAATTGGTTCCAATTCTTGAGCTAGAACCAAATTAACCAAACGTGGCATAACCAAACGGTAAACAAACGTAAGTCTTTTTACATGGTTAGGTACGAGTCCAAGTGTTGATAGAGCCTTATTACCCGTTTAGAATGGGTTAAAGACAGAGTAGGAGTGGGAAGTGAGTGTGCGGGTTGAATCTCTACTTAACCTAGTGTAGAAATTTGATGTATGAGAAGATGACAAGATGCAATTTGGTGAGTCAGATTGAATGCAAGAATGACTGCTTTGGTTGAGTGCTCGACTATCTCTTTAATGCGTTCCAATATCCCCATTCAGTCCATCATCCTAATAGAGACCTTTAATTGCGTAGATATGAATGCGGGAGAATTGGTTGTCGGGATGATCTGTAAGATGCTCTATGAGGAAGAGAGTGCAAAAAGAGCCGTGAGAAGAGAAGAAGCAGATCATTTGATTACATTAACTCAACGCCAGTAAGTGAGCACTGAGGACTGTTTTTTGCTCTTGATTTCGACTACGTCTCTTCTCCAACTCACATTTAACAAACTTCGTCGTAATCGTCAAGTAGGATAGCAATTTTAAGATACAACAAGCCATTCAAAATGGAAATATAATAGCAAAGGAGTTTATCTAAGCTATAACCACGTGACCCTTGACCTCTGTCTAACAAGGGCCGGGTTAGAAGTTGTCGGTTACCGAATGAGCAGTTACATGGCTTTATAGGATAAATAAAGTTGAAGTAACATCGATTCTGTTATTTTCTATTATTTTACTAAATTATTGATCGATTATATTTTTTGTCTATGAACCTCTTTCCCTGGTCAGGGAGTGAGACCGACTTTGCCCATTTACGAACCTGGAATTTTTATTCTACATATTGAACCTTAAAATTTAAACAGCTTAGCTCAAACTTTTCGAAAGTTATCGTGAACAGGAATTTCCAGACAGACATTTGGACGGATAGAAAGGGCAATCCTATACAAAGGAGATAAACTACTTTGCATAACTACTTAACTACTGTATAGTAAGGATAAATGCAACCAACGGCGGCATTCATACATGAAATGATGGAAATCTTTAATTGCCACGAGGTAAAAGGTCACATACATTTCAATTTTGAACTGAAAGTCCATTAGGACTCTAACTACACACAAGTTACCAAGTTATCTCAATCTATCCCAGAGTTATGGCTTACTATACGCCCCACAGACTCACGAAAAACTAATGTACCAAATAACACTTCCATTCTACTGACTTCAAGTTTCTTTTCCTTCGGGTCGGGTGATATTCCCGTCACGTCCTCCTCCGGGTTGTGGTCATGCTAATTTTATATATTCCTTGTATTTTTGAATGACCACGCAAAGCAGTAAACATGTATGATGTAAAGAAAGGACATAAACAAGTCAGGGGTTCCTACATTTCCTAAGCGTTCGCTTATGGTTTTCATTTCTCAGCTCTGTTCAACGCGAGTAGTTCAATTTTTCGTTTTTATTTGCAAATACACTCAGTGAAGAGACTGGGTAGAGCGCTTTTTATAACAATGAGAAATAAAGTGAAGATGGAACGAACATCCAAAATCCGAGTCTGCGATGGGAGACCTTGAAGGGAATTAGTACAATTTATTGTCATGAATATTTTTCGGTGCCTGCAGTGATTACTATGGCTTAGTTGATCTAAATACGATACCACAAAGTAATACTTCTCTCGAAGTAGTCCGTAATTTAATTTTTGCGTTTAAAATGCTCGAATAGGTCTAAAATGGATTTAGATCAGCTCCTAGACTCTTAAAAACGAAATTTACTGCGGTGACTAAATACAAATTATTGCTTGAGTTTGTGTTATTTTTTTATCTATTAGACCATTTGAGCCACTGGCCAACAATGACTTTAGCCGCTGGGACATTTTAGCCCCTACCAATACCCACCAGCCAGTGGTTGGCCTGACTGGTCAAGCAATTGGGATAACACGAGTATAGTATGTAATTTTCCAAATAGAGTGACCATGCACAGCTTTTCCTGTATGGTGCATTCTTTGCTGTTGACATTCGCACTTGACATTCACAACAACAACAACAGTTAGGTATTTTAGTATTATTGCGTGTATTATGCGTATGTTTGTGTGTGAATCGAGCTGAACTGCTGACTCTGCTGCTGATGATGGCTGAAAAAGTCGAGTGTTTGCCATTGCCCTTCTTGGTCGTTGCCTCCAGTCGGCATTTAGAACTTCCTCAAAGCCTTTCATATGCAAACTCGATTACTGGGACGATCTGTTCTCTCACCCGACGACGTCTTTTATGTACACCATTCACACATGCTGCATCTGTATCTCTATTTACACTAAACTAGCGACAGAGCATTAGGCTGTCTGCGACGACGAGATTTCTTATTATTTGTATACATACTCCAGTCCAGGGTCTAGTTAAAACCATTCGGTTAAAGTGTTTTTATATCTCTATATTCGAAAAACGAATTAGGTTTTCATAGAGAGTTTGCAATCTTAATGTAGCAAAAGTTTGCAATCTACTTTTAATTATTTATTCAAACCTAGAGACTATTTGTCTCGGCGCCTCGGTGAAAATTTGGCATATCTGCATATCAATATCCTAACACGAATTTGAAAAAAGGCATGAAAAATCCTAGTTTTTCATAGAAAAACCCCTAAAACTCTCTCTTTTGGGTCTTTGGTGGGTTTAATAGCCAAAACTCATCCAAAAACTGAAATACCTAAAAATGCGTCACATTTAATGTTCTGATTTGAAAACATGAAAAGACACTGAAAGATTTTCAAAAATAAAATACGCATTTGAAATACGAATTTCCGTGTAGAAGGGAGTAGGAAGATAAAAAGTGTGACTCGGGTGGGTAGTTTCATCGGATGCGTCTATGCTCTCGTTCTCGTCTTCTCAATCTCAACACTAGAATTGAATGCAAAATGCGACCGATCCGATTCCACTGGTTCCTCTAACCATTTTCCTGTAGACAAGAGCACATACAAGAGTGCATAAGTAGTTTGGTTAAAGTCTAAAGTATATGGCTGTATAAACTATTGAGATAAGTAGACACGTATTATGAGAGAGATTCTCCTTTCATGTATAACAGTAGATATTATTGTACCCTACAGACATAACACAAGTGACACAACATGTTATTCACATTACATAAAATGGTTATTCGCACTTGGTCGTAGCAAGCAGAGTAGTAACAGTAGACGGAGACTAGACATGGACATAAAAGATTCACGCACATAGCAAGAGAGATTCACACACAGAGAGATGAAGATCATTCCCATTCATCTTCTCAACATCTCAACAACTGTCTCCCTCACTCTCATCTCATCTTCATCTATTTCCTATATCTACGACATACATGTCAACACGCACTACTACAACTACCCTACACATTCCTATTTACTTGGAAATGCCTTGTTTTTTATTGTTACAATTAGAGGGGAATTAAATTAACATCTAAAATTATAATTGGTAGCTATTTTCTCTGGGAATAATCAAATTAAACACTCCACTATCTTTAAAACGCCCTGGGACGTAAAACCACTTTCTGCTGTAAAATCTTTGACATTTAGCTTTGTCCCGCAGCAATCATAGCCAGTTGACTCTTGCTATACTCTATTTTAATGAGGGAAATCCCAAATTCTAAGAAAATATTGGATTGCTGCCCAATTATTTTGTTTTTTCTCAATGCAAAAATTAGACGAAAAATTTCAGTTTTTTCCCAATGCAAAATACTAAGAAAAATTCTGATTCATGTTCTCTAGATTTGATTTTTCTTATCTTAGCCCAACTTTGTTCTTGCTTATTGTCAGATAAGAATGAAAAGTCGATCTTGGCATTAAATATTTGCTGTTTAGCTAATCAGTTTTGTTTTTCAATAATAATAATAGTCATTTTCATTCATGATTGATATGATGCATCGCTATGAATATGTAGCTGTAGGTCACGATCTGGGGGATTGTCCAGCTTGCTCAAGTGAGAATTAAATAACTCCGGATCGAAGCACGCTTTGGAAAAAGTGTATGCATTAAGCATAAAAAATAATCATTTTAGTAATTGAAAGAATTTTCCTAGCCGTGTACATGCTTTTCTTTATCTAAGCGATCTGTATGCAGACAGACTAGGATGAGGGAGAGAAGGTCCAGGCTACGGGGAATGCACTGGAGAGTCAGAGTGTCTGGCGTTTAAGGCAACTGACTTAAAATGTCCAATTTATCCATAAAAGGATAACAATGCAGCAGAAGGTCAAGGATGCTAATTCACACTGCTTGTTAGCATTTGCTTATTTATTATTATGAAGAATTAGGCATGGCATCTCGCTCGAAGGAATCCACGCTTTACTCCAAATTGGACGATTCATAAAAATGCTTCTCTCTCGCTGCTCCACCGACCGACTGAGTTTAGCATTTGCTCGCAATAAAAATATTAGCTGCATGGCTACAACTTTTATATCCGTTTTTTCATCTTCATGAATAATTCAAAGACAAACAAACTTGATTTGAATTCTGCAAATATTTACCATCCACCAACATTTTCTTTTTCATTCTGCCAACAAGCGACAGTCTTTTACTTCTTATCAATCTTCACCTTAACTGACAGACTATTCACTAAATTAACTTTTACTATCCCTCCATCATCCTCAATCTACACAGGCCATTATTGCATACTGCCATATAATATCCAGTCTTTGCATTGTAACACCAAATACTATATTCAGAAGCTATACAGCCAAAAATAATAGCTTTTTTAAACAATAGCACATCTTTTACAAATTGGTACCAATCTAATCCGGCAACTATTTTTAAAACTTTTTTTAAATTGAAAATTGTATTTTAAGATCTAAAATGTATTTTTAGAAATTGTAAAAATTAGGTAGCGTCAAGTACAAGATACTACAACCAAAATTTCATTTCGGTGAATTTCGGTGCATTTTCTGGAATCGTATAGCCAAAGGAAAAGCAATCGAAGAAAGTTTTCAAAATTGTTAAATTTTATTGTACCCAAAGTATTTGCCATAATGCTCTATTCTACTGTCGTAAGTATTGGCTGAATCCAACAGTGCAAGTCAATGCTTTTTTAAGATTGGTGTATCCTAAAAAGGGAAAAAACCAAAAGGACGGTGTTTGTTGCTCACTGATCTGTGTATTCATGTCTATATGTTGATATAAGAGCTAGAGCTATGATTACTATATCGTGTCCAGCGAGAGAAGTCTGCAGATTGTTTGTGTAATTTTATTAAGTTTCCACTTGAAATTGGAATGATTACTGTAATTCACGGGAAGAGAAAATTACCAAAACAATTTGTGGTGTTGGAGGTCCTCAGGGAGGAAAATTGGTTCAATGTAATTTAGTAATTTTTAAGAGGAAGAAGGTGCGTTGAATTTAGATCAGGCTGTCTCACAGGTACTTCTGTGTTCTAGGTGGACCTGCCTGTGAACTTGCAAGGATTTGATAGTAGCTCAAATGTCTTCGAGCATGTTTTGGACACACTGTGCTCAATGAGTTATTTTTGAGTATACAGAGTTTCGTCGGTCAGCAAAATGTGGTGGAGTAATAGTGGATAGAGAATGGAGTGCGAGTGTATTATGGAGATGATTGAACGTGAGGATGGAGAAGTTGTTATAGACGAGGATGGGATGAGATACAAATACTAATTTAAGTGGATGTGGAGCGTGTGCTTCAAAATAGGCAATTAGGGAAGAAAGGCAAGATTTATGGGCTTTAATTGAATTGGGAAAGAGTCTTATTGTAGTCCAGGCAAGTCAAGCAACGAATATTAATATTTTTATCTCTCCTTTTATTGCACCAATCTTCCCCTTCATCATCTCCAGAAGCATTCATAAATACTTCCTTCACATACTCTACCTCACAACCTTTCGCCTTAATCCAACATTCACTTTTTACCGATTCATCATAAGGTAATCTACACATTGTGTACAAATAATTGTCATTTTGTCACAACATCTCCCTACCGTAATTTGAACTCCGTTTCGGGGACTTAGATGCTATATGATACAGTTATGGGTATAGCCAATGCCTTACTATATGTTCATATAGTATTAACTATATATCAAAATGCACACACAGATTCTAATAATATTGTAAAGGTACAGTGAGTGCGTATTGTACACGAGGTGGGTGCAAGATCATTTCATGGTCTTAAACAACAACGACTTTTATGATGAACCTCCGTCTAGCGTCCGCTGCCCTTTAATTTGAAGTGGTGATACGCAAAATGACGTATCCGTTGTTTCCTTCCTGACCTGATATTCCTGTCAACCAAATCCACGCTTAGTCTTTATTGGGATATGTTTAGATTTGCAAATAGCAATTTGGTTAAGGGAAAGTGTGAGGGGGGCATGTGGGAATTAGCGAGGGTGGAGTAAAATTCGCTGTAGGACATTGAGATAAACAAACAGGAGATAAGTGATAGATAAGGGATTTGTTGGCCGGTGGCAGCCGTCGTCACCGCCACACAGACCAAATCTAATCAGCAGAGGCAACTTTTCTGAGCACGCAATCCGCGTCTTCGTCGGGGATGCAAAAAGTAATAAAAGCACTGCCATTCTGGAGTAATAAATTCGGAATGCCATGAAGCATGTGCAAAACTCGGGCGACGGGCCGTCCACGCACTTCTACGAGACTTGTTATTACTCTTGCCATTACATGCCCAACTTACTACACAACTAGACTAGCTTTTCTCACTATACTATATTATTATGAATATCACTCAATGCTGTAATACTACTCAAATATACTTACTTATTAGTATATATAACTGATCCGTCCGTTTTTATTTATTTGTTTATTAACTGAATAGACCTCACTCTCCCTTCAATTCAGATCGTTACAATATCAGAATATATCCATTTTTTATATCTATCAGTATTTAATTATAATTCTAACAATATTATTTACTGTTTTAGGTAGGTTTTTACTTTACCCGTTTCAGTTGTTATAACTTATAATATGAGAATATGGAAACAGATGCAAAGTCTAGAGAATATACACACACAGTGCGTAAGCTACTTTTCTACGTACAATATTGAAGAGACCAGTCGATTAATAGCCTCAAATCGATTCATTTTATCAACACTAATTCTACACAAAATGGAATCTACTAGCCCCAATCTGAGTGATTTGCAAAACGTGCAAAATGTAGTATAGTAGAATAGTAGGTGATATTATTGTCATTCATTTCACTCTGCTTTAGTAGGATTATGCTATCATGAATTCATTATGCCATCGTGTTACTCTAACATAGCTTATACATAGCTTATAATACGCTTTCCTTCCTCTCTCCCAAACTCCCAATTACTTAGCTCAGTTAGCTATTGATTTCATCTAATTTTAAGACAACGTAATTACTTATTACAACTCATACGACAACATAATCAAGTATATTAATAACACAATGCTTGTTTAAAATATAAATTCTTTTAACCGGTCCATGTCTTCACAAGTGGCTAAGAGCTGTCAAAGTTATTTGATATCAAAGGATTGGAAACTTAATCTGAATGGAATTAACTACAAATATTGTATTGTCTCATTGTCTGGAATCGAAGTTGAACCGTAATGGTTCTTATTTCATATTTTTAATTTGTAGAACACGCACTCTACGCACATGCACATATGAAGGGTATCAATAAAATACAGATACTAATAAATGCCGACAGCACATTCCGAGCCATGCCATGCCCACCTATAGCTAAACTCTGACTCATCATCCTTTAAGGTGTCCAGATCACCCAAATGGTTTCCAAGTCTGTAGTGTCTATTTGTTGGGTCTTTTTGTGCTTACTCACTGTTGCGTATACTTAGGAATAGAAAAGATGCCGACACGGAGTGCATGTGGGATAATAAATTCATTTTATGTATTTTCAGGGTGACTGCAGTTGGCATTTTCCTCTTGACCTTCCTCGTCTTCTGGGCTGCAGCGAAAAACACCAGCAGCAAAAAAGAGGTCAGTCTTATTCTTAATCTCAAATACTGAATTCACAGTCCAATGTCTCATCCACAATCCGTCTCCGTCCTGCCTCCGTTGTAACTTCCATCAAGAAAAAATTTAATATCAGTACAAACCCGTGCATTTCTACTTTTGTGTCTTAACTGGACAAAGCGTATTTAAGTACATATAAGTAAAAAAATAATGTGGCGATTTTATTGCATGTTACGAGAGAAAAGTACTGCTGAGAATATTCTTTTACTTTTTTGTGGACGTGTATAGTGTAGATAGTATCCCACGAAGTATACTCAACTTGCAACTTCTGAGTATTCATGTACATAACTAAATTAGTCTGATAATATCAAATAATAATGTAATAATTAATACATGTAATACAGGTACATTATGTAACTATACACACAATGAAGATAAAAACATAATTAAGGAGCTGATGTGGGTGGCGATAAACTAAATTCTGTTCAGACAGACTGCTTCCAATTATTTGGTCACCTGATCTGACTATTAATTAATTTGCGGTGTGAAATAGTTGTTTTTCATATGGGAATGACTCAATTAGCCAAGAAGACTCCACCACCGTCAAATCTCCTCCGTCCGCCGAACGGGCTAAAGTACTAGTTTTTTTAATATCCCACATGAAGAGGAATTAAGAGAATTGTGCAATTGAAGTGACAGTTTCCACAAGCATTTTTGTTTGTATGTAGTAATTGTAAAAAAGATGGGTAATTTTTAATAGAGTAACATTATTATAGATAATGATCGCAACTGCAATGCACCGAAGCACACTATAACATTATTGCCTATATAAAACATGGCAACATATTATTCAAGACACGGGAGGTTGTGGAGAGCGAGCGTGAGATTTATAGAGATGACTCAAATGAGACAAGAGATTACATTACATTAAAACAATAAAAACTCTATAAGGCTATCAAAACGAGATAAACGTTGAAACGACTCGGATATCTCGGGACTCTTCCCTGTGACGACTTTTTACTGGACTTGACCGTGGACATACGACTCACTGATTACAGGACAGATATACAAATCTCTTTCTTGGACGTGACCTTGTTATACTATTTGTTGTATTTGGTGCACACTGTGGACCCAGTGTGTGAAAAATTCCACTTAAATGGGTTTTTACCATAAAAGTGGTAAAAATGCACATTGTTAGTTTAACATATTTATGTGGAATAGAATGTAGCTCTTATAATATCATCATGACCATTGTCTATTAGATCTTACCCACATCTATATTAATAAAACCATTCTGAAGTTTAAAAAAATTTTTTTCAATCTGAGGCTTTAGATTCGATAGAATAATAGGATTTCAAAAACCCACCCTTAAAGAGGCATAAGAATGATATACGGTGGACTTTGTCGCCAATCAATTTGATTTTAAGCAATGGAACTGTTAATTAGGATTAAGTAGACTAAGTGATGTTTTGCAGACTGGGTTGGATGTGCTCCACTTGTTTGTCCGAGGAATAATAGCCAAACAGAATGTTGTGTAATGGTTGAGAGACTGTACAAAGGCAAAGGGAAAGGAAGACAACGCTTGGATGCACTTCCAGACCATTTATTTCTCTGATGACCACTATGATTAGCAAATGGCTCACAACCTTCTTGAGAATATCTTTATTACCATACCTAATAAGTAAATAACTAAGTGAGAGTCAACATCCACTTCCAATCTAAAGCAAGTCGGTTGTTATTCCTCCAACCATCCTTCATTTACAAAGTCGTCATCAAACTATAATATGACATAATATGTATTGAGACCATAGGGCGCAAGGCCATTTGCCTCTTCAGATTGAAATAATTGGAAATAATCTAATGGAACGAGTGCATCACTTACTGAGAATTCAAGCAGGTATAATTTATAAGTATAGTACATATATTACATGGTTTTGTATAAACACTAAACTTCTATATGCCTATTTACTGCTATAATATGTTATGGCTAAGGTGTATGTTATGATATATTTAGTAGTGCATGGATGAAAAAGGGGAAATGTGCCTGATTACAGAAAATAGATGATGACATTGTGTAGCTGAGTGAAAGGTCAACTTCCTTTTATGCGTCTTTGCAGCTAAATTATGCTTTTACCGTTATTTATGGAAATATCTCAGCAACTTCTGCTACCATAGTCATTGTAGTAGTAGGTAATGACCTGCTAGTTGTGACTACATGCACTATAAATAATATATCCATGAAATAAACTTGGAAGAAACATTATTCTCTTCGGGACAGCCTAAAAGCCACGGCAGTTGGTGTTCTCTGATTGCGTGTTTATAGTTTAGTAGTATAGTAAATAGTAGAGTCAAGTCAAATGGAGTGCTCGCTACTTATGTAATGTTATGTATATGGCATGCTTACTCACTCATAGCATCCTAATCCATGCAAATGAATTCCTCTCTGACGACAAATGGGAATAATATGAGAACTACCACACAATTCACTCACAAACTAGTCCCACTCACATCACGTTACTAGAAATAATATAGCCTAGATGGAAAGCTGTATCGATTGATTAGTAAATACCCTGAGATTATTGAGCCAATTGCGAACTATTAGTATTAATATTTTAGGAAGTCTAATGTATCTGTCTGTACGAAGCTGTATAATCAATCGCAAAAATTTACCATTTTTACCATTAAGTGCATTTTTACCACTGTGATGGTAAAAAAGCCTAAAAAGTGGTAAATTTTGTACACTGATCATTTACATCATGTAGAAATTAACATTATTTATATTTATTTGCACTCTGTTGGGACTGTTTGCAAACATAAATGTTGATCACATGTTAAAACAGGTAATTTAGAATTGTAGAGAAAGATGTGGAAAGATAGCATTCCCAATTGTATTCGTTCAACTCGGAGACAAAACAAAGCAACATTTTTTTAACTGATCAAAAATGTTTGGCCATGCAGTTCAATCCAATCTCAAATTCATTCGTCACCTCACACAAATTTGAATAATATATATGCATAAAAGTTAGTAGTATGGTTCAATACAAACCGAGTTTCAATACAAACGGTAACGTGACATTGAGTGTTAAACTCTGTACTACATTCTTGAGTGCAGACAAGTATTTTATGTCCTATCAGTGGGTGAGTGACTGCAGCACAGATCGCATCTTCAAGATCGGGTCCCAGATGAATCTGTTTTTTGTATCTAAGAGTCGAATCGCTATCAACATCCAACAACTATATAATATTATTATATGGCTATTCTGGTTTTATTAGCCGTGAGTTGAACTGAAGTGAGTCGACCTTTTTTAGGGGAATCACTTATTATTGGGATGTCAGCTGGGCTTCTGCTCCTCCCCACTTAACAAACTTGCAGACAATTCCATTTGTTCTCATTAATGAATTTTCGAAATTGAATATTGGAAATATAAAATTGAAAATAATCCAAATCTAAACAAATATGTAATCACCAAACCCATGTATAGAATGTTAGAACCAAAAAAATGTCAGTAAAAGTGGAGTTGGAGTATAGTATAGTAAGTAGGTATTATATGCAGTATATAGTGGTAGTAATTGTATTGTAATATTAGTAGGGATCAACATGCTGATTCTGATCTCTCCGAGTTGTAAAACTTGGAGCAAACGATAAGACATGCAAAAAGTCTGTACCTGATATTTAAATAAATAAGGCAAAATGAGTATCAGTCGGAGAATCTTCAGTGGGTATGCATATTGAGGTACATATCGATGTTGTTGTGGAGTAGATTATAAAATGCTGTTGAGAGTTGAAGATGTAAATATGCAAAATGCTAATAAAAAACCTGCTTGAGTGATGCACTCACTTGTTACATCTTAAAGCTCATCCACTTACAAGTTTTTCCTCCGTGTTTCCAATCCATCACCATTACTCCACTCCTCTAATACTATTTGACACTTCTCTTTGTTCGCCATCACCCACCCGCACTACATTACCCTATATATATACAGATATATTATATGTATATACTTTATATACTATACTACATCTGTAATAGACTACTCTTAACACAATCTTACAAAATCTTTACAATCATGCACCGATCGATCTTTTCTCTACCACCACTCACTATGTAAAGTATAAATAATAATATTATAAGGGAGTTCCTGGATCTAAGAGTTAAGTTCTAATTATCTGCACTGTGCCAAAATGTTAGCATTCTTTTCAGTTCACATATTATTGGAATGCTATACTGTAATAAAAAATAAGTACTTATACCGAATAGCCAGATTCTTCTCGTTTCCATAAGCCATAAAATGAAAACGATGGACAAGACTTTATTAGCCTACCTGACACTACATATTTAGGGCTTGCGAACATGACATATATTAGTGACTATATAAGTACAGACTAGGTTTACTCCAAGATTGCAACGGTAGTTATAGCTCGTCTAAAATTTTTAGAAGCTCCAAAATCTGTGAGGTTATTTTTTATTTTTCAATAAATGGGGAAAATAAGATTTTAAAATTATTAACATAAAAAGCTTCACAGAGGGGTTGAGTTGACTTTTAAACAATTCGTAGTTTGAAAATGGTGTAATTAAATTGTTCAAGGTCTTGGGAATCCAATCTACGCTTGAAATATACCAGAGCAGACCAATTGCTCAAGTTAACGTGTAAGCATATACATGCTTTTATCAACAGATTATGATTATTGGAAATTAGAATAATTTTCAAATTCTAAAACTAGGATGAATGGGTATTGGATCCTTTTTACCCTAAATAGCCACTGTTTTTGTACAATACTCTCTGCTAGGTTACTATCACACAACTATAGGTAATATTAAGGGGAAGGTGATGGATAGGAATTTGTTGTCAAACATGCAGCTAACTAATTAAATGAAAGTCTTAGTACAATAAAAAGAAATTATTGCTACTCAAAACTTTATATTAGCCATTTTCTTAGTATTCAAGTTGTATGCGTGTTATAGGAAGAGAACGGCAAGACGGCAGCTACTACTACAATGATAAGTATTATGTAGAGTCGTTCTGAGAGGGCTTATTACTGCCATCAACATACATAGTTGCATGCGACAATTTTAGAGGTTCCAAATATCTAATCAGAGCAATCGATTTTTTCTGTCTGCGAAACAAAATAAGTTGTGATGTCTGATGGCAAGTGTCGGAAATAAACGCCAAGGTTAATCTGCAGACAAAATTCTTGGGATATGTGAACACATTTTGTTTCCCCACAATAACCGTATCAAGAATGGAATGACATAGACAATTAACTGCTATATTTTAGTGGATGGGTAGTAAACGATGCAATAAATGTTTATTCGGCTGGCTGCAACATCTCCCATCCTATCCATCTCCGATCATGCAGAGAGTTGTTGATACTCAGTCCCAAGGTATTTTCCATGACCATGAGTGCCTTGACTTAATTCTTGATCTTAATTTCCCAGACTGCCTTAGAACAGAGTTGACACTAAACAAATGAAAAAACTTTCTCCGACCTCCGTAATGTCCTGTCCACCAGATGGAAAATTTTCTCAGCATCGACTCCATCCGAGGACAGCGGCCTGGGATTACACACCCGAGGACAGTGTTTATAGAAATATGTGTGTATAGAAATACCCAAATCTAAGAATCGGATTATTGATGATTTCATCCCTTAAATCCTTTTGTTCTAATTTTAATCCAATTGAACTTTGTGGAATGATGTAAATACATGCAGCTGTAAATCCGCTTGTTTCCTATACTTTTAGAATTATTTGGCGGTATTTTGTAAGTCACTGCCATTTCTTTCCTAATGGGTGGTTCAAATGTGTAACACTCCAGCAGAAGATGAAATAAATCAATACCAATCGTTTACAACAAAGTTTTGCCATTTATAAAACCCATGGACCCTACACCAACGGTTCCATGCATTCCACGAGCATTACATACACACTAAAACCTATATCCTTATCATATATCAAAAGATGTAGTTTAGCCTATTTAATGACCCTTTTTATGTCTTCATAGTATTAAGCTTTATTGTAATTTGCACTCCTTCTTGTATACAACTATTTATAAATCCAAAAATACTTAGAAACCTAATTATGAAGCGACTTGATTAAAGAATTGGAGTGGGTAATACAAATGGATAGTCTTAGTCTCGCATGGCATGGGCTAGAAAACTTTAGGCGGTGGTAATTTCCATAGGCTTCTCAATTTAATAACATTATCGTGTTGTGTAATTTGAAGATGAAAATCTCCTAGAGGTGGTGCATATTTTCCCTCTAGTGTTTGATTTACAATCTAACCCACAGGATGCTTAGCTTTAATAAAAATGTGCATTAAAATTAAATTAGCATTGGTTATCATAATAATTGCTCATAATTGTGTATTACTATGTAAATATTACTGTATTGTTGTAAGGTTCTCAGATTATTGTTGTGTGTTCAATTTGCGACATTACAACATTACATGTATTACTGTATTACAGACTAAGAGTATATTATACACAAGCATATTATTAAACGTTATTAAATTTATAGATCCAAGAAAATGAAAGTGGAACAATAAATAGTATAAAGCTGAAACATGTCAAGAAATATATTTTCTTTCCAAGAAGCACTGGACCATTTAAAAAATAGCCTAAACATATTTCTGATGATGGAGGTTGACGGGGGTGGGGTGGGGAGAGATGTAAAAGGATTAATTAATTTTTTGTGTTGAGCAGTTGCGAATCCGTAATAAGAGAGAAGGGTCGTGGTCAGGGTGGTCACACTGGAGTCCTTGTTCTCGGACCTGTGGGAGTGGAGTACGCACCCAAACCAGACAGTGCCAAATAAGGTAACATTTATTACTCCTATACATCAATATCTCTATATTATTACAGCTTTGTTCATCTTTTACTGTTACTCATCATGATCTTCGGTAAAAGTTAGCATTAACGGGGCTCAGTGTTTCCATACTTTGTGTTGCACTCCTTTCGGCATAGCATAGTTAGTAAGAAGTTCAAGATGCATTTATTTCTTCAAATTATTTCAGAAGAAATTCAATATGATTATTGATTCCGAACCGACAATGAAAGAATGGACAATGAGGAGAGGGACAGACCAAAAAGCTACCTCAATAATAACTCAGAATGGTAATAATTAAGAGTCATGGGGCTGAATGGAAAGGCCTTCATTAAAACGTGAATTACGCAAAAGAACTAAGCGATAAAATTGTTTTTTATTGTTTGCATTAAATTGGTGCACATAATTCACTTTGCTCCTGCTGATGTGCAAATAAACGGAGGCCAAGACCTCGGATATTTATTTATTAATATCAAAGGTATTATAGGATTTATTTGCCCTATCCGGTTGTGCAGCGATCGACAGTCCGGGGGAAATATTTACGTGCGTTAGTGCGTTTTACAACATGCTGATAACGTGATAACTACCAACTTTACTAAACCTTTTTAAAAAAATATGCCTATATATAGTTCGATTGCGAAATATGTACGAAAAAAAAATATTTTCCTGAAATATATGTTTACAAATATTTGCAACTGTAATTGAGAAAATGTACGAAAATTTTTAAACACTAAAATATTATAAACTTTAATTAGTGAGGTAGTGAGGTTTCGGAGAGCTGAAATTTATATACATTCACATGAAAATCTTTTGGCGAAAGTGAGCCTAAAATTGCCTAAAAACGACATAAAATCGTGTGAAGCGCAAATTCGCAACAGTGATTTAGTATTGTATTGTAATTAGTAACGTATTGAGGGGGGTTGGCTTCAGCCCCCTCAATACTACATTCCTTGCCTGCACGTATACAAAAATTGACATTGAATAAATATCCGAAGTCTGAATTCATGGGTAGTATAGAGTATGTAGATAATGTGGAGATAGTATGCAGAATAATATATCGGATGTTTAAAGTATTAGTAAGCCAAACAGCGGCCACCTCATTAATTTTACATTTATCGACTTTCTTTTAGTACCCAACTCACCTTTGATGCTCCCATCGATTAGTCACATAAAAATCCAGATTTCTGTTTTATTGTTCAAGGAGAGTCTCATTTGACAACAGCCGTTCTTATTCCCTTCACACTCCTCTCATCCACTCCACATGTATATGCATGTACATGCTTTGCTATGTAGTTTGCCTACTCAAAATCAACCGGACTTTTATCTCATATTTCTACTATTTGTACCTCACAATGAAATTAAACATTTGAAATCAATGAACTTAATGCAACAGTTAAAAGCAACGCATTTATACCTTTAGTGTAAGAATTAATTAAAAGGAGATAAATAAAATACTTAAAATAAAATCCTAAGAGTAAGTACCACTTACCTATAATTTCCAATGCATTGTCGAAAGGTTGAGACTTGGAACCAACTTAATATTATGTTATTTGTGGCTTTCGCTAAAAACCAACACTTTTTTTTAAAACATCAGTTTTTAGCTATTGAAGGGTTTCGGTCTCAATTTTTTGGATTCAAAATTTGGAGAAAATGTCAGTCATACTTAGAAATTTTTGTGAGTTGCCTTTGGAATCAATTCAAAACTTTAAATCAGGACTCGTCTTCTTTTAGCAAATAACCTATTTAAGTGCTCAAACACCTTGAAAATCCATGGGTGTAGAAGAACATGTTTACTTACCAGACATCTATAATAATATTTAACCATAACAGAAGCTTTCATGATGACTCTCATACGTTGTTTCCTGAATTAAATTATTTGCATACCTTGTATACTCCTATTAAATTGTCAATTCTTCGAAATACTAATTAGTGATAATTATTGCACAAATTCACCTTTATTATACTACTCATTCCAATTGTCCTACTTATATCTTCTAACTACCTTTCACAGAAAAGTAATTTGATGTATTTACTACGTAACCCTTCTGACTCTTAAGGCTGCCTTAGCAGCCACAGAAATCTATATCCTGAATACCCTAATAGAATACACAGGGTCACCGTGTTGAATTTACTTGACTAGGCTTGCGTGAGTACCCAATAAATCAAGTCAAGTAATTAAAGTAATTTTTGCTTTTCCGCGTTGCAGCAAGCACTAGACCTAGTCTCAAAGAAAAATAATCAGATTACAATCAGAATAATTCTCGATTACATTTGATTTTAGCTGATTTTAATCACGGGATTTTAATTTTGCACATGCAGAAGCGGAATATATAATCTACTTAAATTTTTTTCCATGATTGCAATCTTCAGCCAGCGAATGCCCATATTTTGACTCTTTTGGAGTAAGTATCTAACCTAACAACCGCAGACTGTAGAAGTGATGTAGGGTGCGGACGATACACCGTACGTACTGCAAAATGCATGCAGGGAACCGGACCTTTATGTACAATTGCTAAGATAGCCTTAGATGACCATACGTTCCTTATTACTTATCCCACCAAAAGAAATAGACGTCGAAGGACAGAGATGAAAACTGTGCATATGTCGACTCCACTTCTTGTCGGCTATTAATCTATTTAGGATTTTAGTAGTTTAGGATTTTATTGGAAAGGCTGCCACTCACTCACTCCCATCCCAGCTAACGATGCAGTATTTGTTTATTTAAGTGTTCGTTTTATTTGTCGTAAATTATAGTGGAGTGGAGGACGAGGTCGGGTAACCGGCATTTCAGATAAAATCCTAAAATTATAGAGCGAGGTCTGATATCCTCTACACGTACAAAACAAATCTTTTTGTAGAACGAAATTGTTATGACTCAATTCACTCCCAATTACATTCCCCATCTTGATTCATCGGCAGTGTATAACACTATATTAAAACCAAAGGCAGGAAATGCAGGCAAAAGCATACTCAGTCTTCATCATAGCCACTTACTTCACTTTAGGTCCCCACTTTTCATAACACAAGAATGCTAAAATATTTTTTAAGCCTGTAAATGACATCTCGATTGTCATCGATCTCTCTTTCAGTTTCCATTGCCATTTTTGTTAGATTTTAACTAAAATTGTAAGTTTTAGAAAAAGTGACATTTTGATTTTTTCTAATTGGGATATTATTTAATTTGTGCACGCGAAATATTTTGAATTCTTGCAGCCATGTATTAATTTTTCTGTCAAGTAATTTTTTAATTCATTCGGACATACATTAGGGAATTGAAGTTTTGGTATAAGTGCCTGCCCTATACCTTTCCGGCCACTGATAAAAGCAATCAGAGGAGCACATTACCTATTTAGAATAGTAAATGTTCGCATGTTGGCTTATGTATCAAAACGATTGTGGCAAATCAGTTTTTGTGAAGACAAAGAAAGTTGTATGCATGTTTCGGGGAACTCTGGCATTCAGTTGCGACTCTGGAGACTCGATATGGCCTAGCCAATTTAGATCAGTTCTCAAAATACTACTAAAATTGTTACTAGCCCATTTTCTTTTTAATACACACGTACAACATTTCAGATATCGTTTTTCAAACTTGGCATCAAAATCAAAACATTTAGGCTGACATTTGTATTTTTCACATGTGAGATTCCTTTAGAATACCGTTGCGAAGATTGACCAATGAGCAATTTGCCATTCATGTAACATGTGTCCAGGTACATAGTAGTTTACAAAATAGTATTAGTTCAGATAGACTACTACGTATTTTTGTTTTTATCTCTGGTCATGTTCCTTGGAGTCGAGGTTTATTACAGGGTATGACATAATGGCACAATCAGAGCCAAAACAAGATGAGATTTGAGTTCCATGTATTCCACCAATTTTGTCAAAGGAAGATTAAATCGGTAATGGGAGTTAAAAAATGGGGTTTTTCGAAATGACATGCTTGGCTAAAAACTGAAAAAGCTTTCACTGGTTTGATAAACGGAATTGTTATGAAGGTGGGACCCCATATTACCGATTAGCCTTTACTTACCTCCTTCTTAGCCAGCAGGTTGAAGATTATTTTCTCCATGTTAACGATGTAGGTAGTACTTATATAGTTTCCAAAATACTAAAATCGTTTTAATCATCCAGAATTTTTGTAAACTGTAAAGCATTTTCCCATTTGCTAACTCTACCACTCTGGGTAATACTTAAATACATACAGAAGCATTTATGATACTCTTCCAAATAAATACAAACACAACCGGTCGATTCTATTAAATATTTCTTGATTTGATCTACATTTCGTGACCAGACTGATGATAGTATACTGTTCTTAAACTACACAAAGGAACTAGATTACATTGTAGAAGAAAAAGATTTGTTCCTTACAATATACAGAACTTACAGAAGTAGTGTGATTTGTATTATCTCATTTCCTTATCTTTATGCTTACTTGTACGTTATTAACTTAAGTGCAGTTAAATCTAAAATCAAGTGTCCGTGCGTGTTAATAATGGTCCTTAACTTATATATAGGTTGAAACTATAATAAATGTAATGAAATACTAGAAATAGTTACCTAAAGTGAGTGTGCTATCAATTTCCTTGCTTAGTTTTAGGTGTAACTTTTAATAGAAAGCTTTTTTGATTACTTTTTGAACTTCTTAGATAGTTATTTGATATTGGAGACTTTCTGTGAGCAAACTGTATGTAACACATAAAGATAGACTTCGTAGAGCATGTACATTGTGGAATAAGATTCCTTAAATGGCGTTTGGTATCAATTTTTGTATAGAAGGTAAAGTAAAGTGCGTGTTTTATTGAACGTAGGATTTTTGATACTATATATCTTAAGTATATTTAAAAGATTTACTTTATCCATAGAAGATGAAGTGTTTGTACTATAACATACTATAAAGGAGTAGATACGTGATGCGATCTATAAGTTGCTATTTAAATGTGGGATTTCCATAAAAATGAGCCAGGAGTACAGATGCTACAATATTGTAAGAAGAGTAGGTTACTTGAGAAGGTGAGATAGGTACATACTATAGTATTACAGAGATAGACTTCTAAGATTCCGATACCTACATTTAGATTGTATAGATGAGGTGCCTGGAGCTAGCTGGAGTGGTGAAATGAAGTAGGATGATGAATCGTGAATTGAGTGTCTGTGGAAATGCAGCCTGAGACTGTTGGGAGAGTAGCGATAGGAAGGCTTCCTTTGAACTTTTTCTATTGTTTGTAAATGTCAGGGACTTGAACTCCAAGACAAGAAATAGCAGAGCATAATGTGGCTAGACAAATGTGACATATATCATCTACAACCACTCAAACAACCGATTCGCACAATTTCACTCCAAATGTTACACCAAATATTTCCATCTCCCCCTCCCCTTAAAATCGTTTTGTATAAAATTCCTCTCCCCGCCCACCCAATAGAATTTCATAAGCAGATAATTACACAAATAAACACATTTGTATTTATTGAAGTTTAATATGGTTTAAATTTAACTCAACTTAGTTTATTAATCTCAACATTTTTCATGCTGTATATATGTACACTTTGAATTCTATCTTCTATCCGTATTATTTCTTTATTCACATACCAATTTATGGTCTATACTCTAATATACTATATTAAGTGTATAATATGCATACGCACGACGCGATGTTGATGATCCAATTAAATAAAATGTATTTACGTAGATACTGCTTGGGGTACTTAAAAGTTAAAAAATATTTAGAAGAGCCCTTGATGGTGTTTTTAGTAAGATATAAATATTTATTCCTTGATGGACGTTTCAGTAGGTCACTCCTCCCCCTCCGTTCTTCCGGCAAGAATTATCTTGTCTTGTTTAAAACGGGAAACCCTGTTGATGCTAATAACAGAGGAGATAAATAGGTCTTTTGAGACGGAGTGATGTGTGAGAAGACAGGCAGACAGCGCTAAAGAGACCGATTGACAGAAGATTTCAAATTGTAGAATTAAATACCGTAAGGTAGGCGGCTGCATTTCCGCGGCTTCGGTTTTAAGGGAACATAAATGTTGAATAAAAGGGAGCGCAGAAAAAATTACGATTACTGCCAACCCCACCTTCCTCTTTTTATGGCTACAGAAATAAAGTATCACAATAATTGATCAGTTTATTCCTCTGAAAACTCTAAGAGTACTATTCTTAATTCGTGTTGGCTTTAAATTCCGATTTCCGTGTTCGAAAGCCAAACGGTGATAGCAGTACCAATACCAATGATTCGCCCCTTTTTCCTCAAAAATAAATTGCCAAAATAACAAAAAAAAGTCATAAACCGTTTCGTAGTAATGTAGTCATTCTCTAAACTCTAAACTAGTATCCTTACTTTCATATGCTTTGGATTTGGTCATAGGATAACCAAAGTGCTAATTAAGAAAAGTGCCACAACTTCTTACACGTATTGCTTCCAATAAATAAAAATACAAGTCTGTTCACAAACTCGTAAACGAATTAGTTAACATTAAAGGTGATCTCTAGCAAGGGGTGTCATTTAATTAGTTTTCCAAATAAAGAAACCTATGATTTCTATAATGTATAATTAAATAGTTTGAGTGGGATAATGAAGCTGTCTCTCAATGTCAAAGTTTGGTGGAAGTGATTGAATTGTTCCTTAACCCATATTATGATCGAAATCACCCAAAAACAAATACTAGGATAGTTCTAATTATATTAATTATGAAAGAAATACCTGTAATTTAATAAGACATGATTTGTTGCCTTATTCAATTCAGTAGTTGCAATCCTTTTTTGTGTCAAAGTTTTTATTCTTTACAGTAGGATAGGATGAGTGATTATCATACTATGTAGACAAATGTACTATACCCACAAGCTGGAAAGGTACTGTGATTACTGTAAACGTAAAGTTTATATAGGTATATTGGTAGGGAAGGAAATGAAAATTCCAAAATGCCAGCAGGAGTGCCATTAAAGAAATGCAGTGTGGATCCAAACTCTGTTATAATAATGATCTGGTCACGGGTATTCTGCTCTCAATGTCATTGTTTAAAAGTATTAGGACCATAAAGGAGGAAAGAAGACTCTTTATTATTAGAAGCCAAGCAAATCGGCAACCTTGACATGGAAAAATAGCAAAGTGTAGAAAATTTGTTGACATGCATTAATAGACCGTGCGTGGCACTATTTCCAACTGTTTAAGTGAAACAACGTCCATTAACATGAAATACATAAACTGCCATGCCAAGTATACCAGAATATTAAATGCTGATGTTCAGGAATAGTTAAAAGACGCTGTGATAATAACTAACCAACTGAATAACATGCAGCTGTTTCTTTCTTACTATTAAACACTTTAATATCTCCAAGTAGCAGACTTCTTTCTCTACACTGTGTCACATTGCCTTGCCCTCCATGCCTTTTTCTGTCTCACCATATTTACTTCAATGGGAGGCTCTACTTGCAAGGAGTACATTTTATAGCACTTTATGTTCATATAGACTTGTAAAGGTGTAGTCTTATAAATAATCATCTGCTAATTTAAGGGTGTCTTCACCGTTGCCCTCGCTTTCTAGTACAGCTCACAGTGGAGATTTGAGAAGTAGTAAGAACAGATTTTCTGTTTAGGGCCGTTGGCAAGATCATTTTTGAAATATTAATTTAAGTGAAATCCATTTTTTGAAAATAAAAAGAGTGAATTTCCATTGATTTGCCACTAGATGTTGTTTTGCTATTAAAATGGAACAAAGGGGTCATTGGCGTACTTTATGAGGGATTTGTACAAATTCCTTCGTAGGCTTATCCAAATAGCTTATCTCATCCCAGAGGCTACATTTCTCTTTCTACCATAACGGGAGACAACCACCAGACGTTATTCAAAAAGTAGTTACAATTGATATTACATCTAAAAAGATCACATTTCACCATTAATTTATGAGATATTTTTTGCAGTTTTCGAACGTACAGTGTTGTAGCTAAAGTCAGCTGTAATAACCTTTCTTCACTATAATTTACACGCATTTGCAATTGGACAGACAACTTCCGTCACCCTGGCCTATAAAAATAAACCCATCGTAGTAGGTAGAATTAGGAACCTTTTTCTAGGTCAATTCTAGGAAGAAATTACACGAATTAGACCATATACCCATTTAAGACAAATTATTTATTACCTATTTTACATGAATGCGTGGACCTTGCGAGACAATTTCGATTATTTGCTAGCAGCTGTTTCTTCGAGTCCCTTCCGTGGACTGCTACAATAATTATAAACTAAACTTGTGTAGAGTGCAAAATTAAGTGCAATGTATTATAGTAGACTATGTAAATATTCCATTTCATGCTATGCTGGGCACACCTGTCTCATTCATAACATGGTGCATGTCCAGTGGAGTGAGTCAATCGACATATTTGTTCATGAGACGCCCCTAACATAATAATTTGCGAACTGCATGACCCGGTGGGCATTTCTGTTTCTTATTTATAAGGGATCCCCTTGGGAAAGACTTTATTTGCCTTCCTCCTCTTAACTCACCTTCATCACGCACATTTCCGTGCTAATTAACTCATGTGGCTTTTATTTGCAAATCTCTCCCTCCCCTTCTCTCAACCCTCTCAACCAAATCTTATGCACTGTGCTATGCTGGCTTTTATTATTATTGCCTCTTCCTGTTAACTCCATAACAGTGAAAATCAGAAACTAAATCAGAATTAAGCAACTCCATTTCTACAATATGGCGAAAATGTTTTAATAAAAGTATTATTTGCATTTGATAGCTTAATTTTCACCTGGTAAATGTCTGTATTAGTAGAGTTGTAGAAATTATATGCAAAAACGAAAGAAGGGGAGAAAATCTCATCCCATTGCATAATAAAAATTGCAGGATAGACTCATAATCTACATACAACATACGTAGTCGTCTCATGAAGCAAAACTCAGAATCAGAAGTCGTAATCAAACAGCAATAATGGGAAGCCATGTACTGCAAAACCAGAAGTTGAATATGCAATCTTACATCTAGAAAAATGGCCATTCTACTAATATAGTGTAAAGTATAATCTACTACTAAAACTAAAGCAAAAAAAATTAAACGCAAGGGATTTTTTAAAATTTTATTGATGAAAAGTATTTTTTGTTATCCAGTTTTTTGTCCGAATTATTGTGTAGTTCAGTATAAGAATTTAGAAATTCATGGAAGGACAATAAAAGGAGCGAGCGAGAGTTTTGTTTGAAATTGACTTTAATTCAAAGACAGATGATTTTATTTATTGGTGCATGCCCAAGCCCAAATTAAGTCAACAGGAGTGAGTGAGTCCTCGTAATGTAATTTCGCGATGAGGAGATAAGAGAAATATTGAGATGGGCCGTTCGAAGGGAAAGCCCTGTCCTCTGGCTGTCATAAATAAATCCTGTCCATTCACGTAAATCTGTGAGTCGATGGAGAAGAAAAACCAGAAGTCTGGGGACGTGGGCTGAAATGCTCATTTAATAATATTTGTAGGTGGTTCTTGTTTTGCAGTTATTTTGCAAATGATGCAAATTGCCCAGCGGGAGAACCTTGTTTACTATACAATATATTACACGTACACATCACACACAAACGTAGACACACAACTGCAGATACAATTACGTGAGACTTAGATCAACAAGCGTCGTTGGGTTGAGTGCCTGCTGGAACTTCTTTTTTGCACTACACTCGCTTTATGTGTAAATGATGAGAGATCTTCAGGTATGCGCACTCTTTACGTCCTTTTCTATTTACTGACAGCTCCGAATCACTCCTGCTTAATTAACACAGTCTGGATATTCATTCCCTCTCTCCAATTTCATGTGCCATAAATACGCTTTTCAACTGCCTTAAATGTAAGACTTCTTGGAAAGCAAAGCTATAAAAATTAAAAATATAGATTATTCGCGCTAAATGCAAAGAGGACAAAAATTTAGACCCTTTTTTGAAAATAAGTCAAAAAATGCATAAACTTAACTAAAATAACTAGCTATTGTCAATTTGAGATCTAAATATCACATTTTTCTAGGGATTTGAAGCCAGTAAAATAGTAAAATTTCGTGAGGACACGGAAATACCGATTTTGCCTTCCACAACAGATAAAAACCTCCTGATTCTACAGTTCCATTTATTTCAAAACACAAAATAATTACATCATGTGACAAAAAACTGTAAAATGTATATTTCTATGCGTTACGTTACATAAACATGCAAAATAATTTAAATTGGACAGTATTCTCGGCAAGCTCGTACCCAAGGAGGAGGCCCCGGTAAACGTGCTCCCATTCCCTGAAATCAAGAAAAATAACGAAATTTTGGTATCACGACGCTAATTAATATTAATTCGATTTATATTCAGTGTCCCCGTTGAATTTTTTCGAGCCGTGCCCTGCAAACCCCATTTTAACACGCTAAGCGAACATTGTTTCTATTTTAAATGGACAAGTTGTGGCTACAAAATTGGACTTCTGACCTTTTGTGCAAATGCATTGCGATTTGCAATAGATATCCGGACTCTGTTAATGAGTGAGACACGAAATGTAATCCTCTGTGCCAGACTGCTATATACAGTGAGTGTGTGTGCCAGTCCCAGACAGACAGACTGAGTCTCCCACTTCAAGATGCAGTCACATGAATGCTTGCTTTTATGCAAATGAGAGTTATGTTTTTAGCATAATCTCGTGGTGAAGTTTTGCAAAGACAATAAAACAGCCTTTTCATTGCTAATGCCACAATTAAGAAGATTCCTTGGATTCATTTCATTATTAGCCGTTAGGCATACGAGCAGAAGCTCCTCACTCCATAATTTATTGGCAGCCTGTGGTCCACTCGTCCTCTCCACCATCCACTACAACAACTCATTACATTTCACCATCCATTATTATTATCATATAATTTATGCACAAAGTGAACAACTTTTACCATTCTACTATATAGGTATACTATACTTTATACCCACCATAATACTAGACCGTTTGAGTACAAATTCTATAACTGTTGTCATCTACAATTTTTTTGAAATGAATTATAAAATTGCACAGTAAAATAAATGTTGCAAGCTTTAAGATGAATGCTGTAACAAGACTACAATAATTATAATATTAAAACTTATAAATCTCACTAAAAGTAATTTCACATGGTCATTACAAGCTAAAAATCCCGACATTATAATCTTTCCTATGACGTGCCCATGACCAACAACAACAAAGATCTTCCATTCTTAAATTTTATTCTTTAGTTTTGCATTTTATCGCCATTTTATTTACTAGCGAAGCGAAAGAATTTTACACTTTCAATGAAACGGAGATGGCTTAAACATTTTTTAAATCGTATGATCCTTTCAATTGTTTTTTACACCTCATCTCGCTAAATATTACATATTGGTTGGTATGCATAATGCATTTATTTATAGTTATTAGCAAATAAAATAATAGAGTAATATTTACAAAGCCATAATAAACCAATTTTATTGACTGAACTGATTTTTTAGTGAAAAACCTTTCAAATCGCGGGAACACGCTAATAGTTGGAACTATTGGACAATCTCATTTAAAGTAGCCAATAAAAGTTGAGGAATACTGAAATGTGTTAGATTTTTCTACTTATCCGAAAGCTGTGCTAATAAGTATGTTTTTTTTATTGCAGACGAAGTCGCTCGAAGTCGAAAGAGGTATTGGATGAATCTAAGAGTTGGAAGAATGTGTCCAGTCGCCACTGCGAGGGTCATGCAACCAGACACCACTTGTGCAATACTCAGGTAATCACCATGCAAAATACATATCAAACTGTGCAAGCATGACTTGTCTTTTATATTTATTTGCAAAGTCAAATGTATAATATCCTACAGTTCAAATATTTATTTAACAATCAATCAGGCATGCCATTTATCCCACATGTCAATGAGTGATAAAATGAGAATTAATTTTACATTTTAGCCAGTCATTTTCACCGGCTAAAATGGCTATTGTCTAAAGTGGCCAATATTCTTTAACCTGGGTTTAGCTCGCCCAAGAAACGAAAGCTAGCTTATGGATTCAGACAGTTTTGCCCTGCGTCCTTCTCTACTACAATTTATTTTGACGAAACTTGGCAAAGACATAGCCTATAACCGTATGAAGATTTAGATATTCGCTATTTGGCAATTGGCTGTCAAGATATTGCACACTATTTTGATACTCATAATAAAAATTTCTTTGCATGCAATTCGTTTCCAATCTTTTGTTAACTTGACACTTGACGGTACAAAACATTTCACACCCCACCGGTTTGTGACTTAAATCAAGTCTACCGGGTATTTTCGGACTAAATAATGTACATCGAGGTCAAAAAAGTGACATTAAAAAGCATCATAGTAATAAAGTATTTTAGAGTTACTAAACACTTGCTTTGTGTACAATATGGTCCCCATAATTCGGGCGAGCTTTCTGCTACGGCTCGCTGTTAGTGGTTACATGTAATCCATATTATGTGAGTGAATGATCAATACTGTAATTTGATATAGTGGATGTGGCAAAGAGATGAACTTGATATTGAAACGAATTATTATTAATCCTATTACTATCTGAATGGATAAAGTTTATCCTCCGCTCCGTCGTCATGAATGAGTAGAAATGGCAATCAGTTTTCTTTGTTTTAGCTATTATATGCAGATTATTCAGAGACATTTTTTGTTGTGTACTATGTAGTGCGAACACTCATATGAATGACTTGTTTGTTTCGAGTTTATAGTAGGGGAGAGTCGAGTGCAGTTTAAGAGTGTCAAATATACATGAATAATTTATGAATAGACTTTGGACTGGAGATGCCTGTCGACAGATAGAAATCGTGAGTAATCAAACGATTTTAATGCATAATGGAATTTATTTTATTTTTGTCTTGATTCAGGTAGCTATTAATGCAGATAAAAAAATAATGCGATTCAATTATTATAAAACAATCCCCTCTGGAACATATGTAGTATTATAGTTTATATATATATGCTCTGGAAGGAAATTTTATTTGAACTGCTTTTACTATGTACGAATTACTTGCATATTTTTTTCCAATTCATTTAATTAATCCTTTTTTTCTGATTTTAATCTGCATTTTGAATGCCTATAGTATTACTACATAATATTATTATAATTCCAGTCTTGATAGAGTATTTATATAAAAAAAAATATAAACCAAGTAGCTATGCTGTTTTTTATTGTTGTGTGAACGAAGCCGAGAGCAGATCTATTGCAATCTAAGAAAAAATCTACTTTTTTCACAGCAAAGACTAAAAATAGTAAATAAAAACTATTTGATGTGCTCGGCTTCCTTTCATCGATCAATTCCTGGATACTTATTCAATTAGTCGGTATCGATAGTCGTACAAAGGTTAGTTAAATGAAGTAGACATCATCCGGTCTGTTCATTATTTCAAGTTTACTATTTCTACAGAATGCTATTTGAGGGTAGGTTACAATGGATGAATGGGCCATAGTCATAATGGATTAGTATTGTACTACTAATTAATGGGTTGGATTTAGATGGCTGAATTCGAGCGAAGTTGTGGGTGCAACGGAAGGATGCAAATATGCATAAATTGATGAGACAATAACTGTTTGGGATGAGACTTGCTTTTCTGGATTGGGTGTTGTTGTCAGTGAATCTGTGGATGCACGCACGTGTCGTGTATGTATAGATTCCAAGTTCTAGTTCACTTATTATTATTACTTCATGGTGAATCTTCTGCAAATGATGGAGTAATTCAGTAGCTGAATCTCCTGATATAATTCTAGATAATATAGTATGCTGCTGCAAACACATTTGGAAGCAGCATCTATTAGTGTTGTCTCGAATAACGATATTCGACAACATTTTTTGTCGAATATCAAATAATTCCACGCGAGTATTTTGTTGTCGTTCATCTAGCAATATACCTTTTGCTCGATTTGAGTATTTGATTTCCCTGCGGAAAAACTGCTTATTTAGATTCAATAGACATTCATCGACATTTTTTCAACTCTACTTTTTCCCAACGGCTCTACAATGTGTAACCTATACCCTTTTTCATATCAGGCTTTTTATACTATGGCACGATAATTCCTTTGTAGTTATATTAATAATAAATTAATACTAAAAACACAACCGATACAAAAAGACTAAAAAACTTCTTTTGAAAAAATTATATTATTACTTAGTCATAATATATTGTGGATGGGAGAAGCGTGTATCTAGTATCTATTTTGTGCTAGATGGCTCTAGAATTCATCAAAAGAGAGAGATGATGTATGATGCTTTCACGAGATCGATGATTGTTCAAAATTCTAATATCGAACTGTAGAAACTTCTAGTAGTGTCTTCTTTCCAATTCCTTTCATGAGATAAATAAGATCAGGGCAGATACAGGGTGTAAACCACATGGAGAGGGACGACTTGTGCAGAAATGAGTCTACTGCTAGAAATTCAAGGAAAACGGATAGTTTTATCAACTTTTACCAAATCCAGAGTTGTATTGAAATTCTATTTATAGCTAAACATAATCTTGGAACATAATTAACATAGTTATATAATATATTACGTGCACTTGTATCTGGATTAAAGACAATGAGTTTAATATATATTGTAAAAGGGCACCCACATTGCTAAAACTGTGTAAATGATTTCTAATACTTAGAAAAGGTCATAAAAGTTGAAAATCGGGTATATATCTCTTTTTTCCTTTTTATTGAAGAATTGCTGCCAGGCCCAGGGAGAAAACTGGTCGAAACAGAGTTTCCATTTCGTAGATTTGTAAAAAGAGGAAAACGGCGGGGCGTGTGGGGGAGTCACTTAGATTGTAGACACCCTGTAGAAGTGGAGAATATGTCAGTACAGTACAAGCGTAAATATTGGAGGATATTGAATTGCATTAAGAATGCATTTCGTCAGATGACATAATGTCATACAAAAAATGTCTATAGAAGTTCAATCTGTAGAATTACAAGATCGTCGTGAAGATGTTGTGCCGAAGCAGCAGAGATCATCAGACAGCGTCATGGAGCACAGTTCATGAATGTGGGATGGGAGATGAGATTGGGACTCAGCAAAAGCGAACCAATCAATCACATTAATATCGAATCTTCCAATCTCAACTTTTATCGCCCGTGCAGTTTTTAGATTATCCGATGATATGGAAGTATAGATAACTCAATGACATGCAATATATTACGATAATCTACACATCTGCCTCCCTTCTTACACTGTACACCATCCCCTTTACTTCTTTCCTTTGTATTCATACTCCGTTTGTATTGAAACATCCTCGTCCGCTATTATTAAAACCAATGCATTACTAGCCGCAGCCAATTGGATAAAATTGACCCAAAACTTTTCGAAACCCCTTCCACGAAATTCTCTATTTGACCTTCCTGTTACATTAAACTCCTGATCACCCATAATATAATTAATTCAATGGTTAAAATACTACAACATTTTCCAAGAAACCGAAATATAAACTAACCGAATTGTATTTTTAGCAAATAGTATCTTAAAATCCTAAACTAATAATTACTAAAGATTTTGCTGATTGTATTCTATCTGGGCCTTTTTAAAAACTGAGTAAATTTCTGTATGTTTGAACACAAGCGGTGGTTGAGTATACAAACAAACGGTATCATATAGAATGTGTACGAGATGTATTTAATAGCAGATTAAGGTAAAGGCAGGTAGATAGATGTGTGCAGGAGTTGGAGGTGATGAACGACTTTGAAACTTTGGCTGACACAATGCCCGTGTAATTTATACACTCTCTAATAATCTCTAATGTGCCATATCGTACTTATCTGATGCAGACTTGCTCACTCATTCTCTCTCCCTATTCCTAATATATTATTGTATACTATATAATAATAGTTTGTGCACAAAAGATGTCAACATCTTCAATTGTCAAATATCAATGCAATCTCTCGACATGATTGAAAGGTTTTTTCATTCAATTATTCATCCTAAGTGCAAAATGGCAAATATGCATTTTCACATGACACTCCTTTGCACCTACAAATTCTGATGTAAGGTTCAAAGTCCGTACATTTTATGTATTACTTTTATTCTGAAGGATCATCAGAAAATTCTGAGATCGAGCGTACCTAGATATTTGAAGTGCTAACATATGACATAGTATTTTAGTTATAAAAAAGCTTTTTTATTTTCTGCTAATAATTTAAGTCTTGAGTTGTATGTATTTCTAAATAAAAACTTTTTTTGAATGTTGCAGGATTGCCCAAAGGGAACGATTAACTTTAGGGAGAGTCAGTGCAAAGCTTTCGACAACAGAAAGTACATGGGGAAAGTCTATCAGTGGGAAGCATTCATCGACGGTAAGATTTATATCATTCCTTATTCTAGCCAGCCACTCACCCATCACTATCATTTTCATCATAAAATTACCATTGGCTAGTCCAAAGCTGACAACTATCAGTACAATCATCTAAATAACCTATACTAATCAGTGGAAAAGTCGACGAAGATAACCCAACTTACAATTTATTTATAACATTTCTGTTCTATTTATATTTTTGCTTTTCCTTGTAAATTCTAATGCCTAAATGCATTTCGTAACAACGTCTTTAGACCTTAACTTTTAGCATATCAAAACATTTCTCTGATCATTTAAATTCCTCAAAAATCATACCAACCAGTTACTTAAAAGTGGTCCAAAGGGAGAACAACCAACGGCCTACCATGCATGTTTAAAGGTAGGCATGTTTGTATATCCTTTTGAAATGGCTATCTCTATTTTACGATTTAATATTCTTGGATATTGTCATTGTCACCAATGCAAAATTCAATACTTTCCCCGCCCCTCCCTCCAATCGCCCATTCGTTATTTCTACCTTTGCATTGCACCTTATCTTCAATCTCTGTCACTCGCTCTTCAGCTGTTGAAGTATTATTCTTATCACACAAGCTTATCACGTGTCATTCGTATTTTACACATGTGAGTTGTCATGTAATGTTTCACTAGACAATAATAGCCAAGAGACCTCCTGACAGCAGAATTCATCCATGTCGTCCTTTCCTGTCTATCAAATATTTCTAAACGAGAACTTCCATTCAACAGTTTCCATTTCGTCCTATGCAGAATTTTAGCAACAATGGTTTGACATTATCATCCAAACTATATAGAAGTCTGTATATCTACACCAAATATTCGAATATGTACTATATATGTCATAATTTTAATTCTTTAGTACCTTTGGAAGATTGTAACAAATAAAATCATTATAAATGTGAAAATGTAAAAAATGGAATGTTAAAGGTTAAACCTGTCTCCATCTAAAACGTCGGAGGTAATTGTCTTTACTAATAAGTATTGTAACTTATTGGTTCACCGTTGCCCTGCTTCATTTGACCGTTTCATGTTTGATGTGGCAAAATCTCCGGTTTGGTTCGCTTTTTTGATAGACAAGTTATAAATTTTATCAAGGTAGCTTAAATACCATGGCGACCTAACAAGGTACGCTTATAGTTTTTAAAAAAATCTCTGAGAACCACTAATGGGGATCAGAGGAGAAGGAGTCATAGAGCACTACTCAATGGCATGGGGACGCCTGTACATTTCCCCTGTAAGTGGTTTTGAGTGAATTTCAATCCCCACTATGAGCATACCTTGTTACGTCGTATTTAAAGTACCTTGAATTTTATTATAGCTATACTTTTGCACATGTTGTACAGATACGAGTGAGTTGGTGTACTTCCTAAGTCTGATCAATGTAATAATATATCAGTACCTTATGCATAATACAGGAAGTAATGATATTGTTATCAGGTAATGTGGATTAGGGAAGAAGTGAGAGAAGGTTGGTTGGTGCAGTAATTGGATTCTAGTGCAAGGACTCCTTTTATTACAATTTTGTCCTTTTGACCTTTTCACTCACTCCATTCAATCAAAGAGCTATTTTCGTTTTTTAGAGACGACGACTAATTCAGCACTAACCTAGCCACCTACATACACTTATCCCTATACTGCATTGAAGCAGAGTAATTATTATGAGTAGAGTGTGTTCATACGAACTGTTTACTACAGGGTCTCTTTTATTTTAAATCCTAATTGTCACATAAAATATGCAAATATTACCTATTAACGGCCCCTGAATATGTATTCCTAATTCCTAAGGATTTATATCCTTCAAATCCAAGCAAAACTCAACTATAGGTTGAAGTAAGGCAGTGGTTGCACAAATAATTATCAATGTTATTGTTTTAATTAGGTTAGGCTAGGTCCCCCGAAAGCGGGTCCTGGTATGCCCTTCGTGGCGCGATTTTTAAAATGTGCAACCATTGCCTTACTTCAACCCACCTGTACTTTGAGAGCATTGGGGGCCGATATCTGTGCCCATGCAGAATTATACTATACCTGTAGGTCTAAATGGGTATGGAAAGCATGGACGCCAAAATTATCTCCCAGTCATTTTCACTCCCAGTCACTCCCAGTCCCAGTTTGCCAGTCCCAGGCAAACCTCTTCTGTATGTTAAATGTTATGGTAAGACTTTTTCAAAGCTATATAATAGATTATGTTTGAGTATAGATCCCTAGTTGAAATTGGAGATATTTATACCCACCGTTTCTACTTTGTAGCGTAGCACTATAATAAATAAATAATTTTGCAGAGAGGAAATGATACTGGTCACCCTGTACTTATTATGCAACGGAAGAAGGGATGTCGTCTTGAGTTAAGGATAGTTGAGTTCTGCTCTGTTTACTTTCACCACCTTTATTCTCACAAAGCTCTCTCTCCTCAGTCATTCATTCATGCACTGCTCTTTTACATTCATTATAATAACAGACACAAAGAGGAACTAATAATATCTCGCTCTTTCCGCACAAAAGACTACCTCACTCAACTCAGAGCTAAAAAATTATATTGCTAGTAGTTCCTAGTAGATTGCACTAGCGTCATGTCCTTCCTGACTGCAATTTTATGATCTCATCCCCGATTAGTTTCTCTTTTATCCTCCAAATGCCAATTATCGTTAGTGGATTCCCATCTACTATCACTCTGCTTTGTATACTCTCTTCCTGGGGATTATGTTTATCTCTCAACTTAAAAGCAATATCACTGCCATTGAGCTTTGCTGAAATCACTGCTTTTGTTTTTCATAATGACACTAGGAATCTGTTGACATAACACGCATGCATGGTATTAGTATAAGAGCCTTACATTTGCTGAGATTAGTGTTTGACTAGCCTGGTGATTATATACTGGTGAAATTATTCAAGCTAAAGCAATTTCATCAAACGATTGCAGTAAAATTAGATTGCTAGAGCTCAGAAGTTGATCTAAAATCCTATTTAGTTGGATCCACTAAAGAATTTAAACTCAAAAGTATAAGGACAATTTGTTCGGGAGGACTATTACTATTTACTAGTATGTAGGCCATTCTTTAGCCACTAGGCCATTTTATACCAATGTAGGCCAGGTGACTGGCTTAATTCTTAAAAAAATATTAGTCACCCAGTCTGCTAATCTCAGTCCGTTGAGCGTTGCATGTAATATTCTGAACCGGGTACAACATACTTTGTAAAATACATGCTTTTAGGGTATAAAATAAGGTCAACTTGGTATATATCTTTAGGATACCCCGTACCTGAAAAGCTGGTTCAAAAAAATGATTTTAGAGTCCGAGTATAAAATTGGCATGTCTAGAACTCATTTAAGATAAAAGGAAGAAACTTATCTATTTAGAGGAAATCTATTTTTATTTACCAGTATAGGGGAATGGGTACGCAATAATGCAATGTCTATGTATGAATTGTAAGTTTTAGTATAGGTGAATAGATGCGCAATAATATCTTTATGAATTGTAGTGTTAGCGTAAGCGAGTCCATTTTGCAGATGAAAAAGTGTAAGGAAATGGAAAAGTGAATTTTGCTGTGTGTAGCGGGAGTGGAAAACAACTCCCTTCCGTACTCCCGTCAAACGTGATTTATTATTGTGTTGGGTATTCCGTATTTTCTTGGCTTCTGTTGAAAGCAATTCCTCTTTCTCTCTACCTGGTGATATTTTTAACACTTTTTGCAAAAATGCTCAAGTGACGACAGACATTTGTCTGGGAAATTTATAGAGACTCAACTCTTCCTTATAACACTACATTCTGAAGCACAGTTGTTTGCATTCTTCCCCATTTACCTTCCTTGCTTGTCCTCTCTATCTGCTTGTAGTAACTGGGCCACCGTGGCTTGCTCCCTACCGCAGAGGTCGGATATGTATGTTAACCTAAAAACATGGAGACCTATATGGACTAAATATACATTATTTTTTAAACCCTTGTCAATAAATAGCACAAATTTTCAAATATAGCTACATTGAATGATTTTAATCAAGAAAATGGTTCGCAAAATTTTGCCAAAATTCGAGAAAGACTTTTAAACATGGACTTTATGTAATAGGCTGGTATTTGGGCTTTCGGGAGAAAATGCGACTACAACACTCTGAAAATCAAAACTGTTAAAATTATTTACAAATTCTGCCGCTATTGTGTTGTATAAAGATTATAAAATATTACTTTGTCATGCGACTGCGACCATATTAGGAGGATTGCAACACGTTCTTAAATGCAAATACCACTGAAAAAAGGCAAATACCTAGGAAAATCCCATAAAGGTATTTAGCTTTGCTGTCAAAGATCTGCCTTGCTTTATAGGATTCAAAACTTAGTTTATAGAGGTACAAATTGTGCGAAAGCCAAAATAGTAGAACGCTACAATCCGAAATCTAACTACATAAACAGTAATAAATTTATAAAGTAATCTATTAAAATTTGCTTGGCATATACTTGTAACATAAAATATTACGAATAGCTGGAGTTTTAGTATGTGATTTTGCATACATTTCCGAGCCTTGGTTAGGTACGAGTGTCTATTGGAGATGAAAGGCGTTGTCAGCTGAGTGTATTGGTTGAGTATTCTCACCTCTTCTAGTGTAGTAGTAATATGTTAGATGTGTAATATAATAGAGGTTGAATATCTATTTTTGGATGCAGAACGGAGTCCGTGCTCTTTAACCTGCCGAGCCAAAGGATATCGCTTCTTGGCAACTCTCGACAAGAGCGTGATTGATGGAACACCTTGTAAAACCAATCAATTTGATTTACACGTTTGTATCTCTGGAACTTGCACGGTAAGCACTAATTCTCTTTACATAACATACATACACGCATTATTTTACTCAAAACCATTTTCTGGAACGAACCAACATTCATTCTGCATATTCCACTCAGCAACTATCTATTTCACCAGACAATAATTTATATCATGCATATATTACACCCATACGCAGGTGCTGCATCCTTCTCATTTATTTAATACCTATTTACTTTTAAGACATAAGTAGAGTAGCTAAAATTTATTTTCATATATAAATTGAGACAATTTTCTCAATGTCCAATTGTAGCATAGAGTTTGGCTGATGTAGGTCCAAATTGTTCTGCCAAAGTTATTAGAGCTATTAGCAGGTAATGCATCAAAATGTCGTATAAAACTACATAACAAATGTTGTAATTGCTTTCGTATCGTACACTAAACAGATTCAATATTGAGTGAAACTGATTTCCAATAGAGGTCCAGCAAAGGTTGTTTTGTATGCTTATACAGTGTCTGCAGTATAATATTTTAGCTGTACGAATGGACATCCTAGTAAGATGTAAAGCTTTTAAAGTATATAATGTAGCTATTTAGCTACAGCTTTTAAAATTTATTAGGTGATATATAATGTTGGTGTACTTAATATCAAGTACAAAAATGTTATTAGCTAATTTTATGTCGGGACAATACCGATGGAGTAGCTTTCTCATTGAAGCAAAGAATTAGATCGAGTTATGCTAAGTAGGACTAATCACTGGGCTGCACTATTACATCTTACACAGCTGAGTGGACTACATCAGAAAATTGAGGGTTTAAATTCTAATTCTTCCTTTGGCTTTCGAATCATTAACTTCTGATTTGACTTATGAGTCTGCATAGTAATGAAATGACTGGAGGAGAGTCATGAAATGAGTCAAAGTCAAGTCCGGTCCAAGATCCAGAGAGGGTGAAGAAGTGCTTAATTACACTATTGCACTACACACATTAGTATGCATGGACAAGTGGAGTAGATGACACGGCATCCTCAGTCTTCATCACCCAGCCATCCATCCATGCAATGCACTAGGGCTACAAACTAATTGCAAACAAATTGCATTTGTCAATTTATTGATGCTTTCCTAAATGTTATTTATTTGCTGACAACAAACGACTCCCTCACTCGCAAACCTTTTCCCTACTCTCACACTCATACCTAGACACTTTCATTCACAACATCAACTACTAAGTATTCAACTTCAAGATAATAAATGGAAACCCAAGATTGATGGAATTACAAAACATTTAAGCAGATATTATTGAGGCCTAAGAAACTTGAGATTTTAAAAGAATTTAAGAACATTTGAGAGTTTTGGATACAGAAACTAAATAAATTTTGTTTCGGGACTTAAAAGGGAGAGTTCAGGTAAAGGTACAAGAACAGGTAAATGATTTCGAATCATTTATTATACGTAAAGATACAGGCGATGCAATCGATTCTAAACCATGCCCTCATTATAGAGGTTGAATAATCGTGAATTTTATATCTATTAAGTTTAACTCATTCCATGTCCGATTTGTTACAATTTTGCGTATTGATTGTTGATAAAATGCAATAATTTAGTTATTTTTTCGTTTACTTTCGCTTTAATAGCCTTAGGATATCCAACGGGAGTAATGCATAGGTTTTTTTACAAAAAGAGTTTGCTATTTTCTTGCTTGATTGATGGGCATTTACTTCTACTGCTTACATGTTCTGTTCTATGTCTATAATATATACGCGCAAAGCACACACCCCTTAAATATCTGCGTGAAACTTATATACATACCATAAGGATTTACTAAAATGTATAAATATGCGTATATCTAGTACATTACAGACTACAGTTATCTAGTGGTTGTATGTCGGATGTTGAAGTTGATTTAGTCGAATTGGGTCTTTCGTTTAAAGTTTGTTGTTCGGTTGAACTTTACTGATCTGTGGAGTTGGCCTTGACAGTTGTAAAGTGTTTGGTCTAATTGGTATGCATATTGAACTGGATAATGACTGTCAGGAATTTGGCACCTCCGAACTCATTTATTTTCTCCAAGAAATTTATGAGAAATCTCCTCTCCTATGTATTAATGCCCATTAACATTGTCTTCGTCTGCATGTGCTAATAGCAATCTGTATACTGATCCTAATGCAATTAGTAAAAGGGGTAGTTGTTCAAGTGTGAGGCAAGTTCAGGGACGAAGTCGAAAAGATAATCGAATCACGTGAAATGGAAACTGAGTCGACTACCATAAACCACAATTGCAAATGTCAAATCCTCACAGCCATTCATTCTCAGTCCACTCTCTCCGCATTCCATTTCCTACTCTTATCTCTCAAAACTACTATCATCACTTTGCGCTTCTTTTGAGTTCCAAAATCTCTGAATACCTCTCACTCCTACTACCAACACTACAGACATTAAGGCTGCCTTACCACTTTTATCCTATACAACATACAATCATGTCCCGAAAAAAACACTAAACGTTCATTTTATCAAATTAAAAATTTAACAGGGGAAAGTAGTAAAATAAAAATTTTGAATTTAATTAGCGTTGTGAATTAAATACCTATCAAATTATTTTCCCTGAAAGTAAAGTATTTTGATAAAACTTATACAATGGAGAATTGTACAATAATTGTTTTTTTACAAACCTTGTTTTATTTTGTTCTCAAATACACAATGTTTCTACTTCCTAACCGCCGCTGCTAATAATTTTCTCTTTCTCTTACGAAATTCAATGTATGTAGTCTAGGAATTTGACAGTGATCACTTTGGAAAATTATAAAGAGGCGGAAATCAATTCTGTATGTTCTATAAGCCATGAACCTTAAAGAACACCACATAGGTATTGAAGTTATATATTACTGAAAGGTTAGGAAGGCGAAGGTAGCCTTAACTCCAAGGCTTGTGTATGCCTGGAAACAATTCGTCCATCAGATACCAAATGTTCGAATATTTCACAGTGACTCACGCCAAGCCACAAGATTTAGATGCCCGTAGCTTTCTTCCGATTTAATAAATATTGTCTAAAGACGGCGCGAGAGAGAGATTAGGAATCCCGAGGAGTCAGGCAGTGGGTCCTATCAAATGTCAGATCTTTTGCGATGTCATCTAATGACTTTTCAAAATTCGAATTGATTTACACGGCAAGGAATTCGGCAAGGATCATCTACATTCCTTACATTATTTCTGCAATTATATAGTTGAAAGACAATACCAGAGTTTAGTCATATCGTACCGTTTGTATTGACACTCAGTCGTTGCTTGTCTTAAAGTTTCCCATATTTACTATTCACATTTTTCTAGTAGTCGCAGTTCCCAAACCCAATTAAACTCCTTTCACTTAAACGTGAAATACGTACAACGTATTGCAATGTAAAACAAATGCCATTCCCGTTTCGAGTCATGGTTCATGTACTGTAGGTAGTACGTAGTTCCATACAACTGGTAACACATCGTAGAATGTTTTCAAACAACCCGAATTTCAATTGATGGTATATTTGGATTGCTTTGTTACACCTGAGTGTACTAATTATAAGATGAATGGAGGGGTGGATGAAAAACGGACGTCCCGGAGGAATCTCATGGTGGTCCATGTGTGTGAGTGTGAATAAGTCATTCAGTCCAGTTGGAGAGATGCCGACGACTCTCAATTGAGCCATGCACAGATCTCCCAACACGCAGACACACAAATAGTCCACTTACCAGACCAAATAATTCAATTGACACTTTGTCAGACACTTCAGCCGACTGGCTACTCTCATCTTCACTACTAAACTCTTTTAATAACTCAAAAATATCCGTGCGTCTAGCAGTACAAGACAAAACACACCATATCATAATGCAAAGTCTTTTTAGTGGATAAAGTCGAGATTAAGACGATTTAATCTTCCGTAGGTTCAATAATTGTGAAGGGAGAGTGTATTTTAGACCATCACACACTTCTCCCACTTAAAATACTCAATTTACAAAATATTAAGTCAAAATAGTATTATTTGTGACTAGGATTTCTGACAAATGTCATTCATTTCTGTCTCCAATTTTATCCTTTATACTACGCACTGACAGATATGTATACTGGAAGATAAGTAAGATAATAATATATTATATTCCTAAGCATGTTAACTTGATAACTACACGTATAAGATGGACATAATATTAATGATATGCTATATAAAATGTTGTTTGTAGTTTTTGGTGATCTCAAAAGAATTAGTAATCAGTAATAATACGCCGTTTATTGAGTTACTGAATGTCAGTAAGTTACTGAGCAATTTTTGTATAAAACAGCTTCACTTACAACAAAAGAAAATTGTAGGAAAAGTACCCTTGAAAAGTGCAATAAGTAAAGCGTCTCTAAGTGTATAAACAAAATTTTAGTTCCTCCATTTATAATTCAAGCCATTTGATAGCTTAATAAAGAAATGTTGAAGCATATTTTAAGTACATTTTAATCGGTTTTATTTATTCCGCCCTGTGATGTGTTAGTGTATGTGATCTATTTTATGACATTGTTTTGTGATGCCGTCAAGAAATCCCCTCTCTCTCCTCTGACTGTGTATAATGCGTATAATAATTGTCGTCCTGTCATCTTTTATCTGAAACATTAAATAACTAAATTAACTGAATGTAGGAAAGATTTACGAGAGTCACGTCACATGTCAAGGACTAATTCAACCCCGTCGACAACTAATTGAGTTATTTTCTATCGTTTAATGATGATGCCACTTTTTGTTCCATTCCCCCTGTTTTTTGATGTGTAGACTTATCTTTGATGGTCCCATAAAGAAATGACAATTAGACTTGAGTTAATGTTTGCCCGAAATTGATAATTAAATAGACATCGGCTTGGTTGTATTATTTAGTTAGGGCTGTTGCGGAATAAATAGAGAATTCAAGATCAGTCAGTTGGATTGTGACATTGTCGAGTCATTTGAAGGTCACATCTGTCTTTTTTGGTAATGAAATGCTTTAATTTAATATGGAAAATTGCTCATTATGCTCACTCGTAACCATTTCACATGATTCTTTTAAAATCATTAGTTGTTTTGTTAGAGGAGTACTTAATACATGTCCGCATTTGCATACACTTCCATCAAGTGCTTGTTAAATCAACTGTAGCCACACATTTCCCAGATATTAAAAAAACAAATGCATGTAAAATCCCATTTGTATTCCATTTCGTTGTGCTCGTAGGCTTAAGGCCACCTTAGCGGCTCCGACTCCGTCCTATTCCAAAAGAGCATTCAGACACTCTTAAAAGTTTGTAGTCCCTTTCTATTGTTGAAAATCATCATTGAAAATTGCCATTTCAAGCTGCAAAGACTTTTTAAACCTCATTTTTTATCGCTCGGCATATCTGAAATGTCTTTTATGAGGAATTTAACCTGATTTCTTTTAATTTTGACATTTGCAAAAATCTGCTATTTTTATAAGTCAAGCAGTTCAAATTATAACCAAAATACTTTTTTTTTAAATTGTCATGTTTGTATTTTTTCTACTTCAAAATAGGAAAATTTGTATGCTTTGCGTAAGGTCCAGTTTCACTTGCCTAAAGGTAAATTAATTATGATCTCCAAAAAATTCGAATTACTGAAAACTAATTTATTATTTTGTAGCATAGAATAATTTGTCGATACAAACTTCTGCATCCTTGTAGGTTTTCCTTGTTTAAAATATTTGTTATTTAAAAATGAAAAACTAATTTTGGAATTACAAATTTTTTAAAGGTAATTCGTAATTAACCATTAGTAAATGTAGGTTTGTAATAGATGCCAGAGCCAGATAGATGCATTGGATGGGAGAAGGTGGCCTTAAGAAGTGTTGTAATGCAAGAGTGTATAGCAAGGGGAGGCTGATAGGTACACGGTACATTAGTTGACAAGGTAGCTGTATTTACATGAATATTTCATTGGGACTAACTCCTCACTTACTACTGGTTCTTAACAAGCTCATTAAAGAGTCGAGTTTTTTCTCTTAATAGCATTAACCTCCGTAATAAAAATGAATCCACTAATGAATGAGCTGTGAAAATGTTTTCGTAACTAACAACTCTTTCTCCCATTAACTACATCCACATCGCAATCTCATCTGCTACCAATAAAGAACTAAATATCTATACCACTACATGCTACATATTTATAACGTATAGTAGGTAAGTATATATATATATACTAAGTATAAGTATATCTTTTATGATATAAAGTTATTATTAGTAGCTTATCTAAAGGGAGTATAGTTAATATTACGGCTTCAATATTATTATTTCTAAGATGAATTAAATAGATCTAACTGACTACAAACTGCTAAAATATAGAAGTAGACTATAGTTCAATGCATGAGAGCAGTTCGAGATTGAATGTCCGTTCTGTGTATACATCGTCTAATCCAATTACATCAACTAGTATTAAACTTTCTAATCCTCCAGAGACACGAGACAGGCAGAAGGTTCGCAAAAGTTTTGGGATTATACCTTCAGTGCTAATAATTACTGCATCGCCATCCATACCGCTTAATGTAGCTTTTCTGGGGTTCTATCGGAAGATGCAAGAAATTATTTTATTTTTAAGACGGACAAAAATGATACAGAATCTAAATATTTATTCAAAACCCCTGGGGAGAAGTTTCCAACTATGCCATTTCAATTCCAATGGAGACTTCATGGAATTTATAGAAATATTCCATAAAATTCCACATACATACGTTTTTCCAAATGTTACCATTACCGATTTACCCGAAGACTTTGTTCTGTTCTAAAGGGTGGGGATGTGTTACATTTACATCCAGCCTTTCTTTTGTATAAAATATATTTGATTTATGTGATATTTTTTCTATGACATAACTAGTCGATTCCTGACTTTGGACTTCAAAAAAGATTTAAACCAAGATTTTAAGAGCATTTGAATATCACATTGAAGGGTATAATTCTAGAGGGTTGAATTTTATGAGAACTTTAAATCCTGAATTTCGAAGTCATATCCTGTAGAAAATGAAATGTCTCTGAAATGTTTTTTTGATTTGCACAATTTGACGATTCCTTTATGAGTCAAGTGAAAAGTTCTGGGCTTCAACAGATGGGAGAGAGTCTTGTCTGACCAGCACATCGGCATTTTTATATGTTGACTCAATAAATCTTCATAGAATCATCTTTTTAATGATATTATATTATGACGTGCCATGTAATATTGAAGTGGGAGCATAATTAGGTTTAAGTATACTATTACATGCTCAACGTATAAAAAGTTCCACTTCACACACTCAGACAAGTTGCTCATTTGATATGCATATGTTGTACTACGTATATGCTAAGTAGCTAGATGTGGGTAAACTGGATACAGTAGTATGCAGTAGTCATTAGTTTTCTTAACACATAAAACTATCATGACCACTTATTAAATTATCTACGACCTGCATTGCATAATCTTGAGGTTTGTTCCTCTCCATATGTTAGAGTCAATTTTCTCCATGAAGACAGAATACACTGTAGTAAAAGTATAAGTACATTTAATAGTCTTAATCTACCCTAGATTAAATGTTAAAGGACCCGATATGCGTCCTCGATTCTTAATCTTCTATCTCATGTGTTTGTTGCACTTGCTCTTCTTGTGCATGTTACCTCTAGGACTGGAATTTTCTTATCTCCTCTTAATGTCGGCATTTATATTAACTTTCTTTCTAGGTAGAAAATGTCCAGAAACTATTCTGACATTCTTGTAATAAATAAAATTGTGGAGATAAGCAAGGAGAAGGGTTGAAATGTTTTATTAATAAGTAGGAGAATAATAAAGTTGGAATAAGTCTAAGAATAGGAGCGTGTGTGGAGGAAGGTGGTTTGTGTGAGTAGAAAGAGAAGGCAATGCCATCTTGGCCGTGTTAAATCAGGGTGAAGATGAGGGGGAACGCCCACGCATAGCTGAGAGTTGCCTCCGACTGCCTCCAGTCAGCACAAAGCACCAAAATAATCTCACCCAATTTTCTTGCTACTTGCTACACTTCTCATCTGAGTTGGCATGCTTTGGAGATGGAAGGCGCTGCTGCCTCTCCCAACAATCTCAATCACACTTTCACTCACTTTCCTTGCTAAGTTGGTCGGAAATCATTCTCATACAATAGATTTCTGTATGAGATATTAAAACAAATCCCCTTCAGCTGTAACTGAACTCAACGGGATTGTCCCTTTGTACCTTACCTTAAGGGAATATGAATTCTCCTACCTAAAGACCATATTATTAAAATGCCAATTCATGTAAATCAATTTAGAATTGTTGTACGCAAATTAAAGGGACATCATTTCTTATCGAATAGCTTTACTAGTTTATGAGTACTATTTTTAATACTTTTTAATACTTGGTCTTCATTATCCTAAGCCAAAGGGTAGGCGTTGGAAGATAAGAAGGTTAGAAATCAACAACACAGCGGGTAACCTTTGGTATCCTGTAAACTGTCACTAAGTTAAATGGCATTAAGTTTATAGTGCAGTGGTTGCTGTTACTGTTAGTTGCAGTGGTAGGATATTGTACATACGTCAAAACGTGCAAAGTGCAATGCCGTAGTAGGGGAATGAAAGACATACGTCTCTCTGGAGTAGGTTAAGTTAGGAATTCATTCATAGTTTAAAGACAAAACAGAGAAGTGGGTTTTGGCCAAGATCCAAAAATTTTATTTACAAAAATAGTGAGAAAATATTTGTTTACCCCTGTAGCTGTTACCAAAGTAAGAAAATAATCAAGTTGTCCGCTTGCCTCGTGTACTTTTACTACACTGCCCAAAAGTCCATGCCCTGTGTGGCTATACTGCAAAATATTCTGCACTTTAGAGGAAGTGTTCTATGATTGTGCCGATAATGATGGCTCGAGCTATCTATGTATTAAACAAAATCAGAAAATCCTATGGCAGTAACTCTGATTTTATTTTAGATAGTGCTGTCCATGTCTCCTCCAAACAGCGTCGCCAGACACCGCATTGCGAAATGTGAGTTCATCGTATTAGCCATGGCACTAATTTTAGAAATGCTGTCTATGGATGGCGACTGAGTGAGATCGACAGTTTGGAAAGTATTTTGAGAGTTTTTAAAGTCAATAAAGTAGTGTCATGTCTCAGAAGATTACAAATCACAAATGGATTCTGTGGAAACTGAGTCAGAGTCTCAATAACGAAAGTGTTGAGATCCGCAGAGAATGACATGCCATGCCGCTCTGCAAAGTGGGCTACAAATACTACAATATCTACAGGTCGGCACTATTTAGCCACTTTGTGCCTTTTGCTATTTCCGTCTGTCTGTCAAGACTTTCGAACTATACTGCAGTTAGATTATCATGCCTGAGTAGTACAAGTGCTCCGAATTTTTTGAGTTTGGGTTCAGGATTTTATGATTCGCCATAAAAATTGACAATTCGGTTTGGTTTGGTATTCGGTCCTCTGAACAAGCCGAATATTCGTTGTTTGGTATTCGGCAAAGAGGGAATCGCAGCATCCCTATTCCTTAGATATATATTTGCGTTAATAAGGCTTGAGGCAGTTAGAATATAGAGTCTAATAGATCAGTTTGAATTTAATCATTCCTCATCTCGTCTCTAGTTGAATTTCCAACCATGAATCTACCAATGTGACTTTTGTGACTCACTTTTTTTTACCTAGGACGAGCAGAAGATTGTGGATTGCTAATAATGGCACAACTAAGAGATTTAGACGCAAACAATATGCTTATTCTCACTCAATGATGTAGGTAATTTGCGGGGGAACTGAATGTTGTAACAGTCGCTACTTAGTTACATCCGTTTAATATTTTAGTCATAGATATAATTTTAGCTTCATAGCTCATAGGAAGAAGTAGTATAATATTACGGTGTCGATCGAGAGGTGTTGCACTGTGTCAGTGACGGAGATGAGAATAGAAAAGTCGGGCAAAAAAGAGTTTCTTCTGTTGTGAAGTGAACAAGAAAACAAAACGAATGCATGTATAAACAAATATAAAAAGACAGAGTCAAAGTTATTTACCCGATTCTATCTTTATTTCTGCGTCTCTTGGCGCACTCTCTCCCAAATACTCTGTCATGCTATCCTGGTGTGTGTACTAAACCTAAAATACTGGGTACAGGATACTGTATGTAGCTTCTACTCGTACGTACTGCAGAAAAACGTGGCTATCCACAACTCAATGGATTTAATTGAAGTGTATACAAATTGCAAATTTTCCCGCATTGTTGCAAGTATCACGAGAACAATTCCGAGAGAGACAAAATTATAATATCATCACGAGTATATAATGACCTTGTTTGATTGGATGACGTATCAAAAAAAGATAATAATGTCCTAAGGAAAGATTACTGGAATTTTATGTTGATATTGTTGGATGTAGGCGTTGTCATAAAAATGTAATAAAAAAAGGATAATAATGGAGATAACACGTTCTTCGCGTTTTAACGTGATTTACAAATATCCTTGTCACATTGCTTATCCCATTCAACGTTCTAATTTTATAAAAATGTGTCTTGTGCACACCTTTAGTTGTAGGACTGTGAGCAAAAAGAAATATAGTGCAAGTAGTGGGACAAAGAAGATAAATTCCGCCATAACAGCACAAGGTCAAATTGGAGAAAAATATATCACTATAAAGACGCTAACTATTCAATAGATCTTTTGTAACTTTGACCTGGCGCAATTTTTGGAATTTGGCCTACTCTATATTCTCCTTTGTGAGTTTACTCACATTTTAATTACTGCTTTGGATACATTGACGAGCTCGTGTAAACGATCATAATTAACTGTTGTCGGCTGGTTGCTATTTGTAGTAGTTACTTAGTGTAACGAGTAATAAGCAATAATCTGTCGATTCTCTCAATTCACAGCATTCGCAATTATTAGATAAATGGTCACCTAATGTTACATTTGTATCGTTGTCTAACACCGAGATCTTTAATTAGCAGGGGTTAGTGCTTGCTTGAGATTAGATAAATCAGACGTATTTGCTTTGGTTAAGTGGTACTTAGACGTCATAGGTATTATGTATACATATACATTTACATGTAGACGTATGTCGAAGTGGATGCATGTAGGGAGTAGCAGTGGCATTGGGATGTAGTGGGATGATGTAGGTATAAGAGTTTCTTGTTGTCATGTCGGAGTGACTGAGAAGTAGCTAAACATGACAATAAGAGAAATGAGACACCCACTTACATTTCTCTCCTAAATGAGCCTCTTGTTCTTGTCACAAACAAACTATCCATCCACCATACCATTACCTTACACTACTACACACAACTCACAAATACCATACTATCTAATATTATAATGTACTATATGTACCAGTATATAAAATACGGGTATTACTTTATACTCTAAGGGCTGATACACTGCTGCATACTAGCATACTGTATGTAAATAAATATGTAGAGAATATTATAGGTATTACATATATATGTTACAGTGTGTATCCCAACTCGATACGTTTTAAGACACAGTGTATCCAAGCTCATAGGATTTTCAAACGCAGATCAAAATATCAAAAGGGTGCTTCACTGGAACCAAGAATCGTGGAGAATCCTATAAAAATATGTTTTAGATCCGCGATCGTAGTTTAATTATATCTATATCAATAAAATGACTTTCTAAATCTAAACTATACTTTCCAGATGGCAATTTTGTATGTATTAGAACAATGAGTTTGTTTTAGTGCATACGGAGGAGTTGGGATACACATTGTAAGGATGTTGGTGTGGTGGGTCGGGAGTTGGTAAGAGAGCGTGACGACGGGATTCCTCAGAGCACCTCGTCACATTTAAAGGAAGCATTGATTGACATAATCACACATTGGGAGTGACACTCCAGCATTGTCCTCTCGCTCCGACTACCTCGAGAGATGCAAGGCACTTCATCTTCTCCTAGGCATCTCCATTCTCATTCATCACTCTCATCCACCTATACACCTAACACATCAGTTCTATACCTATTTACTACATTCTGTATATTATCAATTACTCTGAACATTCTCGTGGCATGGCCCATTCTATTTAATTTGGCAAGTTCCCCTTTAGAGGAGAGAGAGAGAGATGCATAATGGCAGGTCATTCAGATCAGAGTAAAATGCTTGAGTTAGTAGAGCAATTACAACGTCTCGGTGCATTCAATGAATTGTTTATGTTTCAGAGATTAGTGCAGACGAGTCGTGTGCCGCAGACTTCCTCAACTCCCTCCTATCACAACATTTGCACTACTTACATCACGCAACTGCAACATTCATAATACTACAACGTATTTACTGACACATCCTCAATATCCCTCAATATACGTCTTAACAAGGACATAACCTAATAATATCAGACTAATTGCCATAATTAAAGTTTCCAAGTGATAGTATGCAGGTTTTAAGTTTTTATAATACTTTACACCTGTACTACCTTGCAAATAAGATTATTGAAAAACGGGTAGGTTCCAATAATGTGTCAATAAATTAATTAACAAAATATTTCAGGGAGAGGAGGGGGAGGAGAAATTCATTGTTTAAAGATCAATATTCTTTTAATAGCGTGTGTAAGGAATTATTCACAATGTTGCACTATCAACGTTGCGAGTTGGTGTCCCGGGTGTTTTGTAAAGTGTCGGTATTTTGAGGTGGTTAGTGGTTGCCATTAAGATGGGGTCTGTTTCCTCTAAAGTGATCCTGTGCCCAGTTGAGTTGGGGAAGGCCATTTATCAGTCAGGGAGTTCATTACATTACAGATTGGGTGATTTGGATGGGTTTGCACAATATTGCACATTTGGCATAATCCAACACAGACAACACTCACTACTCAATAATGTGGCCACTACTCTCCTTCCTATCCTAGTTCAACAACTCAGCCACACAACACATTAGTAGGCAGAGTTGGGGCATGTTGGTTAAGGATTGTTGGAGATAGAAGAAAGATTGTGATTACGTGTACGGTGTGCCTCTTGGCTGTCAGATGAGACGGAAGCAGACAGACTTAGACATTTAACACATTTTAACTGAATCATATCCGCAATTACCCAAACAAATCACAGACTCAAATCCTCCCTCAAAATACTCATTTTTATCGCTTTTCCTAAATTCCCAGCTGCTAGTACTCCGTCTTGACATTCTTTAGCCCAACAACTGTCATTGACAACACTCTGTCATTCTGTCTGTCTGTCCATGTGTCTGCAAACCCCATACCTTTCCAAAAACTTTGATTTGGAATACACCAACATAATTTATTTAATATCCATTGGAGTAAAAGCGCCTACATATCATTGGAACGCGTCCTAGGTGTGCCCAAGGTTCTGTGTATAATTCATTGCGAGAGTTTAAAAATATCCGGCACTATGCAAACTAACACTGACACATTACCTGTAAATGGGTGGTCCATAACCTCGGCTGTATGCATTGTAAAAGTTAAGTTTCTGAAAAACCCGACAAATGTGCACACCACTAAATTAGGAAAATAGAGCACACCAATATTCAAATTTTTTGGCCTTATTTCCCACAACTTCACAATTTTTACTATTTTCCACTTTTCCAAGTGTCTTGTAAAACGGGGTGGGACTATCCGACAATATGCCAAGTCAAATTCTTGTAAATGTCATGGTTCAACTCTGTTATTTGCATGCACAATGCACACCTATACACCGTGTACAAGTCTTGATGGAATGCGTAATGAAAATCTACCAATTTGTTCGGAAGCCCATTCGTAGAAGAAGACTAAAAATGTAGTTCCGATACGCTGTACATCCGTTTCTTACGGTTTACTTAATCTGTCATTGGAATTTCTTTCCACCACATCGAAGAAGAAAACCAGACATTCGGAAAAATCACTTTTAATCAGTGTAATATTTCAGTGCAAAATGTACAATGATTTATTTAGCTAATTAAATAATAGCACAAAGTGATCCACTTAAAAATTAGTTTTTCCACCATTCTCTGTAGAGTGCCTACGTAAATCAAAAAATCCCATTCCCATCCATTCTGTACACCTTATTTAGAAACCCGACCTTGAACCAATATAGTTATGCCACGAAGGTCGACATTGACACTGACAGAAAGAATTGCACAAGTAGGCTGGGTTTTGTAAAATTGACTTTCTTTGGAATAACCAAGTATTTTGCAATAATTGAAATGTAGTCCATGACATTGAAATGTGTGTCTGAACACAGCTTTATGGAACATTTTCTCGTACCCATTTTCACAAATCTACACTATACTATCTAATTAGAATTAAACAATCTTAATTTAAGTAAAACAGTTAACCTGGCAGATGTGTGGCCTGCTTGATGGAGATGGAGGGGAAAACCGGCATTGATAAAGCTTGTAAATTTTTAGGGACCCCAAAATTCAAGAATACGGAACGTTTCCCGAAAGTTTTCAAAAAGTCTCTAGCTTTACGCTGTTATATAATATTTTAAGTTGATTTATTTTCGAAAAAAAGGTTATACGAAAAGGAAAGCCAGTTGATTGGGCAAAAGATATTTTGGAAAAATGAATGGAAAGCGTATAGATGTACAATGCATTATAGTTTTCAACTCTCTCCGAAATTTAAAACTCAGTTCTGTATAAATATGTTAAAACTACTGTGTTCTCTAGTTCATGAATGTATTTTCGAATGTTACGTTATAAAGATTTGATGCATTTATACATAAATATATCTCATATGTAGGAGTATCATAAAATATGGAATTGTCTACTAAATGGTAAAAATCATTTGTGACACTTGGCTGTTTTTGAAATATGTAGGTGTTTGAGTTGTTTGTGGCTGGTTGATGTTGACAATAGATAAAATAGGAAATTCTATTTTAAGCGACAGTCTCGTTATTCCTAAGGAATTTACATAATGTCTATGTTTGCAATTGCGAAAGGTTCTTTAGAAGTGGTGTCCTCAGACATGACGTGAGTGGAGAAGAAGATTGAATACAAGTTAGAGATAGAGGATGATATGATCGTCTGGGATTTACAGCGTTTTGCATATAATAATAAATGCACTCCCGCTGCGCCAAACGTCTCGACAGACTCTTTCATGTGTCGACGTCGTCGACTGTCCGACCGACGGCTAATTGACCAACAGAAGCGCCTATGCGCTGACTCACTCACTTACACTCTCATCACTTATCCACATTCTATGTTATCAACACACCCCGGACAGGTATTCCTTTAAAACCCACAAAACATATAACTTTGTATATATTTAGGATAAGTAGGACTCAAAAAGCCAAAATATTTCTTAAAAATTTGTCCTTTCGGAGGGGTTTCATTTTTCAATTCATTTCAAAAGGTTCAAAACGTATAATTTGACCTTTAAACCCGAATATGTTATGCTAATTCGTAGTATGGCCTAATATGGTATATAATAATGCTAAGCAAAAAGTAATTATATATAAAGCGAACGTTACGGCAAGCCGTAACAAAAGCCCGCCCGAGTAAAATGGGTCATAAAAACATAAAAAGTAAATAAATTCGAGAAGCAATTTATTGGCTATCAAAATGAAAAGCAATTCGAAGTATAATGTTGGCTACCAAATTGAATGGACAGACTGAACTATGAGGTTCTTTAATCTCGCTTCCTCAAAAGTCTAAACATGTAAATAAATGTAAATGTGTACAGTGCGTAAATATACAAGTAAAAGTGCACCTGTAAAAAAATGTTGATTTTGGTTTAAAATTTTACCCATGGCAAAAAATTAGCAAATTAAATGGCTTTGGTTAATAGTTTGCAAGTTTCAATTTCTTGCATTTCAATCAAAATGTTATTAAATGGCCTGAAACCTTTCCTTTCCTGAAACTTAATGGCTTTGTGTTAAAAGATTATGGAATTTGAGAAATATAAATGTTTTGAATATTTACTGAAATGTGAGCATCCATCCTGCATATATATTAATCGGATTTAAGGCTGAAACGAAACGGATTAAATCTTTTTAAAAATGAAAAATAAAGCATACCTTTCCGGCTTCTGATTATGAGAAATTCCATAAAACTTCGCAGTTGGGTTTAACACTCCTACTACCCATCACCCAGCCATAATCAACCATCATCCATCATTATCCCAAACTGCATTGGCTTCTGCTTAATAATGCACTTAATTGCATTAGCCATTTCAGACGACGGGATTGGCTTGAAATGATTTAGTTAATAGGGCTCTGTGACATGATCATCATCTGCATGTTTAATGCACTGATTAGTATGTAATGTAAAATGATTTCTTACATTAATATCAATTGCCAACGAAGTCTTCTTTGACTTTTTTAACTACACTTGACTTTGATGCGACAAACAAAAATCAACACGAGACGAGCACGGACTCTGCAATCTGCAACTTCTATTTTACTTCTAAATGACTTAATTACAAGGAATAAATATTTAACGCCGATTTTTATAGTCTCAAACCATTCCTTAGAATGACAAAGTTCAGGATAATTTTTAGAATTCCACCGAGAATTCCATTGATTCATTTCAAGCTCTCGCAAGTTGGATTTTTAGAATTAAAATGCCGACCGTGGTAAATGAAAGAGGTTTCACGGGTTTCTGATTGCAGTCCAGATTAGCACTGGAGAATACATCTATAGATGTGTATCACAGTATTCTCAAATGAATGTATTCGTTTAAAAAAATGTCAAATACTCTACAACTAATGTTTGATATTTTCTGAACCAGATATTGATTGGGCACTTTGACTGGAATTCGCTTATTACGCATCAGACTACAATAAGGATAAAACTGATACAGATTTCAATTGATTGAATGAGATTCTATCAATCAAGAAATATCGTCATTTCATGGTCCGTATAATAATAGTTCATTGCGTCAAGTGTCACGCTGTTCATTGTCACATTGTCATGCATATTTTGTCAGTGCTATTCATTTGTCACATGTTTTGCCATTTGGACAACTTGCATAGATTTAATTATCAAGGTAAGGAGTATTAGATTTCATATAGGGCATTGTAAGGAAAGCTGAAGGGGCATGACGATGTCAGCTATGCAATATGACATTAAATTGAATAACCATTGTCATCACTGCAATTATCTTTCATCCATTCAGTCTCCTTCGGTTGTCATACGCATTGGCGACACTGGGAGGCTCTTTTGTAAAAGGTCAGAAAGTGGGAAACTGAAAATTCTTTCCTAAAATGAGGGACTGGGCAAAATATTTAGAAATTGTTTTTTCAGAATTTTTAAATATTTTTCCGCAGTGGAAAATGTTTTGAGAACTAGGGAAATACTCTCGGAAATGTTATTCCCTCAATTCATTTAAAAAGTAATAATAAAATGCAATGGTGATAGGTAATCACAGTAATCAGGAAATGGTATCCGTCCTCCAGGGATAGAGATGACTTTCATTTTTCCCAAATCAGGAATCGTTCAGGGTGTTTTTGAAATATCATCAGGTGTCAGTTATACTTTTGTGTACATGTAGAAATGCCACACAAGAAATGCAATTAAGAAGAATGCACTACTATTGGTATATCTGTAGAGATGTTAATGCATCTTTGGCCCTTGGCAATTGTGTGGGTGCCATAATTAAATAGCCTTCAATTTACATTCCTGACCTATGCTATATCGTTGTGAACGAGTCAAAACTAGAGGAATTTATAATAAAACATTTACTAGTGTAGTAACGATGCACTTGCACTTGGCTGAAAGGAAATTCGCCAGAGGCTTTACAAACCAAAAGATATAACGAAGGAAATGTAACTAAATAATATACATAATATTATGTACCTCTACGGCTTGAGTATGCTTTTCTACTTTATGCTGCTTTACATGAGAGAGTAAAATCGAAACAAAGTACTATTTTTTACACAGGGCCATTTTGGCCACATGTAGTTTAGACTTTAGACCTATCCTGTTTCAATGTGAATCATTGGAAGTTACGATGAGGATTTTGAGAATTTTATTCTGTTACGTATCCAAGCTGAAGGTCTACGGTGATATTAGCCTTGTAGGTAGGTATGCGAAGATTAATATTGATTGATAGTTGGTTTGTGGATTAGAAATATGGATTTGGTGATTTTGACACTAGTTCGATCCTTAAAGAGGCAACCGTCTCCCAGTCGCCACTTGACCATCATTCTTCCCTGTCTCGTCCAGTTCCCTCGACACCTTCAACAGCCACCTCGTCAAATCCTTGAACCATTTATAAAAGGGAGTGAAGATTTCCTATGTTGACAACAACAAAAGATTTGTTGAGAGGATGACTTGTAGTGACAGAGAACTTACTCGACGATGACACTTCTCTAAGCTCGCTTGATCCCAGTCGGCAGTCGTCCAGCCGTGCCGTCAACAGAACAATAAGTACAATATAATATTATTATGTGGAAGTAAAATGGGAGTTAAATGTTTTTAAAGTTGACATTTGCTAATTCTTGCTAATTCCAACTAAAACCCTAGCAAGTACCGATTGTTACTCCGTCGAAACATTCCTATGGAACTTGGTATTGCATGAGTCACTTTTTGGAGGTTTTGTCAAAATTAAAAAGATTAGCAAGAAAGTTTAATAAACGATTTTGAAGAAAATTGTTGGGAAAAATTAACTTAATGATTCTGGAAATGCAGTCCCAAAATAAATTCTTTAGAGCTCTTGGTAAATTCGAATATTTGGAAATGTGGCAGAATTTCTGGAGATTTTCAACTTTATATTTTCAAAAATGTTTTGCCTCACTTAAAGTTAATCGATTTTTATGCCATAAGGCTCACTCACTTGACAAGCAGATTCTTTATGGTCAGGAGGGCTTAATAATACTAATATCTAATTTGTGAGAAGCTGGAGTGAGGGAGCAAATACAAATCATGACTCCGTATATAAATGTATAAGCTTCGTTATATCCTCTCAGTAATCCTAATATAAAATATTTAGTTCGGGTTTGTGGAATAAACCTATACAGATTACATTTAAATGAAGTGAGTGCCTGGACACATTCGTTAGCTAATCGCTGCTCTGCCTATCAGTCGATCCTCTTAGTCGGCATTCTGGCAAAAGCCTGGTGCAACAAAATCTCTGTCTGAACATTCTTGCAAAAGAAGTTTCTTGGTAGTTGGTTGTGTTTCTCTTTTGACATAACAGTCGACTCTTCTGTAACTAGATACTAAATAGATATTGTCGCATGAGTTCCATAATTCCATACAAATTGTTTTCAAAAATGATGGGCTATTTAGACAAAATATTTGTTAGTAAGGAAAGATATGTCGATATTCATTTGTACACAAAGGAGCTCAGCGATTGTTAAACTATTATTCGCAAAATGGTGATGGCGGAACAGAAAATCAAAGTAAAATTTTCAATCTATCCAGTATACCATCCGAATAAATATCATGTATGCGGGTTGAGTACAATTAAATGATATAGAATATAGAGTATCCAAAAAGGAACGTAACCAGCCAGCCCCACTGACCCGCGACGCTGTATCAGTAGACACGGGTCACATGTAGCGCCATCATTCCTTATAGTCATACTACTAGTAAAGCTTTATTACTACTTATATCTGTTATGATAAGTGTGTCGTCTGTCGCCTTATAGGAGATTACCTGGTGTCTTGACCCTATTATCTCACATTTCAGCTTGACGTTGTTGTGAGTGCACTTACATTAATGCGGGTAATATAGACACCGGGTCTTCTAGTGAATTAAGCATACAGAACGGCAGGCAACCAGCGCACTCTCCAGAAATCGAAGAAAAGAAAATGGCGGGACACCCTCCCCCCGAAAATTTTTCCTAGTTGAGGCCCTGTAATCGGATACCACCAATAGCAATTTTACCTACGCATTTTTGCGGCGTTTTGTCAAGGCCTTAGATATTGTTTCCGTTCAAAAGTTCCGGACGGACAGACAGAATGACAAAACTATAAAATAAGCTACAACGTCTCCTTAATAAATAAGCTGGTCGATTGATCAGAAATTGAGGTGATGGTTCCACTTCCACTTTTTTGTGACGTTTGATTGTGTGCTCGATAAAAAATGTGCTTAATTTGCATACTGGAATTGTGTGGTGACAAAGCAGGAGATGGAGAGTGGCTGGAAGTGGACAAATACAGATAAGCACCGAGTTGCACAAATCGATACACGGTTATCTCCCCATCTTTATCTGACTCTCTACTGACTTCTAAAAGGCTAGATAGGATGATTGGCTCTGGATTGGCATCCTTGTATTTAGTGCCGGTTGGCGAAAGAGAAGGCGGGGTCAACCCAGACAATAAAGTCTTTGAGCTGATGCGATGATTCAATAGAAGATGCTAAGTGAAAAGCCATAAATTGCCCATAAATATCCTCCACTTGACTTTTACTTCTATTGCATTAAATCTTTCCGAGTTTGCAAAATAATGCAATTGTATGCTAACAAATACAAGATGAGCATATAAACTTCTCTTATTTGTCTTCAGTCCCATTACGCCTTTTGTCGGCCGGCACCGCCACAGGCACCGTCAGGGAACAAACTGCACACTCCTTTTTCATAGAAATCTATTCAGCCAATTTCTTACTTAAATTCACTTTGTCATCTCTTTATGCTCAAATGTTTTAGCACGCTAGGACATTTAGCACAATTTTGCGAACTATAAAATTGCAATTACTTTGCAAATTACTTTCTCGTTTCCCTTTAGCATTAGAGGTTGTGGAAAGTTTAAATGGGTTTAAATGATAACGGTCGAAGCAATCAAAAAGCCATCTCCATATTATATACAAAGATATGCTTGAATTTTCACGTTGTGTAGTTTTCAGGAGCAAATATTAACACTTTTTCAAACAGTTCGACCCGTTTTGACCACCAGTCCAGCTAAAAAGCAAAAAAAATGAGGATATAGGAAAAAGCATTGTCTTTTATTAATAAGGTTGGTTTTTTGTTTTTGGGAAAGACGTAGTTGAAGCGTTGCCTTTGAGGCTTACATGAGTAGAGTATGAGATTGCAGTTAAATGATGATATCATTACATCAAGACTGATGGTTATCGTCCATGGTCTTATGGAGACTTGCAATTGTCAACCCACGACACTCTTTATATAGAACAGGTCCTGCTTCTTCCTTCCCCAGCACTGACTAAACTATAACTTAATACATCACGAAATCCTCAAAGATCTTTAAACTCTATTTATATTACATAATAGATTTATACAGATTTTATTTTTCAGCTCTTGTCAGAATTCTTTTCATTTTCTAAATTAGCATCTTCAAATAAACGGACTTTGCGAATTTCAGATTTTAGAATAATATCTTAGTATGAATTAGACAGATTTTAAGTGTAGTTGTTAAACTCGTTTAGAAAGCTCTTGGATGTGTTGAGTGACAAAACTAGAATTTGTTGCAGTAGGTATGTGTAAAAGAAGGGATGATGATAATGTAGGAGAGACAATTATTTCTAGGCTTTGTGTAGGGAGATTCTTGTTGTGCTTAAATAGTTTTGACAAACATAAAGTAGAGTGTCTGCATAAACTATTATTGTGTGCGAATGATTTCTTCTAGGGACAACCTTGTATTATCCTTATCTTCATGGTCTTTCATCGGACGGATTTGTAATTTAGAAGGTACATTTGCATTGATGCAGTGCTTTAGCGTACATGTACTGTACAATAAATATAGTAGTTTTAAATTCAATAGAGAGATAAGCGAAGATGGTCCTCTTTTGGTTGCAATCTCATAAGGATCTGTTGGATGAGCTGGATGTACAACAGAATACTACTGGAAGTGTTGTATCTAATTGTACTGGAAGTAGAAATGTTTTCAGCATCTCAACTCTTCATCTATAGATAGTAGGAGTGACCACCTTTATTTCCATAATTGCATTAAAATCTCCTAAAACCTCGCTTATACACAAAACCTTCCTCCCATTTTTGCACGCCCCCTGCAAAGACAACCATCATGACAGTTTTAGAAAAGCAACCATGCTCTATATTTCAAAATATGATTTAGGTTTAGGAAATAAAAAGCCTGAATGTACAACGTTAAGAGGTTGGTAGAAATTATTTTAGGATATTCGAATCTGTATCAGGAAGTCCCAAATGATAATTAAGGAAATTGGATGGGTGGAAAAAAGGATTGCTCCCTGCAAGGTTGTGGATGAGATTGGAGGAGCGAGTGAGATAGATAAACAGGGAGGAATGAAATGACAAAGGAAAGGCCAAAGGCAAAGCAAATCAATTGGAGTTGATTGTAAAAAGATATTTGACGAAGAAGGAGCTATTGTTGGTTAGATAATCGTGTCTTAGATATCGTCGTGAGTGATGATTGATGATAAATCCTCCTCTGCCCTTCCACTGAATTTAAAACTCAATTGATTTACTAGTTCTCTTAATTCAATAAAACAACGGCTTGCTCCACTTCCCACCCATGCCTTACTTCTTCACACGTGCAATGACATTCCCCATTACCAGCCATCTAGCCTATATCTCTCACTCACTAAATTATACACTGAACTAAACTTTACTAGTAACTGCACTAGTACTGCTATCCGTCCTACGCGTGGGGCAAGATATTAATGATAATCGATCAATTCTATAATTAATTTTCTACCGACTACTAAAACTACTTTTAATTGTGCTCACCGTGTTTATCATGATTACAAGCATTCTCATAAAAAAGATTTAAGTTTTTATTTTTTACCAAATCCACTTTAAGAACTAATTTCTTCTGTGCTGTATTTTCTACGTGATTTGAAATAAGCCTACCTCATTCCATTTTGTGTTTTAAACCTATGTGATTAATTCTGTCACATTCCGTTTTCAGATTAATATTTTAGAAATGTTAACTATCTAGATTTTCTACATAACTGTTTGTAAATGTAAGTTTGAGAGAGTTTGGTGAGAAAATGTAGAATTCTCTTCTATTCTCTTATTATTCAGATTATTCATTCTATCGAACCTTCGTGGAAGTCATACTTCACATCCATTACCTAAATATTCACGCACGGGAGCAAGTTACTTCAAACATAATGAAAACGAATGAACTGAATCTCTAGAGCTGATCTCTAAAATGGGGGACATTTCAGACTTTCGATAAACAGTACACTTCAATGTCATTAAGGTGTGCGACCAGCCAGAATGATTTATGAAACTAGAGCTTCGTTTAGGGAAAAAGTTTTCATGGCAGCATTGTGCACTTACCTGATTCAGTGAGAATTGCCAAATGGAATTTATCATCTTTATAAGTCACCACAGGAAAAGCAAATTTTTGGTTGTCCAAATACCATAAGTCTGCTTCTATCGGAAATATTCAGTCTACAATTACAAATTCTGGTTTATATCAATACAAAAGTACAAACAGACTGTTGTACGTACTTTTGTAGAAGTATATATACCCCGTTATGTAATAAATAGATTATTTGGTAGATAAAAATTCTAATAATTTAAAGCAGGTAACGGTAGGGACAGTCATAGGTCGATATGACAAAGTTGCAAAGTCGCATCTTTCAGAAAGAGTTATGATGTTGAATGGATTGAAATGGTAATTTTAAGTGATGAGTTGTATTTCAGAGCATGAATAATTGAACTTGAGGAATATTGTAATTGAACTTGAAAACGAGAGGATTTAAGAAACTGTTTTTATTAGATGTATAAGTACACACACTAAATGTATGTAGTGTATGTATTTAGGAGATGAAGAAAGGAGTCGGGTGAGGTGAGGGTGGGGCTTAGTGCGTGAGTCAAAGTCTCAGTTTTGCTAACTTTTGTTAGTGTCGCCAGTGGACGGATATAGAAAAGTTGGCAGTACAAAAGGAGTACGTGCCTCGCACTTGTTTTCTTTTCCGTGGCATGTCATCCACTAATATTAACAATTTATGCATCCCATGAAACTGAATTTAATATGCAATATCCTTCTGACTAGTCTCATTATGCCTCCGTCTCTCTCTTAACAGGTGAATACACTGATACATTCTTTTATTTTATTCTCTTTTAATTCTATGCACTTGTTTGCTTTATGACTTTATACTATACGGACATGGAAAAACACTAACAAAAAGCCATTACAAAAAGCCCACCCCATTAAGGGAGCTGCTCGGGGAACCCACAAATTTTTGATTTTTTATGCAAAAATATCTTTATTTTCTTCGATTTTAGAGAGGATGGACGGTACCAAAAAGCTCTCCTTTTCTGTGGACCTTTTCTTAGAAAATCTTGTATTCTAAAAATATGTCTGACTAAGTATTACAATTTTGGTGTGAATTACATTAGCCAATAATATAAATGGAAAATGTTCTATTACAATACAATTACACAATCTGCACCCAGACAATTCTTGTATATTTGTAGGCGTAGCTCAGCTCCAGTTGTTCGATTGCCTGCCTATACACTAAAATGCATAAACGAGAGAGAGCATAGTATTATACCATTCTTGTGCATAAGTTTCATAAGTGTTTAGGTAAGTATAAATAAAAATTAAAAGGACGCATGACTGCTTCTGGGACGAAGGGATTAAAATCAAATGCATTTTTGATATGTCATTCAAAAATGCTTTTAAAACTAGTGTAAAGCCCGTGATAACGATACAAACTCCACAGGTTTGAATATATACAGTCCTTTTATCTTTTCAGATACGATTCTTGTCCAGGTATCGTTTAATGGGCCTCTAAATATTTTATCATATTTTGAAAGTATTTAATATAATTGAGGAAGTAATTTAACTACTAAGTAGCAGAAAATAATATTGTAATTCAATAACCATGTTCGATACTGTTCTTGATCATGTTTTAAACGAGCTTTAGCATGTAATCTATTGTTACATCTTACAAGTACAAATAGCAAGTACATCTATTTATTTATATATATTATGTAATGATCACAACAATGTCTACATGTCTATGGTAAACAGTTTGACTTGTTTTGCAGTAGTGGAGAAGTGGATAAGAGGTTTGAGTTGTGGACTAGCATGGCATGGCATCGCTCTGCATGAGCTGTCGCTAATAAAGCACTCTCTAGCTAAACGATTCTTTCTGTTTGAACTGTGCAGCCAGAGCTAGATCGTAGTAGTCAATAGTCAGGGTCAGAAAATGGAAACAAAGCCAGTGCATACAAATAGGTAGCTGACAATAACTGCATTGCCATAATAACACTACTGCCGACCAAAGACCGGAAATGCAAGCTCAAATTAATCTTAGCCCAATAAGCAACTTTGATCAGTTAGCTACTGTAGAATCGGAGGAATCCAAACTATTCAGTATTTGAAATTGTATCAACTGGGTTAGAGTAACCCCGGTACTAAGTTATTGTTCCTTTCCTGACCATGACCATGTATTACCCTATTTATCTAACTTTTCCAGCTCATTTTTAATACCATTAATTTATCCTCTGTTCTTGGCTGACGAAGCAGTGAGCTGCGAAGGAATCGTGACTGGAGAAGATTAGACCACCCAATTAGCTTGGTGGGTGGTCTAATGATTCTCAATCACGATTTCTTCGCAGCTCATTGCTTCGCCATAGCAAAGAATAAAAGACCAATTAGTGGGATTAAAAATGAACTGGAAAAGTTAGCTGAATATGATAATAATCATGACCAATATGCATTTCCCAGAATTATATTGTGTTTACTGAAGCTACAGTTTATATTCATTCCATTAACACAATAAGTGAGACAGAAAGGGTTAGTGCGAATTATAGATCATAACATGTTAAAAATCCGACACCTTTAGTTTTCCCTTCCCCATACGGTAAAGTTAATATTTTACTTTCTCAAACTGAGATTGCCTTAAAAGAGTGTTTCATGTTACAACTTTTAATTAAGTGTTTCTGTAGAATTGATGCAGCTTCTTTTACAGCAGCAATTTGCTTTTGCTCTAAATCGGCAATTATAGTGAACATACTTTTAGCTAGGTTTATAAGAAAATATTATTTATTGCTGCTTGGCATTTGCATTAGCGATATTTTAATGAAGCTACATTTCCTGCCTTTTATTTCGGACGATCTTTTCTTTCAATTTGCATTGGAGCTGAAGTAATCTGTGTGTTCGTGTAGTGTAGGTACACATATTGTACTAATATTGTTGAAGTTAGTGAGTATTTATCGTTACTTTGTATTCAGAGACACAAAACATTCATTTGGTGTGAGTGAGAATCTTGTTAGCAGAGCACAAGTTCCGTTTTCTTTGGATGAGAGTGAGTGGCTGGATGTGATGTGAATACTACTGAGTGTGCCCACTGCTAAGCTGCATTTTTAATATCCTAATAGAGTTGAGGCAAAATTAAGTTACATCATGGCATCAACCACAACAGTGAATTATGCAGCAGAGAGTAAACATCACAGACAGAGTAGATCTAGATGCATGATGCATATCCCTTGTAGCAGTTCAAGTCAGCACCACTCGACTCACTCACTCAGGTATTTAGCAGGTACTATCCAAGATAAAAGATGCAAGACAAGAGATACAAAGAAGCACAATAATCCAGTTCACTTTCCGTTGTTGTTGTTTGTTGTGACTTGGCTTATGCTTGGTAGTGGACCACTTGACTTAACTTAGCTGCACACACAAAACACTCGCACACTCAATTTAGGGGAGGGAGAGGAGACTCTATACCCTCCCCCAAATTCAACAACAAATTATTGTAAAATCTAAAGACATCTTTAGCCTAAAATTCCAAAACGATTTTCAATTTGCGACAATGTTTACAATCGATTTGGACTTAGGACTTTTATATGTAGGTTGCCAATTTTAGAAATGGCACAGTGCTAACAATTTTCAGCCCGTTTATTCCCATTTCTATCAAAAATTCAAATACTACGAATTTTCGTAGAATATAATTTCATTTCATTCCCTTTCGAAAATACTAAGAGAGCACTAGATCGGTGGGAAGAGATAATGGAGAATGAGGAGGAAGACGAGAAGAAAGTTATTCGTTTAGTTAGAACAAGTGACGGCCACCACCTAATCGAATGAATAATGAATTGCAACGAAGCGAAGGTGTTTCTTGGGAATCGACATCAAAGTCTCACTCGTTGAATTCCTTGGCTCTCCTCTTCTGTACACAACAACAGTGTGCTAAATACCATTTACCGCTTACCAGCGGCAACTGCTTTTTAATGCCAATTTAATGCCTCTATATCTAATACTACCTAAAAAGTGGTCGACGCTACGTACAAAAATTCTAAAATATATACCTATTTCGTAAAACTAATCTCCTTCACCATGATTTTTTTCATAGAGACATTTATACCACCAAACTAGTTTTTACCATTTATACCACAGCAATGGTAAAAACCTTAAAAGTAAAAATTTTCGTACACTGCTGACAAAACCAGAGTTTTTGGAGTGTAGCTAATTCGAATTTTTGTTAGAGTCAGCCCAGACAGACTACATTACTTACTCTCTGATAAAATTTCAGTCATCTTACAACAATAATGCACCACGAAGTGCCTAGAGGAATCTCTTGTGCATCAAGAGCTTTTCCGAAAATACGCTATCTGAAAACACACTAAATAATATTATTTCCTTCAATTCCAAGCAAATTCTAAAGGTTTTTTAAACATTTACAAAAAGTGGAAGAGGAGTTTTTCTTCGCTGTATGTGATTACTGTTTCTGTCTGTCTGGAGGTCTCTGTACACGACAATTTTCGAACGGTTTGAACTTAGACTGTTCTTTTCAGGGTACAATCTTGAATAATAGGAATTCGTAAATTGGCAAAATTTGTCACATCCATCCTCTGTTTGGCGAAGGGGATCCGAAACTAAAAATAGCTACATTCATCATATACAGTCGTATAATAACTTTTTGGAAAGAGAAAAGGTTCAGGGACACTTCTATATACGTTACAGTCACCCTCTGACAGGGGTGGGGGTATAGAAATATTTAAAATCGAAGTCGATCTCGTTCGAGATTTGGCAATTTTATAAACTGTCCAATGCTAGATGTTAGTCAGAGGACATTTCCGCATTTTTCCGTTTTACAATGGATTATTTAAGTTAGAAAGATAGGTCAAATATGTATTTCAGTTTGTAGTACATTTTTTATTCAATAATTAGTGGCGTATCGGATTTGCGGCGTCTATGAATCTGTGATACTAGCATGGATTAGTGTAACAAAGCATAATAGCCATCTGATTGCCTCTTCTGCCCGTCTTCATCACTCATCACTAATACTCACATCTCAGGGAATTGTGTCAGATCCCTTGGACGGGTCTCTTCAACTCAAGCAATGAGGACGCGAGGGACTCGGAGGAATCAATGGACAGAAGATCAGTCATCTCCTTTTTATTGGTCAATGGAGACAAATCCCCAGCCTCCCATTTCTCATTATCCCACATAGACTTCGGCATCCGAAGGGACTAAATTATATCAGTGAGCATGATTCTTGCCGATTTTTTGTATTTTAGCCGACAACTCCAAACGACTCAGAACCAGACACCAAACTAAACATATTTGCATTTTTAGAGTCAAGCTCAGAAAGCTTCAAACAATTATGCCAAATAGGATTGAAACTTTGTAATTTGGGTACAAGGTCACAATGCTTAATTTATCCTGTTGAGTAGACAATGCTTGAAGAATTTCACTCAGTGGCTTACGCACTTAGATGCCCTTATAGGATGCCCCCATAAGACTAATGCCTGTGGATATGCACATTTGTGTTTTCCTTTGCTCATCTTGGGTTCTCATTATCATTATTATCTCGTGGATTCGACCATTTGCATACATTTGCTGGATCACTGCCGACTTGTACCGTAATATTGTTTTCTCTGCTTTTCGTCTAGCTCGGTTGACTCAGCCAGGCAAACGAAGTACAACTAAGTATCTATTATAATATTGTGTCCTTATAATCCCTAGCTTATCTTTAGTACTTTTACATTCTTTCTAGTGTAATCTGATACTGATCTATCTGTATTTTTGATATCCGTCCTATCTAGGAGACGCGTGACGATCTATGCATTCGCCAAGATATAGATAATAAAAGTGAAGCTACTTCAGCCTATTACAATATTTCTTTTCTACAATTGACCAAAAACTCCGACAAACGACACTCGATATTTAAATTGGTCAGTCGGTTGTCTATCGTGAATTTTGGGTTTTTTAAATCTAGGTTTGTATTTAATGGACTAAGTTTCCCGAGTGTAGATAGAAACATAATATTTCAGTCTTGTGGCTCTCACAACGTTTACTAACAACATTCATAAACTAAAATAAGACAAGTGAGGAAGTCGACGGGAGGGATTTCCTACCAGCTCTGTTACATCTAGATTAATTGACACTCAAATTCAGAGCAGTTGGCAACTTTTATAAACATATATATCATGATCTTTATTCATATACCTATAGTAATGTATTATGTGCATAATCTCTTCGTTATCCGTGTGCACACAATTAAGTTTACTAAGCCCGTCCCTAAGGATATACATTTTGGCATGTGAGTGAGCTGGGTATGCGGGTGATAAAGACATTAGTAAGATCATAATGCGTACGTAAACATCGATTGTTTCTGATTCTTTGAATGCTTTCGCTTCCTACACTTCGTATAGCAGACTATAAGGAATCGGGTGTCACTTAATCCGCCTTCAGAATAAAGGAATCTGTCTGTAATACATTTCTTTATATTAAGGCTGCCTCGACAATGCGCAAAACATTCATATATCATCTATATGAGAAGTTTTAATTAAAAAAATATTTGCCGTTTTGCAGTTGTGGTCCTAAAAAGTGTCATTTTTAAAAATGTATTCGAGGTGGGAAATGGGTACATGCATTCCATTTTTGTTCCATTTAGGCCCAAATAAAAATGTGCAGAATTTTAAATATTTGGACGAGTAAATTTTGAAATCTGGTACCTCCAAATGGGGTACCTCAAGTACAGAACACGCAATGGAACAGAAACCTGGGACGATCTAAATGAATACGGCCATACCCACTATGTGCTAAGAGTTTATTTATCATTGCGTACTCCATGAAAATGTCTTGCCGCAGTCGCGCTTTGTTGTCGGGACAGCCTTAATCGTCTGCTATTTAGTCGAGGTAGGAGAAATAAAAAGTAAATTGTTGGCGTACCTACGCTAAGCTTAGAGATTAACCTTAAGAATATTTTCTGAACAGAGGATAAAGTATCTGCATATTTTAAAGACATTTATTTCTTGATTTGTCGTATGTTAGTATTAATTATATCAAAACAGATTAATTCAAAATCATTAGCTTAATGTGAACATGGTTTTTATATTGGCGAAAAAGGCAGGACTTCTTGAAGACATTTCCCCTTAAGTAAAAAGAGTTTAAAAGTCTGTGTAAGGAATTGTTTTTTTTGTAGGTGTTTCTTGGTTCTTCTGTTAGAGGATGCAAATATTTGTTATGTAAAAAGCCCTATTGTTTGGAGATGTAAGAGTAGTTAGTGAGTTGTATGCAAATTGCAGAGAAATGATACTATTTAGTCGAGAGTCAAATCCTCGTCGTCTGGCTTCTATTACATTTCATATCTAAGAAGTAAGCCCAAGAAATGGAAGGAGGAAAGTCCATATACTTCTTTAGTGCCGTGTCTTGGCAGAAAAACGCTTTTTATTTTCTTGTACTCACTCCACTCTCCTCAATACTAGTACAACTGGAACAGCACACACTACAATAGGGCTTTTCAACCCTCGCCAGTTATTTCTAAACACACAATCAGATTATCAGATATCGTACAAATAGTTGAAAAACCACAACTTGTCAACAAATTTTTGGCAACAGAATCGGTGTTAACAATTTCCCATTGATTTGGCTACTGCAGACCTCCTTATTGTGGCAAACCCTGTGACGTTTCAAATTGGCGGATTTTTAACAAAACTTTTGACTTTTGGCTATTGTACCACAGCGCAAAGTTGAGATTAGATAGGAATTAAATTTTTTTCTCTTTCCAAACTTGCCCTTCTTTAAGCACGACTTTGATGGAGTTTTGGATCTTCCCATTTTGTTGGGCTTCGGAAAATTTTGAAAAATGTGGGAAATATTCAAAGTAAAGCCAAAATATTTTTGGCGCAATTTCGGCTCTAACTTCCCATTTCTTCGTAATAACCACATTTCCGAATGGGCATTTGAAACTTTCCCATTAATGATATTTCCCAGTCAAAACCTTGAATCTTGACTTGCCCCTGTACTGCAAGTGACAACGACAAGATGCATTTGCAAATAAAAATAGTAGAATTCTAATTAAAATAATTAATTTTTAGTCGAAAATTTTTTAGCCATTGCAAAGGAACAGATGATTTCCAATACAATATTTTTGGTGATTGAGGCAAGAACAAAGTTGCATTGAATTAGGAGTTAGGATTATAATCGCACAAGATTGTGTTGGGTGAATTGCCCTAATGTGAAGTGTATACTACTCACATATAAAACCAGAAGGAAGACTGCGTCGACTACACACATACACAGAGCATTCACTGGGATTCAAGGCTTGTAGTAGTAGAGTGGAGTGGCATTACAATATTATAACAAGAAAGCAGTCTTGTTCTTCTGGCTCTTGTGATCTGCTTCTTTATGCCGTGTGTCTTAAGGAGATGTGGAGTTATGCAAGTTGCTTAGTTCCATCTCAGCATTTGGCAAGTCTCATCCTCCCATTCATTGCTAATCATTCCCACTTTCCCCAGACTTGTTCCTTCCTGGACAATATTATCATTTATTGTTATTGTAGTGTGTGAGTGAGTGAGGATCATCAATCAGAGATCCGAGTTGAGTGACTCTTATAGTAGGACAGGTAACGTCATCATCATTGATGTGAGTCGTGCAGATACGTAATCTCAATCTGATCGACTGAGGGGAGAGAGAGAGTGAGTTCGTTTATTTGAAAAACAGTTCGACTGACTTCACCGTTCATTCACCGAAATCCAGGGCATCTTTGTCAAAGAAATGTCAAGTTGAGACTCCAAGATCAGATCTGCATTCAGCTGACTCCACTCACTGGCATTTAAATACAATCATCTCCACTCGACTAAATCCTCCGCACATCTCATCTCTATCTACAATTTGGTCATTATTAATGGATTTCATTAGCATTTGGGACTGTCTCACATCACCTCCAACTGCTCTTTGAAAATCCCGTCTCCCATCAATATTTCAAAAATAGAGGTCGGACCGTTGTAACTAAGCACATTTTGAATAAATTGAAAACTGTTTTTATTGCACTTTAAAATCATAAAAAATAGCCTGGAAATTTCTTTTTCGCCATTTCATTTTTAATTTCTTTCTCCAGGTATAAATTCTTGATCGAAATATTAAAAAATTACACCGTTTTTCAGCTTAAAATATTTCATGTGCAAATCATACATTTTTTATGACAACAAACCTCAAGTCAGATAAAAACATCTTTTTTAAAGAATTTTTTTGTATTGTACTGAACGAAAAGGTCGGACCTCTATATTGAAAAGTATTTTTGTGTAAGGTGATCTTTGGAGAGTCTTGAACTTGACTGCTCTACAATCCAAACAGATATTACAAGTGTTGGAGTTGTGCTTGTGGCGTGTAGGACTGTGTTGGTGGTGGTTGTGAATGGGGCAGTGTGGAATTAAAGTTGCGTGCTGTTATTGTATCCAGTGGATTTGATTTCATTTGACATCTGTCCGTCACGTCAGACTGTCCCCACATAATTTATGATCATCTAGTTACTCTTTTGTGGTGAGGTGAGAGAGATGATGGAGGAGGAGCAGGGATGGAATAAAAAAAGGGGAGATGTCACCGGGAGGAGCAGGAACAAGGCACAAGGAATCTATTTCGCAGTCATAATCATCTTGCTCGGATGCGATGTAAGCACTTTTACTCCACAATTCTTCATACTCCACTAACTTCTATTTATTACCCTTCCCTTATACAAAGGTAAAGTTCCTGTAGGTGCAATTACAAATAGAACCTGGATGGATTTATTAGACTCGGACATGGAAAAAGTTCATACATTCAAGTATTAAGGACAAAAGCTTCCTAACTCATTCTGTCCATCCTATTCATTTAGATTCCTTACTTACAGTTCTGAAAACGTAATTTTTTTAAATCTATTTTTTTAATTTTATGGGTCAAGTTTCTGAAATTATGGAATAGATTGTAAAGGTTTGCAATTTAGTTTCATGCCCGAGTTAAGTATTGGAGATAGAATATCGAATGGATTGAGGATTGGGTAGCGGAAGAAGATGTACTAATACTAAAAAGTATTATTATTATTACAAGTAGTTCGTTGGATGTTGGTAGCTGCTGTTTGCTAGCCAATTCCTCTCTTTTCATGATGATAATAATACGAGTTCAGATTCAGATTTGTGGTTGTGGAGTCAGTGGGATCATGCAGAGTCAGCAACGGAGTAGGAAAACATTCTGGGATGAGTTACGCATCTCATAAGGATGTCATATGATATTTCCGTGTTATGCATCATCTCCAATTTGCACATCTTCACTGAAATGTCCACGTCACAGTGTTTGGTTTTTTTTTCATATTTTCACCGGTCAAAAGGGTTGATGAATCAGCCTGTTTTAACAGTCACTTTAAGAAACTGATTCAGTAACCTTACGATACGACGAAATCACATCTGATTCATTCCTAATGCAAAAAATCATTTTCATCTCTTTAAATATTATACTCCATAAAATGTTGAATCAAAAAATTTTATACGTTTTGACGTCATCATTTTTGAAAGTGTTTTTACCCTGCCGTTTTGACCACTATGAGAGGCATAATAGACAGCCCACCCAGGCAGGATAGAACTACATATTCCACTGCCTTTACTACTGCCACGATTGGTATGATGATGATGAGTGCATCAATCACTCTCTTCCGTCTCATCATTCCGTCGTCCCACCCAACCAAATTACAAGATATTCAACCCATTACAAATATTGACATACTGTCACAAATTCTCAAATCTTATTCCCTGTAATTCATGAATCAAATACATATTCAATAATCAGTACTCGGATATCTATTTAAAAAATAGAGCATTTTTAAATTGGTATGGCATCTGACATCCCACGTAATTATAAGTTCAATGAAATCATTGAAATCGAAGAATATTTATATTATTTTATGCCATGATGCCCCTAGATTAATGATTCCAATTTTTGGCGTGGCATAAAATGTCGTTTAATATACTATTATGTCAACTTTCATCCCTATCGAAAAATCGGCACAACTCTAAAAATTCTAACCTAGCAGTGTCATTGCATAATGAAATGTTACAATGTAAATTCAGAACAAAATTTAATTTTCAATAAATGTTTTGAAGGTCTAATGTCAGGATTTTATTAATGAAGTAGTAGCAAAAAAATTAATTAAATATTGTGCAACATGTTTTCGTAACGTATAAAATGTAAGGCAAATTATTAAAATAATTAGTGAAGGGTAAACCTGTCCAATTTTGTAAATTAAATATCTTTTCAAAAGATAATTAAAATGAATTTTCTTTAAAAAAGGATAAAAAACCTTATACTATGTGTTTTACGTAAATCAACATTTAAAATCATCTCGCTTGGCTTATAAATCAATATTATGGTAAACTCATTTTGGGGCTTTAAACTTCCTAAATTCAATGATGGAGGACTTTTACCTAGACCTATATTATCAACAAAAGAAAAAGGTAACAAGAATATGCAACACTGAATGGGTTAGGGATATAAAATTCTGGTTGAGAGATATGGTATTGTGTAAGAGTATAATGAATGACTGCATTTCCGAGGTCTGACACGAGGAGTAGAGGGGTGTTTGGTAAAATATGATTATGGTCATTGGTATCTGGATTTCGGACATTTATTAGAATGTTAATAACTGTGATAGGATGTGTTGGTGTTGTAAAAATAGAAAAAGTGTGCGTAAATATGATGTGTGTGTCTATGAATCTGTTATTGCTAATCTTCTTCTATTCTATTAGTTTTTCAAAGTGGCAAAAACTGTTTTTGGATTAGTCTATGGCTTTCATTGAATTGCATTCGCGAACTGGTTGACAGTTTTATTGGTCTTCCTACTTTAGTCACATCTATCCATCTTCTATATACTACATCTATATCTATATATACATCTATAACTAGTGTAAATGTATGTATGTGGTTTGCATTTGTTGTCCTGTCTCCATAAGTAAGATGAATCTACCCACCTCCTCATCCTCACTTGCATCTTCTTCTTCATTATCTCACATTCACACTCCCAACCATCTATTCTATTTACTGCTTCTATAATCTAGTACAATAATAACGTCTTCTTACAAAGATCCAAAAGTGTAACTGAATAATTATCCTGTCTTCTTCTCAACAACACACTCTTCCTTTATCAATCTCAATACAGGGTCTCCAGCATCAATCTCTCTCCTTATATACTATAGTCCCTACTACTAGTCTTCTGCCAAACCAATCGAAACGAGTGCCGATTCTCCCTACAAATTTTTCAACTTTTTTAATTCTCCGGAAAATCCAATCCTGAATTCGATAAAAGTCGATTAAAAAGGTTGTAAAACCGTGAAAATGGATTAAAAATCCTCCACTCGAAAAAATTGATTTGAAATGCTTGTAAAACCAAAAAATGGTAAAATACTATAACCAAAAATAATAAAATGCTGTGAAACTGACGGAAAAGTTTGTTTGTATATTTTTCTGATTTTAATTTTCCTTAGGGTAATAAAAGTTAGACTATCAGCAATGGGTTATTTAAGCTTCGAATGACAAATGAAGCTTGTGATGTTAAATGAAAGAGGAGAGAGAGTAGACACCCTGTAGCATACATAGGCCGAGTTAGCCATGTCATTGCAGTATCTTGTTTAATGTACATGTTCATTGTAGGAATCTTGGGTACACTGGAATGGAGTCTTATTCCAGTTCCTGAATTATCTGTTCTCTTTATTTTCGCTCCCGAATTTGTTTTTGAAATTGCAACAACTTTGCAACTTCCGGGAAATATTCTTTGAGTTTTACAGCGTAAAGGTTTTAGTCGTTAATTTCTACTCATGTAACTCCTATGCTCTCTCCTCTAACGATAAGTGTACATCTTTACATCTTTTTCTTGCATATCCAAATGGAATGTGTATTTACTTTCATCTTCTAATTGAATTTTTTCGTTCGTCTCTGGTTTGCAAACTCCTGATTGCACTTTTAGCTCGCTGACTTTTACTTTTATAAACATGTCAGGCCGTCCTAAAAATTCTTGAAAATTACTGCGTAGTAAAAATTATTTTGCGTACTAAAAGTGCGGATTTTTCCGACTTTTAATGCATGTCACTTTGCTAATCTGCTGAGCGTGGTAAACAGAGCCGAGCCTGCTCTCAACGCCACGAGGAGGATTAGGTTACCAGATTCATCCGACCCACTCCATTCCATTTGAAGATGCATCTAGAACAAAAATCTTAAATTCATTGATTTTTACTGCAAAAATAATAATTCAAAAAGGATATTGGTAGAAAGGAAATTGTAAAATATAAATATAAATGGAGGTTTACATGATTTAGAAAGTTTCTTCTGAATATATGCAAAAATGAAGTAATATTTTCTATAAACCCTAGTTTATAGTACACGTCTCACGAAGTTAAAGTGAAATTAAAGTGTAATATTCCAATGATGTAAAACAACATTAACATTTTTAAAATTAGACGCTATTGACATTTAAGTGTCCAAATCAAATTCTGATGTCATTTCGATCTTTAATATTAGATGGTTTTTTCTCCTTATCACTAAATCGGCAATAAATAAACTCACAATTCTATTTTCTGCTTGACTTCCTACTGCTACCTATTATGACGTCAAAAATTCTTTAATTTCCAAGTTTGAATCCATTCTTGAAGATTCTCACCTTCATTTCACAGTTTTCATATTATAAATGTAATCACGACGGCGTTATCCTTCCATGGTAAACACGTTGTGGATCATGTACTATTAACTAAGCTTGAATGTGTTTCTTATTTGATTTAATTGATTTCTCAATGTTGATTAAGACCCTGTATTGATTATCAAAAATTGTTTTAGCTGAAAAGATATGAAGTTGACCTGAAGTCGACAATGGAATTAGACAAATGTGTAAATAAATAGAGATAGTGGTTTCCTAATTTTGAGTGTTCGGAAATGAGTGATGGGATAGTGGATGATGGATTGCTGCCATCAGCGCTGGTGCATGGCTACAAATAAATATTAAAATAGAAATATGACATGACTTTATAATTTCTGGGGGTGATGAATCTATTTGTGGAAGGACATACAGCCATCTGATTTATTTCTTGTTCAGTCATCAGTCTGTCTACTCTATCCACTGTATCCACTATTCTAATTCCGTCTGTGATGCTCATTAGTATGTACTCGTGGAGGATCTCTTGCCATTTTATCTCTCAAACAATATATTTATAGTGTCAACAGCTATTTATTAAGTTTCCCAATTATTATTACATCTAAAAGATTTTAAAAAATCGTTGAAATAACTTGCCGATTGAATTACAGTCAATCAAGACTGGCTCTATCTTTGAATACACTTGCTCACTTACAGTTACAACTCATATTTGCAGATTTTTATGGAAGTTTCAACAAAATGATATACACTTCTCTGTAAATGTAATATGATGTAAAATTATGTAAAATGTAAAATGTAAAATGATGCTTCTAATGTTTTGTATCAATACTAAGTTAGCTAGTTTCAATATATTTTGGTTATTATCATTACTTATAACGTTTTAATTTGTAAATTCTTTTAAATTCTCAAGTCGCTAAATTTGTTATCACGAAGATGAGAATGCAGGAATTAGAAAGAATGAATTATATGAATTGGCATCTAAGGTCTAGCAGCTAGTAGTCTATAGGAGATAATATGACTCGAATTAAGACTCGTGCACATAACTACTCTTATAGCTTGGTGTAAATGTAGAATATTATTTAATGATTGATGACACCGACTGCGATTTGAACATTCTACATAATATGAATGTTTGGGGAGTGCTTGTATTAGAGACAGAGTTACATGCATGATGCAGTTTCCAAATATTTTAAGTGGATTAAGTTAAGTACGTCGGATTTTCAGTTGCGGCTCTTCTGAACTCTAATACCACGATATATTTTGATCGGAACGGACAGAGGCAGACATCCCATGCATTCATTACTAACTGCACTGCATCGCCTGATTCATGAGATTTGTGCATTGTAGTATGTCTACATATTATGCCATGAGTCTGTCTATTTTGTTAGGAGAGGGATAGCAAATTGACTAGGCTGTTTGGGCAGCAAAAATATTTTTGACGAAATTCCATGCAAGGATTTCAAAAATTTTGTCTTGAACCATAGATTTAGTAAAAATACAAAAAGTCTCCAAAATTAACTATAAATATCCAAGAATTATTTTTCAAAAATCAATTAAAATTACTAAAACGATAATCCTTACTCATCCAATGTAGTTGCAGCAATTGAGATGCAATTTTCGATGTCTCTATAATGACTTTTTAGAAGAAAACTGTACGAATACATTTTTACCATTAAAATAAACAACGTAAATGATACAAATTATTGTAACTCTAAAATTTCCAAACTCTATCCTTAAAATTAGCATCAAAATTAAGCCTACTTGGAATTCTTAAACGGTCTTTTCAAAAGTTTATTTTGGTTGATAAAGGGACTAGTGAATATGTACACGTCCCAAATGTAAATTGTAGTTATTTTTTGTAGAGTTAAATTATGGTTGATTCCCTCACACGTTCGCTTGTATTCGTCACGGGAGATTATGAGTCTAAGTAGGTGTTGATTCAGTGAAATGAATGGAAGAATCACTCATCTCCATGTACATACACAAATATGATTATTACAACAACAATTTTTATACGTCAACTTTAATCCAATTTGTTGTCTGCATATTCTGCATAATGTGCACGAGGTTAAACAAACTGGGGGCATAATATAATATGAAATGAAGGAATCTCCATCTTCAGAGCTACAGACATGCACATAAATTGCAACTGCACTCCTGGCTGGCATCATTCATCCTGATCTATATCTACATCTACTTATTATCTATATCTATCTACATAAATATTATGGCAACCTGGTAGGTACTCCAGCCCTGAGAGACAGACAATTGCTAAACCACTAACTGACCACAACAGGGTTCCTAAAAACATACCACTTATCCTCCTTTTTCGGGTTACGCACCTCTTCATGAACTAAATAAACATAAATTAATTAATCAGATCTTTTTTAAAGTACCTTTACCTTGTTTTAGTAGAAATTCCAAAAAACACGTTTTTAATACTCTATATGTATTAAATTAAATAGGCAATATGAAAAACCCAATCGCAAAACTTGGAGTTTTTCAAATGATGACTAAGATATTTGGGGTTTTTCAGAAATACATTCAATTTTGGGGTTTGTCAAAATTTTTTTGAATTTTGGGATTTTAAAAATATATCTTGAATGTTGGGGGTTTTCAGAAATATTTGAATTTTGGGATTTTTAAATATCTTGAATGTTGGAGGTTTTCAGAAATATTTTGAATTTTGATGATTTTCAAAAATATTTAGAATTTTTAGGATTTTCTAAAATATTTAGAATTTTGGGGTTTTTAAAATATATCTTGAATGTTGGGGTTTTTCAAAAAAATTTAGAATATTTAATGTTTTCAGAAATGTCTTTTTTCAAAAAATATGTTCTTTTTCAAAGAAATGTAATGAATTTAGAAAAAGTTTTTCATACTTTCCCAAAAAGTACTTGCATCTTCTCTTATGATTTTTATTTTAACAATTTTTGAATGATAAAAAAGATTGATAATTTTATTATTAGATTAAAAGAGTGTTGGGTGGTTGGGGGAGCTAAGAATCTGTTGAGTTGAGAACCCTGGCTGTGTTATTTACCTGAGTTGGAGCAGACACTCCCCTGAACGGGAACTCATTTGCAATTACTGACATTGGATATAAAATGGTACATACCTACGACATGATTACTATTGAGGAAACAAGATAAAAATATTGTAATGAATTTAGGAGGATGGTTCAAGAGAACTTTAATAAATGGCCATTATCTCAACTGGTATTGAACAGCCGAAGACCTATTATCTAGATCCTTACAATAAGTTACTATATTATGTATGCATTAAACATTGACGAGACCTTCTGTGATCCCAGAGCTACGTCCCGAATCTCCCGAATCTCCACTATTCAAACAATAATTAATTAATTACATATTTTACAATAGTAAACAAGGGCATAATTAATTAATTTTTGCACCTTGCCCTATGTAATTTGTTTCATTTCATCTCCATCGATTCCACTTTATTTCTCCTGATCCAACCCGGATCCTGTTCCATCTAAGTAGTCTTCTATTGATTCAATGTATCTGTTCCGGATCATTTCTCATTGATCCATCAGATGTTCCCCTGATCCAACTTTCTCCCCATCTGTCTCACACAAAATAATATTTATTAAAATCCCTTGCGCATGTGCGAGATAGTAGAAGACACTAAAAAAATAAATAATAAGATTAAACCTCCTGTCTACTAGTATAATATAAAAATCCTATAATTATATGTGGTTTAGTGAGTCTGAGTTGACATGGCCCCACTCACTGCATTTTTTTCGTGTAAACTGGAAAGCGAGAGTTGAGTGGACATAAAGCGAGTGTTGAGTCTGTTCTTGGCTGATTTGATGATCCATCCATCTCCACATTTCGTCGCGTCCCTATTTGTATATATGCATAATAAATGTCTATATAAGAAGATGAGTCTATAACCATTTGTAGTCCATCGTCGTGACTTGCAACTTAAACCTTTGCATATCATTATCTCCTCTACTCCAACTACCTACCACATGTCTAACAGCATAAACATTGTAAAACAGAGCTTTATGCTATAAGTGAGTTCCCAATGGGCCCAAAAGCCAAAGAAAAAGTTAGCCGACGATAATATGAGAACAAGTGCAGTCCAAGTCCTAATACCCGCTAAATCCTAAGGATGTAAGATATTGTCTGAGTGTCAATGTTATTACCTTCTTTGAATACCATCTGAATTCTCCATAATATTTCTTAACAGTTGTCGGCTAAATTGTAGTTTGGCTTTTGGGCCCTTAACTTGGAAATTTTCTTTTCAATGGCTTATTATTAGTCCGATTGTAGCCAATAGCTTATATCAAATTGTAATCAACACAACGTTAAACTCCTCCCGGAAAAGTATCTCCTATACATTGCATTGGAGTATCTGTATTAATTTCCCCCTGAAATACTTGTCAATAATCAGTATTGCTTTTACAAAATTAAAAAATGCAAATTGGCTATGAAAGGTGATTTTTTGTTCTTTGTTTACGTATACTATCTAATAACTGAAAAAAGTTTTCTCTCTCTGGTAATTACAACGTGCAACGAAGAGAATGTAAAGCTAGTTATTACTGGGCATCACTATCATCAGTTGCGAACAAGTTATTTGGCTAAGGAGTAGAGTTTAGATAATAGATATTCGTTTTATGACGAAGAAATCTGCCAAAATGAAATTGACGTTTTTGTAAATAGATGGATGTAGGTGAGACTAAAAGGTATTTATTTATACTCACCACGTAAGCCATTTTTAGACGGGAATGTGCAGCACTCTCACTCGACCCACGTTACACTTCCCGTACACCTGTCTCTCTTCCGTTTCATCCACTCATCCTCCTCCCATCCACCAAAAACTGGAGCAGCAGATCATCATTCACACCAATTCATCTCACCCATTACCACTTAACCAAAACAACAATCATAATCACTTCATCTTCACATGATCTTATTCATCCCTACATCAGACAGGCACTACTCATTTTGCAAAAAATACCAAACTAACTTTTTTCGATAACACCTAAGAAATGTATGTAGAGAAAACACTCGTTTTTCACAGGGCCAAAGTAATATTTTCAAATCAAATTAGGGAAAATGCAAGCAATACTTTTTCAAAACCTCAAGAATAAGCAAGCATAAATGCAAAGCCCAAAGCAATGTTTTCGCAAAACCCAAAGGGAATTTTTCCATCGCAATTTCCTACTTGTTTGTTTATGGTGGTTATTTGACTGTTTCAAAGACCATACTCCATTAAACCTAAAAGTTTAGAATAATGTTTTGGCAAGGCTAGTAGAAAATTTGCATCAGACAAAGTATTATCATAGGAGGTATAATTAAGAGAGCATTCTGGTATTGTGGAGTGGTTGCATTTATTGCATTGTGTATCGGATGGACTAGAGTGGACCCCCAACCGAAGGATGTTCAAGTGACAGTCTCTGGGGTTAAGTAGTCAAGTGATTGTTCTTATCCATCTCCCGTTTCGCATTCCTTTTCATTCGATATCAACCTACTCTTTGTATATTTGTGTTGGCTTTCTATGGCATTAGAAGACCAACCCAATGACTCGCACTAAATTCCCTATCTTGATATTTACAGGGTGTCTGTAATCTATTTAGCACTCCAATAATCCCTATTTCTTTACACTAATAGTCGTCAAAACTGAAAGCATATCCCAGTACACTAGATGAAAATATACATCTTGGACTTTAAAAAGCCCATCCCGGAATTCAAAATATCATTTTTCACCAAAACGCTTCTCGCGAATATGTTTTGTTATAGATTCCATCATTTTCGCCAACATGAAACAGTCTACCGAAATAGATATCTAAATTGGATAGCTTAGGGCACCCTGTAGTATTATTAGTTGCAGTTGCTGTACAATATCATGTAGAAAAGCTAAGTGTATGAAGGATGCAGATGCATGCAAAATGCAGTGGAATTTATGACCTGAGAGGGAATCGAATCTTGTTTTCGTCTTCGTCGTCACTAAGGTGTAAGACAAAGTCAACAGAGTCTTAAATAACACAAAGTCAGACATTCAAGGTCGTAGTGGTCAGAGGGACAAATATAACCAACTTGAGACATTTGCCAGAACTAAAAGTTCCAAGAAAATTTAGTCTCGGATTTTAAAGGTACGATTGATGGGATTAATGTACATTTAATATGCATGAATTCCCTGACTCTGGCTGGTTATTCATAGTATGAATTGCACTTACTGTATCATCATACCTACACAGTGCTTTATTAGTCAACACAAGCATATCTAGTCCCCACATGATAATTCACTTAAATCTTTTACTTTTAAGTAGAGATCCTTCAGTTACCCAACTCACTTTAAAAACCACAAGTGAATTCAAAAGTTAATTCATTAAATAGAAATAAGGGCATGGGTTATATTAGTCCCTTCTAAAAAATCCAAGGTATGTCCTTAGTTCTTGTGCATAATTGGTGGCGGGAGTTTTGAAAAATGGTTCGATGCTACAAATTGTTCTCCCGTTTCTGTATTAGAATAACTTCATAATTTTCCAGATTCATGACAACAATTTGCAATCCAATGCATGGTTATAATAAGAAAGTGTTTTAAAATTTAGGTTATGGGCTATATGCAGGCAATATTTCGGAGACTCGAGGGACCTACATAACCAAATTCAAAAAATAACAGCATCGCGGCCGCTAATTAGGTATATTTAAGGGTGTCTCCTTCCGAGATTGATTTTTTGGCTGCTGTAGTCCTATCCTATCTTAAAAGTAGTTATCCGTGCACCCAGTGCCTTAGTCCCACCGGTTCCATGCAAGTACATGGATATCCCGGGTTTTGCATTTGAGTGATTATGGATGTAAGGTCTACGTTGACAAGCATTGGAAGGTAGTAGTGGAGTGCAGTATGCATATGTCTTTTGGTGGTGGTGGGACGGATTGCATAAATAGTTAGAAGACGTGTCCATGACTTTATTTGTCATATCTGAGTGGAGTCATAGATCTGTGTACATAAATAGGTGAGTGAGATGCTTAATAATTCATGGCAAGGCATGGCCTGGCATGGTAGGTTCATTCATGTTAATACATTTAGTCCTGCTTTAATTGGCATGGTGGTTGCTTGGCAAGTGAAATCCAAAGCCAGTCCAGCCAGACAACTCTGGCCTTCATCAGCCACAAACATAAACCAAATGTCTCTCCTCGCATCGTCATCAGCCGCAGAGTCAGATGGCGAAGATGCGGGTACGTACAGCTACAGACGTGATTAATGCACATGCCATTGACACGCATAATTAAAATTAAAAGTGAACTCTATACACACCGTACCATTAATATAAGAAAACAATGTATCCTTGGGAGTCACTGCACTGCTCCCTGACTCAACCCATACTGCAGCTTTTCTTATAGCGTATAATCATATCACGTTTTATGACTATTTATTCTATTAATTTGTTACATTAATTAAATATCACCAGCTTCCATCCGACTACCTCATAGTAGTGTTTTATTTCATCTGGCTTTCTAGATTTTAGCCAGCCACCCCGCCTATAATCGCCTTAAATGGTATAAAATAGCATAAAATTATCAAAAATTCCACTACACTAAAATACATCTCTTGAAAAAGTATTCCCTAATTACCTTAGCTTTTAAAATGCTTTACAAACCCAATGTTACTGCAACCATTTCAAAAAATTCTTTTTCTTGAATTAATTTTTATTTTTAGCGATTCTAGACCATTTTAGCCACTGGGCAACAAAAATTGTAGCCAGAAACTAGTCATTTTTAGCCAATACCTGTGCAATAGTGGCTATTCAAAGATTGGTTCAGAGATGAGTGAAAATCCTCAAATCTCAAATACCACTCAAATACCTCTAGGTTAATATTCGGCTGCATATAATTCTCTCTCAACTAGCACTCTGTGCCAATTACAAAAAGGTGTATTTTTTGTAAAGCTATCCAATGGTATTTCAAAACTGACTTGTCAATGTATACACAAATGTATAAACCTTTCTTGTAGTTGATTAAATGTGATTAGAGAATAGAAAAGTAAAAGTCTGATATCCCTCCATTCATTTTAATGTCAATTGGTAGAAGTAATACTTTAAAGTGATCTACTGTCAATGTGTTTACATTATTGTTAAGTATTTAGTACTATTAGGTAGAGAGTTAAAAGGATTGTAATAAAGACTAATGAACTGCAAGGTTGGCAATTGTATGTAACTAGTCGATAAATATTATTTGACCAAGTACAATACTTACAATGAGATATCTCATATTCTTGTTCAGGTACTCTTTGTAACGTTGAGTACCTTATCAAGCCACGCACTCTCTCGTTATCTGTCGGTGACTCTTTTTGTGCGAAGGTCAATTTCAATTGCCGTGTTGATAGGAAACCCAAATAACATTTTGGAAGTTCATTGTTAGGACAATGTCAGCTAATTAGCAATGTCAATACGTGCTTTGCGTAATCCACTCTCTAAATACATTCTAAATACACAGCAGGCCTTAGCTTACTCTTACTCTTCTAAACAATATAATAATATTTAGATTTATAACATCGGCCTTTTCAGATTGTGTATAGTTCAAGTATAATCAGACATGGCACTTGAAATATTTCGCTTGAAATAAATAGGTGAAATTTTTGAAATATTTCGCGAAATATTTCACTTACGCTTTCCTTGAAAAATGAAATATTTGAAATAAATGAAATAAATAGGGTACATGGCATTTATTTCAATTTATTTCAATTTATTTCAAGTGAAATAAATTAACTGCGCATGTCTATACACATGCGCGTTTAATTTATTTCATTTATTTCAAAAATTTCATTTATTTCATTTTTCGCGAAATATTTCAAATATTTCACTTTTCAAGAAATATTTCCTGAAAAATGAAATAAATGCCATGTCTGAGTATAATATAAACGAATTCAGTAACAAATAAGATTTTTACAATTTTTAAGAGTGCATGTATTGAGTACCTATTAATAGACATCTCTCCCTCTCTCCTATCTGGCCTTAACCTTTTAATTTGTAGATGCCTAATAGTCAAGGATAGCGCTTATTATGATTTATTATAATGGATGTCGTCTATATGTATATACAATGGCCATATAGCTATATATTGTATAATATTACGTATATAGACAGTAGCGAATGGAGATTTAGTATATAAGAGTAGAGTGAGAGAGGTCAAACAAGATCCTGAAGTGTTCATGGATTACCTTTCGTGTGTGCACAAATTATAATATATTATAAGTGTATTGCATAAGGATAGGGCAGCATAATGAAATGTAAGACAGGCAATAATTGTCTTTATTAGTCTGAATTGAAATTTAATATTATGCGGATGTAGCCAGCGTGGTCATTAAAACAAATGGCGAATTCAGTTTGGCATGGACAAGTCCTCGGTCAGGTTTTTCAAGTTTAATTCCTAATTTAGAATTGTCTCAGTCGACGCTCTCTCTCTCTCTCGTCCTCGCTCATCTTCACTATCTCTCCCATCGCAGACGACGAGGAAGCCAAAAAGTCAACTCCATAGTTCATTCATATGATTAGTGAGGAATGCCACTTACCTTTAACATACCCTAAATCCTCTTAGACGCAACTCATTTATTCTATTTAGTTATATTTAAATTTGAAATCCTCTAGCTTGGATGTTCCCGTTGCATACCTGCAAACGAATATCACGAATATTTTTCTGCTGTACAAAATCGAACCAAAAGTTTTTAAAACTATTTCGTTCAATTTTTTTAAAGTTTTTTCCACTTACAATTTGTGATTTGATGGTGTTTTCAGATCATTTACAAAAAAGGTCATTTTGGTACTCAACCTAACTGTTTTCTAAAATTCCAAACTGCTCTCAGCGTTTGTGAATTATATTGAAATATTTGATGTTTGAGTGCGTGAAATAGGACAAGTACGGGTGTGTGTAGTAGCGACAATTTTTACTTGCACATATTTCAAGGAAATGCTGCAATAAAAGGAAGTCTGTGTGCGTGGGTGAGATTGTAATTGTAGCATGTCCTTCATTGAACTTGGCCCACCTTAGCACGATCACAATATTTCACAAGTTTACCCGTTGCGAATTTAAAGAATTGCTGCTCATTCACTCACCAACCTTAGTTACTACTTGCTACAATACAAAGCAGGTTACGTTACGACTTGGACCCCCCTGTATGGTAAAAAAAGTGGTTTACCGAGATGTATGCATGGCAGAAATGGGAAAAATAAATAATACATAACAATAATTGCATAAATAGTCGTGATTTTTAATGGCCATAGTTATAGTAGTAAAAGCTAACACTATGTTTATTATGTATGTATGTATATTTTTATATACTAATGCAATGGATAATTAAAAATGGTCTGTTTTGTAAGTAGCCTGGGTTTAATTTTTTGACTTTAGGCAGCCACTAGGTCAATGGTCATTTTAACCAGTTATTATAACATGTTGTAAGGCATGGATATCATTTAAGACGTCTTCAAACCCTGTGATAAATTAGCATTCCTTTTAAGGGTGTCTCGACCTGGACGCAAAGCTAATTTTGTGTTAATTTCAGAAGAAGATGTCTTTTGCTTTTCAAGAGTAACTTATTGGCATTTTTGCGCAGAATAAGCTTACATTTTTCTAAATTTTAAATACCAAATAAATTGAAACTAATCAAAAATCTACATCTACTTCGCCAAACCTGCATAGTTCTGACCTTCTATTACCAGAGCAGGTTTATTATCCCCAACCAACAGCACATGATAGAGTTTTACCATCCGAGGCAGCCTTAAATACACATAATCTAAAGAGCATTGCCTGTATAAAAGATGTTTTTCATTAATCTGAAGTAGATTTAAAAATACATGATACTTTAGCATTGTAAGGAGATCCCTGTTTCGTTTTATAATTTATTGATGGTAGGATATGAGTTCCGCTAAGGATTTCTTGTTTTCTGATGGACAGAAATGGCTTATCGCATGCCAACTTAATTTATCTTGTGAATTAAGAGCGACGCAAAATTTTCTAATGGGTTTTATTGGTCCTGTCTGAAGTTAAAGGATGACTCTTTCATTGGCAGCGACGATAATTTAATGAGCGGCTGAGCTTTTGGCAAATCAACCCCATCCATCCAGTATAATGGTAGAGGCAAGCAAGACAAACGTTTTTGGTCAGGTAGGACATGGGCATGTAAATCGGCTTAAGTCATTGATATATTGTACTCCTTGTATCTAAGCAGCCCTTTACTGTTGGGCATTTCACCGACTGTCGCTCTAAAGAGACCAAAATTATAACTCCTTCTTATTTCATGCCTATTTGCAATAAATTCAATTAAAATCTACGTCATTTGACGGGTAATTAAATTGTCAATTTAATTCCAGTTAAGAAATGTTTTAAATTCAAAATTTTGAATTCATTAACATTTTGATTAAGTTTTGGGTGTATTTTAGCCTATTTCTTTTTTCATTTTAATTGAGCTGAATGAACAAATTTTTTTCAGTTCAAATTCTGTGAGCTGTAGCTGTGGTTCTGACCATGACCGTTTTGAGCACAGATGGTTTAGACAAAGCATGACTGAATAGCAATTTCATTTCGTGTCTCTCGTCTTTTGGAATGTCATTTCTTATTTTCTCAGCCTACTTCTTTATTAGGAAGAGATGGAAATGGCGATCCATTCTGCACAGTATAGAGTAGGTTGAGTATAGGTATAGCAGATCTAGTTAGTAATTAAAGAGATTAGTAATCGAAGGAGACGACATCACATTAGCATAGATACCTGCTCGAATTCATTTTCTGTGTTTTCTCTACACAAAATAAAAACAATCGATTTTTATCAATTTTTATTCATGTCGCCCTATACCCACCATCCCCACCCACTTTGTACACCTGTAATACTACTGTAGATCTGAATTCCTTCTTAAGCACCAAATGGTAATACTACAACTACATGAAAACCATGTACAGAGTAACCAGAATCTACTGCCTCCGCGCTAAACTTATCCCTATCCTCTTCACTTGTAAGAACATCCGATTCAACGTCTAATTACTGATTTTCAACCTTGTAGTTGCTTTTGTTTCACGGATTTCCCAAGAAATCATAAAAAAGTTCCAATCATCTAGTTACTCTAATTAAAAGATCATTTTTAAGCAGAATTTTTATGCAACGTCGGCCTTAATTCCAATCGATAATTGAAAAACGATGTTTATAAATTTTTCCAGATTTTTAAATAATGTGTTATTGTGGGTGTGATGTTGAGAGAGTGAGAGTGATGGAGACCCTGTACATGTCAGCAATGCAGAAGTGAAGTTGTGCAGCGTGTCTTTATCATATCTGGTTGGTTGGTGTAGATTAAGTAGGTTGCCTGTCGTAGTCCTGCATATTATAAGTAGTTGTACAATTTAGATAAGCGTGTGTAGTACAAGGATGGACGGTTGAGAGTCAAAGGAAGATGCTTTATTAAGAGTCTGGTCACTTGAGGAGTAAATAAATGGACTTGCACACTCGCACTGGGTGACTGACTGACTGAAGGACAAAAAATTGGTAGACCAAGAGGAGCCAGAGAAATCCAACAGCCAAAAACACCGAGAGATTATAAGATTAGCATTTCCCTGATACACAGCACTACATAGAGAAATGCCCTCATAGACACGCAAATATTAATCCATGTCTCTCCTACAGTGTCTATCAAAACTCGGTCTGTTTTAAAACACACTGGCTGTATTAAAACAATTTCAAATTGCAAAATATGATTGGATGAAAATTGCTCCCGATAGAATTCAATTCAACATGCAGCACCTCATAAAAGTAGTTCAGAATATTAGTCCCTGTAATATTTGTGAAATATTTACAATTTAAGCCATAAAACTACGAAATTTGACAAAAGTAAACTAAATATAATATTTTAAACATCATGATGGAATGCATTTAAAAATCATTATTTTTAATACACACTGTAACATACAGTAAGCTATAATATGCTATGCAAATAGCAGCAAATGTTCATCTCTTTTTATATCCCCTATAATATAATATTCCCCCTTTCAGACTCTTTATTGACATTTCTGCAATGCACTATTTAGTTTGTCCATCTCAGAAGAATACAATTTCCCTGCAGAATAACCAATCTATGAATTTAAATGGCCATCTGTCAATTAGCAATTGAGGAAACCAGGCGACCCAAAAATATGAAAAGGATCCTGGGAAATAAAATTTTCTTCGAGACTAAAAAGATACGTCTACGTGCTTTAATGGAGTCACCTTTTGCCATTTGGATTTAAACGCATCAAGTACATGCAATGCACTACCTGGGAACAATCTCCCTATCTGCTACAAAGACCTTGCGTAGCAGGAGATTGTGGTCATTTTTAAAAAGTAGTTTTCAGTGACTGGAATAAGAGCTACAGATGGTAGTCTAATATTATAAAGAAGTATAAAGATAAAAGGTAAATGTTGATTTGTGACAGAGGGTATTTATTTGCAGAATTGAATTTAAATGTGTGATTACGGGTAATTAGAATGCGAGGAGGGTGATGATATGTGCACCATGTCACTGCTCCAGACAGCAAGGTTTCTTCAGCAGGAGATGCCAGTTGTTTGGTGGTCCTGGAATAGCGAGTATCATTGTATGGGATAAGTTGAGTTCATTAGGGACTGCATTATGCGTGGAGTTGGTTGGATTGTCCAGAAAGTGTTTAATGTCCAGGCAGCTGCTGATTAGCGCACAATGAGTATGTGACTCCATTTGATTTTTCGTTTGTTCACAGGCGATTGGATGTGACGGGATTGCAGGTTCACAAAGACGACTGGATCGGTGCGGCATTTGTGGAGGCGATAACTCAACCTGCCGCGTGGTCTCTGGAATTTTCACCCGACCACAGGTATCCCTTCAACAATAACCTATTATACTCACTCTATTCTATACTATACTAATACTACTACACTGGTATATAATGTATATTATATACAGTGTCCTTTTATTTGTAACACAATTTCTCATCTAAGAATTTTACTGCCGAGATTTAGGACCATATTTTAATCATTAAACAAAATAACTCTGCTGTTATTTATATTGGTGTTTCCTATTCACACAAGTGTTACATAGAATACATACACAAGAGGGAAGGGAGTGAGAACTCTTATAAGATTATTCTATGCAGCTATACTAGAGATGTTTTTGTGTTGATTTGGTGTTGATCTACAGCCTTACCCATTTGTTTAACTACACCAATAAAATTCTTTCTTCTTGTTTGGCCCTAATTTTGTAACCTGCAATACAAAGTAATGTGACATTCACTACTTCCACAACCTGTGCATAGTACTGTTTGTATTAAAACTCTCCGTTTGTATTCAAATATACCAGAAACGTGACACAAAATCTCACAAGCCTCCATATCAATTAAATTGTTAATTTCTAAATTGTCATCCATTCAATTAACAGATTAAATTATGTCTTCCTTTTTATTTCAGATATTTATGGTTTCGTTTTCAAAATAATATATCATCCCTTATGGAATCATTTAGCCTCAATCCACTTTTCGTTTTGTGTACGAAATAGTCTCAATGCCCCAAACAAAAAGTGGATTGAGACTAAAAATGTTTTCTTAAGGTATGATATATTTCCTCAATTTAGGATTTTGGATGATCTAATAAATTTTAAAGTTGGGGAGACTGGGGATAGTGTACGAATGGGGATAGTGTACGAACTAAAGAATTTTCAAGTAATCCGTAATGTTTTTGGTGTACAAAATTTTTAAAATACTAAGTATTTCTTGGAATACATCATAGCAAAAAATTGTAGAAATCCGATTCATACAGGGTTTTAAAAAAATGAAACTGTCAAAAATGAGTCAAAAAACATGCAAAAGTAAACTTCCAAGGGTTCACTTTAATTTGCTCAAAGATGTATTTCAAGGATTCTGAAGAGTAAGAATTTTTTGACAGAGACAAAATATTCTTATAAGTGATCTCAAACTCTTTTTGATACTTACATTGTCAATGTTTTCAAAGGAAAAATATTTATGGCGACAAAGTCATGATGGGTATAGTTGACGAAAATTTGCATTATCGCTTGCCATAATAATAGTTTTACGCCTATATTGCAATTTTGAGTCACAAGTCATTCCTCATCCACATATAAGAGTGATCGATGCATTCATTATTTTCTCCAAACCCGGAAGTTGAAAAATACTTAGTCAAAGTTCATAAAATAAGGAAATCCATCATATTCATGAATTTTAATTAAAGAAATGTAGAAAAGTCGACAGCTGGGGCAAATAGAAAAATCCCTCCGTGACAACCTTCACAAAAGGAGCAACTTTGAAGAAAAAAATGAAAAGATGAAAATATTAATCTTTTGTTCCCACTAAAATTATTTCGTCCACTATCCCCATGGTATTCGTACACTATACCCAGTGCTGGGTATAGTATACGAAAAATGTTGCATTTACCAAATAAAATATTGTACTTCAGATTGTGACCCAAAAAATTTTGAAAAATACGTAAACTACATCTAACAATATACACTTCAGATTCATATTATAAAATTAATTTATTTTGCATAATGCGATTTTATAAAATTATCTAAACAAAAAGTTCGTACACTATCCCCAGTCTCCCCTTCTGCTTTTTGAATTCCCTCAGAACACTTCAACCTACATTTAGTAAAAATACAGATTAATTTGAATTGGAGAATTTTTTGTAGATGAACCTGGTATGTTTGTATACAGACGGTGTTTCAATACAAACTGCAGTGGTGGATCTTGCTTCATTTGGTGGGTATAGAGATGGACCACCTTCTGTAGCCTTATGATTTATTTAATGTCCTCCTCGGTGGTTTCTTTTGTAGCTCCCATTCACACGTAGAGACGACATAAATAATTATAAGTGCCCTGTCTCTCTTCTTCTGTCCTTCATTCCTGTTATAATTACTAAGGGAGAGCTGAAATGACTCTAACCTTAACTCTTTCCCATCAACCCGAGTTATCTTTCAGCACATTTGAAACCCATTTCTGTACAAATAAATAGTTATCCTTCAGTGCATTTTGATGTGCTCAAAGAAACATTTGCATAGGGTTCGCTACAACTTTAGCCATTTACGGACTATACGTATCAGTAAGCCATTCAAACCATCTTTTTCCAGACCAAATGAGTTTCAGAAAATCCCAATAGTCGTTTTTCAAGATTTTGAAAAAGTTTGGAAATCGACACCATTTTTCAAAATAAAATTTGAGGCTCTGGGTAAGTTTGAAATCGGGCATATTATTTGGAAAAGACTTAAGTAATGACTAATAGGTATTCTTATTTAGGGATACATCTAAATGTGGGCGAAATGTGCTGAAATATAACTTGGGTGTCGCATTCCTAGTGCATTACTCTTTCCTGCGAGTCAAGTTCATTCTTCTTTTAAAAAGACATTCAGGAATTTGGTTTACGATCTCAACAAATGCAACTCTTTTGTCAAAATTTTTATAAGTCGAAGCATTCTTTCCATTTGTTGTTGCTTCTTCTAAGACATCAGGACCAGATTAAACTTTAGAATTTGAACACCCATTTAATTATTTAAGCCTAAGATTTATACTCGTAATTATGTTACATGCCCCAATTCATCCCATAGTCTCTTTCTAACATCCAAAGCACCTATTTATTATAAGATGACATTGTCTAGCCGTATAACCTCAATAGTAAAACTATCTACATAGACATTTAACACACTTTAGCACATTATTAAGTTAAATTCAAAGTCTGAATTATAAAATCGGATTTTTAAGGAATGTTTTGCCATTATGACACTACAAGACATCCATTTAGTATATACTTGGGTATTATATAATAAAAAAATTATTGTTATTGTGTAGGATAAGTAATGGATTTGTTTTGTGAATATTAAAGTTGACGGTGGGGTACAACATGGTGGCTCATATCCCAAGAGGGGCTTGTAATTTGAACATAACTCAAATTAGGAAGTCGCCCAACTACCTGGGTAAGTTCTCCTTCACGCATACTCATTATACCAGGTACTAATAGTGCATCATCAGCATCAGTATGCATGTACATGCAATAGAAACACCGACACACGAGTCTTTGACATTATTTGTCCTCCTCGACCATCGTCTCATAAACGGAAACAAAAACGTACATAAGAATCGCCGCGTTCAGTAAACATAAATATGTATGACAATAAATTATCAATAATGACTCCGCGTGTGTAGCCACATATATTAATACAATCCATTCACCTCCCAACACTAAGTACACAACTTATTCACACATGCCATTTCCATATTTCAGCCAACTCCTCTTGAAAGAATTGAAATAAATTCAGCACGATTTATTTCAAATATTTAAATTAATATTTCACATACCCTGTATTTATTTGTTCCGTATTTCTACAAAAGTGGGTGCGAAATATTTCAATAATGCCTGTTGTTCATTCCTGAGAAATATTTCAACTCAAGTGCCAGTTCTGCTCAGTTATTTGCATCTGTTCAACATATTTTATTCAAATAATGTTATTAAGGTACACCCACCAAAATACTTGCGATAAGTCAAAACGTGCAATTCCATAAGATTTACATCACTATACGACAAGATTCTATTACAGAACTATCCATTCAAGCTTTATGTGCAGTCAGCATATCACTATGTATTGGGGAGGAAGGTGTAAATTATGTACCAGGTTCAAATAATTGTATTTACGTTTGTTAATTTTTGGATTTCAAAAGGGAGGTTCCCTAATGGGCTATAGAGGTTTGTGAAAAAGGATTTAAAGATTTTAAAGATGGCAAGGAAGAATCTTAAGAATTGAATGGTTAAAATGTAGTACATTTTATTTTCAGATTTTAGCCAGCTATGTCTTGCAAATATAATAAAATTATAATGGCCTAGTAGTCAAAAATGTCCAATAAATAGTCCCGAAACAATAATTTTAAAATGGTTTTACCTGAGTTAGTTTTTATGTATGCCATTTTAGCCACTACCATTATTACCACCAGCCAGTGGTGAGTCAAATAATGAGTTAATGTTTTAAAAGACCATTTCATTGAAATATTTAAACATAAGAATACACTATTACTGTATACATGTCCACTTGACAGTTTGTATTATAATATACTAATTTTAACCATTGAAAGCACTTAATGAATACAATAACATTGTGAGGTGGATAGCTATTAATAGATGTTAATTTAAAGGAGCATGTTGGGAAGAGATATTTACAAATAGTGGGATTTGGCACGTTTTCCTCCACACGAAAGACAGCATTAATTCACAAACACATTCGCACTCACTCCAGAGACGTGCACGCAACAATCATAGCTCTAGTCTCCCTATACCCCTCTAACTTTCAACATTATAATATTATACTCAATCAGTTTAGTCTACCAGATTTAAGTAATTTATGTTTGTGTACGTTAAGTAGTCCGTAGTACATTATCCTGTACAATGTAGGGAGCACAATATTATAAATAGTATTTATTAATATGCTATGTATTGCTTAAAATATGGTGAACTAAAATAAGATATCCAGCTTAGGATTGTTAATACTATTCTTGACTTGCATCCTCCTCCTATCCACATCACAATAATACTATAATAACCTACGGAAAGCCGTAACAGAAGCTCGCCTGAGTAAACTACATCATATATAAACAGTTAATTGTGAGAAGCACTAATTTCTATTACATTCCTTCTTGCGTTCGAGAATTATCAGTCCTCTACTCCTCAAATCGAGAAAATAAAAAAATTGCAATTTTTTTTCTGACTGTGGAAACGGAAAAATTCAGAATACAATACAATAGTATCAAAATAATAAATTGGCTTTTATGTATCCATGTCCAAAATCTGGAAAATCTTAAATATGTACTTTACTCACCGACAGACAGACAGACTGAACAAAGCCATAAAGGAGACACTCCACTCATTACTTAATAAATATTACACAAGATTCACTAAATTGTTATTTCTATATAGCTGAAATAATTTGTCATTCTCCCACTCACTCTTGACACTTCCTCTCAATCCCTATACCAGCCTGGCCTACCCGCACCATCCTCTCGTCCTTCAGAATCCAATAGGACTGAACATGTACAATATTTATACACCTCAAATGATAATTTTATTAATGACTATTGCCAGATTGCCAATGCCAAACTAAAAAGGCGAAAGAAATAAACATTTACTATGACATTGTGTGTGTAAGTGTTTTGAAGCTAACTGGCTGGGTATAATAAAGTTCCTATAACCATCCTCCACATAGTCTAATATATTCATGCACACACACACTGAGAGATATTTACACAAAATCGTCTATCTAAGATCGTAATTTCGGGATCAAAACAGCCGACAAGGAGGATTTATCCGTCGGGTTGAGTTAAAGTCGCTATTCAATGTGTAAGATGTAATCAAATAGGAAATATACCTACCTATAATATGTATATGCAGTTGTGTATACATATGGCGGGTGCATGCGGGTGTGTATGGTGGTGGCTACGCATAAGTGAGTGAGTGCACACGCATTACGTTACTTACAGGACCCGGATATTTATTTGCTTAAAAATACCCATAGGTTCAAAATAAGCATTACAAATAGAAATATTATGTTTGAAAATTTTTTCTTACAATCAAAGAAAGACGACAATAATTTTGAATCGACTGTTTTTAGAAGTCGATTTTGGAAGGGAAATTCATTTTAGGGATATGTACGAAAAAAATAAAATATGTGACGTAACGATTTTCCTTGGATTTCGTGAGGAGATCATTTTGCCCCTTTTGATTACAATCTTTTAAAAATAAGAACTTTGAAGGGTGATATTTTTGAATGGGTTTAAATGAAACAAAAATTGTAGGAAAATGAATATTTTTTAGATAAATATCCATGTCCTTATAAATGGTGTGGAAAAAGATAGATTGTTTGTGATGTTGATGCTGGTGATGTGATGTGACGCTCCTGGGTTGCTGTTGTTGATGGTTTATGTGGTGGAGATGGAGTTAATGGTTGCTATTTATTATGCATTTAGCTCTGAGGAAGAACAACGGCGAGTACATCGTCAATGGAGACTTTCGTTTGTCACGACCCGGTGAGTATGAAGGTGCCGGAGCCAAATTCCATTACACGCGTCAGGATCTGAAGTCTCTTGAGTCCATTGCGTCCCCCGGCCCTCTTCACGAACCCGTCGATCTTCTGGTACCCTTTCTCATACTCTAATAACAAATACCTACCGTAATTTATACTAGTTGTACGGTGTATGGTTTTATGGTACATCATTTTATATAAATTACTGTATATGAGAAAACTCAAACGGACTTTTCTCAATTGCAAAATTAACCACCTTCGATTTCGACGAAATCCTGAGTAGAAAAATCACTAGTGCGGTTATAAGAAAGAATTTGAAAAATAAAAAAAATTGTGGCAAGAAAAATCCAGATTGAAATCGGGCAAAATTTACTTTTTATGCTGTACTACTTCCTACTCTTCAGACACACTTGGGTAGTATTAGTAGTAATAATATAGCCATTTAAGTTCCGCTGGAGCAATTGCTGGAGTATGAACATTATTGCGAGATATTTATGTGCTGAGCTCTGTGGTCTCAGCAATAATGATGAGTCGTGAGAGTAATTGATACCAATTTATGTTGATTGAGAGCAGGTGCTGTATCAGCAGCCAAATCCGGGAATCAAGTATGAGTACATGTTACCCTTGAGCGACGCTCCGATTCCTCCGGCCCCGATTCCAGAGCCTCTGACAGCACTGGCACATCGTCAACACTCAGCCGCCACATCCCGCCCCGCGTCTTACATCATTGCACCTGGGGGAAATGCAATTGCCAATCCAGCAGGAGACAACTCTCCGAACCCGGGTAACAGCATCGCCTCATTCCCCATCACCTCCGGTTCCTCCGGAGGAAGTCCAACTGGTTCTGGATTACCCTACCCAGGGGACTCTGCTGCTAGCTACAATTCCCCAAGGAACCAACTTGGGGCCCAAACCCAACATCACTACGCCCACCACGCACGCAGACGAAACCACAACCAGAAGTTAGTTGGACCTGCCAACTCGGACAAAAAGTTCCTCTGGAAAATCACCGGCTACTCCAACTGCTCCGAACCTTGCGGTGGAGGTCAGTTCCCTTTACTGTAAATATTAAACGTTTATATGCAAATTATACGATATGATTTCATCTGATATCAGCGAGGAGGGGGTGGAAAATTGTAATCAGGCTATTTTTCAAAAATGAATTTTTGGCGGGATTTTAAGATTTTTTAACGAAGAAGCTAAGTTTTTTGGTCCAGTCAGAATCTATAATGACCCTCCAGGATCCTGTAAGAATGTTTGATGAAAAATGAATCTTTTAAATTGGGATTCCTTGAGTTTTCTTTGATTTTCTACAAATATTTGAATATTTTTGTTACACAACTGAATGTACCCAAATTCCGGTCGATACCTTGGCCGAGGGGTGGTGGTATACGGCATCGGAATGGGTTAACTGACTCATCTATTTGTGTACTAAACAATGTAAAGTTGAATGAAAGTGGAAACTGGTCTGAGTTTGGAATAGATATTATGGATTTGGGTGGGCCTGTCTGAGTGTTGGCCGCAAGGAGGGTAGAATTGCAAATAGTTACAAAGTAGAAGTGGAGTAGATGTAGATGTAATAGAACAGAAGGAGTCTTGAGATGACTATGACCCCATCGATATGTCAAAATCATTTTTCATTCCTCCAATTCCCTTTTATTTATTCTTATGACCATCATAAATAAAGTTTCTTCTTTGTCGACTGACTCTCAGATTCTCCTTACCCTCAACTTTCTTCTCCTGTATAATTATATTATTATTATGAATATCCACTTAGATGGAGTCTCACTAATATGCAATGCCGACTGAGTTGCTCTACTAAATCTCAACCACCCCGACCATAATATGTAGATGAGTGCACAGAGTTGTTTTCCTTCTTGGTGCATTATGAGTCAACTGCATAATAAATAAACATCTCTCTTTCACATTACACAAAAACAATATGCATCGCCATTCCAACAACCCCAACATCTCATCTCTACCGACTACCAACGTACCAACACTTCAGACTCAGACATAGTTACAGACAGGCAACAAAAAGTTTAAGGTGGGATAACACCAACAGGAGATACAAATGTTAAATAACATTTCCCATCTAGCAATAAATCCATCTCCCACCACTTAAACTTGTACATTCCATGGATCAACTATTCAGGAGAATCTCTACTTTGCCAAAATTCGCACCAACGGCTCCAATTTTCCAAAAACATAATGCATTTCATAATCAGTGGAGGGGAAGGGCATTAACCTTGGCCTCTATATTCTCTGTGACTATTATTATACAAGTACAAAGACAACCTAATTTTAATTGTGGAGAATAAAATAAAGAGGCTGAGGGCTAATGTACGAAAATCTGTCATAAAAATATGTTTTCAGTCGATTGTAGCTTCATTTGATTGATTCAATACACTATGTGAATTGTAAGTTAATCGAGTTCAAGGATTGGTCTTCCAGGCAGGTTTACTTTCTAGTCTCTAGTCTATTTGGTTATCTGTGTGCATTTTCTTTATGACGCCAAACGTTTGTATGAAATAATTTATTCGATTTTTAATTTTATTTTGTTTGAAATTATAATCACCAGAGAATTGATAAATAAATTCTGTAAAATTCAAAAATTATTTCCAATAGGTCATCATCATAGAAGTATAAAGGATTTCTAGATAGCTTATTTCAAACGTTTTCTTTAGCTTAGTTTTTCATCTTGAAATGGTGTAAGTCTTGGAAGGAGACAGGAAAAGCTCTATAGAAAAGTAAATTGATTTTCGTGTTTGCCATGTAAGTGGCCGACATGAAAGATTGGGGAACCATAAAAATTAAAATTAGATGCTTGGTGAAGGGATTTGATCGAATTAAATAGCAGTGAAGGAAAGCGTGTACGAGGCTATTAATGTTTAATGATTTTGTTTTATGACATGAAAGAGAGATAAATAGACCGTGTATACGAGCTATACTTATGGAACTTCTAACACTGGATAACTGGTGAGGATGTACTAATAACATATTAGTCTGACTCGTTGAACTCGGGAATCTCGCCAGAAAACGTCAACTGTTTTTCATGCCAATCAATTAATATCATCTCATTCCCCGCAAACAATATATTCCCAATTCTAAATAATAATCCTCTTCGTCCCCAACTCAATCAGCCAGGGGTGGAAAAACTTTTCCCAGGCATCAAAAATCATGTACTGCTCGGAAGTCGAAATTTCCGTTCAGGAAATTTTATAAGACGCTTTATTTTTTCCTTACCTGTTTTTTGAGATATTTTTCTGCTAGTTAATAGTTAAAATTAAATGGAGGAATATAGGAGCCATTTTCAGAATTGAAACAGGGAGTTTAAAAAAACCTAATTTTTGAAATCCCATTGAATCAATGACCAAAAGAAATTGTCTTCGCTTTCTGTACTCTGGAAATAGTTTTTCCATCCCCGCCTGCTTCAATTTTATTTTTACATGCATAGGTTTGCTACTGTCTACTTACTGATTGCCACTAATTCCTTTCCTGTCACTTGAATGAGTAGATTATCAGATTAATCTCTTCATTTACAGTAATCGCTTCATAAACTTGTACAAGAGAAGATATTATGAAAACCCAACCAGGCAGCTATTATAATAGCTTACGTCAATTTATTAGATAAGATCTTATTAATAAGCTAGGCAGTACCGTATTTAGAAGTCGATTTCGGAGGGGGCAATGATATTATAAATTTTGGCTTATTTTGTCTAAATTGAGTCAAAAATAGCCTAATAATCACATAAAATCGCGCGAAGCGCGAAATTTTTTTGGTATTTTTAGAAAAAATTTCCCTTTTTCTTGGATTTCGGGGGGGGGGGGGCATTTGCCCCCAATGCCCCCCCTCAATACAGCCTTGAGCTAGGTTACTACTCATCCAGAAATTGCGACGCATTTCTGTTAGTTTTATTTTTGGAATCTTCTTTTCTACTTTCTGAATCTTTATCTTTAATGAATAAACTTAGATAATGAATACCCTGCACTTACTACAAATGTACCCTTTGTTAATCCTGTTCGATTCTATTACGTCATAAACTAACAAATGTTATTTTAACTAAAAATAGGTACACAGCGATCTTTGCTGCGTTGTATTCGAGGCACGAACGGAAGTCCAGTTTCGGATCGAAGATGTCAGGGCGAAGAGAAACCTTTGGGTCAAACTATTCGGTGCAATTTGAAGCCTTGTCCAGCACAGTAAGTCCGTAATTTAACATTCCATGGTTTCCAGTGGGGGAATTACCCATAGTAGTGGATGCCTCCGATATCGCAATATTATTTCCCAAATGTTACATAAAATGGGGTGGAGAATGTACGAAGGTTGTTGTAGGCATTGTCCCACGGCGCCTCATGTCAAACGAAGCTGACTATGTTTATTCGAGGTGAGATATTTGGAAAGCTCTCTGAAAAGATTTAATCAGTCGGCAGATGACTGGAATAGTTCTGCAGTCTTTTCGTGTAAATAGAATCATAATTTTAACTTCAAGTTGCAATGCAGCAAGAGGAATTTGCATTCTGATCTGCATAGAGAGGAGCTAAATAAACAAATAAATGCATTTGGCAAAGAAAAGAGATTTTTCCGTTGGAAGGGTTAGGATTCTTGATCAAGAAATGCAATTGAAATCACTTTACATTCTTCTCTGTCGGAGCCTCTTTTCTTGTCACACCAAACATTCTCTTTTTGATCTATTTCGGATGACATCACGGAGGGATAACCAATAATACACAATCCTTTGTTCCAACTAATACCCAACCAAGTAAAAATTGTCTCAGCCGCCAGTCTAACCCACCCGTCACGCTTCTATTTTTATGCATTTTAATAGCTCGCCTGAGGAAGCTAGCTTAAAGAATTGCGCAGTCCGTCGCGTCCAAATCTTTCGTCCCCATTATGACTTTATGATAGCTCTCTAATACTTTTTTTGCAAAAATTGTTCACCTGAAGGTGCCAAAAGCCCTTACAATTTTTTTGAGAATGAATAATGATGATAATAAAATGTGTAGATGGACAGTTGGAACCTGGACAAGTTGTAGTGCCGAATGTGGAGAAGGTTTACAGACGAGAACAGTTCACTGTCAACAACGCGTCTCTCCGACGTACACAATGAGAGTTGCCGAAGGGGCGTGTCTGGATGCAACTCCTGAATCTCAAAAAGCATGTTTCAACAATCCTTGCCATAACTGGGAGACTTCCGAATGGAGTCAGGTATGTTCAACAAACTATCGCAAATAGTTATTCGTTATTCTCCTACCTAATATTTTATTTTTATTATAATTTTTTACGAATCTATTTCTACGGGGAAGATATAATTGTATTGCCATCCCTTGCTCATTTCAAAATGATGAAATGAAGCAGCAAAAATTCTAAAACGATTGGAAAAATATTTTCTCCACTACTTTCACCCAAATTCTGATTTGATTTTCACAGATGAGATTTTTCATAGAAAACCCAGATTTTCTAAGATCGTTTTTAAACAAACGATGAACTAATAGTCAAACGAGTCGTCAAATGCTTTGGATGGAAGAATCAGTATATTAAGATAATTTGTCTTTCTGATTTCAGTGTTCTGCTCGATGCGGGAATGGAATTCGGAGCCGGGTCCTAATTTGCAGAAACGGTAACGGAGAGCGGATCGAGAACAGCGAGTGCGAATTGAGAGACAAACCGGCAGAGATCTCGCCCTGTAATATGGGACCATGTGAAGGTGTCGATTGGTTCGTTTCAGAGTGGTCGACGGAATGTTCTCAAAAATGTGGTGGGGGTCTCCAAACAAGGCATGTCGTATGTTCAGGATTGGATTCTAATGTCACGGAGAGACGAGGACGAAGAGCGGAGCAGAGTCTGCGGAGGAAGAGCACGCTGACATTATTGACCCTACCGGAGTCGAATACAAACTCCCTGGATGAAGCAATCGGCGGCGAGGACGAAGAAGAGTCAGGAGGCGACTCGACAACTTCTGCGGATTTTTTCTGTGATGAAAGTAAAAAACCAACAGAGGAGAGGGAATGCTTCACCGACAGAAATTGCGGAGAACCGAATTGGTTCACGGGGCCTTGGAGTCAAGTAATAATATTTTTTTCTATTCCCATCTCATCAGCTGATGACATTTCTCTTCACGCTGTTTATTGCCAATTCATTAAGAGTCACTTTTCTCCTATTAGTCTCCTTCTTGCACCTCAGCCAAATATTTCCGCTGAGTTGTTGCCTACATTCTATTTAATGTCTTACACTTGTCTTGGTGAAAAGTAAATAAGCTGCATCTCTAAACCGAGAGCTAATAACTAATCATGTCATTACTGTCGAATTATTTCTATTCTAGTGTTCGTTTTCCTGTGGAAATGGCTTGAAAACTCGTCAAGTACTTTGTGTTCTCTTCAATCGGGGAAAATTCAAGGTTGTAGACGACACACTTTGCTCTGCATCATCTAGACCTGAAGAAAAAACCGTTTGCAGAAACGACAACAAGTGTCCTTCACGGTGGTTCACCACAGAATGGGCAGAGGTACAGCCTAGTTTTCCCTCTTTAACTGTCTTCCTAATCAGAAATTAATTAAGTAAAAGCTAAACTAATGTCCCATCCCCTCTAAAGTCAATAGTATAGATGATATAAAACACAACTAGATAAATATTTAAACAGAAAGGGTATTCTACATTTCATTTTCCGATATTATGGTTCGGCCTTCTGGTCTATGAATGAATTTTCAAGGAAAATGAGATCTTTTCTCCCAACAAACTTAGTTTGACTTATTTTTCTCAAATAAGGGAAAGAAGGCCTTAAAGTTTTCCACTTTACCCATAAGTATAAAAATTAAAACAGTTATAATATAGTAGTTAATAACTTAATTTTTCCCCAATTTAGTGTTCTGTGCCATGTGGAGGCGGAGTTCAGAAGAGGAGTGTGAGTTGTCGCGGAGTGAACTGGACACGGAGTTCGTCGCATTGTCTGGATGGTGACCGACCGATTGAGCGACGGTCGTGCAACGAACAAAAATGCCCGGCTGGTGGCAGTTCGATTACAGACACCAGTGGAATGGTCAAGGACAATCCCCGACCACTCCTCCACGCAGAACGTTTTCCAACAAGTACAAATTCAAGTAGCCGTTCTTCTAACACAAACAGTCGTCCTGAAGGTGCCACTCGGTTCCTCTCCAGTCCCCTCCAAAATCACAGCCATTCCCTAGAACCCAACGAAGAGCCAGAAGGTAGACCCATTAATACGCATTTTCATTTTATTTATTTACGCAGTCAATTCTCTAAGAGATTATTTACAAACCCGATGCAAATATCGAAAACTTTTCGTCCCAGATAAAGTACAACACAATTTGTCCTATTGAGAAAATTCCACTGAATTCGTTCTGCACGAAAAGTTTTCCTAAAACTCCCGGACAGAAATCAGACAGAATTATAAAACTTTTGATAGAAATTCTTGTGTGATAAAATACTTTTCGGTAACTGTGAGGTAAAACAATATTTGTTAAAAGAATATTTGTTGATTACAGATGGGGAGTGCAGTGATCAGTACCGAAACTGCCCTTTGGTCGTTCAAGCCCGTTTGTGTCGCTACAAGTATTATCGCACTGTTTGCTGTAGTGCATGTTCCGATAATTAGTTCCGCATACACCACCAATTTATTATTTAATTAAATTAGTTATTATGTACCATAAATTATTAGTAGCTTCACCATTTCATATTATACGCCGTATATTTATTCTCCTCTCTCACTTTCTAGCGTCAACTTCAAAAATGTCCGACAAAAAACAGAGACTAAAATGTAAATAGACTAAACTATGTCTACAAATTAGAAAATTCCGCCTAACTCTCCAGTTCGGGCATTTATCCCACCCCTTTTACCCTCTCACCACCGCCATTACGTGCCAGAATGTACTTATTCAAAGTTAAAGTTATCAACGCATATTGTATTTCTTTTTAATATATAGTCAACAGAAGGAATTTAATCAACAAAAATTTTTAAAGATTATGTAGACTGAATTCTGCTGGAGTTCAAAAAATATGATATGCGTTTGCGAATTTTTATTCGATTGAGAAGGGCTAGTGGCGTAGGTTTAGGGGTGGTGAGAGGACAGTACTTTACCCTCACCCCACAATTCATCTATCATCAGTACACGATTTAATTTTAATACTACTACGTCAATTGCCAGCATGCATGTAGGATAATATAAAAGGAGATATTTAAGATGAGAATTTAAATTAGAAATAATGTCCGTATGTGGAAGATTAAATTGATTGTAATTGGATGGAAAAAAATTCCCTGCCCTATTTGGATTAAAATTCGACTGCATCAACGCTGGGCAAGTTTGTATAGCAAATTAAAATCCATTTATTACAAGGGTACTCATCACGCTTTACCAATTTACCCGTGATTAAAATACATTAAAATCTTAATTGTGAATAGTGCTAATATTAAGTACCTATGTAGTACAATATTTAAGTAGGCATAAGTATGTTTGAGGTGCAGTTAAGGTGCAAAGTCAAAATTACTAACTAGGTGCTCCCATTTCCACAATAAGCTACTATAAAGACAGGGCATAATATATTAATTATTACAGGTGGAACTTCTAGAAGTTAATTAAACTACCTAATTAAAATTCTAGCGGTAACCCTCAGCTCAGGCTTTCTAAACATAATTTTTCTCCGTCTCATCTTCAATCTAGTACTATTACAACGGCAGTCATTTACTTAAAAATCCAAAATATGTTTTGGAGAAACTAATATACATTTATCTTTGAACAAGACATATTTTCATACTCTATGCTTCATCCACCACCAATCACCAAGGAATTATAGGCACTCTCTATTTTGACATTTTGGCTTCAAAAGTATTTCGTAAAACGGGTCACATTGTCAGCCATAAAATATGTTTTGTTTGCTCTACATTTATAATTATTGCTCTAATTAATAATTGCTGAAACGTTTTATATGCATACATTTTGTATCTTATCGAGTGTAGTCTATTTTGCTTGTACTTATAGAGTTAATCATTTGTATTATGTAACAGCCTTATCAGTTTTATCGTTTTAGACGAATAATTTGACATCATCGGACACTTTATTTGCTATGCTCGTAGTGTGTATACATAATCTGATAGAATGAAGAATCTTATTATTCACAATTAATTTACTGGGATATTTTTAATCCATAAAATCCACGTAAGTAATGCTACATTATATTATATTTAAATACAATCACAATTTGATGTTTAGAAGATGATTCTGCAGTTTTCTATCGGCTATAGGGATTACTTACTATCCATAAAAGTGTCTACAGCTTGGTCATTGGTCTGCATTTAAAAATTGTTGGTATATATACTTAATTCAATTTCAAATACATAGTTTACTAATTATTTCACATAGAACCTTAAAAAGTGACACAATTCTGTCTCAGGGGCAAGACAGGAATCTTGACATGACAATTTTAATGGTAAATACTGCCTCAAAAAAAGCGTGCAGGTATGCGCATGCGTACTTTCACTTGTGCAGTAATCTAGTAAATAATAGTTGTAAAATGTAAAAAATTAGTATAGAATTAGTTGTAGTCCATCCTTCCAAATTCGATTTACTGACTAAGTTTCAGAATACCAGGATTGGGAGGCGCTTGAATTTGAATTCTGGTATCAACATTTTTTATATTGGTACCCAACTACCTCATTAATCTAACAAGATGTAGTAGTCGCATAAAAATAGAGGAAACATCTCGGATATAAATAAAGCTTTTACATAATATTATATCGATTAGTATTGAAAAGTAGAAAACAGTAGGCAAAGTTAACCTTATAAAATTTGGATATAAATTTAGGTATCTGAAGGATTGCAGAATGCAGGAACCAAGCGTTTTTTAATGTTAAGATATCCCTGTTTTAATAAACGTCTGCCAATTGTGTTAGAAAAGGGTACACCAATGAGGGATATCCCACAACAGCGTTAACTTGGTAAAGGGGCAGAATGACAGAAAATCTATATAATTGAATAGTTAAATTAATTATTGTATTACTCAGTGGTTACTAAATTATCATTCTTATTAGTGATGTAGTAATAATAATTCATTATAATAATGTAATAATAATAATGAATGTAATTAATATGCAATAATTATTGTTACATTAGTAATTAAAATTATGTATTGTATAATACAAGCATTGTGTTCTATTCTTGTCCCCTAAACTCCCAACTCCCATCATTCAGCATTTAGGTGTCACCGTTTTAATAATTTACAGGGTCCTTCATGTTTATAATTCCTCGCTCCACAGAATCCTTTAGCTACACGGTACTAAATAGGCCTTCCTCCAGCCGAGCCCTATCTTCTCGTTTTGCATTAAGTTGGTTTTTTACAGTTAGAATTTTTTAACTGGATTTTTTGTACCTTGCACCAGATTTGAATAGTTTTTTAACCGTTTAGATTTAAATCCTATGGAATTTTTGAAATTAAGACTCGCAAACTCTAGCGAGGCCTATTTAGTATCCAGTCTTTAGAGGATATGATGGGGAAGGGAATAAATAACGATCCAGTAATAATGTCTTTAGCTTTAGGAATTAATGTTATGTAATTGTGATTGTTTTGATGAACCTAATATTTATTTCTCTCTATTAACAATAATCAGGAGGTAAAGAAAGGGAGTAGGTATTAATTTGATTATAGTATTGAATGTAGATAAGTTCTATAAATGTAGGTAATAAAAAGAAGACAGGGGAAATAAGGGAACGGAGAAATTGGACGACGATGGTGACTGGTGACGGTAGAAGAATTGGAAATAGTTTAATAGTTGATTGTGCTATGCATGTAAAATGTAAAGTCTAGAGAGAAGATTTACCGAGAGCTTTAATTATCCCAAAAAGTCATCCGTGACGAGAAGTGCTACATTATTATTGTGTGAGAAATTCATTTAAATGTTGTTCAATTTCAATAAATAAGATAATTTTTTGTAAGCTATTAATACTGGTTAATTATATTATATGCGTCAGTAATGAAGGTACAATGTGTATGTGTGTATCTCCCTTTAATATTCCGAATGTCAAAGGTTATATTGCAGTATTGCTATTACACGCTGCACTATTATTATTATTGTTGATTAATTACGTATTTATGATTTAGTGTGTATTGTGTTGTATATCGTAGTATAGTCGGACCGTTTTTCCAATTAGGACAAAATGTTAAAATTAATTGTAAATTGTTACTTCAAAAAATTGTATTTGTATGACTATAAATGATTTGAGTGTTTAAATTTGCTAGGAGCCTGCAATATAATAGCCTATTATTAATCTGTATTAAATTCTTATTTATCACAATCTATTAAGCTAAATAAATATACACAATCAACGTTTCATTTTATATTTAATGCAAATCATTTTGACAACAGTTACCTCATATTATCGGTTAAAGTTAAAGTGGTTGCATTCTTGCATTAGGCAGACCATCCGTCCCGTTTTTAAGGAGATCGATTTTTACCACTGGCCACTAGCGGGAGAAATGAGACTGGTTTTTTCATATTTCTTTAGGTGGTTTTTACCACTAGCCACTAGTAATAACCAGCTGGATAAATGGCAAAAACTGTCGGGAGAAATGAGACTTGTTTTTGCATATTTCTTTAGGTGGTTTTTACCACTGCCGACTGGCGAAAACCACCGAGAGAAATGAGACTGATTTTTGCCATTTCTCCTGCTGGTTTTTACCACTGGCAAAAAACAGGAGGAGAAATGCAAAAACCACCGGGAGGAATTACACTGTTTTTTCCGGTGGTTTTTGGAAATTTCTTCCTTTTTTACTTTCTACTTCAGGTTTTTACTTTTTACACAACAAAATTTTCAAACCACCCCGCAAAAAAGATTAGTTTAACAAAATAAATAGATCAGAAATTAAAAAAGTTGGACAACTGTGTGTGGAGAATTATAGATTTACAGACGAAATGAGAAGGGATGTTAGAATGTTGAGAGCGGCGTCAAAACAATCCAACGTGTGTTTGTGTTTGACCACTTGCAAAATTCCATAGCGAACGCCAAAGGCAGTTGTGCTAGCAAGCATTTGGTTACAATATTTTTTACTTGGAATATCGACTGGCAATTCCATTCGTAATGCATTTAGAGTATCCGAAGAGCTTTTGTAGCACATGGAGTAGGAGAACAATAGAATCGTGACACCGATGACAACAATGACAAAGACAATGGCCAGTACTAGCACGTTGCCCACTTCCTCTGCATTTTGCTTCATCAAAGCAAACAGAGCCACAGATGCCATAACCACAAACAAATATATAGCAGACGGGACAAATGACCTGACAAGACAATCGTTGAATAATGCATTCAAAATACGTAACCCATTAAACGTCCGAATTTTCTCCACCAAACTTGCTTCACTTTTTCTAAAATAAAATCATTTTATCTCATTTGTATTATAAAAACGAAATCAAAAACTATTTCTTGTTGCCATTACCTTATCATATGCAAATACAAACACGTTCTCGTTGAATATATCATATTGAAGACACACAGGACAGTCAATAAAAATATTCCCGGGGCTGCCAAAAACCAGCATTGTATGAACCTCAGTGAACTTTCCAACTTGTTCAAATGGAAGAATTCCAAATCTTTAACACTTTCCGCAACAACATGCTTTCCCAGCACGATATAGTATAATAAATACACCATTAACAAAGTGGGGATGATGTAGCTTCCAATAAACCATTTCGACAACAACACTTCCCAATAAACGAAAGTTTTGATTCCTGTTTTCTGCCAGCCTTAAAAATTTATTATTAATTAAATTATAGTAAATGAACTATTATTATGTACTATTATTAATTAATCAATTTTAATATCAAGGGCCGCAACAGGAAAGGGGTAAGAAATTTGCCTAGCCCAATGGAATTAAAAGTTTGATTAGAAAAAAGTCAAATATTTTTTCTGTACGAAAATGGCATATAATTCGATTTTATGGCTGCGGCCCTGTTTGACTTTTACCATCAATTAAAATTGGGTATCCTTTTATGCTGATTTGATTTAAAACATGTACAATTTCAGATGATTTAGTCAGAAAATTAGTCCAAGTGCTTGCAATGGGTATGTACGCTAGGAGACAAAGGAGAATGAGAACAGCTTCGATATTGATATTCTCCCTAGAGCGGAGGAATAGAGCAAATTGTATCGCTTCGTAGACGATCAAAGCCCAAATAAAGTATTTTTGCACTATTAGAAGAGGCGACAGTGAAACAGCATAAAATGTTTTTACAGATTTGTTGTATTTTATTGGAATGTATCCCAATGACATATTGAAATAAAGACCTAACCAATCCAAAATTTCATTTCCACACAAGTTCGTTATATTCGGAACAATTTTCCTGGAGGCATTCTTCAAACTATAAACAAGATTGTTGATGACTTCCAATTCCATGCTGCTGATGAATTGGTAATTCAATAAACAAAATCAATACATTTTCTTATCCTATAGTCGGCACTAATTCAAAATGTCAGATTCATTTCTATATACAGTACTTATTTTACGGTTGGCATATAAAAGTGACCTCACAGCTCGGCATATTATGATGCAGCTCCTGCTCTGGCGACTCGGCTATTTAAAAGGATACCTTGACGTAGGTACTTACTAGAGCAAATAATATTAAGTAAATATTTAACATTTAAAGCTAAAGTTCGTTTTCCTCCATTATCTATCCATGATCTTAATTCTTTAAATCATAATTATGATTAATTATTATTCATCTCCTGTATGATTGATCGAAACATGAACATCGAACATGTTCAATAATTCTGTTTTAATTGAGTCATGTACGCTGCTTTTGATGTTACATTGACCATATTTTACGAATGCACTGCATGAATGCGCCAATTATTGCGTCCTAAAATAATTGTAAACCCTGGCTCTGTAAGTTATTACCACAACCCTATGCTTTCAGCTGGCAATTTCTGCTTATATTGTACCTATATTGCAAGGCTGTATTGAGGGGGGGGCATTGGGGGCAAATGCCCCCCCCCCCGAAATCCAAGAAAAAGGAAAATTTTTTCTCAAAATACCAAAAAATTTCGCGCTTCGCGCGATTTTATATGATTTTTAGGCTATTTTTGACTCATTTTAGACAAAATAAGCCAAAATTTTTCGCGCTTCGCGCGATTATGCCTAATATATATTGTCCTATGATATCATTGCCCCCTCCGAAATTGACTTCTAAATACGGTACTGCATTGTGTTAAGTCAGCCCTCAAAGCCTCTCTGCAGCAATCGAATTTCTGTCTTCTGATTCAGGGGCAAAAACATTTTCGGTGGCACTTATATTAAATATTTCCATATAAAGAATTATTTTTAATTTTAGAAAGCCGTTCAGTTTGAGCAAAATATTAATTAATTATCTCAATTTAACTGGCTGGGATCTCTGTTATTTTTCGGAAACGGACTCATTTGCCAGCCATGCATAGATATAGAGAAATCTGAAATACAATTAAGCACATGCACCTGCTCAATAATTGTATCCTGATATATTCCTAATTCCTGATGTAATGATGGCACGGAAATCATGCAACTAAAGTTGACATTTCAAATGCCTTGAAAAAGGAAAAATTAATAACCATGCATTTTGTCCGAACTAGGGTCCACACTCATAGATACATAGTCTACAGTGTACTAGTTATATAATCTAAGTCCACACTAGCCCCAACAAAAAACATCTTCCTTAGCATTTGGCCTATATGTGGTAGTCTAAACTGCCTATCCCTGCCCTTTAGGTTACAATATAGCAGGTGCCGTTAAACCGTGTCGTTCCTTAATAAATGTGAATGAAATTCCTCTGCGAATTACGTTTTATTAACAGTCTGACCATCTACTGCCTTCAACGTTATGTAGAATTTGATTTGACAGTTTTGTTTGTTGTTTCAAGAGTATAAATATTTGTTCAATAGCTTCAATATTTATTCTAAAATACAAATATTTGTTTAATAGCTAGTCCTCATTATTCAAAAGCATAATAAAATTACCTGCAGCAGAGCTCAGTTAAATGCTATTTTTATATATTTATATTGTTGGTTTAAGTGTTCCTTTACTGCAATTTCATTTCAGAAGTACAAATAGCTATACTTACGGGCTACGGGAGCTAGACCATGACCATGCCTACAATGAGACCAAATGAAATTTTTATCACATGACAAGTCATGCAATTTTACGCCCACGTTTTTCTGGGTTGGTATCAATGGGCGGCTGGGCGCTGAATGAAATTCCTACAAGGACAGACGCAGATATTGATTTTGACTAGGGCTCAATAAGTAACTTTTGTGCTGCTAAGAATTTTTTTATTAACTATCCAGCCAATTTTCTAACGGATGGGATCCAACTATTCCAGACCCAGTGAAGTGGCCACTTACTTCTCCGCCTGCCATTGGTCTCCTATCTTTAATGGACTTGCCTTTCAGGACGAGTCAAAATGACCTCCGACTACAGGATAATGTCGTCGGTGTAAAAATACAATGTTATTGACATCTATTATTCCATCCTATTAATATAACATCTTTTTTTTCTTTGAAATACATATTCATATGTAATCATCAATAAACCACAGAAGCCTCTATACAAGCCGGCTCCGATTTTGTCCATCCTTTGCTAAGCTTTAACGAAAGTTGGTCAAACTATATCTGCATCCGTTTTGAAGTAACAGGAGTACTATAACAAATAAATACATAGAAATCAAGGACTTTTCCATAAATATAATAAGTAATACTCAAGTGCAAATACAGATTCATTGGCAAGCTTATTACGATTTCCATCCTCTGCCTCTGACCAGGACCAGGCACGTACCTAGTTTGTTCAAGGGGGGCGCAACCAAAAATAATGACAAAAATTAGACATATTTCCGCGAAAATATTTTGCAATTTTTGGCCTTTTTTGAGAAAAAACTTCTCTTTTTCTGATTTAGGAGGGGCGCTGCGCCCCACGGCCCCCTACTGGATACGTGCTTGCCTCTGACTATTCAGGATGATTTTATGCAACCGGCACACGGCACTTAACAAAACCAGCTGTGTATGTGTGCGTTGAGTGCACGCGAATGTTGAAAGTCTCCAAAATCCTAAATGAATCACATCATATCACATTACACTTTCACACTTCGTTACACTGCCCCAAGCCCAAATACAGTAATAATATTAAGAAATAAATAAGTTCTATTTTTAAAAGACTGAAGAGCATAAGAGGCAGCATACATGAGTTTGATATATTGAGAATATATAATTTTTACTTTGTTTTTCATCTCTCATTTTCTATTTTACTAACTAAAGAAAAATAGACTGACACTGACAATAACAGAAGAACTGAAACTTGGAAGGCAAACCAACCAACAGGTGTGTGTACTGAGGTGTCATGTTTAACTATATTTCCAATGTACTTATGACAGTGCAGTTAGCATTGAAAAATAATTATTTGAAAATATTGAGCTAATTGGGCAAAAGTGTTCCGAGTGGCCCGCAATAGAGATTATGTTTTAAAAACACTTTCGACTCCCCAAGGGAAATGAGTCATCTATATTCTGTTCAACTTGGAGAAAGTTTTTTTAAAACAATTAATAGTCTCTTTAACGTTTTTGATTGATATTAAAGCTTATTACCACGAGATTGAGATTCTCAGAAAATTGAAATTGAGGTTATGATTATAGATTTTATGAGGATGGAGAATTCTGAAGGAAACTCTCGAGGTCGTCGTAAGAAGGTGGCAAAGGAGGTTGTGGAAGAGACAACGGGTGTTGTCGCAGAATCATTGGCATCCGAAATGATTGAGGCGGTTGGTCCAGCGACGGCTGATTTAATTGGTGAGGAACTGGTGGACTCGATCGTTGAAATGGGTGCGGAGTCTGCGTTGCTGACAGTCACCGAGTTAGTGGCTACCGAAATACTCAACGCATTCCTCGGAGTGTTGCTGGGCGCTTTCCGCCTAACTACCGCCCTTTACAGTGATGTGAAAGAAAAGGGCGCTCCGGGTATATCTACATTCAAGACGGGGGTCACTTTTGGCTTCGGAATGGTAGGTGGGTATTTGGGATCTCTAGCAGGAAAATATTTGGGGACTTTAATCATCGGAAGTACCATGGGGCTCATTTTTGGAGACGTAGGGGAAGAATATGGAAACCTCGTTGGCTCAATTATTTTTGCAATTATGGTGGCAGTGGCTGGAAGATTAGGAGGAATTAAAGTCGCTACTATTCTCATTGATAAATACGTGCCAGGGACAAAAACAACTGAAAAAGTCGACTAAAATTAAATATATTTATAGAAAATCGTACATACCTGATTGTAAGTATTAACTAAATAACTAAATCTGTGATTCCACTTTCATTTCCACGCGCAATTTAATACGAATAAATAAATAACGTTGATATATTATATTCAGAAAAATCGTAATAGTTTTTAATTTGTCAAACCACATTCAAAAATAAGTAAAAATAGAAGTCAACAAAGTAAATTGTTTGTAGGTAGGGTATAGGTACCACACCACGGTATTGTTTTATGTTTAAAGCCAACTTACAACTTTTGCTTTCTAATTCTCCTACCTCACCGAAAATACTAACTTTTTATGGGGATTCAGTCTCAGATATTATTGTTTATAAACTGTATCATCAGAGTGAGATTGGGTTTATTTTTGCATTCTTGAGGGCATATTTCGTTATAAAATGTATTATGGGTTTCTGCAATATTGTAACAATAGAATTTTCTCCAAGGTGTCGTTGGCTTTGATTGTGAAAGGGTTATCCACTCCCAAACACGTTTTTCGACCACGATAAATTTTTTGGTACACATTAAAAGCTTCGTCCAAGCTTCCCCGTTTCATCAGTGCCTTCCCCTTCACCTCAAGAATAAGCAAAGAGTCTTCATTGTCCTCCCCGCAAATTTTCGGAATATTCTCGTAGATGGTGGTCAGCATTTCCATGGCTTTTGAAAATTGTCCCTCTTGGTCAAAAAGGATTTTGATCATCTCTAATTGCGTCTTAACAATCTCATAGTCTTTTTCTTTTCGTGAATGAGTCTTTTGAACTTGTAAAACGCGTTCCATTAATTCTTTGGCTTGTACTGATTTTCCTTGGAGATTTAGCGTGACAGCCATATATCTCTTTGTGGTAATCTTGTGGCTATGATTTTCTTCCGTCCAATTCGTAACATTCTTCTGCAACAACCATTCGCACAGTGACAGAGCCTCGTCCAGACTTTCGGGAGACCTTATCTGGTGCAGTGTGAGTATCAAGTTGTAGGTGACCACGCATGTCAGGTCCCCATTGATCCCCCCTTCTCTGAGGGAGTTGTGCAGTTTTTTAAACACTCTCTGGGCCTCTTGAAAATCTTCCATCTTGAGTAGCACCAAGCCCGTGTAGTTCCCTATCTTCATCAAGTACTCATGGTTGTCATTCAAATATTTGACCTGTAACTCATACAGCCGTGTTAGAAGTTCTCGAGCGGTTTTGTAGTCATGAAGTCTTAACAGATCCTCAACAAGTTCTCCGGTAAATTTTTCATGAATTGCTTCAGTTGGTGGGACATGTAGTCGCGTTTCGTATGGAATATACTTGAAATAATTGTCACAAATGGACACGAGACATTTTGTGACGACTGCAGAAGTTTTCAAACCCTCGACAGAGAATCTAACAGCGTTTTTCTTCGTTTGAAGGAGAACTACTGCATTGTAAGCCATGCCCCAAACAACTTTGTTCAACTCTTCCAAACTCAATTTTTCCAACTCTTTAATTAAAGCTCGATGAACGTGACTAGGGACTTGAAAGTTCTGTTCAACTTTACCACCAATGATAACTAGTCCAAGATTTTGTAAAACTAGTAAACTGCCATAAAGGGTCAGGTATGCTTGCTGAGGGTTGGAATGTCGAGCCACTAGTGAAACTAGAAGATGAATTGAAATCGGAAAATCTTGCGGGAGAATCGAAAGAGCCAGTGCTACCATTTTGGTGGTTTGGCCTTCTTGAACTATACGTGGCCAAGTTATCTCTCCCCACTTTGAATCAAATGCACAGAGTTTTTTCTTGATCTGTCGGATGTTCTCATCGCATTCAGCATTTTGTGGCTGGATTTGTTTCAAATGTTGCAACAGCAACAGGGCCTCGTCGAACCATTCTAAATGGATCAAGAGGAGTTTGACAGCATTCAGGGAGTGAAGAGTGGTCTTGTGGGATTCCCCCAAAATCCGCTTTCTCTCTATGTATACCTTTCTTTGCAGACTGAGGGCTTCAAGTGTCTTTTCTATGCTGTGAGGAAGGGCGACCATCACCAAAGCCAAGTTGTAAACCGTGGTCAGTGTGTCCGGGTGGTTGGCTCCCAAAACCTCAGTTTCTCCCTCAGATGTCCTTTGTAGCAGTGAATGAGCCTCTTCCAATTCTCCAAGTTTCATTTTGACGATACCCATGTTGTACATGACTGTCAAGGTTTTTGGATGTGTCTCCCCTAAACACTCGTTTCGGAAATGGTAAAGCTTTCTGTAGTTGTTAAAAGCCTCTGGTAGCATATGTAGACCTGTATGGCAGCCAGCAATGTTGAACAGCGTTTCCAAAGTGTCCGGATGTTTTTCGCCTAAAAGACGCTCTCGGGCTTCGTGAACGGGTTCGTAAATGGCGAGGGCGTTGCTGTAATCCTCTAACTTCATCAACGCTATTCCCAAGTTGTGCTTGGATAAGAGTGTATCTGCATGTGTTTCTCCCTGAAGAAGAATTCGGTCACTAATGATTTCTACCAGGGATGCTGCAAGTATTTCTATTTTCTCCTTGTCACTAGCAAAGAAGTCACTGCTGTTTATTGCCGCCGTTAAATAAACCATTTCTTCCCTCGTGGACACGCATTTGATGTTCATTTCTCCATCGTACATCTTTTTTTGGCACGCGTAGACTTCATCCAACATTTTTTTGGACTCGTCAAAAAGACGGAGTTTTCGCAGAGCCTTTGCCATGAATATCTTGGTGGCTAGAGGTGCTGACTGATTATGACCGAGAATCTTCACTTGTTCCAAATAAATCTCTTTGGTAAGGGGGAGTGCAAGTTTCCATTGCCCCATGTTGCCCAGAACAGAAGCCAAATTAAATTTTATGTCCTGTGTGTCCAGGTGGCTTTCTCCACGAGTTTCCTTGCTGAGCTGCATCGCCTGCTTCAAAATCCCGTGTGCCTCCCTCCACTTCCCAAGTCGGTTTAGTACATTTGCCATGTTGACAACGGTTACAACATCTCCCATTCTTAAGGTGTCATTTTGTTCGCGGTAAATTTCCTTGTATAATTCTAAGGATTTGTTCAGCTGTCCAACTGCGGCGAGCGCACCTGCCAAATTAGTCTTCATCCGCAGAACTGCATTTGTTTGTACATTTGGCTGCTTTTCGTAAAGATCTTGTAAAATGGACAGAGCTTCGTCAAATCGTCTAAGAAGCATTAAACAACCCGCTTTATCACACTTCATATCTAGATCTTCGTTCGGCTCTGATTTGAGAATTTCCTCGTAATGTTCCAAGGCTTCTTGCCCTTTCAGAAGCTTTATTAAATTACATGCCAAGTCTTTTCGAGTATTTCGGGTTTTTTCGTTGGTCATTCCCAAATGTTGAACTTGAAGTTGATAAAGTCTTTGTAACATTTCGTCCACCGTTTGATAATCGCTCAGAGAGGGTGACAGCCTAGATGTCAGCCAATCTGTCAACATTTCATGAATATTTTCCTCATTGGACTCAGCGTCACTTCTTGTATACGATATGTATTTAAATAGATTCTGCCACACGGGGAAAAGGTTTTGCCTCATGATGGCCGCCCATGTGGTCACTTCTCCATCCAAAACTGCGTTCGACTTAAGGAGGCCTTTTGTGTTGGCAGCCAGCGATGAAAGGGAAGATTCCAACCGACGACTTTTGTTTAATTTTTGAATTGTTGACTGCTGCACCTGTTTGTGAACATTGATTCCTTGCCAAGCGCCGTTGTTCTCAAATTCGATCATGTGGAAATTCTTGAGGAGGTGTAAAGCCTCTTCATAACGTTTGTTGTATTCTGGTGCTGGCGTCTCTGGAAATATTTCGGGGAAAATGAGGTAAAATAGTAAATCGAGATTTATGTGTTTGGCAGAGGTGAATGCAGTCACTTGCATAATCCTTTTCGCTAATTCACTGGTGGACTCCTCCATCATTTCTTCAATGTACTTCCAAGTGTTCTCCCAAATAGTGTACACTTTTCCGTACGAAAGGTTCAGTCGGGATGTCGGCTCATCCAGACCTTTCAGGTACTCTTGCAGTGTGAAGGGCGGGAGAGAACTTTGGGACTGGCGGCTTTTACATCGCATGTTAATTGTGGCAATGGCATGTTCCATACAGAGGGGATGACCTTCAAGATATATCGCCAACTCCACGACAGCCTCCTCACTATCCAACACGTTCGAATTCAGATTCGTCATCAAAAAGTCAACAGATTCCGCTTGAGTGAAGCCAAACAGAGGGATGATGCTCTGTTCACCGATAATGTCGTCGACCTGATAAGCGTGTGTGGTCACAAGAATGTGCAGCCTCTCCATCTGACCGGAGCTCAGCCACGATCTGTTGGGAAGGAACTCTTCGATGTCAGTCAGCATGGCCGTGGTGGTCTTTTTGTCTTCTCCGCTCGACTCAATATCAAAAACGATGATGCTTTTCTCAAGGGATAACATCTGGTACACTTTCTCGACAACCACTGAAGTCTTCTCGTCTTCCTCCTCAAAAAGTGTCTTAACGGGGATACCTAGGCGGACAGCGGCTCCGAAAAACACACTTTTCATCGAACTGTAATTATTGGCGGGTACCCATAAAATGTGGAAGTAGTTGTTGCTGTTCTTTTCGATGTACATATTGACCGTTGTTGTTTTACCCACCCCGCTCAGACCGCTGATGACTTTAAGCCGAGGAGGCCACGATGAGGTGCTACTTTCTGAATCCAGAGGGTCGTGCAAAACATTATAAATCCTTTGCAGGACATCCTTTCTTTCATACAAAGACTTGAAGGATTCTGTCCAATTGTATTTCAGACGGGTCCGAGTCTCATCTTTAATTTTCTCTTGTTTCTCGCTCAAAATGTCAAATTGATATTGGACGGCCAGCCATTCAGTGGCTTTTTGGTAGAATCTTCTTGACACAAGATCCAACTCTTGGAAATTGTTAGGCGAAAAGGAAACGATATCCTTATCGTCGGAGGATATGTCGATATGGTCAATGATATATTTAATTCTATTAATACTCATTCGGTCGTTGATGAGCAGTTGTCGTTGCTGGTCAGTGAGCTCCTCGTCGGTTACCGTATCATAGGTTGTAGGGAGCTTGCATATTTTCTTCGTACTATTTAGTCCTAATTGACTGTCAAATGCTTTCCATTCAGAGTGGAAGGCTCCTCTCCGTAATTTTCTATTGATTGTTTCAAGGTCACCAGAGTAAGGCATCCCAAACAGTTGACCACCAACAATCCCTATGGTGGACGTTCGATGACCAACAAAGTCTTTAGATATCCAGACAGTCTTTGTATGTGGTTTTGCAAAAATGGCTTGAGGATTCAAATGGAGATCATACAAGGAGATTCCTCTGGAGTCCAATTTATTCTCATCCGTCACATAAAAAGTTTGATTCAGTTTCGAGTTTTTGCTGTGATACATTGAATAGAAAAGACTCTCCCCGTTCCACATGGAGAGACATTCAATGTACATGCTGGCCATTGTGGTGGCCACTTTGTCCCGGGTCAAGTCGTCTTGATTCAGGAGAGTGTATACATATTCGTAGCTGGAGAAGACATTAGAAATTGTTAGGATTAGGTGGAGTCGGAGCAAGTGGCGGGGAGAAAGATCCACAACAGCCAACTCCTCTGTCAGCAGCTCAATTTGCTTTTGCTGGAATCCAGAATCTATCTCCCCAAGGATGAATTTGTTAGTTGCCTCCAGAGCTTGTGAGGGCCAGCAGTAGGATTTCAGGGAGATGAGTAGAGGTGCTAATAAACGATTCCTTTCCTCGTCTGGAGAATTCCGCCATCTCCATCTTTTGTTTTTCGGGGGTGACAATAGTTGAGATTCCACATGTTCCACAAACAAAGAAATAAACCGGATTTCGGGTTTCGAAACGGAAGGTGACGATTCGGTGTCCGATGATTCACTAGAATCAACGGGCAACATTAAATCTAATCATCACAATCATGAAAATCGAAGGAAAATTAAAATTCAAACTCACAAGTTATTTTTGACGCAATTAAGTTGAAATGGAATAGGACGAGAGCCATGGTAGAGCCAAAGAATATTTCTCATGGTGTAGTAGACTGTCTCCGGCTTCAGACCCGGTGACCATTGAAATTTTTTTTTCCATTCAAGCCATGTCAGGCCTTTGAAAACGACATCGGCCACAGCATGGGCACAATTGTTGGTTAGAACATGGTATGAATGCTTTGTCGTCGCCAGTTTTTGTGTCCAATGGGCCACCATTATTGTTTCATCCAATAGCTCCGTAGGTATAACAAGTGTACCATCGGGTTGCCCACCCTCCCGGTAAACATCTTCAGCCAGCGTCTCCACATATCCATCGTTCCATTGACTGATATAAGCCAATCCATCCGCAATATCCAATGACACGTGGCCACACCCTCCCAACAACTTTTTAAAGTTCCAGAAGTACAAAGAATGCACTGACATCATGGAAATATTATGTCAACCGTCTTTCTGCCAGTAACGAAAAAAAGTATGATAAATGAGATATATAGACAAACAGAACCTAGACAATAAATCCTCATTTATTACAATCTACCTCCTTACGATGCCCCTCTTTCTGTCTGTCTCATGCTATGCTGATTAATTCATTCCATATCAATTGAACGGAAGCAATGAAAACTGCTGAAATTATAAAGAATTCTGATTTTTTAAATACTACAAACGGTATACATCTAACTTAATTTGAAATAATGTTAAGAAACCAGATTTACCAGAAGAAAACGTTTTCTGTTTGAATGTAGATGTGGAAAAGTAAACCATCGCGCAGAACTGGAACTGGGGCACCAGGGCACTAATACTACTCTTTTGGTAGAAATATAGTAACAAAATTAAAGAGTAAAATAAAATGAGTATCTCTTTAAAAGGGAATTCATACAAAGTGTGAAGTTAAAGTAAACGTACTGATCTGTACCAATAAGTCAAGTAGTTGACCTTGTGTAATTGAGACTTGCATGTATACTGGAGATGAATGAATACACGTGAGTAGTAGATACTCACATTCAACAGAAGACGACAGATTTAGCTTCTCACACCCCTCCCTCTTCCGCAGCATCTCACTCTCGCTTAATTGCATCATCCAGAGCAGTCCACATATCCACTCAGGTCAGCTGTATTATGAAAACTCAGTTTCGAGTGTTCCTCCAGAAAGTGAACATCAACATCTGTGAATAAAAATCTTGTCCAGATGACAAAACTATTCTACACTGTACAGTAATCCACTAACTAATCCAGTGTAAGAAATCCTATTCTATTATGATAAACATGTATATAATTTGTATTATTGTATCAATTTGTAATACTATCGTACTTCTGTATTTAGAGGGGTGATTGAAGTAGATTTTATTCCATAATGAGCAAGCTATTTTTTTGGGACATGTCAATGGACGGATGCGGGCATATTGCTCTGAAAACGAGAATGAGTGGAAGCCAGGAGGAAGTGAGTGGAGGAGACGGAGTGTACATTAGTCACTGGCCAACGGTGAAGAGTCCTTATTCCAATCGCTGTCTAGACCCTGGCTCCATGACTATCCTAAAAGATATCGAGGGCGAAGGCGGTCGTCCACCGGATGCAACTTTGGAGATTCCTCTGCAATTTTTCAACTCTTTACAACTTCAACGTTGGCACTGCACCGATTATCCAACAGTATACAATTTAGTCACTTCCAACTGCGCCCAGACCGTTTCAGCGGCGTTGAGTGCCAGTGTCAATTCTTGTGTGTGGAGTGAAAAATTTCTTTCCCGCCGTCTAATCACTATTCCCAAAGATATCTACTCTCTACTCAGAACACTTGTGTGGCTTTTCCATGCCAGCCGCTCTCCCGTTGTCACCGTCGTCCCTTCTTCTGAACCATCTCTACCTAGTCTACCTACTAGTAACCTCACTCCAATCGAAACAATATTTGTCACGAGTTTTGTTTCCGAAGTTGCCAGAAATTTTTTAGGTCAAAAAGATGACATTTTCCAGTTTCTACTACCAACTGTGCAAACTCTCAAATCCATTCGGTTCATTGCCAATGCCCCTTGTACAAGCTACGAACTTGAAAAGCTAGACAAAGATTTCGAAACAGAACAGACACATTATTTGATAAAAGCCCTAGATAAAATTGGGATGGATTCTAAGCAATTTTGGCAATTACAACTAGTCACTCAAGCTTTGGCTCATTGTCAAACTTACGAACCAGTCTACATCCACGTATATTCTGAACACTTTAAAAAAGCATTCAAGACTGTACAAGATATGGTGGCCCAATTGGCAACACAATTGGCACGAATTTATGTCCATTGTACAAATGCAATTATGAGTAAACGTGAAGGAAATGGGCGATCTTTAGCAGATGCTATTTATTTCCACGGAGAGTCTAATAGCAAACTGGACGCTTTTCATGGACTCTCTCTCTTCAAAATGCATCTGGACACTTTGGCTGTGTTCAAGGACATAGGAGATGAAAGTGCTATTTGGACATCCAGACATTATATTGAGAGATCAAAGATAGAAAAGTTGACAGGGAAAGATTGTGAAGAGAGAATGAGACAAAATAAATGTTTTAGAAGACCATTTCCATCCGAGTTGGAGTATTTTGCAAATTACTTAAAAGAAATTGGGAGCAAAGATGTCCCATGGGAATCTTACATCTATCAGGAATCCAAGAATCTCAATTGGACCGAAAAGCAGCACCAATTATTGTCCTTAAGACAATTGACCACTGAATCAATTCAATCTCTGTACAATTCAATATTTCCAAATTCAACTCTGCCGTCAGCTGACAAATGGAAAAATATTTGTGATAGCCTCGAAGAAATTGCAATATCAATGGAAAAGGAGCTTGCAATAAATAGGGGGCAGAACGACATCCGCGAAGCTAGAGGTGGTTCATGCTCAGCAAATCTTGAACATTCTTTGACCAAATTCTTGGAGACAGCTTATGAGTCGTACGATGTGGAATTTATGGCTCAGAAAATTCTTAATGTTTTGGCTTTTGTACCCGTCGATGAAAAATCAACCGAAAGTTCTCTCCCCAGGTCTCTTCTCAGATCACTAGTCCTCGATACGAATCCAAGCGACGATGATATCGACACGTTCGACCTCGGTATGCAAATTTTAGTGGACTATTCGTGGGTGTGGCTCAGAGTTGGAGAAGGGACGGAGGGACAGGAGAATGTTGTTGTGTGTCCACAAGTTCAGCAGATTTCGAAAGAATTCTGGCAAGGGCAATAACATGCGGGAAGTTTGGACTACTTTATCAGAGATCTTACTCAGAAACTACAATCATCGCTTAAGTTGAGTGGAAGTGATAACTATCTAATCATCCAAGCGTTTCTTGCCAGTATGGAAAGATACTAGATCTAGATGGAAACATTTAATTTCCCCATACCTGATACTGTTTGACCAATTAAGAAAAAGATATTACAAATCTTACAATTTTTTCAATAAATGTTTATTTATTATTATTCTAAATAAATAAAATGATATTTTTAATGAAATTTTAAGAAAACGAACGTATATACTATGTTATTTACATTATGCTTTCTCTCAAGGGCTGGTGGGGGTGGGAACAATGGAAGGCGAGTAGTGGTCCGTGATGGTGGCCCTCTCTATATCATACCATAGGGTTTCTTGTGCTCCCTTATAATAGGTCTCCTTCACAAGAGTCACCATTGCATTGGGCTCTCGTGTGACATTCTTATGCCTCCAGCAGTTTTGGATCTATATTTCATACTATGGTGAAATTTTATTGTCTACCGTCTACCTAAGCGATATATTATTACATTCACAATAAATGTATTTAGGTTTAACTGAAAACTAGTAAAGCAATGAGGAAACCAAATCCAACGGAACCAGAAGAAAATTGATGGGAGTAATTGATTGATTGAGTGTAACAATAATTATGATTTACAACAAAGTTAAAATAACCACACTTAATTCCATGTGGGGTCCTAGAGGCAAACCCTTAAAGAATACCCGCCTAACCAGTAAGTACATACATAATATTATTATACAACTACGGGATGACAAGATCCATTGAAACTATAAGTACAGAAAAACATGTTTCGTTAATCGCTGTTCGACATCAGTGTTTCTCTGTTTTCCAGCAATTTTCTGAATATCTCCTAATGGCATCATCAACTTCCAGACAAATATCCAAAAGAACTTGCTTAAATTGAGTTTGTTCTATGTATGCGACATGCTTCAATGTATCTGACACATTGTTCAGGTTCAGTCTCTTTGTTGGCCAGCCAAATCGATGAGATTGGTAAGAGAGATTCTGTAGTTTGATATACAAGAGTAAAATGAGGTAAGAATCTCAATTAAAAGATTGATGAAACAGATTGAAGCTCTAGCGAGACAGAACGCGCGCATACAAGAAACAATAAGCGAAACCTGGCCCAGAAGGTACACTTGGCTGGTAATTAGGGTAAAATTGTTGACTCATAGTCATACAATAACCTGGTTACAGTTACAATTTTGGACGCATGCATATTATCATGGTTGTTATGTAAGCGAAGGCAGTGGTAGCAGGAAGCTCGTGCGAGTCCAACCCCGAAGAACTAACCAAGAAGTAGTAACTCCATTTTTCAGATCCGTTGTCGTGAGCGATAATCCAAGAGGTGATGGCCTCCTCCTCCTTCTCCTGCATGAAATGGAAGCAGCCCTTGAGGTAGTGAAGGGTACGCAGACAGCGTGTGTCCCACACTCTCGCCAACTTGGCACTAGTCATAAAAGTCTTGAAAAGTGATAGAATTTCAAATGCATTTTTATTCGGATCAGACATCAGAATCTGAAGAAGACCGTAGAGGGCCCCGATATTCTCGTCGTCTTTGATAGCCTCTCGCAAATGTTGCGTCGCAGATTTGTGGTCTCCATTCTAAATATGTAATTAATAATGATTCTTTACAGATTTTGTAAAATTTAATGTTTGCTAATTTCACGTAGGCTAAGGTATTGGCCACAGGCACAGTTACTATCCCAAATTTGGAGAAAAGAGTTTCAAAGCCCAAAAAGAGTGAAAAGAAACTATTTTTCTCAAGCCCACCTCTCACATCCCCCAAATGGGATGCCGACCAGAGTAGTTGATAGTCTTAAGTCTTGAAAAGTTGTCTAAACCATGAGGCAATTAATCGTTGAATTCAAGGACAAAATCCGTTAATACTATTGTAGGTAGTACATAAAACGAATGTTCGAGAAGTTAGGAGATACTACATAGCTGAAAAACAAATCTACCTTGAAGTGCAGAATTCCCATACGATGATGAGCTAAAGTAGAGTTGGGATTCAGTGTCAACGCTTTGGCCAAGCATTTGTGAGCGAGTTCGTAGTCTCTGCAGGATTCCTTCAAATAACTCATGTAAATCTCGGACACATTCAAATACGCTCCTTCTAGCTCACACTCTTGGTCTGCACTCAACACTTGACTGGAAATGCAAAATTAATGAATCAGTGACAATAATTTCATCAGCAGATGGTAGTTATTACATACAGAGCTAGATATCGAAGCTTGTTTTTCAGTTTTTGGGAATCTTCAATGGTCGTTTTGGTAAATTTGGTGGGATATTGACTCTCCGTCGCTTTGTTTAAAAGTTCGGCCAGACCGAAGCAAGTGTAAGAGATGCTCATTGGATCCAGGGTTTTGTTTCCCAGGGACTGTTTTCTAATTTGAATATTGCTTGAAGAGACTCGTCTGAGTTTGAACTTGCGACGTTCTCGCATAGCTTTATAAATGTAAAAATGCCATTTTATACGACATGGCTCCAGACTCAGCATCTATTTATTAAAAAAATTATTGATCTAAATACATACAACTAAATATAGCGAAGGAATGGCATAGTATAATTCGGGCACGTATCCAGGAATTTTATTAAGTGTGCTAAATGTACTAAATGCACCAAAAAATATTGGTGAAAATATTTTTTACAGACTTATTTTTCAATGGGTTTAGGGAGGAACACGTAAACCATTCTTACACACGTGTCTGTCAGTAATCATTAGTATCGTTAGGTAAGGACAAAACTATTTTGAAGACCAAAAATATGACCTTTTCCAAGAAATCGTAGCTTTGAACTTTTGCCCTGGAACAATCTTCTAGAAAGTAATCTCTAAAGACCCAAATGACGACTTTGGCCTTTGTAGGGAGTTTAGAGAAGCGAACGGCTTTTGGGGCGGGTTCTATCTTTACGTCTCTATCCAGCTGGAGGTACATTTGGAGACCGGCTATGATGTAATTGCAGCCATCAGCATAGTCTTCGTAGAATAGTCCGCGCTGCAGACATTCGGCCACAAACATTAGAGCCTCTTCCAGATTAATCAAGGCTTTAGCGATCTTTTTCATCTCGATGTGGAGATAGGCCTGAGTGGCTTTCTTGGCAATCAACTTCAAGGCACAGGACTGGAGGAGACTTTTGATCTCCAACTTCTCGTCACTGAACTTCTCATCGAGCACCCACAGCGCCAACTCCATTTCTGCCTTGGAGAGTGGCATGGCCTGGGTCCAGTTGAAGTGACATTCGTAATTCTTAAGGACGGGTGGCAGGACACTTTGGCGACGGAGGCGGATCCCATCTGTGTCTTCTGGACATGTGTTCACAGCCAAAGAAATAAATGACATCCTCACCCGATTAGTTCCTCCGAAATGACAACTTGCTTGTTTGGGTGGAACCAGAGTGGAACTGTATTATTTGTAACAGTGTGACTATATTCAAAGCTAGGGAAAACTATTCAAAAGTGCAAGTAAATATCTAATAATATAATCTGATGCAAATAAGTAGGTGAACCAAATTATATTTCATTTATGTTTTAAGTTGTACATTACAGTTACATTGTATATTTCTCCAATGTCTGCCTACTTGTATAATACGTTCTGCAGACTAGAGAAGAGTCGATAGCATAAATATACTCGGTTTTTGCTTCCCATTCCCATATTAAAACCCACATCCTGTTTAGCTTGTTTGTAGAAAGATATAATCTGCTGAGAAAAATATTAGTCATAGATATTGTTCATACACAGGCATTACTGTTTAAATATAATTATATGGCATAATAATACATAGTATTTATATATATTTCAATAGTTTTTTTGTAATGAGGAAATTATTGCTTGTATATAGTAAGCCAGACGATATTGTAGTTCCTATACTATCGACAATAGGCAATTTTCGACCATCTCCAAAATGTATACTCATTATTACTTCAGAACTCATCAGCCTTATTGTATTAATTAGTCTGGCTTTTGTTCTATTCCTTTGAAACCTCCATGTCCCTACAAAGGACTAAATTACAATTATTATCTGTACACCTACAATTATATACACTTGTACGCTTATACACATGTAAAAAAGCTAAAAAAAGTAACTATATGCATAATATTATGTTGTTTTTTCTGTCATGCTATATTTTTCTCCGTCTTAAATCTAATTGCTTACATTATAATATCAGCTTCATTAAACTAACTTAAACCTATTAACTTAACTACGCTTAAAGTGATGCTTAATGTTTTCCTCTGCTTCTGGTAAACAATTTAATAATCTCATTTAAGAGATATTCTTTCGAGTGATTCCAGTACTTGGAACAATATAAGTTTTCCTTTGAAAATTGACTATTATTAAGTATATGGTGTACTTTAGGTATTTGTAAGACACTGTTTAGACCCTTCTTCGTGTTAAATAGCAGCAAACATGACTTTTAGTTGAGGAAAAGTCGTAAATGAAGAGCTGTATGGAACCTTGATGGGAGGAATTAATTTTTGTGGATTGGAGCACACGCAAGAGTCTTTCACGGACAATTGTTGCGTATGAATGTATAGCACGACAACCTACCCTTCTTCGATGTCGATGAATTGGATAACGCAAGTGTCATGAGGTTAACATAATGAATCGTCAAAGGCCAAGTTTACTAACAAAAGAGATGTGGATTTCGCAAAGAAACGAGTTTTGAAAAGATTTGTAGGTCACGATGAAATGCAATGCAATGTTGTGTGAGTGAAGTAACACCCGTTCCACACAATATTAAATGATATTAGAGAGAGGGAGAGAGGTCTATGGTCTACATAGAATATAGTAGTAGAGATATGGTATAAGATATTGCATAGCAGAGAGTAGAGCAGAAGAAGTACATCCAATCTCAGTATTGCATATAACGTCCTATTATCAAGAATGATCTTGCATGATGACATTATGAAGGCAGAGAGATCGGCAATATTATGTTTCATTAGCATAGCCCTCGTCAGGTCAACGCGGTACTTTATGCTGTTTGTTACATAATCCCACACTGGCAAATCCCAACAAATTAATAGCAGGAGGTTGTGTAAACCGTGGCAAGGTAATTCACTTTTTATCGCCATATTCGCAATGAACTTACAAACGATGTTTGTCTTCTGACGGAGCCAGTGACTGCCACACAACAATGTGTCTACATCCACATCAGTAGTCCACACACCAGACAAAAATATTATGGCCTACAGGAACACACAATAATCATTAGCAAAGCAGCGTAAACGTTACCTAGCCAGCTGAAACAACTTTGTTCGATGAAAAACTAAAATGATCGCATCTTTTACTCGTGTGCACTCTCAGTCTCAGTCACTGACTACAAACTCAGGCAACAGGGTTCACTTACAAACCATTTTGGGCTTCAATCCAACCAAGTCATTCTACCCAAAACACAATAATCAATAACCCTTACTATTTCTCTCAAAATTCCATAATTTTCTCCCATTTCCCCCAGAAACCCTGAATTGTTTCCAAAAAACCCATCATTTTCCCCAAAAACCTTCTAATTCTCCCTAAATCAAGTCATTTCCCCCCAAAAACTGTCGTTTTTCCCCAAAACCCGTTATTTTTCCCAAAAACTTATCATTGTCCACTAAGATCAAATCATAGCCCCCAAAAACCCACCATTTCTCCCAAAAACCCCATTCTCTCCAAAAAACTACCATTTTTCCCATAACCCCACAATTCTCCCAAAAACTCCAACATTTTTTTTCCAAAATTCGCCGTATTTCTCTCCAAAAACCTCTTTCCCAAAAAATCGTATGTCTGTCGTACCACCATTTGTATTTATGTCTGCCTTGGTATGTGTTTTTTGTCTGTATAAAAATTCTCATCAAATATATCATTAGGTTGGGTTTTTAATGAAGAGTTTTTCCAACCCTGATAGTACATAAGCATGTAGCGACACAAGCAACCACGGACCACGAACGATCATACATTTGTGTATGTCTACCACATTATTTAAGTTTATTTTTGTTGATAGTTGGTTGGGCGGCCAAGAAACATCATCAGGTATGCCGTGTGCCCATTTAGTGCAGTTACTAAACACTTTGAAAAAAAATCGTTTACGTAGATATGTTCAGAAGAAATATAAGATGAAAATTCCCTGGCTACTTGGAATTAATCCTGCAATATCAGTCTCAAGTTGTTTCATCAACTTCCAAATGGGAGTAATTACTTATTACTCAGTTCAACTTTTGAATCCAATCAGATGCATCACATCCATTTACGTAGATATCGCAAAAAACTTGAGAAATAACTCTTGGATTTTTTGTGTAATTACAATCACAAAACTCGGCTCTCATTTTCCTTACAACTAACACCACGCTGCTGTTATACAAGTCTAAGTCGATGGTCATGGGATTTTTGCAGATTTTCAGCAAAGAAATTACTCCCATCTCCCATGCATGTATTTCCAATAGCTTTAGATACCTTACATTCCACTTGCTGACTAATAATAATATTTTTTGGTCGCCACCCCACTAATACATGGGCTATGTTAAATATACATGACGCAAGTTGTAGAAGAAAATCTGGCAAAATCAAGATTTTCTTTGCGGTACGCATATTAAAGCTTTAAATTACTTCTACAGACTCTGGATGATCATTCAGATGCAAATTTCTTGTAGCTTACCTTTCTATAAAACTTGATAATCCATCTTAATGCTATACTCAAAACATTTTGCTTCTGCTAGATAAACTTGAATGGCCATTTTGACCTTTGACTACCTCTAAATGAAAGGAATTTAGTCATGTACATTATTAATAACCAATATTTTATTCCAACAATCTTTTCGGTTCGTTTTTCAATTTGAATGTTTGATTTGTTAAAGACAAGTAGCAAATGGGTTTGTTTCAAATCCTGAGAAGAGACAGCCAGATTTCATAGGTACGTGTTAAAATAAATGCTATAAATTAAGTGGTTCAATTTGTACCAACTTTAATTATTACAAATATTATTAGTTTAGAATCCAAAACTGGACAGTTGTAAGTGTTATGCAATTTAATCTTTTAGGGTGTTTGGGAGATTTAAGATGGATATGTAAAGTGATAAGATATGATTTTGCCTACCTTTCCGGTCTGTGGTTACAGTATTGAAAGTATAATAGTGTATCTGTGTTTTGAAGCTATGTATTTAGGCTAACGATGCAAGAGATCAAACAGAGATGTGATCAGAGCCAAATAATGATTATTATACATATAATAAATAAATGTAAACAGTAAGTAATATCCTCTGAAAAATGTAGAAATGTAGTATAATAATATGATAACCTAATAAATGAAATAATAGCATAAAATGCATAGCATAAAGTATAGTTATATAGTATAGAATTATGTGTGGTGGAGCAGGTGAGTATGGAAAAGGTTTAAAAAGCATCTTAAGATTAAGCTGAGCTCACATAATAATAAAGTAAGTAAGTAAAGCAACAAAGCTGAACCTCACGTCAACCAACTCTCACTCTCACAAGTATAATATAGACTACATGTATAAGAGAGAACACATTCGCTCTCGTTGGTCTCATTCATTCAACAATAGTCAGAATGTACATAGACTGACTGACTTATGTGACTTGACACACTACTCGACTCCCTCATAATACTCACTCAACTATTGTTATATGTAGATATACATTGCAAATTGCAATTGCATTTCTTATTTGCTTCTCCTTTCATTCCCCATAATACATGCACGTAGTATATATACTATACCTGTTGTAAATGTATATATATAAAATGATTACTAAATGAAGGGGGAGGGGATTTAAGTATTCACAGTCACCTAACTAACTAAGTATGAGCAGTAGCCACTGAGAAGGGTCGACGAGCAGTAGTCAACAGTCGTGCAGTGCAGTGCGTAGTCATATCGCTCGTCCTTGTGGACAGGCCAACAGCCAAAGAGACTTTTTTGTCAAAATATTAAATACCAAAGTGTGTGTGCCTGTGCTAAATACGTTCAGTGCTATAATCTGTAGGTTATAGATCAATAATAGAACTGCCATCTCCGATTTTTACATCCTCCCACCCCAAATTCATATGGGGCCAACTCAAATTGGAGAATCCTTAGAGCGGTAGTAAGGAAGAAGGTGCGTCGATGTATTTTGTAGAGCAGTGGGCAGTGAGTGCGTGAGACTTTTTGTCACTTTGGTGAGACTAGTTGAGTTTTACTTTTCGTTTTCCTTTCATATTGCACTACTGCTTTAGTTTTTAGACTTGAAAATTGAGATTCGTCAAGTCTCTGTGAGCCATGCCATGAGACTGTCATTTTACATGCCTACGTACACTACCTACCTATTTAAATAGTAGAATTATAATAATCTGTACAGGAATCAACGGAGTTGGTAGTCCATGCAGTAGATATTTTCATGGTGCGTTTTACTTTGTAGTGCTGACTCATTCTATTATTATTATAATTTATATTTAGATTATGTACTACAATTCAATTTCATTCCCCAGCACTACATAGTCCCACTCTGCTGCACAGATTTTTAGTCATTTATTTGGCTCAGTGCTGATTCTTTTGCTGAATTTAATTCCCTGGCCAGTTGAGTCCCCTTGCAATCACTCAGATTCAATAACTGTCATTCTCCCTTGACCTCGTCTTATTTCTGTACTCAGATGTAAACACTTTTTTGATTACATTTATCTAACCATCAGTGGTCAGTGACTAATTATAGTAGATTCATAGATATATGCACAAATGATTGAAGCATGACAACAACAGTTTTTAGTGTGGTCGGTGGTATCAGGTGTTCTATGTACATCAAAGCCAAATGGAGTGTCTACCTGTAATAGTGACCTAGTGCATAATATTATAGGATATAGTATCTTCTCTTAATATAGTTGGAAGAGAGCCATGGATTAATGACATAATAATCTTGTGCTCCACTCTGGGACAACACATGTGTGTAGCTTTGTTTGGAAAACGTCAGATTTATATACTAGTCCTAAAAATGCATTAGTATTTATAGTCTCATCGTAATTAATCCTTCTGTAGTTTGTCTATTAATAAATCCTGACTTAAAAATTTTCTTCTATAATATGCAAAAATTAGATATTTATATAGGTATTTAGTAAATGTATACACACTACACACAATGAATACGTGCATACATAGTAGTAGGATATTCTATGAGCTAATTGAGCTGTTCAATATGTACAACTTCTATAAGACAAAAGTGTTCTAAATAGGACATATAATATTCGTCTCATAACAAAACTTTATGTACCGTAGGAATATTATAATATAATGACTAGTAAATGATATCTAAGCATATTCATAGTAATCATTAATCATAATTGGATACACATATTTCTACAGATTTGCATGTAATAGGTTATGCAATTAGTTATAATTATTATCCATGTAATTTAGGATATGATTAGTTGGTCGTGTTGAATAAAAATTGGATTTATAAAAGTAATTAAAAATGACTGGATTCTTTATTGTTTGTATTGATTGGAGGTGCACAAATCTAGTAGGTATACCTAACCTAAGGTCTATTCACTATAATAGTAGAAGAGTACCCGGCATATATTATGCACCGTTGTTTAAAGATCCTTTAAGTAACAGTTCTTTTATTAGATGACCATATGATAATTACAGCAATGCAATAATCCTGTTATGACTTATATTATGACGTCTCTTGATATGGGGCCTATACTCTATCTCCTACCAATGATAATAAAATTAAGGCCTGTGTTAAAATAATTAATTTGATGCAAAGTGAAGTGCAACCTAAATACGCAGTCATCCCCGCAAACTCTCACTCATCTCACTCGCCCAACGCACGCTACAGCCAACTGTCCTCTACAACAAAATAATATTTTTTAGTAGTAATGGATTTACAAATTTGATTGTTGTGACTATTTGTAAATTAGTGATTTGGTGGCGTCAAGAAAAGGTTGGAGAGCGGAGTCCTTTCTAAATCTCAATTAAAGATTGAATAGAGAGCCCGAGGATCAAAAACTGAAAGTCACCCACCACCATGCCACTCAAATATGTCAAAGCCCTACTTTTTTATCCGTTTCTATTTTCAACCGTCTGCCTCTCTAATGCATCTCGCTTGTTTCTTAAGGTGAGTGAGCAACAGACTTTTATTCTTTTCTTCCTATCATGATCCTGTCTGTCCTATCTACACACAATACAAAAATCATCAATATTCATCAATCAACACTGCCTAGGATCATTGCCCTATAAATAACATCCAACTCAATGTCCTTGCTCTGTTAGTCAACAGCTTAGATAATTGGATTACTCTAGCACTTAAGCTATTATTTCAGGTGATGAACCCTACCTAAATGCTAAAATTATCTAAAGAATAGCAATATGAAATTCATAGAGATTTAAAGACATTTCTATTGATAAGGCCAATAATGTGGATATTAACGCTAATTTGCAACATTAGAGGTTCGTCACCCCTGGGGAATTATTTAGGGATAGTGAAAATTTAGATTGACTAGTTAAGCCATGTAATAGTAATAAATTACTTGTAATATTACTTAATTTGCAATTTCGTCTTAAACTTTATGCGTGCCAAGGGGTATAAGACAGACCGTGCCTGTTGCAAATTCAATCCATATAATGTCGTTTCCATTTGCTACAGTATACCATTCATAAATTCATGGTGTATGTGTAAGTTTGCTAAGAAAACTGTTTAACTGTCAGTTGTACGTATTTATAGGTTTCTTATTTTATGCGAATGGCATCAAAAACTGACGTACCAGCTTCATTCTGCTAACAGAGCATTTTAGAGACATTTGAATAGTTTACTATTAATCGGGCTCCATCTTGTGGAATCTTAAAACTATTGCTGAAATTTTCAATTTTGTCAGCAATCGGATTTGATCTGTAGTATAAAATCCGATTCTTGTGGGTATTTAGACAGAAATCAAACACTGCAAAATGATATAGGATGATTCTATGCTTATGCATTGATTGATTTGCCTACTTCTCATCTTACCTCCTATCTTTAGTCGTCGTATTAGTAGCCCCTGGACTCTAGAATATTCATGTAGCTGGAGTGGAGAGAAAAGAATGCTTTTTTAATTCAGAAAATCATATTTACCAATGTATCAAAGTCAGATTTAGGAAGATAGGCTATAATAATAGGCAATACATTACCCCAATCTTAGTCTTACCAACAAGCCAATGCAAATTGCAATGTATGTGTATAATTTTAAAGGAGTTCTAATGATTTTCAATTATTCACATTGCAAAGGCTTGCATTAAAATTATTAAATACGTAACACCTTTCACCAAATCAAAACTGATATTTATTTCAATGCTTTTGTTCAGAAATTGTTTTTGTTTATTTTTTCTAGGATTTTGAGAGTGTACCTAAAATAAACGTGGAACCAGGGGAGGATTTTATCATAAGAAACTATATCGGGTATTACATGTATAATGTAACGAACCCAGATGACGTTGAAAATGGAGACAAGCCGATTTTAGAGGAAATTGGGCCCTACGTATACAGGTTAGTCGGTCAGAAAACAAAAGCTATATAAATATAAAAGTTGACATAAGTTAACAAGATAATATTATAAAATTATAAGAATTACATGCAGACGCCAAAATGCATAGATGGGAAAATCCCAGTTTCAGTTATTGAATCTTTTGACTCTTTTTCGATAAAAAGGCCTACACTTTTCGAAAGGCTTGTCTAATTCGAGTTATATAACTGCTACCGTGCTACCTTTTCCGATTAGTTAAACTCTTGGTCATTTAAAATTTCAGGGAAACTCGGCGAAAATTTGACGTACAAAAAGTAACAGATGCCACAGTGAAATATAAAGTGAGCAAATACTGGGAGTTTATGCCGGAGTTATCAGAGAAGAGACGGGAAACAGATTTATTCAATGTTATCAATATTCCTATGTTGGTGAGTTTAATTCCATTATATTAGTCCAAAAGTGCCAAACTAATATTTGGCAAAAGTTCTGACCATACGATCCTTAACAGGAAGTATTTTCCATCTACTTGGTCTATTTCGAAAAGCTCAGCTAATGACTGGTTTTTATAAAAATAAAAAATCTCATCGAATTTCATTCTGTGTAGATTTTAGCTAACAAGTTGGCCGCCAAAAATCTACCGACAGCTTTTAATAACATTTTGGTAGACGAACTTTTGGAAAAGGGCGATTCGTTAGTTCGGAGAAATGAACAGTTTAGAAATGTGCTTTACCGCGGCATGAATGTGTCAATATATACGGAAATCCTGGATGATGTTCTTCAGGGCAATGTTCCCGTCGAATACGCAAATGGACTTTTCGCACTCTACAAAAAGGTAGTAATTTCGGGCTCTACAATATAGGTGATAAAATAGGACGATCGAGGTTCGGAATCTTTCCGGATTTTTTTCTATAATTACACGATCTATGCATATATATAATTGATTACTGAAAGGGGGAGATGTTTGTTAATAGGATAACAATACTGTGGAGGGGGAATATTTGGTGCAATCGAAAGGGCCAAATGTAGGTGCCGTCATTAGTTTTAACAACCGAACAAAATTAGAGTACTGGGATGGAGACTATTGCAACAAAATAGAAGGAACTGACGGATATTCTTTCCCGCCACCAGTCTCTGAGAAAACTCCATTGAAAATATTTTACCCAGAATTGTGTCGCTCCGTCTACTTAAAATTCGATGGGAAAACAGAATTGAACGATGTTGCTGTCAACCGATTTTCTTTCCCCGAAGACTTACTAGAAGATCCAAATGTCGATGAAAGGAATTTGTGTTTTTGCTCAAAGCCTGTGCGTCCTACAAACGTCTCCCGCTCAACGTGTCTGAAAAAGGGACTTGTGGACTATGCCAGTTGCAAACAAGGTCGGTGTGAATTACAGTTATTGCCCAATGTTGATATTAATGAATGTTTTAGGAATTTAAATCGTTTACTATTGATTTTCTAGAATCCCCTTTGTTAATTTCCTTTCCTCATTTCTTGTATGCTGACGAAGAGTACGTTAACGGTACGATAGGGCTGTCTCCGTCCAAGGAGAAACACTCCACCGAGTTTCTTGTAGAGCCGGTAATCAGTAGAAATTATATCTAAAACAGCCAACCAAGACCAAACTGCAAATTAAATTACAACGCGCGAATTACTATAATATAATTTGCCTTCCGAAAATTGTGCTGGATAAGTAGATTTTGAAATTCAAGATTTATTCCTTTGCCGATAAAGCTAATTAATTTTTTTACTTTCAGCAAACCGGGACAGTAGTGAAAGCTGTTCGTAAATTTCAATTCAATGTCAAGCTGAGGCCATTGGACAACGTCGATTTGTTCAAAAATGTTACGAACATGATTTTCCCAGTCTTCTGGACATACAGGGTATAATCGACATCGCTTAATTTTTATTTAAACTTTTCGCACAGGAATACTAGACTATTGCACACTGAAAGGCTCTAAGCGTTGTATATTTGAGGGACGATTATTGATGGATTTACCTCATTTGACCCATTTTATTCGAATTGGCCAAGGAAAATAATTCATTTCCAAGCCAGAAGTTTGTATGATCTCCACATAGGGGTACGTTTTATTAAAAAAAGTGCCCTTTAAATACCATTCATTATAGGTATGTATTTAGTAGCATAACATAACTAACAATTGCAAGTAACAACCGAATGTACATAATTAACTGCAAGACTACGCTCTCAAAATCATCAACAAAAATCACCAAGCATAGCGATATTTCATTTGTTGGCGATATGATAACATAAAATGCATTTGTTTTCTTAGGTTTGCAGCAATTCAGCAGCTGTATAAATAGTTTCGATTTTTTTGCACTGCACTGATGCACTTTAGTAGTGATTTCCGGACAATAAACCGGTTTTGTCCAGAATCGCTACATACACAATTGTAGTGAATTTTTAAAATAATTACACCACAGTGTTGTGGAGTGGAGGTGATGTAATTATGCATACTAAAAATTGGTACATGTATCTATAATATACATTGAATTTTATGGGTCGTTTATCTGATGAAATTACTGAAAAAATTGAAATACTGTGTAAATGTCTTTCTCGTGTAAGAAACAAAAGGGTATCTTTTGTAGCTGAAATGATATAATGCTTCAAAAAGGTTTACATTTTAAGAATCCAACATTCCATCTAATAAATTGTATTTTTGTCATTTTGGATGGTATGGTCTAGAAATTGGAAGTGAATTCAAGTTCCATTAATGAGCTAAAGGATGAGCTGAAGAAGATTGCTGAAGCCAAAACTAAAAAAGGTAAGTTTTTTTGACTAAATGGTCAATACAAAATATCATTTCAGGGATTAGAGTAAAAATCCTTAACACTAATTCGTCGAATTCAATCAATTGCAGGATCTCATGAGAATGAGGAACCCGTAGTATCTACACCTGCACCAACTCCTGTAGAAGTTTTAGCAGAAAGTCGAAAACGAACTTCAAGTTACAGCAATGACGCAGCTTTACCAATGTCACCTTTTACCACAATCCTCACAATTTTCCTTCTAACTTGTCATACATTTCAGTGATTACTCTTATTAGCTGTATTTTTAACCTTGTTATTATCCTATTTTGTAGATATCCTACTACCACTTCAATATTTCTACAATCATCTGACTTGTGTTATTGTTACAAAGAGAATGTACATAGATAATGTAATTTTTGAGTGAATGCTAAATATTCTTAAATTAAATTACTGTAAATATAATTATTAGGGTAGGGTGATAATTAATAAATTAAACGGTTCCTGCCTTCGTTACATAAAATTGTATAGAAGACAAAAAAATTGTCATAAAAAGATTTATCATTTATTATTATGATTTGTATTATAACTAATTATCATTTGTAGCGTTTATAGTACTCAGGAGTATCCTATCGAAAATAAAAGTCCTAAACAGGGACTTATTTTTGTTTCCTCCAAAATAATGTAAAATAAAAATCGCATTTACATTTTCGAAGCACCGATTACGACTTTTTAATCAGTCAGGTCAACGCATCTTATTTTAATACTTTCGTCTTTAAATTAATACTTATTGAAAAATATAACTTGGTATATTATGTTATTTATATTCCTATTAGAAAACTTTTAAGTACCCATATCGAGTATTTAGAATACAAAAGAAAGCACAAAATGAGAGCTGTAATAATGTTATAGCCCCAATTCAGTTATAAGTGGAATCACAGTTTCGACAGGAATGTTTTGATTGGTAGACATATCTTCAACAATTACTGGCACATCTTCTTTTATATTGTCACTATTCGAATTTCTTACTTGCAAATTGTTTAGCTGGACGGGTGCAACAAGAGGTAGCGGTGGCATCACAGGGGAAGGAAGAGGGCTTCGGCGAAAGGGAGTACTTCCTGCATGAAGGTTTCTCATTTCAGGACTCTAAATATAATAAATAAATATTGAACATCAAGGTTTCCTAGATTTTAAGGGGGACACTGGGAAATTTTAAAGGAGAAAGTTGTAAATCTGAAATATTATGGGAGAAAGTTTTTCGACATTTAAGGGAGATCGAGATCTGGAATATTATAGGAGAAAGTTTTCCTACATTTTAAGAGGGGGCTCTAAAATTTTAAATGGGATATGTACCAGTCGATGTGTAGTTGAAGATGGAATCATTAAAGATCCAGGTCGACTCTGATGTGGCGTATCAAAGAGAAACGGTAGGCCAGTGACTTGTGAACTTACGGTACCTTAAAAATAAATTATAAGCTGATATCCCAGTGGACTAAGAAAGTGATTGGGAAATTGAGAGCAATGGAGACATTTAGAATCGCTATATTCTTCCGTCCGAATAAAAATATATTAAAATATAATTTTAGTAAATATAATATAATCAAAAGCCTTACGAATACTGCCATTGGAAAACTGTTCCTCTAAAGATTTCAACACAGACACCATATCTGGTCTTTCCTTTGCAAGTTTTTTGGTGCACATTTTGCCTAATCTTATCAAAATATCGTAAATCTCTTGGTTTTCATAGCCTCCTTTGATGTCCTTAAGAGACTCTCCAGTCCTCTCCGATTCTTCCAGCATATCTTTCTACGAATAAAATATTTCATTTAGATATCTTTTAGCTCCAGATTCGGAAAAGTTGTAATCGCATTGAATTTCTTAAAACAAGTTTAGCTTACTAAATGGAGTGGATTTACCAAAACTAAATTTTGTTGAAGTTGTTGAAGTAAAAGTAAATGACTTACAAGGAATTTGATGGTTCTATGCTCTTCATAGGCCCGAAGCCCCGTCGCCACTTCAAATATCATAATTCCAAAACTGAATGAATCGACTTTAGTAGACAATTTCTTGGACCTCAAATATTCGTCTGGCAGATAAGGTCTTGTACCGTGAACACGGGACACTTTGACGTAAGAAGAATTGGAGTGCATTTCTCTTGCTAACCCGAAATCTCCTATTTTGGCTTCAAAGTTTTTGTCTAGTAAAATATTAGCTGATTTGATATCTCCGTGGATTAAAGGTTGTGGTCCAATTGAATGCAAAAACTGCAGTCCGCAAGCAACATTTCTTACAATTTGATACCGCAATTGCCAGGGAAGAGGAGGAAACATTTGCTGTCAAATATACATCAAAATATTTAGCCCCTGGAGAAATATCTACTAATTTTGTATTTAATAATTTAACATAGCATGCATAAGCATATCTATAAAACTGACCTTGCAGAGTAGTCTGTCTTCCAATGATCCATTATGCATGTATCTAAAAAATAAGATTTAGTATGAGTCGCTTCAATTATACGACTGTTGCAATCTTGCAATATAAATGGATATTCTCCACAAGCAACAGGAAATTTTTTAAATAGTCTTCAATTGTATGTTAAATTAATAAAACTTACTGATATATTAAGCAGGGGTGTTCGCCTTCCAAACAAAATCCATACAAGGGTAGAATATTGTCATGTCTGTAGTTATTTAAAAACCGAAGTTCGCCCAGACTTTGTTTCAAATTACTTTCCACAAAAGCATCCTTACGACGCTAAAAAATAAATATAAACAAATCTATTGATAGGAATAAAAAGTTCAAAAAGATGTTATTTGTATTTTAAGGCAAAATTTTTTCATTCTTTTATTTTTCGAGGGAAGGGGACACCTTTCCTGGTGCACCCTTCCAAGGACGTATTTAGGGGGATACTGAAGACCCCTTAATTTTCCAATTTTCTTAAAAGTTAATAAAAAGCATTTTTATGCAAAATAAAATTCTTATATTCAAGCATCCCCTTAATTTGTGTTCTGGATACGCCCTTTCACCTCTCCATCTTTAAAAAATTGTAATTACCAGTTCCATTCGTTTAATGGCAACATGAGTGTGTTTCCATTGTCCCTTGAAGACAGTACCGAATCCCCCTTTTCCCAGAATGTTTCTTCGGTTCCAATTGTCTGTAGCCAATAGAAGTTCGCTGTATTTGATCTTTGGTAAATTCCCTCCGCACTCTACATCCGAACTCTTAACAACACCTATTCCCAATTCATTTTCTCATTTTTAGTACTTTTCAAATTGCAATTTCATCCCTCCTTAGTACAATATATTTTTACTGAGCCTTTATGAATACCTATATGGCTCCATGCGAAGGTGGCTTATAAATAATATGTAATTTACAAAATTCTGAGTAAGATACCTTGTCCATTAATGATGCCCTCGTTGCTTTTCTTAGGTTCCTCTAATTTAATTTGATTGTCCAAAAGTTTTAACTCAGCAGTAGCGTTGCAGTCATTATTTTTGATGTACACATGATACTTCTCGTCAACTTTGGAAAGTGAATAAAAGAAGGAAAAATTATAACTCAGATCAATCATATTATTCTCTGAGGGAGTCAATATAAAATGCAGGAAAAATTCGGAACGCAATGTCAATAGATGAAAAAATAAATACAGCACGGCCAGTGGTCGAATGAGTACGTGTTATGATTCTTTTTAAATTCAGCCAAAAAAATGAAAAAAACTACAGAAAACTATTGATGAAAGAGATCATAAAAATAAATCATATTAGTTCATCACCATCACCGCACAAAAAATCATTTTGTTTCTTTGTTTAAACCATCACAGGAAACTCCAAATGGACTCACCAAATTTGCTAAGAATTTTCATTGCTCGATATTGTTGAAGTTTGGCGAGTATGATAAATAGCTCTAAAACTGTATGGTTTTGGTTGCCCCACGATGTTAAAAGTGCCTCAGTAGGAGAACCACCAATGTAGAGTGTTCGATTAAATCCACTAAGCTCTTCAGGACTGTAACCCATATGGGCACCACCTGAAAAAATGTGTCAATACGTCGTCAGCTCCAGAGGTCAACAAAATGATTTTCGACCCCCTTGCTTTAGTTGCTTTGCTCGAAATGATTTTTCCGGAAATTGTTTTCTTTTAACATTAAATAATACCACCTAAATTATTTTTACTCAATTCAATCATTCTGGCGTTTTCTTTCATTGTACATATGCATACAACATATTCCTCTCGCCGAGTCGCCCTCAATATTTTCGTTAGTTAGCCTGATTTATACCAACCATTTTTGGAGAATTGAATGAAAGCTATGGCCATATTATGATTGCCATTTTGTCATAGATTTGCATCGCTTGCTTGCAACCTTGCAAGTTGCAATGTAATTATAATTTTCATAGAGCCACCCATGTGCTTTCTCTACTTACTTACCGTTTGACTTACTTTGTTTTAAAAACCTCGATGAGGTCATATCAAACTATTCTGAGTAACAATTATTTCCTAAACTTTTTTTCAGTTTAAGTCAATTCTCAGAAACCACTTGGGCCTTCAAAAAAGTATATTGAAATAGAAAGACCCAATGTTATCCTCCCTCATCCCGCGCCGATATATTATTTTTTTAACAATCCACAAAACTGCGAATAATTGATTATTCCACATAACAAGGGCCGCAGCCGGGGCTCGAGAGACCCTCAAAATCGAAGAAGAAAAGTAAAATATTTTAAATGAATTTTTTGATTTGAAAAAGTGAAAAGGGGATCAATTAAGATCCACCACCCCTCGATCGAGGTATCTAGCCCTAATTTTTTATGAACTCGATCTATATTTACATTGAGTTGAGTATGGAAGCATTAATTTAGTAAATCAAATAAAATTCGAGAACAATTTAATGTAAAATCCTCATTTTTTACCAAACATTATTACAGGGCCACAAGGCTAAATAATGGTTTAATTAAATAATTTTAACTATTTCACAAAACAATACACCCGCCACGCCAAAAAGTGCCGTGTCTATTCTTTTTTAAATGTTTTTTCTTGTAATTTTACAGGTGTAAAAAGTCTGACCTTCAGGGTCACAGTGTGTTTAGTTTTAGTCTAAATTTTGAGACTATGTCCAGATTGATTAAAAATTAAGATTTATCCATGATTAGACGGAGTAGGAAAACATGCAAAACTTTCCCGCTCTTCAGCCATTTAGCCCTTAGGGTGCATGTAAATTGTAAATTAACTTAGAATTGGTGTCCATTGTCCATATTCCATATGCCTACACTTGCACTTCTCTTAATGTAAATTCGAATCCGTTGGACATTACCCCCTATGAATTGCGCATTTTTGATTTGATTTGATTTGATTGAACAAAGGAAGTTTATAGTACGCGTACTGGTGTGGATTGTGCATTGCTGGTATGTGGTATACTGGACTGGTACCAACCTACTAACTATATAGTAGTATGCTGGTATAGAGCGCGCAGAGTACAGAACAGAGTACAATTTATAATCTGCAGTACATATTTACGTATGCGAATACATCTAATTAACAGTAAATCCCATTAATTAAACTCTAAATAGGAAAGTGGAGAAATATTATATTATAATAATTACCCAAAACCTGCCATAACTGCTGATCGTCAAATATTCGTTCAATCTCTTTTCTTTCCGCAAATGGAATGTCATAAATGTATTTTACGGTTTTTACTACATTGTCAAATTTTGCACTCATTTTCTAAGGATGTCACTGGCAAGGAAAAAGTAAGAAATAAGGATATTATTGGAATACTACGGGAAGCGGAAAAGGACAACTTTTATACGGATCAGGGATCACTGTTAAAGGCACGAAACGTGAAATGATATTCAACGTTAACATTCCAGAGGTATAAAAATCAAGTAACTGAATTATTTCAGCTATTTAATCATCAAAATCAAGAAAGCTGAAACCAAAATCGCAAAATGGCTCTAAAACTGAATCTTCTTTGAAACATGTAAATGTGTAATCACCAAATAATTTAAGCTTCATCAAGTATAATCACAGACACAAAAATATACGGTCTCTGAAAAAATATTATAATACTATATATGACAATATCATTAAATTTTAATTATCGCATGATCAGTCAAAATTTCAATTTCTAAATATGATGTTGCGTAAAAGCACAGAAATGGAAGTTTAATAAATCATCGCGCTGCATCTAAATTATGATATCACATGAAGTTCACTAAGCCATGCCATGGGTCATGGGATAATAAATGGGAAATGGGAAAATTCTATACATAGTTCTTTATATTACATTACCAATTGTTACTTTACCTACACCTATGCACACAAATAAAGTCTGTCCATTTTTCAAAATAACCTTTCTATAGGGTGCATTAGACTTTAAAGATAAAAACATTTAAAATTTTTATCTGGAAGATAGAACGCAATAATACTAATAATTTTATAGTTGCAAGCTTCAGTTCTGCAAGGCAAGGTCATCGAATTTACCTTGTTGAAACCGACCCAATGCAATGACCCAATTAGGGGTTTTATCAGTCAGTGGTATAAAACTGAACCGTGGGACTGGCGGGAAAATAGAGTATGATAAAATGATCAAAATATTTGGGACCACCAATGAGTATTGCATTGCATAAGATCTGTATACAAAGTGTACATACATAATACGTAAGCTTATAACACAAGTTATGCAATAGTAATGTAGAGCAAATCGTTCATATCAAACTCATGAATCAGGTTTGATAGTCATCTGGTTTTTATTTTTATGAACTGAATAGGGGTAGGTAGGAAGGATTGATTGATAGGTGTACATAACATAGATAGATTGTACGCCTGTATTATTATCAATAAATCGTTTGTAAATAGTTCTCAGTAATTTTAGGTAAATGTGTCAAAGTCGAAATAATCATCAGGGGGCTGGATACCCCTAGTTAGAACATTCCGATGTCTTTCAAGGTAATTTTCAATATTATTTGCGAAATATCTGCCAAAATAGTATTTTTTATTGTTCTCAATACGATTAACTAAATTTTAATTGAATCATTCCAGAGGGAAACTCCTTTAGACATAATGTAAGTTTACTTAAAAGTACCTGGATTAAAACCGTTTTCCCTAAAGTAATTGCATACACATGTCAGAGGCTTTAAGGGTCCAAGCCATTCCCATTCAATGCATGGATACTGGATACATCTTTTTAGTTTTTACCACATCTTTTTATAAAATGTATCCCTTCCTTTCCTACAACGGTTTTAATCTGGGAGCGTGACAATAAATAGACGTAATAAATTATTATGTAACGTATATTGAGTAATAATTTTTTAAAACAATTAACAGACTTCATAGAGCATCCGTCAAAGGAGATAAAGAGACGATAATAAGGGTTTTGAACACTGGCCGTGTTCATGTCGATTGTAGAGATGTGGTAATAAGCGAATAATTATTTACATCATTTCATTTATATATTATCACTATTACTTAATTATGCCTATACTTACCTACCTATATTAGCATTATAATATCATCATAAGCGACAAAAATTGTTATTTCGCTTCATAGTCGATTTGACAAATGAACAAACAAATCTAAATTGAAAAACCTACGCAAAGGTTTTTTAAAATACTTTTCTGAAAATTTGAAGTGTTAAAATACAACATGTAATTAATGATTTCTGTAAAATACAATCCTATTACTCACTCTCCTGCCTAAACCCTAAACTATGTTGCCTATGCCTGCGGCTGCTTTGACCGATTTTTCTGCATAAGAAAATTAAATGCGACAAAAAACTACAGTGCAGGGACACTGTATAACGACTATCAAGTTTACGTTTTTTTGTTTCAGGACGGCACTACTCCCCTAATGTTGGCTGTCTGTTGCTCGAACTATGAATGCGTTCAGGAATTACTTGATCAAAGTGCCGATCCTAATGCAAAAAGATTTGAAGTGAGTCAGCTTGACTATAATTAATATTATTATGGCTATCGTTGGTAAACTTTGTTTGCATTGTATCTCATCTCATTGTGTCTCATAAAAGTAAAGAGTTTTACCCAATCGCATTTGATTTTTAAAATATAGGATGAAAATTGTGGCGCTTGAAAGGTTCTCTGCCTTCACAAATTATTTTGGTTTCAAATATAAACATTTTCAATTTGCATTTTGATGTAGATATAGACAGACAAAGACGAAATGAATACAATAAAATTAATTTATTAATGAATATTATTTTGTACCCAGGAAATTAATCTAGGGGAAGAGTGCTTCACATTACTAAAAAAAATTAAACTTGGGCATAGAAACGACAGATTTTATATGGAATATATGGACAGAGTTAACTTCGTTAACATAATGGTGTGAAATACGATAGACCTTTTTTGGAAATTAACTAGCCTAAATAAAATATATCTATATACGCACAAAGCCTAAAATTTTTGATAGCTTGAGAGAAACACTCATTTCGATTGAAGGTTATTCCCCAATAAAATTAACATATATATACTTCAAACTTTTGAGGTGGTTTGGTTTCATTTGAAGCTCTAGCCTTAAATTATACTGGAATGTGAAAAAAATGTCGCATAAGTGCAATTTTCTGGCATTTATGCAATAAAAATACAAATTATTTTAGTATACAATTAAAAATATAAATTTATTTTAGTATACAATTAAAAATATAAATTATTTTAGTATACTATTAAAAATATAAATTATTTTAGTATACTATTAAAAATATAAATTATTTTAGTATACTATTAAAAATATAAATTATTTTAGTATACTATTAAAAATATAAATTATTTTAGTATACTATTAAAAATATAAATTATTTTAGTATACTATTAAAAATATAAATTATTTTAGTATACTATTAAAAATATAAATTATTTTACTATACTCTATTAAAAATATAAATTATTTTAGTATACTATTAAAAATTCTGTATTTAGACGGGATCGTCACCTTTGTTCCTTGCCGCCCAAAATGGAGATTTGGAAACCGTTAGACTCCTGCTACAAAATGGAGCTAAAGTCAATCAACCAAACCTCGTAAGTTATTTCCCCTAAATAACATTTATTGGATTTTGGTAAATAAATGATTCTTACTACTCAATACATGTATCCTCAATATCTTACTCAATCCTCCCATGTCAACTAATGGTATTGTAAACGTAGGATGGAGGCACTCCTCTTTTTGTTGCTTGTCAATGGGGTCACGAATCAGTAGCAAGAGAACTTTTGGCAGCTGGAGCTTTACCTGACTATGCAATGAAGGACAAAGCTACTCCACTTTTCGTTGGTACGTCATGAATGTTGCACTAAGAGGAATCGTCGGTTGAAGATGATAAGATATAAGATATTCTTTATTTCATCCTATATACATATATATATTTATTATACATTATATATAGCTTCTCAAAACGGCCATTGCATCATTGGACGACTTTTACTAGAGAACAAAGCTTTTGTTGACTCAAGGAGAACGGACTTGGCCACTCCTCTCTGGATTAGTTGTCAGATGGGATGGGCCGATGTCTGTTTGTGTCTTCTGGAACATGGAGCTTTTGTCGACGCCACCAGAAATGTAAGTACAACTAAACATAAGTAGGTAAAAATGTTGAAAGTTCACAGGGAAAATCTAAAAATTGAGGGGTAGGAGTAGGGCATGCCAAGAAAGTAGTGCCAGTTCCATTGATTATATTTTAAAATTCTAAAATTGTTTCCAAATAAATTTTAAGGTTGGGCTGTGAAGAGCCCGGGTCGGCTATTTGCCAACTACAGCTTGTATGGAAAAAATTTAAATGGGCCCTTCAACAGAAAGAGTGTCATTTACAATAAAATAGTAAAATAAAGAGTCAAACTAAAATACTTCAAGCTAATTTATAATTGGTTGGTTGATTTTAGTTAGGGGAGGGAGTAGAAATGAGACTAAAAAGTCCTATGCTTAGTTATGCTTAGGACGAACTTAGTGAATGCTGTTCGCAGCTCTCAAGAAAACGAATCCAAAGTCACGGCTTGCTGAAAAATAATTTTAGTCACTTAAAGTAAAATGGTAAAAAATAATTTGTAGCGTTACGAAGATCCCATCAATAATATGGCTAACGAAAGAAAAAATCTTTTCATGCCATGCCATCAAAAATATATCTACAGTTTACCAATCACTGAAACATCAACAAATATATGAATTCAAAGGCCATTTTCACAGTCTTTTACGATGCAGAAAACAACCATAAAACAATGGATTTAAAAATTATTGCGAAAGCTATAGTACTAAACTGTTGGCTATTTCTTGGAATAGGATGGCGTTTCTCCTTTGTTGAAAGCTGCCAACAAAGGATTTGATGATGTTGTTCGTGTCCTATTGCGGAAAAAGCCTCATTTGGGACTCCTGCCGGTAATACATTATCATTATCATTAAAATTGCCAAGTTATACTTTTTGCAGTTTTGCGAATAATAATGGGAATAATATTCGCCCCAGGCTACCATGGCCTAATCCTGATCATATGATCAGTTCAATGCTCTTATTATTATAGTCCATTGAAACGATGGTTAGACCTTTGTAGCAGTGGAAGGATCGTAGGCAAATAATAATTTCAATTCAATCCAACTACTAATAAATTTATTTGTTAATTCTTATGTACAGATTGGAATGAGTGCATTGCATGGTGCTATAATAGGTGGACACTTAAGTGTCGTCAAAATTCTACTGAAAGCAGGCTCTGACCCAAAGTTGTGTAACCAAGATGGAGATACGCCATATGAACTAGCCATTGATTGCAAATTCCCTGTAATTGCTGATTACCTCAAAAAATTGTAATAAATCAATTTTTAAAACATTAAATGAGGTCTACAAGGGAGCGTTTTTAGCTGATAATTCACACCCATCCAGGCAGATTTTGACACGGACACGCTACGCCTTCATAAATCAGTATATCTCCTAATTAGGCTATCATAACAACTCAATTGTCACACCAAACATAGGTTAACAGAATGCCAATTAATGGCCTTTCTCTATTCAAAAACTGACAAAACATCATCTAGATCCGAATACGGTTTAGAAATGTTCTCTTGTTAGTTGTATTGTATTATCGTTGTGGGTGCTGTTAATGTTTCAAAAAATAGTACAATAAAATCATGTTGTTGATGTTTTCTAAAATAATGCAAATACTCCTGTAAGTTATAATAATAATAATAAACCGTTAATTTTTAACAAAAATTAAAATCAACTGGTTCTTGCTTTATTTTTGTAATTTTTTACTCAGAAATCAATAAATATAAATGCCAACATGCCAACTACTCAGAATTCAAAACTGAAGCTCATTTTGACCTAATGGTACAAATTATATATACCAGTATATTTTGGTAGTATGAGTTGGACAAGCTATGGTCGTACAGAAGCTAAAAGATATTCCTTAGGAAAAAGAAATAAGCTAATCTCGTGACGTTCGGGCCATATTTTGGATTAAAACCAGAAGGTATCTTGTAAAATGCTTTAAATATGATCCAATTTTTCATGAGAGTATTGAGTATACCTAGTACCTACTACCATTTTACACATTGTTTGGTCTGGTCGAAAGGAAAATTAGTAGGCAAAGGTATTTACAATTCTAACCTCTCGCCATGACTTAACTTATCGTCTTGCTTAATAACTGATGGAAGCATTGAATTTTATCTTTTGACATCTAATTGCTTAGAGAAAATATTCAATATCAATTGTTCAACATACTAAATTACATTAATTGTTTTGCTCTGTAAAAATAAATTATTTAGGTACACGTAATAATGTCCAGTTAGAATTCAGCATTTTATTCTACAAACTACATGACAATTCCATACCTATTTACTAATAAAAACAAATAAATAGCTCAAAACTAACATAAGAAACAACATTTTTATTAAGGAAACCGTAACTGGAAACAAAGTATTTGTATCAATAGTTAATAGATAGTTCAGGTATGGTTTAGATAGGCTCTCCTAGCCTTTAACCAAATCATATCAAAATTAAGATTTAAGATTACAGTGAATATTAGGAAGGAAGTCTGATAATTAGAGCAAACGTGGAAAGTAGAAACAGTAACTTGGCGAAATTAAATATCTTTGACAAAGACAACACCCGATATTTAAAGCCGTCTTCCGCTCTCCAACCTCCACTGTGCTTGCATTACTCTGGAATCATTATACCATAACTACAAGTTTTTGATCGCCACGTTGATTTTGTCAACAATCTCGTCACGCTTGCGATTAAACTGGTTGTCCTGCTCGATAAATTGTTGACGAGACATCTTGCCCTGGACAAGTTTTTCCACTGACTGTGCATAAGCCACATACACCTCCCAAAATCCTCGATCAAACCGCTGCAGTTCTGTGATACTACAAAACACATAAAGTCACACAAGTAATTATTAAATCATCCTTTAAGTCAGCACAGCCAGCAGTTAGAAGGTGAAGCGAATAGTAGTATGGTATACCCCAAGTCAAAGCCATGTTCGAAACACACTAATTAGTAACTGACAATTAAAATGGAAAATATCTTTAATATACCTGTCTGCCAGTTCTGGAAACTCGTTACGATGCTTACTGGCAATGTCGTTAATATTCTGAGTTTCACTCTTATGTTCTGCAGTCATGTTCTTAAGGATGTTTTGAAACGTAGACACCTCTTTGCTATTTTTCAGCTTCGCCAGGTGTGAATCAAAGTTTTCATAAATAGCAGCTCGTTTAGCATGGCGACGAAGAACAGATTCCACAACATTAGAATTACCCCCACTGTTCTTGGCAGTTTTTGTGGCAGAGATGGAGAAGTCAAGACGAACGTAGATCAAAACAGTCAAGAACAAGACTAGAAAGGCTGCGATAACCACCAATGGTTCCCTTAGCATGTAAATCTGTAGTAATAAATAAAAAAGAATTCATACCCGATTTTACATCATAATATAATTTTTCTGAAATTATTGATTTAATCAAATAAGTACCTTTGGAAAATTATATTCGACTGCAAAATCTTGGATATGGTTTTCTACAAGGTTACTTCCGACCAAAGTGATCACAGGTCGTCCAGTGACATCCAAGTAAGTAAAATGTAATGACCGTGGCAGTTCCTTCACACCATATGGTGTCCTCAATTTTATGTCACTACCTCCTTCAGGTAGAATTATTTTAACAGTAAGATCTTCAACAACCATTGTGTCGTAAATGTGGTCCAACAAGCGCATTTTCAAAAGGTATTGGCTTCCCTCAGCAAACAAATATTCATAAGATGGTACATTGTAGCCGATCACGTATCTGGTTTTCCACCCTCCAAACAAGGGGAATCTTGGTCGCAGAGTCAGTTCAACTGAATCATGCTTCACGTACATGTTCGAAGTAGAAATATTTCCAATGTCATCACGGTAATACACATCTCGTGAGGCAGAAGGCAGAATTGTTTTGAATGCTTTAATCGACGAAATTCCAGAGTTTGGTTCTCGTTGATAGTCAAAACGCGAGAACGATCCCTGTAGTGATAATATTTAACATTAACAACAGAATGTCAAAGAAGTGAGAACCGGAGACAAAGTGTATGTGACGACTAATATGGATGATTACGACTAGCCTAAGCACCTGCAACTTTTCCTTTTTAGTGGCAGTAATTTTCTTGCTTTACCAACTTACGGTGTTGACAATTCATAGGGAGGGGTAAATCTCTGAAGTATCTAATTCTAAGTATACATATAATTTTTTAGCTTCTTTAAAATTTCATTTATTTATATAATTTTGATTTTCTTAATCAAGTCACAACAATAAAAAAAATTTGGTTCACAGAACTTCACTCAGGGCTAATGAAAATAGGGCGCCTTCTCGATGATTTATAATTTGTAACAATATGCTATTATTCTATTATACCAAATTGGATTAATATACAATTTGATATAGATAGCCCCGAGAGACTTAACTCTCCCCTACCCCGAGAACACACCTTCCAACTTCAACTAAAAAATGTTAAGTTAATACAGCAGAAAAGGTGTAAACTACATTCGTTTTAAATAATCTTACCTTTAATTTAGCTCCAGTATGAAGAATTTCAATGTGCTCTTCAACAGCGATATTCCCCCAGTGTGACACTTCTATTGTTCTTTCCATTTTTGTTACTGTCAAAAATGGACTATTGTTTTCATAATGAATGATACATTCGCTGTAGGTCATCGGAGCAATGTTCTCGTATGGCCCGAAAGAGATAGAGTTGTCAGACTGTGAGGAAGGTTTAAGCTTAGTAAAGGATTCGACGTTTCTTGATGACAACGTTACTTTGGTTGATTGCCTGACAACCTTGTAGGGTGAGAAAACGTAATGGTTGCCAACGAATTTTACCAACTGCTTATCCTTCTGGGTCAACTCAACTGGAAATGGTTGCAGATAGCGGGTGAAAACTGTTTCGACTTCGAGATCGACGGTTTTGGATTTTGTCAAATCGGCTGGGAGCTCGACACGGTACACCAGGGCTTCTCCTAAGGCAGGTAGTTGGATTACGCTCGTCTTCAAAGGCTTCGAGTCTTTGCTGACACCAAAGAAAGACAATCTTGACTTCATTTGTGGTTCTATGGTGAAGATAAATGTCTTCGTGGGAGAAGCATTAGTATTTTCTAGCTTTATTTTGTATGTCGTCTGAACAAGTTGTGAAGAAATGTCCACTGTTCTATCCACATTTAATATTGTCAGTTCTTCCACCCGAACTTGCTGAGCTGAAGACAATTGGTTCAATAGCGTCACCCCCAAAATGAGTTTTAGAAGTAATGCCATGGTCGTTTTTTTTAGACTTCAATACTGTTAAATCTACAAAAAACATGTACAATTCAACTTTTGTCAATATTGATAGCATATAGTGATAGTGATAGCATAACACTTACTATAATAATAATAATAAACTAATATAATATAATAATAATATGTATTAGTGACAAGGCCAAAGGTAAGTAAACATGGCTATTTTTTTGTAAAACGTGTATTAAAAGACTAGTGCAGCGGTTCATCAATAATAATAGCTAGAAAATTTTAGGAAACCGCATAAGATGTAAGAGAAATGAATTTAAGATTAAATGGAAAATAATTCATAATGTTTCAAAAATTAATAATCCATCCATAAATATTATTCCCAAATCAAAAAATTCTTTAAATTACTCTTGAGAATTTGAATTAGCAAGCTATTTAAATCGAAGTTTTGATTTGATCATTTAGCAATTAACAATTAAACAAAAAAATTTTTGCCACTACTGCCAACTGCTGACCACTGAGTAGAAAATGATAAACCCTAACTAATTCCCCCTCCCTGTCACCCAGCAGCAGGAGTCGTAATCAGTAGTAATGAAATTTTATTCAGATGTCAAAAAATTCAAAATTTCTGCTTATATTATTACACTTACATTAAAGAATCTGACATCCGCTGCCTGACTAGTGATTAGAGTATTGACCTACGGTGTCCAAAAAGCTTTGGATTTTAATGTATTCTCGTGTGCAATAAAATGCTGATTTACTACTGAACAAATGTTACTGATGGTGTAACAATAATTTTCCAGCAAATTTTAATAAATAATTCGCATGTCATACTCACCACACGTCAACGTCACCCGGCTTCCTCGGCTGTACACTGCAATTACAAATTAAAAACTTACAACTCGCAGTCTCAGACCGGGCGGAAGATTTAATAATAAAACTGTATTGACACACACCACAGTTAACATATACAACGCTAACAACATCGAAGCTAAAGGACCACCACGACCAGCCGCCGCCAAATTATTTTTGATCTGAGTTTTCAGTGATCAATCTTGTCTCTAGATGCTCATTATTCTCGGAAAACATATAAGTTTCCCAAAAAATTTAAAAGCGAATACGATATTCCAGACCAATCTTCAATAGTGACCATACCCTTCTCTTAAGATCCCTAATGCTGGAAATGTAAACACCCAAAATATTAACATTTTCTAAAATATTCGAGATACACAGAGGCGTTCATTATTTTGAGTTAGTAAGAGACCCTTAAGGCAATGGTGAATGTTTCAAAACACTCAGATTGTTTTTGCCACAAATGGGGATGTTGCTACTGGTTAACCAGCAAAAATTATCTTAGAGGGTAAATGGGAATTGGAAAAAATTTGTACTTTTTTTCGGAAATTTCCTAAGGATCTGAGACCACTGGTCCTACACCCATACAGTAATTTTTAAAAAATTGTTCGAAACTTATTTTATGGTAGCGCAGTGTTCTATTTTAGCCGGCTGAAAATGATTTTGACCAGCCAGCCGGCTAAAACGGCTGAAATGGCTAGTGGCCAAAATGGCCAAAAATCATGGGTTTTTAAATTTCCCGTCAAATCAAGGATAATTTTCTCAGTTCACATAGCCCCATTTGACTATTTTTGGCCATTTTAGCCATTTTGGCCATTTCAGCCACTGGCTAACAAAGAATTTCAACCAGCCGGCCAGCCATTTTAGCCAGCCATTTTAACCAACCAGCCGGCTGGTCATCGAACACTGTGGTAGCGATATTGAAAATTCAACACTTTTGAGTTCGACTTGAAGATATCATCGTTTTAAACCAAATATTTGAGTATTATTATGTATTATTCATCGCGAACCTTATATCTTTGAGTCAAAGAACAAAATGTGAAATTTTCAATATAAATACTGAAGAATAGAGTTCGAAGATTTTTTAAAAATTTACTGTATTTCCTTAGGACCTGTGGTCTCAGATCCTTAGGGAATTTCCAAAAAAAGTTACTGCCAAATATGATAGTCGAGAATACGTTTCCATGCACCTGGGCTTTAAGGGAAAAGTGCATATTTCAAAAGACTCAGGGTAAATGGGAATCGAGAAAATTCGTACTTTTTTGGGAAAGTCCTTAAGGATCTGAGATTACTGGTCCTATACCCATATAGTAAATTCAAAAAAGATTCATCGAAACTATTCTAGAGGTTACATTTTAAAAACCTTCACATTTTTGTATTTGGCTTTAAGATATCGTTTGAAACTTGAAATTTGATACATATTTCTGTATTTGTATTTTGCAAAACCATGACCAAAATGTGTTTTCCGTGGCGGCTAGCCTGGGAGTTACAAGTAAAGAACTGTCGCTAAGCTGACGGTAGTATCATTTAGTTTTATCCAGTAAACTATAGGGGGCATCCGCTCTCGACATAGTATGCAGTATGCAGAATCCAGATCCAATGATCCAACAAAACCGTGACATGACGAAATCGTCGCTTGCGTTAAGCCCCCCTCCCCCGCGCTCGTCACGTTAGTGGCAGGCAGTTTTCGGCGTATTTGATGTTCGAAGTTTTCGAATTACTTATCGTTCGGCTGTCGTCAGTCGTGGTTTAATAACTACATGACGGACTGCTGATTTATGGACAGATGACCAGAACCGTACACCCGAGATCATATCGTTATCCAACATCCAGTAAAACATCATTTTCTGAGTCTTTGTCATAAGAAATAAGAAGTTGCATAAATAATGGAAGTTTTCATTATCTATATGCACAGTATGAAACGAGGACTTTAGTTGACACGACGCTTCCTCCTTTTATATCTGGCTGGTATCAGCAAGGCTGTGCAGCGAGAAAAATAAAGAAATTTTTGTCTAAAATCGCAAAAAACGCTAAAATTTTCTTTTTTCTCGGTGCCCCCCCCCCCCTCCCCTCCGATATTTTTTTCTGGCTGCGGCCCTGGGTATCAGTATCAGTATCAGTATCAGTATCACTGATATGTGGAAATGTAAGCTCCTTGCCTTATGGTTGGTGTGGGATTGTGGAAATATATGATAATAAAGTTATTGTATTTCTGGCATAAAATTGCCTAATAGTAAAATTAGTTCTGCCCACGGAACTGGAAGTATATTATATTATATTATTATAGGTATTCAAACAAAATGTACCTATATTACTAGGCCACCGTGCACTAGTACTAACTATTAAATTTCAAACGATTTCCTTGTCAATTATTAATTGGTTTAATTTCAAAATTAGCTAATGATATTAACATTAGCCAAGAGTGTAGTCCATTGTTTTAATGTAATATGCATTTCATACGCGGCTGCGCGTTTTGCATTTGGGAACATCCTACCACACGTACATACATAGATAGAAATTTATATAAGGACAGGTTTTATTGCTATATAAAGTCTATATGGTTATAATATAGAGATGATTGGGAGCAAGTTTGTCAAAACTAAATATTGTTATCAATATTGCAGCCTAATAAGAAATGAAGATCATAAATTGATAATAAAGAACATTAATGAACATTTCCATGTACCCCATTTGGTATGGTGGCCGGCATAGCAGCTCGATAGTTTTAGAGACGAGTATTAAAATTAAATGACTTCTAACTTAATGGATGTATTTTATAGTAAAAGTAGATAAATATGCATCAATAAAATTGCGTGTCTTTATTCTTCTATCTCTAGTTTTAGTTCATTTTTACAATACTTTTTAACATATAGAAAATAGCACGGGTGACGGGTCGTTTTCCTCCTAAATTGTTCAGGATATGACAAAACCACTTATGTAGGAAACTATTATTTTAGTCCATTTTGGCAGTAAAGGGAAGGTGCTCTATAAACCGTTGTTTATAGTACCCTATCGTAGACGGTTTTTAAGTGAAAACATGTCAACCAAAATCAATATTGAGATTCTAATCTGTTTAGAATTAGAAGGGGTAAGATTGACTACGTGACGAAGAGGATGTAAACATTATTTTTATGTCATGTGAGTCATAGAAGTCTCAATTCTCTCGGGTTTCTGAGTATCGATGATGATGACTCAATAGCTATGCGATGGGATGTGTGTTTTGGAATTTGGAGAGTGTAAAGTATTAAAACAACATGTATATGGTATATAATATAATGGTATATATACTAATGCAGATGTAAAAGATGTGAGTGAGGTCGTGATGAGTGTAAAGTAAGTAAGGGATATAGTATTATCATTATGAAAAGTCTTTAAACCTTAGTCCATCCCATACCAAAGCTTTGCCTTTGCAAAGGCAAAGGTTGGGTACAACAAAGTAGCTAAGTCAAAGAACAAAACATTCGAAGGTATAAACTACTAAAGCCCCGTTTTATGCAATCCAAATCCAACCCAAACTGACTGTGATCAAATGTGAAGGCGAATTACCAAACAGGCGAAAATAACTTAACAAGAAGATATAATTTATTAAATTTTATTATATTTACCTACAACTGTGGCTCTGAGGTTAAATGCACTGCCTCTTAGCCTATCGGACCTAGTTCGATTCCCGGTTGGAGCTTGTCTCTTTCTGGGGGGTTGTAGGTTTAAGGGTGTTCCTGGCTCGGTGTTTAAGTACGGGGAATATCCTTGAGGTAAATGGTGGTACTGGAGCTCGTCCCTCTGGTACCCGGGATTATAATAGGGCTACGTCGCGTATTTTAGTACTGCCAAATCCTCAAAAAAATCTACCATAGGTGCATTCTATGGTTGAATAGTGTCAAAAAAGTGTATAAAAGTGTCTAGTGGGCCCAGAATTTACGAGTTGAAAGCTCAAATTGACTTCGGTTGATTCCGCCCATGTAATGAACTATACTATATTATATTATTATACATGCAATGCACCTACTCCTCATTGTCATCAGAGCAGAAATCAGAGATTCTATATAACATAACATAACATAACATCCTTTTTAAGCGCGTATAATATTTTTTATTCGTCTTCGTCATATTTGAGTACATTTACCTGTCTTTGCTTGTCCAATACTTATCTAGTCATCTTGTCTATCGATTACGATCACATAAATGTGAAAGTATTTTGAGTTCATTTGGACCGATTCACGGCCCTAACTATTCATTGATATAGGTAAAAAAGCCAGGTCACACAAAGTGAAAATCGTCATTCCTCTTCGCCAGGTTTTTTGTACCCGTCAAAGGGCGAAAGAGGCGGAGGAGAAGGAGAAGGCCGAGGACGACGGCACAATATACAATGCAATAACTAGTGCAATAACTATATACAATAGTCAATAGACACCACACAAACACACTTTTTAGTTATAGACAAGCAAGCAACAAGTGTGATAAACACTTCTGTACCCGCACTCCTTACTTACGTAAACTGTAAACGCAAATAACTCCGAAACGGCCGAAGAAAAACTCACTTTTGTATACTTGCTAAAAACTAACCGGTATTTTAATTTTTACTAGTTTCTACAAGCACTAAGATCAAACCTAGTTACATTATAGTCACAGTTTTTAAAGCGCATTTGGTTTTTTAGTTTAATAGTCATTAGTTGAATCTCCGATCCGAGTCAAGTCTTGTGTATGGCTTGTCACGGCTTGTGTCAGTGTCTATAATCATCAATCCCAACAATATGTCTATTCTATGAGTTTTCGTAAATATCAGAATGTTTTAAAGCTTTTGTTCACCTTTTAACAAAATATAAATTAAAAATCGAAATCTCTCTTCTGAGAAGAGATCTGACGCGGAGAGGGAGAAGAGTCTTCTCCGTCACATCAGACACAACTATTATACTAAGAAATAATATTTAGATAGTGAAATTGAATACAAAAAAGTGATTTCCTGTTGGTCACTAAGTTAAAAAATATCAAGGCTCATGGTATGGTTTATGCCAGAGGTCAGGTATTGAAGTCAAACGTTTGGTCTTTTGGAAAGACTCAGACATGGCACTTGAAATATTTCGCTTGAAATAAATAGGTGAAATTTTTGAAATATTTCGCGAAATATTTCACTTGTGCTTTCCTTGAAAAATGAAATATTTGAAATAAATGAAATAAATAGGGTACATGGCATTTATTTCAATTTATTTCAATTTATTTCAAGTGAAATAAATTAACTGCGCATGTCTATACACATGCGCGTTTAATTTATTTCATTTATTTCAAAAATTTCATTTATTTCATTTTTCGCGAAATATTTCAAATATTTCACTTTTCAAGAAATATTTCCTGAAAAATGAAATAAATGCCATGTCTGGAAAGACTTTTGGCGGTGATACTTTCCCAAACTTTGAAAATATTTTCAGTAGTAACATTTTCTAAGTTCCGAAAAAATGTGGCCATCGAAAATATATTGGTTGGTTGTACATTGATTCTGTAGTGTAGACAATAGGTCTTGGGGGTAACAAAATACTTGTACCTGTAATATTTATTTGGTTGAATCTGAGAAATTGGGGTATGTAGATGGAAAAGTGTCTCCTCCAAAAATGTCGTTTCCAATAAAGTTTTACATGATGTCAAACATCAAATCGTAATTGGGCTGCCAATTGTAGCGTAAGCGTAATTGTAATGGTCATAAAATCTGCCAAGAATTTAAAATCAAAAATCGGGAGAAGAGGATATTATCTTAATCCTAATATTATTAATCCTGAAAGCATTTTTTAAGTTCGTTAAAAGATCTTTGTTCTTAACTTGCGTTGTAAAAGTATCTCATTTTTCTACTAAAAGCACGATTTAATAGTTTTGAATTTTCTTCATTTAGGACATAGAAATTTTGGACGAAGATTTTCCATGATCAGTTTTAAGTCACATTGCCGGGTTTTTGTTGTGACTAGTGACCGTGACCAGTCGGGGTGGAGCTTTTCTTTTCTTGGTGTGCCAAATTATAGTTAAGAGATTGCAAAGCACGATAATGATGGAGAAATCGTTGGGAGTTTTGGCTCGTGCATTGTATACTAATCAACCAGAAGCCAAAAATGAATTATTTTTCCGAAAGGGAGACATTCTAACGGTTATCGAAACAGACTACGATGGACAGCCGGGATGGTGGATGTGCGCACTTCGTGGCAAAAGGGTAAATGTTACATTTTTAATTGTCATATAAGTAATTGTAGTGTAAATGTAAAACCATCATAATGTAAATGTGGCTTTGACCCTATGAGTGTGAGTATATGTATATGCATTACTACGTATAGAACCGATCTTAATGTGATATTTTTTTATTTAACAGGGAATTTGTCCTGGAAATTATTTGGAGTTGGTTGAAGATAAATATTCCATGCCTTCCAAAAACACAAAACATTACCAGGTAATTTTTTAAGAGTGAAAATGATTAAATGATGCTCTGACTTCACACATATATAATGTATTGTGTATTAAGGAAAGAATAAGGGAAACCTGGAGAAATGCATTATTTCTCCCGGTGGGCCACTGAGATGTATATTATAACGGTTAAATACCTGAAACGCGTCGCGCATGATTATAGAAATATTAATACAAACCTGTAATGCTGAATCATACTATTTGGCTATGTGTGGATAAACTTATTCCATTCCAGATCCAGAGAGCTCAGAACTCGTTTTGTCTTCTCTGTCCTGCAAGTAGCAGCTATATACGCTGCCTAGTCAGAATATGTACCCTTCTTCATACTAGAACAGATATATAAAACTATATGAATACTACGCAAAATCTCATTCCTACGAGGCAAGGCAGACTATAAGGGTAGGGTTAGCTAGGGTGGGCAAGCTATGCACAGGCAGGCGATGCTTAGTCTTACTTTTGGAAGTATTATCCTAAGCGAAGTGTTTACACTTGCAATTTGTTGGTGGTGGGCTGAATTTTGCTGGAATAGAAATATTTAGGTAAATCAACGTGATATTTCGTCAGTTTTTGTGCATTTGGTCACAGACGACGAAATGTTTTAGTTTAAGTATTTTATGTTGATTTTGTACCATTCATTCATACAATCTTAGAGCTCTTAACTCAATTCTTTTAGGTTTGAAAATACAAAACAGAATATTTTCCCCGTGGGAAAATAATTTCTTATTGCTTCACAGTAAACGTCAAATAGAAATCTATAGAGATATTATGATCTATATGAACAAAAGTAATTGAATTAGTATATACTAGCTTTAAGAAGATAGTAATTAGCACACGTAACTACTACAGGAGAATATTACATCAATATTTATTTCTAAACTCTGATTCTAGTAATAATAATATTCTATTTTTTATAGGAAAATTCTGAATGTAGTGCCCCAACAGATCCCCCATCGGCGACTTACGATTCTCCCCGAGCACATCCAAGTCATAGTCTTAGAAGACAGACAATAAGTAATCGACCAAGTGCCATTTACGTCAACGAAAATTTGGATGAGGGTGAAGAAGCCGTAGAACATCGTGTCAAGGGTGCCGCAGTGGAAAAAGTGAGTCCACTCGCCCTTTACGATATTCCCAGTTTTGAACTTCCAATCTATGGAACTTTTGGGGACTCTTTGGCGAGAAAACGACTTCAATACGGTCGACAAACTTTAACGAAGCGAAGCAGCTCGCCATCACTGTCCCGTGAAAACTGCCCTGTACAAAACCCTATCGACCCTTCAAATTCCAATTCCGTAACTGCAATAAGTTCATCCAACTGTGATTTAATAAAAAACGAGAAAGTTCCTTCTCCTCCCCGACGCGCTCCCAGCAGAAGAACTGGTAGCAGTAGTCCAGTTAGTCCTCCTCCTCCGCCCACAAATAGCAAAATTAATTGTCCACCTAGTCCAGTAAGAACCGCGAAGGTCTTGGCAGGAGATACTGACAGCGAGACTCCAGCCGTACGTCTCCGACAACATCGAGCGAAAGACCTGAGTAGTTCGAGGAGTTCTGCTGTGTCCGAGTCTGCAGAGTCAGGAATTGTGATGGTATCTTCTGCCTTGTCCACCCCGATGCAGGACCTGTACGATGTACCCAGAAGTCATTCGGCGGCTACAGCCTCAAATAGTGGACAACGAGAGGTCGTTGGCACTTCTAGTCGACCACAGAGCTCCATGTCAATGTCCAGCAGTGGCATGGGCATAAGCATTTCCAATAGTGAGTCAAAAGACAGTCTGGATATGTACGATGTCCCTCGCTCTGTCCACAGTTATGTCAGCCATCTAGAGACCAAGTACGAACAGCTGTCCAATCCCCTACAGAACATCCCGCCACATCGACAGACAATTAGGGGTACCAGTTGTGATACTGATGATCAGCCTGTTTTGAGGAGTGGTAGGAGTCGGCACAATGATCCTAAATTAGTCAATCGACAGAGCAGCATCTCATGTGCCAGTTCGTACAGTGGCTACGGCTATGGTCACAATCATTCCAGAATTCCTTCTAGTGTCCGAAGTGTTGGTAGTGACTGGGGTGGAATGCAAACGAGTGCCAGTCTGGACTCTACCAATGGCGAGTTGTACGATGTGCCTCGAAGTCAAAGAAACTTAGAGGAGTCTTCACAGAGGTTCTCACAGGCTCATTCCACTGCGTCCATTGCTTCCCTCCCAACCAACTCTTCAGAGGAGGAGGGAGCGACCTACGATGTTCCCACTGCATATGCCAGAAGAGTCTTGTCCATGTGCGAGTCGACAGAGACGTTGTCTTTTCCAGATAACCTCATGGAGGAGGACACCAATTTTCACCTTGATCTTGGCGCTTCTTCATCTACAATTGCCTCTGCTGGACCTGTACAGAATAATCGATCATCTGACAGACGAAGGTGGACCAGCAGCTCGATGGACGGAATCGTAGTAGGGGGAACTCCGACCTCCCATGTCAAAATACTACCATTAGGTCCCAAAGCAGCTGTTTCCGTACTTGAAAGGCTCAGACAAGAAGTTATAAAAAGCATCATGTCCATTTTGGATAATGTCAAACCCAAATGGAGATCCAAAAACAATTTAACAGAAATCATGCCTGAGATTCGCTTCTCTGTCACGCGACTTAACTTGGCCATTAAAGTGAGTTGGAAACAATGTTTGTTGAAAATTTACTATTAAATTGTTATCTTTAGCTTAAGATATTAACATATGTTAACTTTGATTCTTACAGGACCTATGTGACTTCTGCTCTAGATGTTTGTCTAATGCAATCAAATTAGGAGATGGGGGGATTCAAACAAAACTTCAAAGACTCATCATGCCTCTCATCAATGCGTCGCAAATTATTCAACGAGACTTGGATGAGTTGGACGCCTACTTTTGGTCTGTGGATCGTTTAAGTGTCTCTAATGGTGAGAAAAGTGCCTCCCCGCCGGATGCTCTAGACCAATTGGTTCTTTGTGCTCGAAGTTTGAAGCACGATGTAACTGAAATTGCCAACTTCCTGGCACTCAACTCTTCGGCTCTCTTCAAAGAATCCGATGTCTCGCCTCAACATTTAGTCAATGTCGTAAGTAGAGCATACCAAGATCAAAGTGACCCAATATTAGAAAAATGAACTAAACACTTTTAAAGTGAATATATTTTTAAAAGTTGATTAATTATTTTTGTCACATGGTCTAGTGTAAACTGAACTGGTTTTGTTGTGTTTATTTCATAGATAGCGAAGGATTTGGAAACTGAGCCAGAGGATTACGACTACGTCAGTTTGGTTCCTGTTTCGTCCGAGAAGGAATTGTCGGGTGACGAGGTCGATGGCAACGGTCGCAAAAACGAGAGAGTAGTGAGTGCAAAAACGGAGCGACGAGAGGAACTGGACTGGAGGGATGAGCTGTTGCTGGAGTTTTATTCGGTACAAATAGGCGGAACGGCTCCACTGCTGTCTCAGTCCATTTCCACCTTCATCTCTGCCATTCATCAAAACGAGCCCCCGAAAATATTCAATGGCCACCTGAAATATGTAATTCTTCTGGCCTATAAAATGCTGTTTGCGGGAGACACAGTTCATCGAAACCTTTCACATCCGCAGCTCAAAGAACAAATCGAAAACAAAGCCAACGAGCTGAACAAATCCATCGTTGAACTAACTGAAGCCAGTAAAGTCGCTACAAGGGACTTCCCTAAAATTCCGCCAATGCAAGTCATAATTGACCGAGTTTGGGAAACCACTGCTGCTGCTACACAACTTAAGAAAGTCATTTTTAATGCTGCATGTGCCCTGTTGTAGCCATGCATCGCAGCTGTTTTTACACAAATTTATCAGTATACCTAGCCCTATATCCGTTTTATGCGTTTTATAGGGTGAATTATTAATGCAATCAATGGTAACTAACCTATCAAGTATTTAATTTACTTAAAATACAAACAATCACTAGTTCACTATCGCTGATTTTAGTCAACAATTAATTATTGCCATATTTTTTTAAACTATAGTTAGTTATTAGTTGAAGTTGAAATATGCAAATTAAATTTTAATCTTTTCTTTTTTGAGTATCGATATATATAGTTTATATAGTTGTAGTTTTTATCCATGTTAAGGAAACATTTCACGCTTGGGGGAGGGTGATAAAAAACAAAAACTGACCAAAATTGCGTTGTCTATATAACGAAAGCTGGTGGGAGATCATATGTCAATATTATTATCACTTGGATCATATAATATTCTTCTAGACGATGTACACATTTGCATCACAGCGTTTCTAATGTATGTTGAAGTTCCTCATTCCTCGGTGATGCTTTCATCACTTTCGTGGCTTACCATGACAAGGTTGAAAGAAGTCGAAAGGGGGGAGTGGTGTAAAACAAACAATTTGTTACATAAAGTGTTGAATTGAGGCCTTATATTGAAAAATTGTAAAATATTACTTAACCCCGACTGCACAGGCCGTCATGTGCACTTCAATTTGCCTTCGCGAGTATTGTGTCGTATTCCATAATATTATTATAACTGTATTATGGTCGTCACAGATTCGTTCTATTAAATATATGTAATGATTGTATATCCCTTTGACAATTTGCAAATTACAGTTTTGAGGTCATTGTCTGACCCTGACTGTAGGTCAATATGTCTTTAAAGAGGGCAACGACTTTGGGAAGAAGCCGGAGGAATACAACGAAGGTGTATTAAAAATTTTACTGGTAGTGTTAAGGAATTACCCCCAAGCGTGGTCAGGTTAATGCAAATGCAAAAGGTTTCCATAAAATATTTTTAATAATAATTATTCGAAAATTCTGTCGTGCTGCTACAAGACTTCTTGTCATTTTATTCATTTACGACTTAATAAAAGTAACGTGTCCTAAGTCCTAACAATGCGATGTATACCTTGTCCTATTTTGCCATCAAATTGCCTGCATGAAATTGCATTGTGAGTGTGGCAAAAACATTTCATTATCATTAAGGTTAACACTTACCAATTCTACCTCGCCTACTAGTTAGGTTTTTGGAGCAACTTTCTTTGATGTTCAAAATAAGACATCAGTCACAAAAAATGAATAAAGAATTCTTCCATAACAATCCCCTATGATATTTCCCAATCCGCCTTCACTACGACTACAACATACTCCATCCATGCATACTATCTTCTTGAGTCTGAGCAGAGGCACAGAGGCGATTTCGCCATACTAAAAGAACCACGCAATGAAAAAAATGTTCATTTGTTTTTAGGGGTACTGTCGGGGGGGCTATGGCTCCAACATTTATAACAATAAACAATGAATCGCTTTACTTTTTTTTACCGTAAAGTTTACCCGCCCAATTTGTTCAGATATAGACAATTGGAATTTTCGGAACCACAGCCCCCTCCACTTCACCTCCAGAATAGTTAATCTTAATTTAAAATCCAACTACACGTCCTGATTGACTGAAATGAGAATTAGGTGAGTTATCCTTGATCAGCCGGAGTAATAGCCGGAGTAATGGCATCTCGTTAAAAGGTATTTTTTTATTGGTTTAGCAATGGCATATTGAGGGATCCAGGCTATAGGCTGTCTCCCCCTCCCCCGAAATCCAAGAAAATTTTAATTTTTGTCTGAAAATAAAAATGAAAGAAAAGGTGCTGTCGCACGTCGGTCGCGGTCTGACCGTTGCGTTGGACATCCGGTGAAGTGTATGTTAGTGTGCAGTGCAGTGCAGTCTGCTGGTGTTACCATTTTACTATCTCGTGCGAAATGATTTTCAGTCTTGTAGTAATCAATCGGTGCGTGTCTGTGAATGAGAGGGAGAAAAAGAATTTATTATTCCAATGGTTGTCACTCGGAAGAGTAGTTTGATTTGGTTGGTAGACAATGTTTACATAAACTCACATGATAATAATATTTTCATTAGGAAAGCTAAAAGAATTTACTATTATTACAAATCCTCTTAACTTAACTCCAACGAAGACTTCTTTACTACACGTCAAAACGAAATCTTTCACTAATATCCGCAGAAGAGGACTATCTCTTCGCACTTCTTCCAGTTCTCGGAGCGACGAAAGTACATCATCGTCAGTCTACTATAGTACACATAGTACACAAACGATGTCTTTGGAGCAAACGACATGTGAAGGTAAGACAAATGGACAAATAGGTGTGGATTTATTTCTAATAAATCAAAGAAAGTATTATTCATGAATGAATCATGATGATTAAGTTGGTCTTCTTTTGGTAATGGTGGTCATGGTCAGCCATCAGTTCAGTGGTTGGGGTAATGCAGTTACGGCTGACAGCATTTTTATAATCTTACTTATATTTTTTTCTCGTAGATTTAAAAGCATTCGAAAGACGACTAACGGAAGTTATCGCTTGCTTAAGACCGAATACGATCAGATGGCGATTGATTTTAATAATATCTACAGTGTGTACAGCTATTGGAACATGGCAATGGCTCAATGACCCCCTTACGTCTCAAGTCAGCTTCACGGATTCTCTTCTCAACCATCTATTTTTTACACTATCTAGTCTAATGCTTGGTACGTCCGATGATTTACGCAATCATTCATTTTAACATTTAATTTTTTTCATTTCATTAGTTTAGAAATTCATAAGTCAAAGGAAAGTAGGATAAAGGCGATTGCTTGTTAGTAGCAGAAGTCTTAACTTAATTTCAAAAACTTTCCATAGTTTAGATTTTAAAAGAGAAAAATCAAAGATGTTTAAAATTCCGCATAGCGTTAGAATTTTTTTGCAAAAGCAAAAGTGTTGGAAAAAATAAAATTGCAAGAAGTAGTTGAAGAAAATTTTTGAACTGTAAGAAGAAAAATGCATTAAAAATGTTTAAAATTGCTCGAAGCCTATTCTCTTCCTTTTCTCTTTTTTTGCAATAGGCTTCTGCTACTCTTTTCCATCCTTCTCTTTTTTCCTCCCGCCTCCTTCCCTTTTTCCTCCATCCTTCTCTTTTTTCCTCCCTCCTTCCCTTTTTCCTCCATCCTTCTCTTTTTTCCTCCCTCCTTCCCTTTTTCCTCCATCCTTCTCTTTTTTCCTCCCTCCTTCCCTTTTCTACTCCATCCTTCTCTTTTTTCTTCCATCCTTCTCTTTTCCCTCCATTCTTCTCTTTTTTCCTCCATCCTTCTCTTTTTTCCTCCATCCTTCCCTTTTCCCTCCCTCCTTCCCTTTTTTCCTTCCTTCTTCCCTTTTTCCTTCCTTCTTCCCTATTTTTCTTTCCCTACTCGAGCGCAAGGATACCGGACAATTTCCACCAGCGTTTCTTCGTTATTCATCTTAATTTCAACAACGTTTTTCAATAATTATTATTACAATTCAATTCACGTCAAACTTCATATGCAAGTATGTAATAATGACCAAGCACGTATACAGAACTGAGTTTTGGGGGTGGGGTCGTGAAAATTTGACGAAAATGAGTCAAAAATGCAGTTTGAAAATCAGTTCCTTTTTCTAGGGGGGGTTCAGCTCGTAAATGGTAAAGCCCCCCCTCAATACGTCCTTGTAAATGACTAGCTAACTAAATTCTCCGTAAAAATAATCTCCGAGAAAGAGTTTTTTTTCTACTTTAATATAGAAGAATAATATTGCATTGAAATGAATTTTTGTTCCAGGTTTATTGTTTCTAATGGGAATTCACAAACGAGTTGTGGCACCGTCCATCATAACCGCAAGAACTCGGGTGGTACTAGCGGACTTCAATATGTCATGTGATGAAACTGGAAAACTAATATTGAAGCCACGACCAGCAAATACTTGACTAAATCGTATGATAATTATTAATGTGTGTTTCAAATTACTTTAATATTTTTGTTTCATTGCATTTCAATGTTTTCATAGTGCTTCAGAAAATATATCAATAAAACTTTGTAAAACCCAACCAATTAAACTATCTTTTACCAAACCAACTCCCACTCTAAATTTGATGATGACTCCTGCTTAGTGTACATAAACTAGTTTACTTCAAATGTCTGTGTTTTTTGGTTTTTATACCAATATATTATGTTTAATGCTTAACGGGTATTTTGTACATTGATTTGTACCCATAATGTCATTTATGAAGACATTAAAAAATTTCTGTGTTATTTTTGGCCCATTATTTATCAACTTCTTTCTATCTAATATAATGGTGGATAAATAGCTACATGGAGCAACTGCATAGACTAAAACATGTCCCTGTACAATAAGACTGCTAATGCTATTGAGATATAGCTGCAGCTTCCTTATTGGTTCCTACCCTTGGCTATTGTTTGTTACCCTTGGTTAAGTCTTATTGTACAGGTTTATTTAGTGGTCGGTGGAGCAACTGCAACTGCCTGGAACTAGAAATTAAAATTCTCCTCTTCATTATTAGGTTTCGGCAAATTCTCCTAACTCCATTACTACTAGCCCCCCACCCTGAAAATTTTTTCTGACAGCAGCCATGCATGGCTATGGTCGTAGAAAATGTTATCCAAAAAATGCTAATAGTCCGAGCTCAGTTCAGTTCTACATAGTCTGAATCAAGGAGCTTTAACTGGTGGTTGCGGTATCCCTTGGTTTCTCTTTGGCTGTTTAAAGTATTATTAGCAATTAGGGAAGGAACACAAAATCTATATTCGAGCATCTGGTTGCTTCAAAGGTTAATAACTTTAGAATAAAAAAATGGATTCTATGTTTTGGATTCTATGTCATAAGGAGGGTTTAGTTAGGCACTTTGCGTGAATATCTGTAAGGGACGTTTTTCGTCCCTTATCCGATTGTTGCCAATGGCAACTGGTAGGATTTGTCCCTTATAGATATTCACGCAAAGTGCCTAACTGAACCCTCCTGTTAAAGCTGTTGACACTCCTTGGTCTGAATGCATGAGGCCTGCTGGAGTCAACGTCAAGTCCCTTGTCACTTGTTGTCAACGTCACCAATTTAACAAAGTATAAAAATAGATATTATGGGTTCCCCTTGGGAATTGGACAAATTGGCCCATGAATAGATTGACCTCGAAAAGCCAAAATGGAATAGATTCTCAGAACGGTAAGACTAAATACCGCTCTCTAGCCAAAGTTTAGAGAGGCAATTTCAAAATGTCAAATAATATAGTGATTTATTATTTTAAAATCATTTATTGTCATAATGAATTTACGAAATAAGAAATAATATTTTGGTTTTATTCAGTAGTAATAAGTTTAAAGTTGGATGGAGTATCAGTGAAATTGAATATAGCCTTCTAGTTTACTGTCAATTTTCGTCATTGACAATGGTACAACGGTGCAAGGAAATCATCGTTTCTGTCTGACTGACTGTCAATTATTAAGTACTACTAAACTTGTCTGCTTACGTGATAGAATTCTCCTCGACGATGACATTAAATCAGAGCAACACCACGGCAAATAATCTAGGAGGACCTGGTTTTCGAGTAAAATGGTCTGATCACTATAACTCAGCTTGGATATTTGAAGGATGTGATGCAATAGCAATTAGGGAAGGAACACAAAATCTATTCGAGCATCTGGTTGCTTCAAAGGTTAATAACTTTAAAGAACATTAAAAAAATGGATTCTATGTTTTGGAAATTGGCTGACTAATAATTGATACACTTTTATAAATTACAGGAAATCATTGTTAGTTCTTCTAAGCCGGTGCTAAACCAAACGGTCAATTTACCAGACTACGAGTATGAAAAAACCAGTTTAGCCGAACAGAAACGTCATGTAATTTCTCAATTGCTAGCTCAATTAGAATTGGCTTCCGCAGTATGTCTAGAATCGCCTTTTTTCGGAATTCTTCGTAAAAGACTGTTAATTGTTCATCGCATACTCTACGCACTCTATACCAAATTTCACGACAAAGATGTTGGAGTAAGTCATATTAAATTGTGTTTTCACTTTGGACACGTTTTATTTTATGAAGATTGACTTTTCTTTTTTGTATCTACAGTCTGAAACTACTGGCAATGGAACATCTTGTTCCAATGCGGAGGTTAGAGAAGCAGGGAAACGGAATCAAGAAGTTTCCACTACAGCAAGTGTGACTTTAATTGAAATGGGCGTACGAACTGGTCTGAGTCTAATATTTAGCATCCTGCGTCAAAATTGGTCTCAAAACTCAGGTTTGTTAAATATCGATGTCCTTATTTTATGCAGTTATTTTACATTTTTAATTAACGTGTTTAATGTACTGTGCATTTGATTTAAATTGCAATAAAAATTTTTGTATAAATTAAAGTTCTGATAAAATGAAACCATGATCCATGAAAAAATTATTGGATGAATAAAATGAAATAACATGATTCTGTAGCATACTGGTTTGCAGAATGCAATAACTTAGGTGTATTTTTAATAATATTACAGCCCAAGCAACTCTTTGTACCGATGTATTACAAACAGCATCAGAAGTTCTGTGGAATCTTCCACCAATGTCTTTGGCCAACGAGTTAAAAATGCCTGCTTTAGGACAAAAGTCTCTTTCAGAAGTTACAAAATTTTTGAGGCAGATTGTTGTTCCTAGCTCTGGTGCAAATCTTGAAAGTGTGTTGCAAATTTTTTAACAACATTATAATAGTATAGTATATCTATAAATATTTACATGGTACAATTACAAAACTAATTCTTTTACAACATCAGGTCGTGTTTTGGGTGCTGAAATAATGTTAGGACTAGCTCTTCAAAGGGGTAGTTTGCAACATTTATTGGAATGGATTGAAATGGCTTTAAATTGCTGTGGTGAGAATGAGAAAGAAATGTATGTGACAAAGCCCGTTGTTATATCAGCCCTAACCACAATTAGACAAAGTTGTGTCAGAGATTTTGAATCTAAATGGGAGGTAGATGTTAATACAGATAAATTGGATCTTTACTACGCTGCAGTAATTTTACTGAACGAAGTAAGTTTTTTGATATTTCGCATGAAATTATTGGACCTGGATATTTAAAAGGTATTACACATTCATTACCTGATTGCAGCTGGTGGACGTGTCTACAAAATTTGATTTAAAAGACAATGATAACTTGGAAGACAATTCCTCAAAATTGGCGCAACGTGTCACAGACTATTCGAATTCGAATTCCACAGTAAGACTGAATAAATGCAGCAACACCACTAAATTATCGGAAGTTTTGGTTTGGGGATCGAATTCATCTTATCAGTTGGGGGAAGCAGGGCCAGACCGAGTTTTGCATCCAAAAGTTGCTCCTTCTTTTGTGGATGTGGTCTATGTATGTGCTTTAATTGCCCTTTTTTGCTATTATATTACTACACTATTGTTTTACATATCTATATACCTTCTACGTAAATATAACTAATGTTTTGCAGGCTGAGGCTGGACAATATTGTACATTTGCCATTAATGCAGATGGAAGCCTAAGTGCTTGTGGGAAAGGTTGTTATGGCCGTTTAGGGCTAGGTGAGCATTAATAGAGTGATAGAATGGCTAAAAAATATGCATTTAGTTTGTATAGTAATATCGATAAATAAAATATTCGATGGCCTGAACTTTACAGGAGATTCTAGTAACCAGCCAATTCCAAAGCAGTTACCAATTTCTTCAGAGTTAAAGTTTAAATCTGTTTCGTCATCGAAAGGAAGTGATGGTCACACTTTAGCTTTAACATGCGACGGACAAGTGTTTTCCTGGGGAGATGGTAAATAATTTTCGTGATAATTATGCTCAAGTACAAATTAAAAACAAGTATTATTACATTATTCTCATAAATAATTGTCTACTGTAACATAACATTTAAATTTGTGATACAGGGGACTATGGAAAACTAGGGCATGGTGGAGTTGCTACAGAAAAATATCCGAAATTAGTTCAAGGAGTTCTGGTTGGAAAAATAGTCAAATGTATTTCTGCTGGATTTCGACATAGTGCTTGTGTTACAGAAGGTGGTGAATTGTACACGTGGGGAGAGGGTGAAAGTGGTCGTTTGGGTCTGGGAGACACAAATGATAGACAGGTACCCACACTTGTCAAAGATGTTTGCAATGTTGGTATTGTCGCATGTGGAGGTAGTCATACAATCGCGGTTTCTAGCTGTGGAAGAATAGTCTGGTCTTTTGGTGCTGGAGAGTACGGAAAACTGGGTAATACAAAATAGCATTTACACTTCTAACATTATTGATATTCGTTGATTGACAGTGTTATGATTTAATGTAGGGCATGGGTCCGTGATGAGAGAAATACGACCACGTGTGATAGAATTCCTTCAAGGGTTAACCATAGTAAAAATTGCTGCTACAGCTTATGCATCATTTTGTGTGACGGACAACGGCGAAGTAAGATCGTTTATTTATAAGTACAATAGTGACAACTGTAGAATTATTAGAACGTCTGACATTTTTTATATCTCTCGCAGTTGTACGGATGGGGCACTGGAGCCTGTCTTGGTAGAGCATCTAATGAAACAAAGATAATGACACCTGAGCTGTATTCAGATTTAATTGGTGAAAAAATTGTAGAAGTTTCATGTGGAGAATCTCACGTAGTTGTTTTGACGGAGAAAAATGAAGTTTATGCTTGGGGTATTTAAGTATTAACTATTCGATTCGCGATTACATAGTCATTAATTGGAAAATAATGTTATGCAATTAATCTATAGGAAATAATTCAATGGGTCAGTGTGGATTGGGAAACTCAATATCTCCGGTTTTGAATCCTAAAAAGGTCATTGGGCTTGATGGCTTAAACATTCATTCCATTTCAGCTGGAACTTCACATTCTATTGCCTGGACCACATCCCGATCTCAACGGTGTGAAAGGTTAACATTTATTATGCTAAACTGAACTAAACTGAGTGATCTTCATAATTTGAAACATATTTTTAACAACCAGGGAAAATTTTTTAAATTCCACTCCGTTCTGGATGGATGTCAAAGAAGACACGATTGCCATTCTTAAAAGTTTTCTCCAGCAATATGGTCTCAATTTTTCCAAAGTGCAATCTCCCTTTGGATCTGAGAGGTATTTAATTTATTTAATTGTGAATATGTGACTACCATAAAATAAATACTAACGGTTAAAATATGTATGCAGTGAACACCAGAACTTTGTAGTTTTGTGTCTCCGACTTCTTAACGGACATTGCTCTTTAATGGTACAAAGACCAATTCAAGCAGGTTCTTCTTTGGAAAAGCAGTTGTCGGAATTAAGAAGCCTATTTTTCAAGTAATCAACATAAATATAACATCACAACATGAAAGTTTAAAATGACGAGTATTTGATTCCAATCAATGATTCATTTTTTGACAGAATGTTAGATATGCATTTACCTAGTTCAGTGCAACAAGCAGTTGGAGAAACTTTACTAACAGGAGCTCCTATTCTTCTTCCCCCTTTGCGAGAAAAATTATGTTTACTGTTGGATATGCTTAAAGAAGTTAACAATCTGAGTAAAGGACAGGTACGCAGTATAAATAAAATTCACAGTCTTCTTCACAGCAATTCAGTCTTTCAATCTAGAAAAGCAAAGCATTTTCTTACCCATAATTTAACGGTTTCATTTGATTCTGTAGACACTTTTGTGCGGAGTGATTTTTACAAGTTTAGAAGATCATCAACAAATGGCTCATATGCTTGGATTAGCTCGTCCTACAAAACCGTCTGATCAGTTCTCCGTTGGAGAACTTGTGTGGACAGAGCAATTGATGAAAAGTTTGCTTAACATTTTGGCCAATGAAATTGTAAGTATAGAATTTTTAAATTCTGAGTAAAAGGAAAGCCATAGTTTAATGTCAACTAACTAACTCTCTCTTAGGAGAAAAGGTTGGACTTGCTTGAGAAGGATATCAACAGTGAAATTGTAGACGTTCCAATAAGTGTATTCAACCAACGACTTTTTGACTTACTCACCTCTCTGCAAAATCATATATTTTCACACTGCATTTGTTGTACTAATGCTAAGTCAGATTTCGTAAGCCGTAACAACATTATAATAATTTTTAATGACATGTGTAGACGGATTTGATATTTTCTGTAAAAATAATACAGGGTAACGCTCTCTGGGGAATTCTTGTCGATCATCTGCAACATTTAATAAAGTGTACCACGAAAATATATACACGAATTAGCAAAATATTGACTTCCAAGCTGGACCATCACAGCAAGATTGCAAGTAAATATAATCAGTGATTTATTTATGAATATATACAGTTTTCTACTATATATTATGTCCATATTTATTTCTCTAAGTCTAACCTGAATTGAAATTACAAGTATTTATGAATTTTTGTTTGTACCAGCTACAATATTACTAACTTATTCTTCTTGTTTAGGTGTAATGTATGTTACCGTCGGAGGCTCTATGCTATCAAGAATACTTCACACAATGCTCCTTCCAATTGGAAATCATTTCGACTCTGTAATTCCGTCACTCTTAAAATTGTTAGTAGCAATGGAAGAAATTGTTAAAAGTTTACCACAAGCTGACGTTCAACGTTATCATGAAGACTGGAACCCAGGTGAGTTCTTAAAAGTAATTTATTAATTTTAATGAAAAAGTGCGCATATTACTCCTGAAACTAATCGACTAATGACTATCCATTGAGATTTAAATTTTTTGATTTTAATATGTAGAAGCGCATACACCTACAGCACCCGAATCGGTGAACAATTTAGAAGAAAAGCCTGATCGAATGTGGACTTGGTTTATGGACATGGAAAGGACTTGCAGTCATTTAATTGGAAGACTTGTGGGGGAAATGATAAGAGGCACGCCCAGAATCCATGAAGAGGTCATCTGTAAAAATTGGTTGACGAGCAGGTTATTGTCGCATGGGTTGGAAGGAGATACACAGGATATTGGTTAGAACTTTGCTGAATAGTTATGTATAAATAAGTGTTGAATAATATATTAAAATAGCTATTATTTGGCTTTTCAGAAAACGTGATCGAAGTACTCTGTAATCTTTTGATTATTAAAAAGGATGATTGGATGGAACAATTAAAGTTAGCCATTGACAATAGATTCAACATAGATTTAGTTAATTTACTAGGAATGATTACACCCGTTCCAGTCAATGACCAAGACGTAAATATTTTAACTCTTTTGAACACGTTTAAAGTTTTGGAATCATGACATAAATGTCTTAGGTATAAATGGTTTCTGTTTTGCAGTCGGGAAATGTAAGCTGCTTGTACGAGTTAATGTTTGAACATGCAAAAAGTTTAGACTGGGACACTTGTGATGTTGAGGACGACCCCCTGCTGGACTCGGCTTCCAGAATTTTGTTGTTAGCGCTGTTGAAACATACTGGTCTTGTCGGTCAAATGACTAACATGTCTGTGTAAGTCCCTTATCGTCGTTTAGAAATAAAGTAACATCATAAAAAATCATATCAAATCTATCGAAGTGAATAACCATTGCTAAACTTTTTATAGTCCTGAATCTCGTCATAGCTCTAAACTAGACGAAATATTCACGCTGGTTTTCCACTTGCGTACAAAGTTACTAGCAATGAGACAAGATGAGCTGCTGAAGAAGAGTTTACCTCCCACGTCGGTGGTGGAGGAGGCAGAGCAAAATGTGTCCGGCCTAGGTCGTCCCGGACCTTCAGCGGCTGTGAACCTTGAACCTTTCAACAACATTTGGGACGATGAAATGGTCCCGCTCTCCTCCTCTCCAGTTATCTATGACCAGAGAACACGGAGTAGCACCGCTATTGTGGATGGGGATGACGCCGATGATGGATTCAGTCCACGGCGAATGAGCAGACCTCCGCCAACGTCTATTCAGTCTATGTCAGTCTCGACAGCAGGCAATCACAATCAGAACCAGGGCAACTTCTGCCCAGTGACGGAAATGGAGGAACACATTGCGAATAGTCTGACTGCTGCTCTAAATCTTTCGTCGACGAGGACAAACGTGCAAACCTTCGGTAGGTCTTCAAGAGGCCCCTCTGGCCGCGGCAGTCGACTTAGGTCCAGACTCCCCGAGGAAGAGGCGGCGTCTCGGCCTTTACCCGGTCTCACGTCTACGACCACATCTGTCATAGACTTGACAAATGAACCAGACAGTGTAGAACCTGAGTCACATCCGTACTTTTTACTGGGCGTGCCACCGACGAGAAACAGCTCCACAAGAGACCATAATTCCGAACCCTTCAACAATAACATAGTGCAAGGAAGCCGAAGTACCGGAGGAACGGCTCCTCCCGTTCGGGGTACAGATACAGCCAAAGCCCCCACTCCAGACGATAAGGCAGATTCTTCGGCTGTAGACCCGGCTGTCGAACTTGGTTATGAAGAAATGTGTCATGCTGTGATCCGCAAATCTCTTTTTCTGTTGGTGGGAGTTAAAACATCTATAAATTTCAAAACACATATGAACGCTCCTCCTTCATTCCCCGAGGGTACAGAAGAATGCGATGCAAACGGAGAAGATAGTGACAAAGGCTCGACAGCGTCCAACGACGACTACTACTACTACGACATTGAAGATGATACGGAATTGCCCTCTGCCAAAAGCTCAGAAACCTTTCGATCTCCAGAAAGCAGAAAATACTCAGACGGAACCTCCCTTCATCGCGGACAGCGGCGAGGGGCTCTCATCGTTAGAAAACTTGGCAGGAATATCCTGAGATTTGTGGCTAATGACATCGTAGTGTTGAAACGGGACTGGTTCACTGACTCCTTAGCCTCTACCGATGGATGGACCTCCGAACCAAAGATTCTTTTGACTGCGATGAAGAAACAACAAGAAAGGGCGACAATGCGCATAGAAGCCCTAGGCAGAATCTACCAACTGGTATCCACTTCCAAAGTCATCGAGAAAGGCAGTTCAGAAAAGGAGGAAGGGATCGTCGAGGCAGAATTTCTGTCTTCGGTTCACGAGTTTTTGCTGGCCGGGTGCTTCCAACTCGGCCTCAACTCGCCTATCAACCTTCTGAAAGGAGACGTCCATAGCGCTGCGTATGAAACGCAGTTGCAACTCTCGCACTACTTGGATTCCATTCAAGCAGCACCTCACCAAATGCAGAAAAGAGTCATTGAAACTGTTCATAACATTATGCAGTGGATCATTGCCAGTGTTCATGGTCAGTGCATTAATTCAGTCCAAAATCCTGGAACGGAAAAAACACAAAACGACGAGGTCAAACTTTTAAATTTATTCGCTCTCAGCTGCCGTTTCAAAGCCAACGATATCAAACTAGTAGTCAATTCCGGTCTTTTGCTCGTCCTGGAAAAGTTTTGCGCCAGCAACTCAAGTGAAACTGGAGTGCTGGGAAAAATCAATAACGACACTTGGTCGGGATTACCCTATCCCCATTATGTAACTGTTGCCAGTGTCCGACTTCTTCATATGATTGCAGTCTCGACAGCGTAAGTCAAAGGCTTTAAATGTGAAATGTAAGAAAATATATTCAAAAATTGTTATAACAAATTGTTAGGTATGTTATGACTTATTGGTTTCAGGATCAACGCAGTCAAATTGCCTGATTCTGTTATAGAAAAGGTTGTCGAAGTTCTTTATTCACAGTTGCTGTCAATGTTGACCATTTTGTGCGGAAATAGAGTTTCGTGCGACGGCGGATCTCCCACTCCAGTTGGAACTCCTGACACGCCCATTGTATCCTTATCTCCAGTCGCTGAGTCTGAAAAACATTTATGTGATTCTCCCTCTTTTGTAAGATTTCTCTTCAAGAATAATGATGTGATTAAATGAGTATTGAATTTACATTTAGCAATTGTGTACTTTCATGATGCAGGGCCCACCACTGTTGACGCCGTTAGAAAAACAGGATATGGAAATGAGACTAGGAGACTACTTTGTATTTCTTCGTAGGCTAATATCTCGCAGTCCTATGGGAAGATTTCTTTGTCGGCCGCACTGGATCAAATTGCTTTTGTCATTTTTATCTGTAAAACCATGTAATGACGTAGAGACTTTTTTGAAGTTAGAGGAAGAGGAGGAGGAGGAAATTCGTGCGAACAGTCCAAGGATACCTTCTCCTTCATGCTCATCAGTCCAAGGCTGTGGAAAGTCAGACGGAGGCTGCAGTTCTGGAAACCGGAGCAGACACAGTAGTCAGAATGGAATCGGTTTATCTGAGGTCGGCATTCAGATGTGCAGAAATATATTATTCACTCCTGGACTAAGACCCAGACTTTTGGCGGTTCAACTTCTTGAGTCAATATTAATTTCCATGCCGAAGGATATGACCGATTTAAAAGAGCAGGTACTGTTGCTCACTACTCCTTTGCATTATGTATTTTTGTGTTCTCTACGAAGTTAACAAAATTGTATTTTCCCCATTTAGGTTGCCAAAGATTTGTTACAACAACTCTCTGATTGTGTCTGGTCTATTCCTATGTACGAAAGGGCGAAACGCAATATTTTAAACCGTGAGGAAGTTTGTCGAAGTATTTACGGTACGTATTAAATTATTAAACAACCTGGAAAGTATAATATGCATTCTGGGACACATTTAAGCTCTAAGTTTACAAATTGGTTTTCTTTCAATCATATACTATTATCGAAATTATTGTCGATATTTTTGAATGCAGCATTTTACACATTTCACTGAGCGTCGTTTTTAAAAGTCTTTTGGTTAACATTTTATAAAAAAAATACTGCGTCTTAGTATGTTTTAGAATAAGTACAATATCATTAGTTTCGATACAATTTGTAATAATCCGCCTGTGAAATATTTCCTATTAACATATTTTTGACGTTTATGCTTTGCAGGTGAAATGCTGTTTTCTGATAGAAATGATAGTGTCAAGTTGTCTTTCGATACTGACAAGGCCCTGTGCTGCTACATAGAGAACGGACTCAATTTGGTCCATGGACGCGGCGGGAGAGGATACGGGGTAGCAAACGTTGGATTTTCGTCTGGTAAAGTTTCATTTTAAATAAGGGAATATTATAAGAAATAAAAAGTCTGATTTCCATTAAAACTTTTATACAGGATGTCATCAATGGAAATTTTTGATCGTAAAAGAAAATAAAGGAAATGAAGGAACTTGCATTGGTGTATCAAAATGGCCTATCAAAGATCAAAGTCATCGAACAACTTCTGATATGTGGCTATACCGAGCTTACAGGTGACTAATATCAATACAAAGTCAAATACCATTTGTAATTTGGTTTCACAAACACAAGAGTTTGTGCAAAACATCCGCTGACCACATTTCATTTGTATGTTTTTAGTGGTAATCTGTACCACAGAGGAGAGCTTCCTTTATCACTTCCAAGCTATACTCAAGGAGATTATATAACAGTTGTGCTTGATGTCGACAACAAAACTTTAAGTTTTGGAAAGAATGGAGAAGAGCCCATTTTAGCTTTTCAGGATGTCGAGGCTTCTGAATTGTTTCCTTGTGTTTTATTTTATAGCACAAACCCAGGTGAAAAAGTAAGTAAACTTATTTCATGTTATTTTCTCTAATATTGACTGATTTTATGTTAATGGTCCTTAATATTTTACTGCTTGTTGAATTTTTTGTTGATAAGGTAAAAATAACAGACTACGAACCAAAAAGACCTTTAAAAACACTCCTACCTGGAGAACCGCAATGTGCTCCTATCGCCGCTACACTGGCAGAATCTCATGTTGCGCTCATTAGAAAACTTCACATTTCAGAAGGATGGACTAAAGCGGTATTTCTCGTATTTTTAATGTATACAAATTGTTAATAGCTTGAATTGCAACATTTAATTTTTGCAGTTTAACGAGTGTTTCCTTGAGCGACTCTACAATGGAAAAGAATTTTTCTATGATTCGAGTGGAGACAAAACGCCGACTCCATCTGAAGCAAGTGAGCTAGATGCATCGCCAGAAGAGCCATTGCCGAGAGAAATTCCAGAAGTAGAAAAAGAGAGTTGCAAAAAGATTATTCCGAGCAGCCATGAGGACATCGAGCGTTTGTGCAAAGAAGTTTGGCCAGTGCTGGCCGTCATCGGCGGGGTTGACCGTGGACTTCGAGTTGGAGCCAGATGCATTCATAAACCAAGTGGGAAGAAAGCCATTGTGTTGGGAACATTAAAAACCGGGCTAACTTCAGTGAAGGTCCAATGGGATGATCCGGACTCAACTGTTAGGTATGCATTGATATTGATACAATTATCATTGTCATGTCATGAATTATTAATGTTGTCACTACAAAATAAATAAAACTTTGCCCTTTTGGTATTAGCGATGCACTTGTCAATAGTTTGGAGCCCCTTCCGAGTATTCAGTTTGATGCAGCTAAGTTTAATTCCATAACGTCAGATGTGCTGAGATTTCTTACTAAACTTTGTGGCATTACTGACGAGGTATCATTCTCTCACTTTCTGCTGCTTAATATTTATTAATATTTACAAAAATATCATTCATGGGCCCTCAGCATCTTAAAGGTTCCAAATGAATCAAAACAAAAATTGCTGTTTCCTCAAATTCATTTTATTCCAAAACTTCAGCTAAATTGACGGTTATGAAAATTTTGAGAGGTTAAATTAAATTTAATTTTAGCCAATTTGTCACGGGGGGTTTAGCCAATTTCTCACGGGGTAGTTTTAGCCAATTTCCCACAGGGTGGTTTTAGCCAATTTCTCACGGTGCGGATTTAGCCAATTTCTCACAGGATGGTTTTAGCCAATTTCTCACGGTGCGGTTTTAGCCAATTTCTCACGGGGTAGTTTTAGCCAATTTATTACGGGTGGGTTGAGCCAATTTCTCACGGGTGGGTTGAGCCAATTTCTCACGGGTAGTTTTAGCCAATTTATTACGGGTGGGTTGAGCCAATTTCTCACTGGTGGGTTGGGCCAATTTTCTCTCTGGTGGGTTGGGCCAATTTTCTCCCATGGGGTTTTAGCCAATTTCTCACGGGTGGGTTGAGCCAATTTCTCGCGGGTGGTTTTAGCCAATTTCTCACGGGTGGGTTGAGCCAATTTCTCGCGGGTAGTTTTAGCCAATTTCTCTCATGGGGTTTTAGGCTATTTCTCACGGGGAGGTTTAGCCAATTTCTCATAGGGTGGTTTTAGCCAATTTCTCACGGGGTGGTTTTTGCCAATTTTTCACCAGTGTTTTAGTACATTTTTCATCAATTTAAGCATACAATATTTTTCATTTGTGTTTACATAGTTGCATTTTCCTTCGGAAAATATTGAGCATCCGTTTGAAGGTTCAGTTGTAGAAGAGAAGTCTGCGGAAGGAGACGTTGAACAGGAAGAAGAGATGACGACCTCTTTGAAGTGTATCAAAGGAGAATCTTCACAATTATATCTTTGGGACTCAAACACTGTCTACCCAAGTGCTAGCATTCAGATCCCTCTCACAACTTGTTCGTCGACTGTCGTTGAGGCGTTGTCGTCTCAAATGGTGACTGACATTATTCAGGAGGTTACTAGAAAAAGTAGTACTGACAACACAACAACTGGTGATGCAAATGGCAGTTCGGCAAGAGACGATAACGTCAATGAGGTTTATTTTTCTCACTACTCAAGACGTATCTTTATTATTATTTGTTTAGTTCTGTACTGCATGTGGTTCTGTGGTGTGTTAATTCACTAATCTTGTCTTTTAGATTGAGAGAAAGAGAGCAGAGCTGGAATTGGAAAGTTCTTTTGTCAAAATGGCTTTTATTCAGTTTGGTGCTATGAAGTCACTGAGTACAATATTAAGCTGCAGTTACTTTGCTGAATTTATCCTTGTCCCGAAAAGAAGGAAAGGCTTCATGCGCCCTTCGACTAGTGATTCCAAAGACAAAGATGCATCAGAGGAGAAATCTCAAGCAGAAGGAGGTGAAGACAAAAATTGCTCTCAGCCCTGTGCGAAGTGTGGGAAAATGAGTCCTCCGAACAAGGATGGAAGTTGTCCTTATTGTATGGAAACAAGTAGCCTGCAGTCCGCTTTAGCTGAAGCGTTTCGTCATCTAGTCAATGTAACGAGAAATTTTTGTACATCAATATAGGGGAGCGATTTAAGCTAAAGCACATTTGTTTACAATGTACATTTTTAATGACTCCGTATTTCGAGTTCAATTATCAAATCGGATGGCATTTTGAAAAATTATAGATTCCCTTGCAATACATAAACGGTCCCCTCTTACTTCACTCAATCAAATGGTTTGATCAAATCATATTATGATTATTTGCAGGTGAGTGTCAAGCCATGTAAAATTCCTAAATTGGTCCCACTCTCCGAATTAGAGAGAGTGCAAAACATCATTCATCATCTACACGTTAAGCAACTGGTTGATTCCATTGGGCCCCGTTTTAGCTCACACATTTCTTATTTCGAGGAAGTTGACGAACTACAAAGAGAATCATCACCTCCTTGTCCTAGGAGGAAAACGCAACAAACTACAGAATCTGCCGAGACCAGATTCTCAGGTGCCCGTACTCGAACTTTTCTTCCAATGACACTTGCCTCAATCGCCGGTCGTTTTTATCCACCACTTCGATATTCCCAAGGTACGGATTTCAGTCTATTTGGTAATAGATGCCTCCGCAAAAATCATTTGTACAGCACCAGATTATTTCCTGTGTAGGTTCTTCTGCCAATCAAGGGAATCAAGATAGAGGGAGTCGTGGTGCTGCTCATGAAGAACGGGACAGGTCCCAACCTCCCGAAAATCCTCTATGGAGAGACGCAGAAGATAACAGCAGTTTGATGCCAATGCCGAGCACAACTGCAAGATCATTAGCGAATCCATTCCCGCCTCATCAGTCCGGTGCCTTGAGACGACGACAGCGCCGATCCCCGTCTCCCCCTCCAGCACCACGATCGGCTGGAACGGGATCCACCACTGCAGGTCGACTTCCCACGGCCTTAATCGAAATGGGCTTCACGACTCGACATATCCGCAGTGCCATGCAGGCTCTAGGTACAAATTGAAGACGCTATTCATATTCCTCACTCAATTTGACCGTTGGTTGTGAAAGAAAGTGGGTACTAAAGATTTGTTTGGATTTTTGCAGGACACACTGGCGAATTGTCTGTGGCTGCTGTAAGTCAACTTGCCAGTTGGATGCTAGAAAATCCCAGCATCGAGTCTGACGAGTCTACCCCTCCTGACAGATTTGTGAGGCCTTGGTCTCTTGGTAGTTCTGGCGGCCACATTTCCAGAGCTGATCAGATGGGACGAATAGAAGTATGTTTTATTATAATTATAATGTGTTTTAATTACATATTTATATAGTAATTGATAACTTTTATCTATTTTTACGAAAAATGTATAATATGGAGTTTTAAAAAAATATTTTTAGCCGGATGCAAGACGTGCAGAACGATTGAGCCAAGCTATTGCAACTATATCCTCGTCACCTGGCTCATCCTCCTCCTCTGATAGTTCATATCAACCATTTTCATCTCGTAAAATTTCTATAATATTGAATATTAAGAGAGTTTAATATTTCTTTGCTAAACTAAACCGTATTTTTGGAATGATTGGCAGATGTGAGTGAGAGGGTAAACCCCATGGCTTTGGAAGATCTTCTGTCTCGGTGGCCGAATCCGGAACGTCTTCAGTCAAGATCGGGTCGAGAGAGACAGCATAGTAGTTACCAAGATGTTCGAAACCATCGGCCAATGAATATAGATGAAGAAGAATGTCGAAGCAGAATGCAAAGAACGGAAGCCATCATGAGAATAGTTCGAAATGTCCAGGAGCCGAGTACTTCTTTATTCAGAGTATGCCTTCGATATCATCTTCTCTCAATTCATGGTATAGGGGCGTACAATACTTAAACTTTTTATTTTGTAGATTCCCATTGTGAACTTGGGGACTCAGAGTGGGGAGAGAGGATTATGCTACTTCTGCTCCAGTTTAGAAAGAGACATCGTACATCACTTCATCAACCGTCATCAAGGCTGTGGCCTCCAATTCTCGGATGGCTATTGCGGAGAGGTTAGGGATGCCGCCTACTATCTCCTGTGTGAACAATGTCATGACCAGCACGGAGGTCACAACATGCAGCGTCTCGGCGTGTCCAATTCCAATTCAACAAATACTGAAACCTCTTTGGCCCTCCCTCCTCTCACTATGACCGGTAGTAATGACACCTCTAATGACACTGGCCGAGATATCGAAGATCAGCTCCCTGACAATTTTATTCGAATGCCATCCAACTCACAGCGTGATTCTGGTAGGTAAACTTAATTTTTCTCACCGAGAACATTTTAGTAATTGTTATTGTACCAAAGGAGCTGACCCTGTTGGCGGAATCCTGTCCTATCTCGGATTACGGGAAAGAAAACCTTACCCTGGACACGTTGTTTTGGATGAGTATGACCCACTGGGAACAAAAATTGTTGACAAAGTCACTGGACTGAAATCATCTAGTAAGTTTTACATTTCAGTCACGTTTTTTTAATTTAAGTAGTAATCGTATGCTCTAAACTGTGTTTTGTGTACAGCAAGCAATTCCGGTGGAAATTACCCAACTCGAGGAATGGGAGAGCAAGCGATATTGATTGACGACTCTAAACGAAGAATCAAAGCTCTTAAAAACTCTACTGAAGCATCTCAAGTGATGATTGCACGTGGGATAGTAATGCAGGCTTTGACACTATTAAGCATAAGGTATTTAATTAGATGCTTCTACGACTCGACTCGCATGATCTACTTGATAATTTGTTAGAAATGATACTCTCGCAACGAAATGTGTATAGAGATGTATGTATGTTGATGGGATCTGTCTCTTTACTTCTTTTCGTTGACTTAGCTTTATGCGGAAATAAGCGTGATTGTAGGCACAATTAGTAAGTATTACTTAATGGCGATTAGCAGCCGTATTTATTAGCAAAAGCAGGATTGAGTGAATGTGCAATAATAATTTTGTGGGACTGGCCACTAAAAAGATGTGTGTGCTTGGGAGTGCAAGAATTGAATGTTCGGGATTGAGAGGACTGCTCTTTGTCTTGACCTATCGGAAATACGTATAGTATTTCCTATAGGTCTTACATGTCATTAGTAAATGATATTTATAGGCATTATCGCCAGGTAAGGGTCTAAATGGAAAAGATAGCGTCGGTGCTTGGTGCCTAAACCAATCACCGTGCTGTTCAGAGTTCAGTGTCATTTACTTGCTTATCGCAACAATGCAAATGAGAAGTAAATGAGACTGGACTCTGTTGAGGTCTGTGGAGGTGTAAGAATGAAAATATGATTTTCATTCTCTCATTTCCTCGAGTTCCTCCCGTTTTATATCGGGGTATTGGCGGTTTGATTATGTAAGTCCCGGGTGTTGTAAGGGAATTACTATATTATAATAGGGGAATATGCGACTGTACATTATTGCGTCAGAATGGGGGCACTCCAATAATAATGTAATCGATAGAAATGTTTTCCATATATTCAATTAACCCGTAATACAATAGTAATAATGTGATTAATGGCTATAGTAAATTATGATTACATTAACATTGCCAATAAGCGTGAAATATAAAGTATAGTAAATATGTTGTAATTAATCATGCACACTGTACAAAATGGGAATTATTAGCTGATTGAGAGCTAGATTGTAGGACAAACGATGACAAGCCGGTTGCAAGGAGTTTGAAATCAGGACTTAGTAGTAATCACTTGTGGGGCTTATATCTGCAATGAAGGGACACGTGACCATATTTTTTGCACAGAAAGTAGATAGGGACTCCTCCTCTATTTCGAAACTGATTGGTTAGTCGTGAGGGAATACGATGATGTACTTTCGAAGGTAAATTAACCGACAAATCCATAAGTGTGGGAATGGAAGACCGTTTCAAACGTTTAAGGGGAGTGGCCTTTGGTTGAAAAGACACACTAGGAGTTACGGCTCTAATCTCTCCTATCGGCTCTGGTATCGCATCCATTACAGCGTCTTGACTGCCGTTGTCACTTAATGTCAAGCGACGACATTCAGCTTCTAGTTCCACAATGTTAGCCATTATATCTGTAAAACGAAGGTTTTGCTATGTTTACAGGGAATTAATGGGAAAGCAAAAGCGAAAGCAGTATTGAAGCGAATGAATTTTAATGCGACTGCAATTAATCGGCTGAATCTGAACTATAATTAGCTTGAACTGAATGATTAGACTGGGTTAGATATTTGATGTAATTAACTTTAACTTTCTCGTTTTTGGGATTAACTGTGATCTTATAAAAGTCTATTGTGTCGGCTCCAATAACAATGTCGTATGGTAATCTTTTGACGATGAGAAAGTCTGCTGTGATGGGAACATTATCTAAAGGTATAACAAAACGAGCTTCTGACTGAACTGTGACTATATCTTCGGATGATGGAGTACCCATCCAGGCTAAGTTGTAATTTACAGACAAAGGTTTATTGGAAACAGTGAAAGTATGATTCATCTTTTTAAGTTTATTCAAGAACTTGGGATTTACGGCTGATACTGGGGCCCGATTGGTTATATATATTTGGACCTTTCCAAAGGGAAACTGTAACAATTGTAAAGAATCAACCAGTGGGACTTTTACTTGTTGAAGCCATAAATTTATGTTTGTGTCGGGATTTGTTTTAGCCAACGTATGAGAGTCTGACTCTGAATCAGATGAAGCTACAGAGGAGGCTTTACGTGATAAGGCTAGACTATAATCATCTATAGTTGATTCCTTGGTTTTGGAGAGTGGAATGTAACCTTTAGGATAATTCAACCACGTAGATTTTTTGTCTACTTCGACTTGATTTGTCTCAGCGTTGACATGCAGATCGTATCGCGTGATTACATCTACTGATAAGAGCATATCGCATGGAAGGTTGTTGAGAATGAAGTAATCAGCCAAAATTGGGTTGCCATTGATTGGGAAATCAAGACGAGCAACTTGTTTGGCTACCTCATATTTGTGATCGGACGCTAGAGCCCATTTTGAAAGGTCAAAAACTTCAGGAACTTTTAATAGGCAGACCTTAATTTTGTATTTCTGGTTTTTAAGGGCCTCAACTAATTTGTTACTAACCGCTGATTTTGGTGCGTCTTTATCGAATTTGACATATATGGGACCATGAGGGGTTGGTATTATATGAAGTGGAGGCGAAGGTATCAAATCAGAATTAGAGGATTTACTTGATCTGTCAGAATTGCTGCGTTCCTGGGAATGCATGCCAGCTAATTTCTTTCCACCTTTGGTTGACTTTCCTGCTGTAGAAGCTGTAGAGGGAGTTTTCTTGCTAGACTTTGAGGGAGGTGGGACAGTAGATTTACTAGAGATAGCTTTGCTAGATTTACTAGAATGTGGGGCTTTCGATGTTGTAGCGACCGAAGTAGCGACTGATTTCACTACTGATGTCTGGGCGGTTGAAGCCTTCGATCTTCTCTTTGCTGAGGGCCTTACGCATGGTGTGTCCATAATCAGAATGGTTGAACCTCTTTGGTTGTTGTAAGTCACGATCGCTTCTTCGAGAGGTAGTGGAAGCATCCGATTCTACTGGGTTAGGTTCAATTAGATCAGGGTCTACTGATTGTTCTTCTTCAATTTCACTCTCTTCGTGTTCACTAAGTGTTTCCAAATTGATTGGGGGAATTGGAGTGGAATTACGACTTGTTGACGGTTGTCTCGGAGGAGCCGTAGGAGGAGTATTCTGATCATAAGTTCGATCTGGGCTAACAGCAGGACTAGCATTGTCTGAATTGGAATTTGCAGACTGAAATGAAACTTTGGAATCTACTGACATTACTGACTGAGTTCTAGGGAGTTCGTCATTATCCAATGTCGACTGAGCGGAATCAGCTGATATTGGCAAGGAAACTACCGATTTTTGTGAATTAATTGTACTATCTAAAGCTACGGAGGCTTGTGTCGATGGCGCAACAATTGATGAAGCGTCACGAGGTTGTACATAATTAGAATCGTTAGATGTTAAGGTTGTTCCAGTAATAGTTGGAGCAAGAGATCTAGGTTTGGGAACTGGTGCATTAATGTAAATGGAGTCAATGGACCCGGATTTTGCACTGAAGTATGATTTCTCTGAAGTAAAAGGACGCATGTCATCAGGGAGGTGTTCGTCTTCCCATTCTGTTTCGTAGTAGACATCGCTTTCTTCAAACTCATCATGATAGGGTTTCATGTGTCTAACATTTTCGTCTCTAAGTCTGCCAGCGGAGTGGGGACGAAGATCTTCTATCAAATAATTAATTGGGCCAGTCTGTTCGACAATTTGGAAGGGACCGCGCCAATGGGCTAACCATTTGGATACTAAACCAACTTTTCGAATTAAATTAACTAATAAGACTTTGTCACCAGGGTAGTATTGGATAGGAGGGTGTTTGGCATCCCATTTTAGCTTACGTAATTGTTGGCATTTCATTGTTCTTTCTCGAGCTTCGGCTCTGGCTTTCATTTGTCTAGTGATACGGACCTCAGGTTCATCGTCAGAAAAATGAGCGTCAATTTCTGGAAGGATTGTATCACAAAGGAGACGGGGTTCGAAACCTTTCAATAAGTGGGCAGGACTGAATCCAGTTTCCGTATGAAAAGTGACATTGATGTAATATTTGGCTTTATGCATATACTGATCCCAGTCATTGTGTTGTTCATTAACAAACTTCTTGATAATGCGCTTTACTGTGTCATTGTGTCTTTCGACTACTCCACAAGTTGTGTGGTTATGGGCAGACGCAAAGGCTAACTCAATATGGTACTTAGCGCAGTAGTCTTTAAAAGATTTCGAGTTAAAATGAGTACCTTGATCGCAAACAATTTTACCTGGGATAGAATGGTTATAAACGACTGCATGCTCAAGGGCTTTTATAGCGCATTTTGCTTCACACGTTTTGGTTGGGACTATTTCAACATAGCGTGTTAGGTGATCTACAATGACCAAGGCATATTTATTTAGAGTTCGTTTGGTTGTGGGAAAAGGACCAATGAAATCCAATCCTATTCTATCGAACGGTTTGTGTGGTGGTGGGTCAGGTTGTAGTGGACCACGTGTTGCTGTAGTTGGACGATTGTGAAATTGACAGAGTTGGCAACCAAGGATAAAGCGTTTTGTATGGCGATACATTTTGGGCCAATAGTAACGTGATTGAATGATCTTCCAAGTTTTGAGAAAGCCTAGATGGCCTATGTCATCTTCGTGAACAGTAGTTAAAATTCTTTTGCGTAAACGAGCTGGGACTACTAAGAGCCATTCGTTGGATTGTTCATCGAAGCTTGTTCTGACCAGTATATCATTGTACATGGCGAATGATGCGTAACGTGGGTCAAGAGGGAATTCGTCTGGATTAGCGTCATAACTTTCTAACGCTTCAATAATTGGAAGAAGTTTAAGATCCGCTCTCTGAAGAGTGGCAAACTTAGTGAAGTCAATAGGTTCTTCGTCCACAGAAACACCCATGAGATGTTCTGTAAAGTCAAGGTGTTCTTTGTCTTCTTCATTAGGCTTGTCAACAGGATTTCGTGACAATGCATCGACATTTCTGTGTTTTGCACCACTCTTATATTCAATGTCAAATTTATAAGGCATTAATCTTAAGGCATAACTCTGGAGTCTACCTATAGGGTTTTTATTCCTCATGAGGGCGCATAATGAACAATGATCGGTAACGATGGTGAAGAAGCGACCGTGTATGTAGGGACGGAAAGTTTCTATTGCATAAACTATACCTAAGCATTCAAGGTGTGGAGCTGGATAATTTTGTTCAGGCTTCTTTAAGCTACGGGATGCGTATGCGACAACCTTCCAATTGCCATCGGCCTGTTTTTGTTCTAAAGTGGCTCCTAAACCTAGCTTTGATGCATCAGTGTAAACACGTGTGGGTACGTTATCTTTCGGATAAGCCATGACTTCAGGTGAACATAGAATATCTTTGAGTTTGTCAAAAGCTGCTTGGTGTTCTTCATTCCATTCAAATTTAGCGTCTTTGTGGGTTAGCTTGTTTAGTGGTTTACAAATGTTAGAAAACAAAGGAATAAATCTTCTATAGTAACCGCATAAGTGGACAAAAGATCTGATATCTCTAACAGTTTTAGGTAAAGGGAATTCCTTAACAGCTTTACATTTGTCTGGATCTGGAGATATTCCGTCTTTAGAAACAATGTGTCCAAGGAATTTAAGTTTATTGCAAGCGAATTTGCACTTCTCTGGTTTTAATTTGAGTCCAGCATTTGCTATAGCTATGAATACAGATTCTATGTGATTGAGATGGGAATCAAAGTCACGACTATGAATAATAACGTCGTCGAGATAAGCAAGGGCTACTGTCCATTTGAGTCCGCCAAGAACTGTATCCATAAGTCTTTGAAATGTTTGTGCAGCTCCGCATAAACCGAAAGGCATTTTTAGAAAATGGTGTAGTCCGTCACCGGTAATGAAAGCGGTTTTCAAAATAGAATCAGGGTGCATTGGGATCTGATTGTAAGCGTCAGCCATATCACAAGCGGAAAAATACTCGTCATCGGCAAAGCAATCTAAAGCGTCGTCATTTCTCAGTAAGGGATAGCGGTCGACAACGGATTTGGTATTCAAGGCACGATAATCTATGCAGAAGCGTGTAGTTTTATCTTGTTTTGGGACTAACACGACTGGGCTGGACCATGGTGAGTTTGATGGTTCAATCACACCTTTCTGTAACATTTCATCTATTTGCTTATTAATTTCAATGCGCTCTGCAAACGAATAGCGATACGGTCGTTGTTTGATAGGGATTTCATCATGAGTATCTATCTTATGACTGATAAGATGAGTGTAGCCAATATCATTCGGGTGTTGTTTGAAGACTTCTGGGTAGCTTGTGATAAGCTCATACAATCTATAGCGTTGTTCCTCATTCAAGTTATTACCAACTTTAACTTTGTTAGCAAAAGATTGCTCTTCTTCCGATAATGACTGAAGTAATTCATCTGCAGATAAATCACTGTGAGCTTCTGAAGCTTTCGAAGTTCTGATAGAGTACATGTGTTCTTCTGCTTTATCTAAATCTCCAACAATTTGATCAGGCGTGAAACTTTCGCAATTTCCAACGGTTGTGTTGGGCTTTAGCTTTATAGCAGTTGGGGAGAAATTGCAGATGTAAGCATAACCTTTTCCATTTTCCAAGTGAATGATTGAATTTCCTACGCTAAGGGCTTTTTCAAATTTTAGATTCCTATCTGGAGTAACTAGAACGTCCTCAGTAGGTGGATTCTTAGCGTAGACTGGAATTTGGACCATGGTATTTGGTGGGAGATAAGCTGCTTTGAATGAATTTAGCTTACAAAATTGGGGCTTTTTGAGTTTGGACATAGCGGCATATGACTCGGCTGGGAGTGAATTACTGCTAGAGATCGAAGTTGAATTGGATTCATCGCCTAAAAGAGAATCGGCGGGATTAGTGGAATGTGAAGAGATTGAAACAGGTACTGGAATTGGTTGCTTTTTAGCTATAGAAATTTGTTTTCTAGGCGCATCTAGGTTCATGTTGATACCGTAATAAAATTTATTATTTTCGTAATCCAAATGGACTTTATAAGCGCGTAGCCAATCAACTCCTAAAACCATGCAGTTGTTTAGTCCTGGGACTATAAAAAATCTCCATAATATTTCTTTGTTGTCATCAACTGAGATAAACATTTCTACTTGTTGTGTAACAGGAATGGATCTAAACTTCCCAACAGATAATTTGACTCTAAATGGTTGAATATTTGAAATTCGATGAAATGTATCGGCACGAGAGCATCTGATGAGTTTTTGAAGTGTTTGAGGGCTAACGGCTGAAATAGTAGCGCCAGTATCCGTAAGGGTAGGGACTTTTACTGATTCTACAAAGACTTCACAACCTCTAAGTACTCGCTTTCTACCACGTCCTCTATAACGCACTGGATAAAGGCCTCGATCTGCCTGAGTGACGGGTGTCGCTTCTGAACTAAAGGAATTGGACTCTGAATTATAAGTAGCACCGCTTTCGGAAACTGCGGGTTTAGGCGTCGTAGTGTCACTTTGGAAATTGGCTTTAATGCTGTTGAATGATTGCTCAGTTCCCTGAGGACTACTGATGAGCGCTTGTTTCCAATTATAATTAGCCAAGTGATTTGGTAAGGACTTAGTTGGTTTAAGTGGTGGATGAATTGGTACAGACTGTAACTTAACTTTAGCAAATGATGCTATGGGATCATTATTTGACGATGCTAACATAGGGCTACGCATCGGAGACTTAACTATTGAACAAGAATTCTTAACTATATTAGCATATGAGCTAGGATTATCCGGAGAAACTAAACTATTAAGTGAAGGAATTACATCAGCAGAGGAGCTGGAACTACTATTAGAAATTGGTGCAAGTGCAGGAAATGAAATATCTTGAGAAACTAAACTGTTAATTGTATTAGGAGAAATATTTACAAGGGATCCACTTGAATGTTTCGTCAAAGCATTTAGTTTTCCGACTGAAAGGTAGGGTTAATTTGTGGGGCAGCTGAAGTCGAGGGTTGGACTTGGGCTTGCTGCGGTTGAGCATTTTGGTTCTGATTGGGATTTTGAGATCGCTGATTGTAATAGGGAGATTGTTGTCGGAATTGTGGACCTGAGCGAAATGCAGGAGGCCCTTGACGATACCCTTGTTGTCCTTGACGAAAAACAGGGGAGTTTTGGCGCCAATTAGAGCTTTGAGGACCTGAATTTTGTTGTGCATTATTTTGTGCTTCAGCAGCAAGTCTCTTTCTACATTCAGCCCAACCGTGGTTAGGTCCATTACAAAATGAACATGGACGGCTATTGGGGTCATAAGGTGCAGCGCCACTAAGCCTTTGGCGACAATTTTCCCAAGTATGATGGAGTTTTCCACAAAATGTACATTTGATTGGATTTGGGTTTTCACCGCCTTGTAAGTATCGTTCAAATGGTTGTGTCTTTCCCATATATGACTTTGATCGGTTAGTATAATTGGACGGTGTAGTTGGGACAGATCCTTGTGAGCTAACTGATGGAGTACGAACTAGTTGAGATGCATAAGTCTCGGAAAGCTTACGTAGAGTATTTAAAAACTCAAGTGGAGATGGGACTGTAACCATAGCCATATTCATCTGCAAATCAGAGGGAATGCCCTGAGACAATTGCCTAACTTTTTCCTCATCGGACATATTGGGATTAATGCTTGTGAGGATTTCTAATTTGCGTGTAACATACGACTGTGGATCATCACCTAGCCTGAACTTTATGGCTTTATTACGAGAACGATAGATGGCTTTCTGACTGGAATGATCAAAGAATTGTATGAGTGAGGCTTTAACGTCTTGCCAAATTAGATCATGATCTGCGTTAGGGACAGTAATGCGCGCACTAACACTGGACCAATTGGCTGACCACCAAGCTCCAGCGTCTTTTTCTAATAAACGATCACAGTTGGTTAAAATCCATTGAGAATTAACGCCCATTGTGTCTAAGTCCATTTGGAGTCGCTGTAAATATTCGGTAACATTGGTGGTACCGTCAAAATGCCTAAGCTGATTTAAAGCCTCATGGTGGAGCCAGCGGACTGCTTGTAGTGGATTAGGGACATTAACATTAGCAAGTGGGTTGGCTACATTTACATTGGGATTCGGGACTTGAGCTTGTGCTCGGAAGCGCTGTAACTCTTCTTCATTCGCGGCAACTTGTGCCAGTGCACGGGCTAGATCAGCCTCTAGTTGCTGTACTTGTTCGCCCATAGTAGTGGTTTATATAAACTTAAACTAGAAAAGTATGAGAAAAATGGAGAAAATAAATCTTAACTAATCAATTCTTTCACTAATGTCAATTGCAAAGTTGACTTTGGCCACAGTAGGGTGGAGATTTTCTTTATTCGTGAACACGTTTAACAGAGCGCTGACGATTGCAATCGTTTCGTCTAAGTTGACTAAATTTGTGACTGCAAGTCTGTAATCGACTGTTGAACGTGATACAATAATTGTATAATTGCCTAAATGCTCAACTGCTAATTTAATTGCTGAGTAAATGGAATGGGGAGAATCAGTGGGACTATCCTGCGTAAATTTTAGAAATTCGGGATCTCTAGTAGACAAAATAAGTTGTTTTGGCATAGATAGGATGTAGCTATTTGTAAATTATAACTCAGAAATTATTAAATAAGCTGTGATAAACCTATTCATCATTAACTGACTGAATATTAATCATGAAAATGTTATAGCTGCGTTGCATTGCTATTTGTAACATACTAGCCATGAATGTGGGGAATTGAATAAACAAGCGAGAATTATAAAAGTGAACAATAGAATCGCACATATTACTATCGAATTCGGTCATAGGTAATTCACTTGCTAATACATCAATAAGCGCATAATGGATCATAGGCGGGGATAGAATTTGTTGTATAGTTACTGGGATATACAGTGGCATAATGGAATGCTAAATATCTATAGGCAGAAATTCAAAAATTATAATAAAGTGTGTTATGTGAACAGAAAAATCTAAATCAGCAATGGGAAAACTATAGTTAAGTAAACAATGGTGAATACTAATCAATACTTGTAGTGCTGTATTATTTTTGTCCCTACAAATAGATGTTGTAAGCTGTTAGCATAATGTGCATTATTATATGTACCTGAAAGCAGAATTATGACAAAGCCAGTAGCCTATAATGTAGGAGATCAACAACTAGTGGTATACTATAATAGAGTAGTAATCATAATAATATGCAAATTGGGATTGAGGTAACAATGCTTACTATGGAAATTAGCAGGCGACTTATTATTGCGGCAGTGTTGCAGTATGTGTAAGCATTGCATGCATATAATATTACTATAAAAGCATACCAAGGCTTTAAATACTATTTGTATTAAAGTCTACTGTAGTTGGTAGGATGACGTCGGTAGGGTCACGGCTGTAAGCTTTTAGTGATTAGTACCAGGCAGGTAACAAATGTGTAATAAGGCAGGCAGGTTCTATATAGGCACAGTGTAATACAGCATAAATTATTATAATTAGGCATATACAAATTATTTTTATGTTGGCTACCAAAAATAGCTTTTCTACGTTTTTCACAGCGTGTTGATTAAGTTGACTGACCGGTCACCTTTGTGACAAAAGAAAGGAGCCAGTATGACTACAAAGGAAATGACTTGTGATTATACAAAGTTGATTTTAGCTGGGAAAATAAATTTCTTAAAGGTTCAAAAATAACGATGGGGAGATTCTGAAAAATGTAACTCTGACGGTCGCACTTTACTTGGCTAAGCTACTTAATATTTAAGAAGGAAAACTCCACATAATTTGTGACTTGACAGAAATGGTTTGGATTTGAAATGAAAGGAATGTAAATGGTAATTCAGTAAACTTAATTGTTCAAATGAAATCAATTAGATCAAATAGCTTTGGATAGCAGATATTAATGAAAATAGCTTTTAGAAATCAAATGGCTAAGCATCTAAACTAAACTTGTAAGAAAGCACCATTAGTTAATTATGCCATCAAATTCGTAATCATCGAATTATTTATCTTCAGGATGTACTTTTTGTATACGTAGTAGCGACTGATCGGACACGGCCAGATTTAGCGACAATAGTAATTGTAATTGGGCTTCTAACTGTGGTTTAACTTTACTCGTACTGAAATTAACAAATTAAATACTGTGATTATGTTATTAACTGCAATTGACGGGCAGAAACGAAATACAGGCAGAAAAACGGGCACTTTTTGTAATTGTGTGAAACGAATCGTTACTGTGCTGTGAAAGATACAGACTTTATACTGAAAACAGCTAATGATATTTGAATTCGAAACGAATGATAATTGTGTGGCTTGAATTATAATTTACGTATATAATATCACTCAAAATTATACCAAAAACAATCAAAGTTGAATGATAAGTTACTTTGTAGCGATTGGGAATTATACAAAAATATCGTGTCTCTGTCGAATAGGATTACTTATAAACACGAATAGAATCATATATGGTATTTATATTTTCATCGAAGGATTATGTAATATAATATTTATATTGTTACGTGTTATTTAACCAAACCAGATGTGCTTTATGTGAGGATTCCTGAGGTACGTGTCGGGCCCAATCTTCTCGCAACGAAATGTGTATAGAGATGTATGTATGTTGATGGGATCTGTCTCTTTACTTCTTTTCGTTGACTTAGCTTTATGCGGAAATAAGCGTGATTGTAGGCACAATTAGTAAGTATTACTTAATGGCGATTAGCAGCCGTATTTATTAGCAAAAGCAGGATTGAGTGAATGTGCAATAATAATTTTGTGGGACTGGCCACTAAAAAGATGTGTGTGCTTGGGAGTGCAAGAATTGAATGTTCGGGATTGAGAGGACTGCTCTTTGTCTTGACCTATCGGAAATACGTATAGTATTTCCTATAGGTCTTACATGTCATTAGTAAATGATATTTATAGGCATTATCGCCAGGTAAGGGTCTAAATGGAAAAGATAGCGTCGGTGCTTGGTGCCTAAACCAATCACCGTGCTGTTCAGAGTTCAGTGTCATTTACTTGCTTATCGCAACAATGCAAATGAGAAGTAAATGAGACTGGACTCTGTTGAGGTCTGTGGAGGTGTAAGAATGAAAATATGATTTTCATTCTCTCAATACTTACTGGGGTTTGTGTTTGGTTCAGTGAATGGTCGTGTGACCTTGCTGCTGCCTTGGAGAAAATTGGGTTGTCGGATGTCCGAAAATTGGTGAAATTAATGTGCCTCACAGCTGCAGGGAGAATTCAAGCTCAAACAGACAGTAACGAAGATGAAAATAGATTTTACCATCCGGGTTCCAATCGTTTTGGCCCATGCAGATTTCTCAATATGCCTTATGACATTCGAACGTGCACAAAATTACAACATATTGGCAAAGCAGTCGAATATTTGTTTACTGCCTCGGACTCCAGTGCTGCCAATTTGGTTCTGGAGATGTGCACTAGGGAATTGCTGAGTGCGGCAGTAGGGTTTATTAAAGTGAATTCAAGTAACGATAATATTCAACAGCCGAATTTTGTAGTGACAATGTCCTTAGTGAATCTACTTTGTGCCCATCCTTCTATAGCTCTTCTGGACAAAGGTAAATGATGATCAATCACCATTATCTATTCTTGGTGTGGATAACTATTCTGTTTATGATTATGTCGACTAACCATGTATGTGATTTCAGATCCTACAAAGTCACCGATGAGTCCCTCAGAAATTAATTTGGATTCTTCGCTGTACTTGGTCGATTCTTTGGCGGCGTGTGTGATGTCAGCCCGGCTTTCTGGTGGACATAGACAATGGGCTGTTGAACAGTTGGTAGGTTCCTATAGTTAGTTATTTTAATACGGTCAATGGAAAGCTGTAGAAAGACGAAACTGTGGGGGAAACAGTTTTTCTAGCCAGAAGCAATTCTTTTATCGAAAATGACATTAATTGTTCTTGGCTGATTAATTAAGTTTAAAGACTACCAATTTTATGGGACAGTTTTCAGAATATTATTTTAATTGTACAGGTTAAATGCTTATCGTGCCGAGCTTCATCTTCTCGTTTAATGAATCCCGAGTTAGTCAATTACTCAGATATGGCGGGAGTTTTGCCTAGGTGCACAACGACAGATGTCCGAGGCCATGAGAATCGTGTTAGTTGTCTGGAATGGCTGCAGAACAAAAGCCATTTTGCAACATGGTTAGCATTGAACATAATATTATAAAAGTTTTATTTAAAATTACTTTTATTTATTACATTAAGTGGTATATCTGCATGGTGAGTAGCAATGTGTGTGTGTTCCATCCAATCAAGTCTTGTTCAATAAATGCTATTTTTAACTTTCTTTTAGTGGGTACGATGGAACTGTGCGAACTTGGTCTGTTCCCAACAAAAATCTAATTCTGGAGCATATCCTGATGTTCCAGAAGTCCTCTAATATGTTTGGGAATGAATTGAGTGGGGAGCTGATATCGAATCTGAGTTGGTGCTCTACAGGTCGCTACTTGGCAGCCAGCATGAATTACTGCTTGAATATATGGACTTTGGCTACGACTGAATGTCACATTGACGACCATACATCCATGATAACAGCTTTAGCCTGGCCACGAGTCAAACGGAACAGATGCCCAGGTGACGAAAACAACGCGGATTACTTGTTGGTAGGCCGAGTAGATGGAACCGTGTCTATCGTCACTATCCAAACGAATTCCTTCTGCACAGAAGAGCTTCTGAGTTGCTCCGAACAATGTACGCTATTACTTTTTATACTTAATTCATAAAAAAATACCATTGTCTAATGAGGGTAAGGGTGGGATGACAAAAGGTTTTAAACAACGCAAAAATGCATAGGTTTTTATCAATTTTCTACTCAAAAATGTAGTTACAAATATTAGGCTAAAAGTGTCAATATCTGATAGTGTTGGTTGAAATAATATCATGCATGGGAACACTATCCAATAGTTTGTCATGGAGTGAACAGTTAATTGTATTGAAAACTTTCAGCAGGTGGTGTCAGTTTCATTGAGTGGCCCGATGAAGACAAATGCTTCGCCATAGGTTTCTTTGATGGCTACTTGAAATTCTGCACGAAAGATCCAAATTATAAACCGCAGACTCATCGTGCTCATCGCAACTGCATCACTGCAATGAAGTTTGATCCACTGGGACAGATTTTGGCAACATGTGGTGGCGACAGATTTTATCGATTGTGGGCAGAGCATGAAACTTACTGGATGTGTGTGCAAGATGTGGAACTGGAATTCGATCCGATTTCTCTCGTATGGTCACCGCTTGTTGGCTCTGGACTCTATCCTCTTGCACTGGCTATCGGGTCCAACTGCGGAACTGTGTCCATTTGGTTGATTAGCAACGCAGTGGCAGAGACAGAAGGATCCATCAACAGTGACAAACCGGTGACCAGTCTCCAACCTAAATTACTTCATACACTCAGATGTCACTCTTTCTATGCCGTCACCAGTCTCTCAATTCATCCTTCAGGAAATATCATTGCCACGGGATGTGTGAAAGGAAACGGCGTTGTTAATTTTTGGTCTATGGACTACGGTACTCTCGTACACACATACAACGGCCACGGTGGCGTCACTGATCTCTGCTGGATTGGAGATTTAGGACTCTCTGTTTGCTTTACTAGATCAAGAGTAAGCCATTACTTATCCAGTCACGAACTAGAGACAACTAATTTAACGATTAAGCGAACTTACGTTAAGTGAAGTTCAATCGTAATTGTATGAATGGTCTCTCCCTCTACATCATAAAACTCTAACTTGTAGTAAGCTTTCTAGGTAGGGGCCGTTGATCCACTATTCTTCAAAGCTATAAAGAAAAACCAACGCAGTGCTGGCTCGCGCTCTCAGAAAACGTCATTGTCTTTAAAGTGTTTTTTGTCTTTATTCTGGGTGGGATTGAAAATAGATATTTGCAATCATGGGTGGGACTGATGTATTCGGGAGAGACCATTCATACAATTACGATTGAACTTCACTTAACGTAAGTTCGCTTAATCGTTAAATTGTATTGCATGGTCTCTCCCTCTACATCATAAAACTCTAACTTGTAGATGTTCAAAGTTCGACAAAAAACGAAAAAACGCTGCGATATATTTTATACACAATATTTTATTGAATTAATTGAATATTGATATCTAATGTAAACAATTTATAAACCAAATACGGCTTCTGAAAAACCAATGCTATCATTGAGGGGGCGATTATAAAATCGTGCAAATACAGATGAGTTGCCCGACCAGCCTGCTTTCTTTCTAATCTCGTCGATACTCACCCCGTTCCTAAATGCTGTGGCAGTGGAGGCATGTCTAGTACTATGTGCTGTAAATTGTGTGATGTCAATACCACTCTCCTTTAGTACATGTTTGACCCACCTACTTAACGTTTGTGTACAAACCTCTTTATGAGGCTTTTTAAAACTTACAAACAATGATTCCATGGACTCGGCTCTAAGTGATTTAGTTCTATTTATATATTCCTGCAAGCAAGAGTAAATACATAGTTCTTTCTTTTCCATAAACTTAGGAATGAGAATATAAGGTTGGTTAAGTCCAGGTTTACTAGTTTTGACAAGATCTGGAACGAAAATTTCGATATCGTTTTCTCTTACAGTAATATTACTTAGCTTAATCTTGGACAAAGTTTGCATTCGTTGTCCTGTTGACAATGCTAACAAAGTGACACATTTATAAGAAAGATTTGTCAAACTAATGTTAAATAAAAAAGTTGAGGTACTTAAATAATTTAAAACCACATTTGGATTCCAGGTTGAATTATATTTTGGCCTTTGAGGCTTAAGACGTGATACTCCTTTGAGTAATCTGCACACAAATGGATGTGAGCCTATTTGATACCCATCATATTTAGGCAAGAGTAAAGACATGGCTGATCGGGAACAATTAATACTACTATAACCAAGACCCTTTTCAAACAAATTTGTCAGAAAGGAACATAAAAAGTTAATATTACAAACAAACGGAGTTATTTGATTATCATTACAGTATTGAATCCATTGCTTAAATGTACATTCATACTGAGCCCATGAAGATGGTGATAAGGATTCGAGAATAAGTTCCATAGATGACCAACTTAGTCCTCGTCGCATGTACGCTTCCCGGATAAGATCCCGGCCATTAGTGTAAGCGAATCGGACAAAGGGTGACTCCTAGATTCAAAAACAAGTAAATTATTGCGTGGATTAATTTTAATTAATTGTCCCTTTAGCATAGACATATACAGAGGAAACCAAGGTTGGTATTCCCAATACGGAGCAACGACTATGCCCTCTGCCTCGTCTGTTTTTATTTTTCTTAGCACCCTTGCGATCATATTAAAAGGGGGAAAGGCATAAAAGTCAAAACTTGACCAAGATAGTGTGAAACAATCAATTCTCCAACACAAGGGATCAGGTTTCCACGAAACGAATTTTTGACATTTAGTATTCTTATATGAAGCAAATAAATCAATTTCGGGAATAAACAATTGAGATATTATGTCTCTATAAACATCTGCATTGAGGGACCATTCAGTTTCTACCCGTACGAGACGCGATTCTGCATCAGCCACAAAATTATCGGTTGACGTAATATAAGTTGCAAAGATCCAATTTGACCTTTTTTCACAATGTTTCCAAATTTTCCTTGTAATATTATGCAAATGAATATGTCTTACACTTCCCATACGGTTAATACAGCTAATAGCAGTAGTATTGTCAATATGGAGAATATTTTTACTCCGCATTTCTGACGCATACGTTTTTAGTGCTTTGAATGCAGCTAAAAGCTCTAAATAATTAATATGACATAACTTGTTTTCTTTAGTCCATTTCCCACCAGTAGACGACAATAGACACGATGCACCCCAGCCCAAATTTGAAGCATCAGAATACATTTCCATATCATATGTATCTAATCGAATTGGAGCATTTACAGTAAGGAGCTTTGTCGCCCACCAAGTAATATCGTCTTTCTCTGCTTTTGACAGTACTACCTTGGCCTTATAGTTACCTCCGTTTTGATGTAATGATGAAATTTTTTTCCTTTCCAATAGCTTAGTGTGGAGTAATCCATACGGTACCGCTGGGGCTGCAGCTATAAGTGAACCTATGAACTCGGCTAAAGTTTGTATTTTGAGGCTTTTCCTCGCAGATATGTATTTACACATATTAATAAGTGAATCCCTTTTATTATTAGGTAGAGAAAGGTGCCATTCTTTAGTATCAACTTCAAACCCAAGAAATTTTATTCTTTGCCTTGGAATCAATTCAGATTTCTTAGGATTTATAACAAATCCGAGTCGTGAAAACACTTCTGAAGAAGCTTGTATGTTCATCATACATTCTTGGAAATTATTTCCAATTGCTAAGTAGTCATCGATGTAGATGACAGAACGAAATCCCTGACGCCTTAAATAACCTACAACAGGTTTCAATATTTTTGTGAAAATACGAGGAGCGGTGGATAGCCCAAAAGGTAAACAGGTAAATTGATATAGGTAATCATTCCATAAAAACCTTAGATATTTCCTATGGCTCTGCTTAATAGAAATTAGAAAGTACGCATCCTTAAAGTCTATAGTACCTAGGTACCCGCCAGGCTCTATCAGTCTAAGAGCAGTTCTTAAATCCTCCATTTTGAATTTGGAGTTGATTAAATAGTCATTAAGACGCTTAAGATTAAATATGAATCGTTTTGACCCATCAGGTTTGTCAACCAAAAAAATTGTAGAAATAAACTGTCCCTCTTCTTTATGACATGGTTCAATAGCATGCAATTCGAGTAACTTTTGGATTGAGTCATCCATTTGAATTTTCTCGAGGGGAGAGAATAATTGTTGTATTGGTGCCTTTGACTGTCTCGGCATATTTCTGAAAGGCAGCGAATAGCCTTTAATTATTTTAAGGGTGGTTTTATCTGCTCCAATTTTTACCCATTCATTGTAAAACAAGCTAAGACGCCCTGCATGACTCACCTTATTAATGTCCTCTATTGGCGGTGTCGCGGAGCATGCCCGCTCGTCCTCTGACGGTATGTTTGCCGGGAGGTGAGCGGGCGATTGTAGTTTAAATTGTTGGGTTTTGATGAACGTGATGTTCTCTTATCAGCATTGTGACCTTGACTGGATCGTGGTGTGTACTTTGTAACTTTGTAACGTCAGTTCTTCCTTTTTCCGAATGCACAGGATTCTTTGCTATATTACGCCCTACTTTGGCTATATTCTCGGCGGCCTTTACTTGGCCACTTAAATCTTCCCCAAACAGTTGTGGGTGTAGAGGGGCATTGAGCATCACTTCCTTCACTGAATCATCTCGGATAGATAAACGAATTTGTTTTCGTCGGTGCATAGAAATTGAGTATTGGGTCCCAATTAAATACCTGCCAGCATAGCTGAGCTGCTTTAATATGTCCTTTCTGTCCAATGGATTTTTCTCTTCAAGAATATTAGACATCGTATTACCAAGAATGGTAGCCGTCACTGCAATATGATTCTGCACACGTTGTAAGTCATTATCTCGTTCTTTGGCGAATGTTGAAATGACATTTTTAAGCTCAGGATTAAGGTTTGGACCCTTAATTATGCAATTTCCTGGTTTAGGATATAACTTGGAAATAGTTTCTATTTCTGTCTTTGGCAGACCTTTCTGTGCAATTGCATTCCAACGTTGGGCTATGTCATTTTGGAAATTTGGTCCAATCGGTTCTTTCAGCTCGGGTATCTCCCCTAATAAGGATTTAGTCTCACTGTCCAGAACGTCAATTACAAGCGATTCATCATTTATTTCGTTTTCTTGCGACGGATTGGCCCGTGCTGTTGCTGCGACGGTTTGGCCCGCGCTTGGAATTTCTCCAGGAGGAGATTTAGAATTTTCCCGATCGGTTCGGGATTGGAATGACCGAGAAGAGGAACTACTTGAGGAACTTGATGGAGAGCGTCTCCGTTTTTGACCACGTGAGATGGACTTGACGGCTTTGGACAAATCACTTATTTGTTTTTCCAATCTATTCAATCTACTCTTCTTACTCTTCTTTTTGTGTTTTTGACTAGCCTGTGATTCTGATTCTGAATCGCTAGACATGGCTAACAAAAAACTAAAGAGAACTTTTACTATTTATTGTCTCCGTGGACGATGTGTTAAATGTAAATCAAAAAATAAAGATTTATAAATATTTATACCTTACCGGATTAACGGTTATATTACGAGAAACGTGTGATGTTACACTAATTTCCTTTTAGACACTTACCGTCCAAAATTTTACCTGAAATATGTAAAAATAATTTTATTTTATCGCAGCGAAAAAGTGTGACGTTGAATCAACGGCCACTATAAGAAGCAATGACGTTTTCTGAGAGCGCGAGCCAGCACTGCGTTGGTTTTTCTTTATAGCTTTGAAGAATAGTGGATCAACGGCCCCTACCTAGAAAGCTTACTACAAGTTAGAGTTTTATGATGTAGAGGGAGAGACCATGAAATACAATTTGAATATATTGGATTTTATCGAATGTTACATTTTTCCACAGGAGGTAAAAATAATATATTTCACTGAAGAAAAGATGCTACAGTCGTTAGTACTTGCTAGCTGCCGGTCAAGTCTACTTTTACAAGGACTCAACGCTCTTCATTTGATGCCTACCTTCAAGGCTCTACTGACATATCTTCCAGCACTTATGAGCGTAATCTTAATTACAGAATATCGTCAAATATTTTGGTGTACTAAGGGTTCAATATTAATTTTAAAATTTCTTGTAGGAACAATACGAGTATGAGAAAACTAAAGTTGATAGTGGCGATCAATTACTTTACACTCGGTATCTTCAGAGTCTTGCATCTTTGGCTTTGAACTTGGGTCTGGACAAAGTCCTCACGTACATTCCAGCTGCTCCAAATGCCTCGGATGAAAAGAAGATCTGTTCCCAGTGGCAATGGCTACATACGTTAGGAATGACAATACGCGCTGCAGACTGTCTTGTTTCTAGAAGCAAATTACCCATGGATTTTGTGGACAAATTCAAAATAGGTACTTGGACTAGTTTTATTGGATTACAATGTTTCATTGACTGAGGCCGTTGCCGTTAAGTTGATCTCTTATTTCTTACAGACGAAGGGCAGGCATATTGCAGTGAATCGACAGATTCCATTGATTGGAATTTAGATATGGACTCTCAGGTGATGATGTGGGCAACCCAACAACCTCATGACTGGCAATTCGGTGGAAAATGTGACGTTTTCATGTGGGGGAACGGAAGACACGGACAACTGGGTGAAGCAGGTACATTGATTTGTATTTGGTATATTATAACATGAAAAATAGTCATTGCCCATTGCTGTATAATTTTCCTGAATTCTCAACTAATTTCCTAAATGAGAAACTACTTGGCCGCGTTTTTCCAAAATTTTAAAAGTGGAATTTTTTTGTTTAACCAGGCGTGGTTTTCTTTAATTTCTATGAATATAATTATAAACTTCGCCATTCATTTGTATGAAATGTGACTGCCAGGGCTTCTTTCTACAATTATATAGTCTTTTGATTTTTTAATGTATTCAATGCTATTTCTAATTTTAGGTCGACAGATTAGCACCCCTCGACTCTCCCCTTGTTTTTGTGGAGCTCAGCAAATCATTTGTGGGCAAAACTGTACATTTTTGATCCAAGCGAACGGGTCCGTCCAGTCTATTGGCGAAGGAAGCTACGGCAGATTAGGACATGGAAATTCAGACGACATGCATACTCAAACTGTGATATCCGCTTTGCAAGGATACGTAATCGTAGCTGTTGCAACTTCTTGTGGCTCGGATGGTCATAGTTTGGCCCTTGGCGAAGGCGGAGAAGTTTTCTCTTGGGGAGACGGGGACTACGGAAAATTGGGACATGGAAGCAGCGATCGACAGCGCCGTCCCAAACAAATTGAATCTTTGAGGAATGAAACAATCGTTCAGGTATAGCTGTTTAGGCATTTGACTAAATGTCTCTCAATTATATTTTAATATTGGGTTGAAACGTAAATATTTTTGAATCCATGATTAGGTTGCCTGTGGTTTTAAGCACAGTGCCGTACTAACAGCTGAAGGGGCCGTGTACGTTTTCGGTAGTTCGGAATATGGGCGTTTAGGTTTGGGAAATGTTGCGAACAAGAAATCTCCGGAGAGAATCGCTGCTTTAAACAACCACCGAATCGGATACGTAGCTTGTGGTTTGGCTCACACAATTTGTGTGAGTTCCGACGGGAACTGTGTTTGGGCATTTGGAGATGGTGAGAATGGAAAGTTGGGAATCGGTACGAGCAACACCGCTTCAACACCTCAAGTTGTCGAAAGTCTTCAAGATGTGGGTGTATCAAAAGTGTGTTGTGGAACTCAATTCACCGTGTTTCTGACTAAGAGTGGAAAAATATTTACCTGTGGCATGGATCGACTGATTGGACAACCTCACTCTCGCTCCTGTAGTAGACCCGTGCAGGTACAACATTTACGGCATGACATTTTCCCATCGGTGGACATTCTTTCCTGATTATTTACTTTTGATTGTCTGTTCCTGTTGTAGATATTGTCGTTGAGCGATAAGGTTGTTGTCGACATTGCTGTCGGGGCTGAGCACACTCTTTGTGTGACTACGGATGGAGACGTCTTCGGTTGGGGGAGCAATAGTGACGGACAGCTGGGGCTGGGCCATAATCTGACTGTACGAGAACCTGAAAAAATCGAACATTTGTCTGGAAAAGGTGTTCAGCAGGTGAAAAACGATCAATTTACAGTTATCAGGTCTATTTTGTTTTGGTTTGACTGGAGATTTATTTTTCAGGTGTCTGCTGGAAGAACTCACAGCTCTGCATGGACAGCTCCTAGAATTTCCAGAGGAGTGAATTTTCACTCTGGAGTTGATTTACTTCTGGGAACTCCTGCATCAGTTCCACCGCAATATCCCCGTCTGCAAGATATCCCAATTCCTTCTCTCAGAGCTAGACTTAAAATCCTCTATAACTTCTCGGATCTTCTGTTTAGCTCTTGGAATTTTCTTCCATTGACAGCCTCTGTGGTAATTGACGATAATGCTTTTTTGAATTGTACAGCTAATATACTCTTACACATTATTCGACATTTCTACATCTGTGTGCATTTTATTAGGGCTACTCACCAAATTTAAAGACCGATCCAAGTTATGCTCCGTCAAGTCCTAAATTGCGTCCAGTTCTTACTCCTCGAGTCTATACTCTACCGTTCGTTAGAACTTTGCATCGTACGATGATTCAATCCCGAACCTATGGACCCCAAATCACAGGTGTGTATTGGCTATTTACTCTTTTACGGCAGTTGGTTTTATCGCTTAATTTTTTTCTTATTTCTGTTATGAGTTTGTTAATAACCTTGTTTTCTTACTAGTACGACGACTGACAAGCAGAGGGAAAAAGAAAAAGCCAATATTCACTCAAATTTCTAAACAAGTTGTTCTGTTGCCTCAAACTGAATTACGATTACCCGCTCGGGCCTGGAAGGTATTATCGCTATATTGTTATAATTGTCATACTATATCGCACTATTAGTGAAATGGCGTGATCTGTTTTAAACTCGAACTTTGATGTGCTGAAATAGGTCAAGTTAATTGGAGAAGGAGCTGATGATGCTGGAGGGGTGTTCGACGACACAATAACTGAAATGTGCATCGAGCTGACTAAAGGCACGGTCAACTATCTGATTCCTACTCCAAATTCCGTGAACGACGTAGGCTATAACCGAGATCGTTTCTTACTCAATCCCGATCTTATTTCCGCTGAGGATCTATCTGCTTACAAGTTTTTAGGTAGGTGCCTATACTGACACAAATTGTGTTAGCTAAGTATTTAATTCAACAGAGACGTACCTACCTGAGTCTATTTTTTATACTTTTCTTCCTGGTATTGTGTCTTCAGTGTAATATTTCTGGATAATATAATGTATGAATTCCTATGTGCAGGGATTCTTTTTGGAGTTTCTATTCGCACTAAAAAACCCGTCGCCATCCCACTTGCTCCATTGATTTGGAAGACTTTGGTAGGAGAAGAGGTGACTGCTGACGATCTTGAAGAAGTTGACGTAATGTATATCAAAGGACTCCAATCCATTAGAGATAATGTGGCTTCGCAATTCGACGAGGACAATTTCCATGAGGTAATTTCCGTTTTATTGTCTCATGTCATGACTAAAAAAGTGAGTTATAAGCAGCTTGAAGTCAAATTACCGTATGCTTGACGTAGGGTTTGTGTTTCAAAACCCAAACATATTGATGCAGATAGCACACATCCTTAAACATAGAGTATAACCATGTGGCTAGTACATTTTTCTATTGAAATATGTTGGCGTGAAAGATCAAATGTACGAAAACCTGTTTTTGTCTTTTGCATTTGGTTATTTCCAAAATACTTAAAAACCTGTCACCACTGAGACATTTAGTATGCAGCTAATAAATATCTAAAGGATTGTAATATTAATTTGATATTGGTTGTGGTAATACACTCGGTTAACACAATTTTTATTCATGCTCAGAGCTAGCAGTAGAATAGAAATAGTTCTTCGGAGTGTTTTAAAACATGGATTGTATCCAGTTGTAAAGGCGAGTCTGTTTGTGACCTTTAGTACTATAAGTATTTTGTGGGCTATTTATATTTATTCCATCGTTTGATGAAACCAACTTTCTGACGTTTCTGTTTTTGACAACTTTAACTTTATCCCCTGCTACTCGTGAAGCTAAATGTTATTTATATTTAAAATAAACCATAAAATAAAGAAACAGCTGGAAACGTATATCAAAGTGAAAGTCTAGCCCTATGAACGATGAACATCAATAAAACTAATTTACGAAAGTAATGCGCAACAGAATAACTGCCTCACTACAGGAAAGTTGGTAAAGTAGCGGTGACCCTCTCTATATGACTCCCACAACATTTGCAAGCTTGATAATTTGATAATTCTGGTTCTGCTAAACCTTCATTCAAAATAAACAACAACTGTTAATAATCTAAAATTCTGGCTATAATATGTAATGTAATTACTATTTTCTGCAATTAATTATAACCCGACTGTGGTAATACGTTAAGAAATAAAAAATACCAGTAAAAATTTGAAGAGTGTTACTTTTTAGATTTAGGATGCTTTTCATTTTTGTCAAGCTTTTCTAATTTTGGGGTAATTGGTGCGACACCTGCAAAATAAATGCTAGACATATGATTAAAAGCATGATCTTTAAATTGTAGAATGCGATATTTTTATATAATTTATGATATGAAAAATAATTTAAATACAGGTAATTCCGCTGGAATGTTACGAAGGTACAAGTAGTACAGGGAAGTTGGTGCCGATAGTTCCAGGAGGGAGAAGTATTCCTCTGACATTCCATAATCGTTTGGACTACATTGAAAAGGCTGTTCACTTCCGTTTACACGAAATGGATCTACAGGTAAAGAATAGGGGGAACGGTGACGGTATTTAACAAATGAGACGAATCAATACTTATTATCTGCAACTGTACAACTTGAAAATTGTTTAATATTCTGTTTGTATTAGGTGTCTGCCATTCGTGAAGGCATGGCTGGAATCGTTCCAGTTCCGTTACTGTCTCTGATGACAGGCGCTCATTTGGAACAACTTGTTTGCGGCCTTCCAAATATTTCAATCGGCTTACTCAAGCAAGTTGTCAGGTAAGCTGTAGCTCTTTCATCCAATTATACTGTACTAGACAGGGGAAAATGTTCTTAGAACCGCAATAAAATTGTTAGGAAATACTCCTCAAGTACATTGAGGGTAAATTTTTGTATGAAAAATATTGGAGCATATTTTTCCATGAGAAACTTCGATTCAGGGGGCAAATTACCTAATGGGTGACATTTACTAACCAAATTATAGAGGGTTGCTTAAATATAGTTTTACTAAGTTCAAAATTTTGAAACAATTTTTCTTCAATTTTTTACTGAAATTCTTTTCTCAAAACACCCCCTCCCTAACTTCAAAATATACTAATTGTATAGTTTTGGCCTTTAAACTTCTACTATTGGTGCTATTTTTGATATATTATTACTTGTTCTTGCTTCTTGGTTTAGGGGATTACAATATTCGGTTTTTCTGTGTTAATTGTGCCCAAAACTTTTTTCCATCATAGACATGGTAATTATTTTCATTGCCATTTAGTAGACAAACGTACGGAGAAAGTACAACAATAATGTTTTGGTTGAGGTTTCGCAATCTGTGGTTTAATGATTGTGGTAATTGTGAATTCTATCAACTCGGTTCCAAACTTTGTCAATTAGAATTTGTAGGTTCCATTGGCATAACCTCCTGGACCCCATTACATTCCAGTCGACTAACATTTCAGTTGACAGTTACGAAGAAACTACACTTAATGCCTATACCAGAAATGAGATTTGTATATGGCCAATACTGTTCAACTTAAACTATAATAAATGTGACTACTTTGTTCGTATTAGTGCAATTATCAAAATCTAAAATTGCTTGCGACCAAGTCATGCAGAAGTTTCAAGAGGTTTGAAAGGTGAAAAGTTTAAGTTGATGATGTTCGTTATGAATGTTTTGTGGATTCATTCAACTTGAATTGAAGTGTACGTAGCCAATGCTACAATGATCACTGACCGAAGAGTACTTTACACACTCCTTGTTACCGTCTCCATTGTTATTGTTATGCTAATACCATAATAAAAATTTAACCAACTTTCACCTTGCCAAAATTTCGTTCGTGAAGGCAAATTATTTTTACCTAATGGCGATAGTACAGGTGAAAGTTTTCCATTCAAAATTACAAAAGAAAGGAGAAAGTAGCACGTCTGTACATAGTGTAACAAATGTATAGATATAGAGTATTAACAGTTGTAGCTTGGAATGCATTTTTGGTTGGGTAGATTCCTTAGATTGGGTTATAGATATAATTCTGTTAAATTGACTATTTTGTTTTGTGTATAGATATCGTGAAATGGATGAAAGTCACGAATTGGTGCAGTGGCTATGGAGTATTTTAGAAGGATTTTCAAATGCTGAGAGAGTACTTTTCATGCGATTCGTTTCTGGGCGCTCGAGACTTCCAGCCAATTTAGCAGACTTCTCTCAAAGATTTCAAGTGATGAGGGTGGATCGTCCTCTTAATGGACTCCCTACAGCTCAGACTTGCTTTTTCCAATTGAGACTCCCTCCCTATTCCTCAAAGGTGAGTTTGGTCCTTTTCAATCCGTCAGACCTAATTGCTACTCTCCTGTATATACACTATTTGTGAAAATGTTTTTTGTAACTGGCAATGTCATTTCTTTTCAGGATGTAATGACTGAGCGTCTCCGCTATGCCATCAATAATTGTACATGTATCGACATGGATAACTACATGCTAGCTCGAAATGGAGGTATCGAGTTGGATGAGGAGGATGAATGGACGTGAATGCTTCTCCCAAAAAGTCGAACGCAGCAGCTATTTAAAGAACTACCACAAAACAAGACTTCAAAATTACCTGTTTGATATATTCTCTATTTATTAGTGTATTTTTTATATTCGGGAAACTACAAACATAGCTTCAATGTTGATTTATTGTGGATACCTGCTATACCTACTACATGTGTATACCTATACAACTCTAAATCAATTCTCTACATAATCTGCGTTAAGGTAGTCCCATAAATGAGTGTAATTAAAAAACGGCATTTTGTGCCTGCAATTTCTTTCTCATTGGTACATTGTCAAAACATTAACGAAAAAAATATCTATCCCAAATAATAAATACTAAAGTAAATCGCAGAGATGTCTCTTCTACACGCATTAAGTATATTACGATTTGTTTTTGATTTTTCGGTTGTTCCTTAGATGTACATACATATTCGTGGTGCGTAATGTTTTCCTTTAATTAAATTAAGTTGGATAAATATACTAGAAAGATTATATATAATGTAAACTCCAGTGATAGTGATGTGCTCTGAGCTGTCTTTATTAGACATCTCACAAAAGAATTGCGCAAAACTAGGTTGTAAATAGTAATGAATACTGCCCAAGTGTTTTTGTTTTATTATTTAGTATGTTGGGTGAAGTTGCAGATTGAAAACGAGATTCCGTTAATTCTTTGTAAATAAATAAAATACATTTGATGCTAGTTTATATTATTTATAGTCACCTAGATGTGTGTAAATATTTGTTTTTAATGCACTACTACTAGAGTGTGTAGTATAATTAAATCTATATTATATTAAGTGGTAGTGGTAGGAAAATTAGTACATTGTTGATATTTATGTGGTCGTATGACATCTGTTTACTATCCGTATATGACATGATTCCTGTAAACATAATCAACTATATAAATTGAAACTCAGTGCAATAAATTCTTTGATAGTGATATATTTATTTTAGGATACATTCATTTCCACAAAATCACAGCAATTATTTACACGTTTACGTACACAGCTTAGGACATTATATTGTAGGGATTTTGACACGCATTCTGTAGATTTACAATCTAATGGTACTTATAATATAGTAACACTTTAAATAACTTTATTGTAACCTTAACACGGAGTACTATAATACCCACTAATTAATTGTGAACACTTAAAATATCTAAGATACGGTAAACACTTAAAATACTTTCCTGATTAATTGAGATTCTACAGTTTGTTGGGAGGTTTGTCAAAAATATTCTACTAAAAGAGGTTGCTGTTAGTTTGTGGAGGTGGGTGATTGTTACAAAATCATTTTATGCCTCCGGTATTTTCTAGCAGTCATGCCAATTCTGACAAATTGTTGTACTATGATGGTTGGATGTGCTAGCATATTCTAACGGTAAAGAGTAAATCATAAATAGTCGACTATAGCTTTAGAATGCCACAACAAGCTCGCTGGATATGGTGTGCACAAAGCCATACGTCGAGATTCGTGTATGATTTTAGATAGAAAAGACAAAGAGTAGGTAGTAGATATAGTATATAGGTACACAAGAAAGTTGATAGTCATTTCGCTTCTTACAGTAGTTACGTAATACTTTGTGCTAATGTTTGATGTGGGAAATTCTGCAGTCTAAGATGTGTACGTGATTCGTTAATTAAATGCAGTAACCCTGAATTCCTTGTTAAATCCTATGTGTATGTATGCCGAGGTTTGATCTCATTTCCACCTCCTAAAATAATATCTGCATATCTAAATACCCCATGTGCTTGTTTTAATAATCTTAGTCAAAATTCCGCTACATTCACTTGGATTGGAGAGAAATAAAAGGTTGTCGGAGAGTGAAAGGTTGAAAAGTGCTGAGAGGGTTGAAAAAGACACTGACTGACTGCATGGACAAACAAATTAAATAGTACATCTCGATGATATGCCTCAACAGTGAGTTAGTGAGTGAGAGTTGTATGTTTGTGTCAGTTATCTAAATAAAGCAATGTTATTTAGCTGTGGGATTAATGTTATGTGATTAGAAGTCATCCCATTCATCTGTTTATGTTCAGGATAATCAAAATGAGTGAAGTGAATGTAACTAAACTGCCCCGAGCAGATCATTTCATTATCTCCATTATAACCTATCTGCTTACAATATTTATGGACTTGGTATAACAACTACTATACACACTCTTACTTACTACTACTTGTAGTATTTTAATAATAATGGTTATTCGCCAAGTCTTATCTGCATGCATAATATAAATACATCCTTATGTGTATTCCTGTCCTTAATAATTTACAAATCCGTTGTACATCCAGTTATTTCTCCTTTAGCTCACGAAGGAAGTGCACTACACAATTTCATCTAGTTCCCAAATAGTCACCCAGTTATAGCTATTACGCACATAATATACATCATTAACATTTAATAATTTATTTTAGTGTTACATTTCTACTATTTATGACCTATTTAATACAATTTAATTTATTCGAGTCGGCTTTCTCAACTGACTCTTATTCAATGCGTACCATATACACCTCTCTCATGTCAAACTTGCTTTCCAAGGAATAATAATATTGTCCTATTTATATTTTGCATTTCAAATAACACTAAATTATTTATATTATTCTATAGTATCTCATGACATCTCACTCCTTGTAGGAGGAAGAACAATTATGGGACATGTATCTATCTTGCTGAACAGTGTATGACAAGAACATTTGATTAGGTACTAACAATAACATCCCTAACTGTAGCTATACGACATACACGAATTAAACTTACATGCTATTGAGTAGCAAGGAAATTGTTCGACAACATTTGGTCAGACAATTTGCCTAGGCAAATTGTAATGAATTAAATAGGACTATACACAGAACATATATTTAGATATTCAACCACACTTGCATACACATCCTTACTATAAACACGTCCTGTAGTGTATACTATACTTAATGACATCCCTGCATAGATGCCTATGGCCTACACAAACACATCTTTACTTACTCCATCCAATTAATTATATCGGTCCTCTTTCTTTGGATCACATCAACTGTCATTGTCAAACTGAACTATACCTACAGTGATAGATAGTGGCAATCTTAATAATTGTATTAATAATAAATGTTAATAACTACAGAGAAAGTTGTTAATGGCCCAGAATCATACTTTCTCCTGCTAACAGTGCTATATAAAATTGTACCAGTACAAAATACAATTTTTACTTTAACCGACTGATATACAGCGTGGAAATGAAAGTGGGTTAGAGTGACAATGTTTATAGATGTGAATTTGTACTGGTGTAAGTAGCATAGGGAGAAAGGAGGAGAAAGTGTGATAGCGGTCCATGAATTATAAATAAGAACTCTTTCCGAAAATGATGCTTTGGCTGAACCGACATTCATGAGTGGCATTGCTAAAGGATATCGATTATTTATTTAGTATTCATTCCCTATTTGTAAATATATAGACATTGGACCATAATAACATGTTTTTAAGTATTCCGTAAACTATTTCCATAATCTGTCAGTCAGTCAAGATGTAAATACAGTGAGATATAGCAATATACTTAATACACTCGGATATTTAGAGCTGTCACTGTTATCTGTCACGCCCCACATCGATGAATGTTAAACAGAGTGAGATATCTACTCCACTAGATACGTGACATGCAGGTTGAAGTAGTGCAAAGGTATTTTCAGAGTGACTCTATCAATATAGACAACTGGACAGACTGAATCGATTCTTTTTCTTGTGTACACGACAGATTGGAATGCATAACTTACAAACAACCACTAATGACAAAATAAGCGTGTCGCTTAAAACCTTTTATTACCACATTGCCCCAGAATGTTTGCTTACATTTGCTGTATGTATTCATTGTACCAGACTCGTTTACTTTGAGGAGAGGGTGAAAGGGAAATAACACTTCATGCAACTTTAACCGTCCTTTTACTGTCTTAGTCAAGTGAAAGTATTCTTTCGGAAGAGATTTTCACATTTTTATAGTGAAAGTTGAATGAAATGTCTCCTTACATCCTATCCTCAATCTAGATCCTATATTGGTCTAGAATTCATATATAGGTATACCCACAATCCTCTGTATATTAACCTGGCGTAGTATTTCATAGATATTACTATTGCGCTTTGCAAGTTTTATTAAACAGCCATGAATATTTGGAGTGAAAATCTTTCTTCAGCGAATCTTTGCTTATTGTCATTCTTTTACGACTATTTACTTTGGTTGTTCCCTGTAATAGCATCTCGGAAACTACTACACAGCAGCAGACTTATAAAGTACAGGCAATATCATTATACACATTTCACAATAATTTGATGAATCCGCTCGTGCATTTCTACAGCCTGGGGATAAATGTACTAACAATTCACTTCTCTCCTCTACTTCCACAATAATGACATTTTACCAGAATTACTATATTTTGTATCAAGAAACTGTTACAATGTTATACAGTTTTAGATTGGCAAAGGAGAAAGTGAAATGTAGTACAGTAGTAAAGAACATAGTAATAAAGAACATAGTAGTAAAGAACATAGTAGTAAAGAACATAGTAGTACAGAACATAGTAGCTAAAGTAGATATGGAGGGAAAGACTGAACAACAGTTTATTAAGTATTTAACAGCATTGTATACATAGGCTATATTATAGATGGAGTCTTTGGCTATATGGAAGCAGGTCCTTATACTAGCAGTGAAAGTAGTGAGTGACCAGCCAAGGATATGGCGAGACGGTCGAGCGAGGACTGGTCTGGGTCTTCATCTAATATACGTATATAGTAATATTTTGCCTGAACCAACATTTACATGGACGTGAACATAAAATATTTAGGGCAGACTAGCCACTCTGTTAATTGTAAACTCTACTCTCAATATCAATTTAATGTCTATAGGATTGTCTGCGTTGCAGGCTCGTTGCAGTCCCTCTCTATTAAAACTATTTCATCACTCCATTCTCAGGTCTATGATTTGAAAATAGCTACAGAGTACTTTCTCCAGTGTACGTATAGTTATACATGTGATTACATGTCAGTACTACATAAAATTCTTGGTAGTTATTTACATAAATAATATACAAGGTTATAACTCATCTGCCACCACTCATAACATTCCATTTGCGTCAAAGCCGTGCGAATTAAATACAGCTTCAAGTCTCGTCCATTTTGCAAGAGTTTTTAAGTCTTTCTATTTAAGTATTGATTTTTGGATTGATTGTTGTGCTCGCTTCGACTCGAATTACATTTCACAGATGACAAAAAAAGTTGGTTTCCAAGTAGAAGAAGACATTTCTTGTAGTTGATTGGAATCGGATTATTTTCTGAAGGCATGAAGCACTGCAAGTTTAGAGCAAGTTGGAATTAGGTCGAGTGAAAGCCAGGAGAAAATTGCTTTCCTTTTGATTTCTCCACTTTGACAAGTGAAGGGCAAAAGTCAGGCAGTAAAACAGTTCAGTAACTTTAATGCAATATCTCTAACACGACCAACCACTTTTCCCAAAATTAAGTTTCTACAGAAAGATAATCCCATTTACTAATATCAGGGACGACGACTTTCTCCTCAATTTTCTTTCGTACCTAAGTAAGCAAATCTCACGTAACAAACTGTACAGCCTATATAATTTGGATACCTTTCTCTCTCTCTCACCCTGCAATAACAATTTTCGACATTGCTACAGCTCCGAATTTATATACTAGAATATTGTAGATCTGTCGTCGGTATGCGATGACGTATTGTTCATCATTTTGATACACGATCTATAGTGAAAGTGAAGGGAGCTCATCAGTAGACATTGCTTCAAATAAAATCTAATTTATTCCCCATCTCACAATAATACGGAATACAGAACTCTAAACCTTTCACAGGACTTTCACGATATCCAAACAATTTCTCCTTTGTATGAAAAGTTCTTTGCTATGTGATATTCTGAAACCCTGCAACAAAAATTTAAAATAAAATACAATTGCCTTCATTTGCACGTCGTAAATTTTAAATTGATTTAAATGTCAATTTATCATTTCAGAAGGTTGTGTAATGTATTAGCATACTTTCTCCGTCTTTATACTAATTCCATACTGATATCATCACAGCAAAAATTCTTTTTTGACAATACAATCTGACGAAAGTACAGCAACCTACATCAGATGAATAAAAATGGAGAAAGTGCTATGTGTGGTGATTTTCTTTACATACTGTAGCAATAGGTGTACGGGTTAACATCAGGTGCTAACTTCCTTTCTATAAAGCGTTAAGCTCTTAGCAAAACACAATGAGTTAAATGGTTTAATTGGATAATTTAATCTTTCTTTATCAACATGTGTGTGGAGGGAGAAAGTGTAGACGAAGAGAGAAAGGAGCAGAGTAGAAATGTTTATTGACATTACTGCTCTGAGATTTTTCATTTCACAGGAGGTGAGATCACTTTCTACGAATTGTATTATGTATGTAAATCCTAGCTATTTTGTCGCAACTGCACGACAGGAGAACTCAATTGAATTTTGCATTCTGACTCAACTTCATTTCCTTCTAAATAAATACACTTTCCTTCCAAAACGGGGCTCGGGGCCAAGTTAAGAATAGACTTCAGAGAAAACATTGTGAAGACCATAAGCATCTTGGGAAATCTATTTCCCTTTTTATGAAAAGCTTTATTGTTTGTTTGAACAATTCTCCTAGATTCCTTTACCCTTTTGTGACACGGCGTGACGTTGTAACTGCCTCTATTAGCAGTCTTGATGACTTGTGATTGTCACTCTTGTCAACATGCACAACAAGACAATAATCGGCATGGCATGCAGTCTGTGTAACAGTAAATTGGTTTCACCATCAGAAGATTGGTGGAAGTGGATCTACCGGGAATCGAGTTACTCCAGTTACTTCCCGACTTTCTCTGTAACTGGAAGTCTATTCCATCCCACAATTTGATTCCATATGTTCTGACCCCTAGCATCTTGCAATCGTCAGCCTGCTTGGAGTAATTGAGTACACATCTTCACCCAAAAGAGAAAGTCAGTATGAGATAGCATCAAAAAAGTTCTGATTTATTGGCGACTTTCACTTTGCAAATTTTTTCGTTGGAATCAAAAATCCATTGTAAATGTACCGTCACAACTTTCTCTGTAGCAAGGTGCAGACACTCAGAAATATTTTGATTCTATCGTATACTCCCTAATATCTTGTGATATCCGCCAGGGTTTTATAAATGCAATACTAGCATATAATCGTCTTACTCCTGCTAACCAACTTTCTCTCGTCCTCTTTTCTAGCTTCAGCTTTTAATCTTTTACCACTGCCTATCATCTACTATCATGCTGCACAATATGGAGGCTTTCTCCTCAAATATCTACAATATATCCTAAAACTATAAGTTCTTCCCTTAGCTATGACTTTCACCAATGCATAATCCTGTCTAAAAAAATTCTCTTTACGTCATTCGTTGGATTTTTATTGTGCTTTTACTTTAAGTATAGAATTGAAATTTTGAGCACCAAAATTATACTTAAAGCTGAGTGAAAGTTTTGAAGATCATGATAATCACCCCTACTAACCTCATTTAGCTGACTGCGGCAATTGAATATCCATGCTTAGAATATCCTATTGTGCACCAAAGCATTTATTTCCGTTGTGATTGAGTATATATGAAATATAAGGTAGAGAGAAAGTCCCGGGTATGATGATAGAGTTGCATAAACTTTCTTTTGAGAAACAGTAATTCGACAGAGTTACTTTCCTTTGGCTGAGTGAGTGAGTGACTTTCTCCTAGACAAACTATTGTGAGTTGAACAAAGTGAGCTTATGCTCTATTTTCAGTTGAGCTCACATCTTTCCAGTCCGTCGGTCTCCAGCCAGTCTACATAATCCCCCTCTCCCCATCCTTGTCGACTCCAGTCGAATTACAGAGGCTCAAAAGTGAAACTGAGTTTCCTCCTCCGATCGGTCCCCTTCGGATCTCCCTCCGGTCATTTCCGAAAACTTTTCTAAACCCTCAAAGACATTTTCCCTATAAGATATACATCCAGATGCCTGGAGGAAGAAGCTACAGGCAGTCGACTTACTAAAGAAAGTCCGCTTCTTTCCAGCTGCAACGTGACTTCATTAGCATCCGACTGTCGCCAACAAAGAGCCCACAATACTTAAACCAGTAAATTAAAAATCCCACTTCAACTAATTCTCTCTGATTTTATTACAGCCCCTCGTCTTATTGATTGCCACTCTCAAAGCCTAACTACACATTCTTCAGCAATAGCGATGACAGTTGATGAGCGCGCAGACACTATCATAAATTTCAATACACAAAAAACTTTAGACATTTTTCCCATGTATAGATAGAGATATGTAGTACTTACAAGTATTCTTTCCCCTATCTTCTATGCACTACAAAGTTATATTTACTCATCTCAAACAAGAAAACTTTCTCCTATCTACCATTCCAACAAACTATCAACAAGTCAAAATTTCCTGAATAATCATACAATTATATACTAACAGCAGTTTCTATAATCGACGTAAACAACGACTTGGCATTAGTTACGTAGAATAATCTTTGGAATGACATTTTTAGCATCTCATCCTGCTAATCAACATTAATCTACAGATAATTAAATCACCTGATTTTGTTTCGCATACTAACAACTATATAGTGCATAAGTGTTCGTGTAGGTAGGACATTTGGTTGTTCGACAATTGCATTATTACATTATTGCATAGTAGTTATGTAGGTACTTATCTATGGGTATCATTCGAATCTAAAGCTAATGCATACTCGGCCATTTATTATTCTCACGTCAGGAATGCATTTTTGTATCGTCGTCGCAGTCTCGTTGTCGTCTCGTTCCATTTATGTACGAAGAGAGTTTTGTGCTCGCACGCAGAGATTCGTCACCCACTTCGACAGGGCTCCTTGGGCTCTCCTGTACCATGGAGTACGACCCCCATGGAAGAAATCTAAACAAAAAATCATTCAGCTCTATTAAATTCATTTATCTATTAAAACTAACTATATCATTAGTAATTCATTTGATAACTATACAAGTGCTGTTGAGAAAGGGTACTAATAGTAGAGATATGACAGAGTTTTATTTTATAGATAGTTCAGTTTATGTGAAAAGAGGAATCAGTTTGCACGGTGAAAGTTATGAGTAGCTATTTATCAAGACTTGACTAATTCTCTATGATTACAGAGTTCTCCAATTTCTCTCCCCCGAATCAGCCCAATTTTAAACCCCTCCTTCAGGATTTTTCCTACTAAAACGTATCACTATTCCATAATTTAATTTATCCTTTTTCTTTGGACATATTCTCCAGTTCGAGGGAGACTTGTAGAGACAATATGCATACAGTGGCCACCTTAGTGATTCAATGTAGGCACTGTTGGAGAAGGCCAATAATTTAAAGTAGCTAGTAAGTGCGGAGCTAAGTCATAAAGTACGTGGCAATTTGTGATGTATCATTTTATTAAAGACGCTCAACTTTTATGTGAGGTGGAGAAGACACTAAGGGGACGGAAGAAGTCGGAGAAGAGGACAACGGCATCACTTATTTATGGCCCATCTGGGATTTCACTGGCAACGGTGCACAACAGAGAAAAATAGAATTACCACATCCGCCACTTCCTTTAGCCTTATAATTACTATTATCTCTACACCTATGGAACATCCTCCACTTCACTCCACTCTATTAACAATTTCCCTTTACCGTCCCTGCCCTCCGGCCGAAAAGCCACGAATACGCTAAATATCCCTAAATCCCTAATTTACCTTTGTACACGTATGTCCAGTGTATATACATAAAAACATTGTATCTAGATACAGTAAAATAGTTATTTCAGACCTTTCATTCCCATTCACTTAAATTCAAATTTAAACTTGTCCAATTCACTTAAATCCATTGGTCATCTCTCAGAATTTTCAATGTTCCTAAAACTACATCAGCTACAGACTCGGGTTAAAGAGTAGAGATGGGGAAAACTGGGACTCATCAATTTATTAGGTCAAATGTTTCTGCTAATGAAATATCAGTTAATTTGTTTTAGTGTTGAAGTATGCAAGAGCTTACGTCATCATAAAATAGGTCTTTTAATTCATTGCATTATGGTTTGATAGCAGGGAGTCCTCCGCTCTTTTGCCTAAGGCTCCGCAAAAGCTATTTAGGACGAGCACTGATTATACGTAGTCGACATATTCCATTGATCAGAATTTTTTATTTCTGGAGAATGAAAGAGGAAAGAAGAAGAATGAGAGAGAAAGTAGTTCGCATTCCCTGGAGTGGAATTCTTTGTGTTTATGCTTACTTCAGAACTCGGAATGGTTGAATGCTAGTGAGCAACGAGAAGAGGAAATTTACCTGCTGGAATTGTATGGATCCTAAATATGTCCATATGATGAGTTTGTTCAAAGGCAATTTTTTGCATATGCCAAGGAAATTACTTTTCTCTCGAATATTTCATCATTTATAGTCAGTCGGTTGTGATTAAGTACAAGTACCTGCAGATAGTAAAAGTACTTGTGTTGCAATATATCATACAACACTGTTGGATGAAACGAACATGAAATTAGCATATCTTTAATTAAAAATTAGTCTTGTCGGCTTAGATAGCATTATGTCAGGGACAGAGATAGTAGAAAGTAGAAACTAAATGAAATTGAACGGTGAAAGGAGACTGATGTTGATTGGTTGTTGTATGTACTTACATACACTTATACAGAGTAAGAGGCTGGATTTGATAATGTGGAATAAAAGCACGCCAAGAGTACAGAATCTGCCTGGCATCTCTTTTGTGAGTTAAACAGTTCACTTCTCCGTTTCCTATCCTCACGTTCTCATTGACTATCTCTGTCCATTTCTAACTGCGACTCAGCGAATTGATTTCCATCCTTCTTTATTCTTTCCCTTTCATCAGTACAGAAACAAATAGAGCTGGGATCTAATCGAATTTCTTCATCAAACAATCAAATTATTTCATTTCAATCAAATACCAATGCCAATTATCTCACCAAATAGTTTCATCCGATCAAAATGAGATACGAGACAATGGATAATTATAGGAAGTGAGGTCTTGCTAAGTTTTCAATCAAAATCACTTTATTGAATTTTCTTACACTATTAAATCCAATAAAGTTTCTACACCTAACCAAATAAAAACCAAATCTTATTAAAGAAAGAAAAAAATCCTTTGTTCCCACCTCTAGAAAGGAGTCATTGTCTACTTAATATTAGAAATAACAGAGAAATCTACTCAGCTCTAAATACCCAGCACAAGGAACCATATCCTCCTTTGTTATCCTTAGTACTCGGTTAATTACATTCACAGATATGTTTATATAATATATTATATCTATCTCATATATCATATTAGACTGTTATGACACTTTTCTCATCTGAAGTTAGATAAGAACAAATGCCAGAAACACACGAAGCAGAACTCGAGGAAGTATAGATTTTTATTCCAGACGGAAATACCTTGTCAGCTCTTTTACCCCAACTTTCACTCTGGATGAGAAAGGGAAAGTGGAAAAGCGAGTCTGCGCTCCCTTTTCTTCCTTTTCATCTCACAGTTCTAATAAAATATCTATTTGCTGTGGAATCAGGTCTCGCTCCGCATTTCCACTTCGACTAACACTACCCCGATGGGTAAAACTAACCTGATCTTTCCCAATCTATGCATACCTTCACTTCACACCAATCACAATATTATCAATTTAATATGCCTACGTACTTTCAACACTGCTAAGATTTCCATATTACGCCTCCATTCCCATTTTGTGTTGTAATGAAGTTCAACATGCACTCTATTTATATTTTTGGTAATTTGACTGAAAGGTATCTTCCCACTTCACAGGAAAATTTGTTGACTCAAAATTCGTAGGGTTCATTCAAAACACACCTTTAGCGGGCAGTGTAAAGACTAGCTACATGAACGACCCGGGAAAATTGAAAGTATGGGAAACGATCCTTCTACTTTTCTATTTTTACGCTTTAAGGACGCTGTTTACGTTGGTTGCTAACGAAAAAAATATAATTTCCAAAATTTAACCCGTCAATTGTCACATCCGAAACCCCATAGTTAACCTACCCGGCCATTCCACTACCTCAAGGGGAAGTTTTGGCAGTGCAATATTGATAAACAAGATGCTATCAAGTCAATAACAAAATGAATTCCATGCGGCATAAACGGCCGTCTTATGGTATAATATTTGTAAATCTATTGGTTAGTACTTTGGTTAGTACTATATCACTATGACTACGGTGTCAATGCTTGTACTTGATGGCCGTTTATGTCACATGGACAATAGACATCTTTGATAGTAGTTATAACAACCATGGTTATAACTTAAACTTACAAGTATGAATGCATTGAAGCAAGATGCAAACAAAAAAGATTTTGTACTAAAGTATTTGTAATAACATTGCCAATGACGACAGGTGGAAATGCTACTATACAAGTCAGTATAGAAATCTTTATAATATAATACACTTCCCCGTTTCCTAGAAACTAATTTTTGGAATTGCATTGACTTATGCCCTCGGTATTCCATCATCAGCAATTCGGGTCAACCTCCATGCATTTAAAATTCATCATAATATCTTTACATCGACTGTTATAACTTCCGGAGGATCAGTCTGATTTTTATGGGACCTACATTTTTGGAACCGTGGACTATCAAGGAACAAAAGTTACCATTCGGAATTTTGATATAGTTGTTTTAAATGCATTTAAAAAAATCAAATTCCCAAAAAAATGAGTCATTTTTAGTTTTTTATAAAACGTTGATGTTTTTGGTCCATTTAAAGCAACTATATCAAAATTCCGAATGGTAACTTTTGTTCCTTGATAGTCCACGGTTCCAAAAATGTAGGTTCCATAAAAATCAGACTGATCCTCCGGAAGTTATAATAGTCGATGTAAAAGATTTTTTAACATGCATTTTGATAGTCCCCTGTGGTTGCTATGCAGGGCCAAAGTGTAACCTTAATGAAAAAGTTTGAATGAAGGGCATGGAACGGAATTTTTGTATTGTGCTTTTAGTGAAAAAGATGAAAAAAGGGGATTTTATTGATCAACTTTAATAATTATTGTAAGAAAAGGCAGTTTGACTGAATGTAGGGAAGAAGAAGGAATGCATAACAATAGGGTTGGTTTTGTTTGATATTGCATAAATTGTTTGGTGAAGCTTGCTTGGTGAAGATGAAGAAATGCTAATATTTTATATATGACAGACATAGACAGTAGTTTTTGTGCATTGTGAACATCCCTACTGAGTTGGATTTCAGCAGTGAAAGCATTTCACATCGGGTATTATGTGTCAGGACGGGACGTAGTGAAAGGAAACATGCGAGAGTTCTAAACGTTGTTTCTTTTCTTACAAATGGGAGTCTATTTGTTCTGTCTCTTTCAATTCTCTCCAGCCAGACAGCTTTTACACTTCCGGCGAAATTTCTGTACATCTCTCAATAGAATTCCTAACTTGGCAATCTATTTCTACTTCTACCTTTTCAAATTCTGGGAAATGAACCAAGAAATACAATTCTCTTTCTTATGAAATAAATCATAAATACTTTTACAATTTCGTATCTTTCGACCTGAATGCTCTGCCAAAAAAATACGACACCTAACAGGAAGTTAGTCCATGAGACTATACTTGGTGCTTTTAGGACATTTCGCCACATTAAACAATTGTCTACTACTAGAAATAAAGATTAAATTTCAGAACTGATTGACGGCAAGAGAGAAATGGTCAGACACTCTATAAATATTACAGGCTGTACTTCCTCCACATAGTCCTATAAATAAAGTCTTTTGCTGTCTAATCCTATTTTCTCCCTTGATAGAAAACGAAATGGCATTTTGATAAGTATATACCCTATGCGTTATTATATCTTCTAGGTTAGGTGTAACATCTATATTGTATTAGGTTACAAAACCATCGCAAAAAATGGTTGTTGTCCATTCCAATACTAGGATTTCAAAAAATTTGTGATTGATCGCAAGATTGTCTACCCTATCCTTAATCAATACCCAGAAATAGAAGGCATTGAACATTCGTAAGTAAATGTGACTTGAATGTCCTTGACGTCATGTCAATGGATACTAATGACATGTGTATTTCCCAACAATTTTATCAAGATATAGGTCACGTCATTCATGTCCAATATGAAAATACATTTTTCGGACATTCCTTTCCTAGTGTTGATTTTTGAAGTAGCTTTTTCCATTATCTATATGCAAAACACAATATAATACTTCAGCGTTGTGTCTGCGAAAACATTTTTGAATAGTTCTTTTATGCTGCATTGTAAGTAAAGTGGTAAATGACAGTGAAATATTATATTTAAGGAATATGTAAGAATAAGCCAATTCCTATGTGATAGATGCAGCAAAAGGGCAAGGGACACAGAAAATGGTACATGATTGAATATTGATTGAATATGGGTATGTTTTCATCATGATTAATTAAACTGAACGCAGGCACGTCTACAAAACGAGAAAATTATTAACCTGACATAACCTAAACTTCAAAATAAATCCAAACCGTTTCTCGCTATAAATAAATTCTTTTTTTTTTGGATTTCGGTGGGAGCTTCAGCTAGTAAAGCCCCCCTCAATACGTTCCTTCTAAAGCGCACCTATAAAATCGGAGGAGAGAAAGTCAAAAATTGTCTCATAAAATATAATTAGGAGGGGCATGTAGACAGGTCATGAAAATTTTTATCAACAACTATTTTAATAACTGTATAATTTGAGAAACGTATATTTCAACTCTAAACTAAATCCTTTAGACTAAAACTTTAAAATATTTTCCTTCATTTCAAAAAAGGAACCTTACTTTTACTCGGTATTTGTGTCAGAGGTCGAGATTTTTTTTTGAAATTAGCCCAAAAATTTGGGAACACCTGCTAGCTATAAGTTAAAAAAGTACTGCGGAGGTGCAAATATTTAACGCTATCATCTCGGGGTATAATTTTGTTTAATGATGTAGGTTAGATAATAGGATGTGATCGTATGTTGTGTACCGAATCAATCAATAAAGACTTCCCTTCCTGTGATATACGTATCTAATGTTATGTTGAGATGTAGTAGGCGGAAGATATACGCGCTGTCTGGTTAGTGTAAAACTTCGGAGATCAAAATGTCTTGGAGGAGAAAGAGAGACAAGAGTGGTGAATGAAAGTAAAACTATGTAGCTGTATATGGAATGCGGGTATGTATTTACATTCTAGACATGTCCTTTCAAAATCTCGTATCTGGGCTCGTATTTCCACTGTATACCTATAGAATATCCAAAGAGGAGGAAATATCTCTCTGTTCCTATGTATTCTACATAGACTGTGTATAAGTATTATATTACTAATAAAGTAGCCACCCACAAAGCATATCACACGTGGGAGTGAAAGTATAAGATTCATTGTTTATACATAGCTAGAGGTTGTGGTGGAGGAAGGAAGAAAGCATTCTTTTTTGTAACAGAGTGCATTACGCAGTGCTCACTACTGCCAAGACCTAGTAAAACCCTTAAGCTGAAATGAGAGCAGAGTTGTCTATTAGTTTAGGAGGAAGGGAAGTGACACTAATACTAATGCCTCGTCTTCGGCAACAGGTTAGTCTAACTGGAATGTCGTTACATCTCTACTACTCTTCAAACAAAAAAATATCTTTCAAATATATCTCTTTACACCCATTTCACGCCCACCGCCTTTATTCTCCCTAATGAAAATGGTAAATGATTGTTATACATAAGCCTTTTGAGAATCGATCTAGAAAATATTTATTATCAACGAATTTATTTATTATTATTATAAATTATTATTATTATAAGTCTCTTTATTAAATACAGGGACTGTGAAAATATTAAGCCTCTCTTATCCACATGTAAGTATCACAGTTAGTGCATAAGCAATAGGAAAGTGTTTCTATTTACTTAATTTTTGAATGACATGACCTATGCTTCATCACGTACTTATACATAGTTTGCAGTGCTTTATTGTACCTTGGCTAATTATGCACAAGGTTAATTTGCTTCAGCCTTAGTTTTGAGTACCTGTATGTATGATGGACATTTATAGTCACCCTGAGTGAAAACAATACCCATCATAAATAACGAGCCTTTAAGGCAATTCTCAGAGGAAAGGCTTATCCGATTATATGCTTTTATCCATATCCAATGAGAAATAAGTTCAAAGGGGGAAGAAAGTCTCAGCTTAGTACCTCCACTTTCTCCTCTGTTTCAATACACTACTTACATATTATGTCATGCAACAAGACATATCAAAGTGGATACATAAAGACATCCGTTTAACTTTAACTACGTACATATAGAAACATATTTACTACAGAGTTATTAGGCAGTTAGTTTTATTCCTTAGTGTAACTCTGAGCTTCGGGTAGCGTAAGTCTTTACGCGGTTTACTTTGCGAAGCTAACTTACACTACGGTTACGTAGAATAGTTAGTGATTTTCCGTAAGTAATAATTGATTGCTAGGTGCCGCAATTTCCAAAATTTTGTGGAATAAACATGAATCATACCAGTCGCCTAGGTAACTACATCCTGTAGGGCACTACGTGTGCCCGTAAGTCTGAAACGTAGTGTAGTCATTTTTACGTTTCGTAACTCAGTTTTTTTGGCGTTGAGTAGGATTCTCTCGAAAAGGGGAGGAGTTTGACGTAAGACTTACACTACGGGAGGCTCATTCTTACACTACGGGAAAAAACTAACTGCCTAATATTTCTCCCTGATATAAACTCCCTCTAACTATACCAGCAAGCTCTTCCTATTTACTTGAAGATAATGTTTTTGTGAATCTAATGAGCTCATGACGTCAAAATCCATAAACGCTATTAAGTGGGAAACAACATTACAAATAGAAAATTTCCGTAAATTCTGCCTAGCTTTCCAAATGCCGGAATTTACCCAAGCAAAGCTTTGAAATGACGCTTCTCTCGGGAAAAGACAAAAAGACCATTTTAATGCTCGTAGTAGACGGGTAATAATTTATTTCCTGCATCTTCCATCTTAGAATAGTTCCAAAAACTAAAGTTCATGGTCAGATTATGTGAAATTTAATCATTCCAATGGTTTGCATTTTTAACACATGAGTAGTTTAATAATTCAATAATAGATAGTACATAATATGGATTTTTGACGGTATACTTGCTATATGTTCTATAATAAATGATATAAACAATACCTTTCTGAGGGAAATAAATTAAAAATGAAAAGGTATAGCTCTGCGTTTGTGTTCGTCATAATATTATGAACTGCATGAGGTATCTTTGATGGTTCTAAACGAGTGACATGCTGAGAATATGCAAAGCGATTTCCATTTAGTTGGTAGTCGTTCACAGCCTTTGACTCACTTTTGACATGGCTCGATCTCTTATTTTATTTTGCATGAAGTGAACTACAAAAGATATTACATCACTCCGACCACGCGATCACTTCCCTTTACTCCACCGGTTAATTAAAGCGAGATGAATCTCCGTGTCAGGAACCAACCAAAATACATCTCCCGTAAAATAATGATGGTTATACTGCTACATACCGCAAATGTGTTCAGCTCGCTGCGCTGCCAGCAATTTCCTTACGACACAGCGTCCCATCCTACTATGTAATACTTTTTTGGTGCATGTATACTTTGGTGAAATTATATCATGGTTTTTACACACTACTTAACTTTACGGTCCATTTAGAATGGATAAATAATTCGCTTTTTTGCCGAAGGACTTTCATCTACTAAACTCATCTCGACCACTCTTTCCAAAACTTTCACAGAAAAAGACCTCCATCCTTAATTTACTGCGGTTTATACTTTATACAGTAAATTAATCCGCGGACAAAAAGGACAAAGCTATTGTTGCAATAATTTTAAAATAAAAATAGTATTTCTTGTTTTTTGAAAGAATTGGTCACAGATTTACTTTTGCATTTGTCACCACAATTATTTTTGAGTAGCAACGTTATCTAAATCCTCTTCTTTATTATCTTTAGGAAAGTATACAACATCGTTTGATTAAAATTACAAATTGTGTTATAATTATATAATAAACAAATTGGAGATCGTAAGTTCGTATGGTATTTCTCTTCGGATTGTAAAGGCAATTTCAATTAATTTTAGTACATTTAAACCCAAATGCATTACCACACTCTTTCTATACTTCCAATTTTCATTCCTACGGCAGGAGTAATTTTAAGTAGTGCATTATGAAAGAGTTGAGGGAAGGAGGAATGAGGATGGGGTCCCTGGGATTAAAATATATTATGATGGTAAAGAGTATTAAGTAATATGAATTGGTATGGTGGGTACCTCTTTCAGGATCCGAAGTAGGAATCCTCTTTCCGCTCTGCTCAGCCTGTCAAAGAGAAATGAAAGAATCATTAATCACAACAAAAAGCTTAGAGAGAATCGATTAAGCAAACCAAAGGAGTCCCAATTGTAATTTCGGTTTTAACTTTCCTACAGCAGATCTGGAGTAAGTAGTGGAGTAAATGTGCAATAAAGTCATCCGCCTATCTCCTACACTCACTCACCCAACATCATCACACTGAATCTCATCTCCACATGGACCGATATATGTACCTTACCATTCTTCTCCAATTTATATGTATTATAATATTAAACAATGTCGACTCCCTTTCCCTTAATGTTTATATAGTATAAGTAGTAGATGGTGTATATATATAGATGGTATTAGCTAGTTATGTCTAGTCGCAGTCACATTTAATCTCCTTTCCCTCAAACAACTTCCCAGCTTGATATTTAATGGTAAATCCTGTTTTTCCTCCATTACTCTGTCGGCATACACGCGACCGTGTAAATACCTCTGCAAACAATGCAACAATTCATCCGAGACTGCTTATAAGGAGCTTTACGTTATCCAGCTTTGTCTTTTATTCTCCCCGCTCTCTCTACTATACTACCAGATATGAATCGAATTAATAATTAAGGAATTTCCCAAATATTAAGTACTACTTATAATCTAACTACAGCTTACACATTTGTTGATTTACAAAAACGGTCTCAGATCCTATTCAGATTGATATCTGAGAAATATTGGGAGAAATAAATCCCAAAGCTTGATGGTATATCTCTATTTAATGCATTTCCCTATTATGCTGCCCTTATTTCCCACTATAGCGCCATTTTCTATTATCAACCTTGAAAAGAGCCGAAATTATAAGTAGATTTGTTATTTCTCATGCGCTATCGATCTAAGCATCGTACTCAGCTCAGATATTACCTGATTTAATGCCTTGATTACCATCTCAGAATTTTCTATGTTCATAAATACTCCAAACCTAGTGCTTTTATTTATTCCAGCACATTTCTCGCTAATAGAATTTAAGCCTTACAGCTTACTGTAATATTGTATAGCATTTAAGTAGTTGGAGTTATTATCATTGTGTAACAACCCAAACGATGTGTGTTGACGAGGAAAATGGCTGTGACATAAATACTAACAATCCTAGTATACGCAATAATTGATAGGTACAACCAGTCGTTGTCTTAAATAAAGAAGGATTTACATTAGAAGTGACATGACAGGGGAATTGGGAAAAATCTGTTCTGCGTCCAACCCACTCACTCGCACTTCTGTCAACTCCACTCTCCTTGAGAAGAGCAATAAAAAATTGTGACAGAGAAATATCGGAGTTGCCCATTGACCTCGATCCGCGGGCTTCGTTCTGTCAGTCCGATTTGAGATAAACGGAGGGACATATTGAATCATATGGATTTATTATTTTATGGTTGTGCGTGGCTCCCTCCAATCCGTCCTTCTCTGCATACTCAATAATAAAATCCGAAAATGGTTTATTGACTGTCAGGGAGAGGAGCATCCACACACGTGTCTATCTCCGATTCCGTGAAGGTGCCACATTGATCTAACACGACCACCATGTAGATGATTATTATTTCCACATAGCTACATAACTCTAGCATCCTGTGCAAAAATACCAGGACTCTATTAACACACCGAGTTACAACCCTTGTTAAGGCCACACTCTGTTTTTTCTTGTGATGCTTGAAACATTCTGCTCCAACACGCGGAAGTGCCACACTAAACTTTTACGACTTATTCCAGTCTGTTACATTTGGAATTGAAACTTGTTTGCGAAAAGAGATAAATCTAAAAAACCAATTTGAACTTTTTTTACCTTCGCTATTCCAATTCCAAATATTATTTTATAGAAAATGATAGATCACTGTCTACTTTTATTAAATTAGAATTTCACTAAAGCATTTTAAATAAACTGATTAATTTAATGTTTGATTAGCCTTGGAAAAGGTAGTGGGTACTAATAAATGAGTTTCCTAAAATCTTTGTTGGTCAATGGTTAAAACGATATATGTACAAAGTACAAAAGTTAAAAAATAAGAATTAATTCAAGCATGAGCAAATTTTTCAAATTATTGCACCGCAGTAAATTGTTTTCGTCAGAATTCAAGAGTTGATCTAAATGTGCTTTGTATCTATAAAAGCACTCTAAAGTACTATAGTAGGGCTATTGTAGGCTATTATATACCATTGTAGGCCTTTATATATTTGAGGTGGCTGGCTAAAATCTAAAAAACTGAAATGAAATACGGTAGAGAGGATTTATGGAGAAAGTATTCAAAATATTACTGAAATGTTATTTATTTGTAGTTCAGGTGAATTCTTTCGGTAAGGATTGCAATGCAAGTGTTATTTGAAAAGACGACTATGACCCTGTATTTGTGTTTCGGAAAGAGTGTGGATTGTAGATGCGGTCGATTGCAATAGTTTGGAATGACTTGGATGTGGCTCCGTGTTCTTGTTGAACTGTTGTTGTACATAGACGATGTAGTCTGCTACTTTTGTAAATAGGTTACATAGGTAGATTAGATGTAGCACTAGCACTACGCTTAGCCAAGCAAACTCGCAGCAATATGTAAGTATTATACTATATAAAAGTATGTATAGGAGAAAGCCAAGAGAAAGTCGATTCAAGAGCAGAACAGACCATAGCAGAAAGGAGTAAAGGAGCTCTATTGATTTTCGAGAGAAATGTCAGCTGAAAGAAATATAGGCGGACATGCTTTTGCATGATAAGTGTGGATTTGTTTGCTGAGAACGGAGGATGATTTATTTTCTAATGGCCGCATAATATTATAATACATACACAAATTACAGCAGGAACACTACCGTGACCACAAACTCTCAAATCCCTATTTGTTCCCATTTTTCAAGTAGTGCAACAGATATTTTAGCCGAAACTTTTGTTCTCAAGGTCATTTAAAGGTCATTTTGGAAAGGAATGTTAAATTTAAAACAATTTTAATTTTTTAAAATTCAGATCAAACAGCTGTAGTTTATCCCAAACACCACTTGTTGTACAATTTAACAAGCTCCAGAGTTAAAGTTTAAAGAGGATCAACAAATAAGTTTTCCCAAAAATGTCTAATGTTTGAAGAATCGCAATCGAAGTGAAATTTTAACAAAGTTTTAGTCTTTTTTGCAAAAAAAACTTTTTTCTCCTATTTAAAATGTGGCTTCTCTCTCTAAAGTGGACAATTAAATCTTTTAAAATTAGTAATTCCGATGAAAAGGAGATTTGTGGTGATTTGATTTGAGGAGTGAAAAGTGGTCACCTTAGACAGGATACGAAGAGAAAGAGTGGATAGTTGCACTAAATATTTTGTCTTGGTCTGGTGGAAGAGCAGGCGGAGGAGACTTTGTTTCTAGTTTCATCATCGTTATCATCATCATCAGCTTAGTCGTAATTTCAAAGAGTCGGACTGGAACGACTTCCTTCCCTTTTATTGCAACAGACAGACACATCTGTCTATACATCTATCTCGCTATTATTATTGTCTGCGTGGTATTTCATTAGTCCACTTGGCTGTGTGCTCTCACGTCCCTCAGCCCTCAGCCATGCATTCCGTCGCATCTTCTTCATTATAACTTTCTCTCAAAATCTGGAATGTCCTCGAGGATTTCTGAAACTCCTATAATTGTTTTTCTTGACTAAGCTCTTGTCTCACTACTCCAATTTCTCCTTCTCCGTGCTTTTCCGTGTCCCCACATCAAATACTAACACTACCATACGTTATTCACATCCTCTGTATACCTACTAGTGTAAAGATCATAACAATCTACTCAACTTGAACTAAGACGCAGTTCTAACCTTTCCCTGGCCACCTTCTCCCTTTATTATGTACTTTAGGCCTGTTACACTTTGAAACGTGCTTTAGAATATTTGTGTTGCAACTCATGATCAAATTAAAAGTTAAATATGGTTCTACGTGATGAAACTAATATCAAGAATTCACTCCATTCTATTTACACTGTTGTGCTGTCCTAAATTATTTTAGCCAGCCACCTGACCTGACCTATAGTGATGACCTGGTTATCATAAAAATGCGCCTACATACTCATTATACTCCTCCCGAGAAATCCCTACCTACATTTTTGTATTTTAAAAATTGTTGGATCCAAAATGGATTTAGATCAATTCCTAAAATCTTAAAATGCATTTTAATTTTTTAAAAATTGCTTTAACTTGATTTAGTTTTTATTTTAAGCCATATTGCAGTCACTTTTAGTCCATTTGACCATTATAACTACCAGCCAGTGGCTAGTCAAATACTGACACAACTTATAATATTAGCACTATTCACAGGGAACAAAAAAGGTACCCTTTTTTACAAAAAGTTTAAAAAAGTACTACATTTTTTAAAAAAGCAGTCCTTTTTACCTTTTTTTTACTTTATTCACATGTAAAGTAAATGGGGCACGCTGCTACATCAAAGGCAAAAAAGGACTGCGTTTTAAAAATCTTACTCCTACCATTTTTATAAAAAAGGCAAAAAAGGTCTTTTTTCGTTCCCTGCTACTTTACTTTTACGAAACTGCTAAAGTTTCGTATCCTACGGAATTTGTACGAGCTTAATAAGTGCTTCCTGTTCCTGAAACCCCTACTAGCAACATCTTTTCCACGAACATTGCATATTTATAGACCTAATTTGGTTACGAACACTAGATTATACGAATTAGTGATTTTTCGTTTTCAGCGTTTTTCTATTTCAGCGATGGCCCTTGTGCACATATTGCCAAGTATAGATGTAATAATTAAGTAAAGATTACCTTTTGTCTGTTGGCCACTTCCACTTTGGCCTTCTCGATGATCTCATTAACGAATTTTGTTGCGATTTCGACGAGTTGTGGGTCTTTGCGCGGATCATCTTCTGGATTTGGTACATCGTACGCGTGGGCTCCGTTGGAGGTGCAATTTGGCGGAGGTGTGCTTTGGTCATAGTGTTGTGTCAAGTTGAACTGGAACTGGATTTCCGTGGGTTTCTGGACGGGAGGCACGGTGGCTTGTGTGGAGGTCGAAGTGGAGGCCACGCTCTCAGGGGACCGGATTTGTACCGTGCGCACTCCGCGTTTAGGACTTTTCGGAGAAGGCTCACTCATTTCCGTGCTCTCCTCAAATGTCAGACGACGACTTCCTTTCAAACAGCTTTTAGGGCTGTCCGGAGCTGTTCAAAAATTATAGACATATTATAATTGCCATAATCTTAAATCATAAGAATTTCAATAGAAAACATTAACCATATAATTAAAGAATGGCATTGATATTATAATATTGGATTGGATAAAATAGAATAATTGGAGAAAATAGAAAAAGGAAATAGTAAAGTAGATAGAAGCAAATATTATATAAAAAATAAGTTAAGGCATACCATATATGAGAGATACATGCCAGAAAAATTGTACTGGTTTGTTTTTATATGCACATGTACAGTTACACAATTTTTACTTACAGTTCAAATGCAATATTTTCTACACCACTAAACTGTCACCGTGCTTTATATTTATATCTTATGGAATAATACTCTAATTCTGAAGAATCTTTGTGTACTTTTCCTTCCGGATATATGCACTCGTCCAGTGAGTACAAATTTCCTGTGACATTTACATTTAAGATTTGCCGAGGTAGTACATAGTGGGACTTATAAGCAAACTTGCGGAAAATGCAGATGATAATATGATGGATATAATGTTATTTGAATTCAACATGGTTGAAAACCATCTACAAATATTTAAAAGAACGAATAATAATGTCAATTTATCTCAATTCTCGATGTTTTTAATAGGTAACGTGATGGTGAGAATTTATTGTCACTTCGCTTACTCTTCCTCGCTCTAAATAACTCAGTATGGATGCGAAGCCTTGGCTATCAAATACCTACTAATTCTGTTTCAAATATAAATAACCATTTACTTTACTGCATTGTTATGATGGAATTTGTTGACTCGCACAGCTAATGCTGCATAATGTTGGAAGAGCAAAGAAACTTCGTGAAAAAGTTTGATGACAGAGCAAATATTTGCTTCACCTCATTCCAGAGAAATTGCAGCTTCCATATTGTATTCATTTCAGATATAAAGGTAAATACAGTTTGACTATATACATATACACTATGTATACAGTCACTATGTACGGTTAGAAAAATAAGCCCCATCCACATCGATAATTTGACAAGCGATCAAACTGTCAGAACTATAATTGAGTAATGTTTCTTGCGTCTCTGACTTCTCCAAGCTTTCTCTAAGTTATCTGTTGATGAGTCAAGGAAAGTTATGTAGTTATATGGACCTCATCAATCACACACACTCTATTATTCTAATATTACTTACTAATATATTTAGTTAAATTAAGGTCAATATCTATATACTCTAATGGATGGACTCATGACTCAAGGACTCAAGGTACTTACTAAGCCAAATCATACTGTAAGATATCGACATAAACATGAAAGCCTATATAACAAAAAGGTACGCGCATGTAATTATTTGAGATGTATTATATTGTTTTAGATAATACTTCATGTATTTTATTTTATGATAACTCATATAAGAGAATCAAGAGATGGAGTCTTTATTGACGCACTCCTTCCTTTTATTTCCTCCTGAAAAGAGGACTATATTCAGTTACTAATTTTGACTAAAATTCAAAATCCCCTCACCTGGGGCAATGCACTTGTATTATTTATGCATGATCCTTTGCTGAGGAAGTTCAGAAATACTTGGTGTATTTTATTCGATATTTTTTAACCATTCATATCATAATAAAACGCACTGTTACAACTGTCTCCCCTAAGAATATCCTCTGAAAATCATATGAATTTCCGTCATGGAAATCTGTGAATTCATTTGTCAAATGACACAAAATTTTAATGGGAGGGCCTGCTGGATCGTTGGAAAAATAATCTTGACAAATCACCCGACGACTGGGATAATGCCATCACTTATTTTCGTCAGGATGCCAACAGGAATGCAATACCCAAAATAACAAAAAAAATCACCCAGGGGAGTAACCAAGGGGATCAAATTATTACTGTGGAAGAATGCTTTAGTGTGCCAAATTATTCTGAAAAGATGGAGAGAGGAGAAATTAGGAAAAAGACCTTACTATATAGGACTAGATATTTTATAAGATAATATATTAGAGTTGATAATGTCACAGTCATGTATTACAAAAAGAAAAGATTTCAAGATTTTTTGATTTTAACAGTACTAGTAGTTGTTGCATTTATCGGTTTCAATACGGTATTGTTTTCAAGGATTTCTAAATCTTCACAATATTTGGAAACAAATAGTTCGTCTGTAGTGCCAGTTTTTCAAGATTTTAAGTTAATTGGAAATGGTTTAATAAAATCTTATGCATATTCAGCCTATTTTCATAAACAAGGGTAAAGCATGGATTTAAAATGCAATTTTATTTTAGACAGGCACTGTTCAAATCTCTGGGATCTTTTAATTTTTCAATACAAAGAAGTCCTTATAATCACAATTATTTGGTTTTTGAACCTCTTTCAGTGTTACCGGACAGGAGGGAAAATCTGTAATTGTAGTGGCTGGTCTGCCAATAAATTCTATCCAAGACTATTTCTGCCAATTATATGACAATCACCAAGAACTGATTGCGAACATCAAAGGAGTGCTGAAACCACTGAAGCATGATAATAGGCAATGGCAAATGGCATACCAGTAAGGATAAAAATAACAATCGTTAACAAAAATGTAACTAAAATTTGAAACATTAATTTGATAAATAGTTTGATTAGATTTTTGTGTTTGTTCTTAGTGCTTACTACATAATCTGTCAATGCAATACTTTTGATGTAATTCCGTCGTTCGTTTCTGTGGTAGAATCAGAGCAAAGTCAAAAAAATACGAAAAATCTGCTAAAAATCACGTATAACACAGAACAGAAGTACACCTTTTCTATGTGCGTACAGCCATTCTACAATTATGAGAAACCTTTTCAGTTTGTCGAGTGGATTGAATACTACATTCTAATGGGCGTTGAGAAATTTACATTTTATAACACATCAATTGGGCCAAAAACTTCTTGTTTGATGAAAAGTTACGGAAATACAGTCGAAATTTTGCCCTTTTCATCTCCTTACGAATTTCATAAGGAAATATTTGTAGGTGGACAGAGTATTTCAAATAACGAATGTATACAGAGGTACAGAGGACTGACGAAATATTTAGTTATTGTAGACACGGATGAAATGATAATGCCTGCATCCCCGTCAAGAGGAAACAACTTTAACGAAATGATGGGACATATAAATCACTATGTGGCAAAGCTAAATAATTATCATAGCAGTGAAATATCAAGCTATAAATTTCTCAACAGATTCTTCATGTTGGACTGGAGTGTACCTATAGATGAAAACCTGGCGTCGCCTTTGGAAGTCTTGGGGAATCCAAATTCAGAGAGGGTTCTACAACACTTGCAAATGTCAACAAAATTGCTCAGAGAAACAGAACCCGCCGATTGGAGGTATTTATATTGAACGATATTGTACTTTTCATCGAATATTACGATTGCCAACGATATTTTAATCTTTTGTTTTATTACAGAACCAAATGCATAGTAAATCCGGATTTAGTCGTAGAAATGGAGGTTCATCATGTTCATGAGTCTATTAGGGGTACCCAAGATGTACTTGTACCCGAACAGTTGGCATATATCCACCATTACCGGAACTGCACAAATGGCGTGTCGTTTGATGTAAATTGTGAAACGAAAGGCAGGGAGATAGACAATAGTGCCCAACGATTTGTAAACGAAGTTGCCAACAGAGTTAGCCAGAGACTGTTTCAACTAGCTAAACATTGCAATTTGGATATTGATTCTTAAAATTAAAAATAAATGTCCCACTGTCTAGCTTTATAAAAATCCGAATGAGAGAGATTTATTTACTGTTATCAAATGATAATAAAATTGCCGACATAGACACAGTATTAGGATTTATATAATAACAATAATAATGCCTGTTTTATACTTCACTTTCACGTTTTGTGACGTTACTACAGTTAATTTGTAATTGAACCCCTCAATTCTAAAAGTACACATTTCAGAATTCTTTTTAGTTGTCAACGGAAATGAGAATTTTGAATTATGAAATATCCGAATGAAGTTTGGCATGTATCCGACACGTGACTCAAGCTAAAATGTAAAATCGAATCTTTTCAAATTAGGGCAAGTCGCGACCACATTACATTTTGTTTTTCCATAAACAGCTTTGCAATTGAAAATATTCCTCCAGTTTGTAAACTAAAAAAGAGACAAAAACACGAAGCTTTGTGGAGAAAAAACTGCATAACTTGGATGAAAGCTACTGCTACAAACATCATTCCCATTTTTAACGTTTTTTTGTACCAAAAAAAGTATTTAGTGAAGAATTATATGGTAAAGATATAAAAGTATGTTATGGGGCCTAAAATATCTATACAGGACAAGCCCATACGAAGCACAGATCACAAGTCGTTGTACCTGCAAGGGCAGGGAAGTGAACGATGTTCTTTGTCGACACGGATGCAGAAATCTGGTCACAAATTATGAAAAGAATTTTCTATTTTTGAGATTCAATTTAGGCAGTCACGAGAAGCAAAACATATATCTAAGGGGTTGCATTAGCTATAGTGGTGGGCAAATCATTATGTTATACGGTTAGAGGGCGGTTAGACTGTATTTTCTTTCCTACCACAAAAGTCTGTCTCTGTAGTTCAAAGTTCAGTGTTGCAATAAATATTTCCCTTGGAAATGCTTTATGAAAATCATATAAAATTTTGTCATGAAATTTTGTGTTCTGATCAGTGTTCAGTGACCAGCCGGCTGGTCGGCTAAAATGGCTGGCTAAATTGGCCGGCCGGCTGGTTGAAATTCTTTGTTAGCCAGTGGCTAAATTGGCCAAAAATAGGGCTATGTGAACTGAGAAAATCATCCTTGATTTGGCGCGAAATTTAAAAATAATGATTTTTGGCCATTTTGGCTACTAGCCATTTAAGCCGGCTGGCTGGTCAAAATCATTTTCAGCCGGCTAAAATGGAACACTGGTTCTGATTGGTCAATTTTAAAAATGCATCCACCAATCAGAAGCGATTTTCACTGCGGTTATTATTTGAAAAAGGTCGCCAATTGATATTCCAACAGAATACAGAAAGGAAGTCAAATCAAGACTTCCTGTATTCTATTCTTATTATTTCATAATAAGAGAATCAAGAGTCTGAGTAAAATGTTTTGAAAATTACCTTAGATACAAGCAAGGAGCATAAACTGTATAAGGAGGGTCCAATAAAGAATTTCCCGTAAGGGATTTTGAAAGTTTATAAGGGACTTTTTTCACTAATTTATACCCAAATATCCAATTTTGTGTGGTTTCTATGTTGTTCGAAACGGAATTAATGCAGAACCATTACTTGGATGCTGGAGTGGGATAATCAATGTTGAAGCATTTCAGAAAAGGTAGAGTTAGGGGACTTTTCCCAGAAGAAATCCCTTATAAATCTTCAGAAATCTAAATAGCAAAATTCGCTATAGTGGACTCTCCTTATACAGCGCTATGACTACAGTTTATGCTTCTTGGATACAAGGTATTTTAATTTAAAATCCCTCCCCTTCATCTTAGAATAAAATGACACAAAACTGTATACCTTACAGTGGTTCATAGTGATTCACTATAGAAAAATACTTTAGTTGGCCAATTTATTCTGGAAAGAAGGGGAGGGGAAAATGAGGGGAAAGACCCCAAAATACAGGAAGTCTTGATTACCTGCTAGGACTAGATATTTTATCAAGAGATGTAAACAGTAAAATTATTGACTTTCGTCGAAGTCAGAGCGGTCGCCCGTAAGGCCTATGTTAAAGTGAAAACAACGTATGTGAAGCTGTCACAACGTCCTGCCCTTTGAGAAAGTCATTTTGGATATCATCTCTAGGCTGTTTCCATAGGGGTGTAAAAAGCAGATCAAATTGGTCAGGCCTTAAGCTAGTTTTTGAGTTTCACTTCCTTTTCACTTCACGCGCAAAGGAACATTCACAAATAAAACATTGCCGTTGCCCCAGGTGAGGGGATTTGGAATTTTAGGCAGAATAAGTAACTGAATGGTCCTTTTTCCGCGTGAAGTGAAAGGGAAAGTGAAACTCAAAACCTAGCTTTACGGGCGACAGCTCTGACTTCTACAAAAGTCAATAATTTTACTATTTACATGAGGATAGTGGATCGTGTCTAATCAAGATTTCCTGTATTTCTATTCTTATCACTTCGTAATGAGAGAATCAAGAGTCGGAGTCAATTTTTTTGAAAATCACCTTAGTTACGGGTGACCTAAATTACGAGGTATTTCTGTTTAAAATACCACCCCTTCTTTTCAGAATGGCACAAAAGCATACTATATAAAATGGTAGTACATAGTAGTAATACTTCCGTGTACCAACTTATGCTAAATAAAATTTGAGGGGAAAAAAGAGCACGGTGGAGCAAAAAGTACTCAGACTCCTGACTAGATCGTGTCCTCTCCTGTACTTAGAGGTTTCACTACGACAACTATACAATTATTTAAGGGAAGTGTCTGTGGGCAACCGGCAAATTATTCTGACTATCATATTGCCTCTTAACTTTTTTGCAGCAAAAGAATCAACTCATAAACCAATAGACCTACAATAAAGTTTAAATTGGGAAACAGATCCTCCAAAATCCTCTGCATTCGGCTCCGAAAGAATATTTCAAACATTGGTCCAATCTGGAGATATAAACGTTTTAGTGCGGAATTTGCAATTAATCGCAACTACAGAGAAAAGTTTAAAATATTCTTTCGGAGCCGAATGCTGTAGGTTATGGAGCATCTTTTTCCCTATTTAAACTTTCTTGTAGCTCTTTTGGTTTTTGAGTTGATTCTTTTGCTGCAAAAAAAAGTTAAGAGGCATGATAGTCAGAATGCCGGTTGCCAACGTACGTCCTACTTAAGTAGGACGTACGTTGGCAACCGGCAAATTATTCTGACTATCATATTGCCTCTTAACTTTTTTTGCAGCAAAAGAATCAACTCTAAAACCAAAAGAGCTACAATAAAGTTTAAATAGGGAAAAAGATGCTCCATAACCTACAGCATTCGGCTCCGAAAGAATATTTTAAACTTTTCTCTGTAGTTGCGATTAATTGCAAATTCCGCACTAAAACGTTTATATCTCCAGATTGGACCAATATGTTTGAAATATTCTTTCGGAGCCGAATGCAGAGGATTGTGGAGGATCTGTTTCCCAATTTAAACTTTTTTGTAGGTCTATTGGTTTTTGAGTTGATTCTTTTGCTGCAAAAAAAGTTAAGAGGCAATATGATAGTCAGAATGATTTGCCGGTTGCCATGCCATACCCACAGTAGCTTGATCCCCATGGCTACTCCCCCACATACAGTAATGCAATACCCAATATAACCAAAATTTTGCAACCAAGTTTCGATTTTTGAATGAGATCTTGGGTGGCTGCCCAACACATGGAGTCAATCAGTGTGCATCGAACGTTATAGGGTGACGATAATAGAATGTTTTGCTCTCTTTCTGCAGCCAGTTTGAGGTTTGGGTGCATTCAGTTGACTTTTAGCTGTGAAAAATCCCGTGGTCATGGAATTAGGGATGATTCTTCTCATAAAGTTAAAAAAATGAATGCGAAGAGTCAGAAGCTTCTTAAATCGACAATAACTTTTAACTAGTCAACTTCAATTTCCAAGTTCATAGTATTTTATTTGTACGATCGATTTCGTTTCATCATCAGGTACTGTAAATACAAAAACATGAATGGAAGAACTTATACAAACAATGTGTAATGACTATAGTGGACAGTGAAATGTTATTCAGATCATAACAATTTTAGAGAAAAATTATTTGAGAAAATAGTATATGCCATTAGGTATTACCTTTTGTAGTAGTTTACAAGAACTGGAAGTGCTTTTTAAATTTAATTTACAATTTGCAAACTATGAAAGTAATTATTATTTACATTCTGGTGGGACAGTCAGCGGTGCAATTATAACAAGAACAATGTATGTTGAAGTAAGCGGGTAGATTTGGCGGCTTGTGTTGTTTATATGGGGATAAGTGAGAAAGAAATCTCAAGCATATCAAGCTTAAAATTTAATCTTTTATCTTAGTGTAATTAACTAAAGAATTGATTTTACTGTAGCTAATTTTAAAGTTTATACATTTTCCAATTTCTTTATAGATCAAATCATCACATTTCTCAATTTCTTGCCTTATTGATTCTAAAATAATTTTGCTGTAGTCGCTTATGGAATTATAAAAAGGTACTACTATGTAAATAGAATTTGAATCTAGATTAGAGTTTTTTGCTGGATAATCCGTCAGTGTTAGATTCATTTTGGAAAATATTTCCGGATTGTGTATGCTTAGATTACGTATTAATAGCGGCTTCTTAGGTGTTAAAGTCTGTTCTCTAGTTACAGTTTCTAATTTTAATAATGTGTTATTAATTACATCTTTAGGGTAACATCTTTGAATGAATTTATCCATTAGCTTATGTAATTCTATTTTAGATTCAGAAACGTCACTGTATGATCTAATTACTCTAAGACCCTGAGCATAAGGTATCGATTTTATTAAACATTTACGGTGATTTGAATGGTAATGTAAAGGTTGACTCTTGGACATCGGCTTTCTGTAGAGTTTAGTAGATATCTCATTTTTTTCATTCAAGTGTATTTCAAGATCTAAAAATGATATTTTTGATTCGTTGAACTCATATGTAAATTCTAGAAATCTATGTTTAAACTTTTCAGATAGCCATGAATTTACATCTATAATACTGGTAGTGTCTAGTATAATAAAAATATCGTCTAGAAATCTTTTGTGAAAAATAAATTCATTGCAATTATCAAATATACATTGTAATTCATTATATACCGTTATGTTTGCAATTGAGACCGATGCCGAACCTCCCATTTGAATTCCCTTAAACTGATGGTAGTAGTTATCTTTATATTGTACATAGCTGTAGTCTAGGCATAAATCTAACAATATTTTAAATTGCTGAAATGTTACATCAAACGGAGAATTTATAACGTTTCTGTATTTTATATACATATCACAACAATGTTTTTTGCATACATTTAATAGGAGGTTGGTATATAGAGCAACAATATCTACTGTAACTAATGTATAATTGCGATTTGGATTTAGTTTGATATTTTCAAGTAAAATTAGAAAATGTGTGGAATCTAAAATCATATCCGGCATATAGTTCATTACAGGCTGAAGGAAACCGTCTACTAACTTACTTATATTGCTATTTAATGTGTAGATTGTACTGCTTATTGGACGTCCTATTGGGAATTCCAAATAGGGTTTATGTATTTTAGGAAGTATATAAAATAATGCTGGCTTATGTTTACAAGGTAGTAAATTAGAGAGTTTTACATCTATATTTAAATTCTTTTCCAGAGTTCTTAGTTTATCAATAAAATCTAATACAGCAAAATCATAATGTGGTTTACTTGATGGTTTGTAAGTATTTAGATCATCTAATTGCCGTAAAATTTCATTATCATACATATGAATATCCATAACACATATTGCGGCCCCTTTGTCAGCTTCTCTAATTACAATATTATTACATTTACAAAAATTATTAAATTCAGTTAGTAAATTATCCGGAATAAAATATGGTCTAATGGATTTGCATCGTAGTTTAGAAATAATCTCATCGTAGAATCCTGATCTAGGGAACATTATTTGTTCTTTTTCGCAGTGTATACCATTGGTATTATCTATTTTACGGTTATTCTTTTTACAATTAATTATCCACCTTTCTAGCGCAGTAAAACTAGATTTCGTTTCTCCTATAGATCTAAAATATATATTCCACGAAATTCTTCTTATAGCTTCATGCAGTGAATGTTTGATTGGTTTAAAATTAGGATAACATGGTATACTGAATTTTAACCCTAAAGTCAATAAAGCTTTGAATCGAAAAGGAATATCTACATTTGTTAATTTATGGATAATGTCAGGAGTATTTTTTACAGATTTAAATAATTTGTATAACCTTTTTAAGCTACGACGCGACAAAGTTTTTGAACAGTTAAATTTAGAATACATATTATGGAACCTTCTGTTTTTCTTTTTAGTGGGTAATGTTATTATAGAATCAAATGAGTGAAAGGAATTTGAATCAGTCAAAAATGTATTATTTGCAGTTAAAAATATTTCGTCACTTACTACGTCGTAATCCCTAATGGCAGCTTCTCATGATTCTGGTTTTTCTTCACTTTTTTGTTTAGAATTGGATGAATTTTTATTCCGTTGCCGTTTTCTTTTAGGTCGAATAAGAGGACGGTCGGTTGATGAAGGGAGAGACTGGATGGTAGACGACGATTTTTGTACTTCTGCTCCTCTTTGTTGTAACTTTGCTAAGGTTTCCGAGTATTTAGTTTTTACAGCATCGGGAGAAAAATCCTCTGAATTCGAATTAATCCTTTCTTCAATCTTCTTAGCGTAGAAGTTATAGGCCTCAGTTGGGGGGCTGCTTTTGTCTTTCCTCCATTTTGGTAGAACAGTCTGAATTTTAGTTTTCTTTTTAGACCAATCAAACTGCTTTATGTTGAAGACCGTGAGAAATTCAGTTTTTGCTTTCAGATAATGTATGGAGTATATGTTCCAGAAATAGTTGTGGATATCCGATTTTGATGTTTGTGCGGGAATACTATCCATAATAATTTTAGAATTTCTGAGTAGGAGAAGTTCTTGCGTAAAGAGTGATCCTAATTGATATTGTTTTTGAATTAGGCTGGCCAATGTTGATTTTAAGTAAGTTACTTCTTCGTGCACTTTTTCTGGAAGATATTGAAAACAAGGGACAGAGAACTGGATTTTTGGGTTCATTAGCATAACATTGTGGTTTTCAGCATCTGTAAGGTTTTTCTTGAAGTAAATAATCTGAGAAGTCGACATAAAATTCTTTATTATTGATAAAGAAGCTTCCGAGTTGAGTGATACTGGACATGGTATATTGAGAAAGGTATTAATGGAATCTTCAGATGGAATTAAAGGAATTATTTTTGTTTCCAGTAGTAGATCAACATATTCTTTAACAAGAAGATCAGTGTAATATTTGTCCAGATACTCACCAATGCAAAGAGCTTTTTCAGGATCAATTTGAGAAACTTTAGCTAGAATTTCAGCAGTAGATTTATTCTTTTTATTCCCCTCCAGTCTAATTCCTGAGTCGTTTGGTCTTTTTCTATAATTTGATTTTTTCGGGGATTTCGGTTGAGTTGAAAACAGAATATCAATTTCATCTTCGTTGTCATCGTACATTCGTTGTGCATTTTCTTCCATTATTGAAAAATCGAGGACAGGTAAAAGTTTAGCCGAGATTTTTATTATACTAGACACTACCAGTATTATAGATGTAAATTCATGGCTATCTGAAAAGTTTAAACATAGATTTCTAGAATTTACATATGAGTTCAACGAATCAAAAATATCATTTTTAGATCTTGAAATACACTTGAATGAAAACAAAGAGATATCTACTAAACTCTACAGAAAGCCGATGTCCAAGAGTCAACCTTTACATTACCATTCAAATCACCGTAAATGTTTAATAAAATCGATACCTTATGCTCAGGGTCTTAGAGTAATTAGATCATACAGTGACGTTTCTGAATCTAAAATAGAATTACATAAGCTAATGGATAAATTCATTCAAAGATGTTACCCTAAAGATGTAATTAATAACACATTATTAAAATTAGAAACTGTAACTAGAGAACAGACTTTAACACCTAAGAAGCCGCTATTAATACGTAATCTAAGCATACACAATCCGGAAATATTTTCCAAAATGAATCTAACACTGACGGATTATCCAGCAAAAAACTCTAATCTAGATTCAAATTCTATTTACATAGTAGTACCTTTTTATAATTCCATAAGCGACTACAGCAAAATTATTTTAGAATCAATAAGGCAAGAAATTGAGAAATGTGATGATTTGATCTATAAAGAAATTGGAAAATGTATAAACTTTAAAATTAGCTACAGTAAAATCAATTCTTTAGTTAATTACACTAAGATAAAAGATTAAATTTTAAGCTTGATATGCTTGAGATTTCTTTCTCACTTATCCCCATATAAACAACACAAGCCGCCAAATCTACCCGCTTACTTCAACATACATTGTTCTTGTTATAATTGCACCGCTGACTGTCCCACCAGAATGTAAATAATAATTACTTTCATAGTTTGCAAATTGTAAATTAAATTTAAAAAGCACTTCCAGTTCTTGTAAACTACTACAAAAGGTAATACCTAATGGCATATACTATTTTCTCAAATAATTTTTCTCTAAAATTGTTATGATCTGAATAACATTTCACTGTCCACTATAGTCATTACACATTGTTTGTATAAGTTCTTCCATTCATGTTTTTGTATTTACAGTACCTGATGATGAAACGAAATCGATCGTACAAATAAAATACTATGAACTTGGAAATTGAAGTTGACTAGTTAAAAGTTATTGTCGATTTAAGAAGCTTCTGACTCTTCGCATTCATTTTTTTAACTTTATGAGAAGAATCATCCCTAAATATTTTCCAAAATGAATCTAACACTGACGGATTATCCAGCAAAAAACTCTAATCTAGATTCAAATTCTATTTACATAGTAGTACCTTTTTATAATTCCATAAGCGACTACAGCAAAATTATTTTAGAATCAATAAGGCAAGAAATTGAGAAATGTGATGATTTGATCTATAAAGAAATTGGAAAATGTATAAACTTTAAAATTAGCTACAGTAAAATCAATTCTTTAGTTAATTACACTAAGATAAAAGATTAAATTTTAAGCTTGATATGCTTGAGATTTCTTTCTCACTTATCCCCATATAAACAACACAAGCCGCCAAATCTACCCGCTTACTTCAACATACATTGTTCTTGTTATAATTGCACCGCTGACTGTCCCACCAGAATGTAAATAATAATTACTTTCATAGTTTGCAAATTGTAAATTAAATTTAAAAAGCACTTCCAGTTCTTGTAAACTACTACAAAAGGTAATACCTAATGGCATATACTATTTTCTCAAATAATTTTTCTCTAAAATTGTTATGATCTGAATAACATTTCACTGTCCACTATAGTCATTACACATTGTTTGTATAAGTTCTTCCATTCATGTTTTTGTATTTACAGTACCTGATGATGAAACGAAATCGATCGTACAAATAAAATACTATGAACTTGGAAATTGAAGTTGACTAGTTAAAAGTTATTGTCGATTTAAGAAGCTTCTGACTCTTCGCATTCATTTTTTTAACTTTATGAGAAGAATCATCCCTAATTACAGCCACTGATTCCCCCGGGGCCTGCACCCAGTTTTCCTATCTAAACTGGCTGCAGAAAAAGAGCAAAACATTCTATTATCGTCACCCTATAACGTTCGATGCACACTGGAGTCAATAACAACAGCAACTTGCAGAATCTATCCCCAAATTTTTGTTATTTTGGGTATTTCATTACTGCATGTGGGGGAGTAGCCATGGGGATCAAACTACTGTACCATAAAAGGATAAAAATAACCATCGTTAACAAAACATTGGGAAGGTGATAGGAAGTTGGTAATGTCAGTCATGAATAATTACAAAATGAAAAGAATTGAAGTATTTTTGATTTTAACAGTACTAGTAGTTGTTACATTTATCGGTGTCAATAATGTATTGTTTTCAAGGATTTCTAAATCTTCACAATATTTGAAGACAAATGGTTCGTCTGTAGTGCCATTTTTGTCATCAGTTTCTCAAGATTTTCAGTTGATTGGAAATGGTTCAATAAAATCTTACGGATATTCAGCCTATTTTCATAAACAAGGGTACGGCATGAATTTAAAATGCACATATTATTTTAGACAGGCTATACAAATCTCTGGTTCTTTTAATTTTTCAATACAAGGAAAGACTTAATCACATTTCATTGGTTTTTGAACCTCTTTCAGTGTTACCGGACAGGAGGGGAAATCTGTAATTGTGGTGTCTGGTTTGTCAAAAAATTCTACCCTTGATTATTTTTGCCAATTATATAACAAGCACCAAGAACTGATCTCGAGCATCAAAGGAGTGCTGAAACCACTGAAGGTTGATAATACGCAATGGCAAATGCCATACCAGTAAGGATAAAAATAAAAATAATCATCATTAACAATTTTAAACATTAATTTGATAAACAGGTTAGATTAGATTTTTGTGTGTTTCTTCTTTTCTAGTCCTTACTACATAATCTGTCAATGCAATACTTCTGATGTAATTCCGTCGTTCGTTTCTGTGGTAGAATCAGAACAAAGTCAAAAAAATACGAAAAATCTGCTAAGAATCGCGTATAACACAGAACAGAAGTACAACTTTTCTATGTGCGTCCAGCCATTCTACAATTATGAGAAACCTTTTCAGTTTGTCGAGTGGATTGAATACTACATTCTAATGGGCGTTGAGAAATTTACATTTTATAACACGTCAATTGGGCCAAAAACTTCTTGTTTGATGAAAAGTTACGGAAATGCAGTCGAAATTTTACCCTTTTCATTACCTTACGAATTTCATAAGGAAATATATTTAGGTGGACAAAGTATTTCAAATAACGAATGTGTACAGAGGTACAGAGGCCTGTCGAAATATTTAATTATTGCAGACACGGATGAAATGATAATGCCTGCATCCCCGTCAAAAGGAAACAAATTTAACGAAATGATGGGACATATAAATAACTACATGGCAAAACTAAATAATTATCGTAGCAGTGAAATATCAGTCTATAGATTTCTCAACAGATTCTTCATGTTGGACTGGATTTTACCTTTAGATGAAAACCTGACGTCGCCTTTGGAAGTTTTGGGGCTTCCAAATTCAGAGAGGGTTCTACAACACTTGCTAATGTCAACAAAATTGCTCAAAGAAACTGAACCCGACGATTGGAGGTATTATTAATTTATTAATTATTATATTGAACGATATTGTACTTTTCATCGAATATTACGATTGACAACGATATTTTAATCTTTCGTTTTATTACAGAACCAAATGCATAGTAAATCCGGATTTAGTCGTAGAAATGGGGGTTCATCATGTTCAAGAGTCCATGGGGGGTACCCAAGACGTTCTTGTACCCGAACAGTTGGCATATATCCACCATTACCGGAACTGCACAAATAGCGTGTCGTTTGTTGTAAATTGTAAAACGAAAGGCAGGGAGATAGACAATAGTGCCCAACGATTTGTAAAAGAAGTTGCCAACAGAGTTAGCCAGAGACTGTTTCAACTAGCTAAACATTGCAATTTGGATGTTGATTCTTAAAATTACAAATAAATGTCCTAACATTCTAGGTAAGTGTAGATAATAATAAAACATGTTATAATAAACGTTTGTCATTAAGGCTAATTAAAGAGGCTTATTAAACATACTCCGTTCTCCATTTTTTGTGTATAATATACCTTTGACCTAAATTTTGTTTTTTCAGACCCCATTTTAATGCTCCAAATATTTTCCAAAAGGGACATGCATAATTTTTAATGCATTCTAATCATTTGTAATTATATAAAGATGATGTTTAGTATTTTATTTTAATTACGTTTTTATATTCATCAATTATCTTAATTATTATTTATATTATCAAACATTTTACCTTATTAGGTTAGGTATTCTAGATTGTAAATCATCGGCTGAAGTATTAACCGACTCAAAAGAGTTAGCACATGATTTGAGAAAGTTATGAAATTCTAATCTCGAAAACCTAGGTTGTAACATAAAATAGCTCTCCTTTAAACTTCTTTGCTGTTAAAACGACTTTGCTTCACGTGAAGAGTATTTACTTTGAGTGTGAAGCCTTAATACTATTGGGACCTGTATATAAATACCATCCAAAAACGAATACGTCCTACAAGGCTGAAGATGGAAGTAAATGCTCTTTCAAAACCCATGCATAATCAATGACATTTTGGCTTTTTTCGACATTACTTCCAAAACCGAGTTCTAAATATAAATACGGGATAGTATTAGCAAATTGACAATCAAGGCATTTTGAAACGTGAATCAAAAATGAATCACTCGACATAATATTTATATCCAGTAAGTTTGTTTTTACGGATAATTGTGTGCATAGAGTATTTAGGTTCATTTTGCATTCTAAAGAAACGGGTTGACTACATACAAGATACATGTAAAAGTAAGGGTACAACGATGTAACGAGAAGTAACTAAGAAAGAGAGAGAAGATGGAGAGAGAGAGAGAGGGTATGAAGATCGTGCATCACCGAGAGTGAAATAGAATATTTAATACAAATTAGGAAGAAAGTTGGAGAAAGAGATAGCGACAGATAGATGAGAATTTCCCTTACGTGTTTCCGCAAATCGAGTGTGTGAATGGCTATCCATTATCGATTGTTGATGGAGAAAAGGAGAAAAGAAGTTGAACGAAGTTGGTAGAGGAAGAGTTCAGAGATGTTGGTTGGGGCTAAACGAATGAGATAATTATGACAAGTATTTACTAATGAATCGAGCTGCAGAGCAACAGATCGAAGGAGGAGGATGTGCAACTATACGATTCAAGGGACAAACAAACACTATTTACGAGGAGGTAATTTAATTTAACACTCCGCATTTATCATCAACTAATCAGATCAAGTTAACCTGAATCTCTCCGTTAATTACTTTCACTTCATCTCACAAATGGTCAACCAACTCCCAACTCATTCATAAGTCACCAGAGAATTATTTCTCGGTTAAAATGGAGAGCTGAAATAAAAATAACGCTATATTGATCTACTTCTATGTTTGAGTTTAGAAGTGCCTGATATGTATTAATCTATTTATATATACTACTTACACGCTTTCTTGTTTGTTCAGTCTATTTTGAGATTGCACTTTAATTTCACCTTTCCGTGTCCGTCTTGCGAAAATAATTTCGTTCAGTGCAAATGATGGAACAAATGATGAATTCGTGTTAGTGCGAGAATGTAGAGAACGGAGTAACAGGAAGAAGATCCTGGACCAACTGGCTAACTCAGCTTCGCTCTCTCCCAATTTCAGTCAGTGTAATTACATTACATTCTATGTAGACGCTGGACTGCAATTGCCAGGAGCAAACGCAAACGCTCCACACTCAATAAATTGTTCGGGCTCTGTAAAACTAATCAAGTTGATTCTACCGCATCGAATGATGTTAGAAGACAGATAACAGGAGAGCCGAATCGTTTTCTGACAAAGAAAATCCTCAGAATGGTCTTAACGATTTGCTCTACATTTCCCAAATACTTCACACATTTAAACTGTTGAGAGAAGAATAAAAAATTGTTACGCTATAAATAGGAAACACTTGTTAGTAGTAACCCGGCTGAGAAGAAAATGGATTGAATGGTCACGTTGTGTCAAGTCATGATGTAGTTCTATGCAAGGTTGTCCTTTCTTTTATTCTACTAATAATATAATAAAGTAGTGCTGGATTCTTTGGAAAACGTGATCTCAATTACTTTTGTATTTGCACTCTTTCTTTAGAGAAGGAAGACGGGTTTGTTGAATGTCATCAGACGCAGTGAAATTGTTATTGTCAAATGGATTGGTTGTTTATTCATTTCACTTGAGATTTCCATTAGTTCTCACTTCGGAGTAATCAGCAACTCCTAATGTTTACTTTAGCCGTGTTTAAATCTCGTTTTGATTGCGGAGGACTAAACAAACACACAACTTGTAAATATCTTCTTTTGTTTACTTTTATTTATGGCACAATAGACTCTCTGCTCTCCGATATAATACTCTCGGTCGGATTTCGTGAATCGGATGAATAAAACTCTGCCTCCAGGTGGATTACAAATCAAATGACAACAGAGAGGAAGATGATGAAACGGAGTATTTAAAATGCCGCAGCTGGGATTTACTTATATCTGCCCGAGAAAGAGTCGGCAGAGTGGCTGTAGACTAATGAGGAGTTTCGACTTCGACTGATTCTACTTTCTCTGAATCCTCGAATGCTCCGCTCGCTCGCTTTCCCCCTTTTGGGTTTTGGCCGGGCACAGACGTTGCACTCTGCCGAGCTGCTTACTTCGGTCCGCGGTCCCACCGCGGCCTCCTCCCGCTCTCTCCTACTACACTCACCCGAAACACCACTTTCACTCCCTCGGGCTTATACACCTTACCTTCCTACTTTCACCCAACTAAAATACTCCTAACTTCCCGACAAACCCGACTACTTACAACCCATAAATTGGTAAAAGATAAATTGGAAATTTTATTTCTAGTACTTAGTTCTCTACATGAAATTATTACAGTTTTTCTGTTATGGATTTTGTATCTGAATATTTATTTTTAGTCACAGATATGTATTTACTCGCAAATATTATTATAAATTATTAAAAAATTATTTTCCAATTATTCTTTCTTACACGTTTCCCAAAGAACATTTGAAGCCCTAGTTGGAACGATTTCGACTTTCGACCCCATTAAACCGAATTAGACTTTATGTAGTTGGGTTGGGGGTTGTTTGTCTAAATTGGTCAAAGTTCGTCTAAATTGGTCAAAGTTCGTATAAATTGGTCAAAGTTCGTATAAATTGGTCAAAGTTCGTCTAAATTGGTCAAAGTTCGTCTAAATTGGTCAAAGTTCGACTAAATTCAAACTCCAAAAATCCTCCAAACGTACTCCTAAATTACAAAATTCCCAAAAACAATTTCCAATTCAATTTTACTGAATTTTAGCCGAAAAAGTAAAGATGCAACCGAATTTCTAGTAGTTCTACATTCAGTTATTGTAGTTATCATATTGGCAATAGCCAGGGTTGAAAAAATAGATAGACGGTATGCAGCTTTTGTATTTAGCTGAGATATTAGTCTGTTCTCCTGGAGCCCCTAGTCCTGGTGTGGAGTGTGGTAGTCCATGACATGGAATAATATTCTGCCTAAAATTTATATTCTGCAAAGTATATTCTCAGCTATGATGTTTCTGCAGAAGTGACAGGCGAAAGTTCCAGTGATTTCCCCCTCCACCTTCACTCTCTCATCTCCAGCTCTTTCTGATCTGCTTTTCTTCTGCAACGCTCGTTGGCTTTGATGAATCTCGTCTACCGATTACATTCTCTCTCTCCCTTCGTCGATATTTATATATCCCTTCTAGTAGTAGTGCATATATAGTGTATCACGAACTTATCCTTTACCTGGCAGGGATCATGAGAATATTATTTCCCTATGTTCAAACAGAATACTGACTGATCTACTAACAAGAGCTGAGTCTATCGTATTTATTCTCTCTTTTCTACCATGTAATCACATAATTAGCTAAGCACTAACATAGAAGCAAAAGCATGTAAATCCACTACGAGTGAAAGCAGAAGTGCAATGGAAGTTGAAGACTGACGCGATGACTCGGACATGATTTTGATTAAAATAAGCAGAGTATAAACTACATATAAAATCTGGAAATAAATCGCATGAAATTTTAAATCTGATTGAAACAACGAATACCGGAAAACAAATGGACCAAAAATTTCATAGCCACACCCTTTTCTGACAGAAATCTTGTGAATTTTACATCTAAAACAATGGATTTGGTGAAACTTTATTTCTTAAGGCAGATTCTTCCTTCCTTAACGAAAGTTCACCAAATATTGGTAAACAATATAAATGTATACAGATATATACCTGTATATATGAATATGGTATTACATTTTATGATTTTATTGCTATATATAGAATAGCGTAAAATCCCTTGAGATGTGATTAGATAGAAAATAACAGAATGGTAGGCATAAAAGATTAGTAAGATGTCTACCTGTTTATAGTTGTGAGCAGGAGTGAGTTGTATGTAGTATTAGGACGGGTGAATGGATTGACTTCGGTCCCGAGTTGTGAAAGCTGAGAGGAGGGAGTTTTGTTGGATGGTCGTTGAAAAGCAAGTTTGGCTTTGCGAGTGGGGAAGAAAGTGCAATTCAACTTCTGTGAAGATCACTTTGGTTTCTTAAGCAGAGTGTACAAAGGTCTGCGGGATGAGAGTTTATAAAGTTGGACTGAATGGACATAAGTAAAATGACCAAATGAGACGATGGAGAAAGTCAAGTTTTGGGAAAGTTGGGTGTGTGAGGAAGAAAGTCTCCTGACTGGCGGAGACAGAAAGTTGAGAATCTATAAGTTAAATTCAGGTTTCTTTAGGTAGATGCATTTGGCATGGAGATGGTCAAGGAAGTCTGTCTGCCACTCTCCTCCAAGTACGAAGTCGTGTACTCTTCAAGTAGACACTCGAACTATCTGTCTATCACACAACAAGAAAATCGAAATTCTCTGTTTCGGAAGACTCTATTTATACATTGATTTATACAGTAGCACTGGATACACTGGCACACACACTCGGATTGAATAACGGCTCCTGATTCTTGTAGTTTTTAGCTCTCTCGACTTAGCAAGTATAATATAATTCAGCAGAAGCCAAGACTTGTGACTCTGACCGACGTTCTGGTGACTCAGAGCCGGTCAATAAGTAAATACCAGTAGGCAACTCTGTTATTAAGGTAGGTGGCGGTATTAATAGCATCCTCCAGTCTGTCTGCTTGTCTCTTTTTACACATTCCTGTACAGGATTGATTTTTTCTCTGGAGATATTTTAATGTTTGCTAGCGTAGAATTATTTTAGTATTTTCTGATTTGTTAGTGGAAGAGAGTGTGTGAGGTATAGATGCAGTGAGTGATGAAATGGAACTGAGGTGGTGATGCGTCCAGGTAGACGAGTGAGTGCCGAATCAACTGCCAAATATATTTAAGTGCATACATGGCAGTATATACTTATTTTTAGTAGAAGAAGGGAAGAGGTCGGAGTGAGGGAGAACGTCTGTAGTATGGAAGAACCAATAAATACATATATAATGCTATATTTAGTCTGTTTTAATAAACACGGAGAGAATGCCAAAGGACATATAGGTAGATACAGTGGTAGATAGGTAGGCAGGCGTGTGAGTGACTCAGTCACTTTCTATAATGTTATGATGCAGTTCAAAGAATAAAAGGTGTATTCATATTATACATAGAAAAGAGCCGAGAAAGCAGAACGCTTTCTTTACTTATTCTGCTATTAGTACATATATGTTATTCTGAACCTACCTACTATCTGTATAATATACTCATGTATGTTAACCCATCTCTACCATACTCTAGATACTCTACTATGATAACTACGCTAACGAACCACGCACTAATAATATCCATACCCGTCTAATATTTAGTAGTTATTAGTGAGCATATGGATATATAGTAAATGAGTCAATCAACCAGATGCACGTATCCCACCTTAAATACCCTACCTCTCTCTCCACTCACTACTACTACTATTACATACGTAGACTCACTCTCCCTTTTCGGTTTCACTCTAGTATTTGCAAATACAGCACTAAAGGCCCACCCCACCCCCATTCCACTCCACTTCCACTACTCAGCTCTCTTCCTCAACCTTGTTTAGATATACATTCACACAATTACTTCTCTATACTATTATATACCATTTAATAACCGTCTAACCCACTACTCATTGCTGAAATGGACAGCATAAAGAATTGTAATTGACTATGACGAGACGAGAGAACATGTTATCAATACTTAGAGTTATTCCCTGAGTATTTAATATGCAATTATAAATAACTCTTTTAAACAGCGACAGTTATAATATCTTTTGATGTTTCCACCCTGGATATCGAATTCACATACAACAAAAAGTGTAAATGTACTCAGGCACGTAGTTAGAAAGGGCCGCCGGGGGCACGTCCCCCTAAATTTTAAGAAACAGAGAATTATTTTGTCTTTAAAGATTAAAAATCAAAAATCACCATCTCATCTTCATATTTTGCTGTACCCCCTTGTAAGGGGGGTACAATTTTACCAAGGCCTTGGTCAAATTCTTGAATCTTGAATACCCTTGTTTTAGAAAGAGCGACATTGACAAACAAGGCACGAAGATTGAAAACCACCATAATTATAGCATGTACATAGCACATGTAAACATGTTTATTCCTATAGCTAAATGTTGCTTGCCTGTTCTATACCGTGGAGGATTTCGTCTAAATGCGCTACGCGCAGTGTCTGACTAGCCAGTGGCCTAGTGGCTAAAATGGTTTTTAATCTGGCTAAAATTAAAACTCATGCAAATTTGACCAGGGCCATTTTAGCCCCATCAGGTCATTTTAGGCGGCTAAAATGGCCTCCTGGTTGGCCAAAATGTCAAAAAGCCGGCTAAATTTAAACACAGGCTATGCACAAGTCCATTTTACTTCAAAGCGGACACTTGAAGCAATGCGCCGCGCACACATGGATACATACATTTCAGTGTGCACAAATTACTGTCTGGGTTAATATGTCAGATGGTTGATTTAGATTGAGTTTGTATGTATTTTTGTATAGTCCCAAACGTCCCCTTGGATGTGACCCGTATTTAGTTGACATGTCGGGACGAATTTTTTAAGTCGACCAGGAAGATGGAAGATCTGTAGTATGTCTGTACTTATTGAAGAAGTGTATCATAAAGGTAGTTGGTGAAAGTACTGAAAAAGATTTTGAGGAGCCATAGCTCAGAGACAGATTACGTGTATAAAGAAAGCAAAAGGACAAAATCGGAATGGAAATCCCATCAATAATTTTGGTATAATAATAATTGATGGGGAAATAGAAATTGATAGATGAAGAAGAGCTCAAAAATATCAACATAACCTAACCCTAACATTTTAAATGAACCATTAAAAATGTTAACTTTTTGAAGTAATATCCATGCTTTCTTCATTTTTATACATTGTACCTATGAAGACAAGCAGCATAAAAGGACCTTTTGGAAAAAAGGCTTTTGTATTCTAGATGGGAGTTCTAGACATGGTTCCGGGGTGCTATGTGCAATAATTTCATGTAAGTTCTGTTCTGTCTAGGTATTTACGGCAGTGTAGGTATTTATTATTATCCTACGGCACCGAAAGCCTTAGTTTTACTAAGAATTCTTGAAGGAACAAGGAATGCATGCGTATAGCGTGCAGTGTGCCACTTGTCGAGACTGTAGCATGCAATTCCTTGTCAATGGTTGTATGTACCATGACTATTAGGTTAGTAGACTTATGTATAGGTCGCAAGTGTTTGGAAAGTAAACTGAATTTATTTCAGCTGCAAATTGTCTTCACTCTCCCCGTGAAAGGGAATTACTCCAATCCAGATGAGATTAGAAATTGTAAGCCCTGTGAGAGAGAGCCCACACTAAATTATTTTGGTCGTCTGGCTAACTGCACGCAACTCACTACTGTGACTTTCGTAAATGCTTTCACTGCAACAGTATTATATTATAATCTCTATATAATAAACACAGAAGGAAAAAAACTTACCAATCTATCTATGTAACTATGTATGTCTGGTAGGACAGCCTAGGGAACCTGCATATATTGCGTAACGCAAAATCCACTCCCCATGTGTAACGCAAATGCTGACTCCAACACTTTTGAGTACCTCCTCCTCCCATCAACTGCACACGTAATATATGCATGTACCTTAGAAGCAAAAAAGCAAAATGCGCAAGACCAATTCCTCTAAACAACCGAAATGAGTCGTTTCATATTATTATAACATCAAAACAATAATTGAAATTAACATAAGAAGGTTGAATGGTGGTGAATCGTGATTGGATGGAAATGATTAGCGAAAGGGGACATTTCGTAATGATCGTAATGTGGCTTATTAAATAGCATTTGAAAACGTCTAATACAAATTGGTTATGCTATTTCAACAAATCTGATACATATTCACGTTTCATTTCATTTTTAAAAATAAATAAATACACTAAATAACATCCATTTCTAAAGAAAATGGATACAAATTTTGACAGGGACCTAAATTTTTTAACTTTAATCTGTAGCTGCTAAATTGTTTTTAAAAATCAAATTCAATTCTCTAAAATTTAATTGCAGCCGCGAACAATTTAGTTGATTTCGCCAAACTCGAATAGTTTTACTATTCGAATTTTTACATTTTCGAGAAGTAGAACTCACGAAAATGAAAATTACATACAATTTAAACCCTCAATAGTTGAACTTGTTTTCTCATGTTATATGTCTTCGCAATATTTTTTAGTAGAGCTGGGTTTACTTTTTTACTACCCTCTTGACTCTTGATTCTTTTGGCAGTTGGCTCACCTTTTTGTAGAATTAAATAATAGTGCTGGGTAACTAACTTTTCTTAAAAAAATTAAAAAATATTTATTCATAAGTTGTACTCATAGAATTTGTACGTTTTTCCAAAATCCCAGGGGGAATCTTATTTTTCTGATTTAGCTTTTTGGTGACTTTTTGGAATTTTGTTTCAAAAATGGAGTCTTTCATTTTTCCCTGCATTGGAAGCTACGATGTACAGTTAATATTTTGGTTTAGGAAATTCCTTTTTATCAGGAAGTTGGGGCTGCAGCTGATTTATCCACCACTATAGAGGTTAAAGTATTTTAATTTAAATATACTTTGTATTTACAAAGTTAACAAAATAACCTATTGGTATGTTTTCGAAATTGTTTTTATTACTGTGAAGAAGGGTATAGCCTGCTAGCTGCTGAATTTCTCTTGAGTGCTAGATTTGCCCTTTAGCTGGGTTCACTAGTAAGGTATATATACTTAAAAGGATCCAAATCAGGCCAAGTTTACACTACTACATCTTAACTGTACATGCATACTCCTAAAGCTAAGACAAATGCACAAAACAATAATGTCTTCAAACAACAAAGAAATGAGTAAACTAATGCGTCTTACTACAATTAAATGAGTATTTGTGCCCAATGCAATCAAAATAGTAAAACCTTTCTCAAACCATGGATTATAGGGAAAGCAAAATGAGTTAGAAAATAAACATCGACATTCTGTAGACTATCCATTTCAAGTCAAAAGTAGTATTTGCACTCGATATTTCGTTTACACTCCAACTCAATAGAAAACGACGGCGAAAGTTTAGTGTTGTTAGTGTACATAAATAGACCGAGTGAGCGAATGCTGTATACAGGGTGATTACAAAAACACACACCAAGCTCACCATGTAGAATGAAATCTTCATCCAGTCCCAGGGCGCAGTCAGAAAACATTTCGGGAGGGACCCGACAAAATAAAAGTAATAATATATACATTTTCGCACGAAGCGCGAAAAATTTTGCGTGTTAAGCCGAAAATTCCTCCCTCACTGCAGCTCTGTCCACTGTCCAGTCCATTGATAACAGCTAATTTTAAACTAAATAATATTATTTACAATATAATAATACGTTACAATAAGTGATGACAAGCATTAAAATTGGACAGTTTTCCTAAAAACCTCTAAAAATCTTGACTTAAAATTCAGTAAATACTACGTTCACTTTAACTTCCCATTAATTTGTAGTCTGTAAATACAAACATCCGATAATCCCGTGTATGGTATAAATAAAGGGAGAAATGGTAATGGTACATGAAAAGAGAAAGTTTATAAAGGTTTATTATAAGATGACCCTGTAGGAAGGAAGGTTTTGAATGTGTGGACGAACAAAGGTAGAGAAGAAGTATTTCGGAGGCAGAGAATAGAAATGGTGAATGTTATTTATATTGTATTGTAGAGAGTGTAGTATAGAAAGTAGAGTGTAGTGGCATGGCCGTAGTGGCGACGGGAAGTAGCGATTGCTTTCTCTCAGTATCCAATTTGCTCTCAAGTCTCCTTCCAAATCCCCAACTGACTGCGGATTCACTGATATTTTATTTACTCTCTTTGACTAGTACACACATACATCTACGAGACACTACAAAATACACAATTTATGTACTCCTCCCCTTCCCTATATACAATCCACTACAAAGCAATAATATATTGTATTAGGTACATTTTTAGACCTTTCTGTTCGATCTGCTTCTAAATTGCTTATTCCACTTACACACTGTCTTATTATTTACTGACTACATTTCAACATGTTTCACATGCACGTATCTCTTTTGGTATTCAGATTAGAATGCGTCTTTACTATACAATTTATTTGTTTTTAAATAAGTCCGTTAGCCATTCAAAGATTTCGGGTTTTTGAATTTGGTTGGATGATGTGGACGAGGTAGAATTGGTTGCAAAAAGTCCACAGGGCAACGTTTCTTTTCAGTGAAAAGATGAGAGCATGGATCAACTTTCTGACAACACACACGCTCGTTCCCAACCAAAGAGTCCAGCCCTCTGACCCAGGAAGTTGAACAATTTCGATAATGGTCCAATCTGTGCTCTAAAAACATTTTGGCGTCTTTCGTGTTCATTCCTCCAAAAGAGAAACTTTTCTGGAGTTCGGGTGAAGCAAGAGTTTCACTATAGTTGCGGATGCACTCTTCCGTCAATTTCTCCAACAAGTCAAAACTCTGACAAATATTATTGGTGTCCAGTACGAAATGAAAAAACCCGGGATTTTCTTGGTGAAATTCTTCATACTTCTCTCTAGTTTTGATTATAGACTCAGCTAAAGCGTCTCGGTGTTTAAATTTGTGATGTTCGAGGTCTGTGATTTCTCGGCATGTCTTATCAACTACCTCCTGCAATCCACCGTCACTTCCCTCATCGCCATCCTCATCCCCTCCGGAATTATCAATTGTCATGTCCAGTACATCCTGAGTACTCATCAGAGCGTAGGCCTTTTCCAGCTTGTCTTCTAATTTAACCATGTCTTCGATTTTCGATTCTCCATCATCGTAAACCCCATCAACACCCTCCATATCTTCATCTCCTTCTTCCAGCTCCGGAAATATCTCCCCATCCTCCCCATCGTATTCATCACCATCTATCATTCAGAACACAATTCCTTTAATTTAATTGTGCCTTAAATGAGTGGTGAAAGTGCTAGGAACTACTTTCCCCGAATACTGTATGCTTAATTCCTAATAAACTAGATGACAATATGAGTATATACATATACCAGAAGCCAAATAACATACCATTATGATTGTAAATCATTTTTTGTGTACAATGCATGATACAATTTACACATTTTCAGTTTAGAGTCTAGAGTTGACCCACAGGGATCAACTAATATAGTATTTTTGCATAATTCAATCAAATGAATGATGAACCAATAACTATCATGATCATTTATGCGGTAATACCAGAAAATATAATTAATGATGATATCACGATGAAAATAAATCTTACACAAAGACTGAAATTTCTCCGAAAGCACGATTCCCAAATCATCTTCAAAATGACTACTTGCTCTGTGTTTAGTGACTTTCGTAAATAATACTTCAAGTTCATTGGTTGGAGGAGCAGCCAGGTCTTCAAAGCTTGAACAAAGACAAGTATTAGATTCTTTTTCATCACCCAACACAGCAGCAAATGCTCTGTTTCTTTCTTTACGTCGCTTGACCTCAGACTCTAATTCTTCAATCACACATTCAGGAACTTCTCCGCTTTGTAAGAGTTTTTTCAAAACATCTCTGTCCTCGATGCATTTTACTTGCTTTAATAATTGGATCAACTCTTCAGGAGAAAACTCACTCTCTTTGGTGTCTTCTTCTTCCACTTCTTCGTCCTCTTCCTCGTCCTCTTCTTCAGACTCATTCGTTTCCCCTTCAACTTCTACCATTTCACCTGGAATATATTAATTATGCCCATAGATTCAAATAGTTCAACTAAAAGTGGTATATTATGCTGATATTAATTATTTATTATCATTTTTGAAATTATGTTAATTTATTAATACCTGATGACTCATTGCTGAAAGCATTTTCTCCAGAAGTTTCATTGCTCTCCCCGGATGTATTTTCTCTTGATTCGCCCGACGTTTCTTCGCCAGTTTCTTCCTCTTCATCCTCGTCAGCATCTACAGGACTATCATCTCTCAAAACCAACATCCGATAATTGTCAAAGAAATCTTTGTACTCTTCTTCTTTATCTGCCATTGGCGATATTTCATGCACGATTTTGAAATGCTCTGGAATGAAAGTTCGTTGAGGGAATACTTCTAAAATTTTGAGCCGTATTTCTTCACTCAGTGGCTTATCAGTATGTTTTTTAACAATCAGAAAAAATGTTTTATCTGAATCAAAATTTTCCAAAACATTGCTCTCCAACTCTTCTGGTTGCCATTCTATTTTTTCTTCTGTAGTCGAATCTTTTGACGGAATATTCATAAGAAATTCAGTTTTTTTAGAAATCTTTTTCATTTTTTTCTTCTTTGGATAATAGAGCAGTTCTTCCCTTCGTTTTCTAGCCTCTTCTGATATTTCTACTTCAGAACGCTGCACAATATTTGTATATAAAGTATTTAAATATTACAATTATTAAACAACATGAAAATGCACATTTACTCTTTTGTGTGATATAAATTGTTTACAGATGGTTCTTCATCATTTCCTTCTTTCTCACTGGCCTTGTCGATGCTGATGTTGGTACTGGATTTTTCTTCATCTGGTTCTACTTCAACTTTTGTTCTGATAAATGCCATACTCTTGTTCTTACGATTTTTATTTAATTTAAAGACGGGCTCTCCGTCATTGTCCTAAATTAATTACAGAAATAATTATCATTCTAGACTCTGGATCTGGACTGAAATTGATTTCATTTCATTGAAATTTCATTCTATTTCTTTTTAATATTTTCTTCTTTCTGCAATAAAAACTGTAATATTCCTACACAACTCCATTCCTCTAATATTTACCATACCTGTATAAACTTGATGATCTACACTTTAATTAGATACTTTAATTACCTCAGAATCCAGGTCCGGACCTGTTTTAAAAATTGTAAATCATTTTACTTTTATCATAGAGTTTAACGAATACTTATAATTAGCTACAAATCTAACTATACCGTTAAACACCATCTTTTTAGAAGAAGTTTTGGTATTATAATCTAATTCAGCGTCTATTTCAAAATGTGCTGGCTTTAGAATTGAATGCGATGGATTAAATTCCAAAAATGGATCGTGTTGTGCTTCAGTGCTAACTCCACTTGCTAAAGATCAAAAGGATTCATATCAATAAATACATTTAAAGAAAAAAATGAAAAGTTCAGACTTTCAATTATATTACGTTTATTTTCAAAGTGAACGACATGTTCAGGATGAATATCCACAATTTCGGACTCATCACTCCCCTGAGTATCTGGCGGATGTTGAGCAACAAATTCGGGTTCTCGGGAAGGCAGAACTAAGATTAATTTTGGTCTCATTTTCCATTTTCTTATAGAAATAGCAATTCCTAATGGGACAGTGGCTACCAAAACAGAATTTCTTTCGACTGCTCTTGATATCTAAATAATAAAATAATATACATGAATTACTACGTTAAATCTTTATGCCTTTGCTACCACCACTTATGTCTCCCAAATGTATTTAAAAATTGGAATAAATAGGATAGGAATAAATCAATATTATAAAAAAAATTTAACACCTGAGATGTTGAAAATCCACAGATTCGTCCTAGAATGTGACTTGTAGATAGAAAGTCCCCCCTGTTCTTCATTTCAGCAAATGCTTCTACAGTAACTGGAATATCCAAATTGCTACCTTCAAGCATGGCGGCTGTTGAATGAACTCCTCTGTACATTTGTAAGAATAAAGTTTTTGGTAATAGTAAAATATTCATAAATATTGACTGATTGATATATTAATGGTCCCTAAGGGGTTTCCGTCCGCCCATGGAACCAAACCTTGATAAATTAAATGAAAAAAATCTCCTGACTCTAAATAGGCATAAGTATTAAAATAGTAGTTGCCGTCAGATAAATACCCAAGATGAATAGCATGGCGAAATTTTTCCTTGAGGAGCAAAGCCAATTTGTGACATTCACTTTTAGGGGTACCGACGAGAAGGATAACTGGTGGAAATGGACGGATTTCCAGAAATGTTTCGAACATAGAATTGGCTGGTTGGCATGCACGATCTGCCAAAGTATTTGTGTGATCCTCACAGGACAACTTGAAAAACGATGGCTCAAATATATTCTTCGCGTTCCTCTAATAGACAGAAAATCATTTCTTTAACAATTATGTTCTTTTATTTTTGCCTGATTTGAAGTAATTTATAACTTTAAATTTACAAGCTATGTAAACTTAGCGTTTTTAGGCTTTTATATAGAAACGCCGGAGCTTATTATAGTATACTACATTTCAATCGATCCGCATTTACATCTAGTCAAGAGGTCAAAATGAATTAACTTGAAATGAAATTCAACTGTCTTTAGGAAATCAAACATAACTATCAAGAACAATTTAGAAAATTTTTTTTGTACCACCTTTTCTCATATTCCTAGAGAGATATCGCGGAGAGGAGTTTCGCCCGATAGCTACAAAAATCACTTTTAATTGTACTACTTCTTTCACACCCTAAAATTCTCCCTCCCAGTTTCTTCTAATTTAGGGAAATACCAAAATTTGGCTACTTTGGTATTGCCACTTTGGCCCCACGATAATAAATCTTAATATTGAACCGGAGCTGGAAAACAAATACTTTGTCGTATATTACAGCGCGACCTTAAAGCATTCGTTGGGAATCCCGAATCGGATTGGTTGAAATTTGAAATTCAACACACCATTACATAAAATATTATACTCATACTAAACTCAATACCATTTCTTCCACTGTGACTTTCTCGCCGTCTAGTAGCAGTAGTTGAGGTATAATATGGATAAACATGAGACGAGAATATTCCAAGTCAGCAATTTTATTATGGTGAATCCAAAGACAATGAAGATACAAGAAACATTTTAAATTGTCCAATTCTGAAAGATCTACAATTTTGTTGCCTAAAAGAATTCATTAATAGTATTCAACGGTTTTCAATTTTACGCTAAAATAATAATCAGACTTGAAATCGAAATTTAAAGTGCATTGAACGTTCATAAAAATGCTCTCTTACGTTCTAAATGTAACTCCACAATATTTCCAAAATGTTTAAGTCCTCCAATTTCACATAATTGATTTCTGGCGAGATTTAAGCTTGAAATATTTGAGCACTTTTCAAAACCGCTAACAGTATTGGTCAAGCAATTCGCTTTCTACAAATTTCCACCAAAATTTTAAGTTACCGAAAGTGAAATTAGTGACTATAATATTGAATTCGTTCCTTACCAAATTAAGAATGAGTAAATTGGGACAATTCAAATCAATCCTAGAAATCATGTTGTGCGAGAGATTCAGACTTTTCAAGTATACCATGTGTTGAAATCCAAAAATTTCTGTAATAGAATTGTCTGTAACGAAAAATGTCTCATTAAAATGTCTAAATTATTTTTAATCCAAATAATTATTATAGCATTAAAATTTAATTATTACAAGATAAATTAATATCCGTCAATGACCAAAAGGGTCGTAGATTTAGAATTTTAGAGATGCAGTTTTTCGAAAAATCCACTTCTTTGAGACCTATCGGAATGGGGCAAATGTCCAAGAATTTGTCAATATCATTCGAAGAAGCATTAATTCTTTGCAAATATTGCATTACACCCAGCCCTCGAACACCTTAAAATAAAAGTATCAATGAAACTATATGAAGGGGTTTTAACGTAACGAGTTAAAATCTTGGTAAATAATTGGAAATACATTTTAGATAGTTCCCCGAAATATCGATTTCTGTCAGATTAGTGAAATTAGTTATAGCTCCCAACTCAGTAAGACCCTTTCTAGGTAGAAGGAGTTTATTATATGGTTTGTTCCAATTTGTTAACTTTGAATATCCTTTCTGTAAACATAAAATGGGTCATAGTAAAAAATCTATTTGGTTGTGTTATCAGAGTTTTCATACACTATTAGAACCTATAGACCGCAGCCAGGGAGGTACCGTAAAACTTACCCCCATAAAGTAGTCGCAAAAAACCGCAAAAAATAGTGAAGCTGGTGATCTTTTTTGTCGGGGCCCCCCTCCCCAACCACCCGAATTATTTTTCTGGCTGCGGCCTTGAACAAAAATTAACCCGGTCGGAAATTGAAATTAATGTAATTCAATTAATCGCACTCTCTGACAAAATTACCCACCGAAATCACAAAATTAAATCACAAGTGTTAATTGCTCTCGCTCGAATACGCATTTAATATAAACTATATTTTCAACATGAAGCATGATCGGTTTACCTGAATATCTTCGCAAGTTAACGCCGTGGGTTTCTGGAACTTGCGTTTGGGTAAATGCTTGAATTGATTAGTGTCATTTTGGCCTTGGGTGTCAATAATTGTACAACTACTATTTCCACCGGAAGATGCCAAAGATACATATTCAGGTGTTCCTAATCCCCCGCCGATATCATTGATGATATTTCCATAATCGTCAATATAAAACACGGCCTGTGTTTTAGAAGCATTTGAGGCCCAGTAATCAACGGTATTATAATAAGCATTATCGTTCTCGCCATCCCACTCTTCATAATACGAATACAGTGGTTCATTAGTTACGTAATATTCTATTTCCTCTTCTTCTTCGTCATTTAACACTTCGTCTGCTTCGAATGTCTGTTGAATCGGCTCCTCTCGATGTGCACATGTAAAAAGAAAGTCTTCAAGATCAATTGCTTGACCAGACATCTTGTAGTCACATAAAATTAAAATTTTCTTCTGACACAAAGGAAGTAAGCAATGGAATTTTTAATTCTTGGGAACGTTTCGAAAATGCAATCACGCTCCCCATGCGTATGAATGAATTGAAAGTCAAAATATCAAAATTTATCGTATAGCATCAGCATAGCATCAACGAACCTAGAATAAAATCCTCTTGAGAAACTGCATGAGAATCTCCCGAGAAACAAAACAACTAAAGCAAGTTAGAGTCAGACAAAAACATCAATATTTTTCCGTTTCAGACAATTTTGATAGAAAATGGAACTGATTTTTTTTCGAGGGCCGCCGGAAGTCACTATATTCATCATCGTTGCCAAGCCTCGAGGTGAGGGTGACGTGGACGTGACGACGCGACGGCCTTTAAAAATTTTGAAAAATCTCCTGATGGGCCATGGGGGCTATGGGTATAAAACCCGCGATAAGTAAAAATAGGACTACTATATACCAGTAGTGTAGTTGATTCAAATGTATTTGCGGGGTTGTAAATTGATGAGGTGTAATAATAATGTGTAATTTGTGTAAGTGCAAAAGGTGCAACAGTTAATTTTCTTTCCCGGCAACGGCGACCCTTCTTGAAGGCAAAACTGGGTCACCGGACTGAAGGACAGAATTTACAGAAATCAATATAAAAATAGGTAAATCACTGTAAAAATGATTTGGGCATATAAAAAGAGGATGTTAAAAGTACTTACATTTGTTAATAGACTATTTTTTCTTAGCTCATGACTTTGATGTTTTTGCTGAACTTAATTGAGAAATAACATACATTACATTTCAGTAAGGATATGGAGACGTGGAAAAACTATGAAGATACGAATGGAAATTTTTGGGTTGCAGTTGCAGCCGCTTCGTGTTTTAAATTATTATTCCTAAATTCATAGTAAGTTAATTAATTATTGAAAATCAATAATTTATTTTAGTTATAGAGTGTTTATTACATTTGCGTTGGATGGTTTATTAGAAATATGAAGTAGCATTATAATAATCACAGTATTATTTATGTCCCTGTTAAATAATTTGTGTCAAGTTTTACAAACCATGCATTTTTTGTTTACAGCAGATCTACTGATTTCGAAGTTCATCGAAACTGGCTTGCAATAACGCATTCTATTCCTTTAAAAGACTGGTATTATGAAAATAGGTCAAATTGGACACTGGATTACCCTGTAATAATTTAAAAAATATTTGCTACTACTATAATATCAAGTTTGACTTTCTCTATCTTTATTTTATCCAAAAAGCATAAAACATTAGTTTATGGTGTGAAGTAATGAGTTAATGCTCATTTGCTTGTGTTTTGCAGCCGTTTTTTGCTTATTTCGAGTGGGCGCTAGCCCATGTCGCGAAATATTTTGACCCCGAAATGTTAAACGTTGACAACCTAAATTATGCATCTGAGCGTACAATTTTGTTTCAAAAACTGTCTGTGATACTGACGGATTTTGTTTTGGCAATCGGTGTCCTGAGGTGAGCATCTCTATTTTTGTTTGGTATACATGGAAGTAAGGAGAGTCAAACTGCCTGGACTTATTTTATTCAATGTTTTAGATGTTACGGGACCATTCGTCACGTCTTGTCTATTGAACAAGAACGACAAGTCAGTAGGATGAAGTTCTTTGCACTAATCTTCTTAAATGGAGGTCTTTTCATGGTGGATCATATTCATTTTCAGTACAATGGATTTTTGTTTGGCGTTTTACTCCTTTCCATTTCAAATGTTATCGAGGTAAGACTTAAACAATTCTGACATGCATGCACACAGTACTATCATTTTATCTATTATTAAATTATTTACAGGGCAAAATCTTTCAAGGATCTCTTTTGTTTTCGATACTTTTGAATCTAAAACACATATTTCTGTACATGTCCCCAGCGTATGGAGTTTTTCTTTTTGCTAAATACTGTATCAATACTAATGGTATTTCGATCCGATTTGGAAACTTGTTAAAACTTGGTACCATTGTAGTCACCGTGTTCACGTCATCATTTGCCCCATTCTATCAACAACTACCACAGGTTTGTGAACTTTTGTGAAGCAAATAACCCCTTTTAATGAAATCATTGGTATTTTTGCAATATATATTTTTAATCTTAGGTGCTCAGCAGGCTTTTCCCATTCATGAGAGGACTGTGTCACGCCTATTGGGCTCCAAATTTTTGGGCAGCATACAGTTCACTTGATTTAATCCTCAATTTTTGTAAGTAATGTAATTTTTATTGTCTTGGTCAATTTTGAAGTATATAATGCAAAATTTTTTAATGACCATTCGGGTTTACTATAGTAATGCAAAGGGGAAAAAGTTCTTTGACTGGAGGTATTGTCGGGGAAAATCAATTTGCTGTTCTTCCAACAGTGCAACCAATTCAAAGCCTCATCATAACTCTCCTGCTCAACCTGGTACGTAAAATTAGGAATATGGATTTTTTTTTCTTCTCTTCCAAGAAAAAATATTTTGATATATTTTCTGATTAGCCTGCCATGTACAAAATTTGGAAGCAGCCCACCGAGCTACACTTCATTTATGGGATTGTCACCACTGGTTGGACAGCATTTATGTTTGGTTACCATGTCCATGAAAAAGCTATTCTGAATGTTTTAATTCCTCTTGCCCTGATATCTTCGTTGGAGCCGAAAGTATTCCTCATTTCTCTTGCCGCAGGTTCATTTTCTCTTTTCCCTTTGCTGTTTACTCCATTTGAAATAGTTTTCAAAGCTCTAATATTTACATTACATCTCACTTTGTCTTTCTCTGTTTTGAATCCTGTAAAATTTAATTATTTTGAAATTTTATATCTACTTGGGTTTCTTCCTTTATATTTCGTGGAGAACTTTTTACCTTTGATTTTGAATAAGTTTCCATTTCTACCATTAATATGTGTATCCGATTATTGTTTTCTTGGAATATTGTATACATATATTCGATTTTATTACAATTTCATGAACAGCTCTAATTGTTATACTCCTAAACTAGCAAACCAAGTGAAGTCAAAAAGTAATAGTGCTAAGACTTTGAACAAAAGAAAAAATAAACAAAAAGTGAGCTAAGTTCTAATAAATATTTAAGACTAAAATAAATTACTTAAAATTGGTTGGAATGTGGATACTGGATCTGTGTGGTGGAAACTTAACACATGTTATTTCTTCGGTGGTTACATTTTCAGATACTGAGAATATTTTCCTTTCTGTTTCCTCCTGGATGGAAAATGGTGGAAAATATAGTGCTTTATAGCTTTACAGAACCAGTATGTACAATATAACCACTACAATTTAATGGCGTATCCCTTTCTAGCTGTGCTTAAAATATAAAAGTAGAACATTGAAGTTGTTTTTTACCTTACCACTAGGAATTTATAAATGTTAACCCGTTATATTCGTTTGGACCGAAATCGAAGGTTTCAAATAGCTTTAGGGGGGCTGTATACCAACCTTGTTTTTCTTAGGGTTGGATTGGAGCATGCCAACAATGCAAAATAACACTCCTGTAATAGTTTACAAGAAAGACTTTTTGTTTTGAATATGCCGTTCAACGAATTTATTAAACAAAATTGATGTCGGAAAGGATGTCACTCATGACCGTACAAAAGACATGAGTGGTTTTGTAGTTGGAGTACTTTGAGTACTAGTCTGACTGAGTATACTATATTTCAATGGAGTTCTCATAGAAAAATATGTCGTTTGAAGGGGTGTGGTGTACCGTAATCTTACTCTTAATTTGTAAGTTTGTGTAAACATTATTTTGTACGAAGCGATCTTGTGGCTCTTTTCTACTGATTTATTTTCATCCGGAATTATGGAGGTGCTACTAAAAATGCTGTCTCAAAATGACGATTCCCTTATCTGTTCTATTCTATCTATAATTTCTAATTCGTACAAAAAGAGAACTAAATTGGGGTCGATTAGCCATTGTACATTAAGAAATGTATTCAATAGTACAAGTACAAGGCCTGTAACAACGTGCTAAAAATTAAAATTACAAAACAATATTATGCAGTATTAAGTTACAGGGTTAAATGAACACTTGAGATTAATTAAATACAAAGAAAATAATACCATTAATACGTGTCAACGAGGAATAAAGAATAGATATTCTAATATATTACATTTGGTACTAATAAAATCCTTATAAATAAATAAATAACACTTTGTGAACATTTCAAGCAAACCTACTTTTGTTAGGTAGACAATAGCATCATCCAGACAATCCAGAGCATTCTACACAAGTTAATAATTTTTATTATTTGATTTCTAGTGAAGAGAAGGAAATGGTACGGAGGGTATTTTGAATTGAATGTCTAAAAATAAGGTGTAATAAAAGATCTCTCACTTTCGGTACAAACAGATCAAATGAAATGAATAAATAATACTGTCTACTACAACTAAAATAGTACATTTGCACATTAAGAGAAATAAAAACAATCAGACAACGTAGATTGTCTATTGACGGCGACTGAACCAACTCGTATGAATTATTGTACTTGTACATTAACATTATATATCTGTTGTAATTATTGTTGTAATTACACAAACATACAATTGTGGTGCATGGGGCATTAAAAGTCGCAGAACATAATGGAATTAGATTTAAATCATCAAGTTGGCCAGTTGTAGCCTCCACCAGTTCCGCTGCGGGTGTTGTAAGAAGGTTGACTGAAATAATCCATGGGTTGATAATCTAACGGCCCGAAATTTGTCCCCCCTCTAATAATAGATTTTAAAATTATAACATGTTTAGGTCATTTGTAACTTAAAAAATGTTAATAGTTTTTAATCAGCCGCAAAAAGTCTTTGAGGTATGGGCAGGTGAACTACAAGTAATCAGTCAGAATTAATTGTCAGAGTTTAACTACAGAGAGTATTAGGTGAGTATTAAATACAACACGATTGTGCAAGAAATATACTACAACAGTACATGTGCAAAAGTAATTAGATAACAGTAAACTTATTTATATAGCAATACAAACAGAAATGACAAGTAGTCATTATTAAAACAAATTAAGTCAAAGATAACTCATTACCATGAGCAAGTTTACTAAATTACAGGTATAGGAGTGGAAATTAGAATCCAAATATCTGGTTTCTGGAAGGAAAGTTTTTTGGTCTAAGAGTAAAATCAAGCATATCTATTTAGACAGTTAGATACATCTAGCTCTAATGGTCATTTTGTTGTTTGTGCCATTTAACTACTTATAATAGTATTTTTCTATTTTCTCTAAATCACAATCACAATACGTTTACAAATTACAAGACTAAATTGTAATTCTCCTAATGAAACATGATCACACGATGCTACAATTTAAGAATGTTTTCTTCGTATTAATAACATGCAAGTGAAAACTAATGAAAAAACTGTACCACGACTCACGAACGACCAAACTACACCTTAATTAACATCTCATGAAAATCGTAACTACCACAAACGAAGGAATACAACGCAATAACCGTACGTTCGTCCTTTATTTGGAATTAAATAGATCACAAGTCGGCGAAATGAATTGTCCGACTAATACAAATCCCTTCAAACAAACAACAATCAACGTAGTTACTCGAGCTTATAAAAATAAGTTCATAAATTAATTTTTCTGTTTTTGAACAAATTGTAATAAACATTGGTAAATTAATCTGCACTTAATGCTACAACTCTAACAATGTGAACAGGGCTCACACCTTGAGCACAATAGTAAAACTACATTTATAAAAAAAACTTGAAGAAGCTTCTACACGTTGGGCACAGCACAATACACTAACTGATCATTTAGCAAGCTGTATGTTGTCTGTTATGTAAGTTAGAAAAACCAAATAATCGCTTTAGTATAAAAAGTAGAGTAGTGGAGACCACAAATAGTAAATAGTAAAGCACAAGTTGCACAAGCAAAAATTTTCGTAATAATAATTACTGGTAAGTTCCCTGCTGAGGCTGGGCGTTCCAATTAGAGCCATAGTGCACATATCCTGGTGATGGTTGTGCTGAATATGTTGACAGTAAACTAGACGAAGAGTCATTTGAAACCGAAGAGTAGCCAGCTGCACTGGCAGGGGCGTTAGATGCAAGGACTGCTTGACGAGTATTGTACGCAACCTTGATTGTAATCACGCATTGCTAGTATTTATATCGAATTACTTAAATATTTCTAGAGCGTAACTATTTAGTTTTTTAGGAAATTACGGATGAAGTGAAGTTACTTCCGCTTCCTGAAATTGTTCCACTACCACTCTCCGCGAAAGAGGCGAAGTTAGAAAAATTCGGACCGGATGAACTTGAGGGTCCTTCCTTTACATTGCTGGGAGGTTCTTGTCTTAACTCTGGAGAGGGGGAAGGACTGCCCAGAGTTATACAGGCTGGACTTGCTGGAGTATGATCACTATTATTATCCATCTTAATTGACCCGTCGTTTGTTGTACCTTCAAAGTAGTAAACACTTAGCTTCGCTTTCACATCCTTCTTACTATAGATTATTTTAAGACAATGACCGTTTTTAATTATATCCGGAAATACCCAAAACGTAAAATGACTTAAGAGGGATTTCATAGTATGCTGACCTAGCCATTGGCAATGGTAAACATGGTAAATAGAGTAAAAACGTTATTTTATGGGATATTTACTTCCAGACATAATTGTTGACTTGCAGGTTTATTAACAATTTGTTTTACTGCCAAAAACGTATAATGTTAATACCATACATGAAATATTATAATTTTTAGTTAAGTGACTCACTAGAAGATGAGGATGTTTCATCCACATAAGTGGCTTTACCACCTCTGGGTCTCAGAGTACGGGTAGGTCTGGGAGGCGGACTTGAGGGTTCGTCGGGCTCTGGGTCTGCTTCAGCATCTTCGTCATCCGAAGAGTCAATGGTTATGCATTCTACTTCTTTATTTTGTCTTTGTTTACTCGACGAAGAATTATTAACACTTGGTTTAACTAATTCTTCCACCGGGGAATCACTATCGTTGTCCGCAACATCTAAGGTTATTGTTTCTGACTTCCGTTTAGAAGGAGGTGGTACGTCCTCTTCAATGATCAAATCATCATCAATACAAATAGTCTGGTTAAGGTTGGGATTTTCTTTGCGAATACGCTGTAAATTTAAAAAAAGTTATCAGAAACCATTAAAGTATCTTTTAAAACTGATCATTCTAAATCTTTATCTATCCTAATTAGAGACTATTAAAAATTTTTAATGATTAGGCAAAATCTCTTTACTTTAACTGGTGGGCTGCCACTATCGTCATTCTTCTTAGTCTTAATGGGCATCCATGTACCATCCGGAAGAATTTCAATGTCATTTCCATCACTAGCAATACTCTCCATTTTATTTAGCACGTCTTGGAAATATCTGACAGTTATAAAAAATATTTTTTTATTTTAATTCCCAATATATTTCATTAATATTAGTCAATCGTTAATTCCAAAAATTGTTTACCCATCAATATTTAAGTTATCAAATAACGTTGCTCTGTCACAAACGGGACAATTCCATGACGGCTTTTTTTCATTCATTTGTAGGTATAGGTCTGCATCAAAACATTGAAGATGCGCACAAGTTGACGCTCGACATGGTAATGTCATTCGCCTTTTCCCAAGTGGACAAGCTATGGACACTTTGAAGGATGCTGTAGCAATTTGACAATCAGCCTCATCTTTTTCAACGATGTCTCTAACTAAAAGTATTTAATAGTATCATTGTTAATTACTAAGTATTGCATCTGATAACAATGGCATAATAGTAATAGATACTACTTGTAAATATTATAACTTACTCATTTTTTTAGTATAATCAGCCGGTCTCACCCCCTTGCTCTTCAATCTCGTCAATAAATCCACAGAGCATAATTTCTTAACAAGGTACAATGAAATTGTATATGTTTTGTTTCCCTCAGCAGACCACACGACAGTGAAGTTATTTGAACAATGCGGACTTAGTTTTGCATAATTAGTGACATTTAGCGGTCGAGAGGGCCGTTTTGGCTCTACACCTGGGCGATTGCTTGGAATAGGGTGGGGGAGAGGAATCATCTTGCCATTTAGTTTTACCTGCAACGACGGGGGAAAACAGTCTTCTTGATCGCACGATGGATCAGACAAACAAAATCGGAGTTGAAGCTGTAATTTAATTTAGAAATAAATAAATAAATATGTTAGCTAGAACATTAGTCAATAAGCAAGCAGTATTAACTTAGGGGTTTCATTTGTCTAGAGTCCATCTCTTGTGCTGACATGTAGCCGCACTACGGTCTAGTTTCGTTAGCTTAAAAAATGCACCTTATTTTGCCACGGAATCTGTGGCAAACAGAGGTAATGGCCGACAATGAGGCGAGGCGGAAATTAGGGGAGGCGGCCAAAACGGAATAGACTCTAGACAAGGGTGTCATTAGTGCTTACGCTGGTGGAAAAAACTTTACTCCCTGGAAACCTGACGCATCTAAAAAAATTCCTGTGGCTAAAACAAAATCTCCCATTCTTACTTATTTTAGCTTCTTTCTTTCTTGTCCTCTGAAATTGTTATATAATAGTAGTAATCAAAAGTAAAATCGAATCGGATTTGATTTAGATTCAGATTGAAGAAAATGGATCAAATCCAACATAGCTTTTGAGTGCTCTGATTAAAATAATTTGACAACTATGACGATTCAATAACAAAAGTAATGATATTCTACAGCTTAGCCAAGGTGAGTGAAATTGTCATGGTAATTGTCCCCATAACAATTTCACGCTTAGCTAAAAAGTGTTAGGCCAACACTACAACCTGCGATTTTCCAACCAAAATCTTTCTAATCCGAATCTAAATCGTCCCAGGAGACGATTCGAAAAATTCCGATGAGAACGATACGATTTTCCTGTTCGCGCATGAGCAGACGCAGTTTTGATGCAAAAAAGTAAATCAAATCGGATTCGATTCTACTTTTGATTACTACTAATGACGTAGAAGGAATTTGAATTAGAGCCCTGAGAGCCCGAATTTCCATAAGTGAAAATTGAAAGGTTATCAGAAAAATACAAAATTTTATTCGCAAGTGTCTTGGCAACTACCTCTATTATCTTAGGCAACTACATAATGTCACTATGGAATACTGTTTATTTCCATATTTATTTTGCATAAAACAAATTCAAACAATGAAATTCGCGTGCCAAATAACTTACAAAGAAATCACAGGGCTCTAATTCAAATTCCTTCAACATTTAAATATTTCTACCACCCCATGTTTGAAAACTGGTGACGTCGTTGGCCACTTTTCCTACCCATTAGTATTTTTCCCATAGGGATATGGCCATCGCCATGGCCAGGTGTAGAAACTCCATACGGAAAATTGCTATTATTAGTTTTGCTATTGCTTTGGTTTGCTGTTGCTATTGGTAACAACAATAACCTAACTTGACAACCTGAGCGACGAAAAACGTCGCTTATAGATATTCACAAAAAAATTGTCGCTTAGACATTCTTTATAGCTGTAACAGAAACCCAGGAAACCACTTCAGTTAATACTCATTTGCCAATAGGATGATCAATAAATACCTGGCAACCGTATTGAATTTTGGCATCACCATTAGCTGCGTGAATGATTTCTTTTGAAGATGCGACATCGGCCGATTGTTGAGACTCCAAACTAAATGGAAAGGTTGCTTCTTGAAGACGAGCACTTCCTTGAGGTTCTGTACAAAACCATGTCCAAGTTAAATAAACATTGAAATGGCGTTAGGGGAGAATGGAGTCACTTAAAGAGGGAGGGGTAGATTTATAGTTTATTAACTCACGTAAGTTGGTAGGTTTAATTATGTCGTACATAATATCATAAAATGGCAATTTCTTGAGTTTTACATTGGGGCATACTGGACTTGAGGCGACGGGAATTAAGCCAGGTATTCTAGGCTGCGCTCCGTTGTAGCCAGAAAATGTATTTCTGACCTATTTAATTTATAACCCAATGCTAATTAACTTACAAATTAAAATGATCTCGTAAAAAAACTTAAACTTTTCATTTTATTTACCTGAAGAACTTTGTCTGACGCACCACTGAAACCAGATGTAGTATATCTGCTGGCCACACCCGATGAAAAATTAGTAGAATGTGGATTAGGAATCCCAGCAGAGGCTGGTTGAGGTTGACTCATTGTTTGCATTCTGAAAAATACAAAAACTTTGAATTCAATGGAAATCAAAATCAATTAATTGTTGGCTCTCAATAATAATTAAAATGTTTCAAAAATTTTCAGGAACTAAATCTTAATGAAAGGTCAATAGAGTTAACTAATGTAATGATGTAGTAGCATAGAGAATTCCTCCCCAACTGAATTGTTATAATGTAGAATAAAGCAAAATGCTTATTTATTGACCTTTTCCAAGAACCAATTTAGCCTTTTGTGAAGAACTGCTACTCTCTTTCACTTCGCGTGATTACAAAGGATTGTCATTTTGTTCAATCTATGAACTTTGATTGTCACTTAGCAAAGAAATAACACTGTTGTACATACTCATAATAAACAAGTTACACGGGACTGTAATTTCTTTGGGCTTCATTTTCGGCGGATTTAATACATGAGAAGAAAATAATTTTTATATAAATAAAAATAATATCGGCGGAAACCTACCGCGACTCCGCGAAAAAACAGCCCCAACGTAACATTTATGAAAGGCACGATTATAAGTTGGAATTCATTCGAATGCTTATCCCAAATGAAGAGTCAACAAAGTTATTAAAATAAAAAACACTTTTAACACTTACTGGATCGTCCGATAAAGTTCGCGAACTTTTATAACGATATGTCCTGGTTTCCCTTTAATAAGTTCCAGAGCACGCTGTTGTAGTTCATTTTTCCTTCCGCTTCTATTTTTACCAGCATAGTTTAACAAGGTTTGCAATTCAGTAACTCTGAATGCCATAACCATATTCTGAAAACAACAAAATTACGGAAAAAAATTAACTAAATTGGGGTCTATAAATAATATTTCTTCGCTTTGCTTTGAAAAAATGCACTGAAAATAAACTGTAGATTCGTTCATCAAAATTTAGACATTTTACATTGTCTTCAAGGTTCCTTTAGTGTAGGAGGTTGGTCAGTCCGGGAGTTGGCAAATTAAAAGTTCACTTTTCCCCGGTTGAAATGCAGCAAACGGTGCGTGAAATTTACGAGTCCAGGTTAAGTTAGGTTAGAGGGTGGGGGTTGGGTAGGTTGAAAAGTGTCCATCAGGTCATGTCCATAGACTAAAACATGTCTTTGTACAATAAGACTGCTATTGCTATTAAGATATAGCTGCAACTGCCAATTTACCAAACTTCTTCCTTATTGGTTTAGAATTAGCGTTACCCTTGGCTACTGGTTGTTACCCTTGGCTATTGGTAGTGAGTAATAACACGTGGGTATAATATAAACTGCACCATGGGGATAATACGTTTATAGCATTCTTAGAGTAAGCGAAGCGACAACCCACCAAAAATTACATCTTCTTTGGGTCATGTCCGATAAAGATCCGATGTAACATTGGGGGTCGTGTCTAAATATTCCGAGATATAGAGGTGGCTTGGGACTATCTCACGCTCCGTTTGCTGCACTCTGACCCTTTTCCCCTCTATATTCACCTGCCTGGAATCACCATGGGAGCCCTTTATCCTATCCAAGCAGTAGAGGACAAATTTTAGGATTTGTCCTCCAGAGGTGCAAAAGGGCATTTATAAATTGCAAACTTCCTGACTGACCAGGGGCCTATAACACCTTGGCTTGGCAATTTGCGCACGCACTTTTTACGCACTTTGTAATTTCTATAACTCAACTGTAAAACCTCTGAGGCTATGTAAACTGATGCAATTAGTATTAAAAATGAATTTTCTTGGCCAGTTGCGCTTCCAGAATTTATCCTGTTGGGGACAGTTCCTGGACAAAAATTTGGCAAAGTCCAAAACACAAAGTGCAAAATAACGGTGTAATAGGTCCCTGACCAACGTTTGTCTAGAACCTATACCCAATTGCCTAGAAAATGGGTATAGTATCGTTAGCTCTAAAAAATGGATCCTGTTTGCCACGGATTCTGTGGCAAATAGAGGCGATGGCCGACAATGAGGAAAGGAGGAAATGAAGGTAGGCGGCTAAAATATCCATGGTTATTATAATAAACAATAAATTTTGGCCGCCTCCCTTCATTTCTACCTTGTCTATGCCTCATTGTCGGCCATCACCTCTGTTTGCCACGGATTCCGTGGCAAACAGGAGCCATTTTTTAGAGCTAACGATATTATACCATATTGCTGAGGCAATTTGGTATAGATTCTAGACAAGACCAACCTCCTACCACAGAGGTACTCATCCCTGGCTGGGTAAATATGTCGAAGGATCGATTTCACATTCCCCCAAAATTTGCGGTTAATCTTTCCAGTACTGTACTTTATTATTCACCATTCACCAACACAAGCATTGGACGCTGTAGTCAAGGTGATAATGGATATATTATATAGTACTCAGAAAACTAACCATAATAAGACGGCCGTTTGTGTAATGTCGATTCCCCAGAGAAAAAAATCAGAGAGTATATTGTTTGTATAGAAACCTTGTATTGTATTAGTAAGGTGGAGACATAGCGTGGATTTCCCGGATTTTTGTACCCAATTCGTATTCTCCTTACTAGACAGAGAGGCACACAAACCAAATAACCGTGGTTACTTTCGGTTTGGGTGCTTACTTCTCTGTGGCAGTATAGGTAGAATTCGAATTGGGTGCAAACTCAGGGAATATCCCTGCTATGTCTTCACCTTGTAATGTAATCAGTAATGTAGTCATCTTGGTATTAGTACTATAAAATAAAGTCAAATATTAAATATGAATTCCATGCAACATAAACTGCCGTCTTACGGTTAGTTTTCTGAGCACTATTATTCATTATCACTATGACAACGGCGTCAATGTTTGTTGGACAGAAACAAAAGACTTTCTGGAAGCGGAAAGCTGTTGCCACTGTATAGGTTTTCACCAAAAATTACAAATCCATCTCAAAAAGTTATGGTTGTCTTTCCATTCCACTGAAGTACACACATAATATACACATAGAGAAAACCAGAACTCTGGAATTCTTTGTTTTATGTTTTACCCAACCTTACTATCAACTATAATGTATTAATTATAGTCAGGTTCGAATCACATTGATGTATACGATGTATGTGTATGTATAAGCATAATATTAGAAATATGATCACTATTTCAACGTTTTGTGTAAATTATTCAGACCTATCCACCCAATATTGAATATGCAATCAAATAACACTAAAAAGTCAAAAAGAGCTTCTTACCCGCAGATCGCTATCCATGTCCAAACCGTCTCGCTGTTAACTGTTTTCATCAACGGACTCGAAAAACCACATAGAAAATAATACAAATTTTGGTACCTCTACGTTTTCTTGACTGTTGACGCTTATGGGCAAAAATAATTAGAATTACATAAATGCTTTCGACATTTGGCTGGGGACTATCAGTCTGGCGACTCTAGATACAAATTATTCACAAAATGATAATGTGAGAATTCAGAATTGTGAAATTATTTCAAAATAATTTGTCATTCGTAAATATCTTATATCATATCACTTCATAATACACACATATCAAAATTAATGACAAAGTAAAGAAACTGCACTACAGTAAAATTACAGTTCACAAATATAACACACCAACAATAGCAGAACTAAAACTGTAAAAACAAAAAACCATGAAAATGAAACATTGAATTGAACTATTGAACACTTGACTTGACTTTGACTTACAAATATAAACAAACTCTTACTCTACCGTTGAGTTGCTATTTTGTACTGTTTATGTTTTCATGAACATAAGTATGAATCTGAATGAAAATCATAAATCACGCTCAACGTTCGGAAAGCACAAAAAGTGCAGTCTAATAATTAGAGTACTGCCAAAAATAATTATTTTTAAACATTGTCGAATATTAGAATGAATTACCTTTTCTAGTTTCAGAGGAAATGAATGAACGGAAAATGTCGATAAGAGATTTTGAAGGCGGGATCAAGCAGTTAATTGTCTCTCCCCTCAACCATTCCTATAGTTTTGATTCGCCCGTTAAAGGAATTTCCGCTGTCAAGAAAATTCTTCTTATAAGAAAACTGATCCAAAGCGCTTCTAAAATTCCTCCCCCAATTGATTTCTTCACAATAAGCGGACAATTTAAATTGTGGTTTTGGCGCTTTAGTTCAACCAGATTTCAGCATGCTCTATGGCTCCACTCTATGACTCCTTTTCAGCACAGTATTCTCTATGGTTTATCTGAAAATTCTGAAAATCGTAAAGCTTAAACGGCTATTTAAACCTTTCATTTTCCTCATATCCATATTTATTATAAGCGCAACAGGCTATGTTACCTCGATTTACAACATTTTCTATTTTATAGTTCATAAAATTATTTATGACTATTACTATTCAAAAAATACTTGGTGCCAATTTTGGCATTTGGATAATTTCATGATACCCCATAGAAAATAGTACGGGGCATCGTAGGAATCATAGAAGTGCATTTACTCAATGGCTTTCTTTTCATATCACGCACTCTCATTTTCTTCTTTCTTGCTATTTCACGCTTTTCACCCTGCCCTTCCCTGTCACCTGTGTATGCCCGTTTTTCCTTCCCGAGTGTGTGCGTCACTGCGTCACTGTCTGCCACTCACTGGCCATGTTCACTTTGTCCACTCAGTCGTCCTGTGGTGCGTGCCGCTGCAGTGTGATTTTAAAGACTCAAGTTATTTCCATTGTTTTTGTTTTTATCATAATTTTTTGACATTGCTGATTGATTATGTGACTTATGATATTATGGCGTTAACTTATGATATTATGGCGTTACTTCGATTCTATGATACCCTGCTCTGTGTTATACCTGCTGAATATTTGTCTAGAATCTATTCTATACCCTATATCTTAATTGTTGCATCATTATGTTTCATTAGTAGAATTACAATTTAGTCTTGTAATTTGTAAACGTATTGTGATTGTGATTTAGGGAAAATATAAAATAATCTAGCTAGATGTATCTAACTGTATTATGGTTTCACGCAAAGATTGATCGTATCTAATAGCACATAGCAGCAAAAATTTGAAGGAGGTATAACAGCAAAAATTGCCATTTTTCGTCGTTTAACATGTGAAGGTTCTGTCCGCCCGAACTGGCTCGTGTAAAAGGGATTTGGATATCATCACTACGAGCCAGTTCGGGCGGACAGAACCTTCACATGTTAAACGACGAAAAATGGCAATTACCATAGAAATGTATTGGTTACAGATACCTCCTGTGCAAATTTTTTGCTGTATCCTTTCTATGCTATGTGTCTTTTAGATGGGGATCACCTTTAGATAAAAGGACAATATAAAACTATAACTAGATAATATTATTATTATGCTTGATTTTACTCTTGATTTGCTGGCAATTGGGTATAGATTCTAGACAAGCTGAATATGACTGCAATACAATAACTGTTGTCTAGAACCTATACCTATTTGCTGGCAAATGGGTCTAGAGAGGTTCCCTCAAAAAAAGTGCATCAGATTTGTAATGATATTCATTACAAATTGTTGATGGCCGATGCGGAAATGAGGGGAGACGGCCAAAATATCCATGGTTATTATAATAAATAATAAATCTGAACACAGTATTTTCATTTCAAAATTTTATATGATTTTCATAAACATTCTCAGGGGGAATATTTATTGCAACATTTGACTTCTGCATTACAGTAGATTGATATCAGTATAATGACGGCTTGAGCCGAAGAACGATGTATGTTAGAATAATATCCAATATTCATTTTACAATAGTAACTGTAAACAAACTAAATATCCGATAGTAACTTCACAACGCACCCGACAACTGAATAATAATGTTAGTAATTGAATGGGATAGTGCAAAAAGTGCAAAAACAATCAAAATTTTATTTGGAAATCTATAAAACGGTTGAAATATTTTCAAAGTAAGTCTCCGACAGTCGACTGGCTAACAAAGAATTTAAACCGTTTTTAAATGCCTTGAAAGCCATTTTAGCCGACCAGCCGGCTGGTCACCGACTGAACATTATTCCCAAGTCAAGGTAGGGTCCAAAGTGGCTGAATTTAGTCAGCGGGATATATTGTTTCGCCCGTTTTCTTCTACCCCGTTTCCTCCAAGATGCCACATAACCTATTATCCTAATATGCCTCCCGTAACTATTTTAGCCTCTTTTCTAACGTAATAAAAAATAAACATAGCTAACAAATAACATTATTTTTTATTACATCAGTTTCAAAAGGAGGTAAAAATAGTGACGGGAGGCAATGTATACTATTTATTTATTGCAACATTTGACTTCTCCATTACAGTAGTTTGATATTAGAATATATTACATACCTTTCAGCATATCATATTATTACCACCCTTCTAAGCTACACTTATCTTATCATATGACACTGCTCCACTCTATGAATAGTACAAGTTATAATTGAGTTTGAGAGTTCTAAAAGTACACTTTTCAGTAACAATCTCTGTCTCTAATGGAGACAACAAAGTGTCACTATTGTCACCCAAGAGCAATACCCGACAGTCTTTAAATAATCAAACACATTTAGCCGCTGTCCAAGTTACTAGCCGATTTTAGTCGCTGTCCAATTTACTAGCCAATTTTAGTTGCTGTACAATTTATTAGGCAATTTAATTGGACAACTGGTAAAAATGGTTTTGGTCGGATAAAATTGAACGCCAAATGTGGCTTTAATGTCCCCTGTTAACTATAGCTAAGCAAATAGGGTGGCACTGGCGCTGTAAATCACTTTAAAAAGAATAAAACTCGCTGAAAAAAGGAGTAATATTGCAGTGACTTGCAATATTGATGATGTATAACCGAAAAATCTACCCTAACTAAGTCCTTTAGTATGCCTCATGATATGCTAAGATATGCAATATAATATACTGATATCAAACTACGGTAATGCAGAAGTCAAATGTTGCAATAAATATTCCCCCTGAGAATGTTTATGAAAATCATATAAAATTTTGAAATGAAAATACTGTGTTCAGATTTATTATTTATTATAATAACCATGGATATTTTGGCCGTCTCCCCTCATTTCCGCATCGGCCATCAACAATTTGTAATGAATATCATTACAAACCTGATGCACTTTTTTAGAGGGAACCTCTCTAGACCCATTTGCCAGCAAATGGGTATAGATTCTAGACAACAATAACTGTGCTCTGTGTGTGTTGACGACGGTTCGACCACAGAAAATCTGATTTTCAAATCGGGCCGGTCGGTACCACCTTTTTTCGTCTAACGACCACTATCGCTATTATTATTGTACCATTCTTGAACTCGGTTTGGAGAAGGGCTTACACGTCATACAGGCAGATGACAAAAGGCTGTTTTTTGTTTTTGTCACAGCACAAAGGTTTTTGGAATTTTGAGTAAAAATCCTTATTCATGATTCCCATTCAGTCAAGGATTTTGACCAAGAGGAATACAATAAAATTCCTAAAAACATCGATAGCTCAATCTATCAGTGTTGCCTAGGCTGACCATCCGTCCCGTTTTTGGTGACCTGTCCCGGCGTTCCGAAAGTGTCCCGTTTTCAGAAACGCGTCCCGTTTTTTAGAAAAAATTGAGTAGTACCTAATTTAATGACTACGAACAAAAAAGGAAAATTTTGACTAAAAATAAAATTTTAATTAATGGCGCGATTAATGGTAAAACTTGAGCAATCTACTGTACATATTGACTTTTCACAGCAAAAGACCTGACATTTTCATCACAATTGTTTGGAAACTTTAAGCCGTTTTAGGGAAAAATACCTGAAAATAAACGCTCATCGTACGATTAAAAGGAAATTGGAAATTGTAGACCATTTTTGGCAAGCAAAACTTTAAAATTAACCAGCTTCGCGCGATAATAAGATTTTTTGTATATTTTCAGCAAAAAGGCGTTAAAACTAACGCGCTTCGCGCGATTATAATTGTCTTATAAGGTTGTTTTCGGCAATAATAGCTTAAAATTATCGTGCTTCGCGCGATTATATGTAATTTTTTAAAATGTTGGGCAAAAGTATCTTAAAATTAAAGCGCTTCAGGATGATATTCTTAATATACATATGGTTTAATGGCATTACCCCCTTCGAAATCGACTTCTAAATACAATACTGTATAGGGTCCCGTTTTCCCTTCGTCAAATTATGGTCAGCCTAGTGTTGCCCCGATGCATCGGCCTGCCGATGAGGCCATTTATTACCAATTACCAATGCATCGGTATTGGCCATTTTCAAATTCCAGAATCGTCCTCTAGGCCGATTCTTTAGCCGATGCGACCCAGATCTAAAACCTACAACAAGCCGTAACAGAAGCTCGCCTGAATAAAGGGGATCGTGTACACATTTTTGGTAGAATAATAGTAGAAAAAATATATTTTGATTATTAAAGTTAACAGTTAAAGTATTGACTGTAAAATCAAAATAAATTCAAAAATAGTTTATATTTGACTATCATAATGAACAGAAATGAAATGCAGATTAATAGATTAAAATTTAACACCTCATGTACAATAATAAATTAATATTGTATACAAAATGAAATCTTCATACTTTGTTTTGTTAAACAAAAGCACATTCAAATATTCAATATTCCATTTAATCTTTAGTACCCTCGTTTTTCGGCAACTGGAAGCAGTTTTATAAATAAAAATCGTATTATTGCCCTTACTATTGAAAAGTGGCTGTTTTAGAAAACTCTCAAATGTTATTAGTATTGTGGAAAGGTTTATTACGACTATAAAATTACCTATTAAAAGCAAGCAGAATAAAATGGACAATTTGTGGTAGAATATTTTTACCAATAATTTGGCAATTAATACTCTAATGCATGTTATTTAATAGTGTTGCCCCGATGCGGAGATTTTGCCGCATCGGCGTTCCCGATGCATCGGCCATTTTCATTTGGCCGATACCGATGCAAGGCCGATGCATCAGCTGATGTGGCGAAACTTGATACGCAGAAAAATTAAATTTTAATTTAATATACAGACAGTGGGCATCGATCGCTTTGAGTAGCTAACACTTGACTAAAAATTTAAAAGCCGCAAATAAGTCAAGCAAACTTCAAAATTTATCTTTTGTACGAAAAGCAGCGAAGTAAAGTTGTTTTGCTTCAGTGGGCTATAGAGATAATTATTTGAAACAACATGGCATCTCCAGATAGGGGTAGAAGTTTAAAGTTTTAAATATAGTAATGCGGAGTTTATCATGTTTTATGCGCGTTTTGCAATTTTATTTACTTTGTCTATGCAAAGTCAACTACTTATGCTAAAATATAAAATCTTCATTGTAACATTGATAACGATGAATCGGTAATAGACGGAAATGGCCGCATCGGCAACACTATTATTTAAGAGCAGAGATTCATGTTTGGGAAGCTAAGCAGTTTATTTTGGTCTGCGTTTTGAAACCATTTCTACTATTTCAACACATTTTCAATAAAAGCGACATTATTCCAATTAATAGTAACACTATAGTAAAGATTAAATAACGTATTTTTTGAGCTGTTATTTTCGAACCGTTGGAGATATTTCGTCAACAATCAATAGGGATCGTCACAAACCCATAGACGAGGTTTTTTGCTAAGTTTTGTCAAATTCCTTCAATTCTTTGGGAAGTTATCGTGGGGAGGAACTTAGGGTAGTGTCATCGCGCGGATGGGCAGACTGTGCGATTCTATTCTATACTTATACAGCTCGTCAGGCGAGCTAAAATTATTGTTCCTTGCGAAATGCGGGAATAATCCTTGACTTAGGGAATTATGAAAATCAACTCCTGTAGCTCTAGACGAAGGATGAATCTTCAGATGTTTGAGGATAGGATGAAAAGTAGTCTAAACAGTTATCTTTGCTAAGCCCAGCTGTGACAATTTGTTAGGTCGTATTTTTGGAGGTTTTCGTCCCTCATTTGTAACAGAAGGAATATATCATGGCTTTCATCAACAGAAGCAGATTGATGTTAAAAAATTTTCATTTTCACCACAACTACAACCACGGAAAGAATTTTGTAGCCTTTAGTACCTCTAAAATTTTCAGCAATGACGTTTTCGTACTAAGTGCAGTAAGAACACCAATAGGAAGTTTTCGCAGTGCGTTGTCTTCTTTATCTGCCCCATCTCTCGGATCTATAGCCATAAAGGTATAAATGGTTGAGTTTCTTATTATAAGTCTCTGGTGGATGGGCTACCTCACTAAGGAATAATCAATCACTGAAGGTAACGTGCATGTACAGTCAAATGCAGTGGTGGGACATCTATCGAGCACAATAACGATGAATTATTCCTTAGTGAGGTCGCCCATTCACCAGAGACTTATAATAAGAAACTCAACCATTAAACTGCATAAAACCTAGTTAAAGTTTTTATACTCTTACCAACTTTTCGCTTCACGTTGTGAGACGTTGATAAGAGTTAAGACTGTGGCCCAAAATTTTGGCTCCGGGAGACAAAATCTGCCTCCAACTTGTTCTCGACTTTCCCGTTGTAGTGGCGTTGTGACGAGAATAGTAAAGGAACCCACTTATCGCTAACTAGATCTAGCGTTTATTTTCAAAAACAAAGTCACCTTGTTTAGTAGTCTGGGGTCGGAGTCGGAATTTAGCACCTTGCACCAGCACCTTGCACATTATCCCCTCAACAACCTCTTAGCATAAATGGGGTCACCAAAGTATGATAATACACCGATTTGATACCTTTGGTACCTACAGTGTACAATTTTATGCTAAGGGGAAGGAGAGGGATTTTAAATAAAAGTTAGTTAGTAGCTAAGGTGATTTTCAAAAATTTGACTCCGACTCTTGATTCTCTTATTATGAAATAATAAGAATAGAATACAGGAAGTCTTGATTACTTGTTTAGCGGGATTTTAAATATCGCTAGGTCAGTCTCCTGACTACATAAAACCTAGTCTGGAGTTAGTCTGGGGTCTTTTCCCTCATTTTTCATTTTTCCCTCATTTTCCCCTCCCTTTCTTTTCAGAATAAATTGGCCAACTAAAGTATTCTTCTATAGTGATTATCCCTAAAAAAAGCGCTGTTTATAGACCGATTTCTAATGCCGCCCCACAGGACTCATCAGTCTGCCCCTCGTTGTTATATTATATACCTATACTTTATATAGCATTGCTTTACTTCCACACTGCATTCTGCAATCAAGACAAAAGGTTATAAGTTACAACCTGAACGACAGACTCATGACAAAATCAAAATTTATTAATGTTGACTATGAAAATCAACAGAAAATCAAAATTGATTAATGTTGACTTTGAAAAGCAACAGAAAATCAAACTTTATTAATGTTGACTATAAAAATCAACAGAAAATCAAAACTGATTAATGTTGGCTATCAAAATGAAAAGCAATTCGAAAAATATAAACTTAACTATCTATTTGCATATAAATGCGAAATAGATTTATTTCCGTACTATAATAGGTATTTTCCGGTTTTATTTACTTCATTATAAAATCTTAAATTTGGTCGAAGCGGCATTTAATATTTTGTACTATCCCGCTAACAATCCATAGGAAGCACATTTGAACTTTTAATGTCCATTTAATGCCACATTTTCATTTTGACTATCAAAATGAAGACAAAGTGAGCGCGCGGCATCTCAGCAACCTATGGACCAATGTGGCCCATTTTCAATAGGCTTTGTCCTTTGGTCATAGGCAATGTTTTTGACAAGTTTGATCAAAATCGGTCAATGCGTTCGAAAGTTATCGTGGTAACAGACGAACGGACGGACTGTGCGATTCTATAAGCTGCCTTATCAGGCGAGCTAAAAATGTAAATTTTACAAGATTTTGTCGTTTTAGCTCGCCTGAATAAGGCAGCTTATAGAACCGCACAGTCTGTCCGTACGTCCGTCCGTCCGTCCGTACCCACGATAACTTTCGAAAGCAATGATGGATATTGACCAAACTTGGCATAAACTATGCCTATGGACTGGTGACGAACCCTATTGATTTTGGTTCAAATCGGTCCATAAGTTGCTGAGATACCGCGCGCTCACTTTGTCTTTATTTGATAGTCAAAGCAGAAAATGGGCCATAAAAATTTCAATTGTGTTTCCTATTAATTGTTAGCGAGATAGTATAAAATATTTAACTCTGCTTCGACCATATTTAAGATTTTATAATAAAGCAAATTAAATAGGAAAATAACTATTATACGATTGAAAAAAATCTTTCGCATAACTTTCGAATGCAATGACGGATATTAATTAAACTTGGTAAAAACCATACCTATGGGCTGGTGACGATCTCTATTGATTTCGGGCAAATCGCTCCATTAGTTGCTGAGATGCCGTGCGCTCACATTGTCTTCATTTTGATAGTCAAAGTGAAAAATGGGCATTAAAAAGTTAAATTGCGCTTCCTATAAATTGTTAGAATGATAGTATAAAATATTTCACTCCGTTTCTACCAAATTTATTTTGAATTTATGTTTCATCGATTTTGATTTTGTATTGATTTTGATAGTAAAGATTAATCAAATTTGATTTACTGTTGATTTTGATATTCAACATTAATCAATTTTGATTTTCTGCTGATTTTCATAGTCAACAATTATCTATTTTGATTTTCTGTTGATTTTTCAAATGATATAGGTTCGTTTCCTTATAATATCAATGTCTGAATTTTTAATATGTCGTAGCTACATATATAAAGACTCAATTCTGAAAGCTTGATCAAAATCCATACGTTCGGTTTTGTGTTACGTGCGACTTTTCCTCTACCAAAATGTGTACACGACACGGTAACCTTTACTCAGGCGAGCTTCTGTTACGGCTTGCTGTAGGTTTTTAATTTTTTCTCACCCTTCGTTTCTTTAGTCTGTTTTAGCTCGCCTGAAAAAGCGAGCTTATAGAACCGCACAGTCTGTCCGTACGTCCGTACGTCTGTACGTCCGAACGTCCGTCGCCACGATAACTTTCAAAAGCAATGACGGATATTGACCAAACTTGGCAAAAACAATGCCTACGATCCCTATTGAATTGGGGGTAAATCGGACCATTGGTTGCTGAGATAACGCGCGCTCACTTTGTCTTCATTTTGATAGTCAAAGTGAAAATTTGGCATTAAATGGGCATTAAAAAGTTCAATGGCGTTTCCTATAAATTGTTAGCGTGATAGTATAAAACATTTAAATCCGCTTCTACCAAATTTGAGATTTTATAATAAAGGAAATTAAACCGGAAAATAACTATTATACGATGGAAAAAAATCTATTTTGGATTTTTATTCAATTTTATAGTCAAATCTCTATTTTTTGTGTTCCTTTAAATTTAAATAATCATTATTAACCGAATTTAATTTTCTGTTGATTTTAATACTCATAATCAATCAAGATTGAATATCTGTTACTTTTCATGGTCAAAATTGATCAATTTTGATTTTTTGTTGATTTTCATTGTCTACATTAATGCATTATGATTTTCTGTTGATTTTTATAATCAACATTAATCAATTTTGATTTTCTGTTGGTTTTTATATTGAATTATGAATTAAATAATTTAGTTTGGATTACTGCTTACTTTAATAATCAAAATAAATTTATTTCTATTATTATTACAACCAAAATGTGCACACGGTCCCTTTTACTCAGGCGAGCTTATGTTACGGCTTGCTGTAGGTTTTGTGTTACAATTGTGTCCATAATTTTAATTCTGACTCTGATTAATTCTGAATTTTTTAATTTAATTTTGATTCTGAGCTCTTTCAGATGCTACTATTTTAGTCTTAATACAGTTAGTTACCTACTGCAGAATTATTAAGAGTTAAAGTTAAAATTCCGGTTCATTCTGGACCACCCTGTGTAGTACTCAAAAAATATTTGGCAACAATGGGGTTACTAGAGGTCATCATTCGGATTTTTATAAAGCGACAGTAGGCACTCGTGAATATTTATAAGGGACAAATCGTACCATTGCCTTTGCCAACAATCGGTTAATGGGCAAAAAACGTCCCCTATAGATATTCATTCAAGTACTATGTGGCCATAGTCACAATACCTACACACGTTGTGATTCCGCTTGTACCACCGTGATTGTGATTCCGTGCCTCAAAAACTTAAGAGGTTACGTGGCGGACGAAGTAGGCAAGCACAGCTTGTACCGCTGTTACCGCGCATCGGGACCTTTCAGATAAGAGGTTACGTGGCGGACGGAGTAGGCAAGTACTACTTGTACCGCTGATCCGTACATCGGAACCAACATGCTAGGCAAATAAGGGTATAGATTCTAGACTAATCTACTATTATTATTACGTCAATTAATCATCTAGTCTGGACTGGACTTGTGCCTTGGCCTTATGCAAATGAACTGATGATTATAAGTTGCTATTATTATAGGGAGCGGTTAGTAAAAGCGGAGTCGACCCAAACCACGTCCAGGAGGTGTATATGGGAAATGTTTGTCAAGCAGCTTTAGGACAAGCTCCAGCTCGACAAGCCACATTGTTCGCAGGTTAGATTAGAGAAGCAAGAAGTAATTCTAATGAATAAAAGACAATCTATTAAGGAGGCTCTCCACAGTCCATAGCAACCACATGGGCCTATCTAAATGCGTGTTAAAAATGTTTTGCATCTGGTCTTCCGAAGGATAATCCCCATTTTTATGGGACTTAAATTTTTGGAATTCTGGACTATCGAGGAACACACGAGGTTTTCTGGATTTTTGATATCATGGCTTTAAATGGTGAAAAAAATCACACTCCAAAAAAAATTAATCAGTTTTAGTTTTTATAAAATGTTGATTTTTTTGCACCATTTAAAGCAATATCAAAAATCCAGAAACCCTCATGTGTTCCTCGATAGTCCAGGATTCCAAAAATTTAAGTCTCATAAAAATCGGGCTTATCCTTCGGGAGGAATAAAGCCCGATGTAAAACATTTTTTAACACGCATTTAGATAGACCAGTATGGTTGCTATGCAGGCGTGGAGAGCCTTCTGGCTCATAATCAAGCACGTATCCAGAGGGGGGGCCGGGGGGGTCCGGGCCCCCCCCCCCCCTAAGCTTCCAAAAAAGGCGATTTTTTTGTGAAAAAAAGGATAAAAATCCAAAAAAATTTCGCGCTTCGCGCGAATATGCCATAATTTTGCTAATATATTTTGGTGTGCCCCCCCTAGGCCAAATTCCTGGATACGTGCTTGCTCATAATGACTCGACTCTCACTCTCACGCTCTCTCTCTCTCACGCTCGAGTCATTAAAAATATGGGCCTTAGGGTGGGAGTGTTTATTAAAAATATGGGCCTTACACTGTTTAAAATTCCATGGTTTTTTCTAGGTTTATGTTGTCTTGTGATTATGTGATCTAGATCTAATCCAAGGCAAATAGACTGATTACCGCCCCCTCCTCCCCCTCCCCCCAGTTTATTTGCCTTGATCTAATCAAAGAATAATAAAATGGGTTTTCAGGACTTTCCAAATCAATACCATGTACTACAGTTAACAAAGTATGTGCCTCTGGAATGAAGTCGATTATGTTGGCAGCACAGAATTTAAAATGTGGGGATCAAGACGTTATGGTTGCTGGTGGCTTTGAGTCCATGTCAAATGTTCCTTTTTACATGAAGCGTGGAGACTCCCCCTATGGCGGAGTACTTCTCCAGGTAAAAAAGTCTTTATTTTTAATTTTCATTCTGTGTTTATTACACACATAATAAATATGCATTCTACAGATACATCTATTATTTGTTTAATTTTAAGGACGGAATAGTTTTCGATGGTTTAACTGATGTCTACAATAAAATCCACATGGGAAACTGTGCAGAAAATACTGCAAAAAAGATGAGCATCTCCAGAGAAGAGCAAGATACTTATGGTATGAACAGTTACAAAAAAAGTGCTGCTGCTTATGCCGATGGGGCTTTCAAAAGCGAAATAGTCCCTGTAACTATAATACAGAAAAAGAAGCCTGAAGTTGTAATTGTAGAGGACGAAGAGTACAAAAGAGTGGACTTCAATAAGTTTACAAAGTTGGCAACGGTTTTTCAGGTATTTATAAGCTTTCAAATAGTACTTAAAATAGCAGGGGGAAAACTTCATGATGGTTAAAAAAATTTAAATGTTGCTATTTATCTCTAGAAGGACGGTGGGACAGTCACTGCGGGTAATGCTTCAACATTAAACGACGGGGCTGCAGCCCTAGTTCTTGCCTCGGACAAAGCAGTTCAAAGATCAGGAGCAAAGCCTATTGCCAGAATAATTGGATATTACGACGCTGCTACCGATCCTATCGATTTCCCTATTGCTCCTGCTTTTGCTATTCCAAAAGTATGGTTTTTGAGATAGTATTTAAACTATTATGTGCTTAGCTATTAATCAATTTAATTATTTTTCATATGTTGGAAAAATGTGGTCAATTTAATTATTTTTCAGTTATTGGAAAAATGTGGAATAAAGAAAGAAGATGTAGCCTTATGGGAGATAAATGAAGCCTTCAGTGTTGTGGTTCTAGCCAATATAAAAATGCTGGATATAGACTCTCAAAAAGTCAATGTGCATGGTGGAGCTGTCTCACTGGGTCATCCCATTGGGTAAACTATTCAACAAAAATGGGTTGACGATAAAAATTTAAAACTTGTTTTATAATTGTGTTTAGAATGTCCGGCGCCAGAATCGTGGTTCATTTATGTCACGCCTTGAAAGCCGGTGAATATGGAGTGGCATCAATATGCAATGGAGGAGGTGGGGCGTCGTCAATTTTAATTCAGAAGTTGTGAACTCCCTGATGGGGGAGATTGATAAAGCGAGTATTATATATCTACTATACTTTTACTGATGCAATAATGTACATTCTTGTGGTACAAATCACAGACGTTATATTAACATAGATTTTATGGACTGCGGGTTTGAGCGCAGTGAAAGAGATACTAATTGACAAAGTTGTAACCTCTCTACTAGATTTATAAAAATGCGAGTTACAAATGGTAATATAAAAAAGATGTGAATTTGCCCCGCATTTACTGGGTTTTTTTCTTTTAAAGAACTATTTTACTGGAATTTATTTTAACTTTGGAATGTAACGACTTAGGTGCCAAATGCCAATTTACATTACATCAGAATAAACATATCTGTAATCTGAGTTAATAACCCTAATCCAAGCTTATGTATTGTAAATTGTAAGGATAAGGTCAATAAATAAATGAAAAAATTAAAATGCTAACAACTGATAAGCAACATACAAATGCCAAAACATGTTGGTTAGGTTGGTGTACGCATTGGCATTATATTTTGTGGTAATTGGAATCATTATCAAATCATACGACTAATAGATGTGGAAGAAATTAAGGATATAGGGATTGCTTTGCAGATCCATGTTGTGGTCTGTATAAGTTTATATATTTTAATATACTTCTATTATCCTTGCATTCTAATAGTATAATCTATTGTCAGTTGAATATACATAATATATCATAAATGACAAGTTATATAACATTTCTGGTCACATCAGGGACCTAGATATGTTATAGTTATATTTTAATTGTATGTCCATCTATTTACGTTACGTATTTTACGAATATAATATAGTTATCAAACTACCTACTCATAAGCACTTACAAAATAGATGTACTTCTTGTAAGCATGTGAAGCATTACTTATTTCAATACACTTTTATCTAAGGCGAATGACTCTTGATTCCGATTACTCTACCCTATCCTAATTCATAATCCTCCTATCTGTAGCACAATAATGAGTCACAGTCATACACATACACGCAAACGCCAATAAATGTTCAGTTAATATCTGAACTTTGGACAGTTTGATTGAACACACAATGCAGAGTATTGTACTTCATTTATAAAGTGTCGAAGGAGTACGTAGTATTTTGTAAGCTGATGTTCCTTCCGATTTGTTGAGTGCCAACTAATTTATTTATTAGTAAACTGGATGGAAAGGCTGGCTGGAGTATCGGAATACCCTATTAGATTAATATTATAGTCATGGCATTGTCATTCCCACAGAAAAATGACTCGCTGGCAAATTAAGGCTCACGTCTCCAACGTCACGGGACATGACCTCGACTATCAAATTAGCCTTTAACTTTTTTTCGGAAACCGGATATAACTCCGAGAATACTGGTCGTAGAAAGACAAGGTTTGTCTCTAAAATCGTAGAAAATCCTGGCCTAGGGCTGCTACTCGGCATTTCTTGATATTCATCTCCGATTTCGAGATATTAACGTTTTAACTCGTTCTACTTCTCTAAGCAAAAACCGGGAAAAATGGGACATTGATCCCAATTCTCCCCAAAAGCAGTGGAATTCAATCGATTTCAATCGAAATCACATTATTGGACCGAATTTCTAACCCACAATTCACGTGCTATTTTGCGGTTGATGAGGAATTGGCAGATTTTACATGCATTGAAAGTATTAGCGAATTCTTAACCCTAGAATACAATAAACATTGGCAACCAACATTATTAAATTATGACACATACGTACTAGTCCCACTAGGGCCAATATTTCATTAGCCTGCTAACAGAGAGGTTGTGGTACCCGTGATTTACACTGTCCTAGCTGTAATTAGGTCTCATTTTCATTCGTATTTTCCTAGCTTTAATAGGTTCATAAAATTCATAATTAACTACAATTTGAAATAACCTAAGAATGCATTTGTGACAAAAATATAATTCAAAAAAATATGAGAAAGCAAAGTCAGAAGATCCCAGCTGGGGGTAGGGCTATCTTATGCATTATAGGGTTAAGTAAGTACCTATTGTAGATAGCTCTGCTGGCAAGAAAAAGGTATACTTCACAACCGTTCACGGCTATTGGAAATGAGAATCGTTCTGAAAATGTCAAAAAATTTCGCGCGGATGTATACCGGGTGGCGCAGAATGATGTATACATGAACTTTGACCTTTAATAACTGACGATGGGTTTGGTGTATTTCAATGCTATGCAGACCATGTGAAAGAGCATGCGTTTTTTAGTGAGATTCTGAATTTGAAGACCCTCCATCACCAGACACCGACGTAATCGCTCCAACACTGACCGACCTGAATTTTTGTAATATTCCTGATTTATTTCCCATTTCCGTAACGATGCATGCGCTTAGTTGCATCAATGTTGTTGACTTTTCGGCATGGGCATTATCCTCAACGATTCCCTAAAGACTGAAATCACATGGTGTTAAGTCCGGTGATCTTGGTGGCCATGAAACCTATCCTCCCCTACTGATGCATCTGTCATGCAGGGAAGTGGGTATCAAACAATTCCCTAATCCTAACATCAAGCCTGAAATGCGCCGGTGCCCAATCTGCCCCATCATCATTCACCCATTAAGTCTTTTTTCTGTCCAATGACTTAATTGGCCAGCTATTCAAGTAATTCCAAATCACAGTCGTTTAAAATCGTTTAGCAATTAAGCAATTTAGGCTTGATGTTAGGAAATGGTTTGATGCCCACTTCCCTGAAAGATGGGTCGGTTGGAGAGAATCGGTTTCATGGCCACCGAGATCACCGGACTTAACACCATGTGATTTCAGTCTTTGGGGAATCGTCGAGGATAATGTCCATGCTGAAAAGTTAACAACATTGATGCAACTACGCGCATGCATCGTTACGGAAATGGGAAATAAATCAGGAATATTACAAAAATTCAGGTCGGTCAGTGCTGAAGCGATTACGCCGGTGTCTGGTGATGGAGGGTTTTCAAATTCAGAAATCTCACTAAAAAACGCATGCTCTTTCACATGGTGTGCATAACATTGAAATACATCAAACCGATCGTCAGTTATTAAAGGTCAAAGTTCATGTATACATCATTCTGCGCCACCCTGTATATTTACACTTTTTCTATGATTTCTTAAGTTAATTTCGATAAAAAGGAGACACATAGTTGCTAGTTGGCTAAGTGCCATCGCTCCGGAATTGTTTGTGATGTTGTACAGGGCCTCGCGGGTCCCTAGGCCGCCTCTGTCCAAATCTTATAGGGCTTTCAGAATATTATGCTCACACCACAGCTCACCATTGCTGTGAGTCATACCTGACGTTATAGATCATTTTAGATTTTTAATGGGTCCATCGTCCATGTCCTACTCATGTCCTACAAGGTGTCATCGTGGATTAATATCTCTATATATAATCGCAGACTTGAAAAATTTACCTGTCTATATATATTTATATATATATATATATGTATGTACGTGTGGTAGGGAGAACCTAGGGAACCTGCATATATTACGTAAAGCAAAACCCCCTCCCACATGTGTAACGCAAGTGCTGACTGCAACACTTTTGGGTATCCCCTCCTCCCATCAACTGCACACGGAATATATGCAGGCTCCTTATAAGCAAAAAAAGTAAAATGCGCAAGCCCAATTCCTCTAAACCAACGAAATGAGTCGTTTCATAGTATTGTTATAACATCTAAATGATAATAGTTTACACAAGAAGGTTGAATGGTGACTGGGGATCGAATGGAAATGATTAGCGAAAGGGAACATTTCGTAATGATCGTAATGTTGAATGTGCGTATTAAATAGCATTTCAAAACTTCTAACCCAAATTGGTTCTGCTATAATATCGAAAAACTTATTCAACATTTTTTAATAGAGCTAGGTTTACTTTTTACTACCTTCTTAATTCCTTTGTGCCAGTTGGGATATCTTTTTGTAGAATTAAATAACAGCACTGGGTAATTAACTATTCTTTAAAAATATTTATTCGTAAGTTGTACTCATGGGATTTGAACGTTTTTCCAAAATCCTAGAGGGAATCTTATTTTTTCGATTTTAAAAGTTTTGGTAACTTTGTGGGAGTTTTTTCGGAAATAGTCTTTCATTGTTCCCTATATTTGATGCTACTATCTACAGTTATTATTTTGGTGTAGGAAATTCCTTTTTATCAGGAAGTTGGGGCTGCAGCTAATTTTTCCAACCACTGTAGAAAATAAAGGTGTATTAATTTAAATGTACCCTGCTGAATTTCTCTTGAGTGCTAGATTTGCCCCCTTAGCTGGGTTCACTAGTAATATTATATGGGCTTTCAACTCGTTTTTTTTTGTTTTCCCACAATTTTCTTTCACATCTGAAAACTATGAAACCTGGATTATGATGAACACCTCTTTATATATTCTTCATCAAACCAATCAAGCGTAATAAAACCGAGTTTGACCGAAGAGAATGACAACTTTCCATTTGCTTAAAGATAAAGATGTTGTTCGGCTTTATCACTTTTGTAAGTTCAATGATATGGAGTTAGGACACACTGCATCAAATACATATCGTATCTAAACATAGTAAATAGATAACTATATGTGCATGCACTGTAAAAGTGTAAAATACTAATGCACTAGTACCTATATATTACAATATATACCATATAAGTTGTATAATGTCTAAATCAACATAACATTATAGTAAAATAATAACTTCTCAATTTTCTTAAAATCTGGAGTAGACATATAAATACTCAACCCATTAAATGAAAAAAATGATGAATATACCAACATTGCATTTCATTTACTGCTACACTGTCAGACTACGCACACGAACGAAACAAACGCCAGGACAAATGCACATTTCTTTCACCGACCTTTGACACAGATAATCACTACAACAAATAGTTGAGAAAAGTTAAACTATACATAGTGACGAAATGGTGGTGGGACAGAAACTTGGATTTATTGGCGCCGGTCAAATGGCCAAGGCCATCGGATTCTCCTTAGTTAACAAAGGTTCTTAATCTCACAATCACAATGCCTTAGATCCATAGGAAGAAAATGGTTTCCTAAAAGGCCAAGCGATATTAACGTAATTTTAATATTTAAAAAGAGCCTAAATTTTTAATTTCATATTCATGCAACTTATCCGTTGAAATCTCGATATAAATCAATCCTCACCGAAACTTGATTTTGTATATAATACTATATAACAACAACAAAGCTGACATGACAGTGAGTAGGCTCTTTTTTGACGAAAGGTATATAAAATTATAATAATCAAGCGCTGAAACTTTTTGGCCATTTGAGAAAAAGGTTTCTTTTATGGATTTTGGAAGGGGGCTTTAAGCCTGGCAAACCTTATTATATTCCCATCAATACTTCTATGTTCTATGAACTTTTTTACTATCCCAGTAAGATCAGTTGATGCAATCTCTCCTATAGTAATACAATTTAGCAGTGGTTTTCAAATGCTTGCCTCACAAAAATGATATTCGGCCTGCCGTAAATTAAAAAAATTCTAAGTCTCGTTTTCTTTAAAATATAAATGTTGTTTTTGGTTACTTTGCAGTACAGGAAAATAAACTACGGCATGCCGAATTCTTACTGCAATTTTGTACCGCTCTGTTGAGTATTTGTCCATTCATTTTCGCCAGAATTTTTCCTAATATTCGTTTCGTTGTCACATATAAAACTAGTAGAATACCTATCATAGTACTAGTGCAATAATAAGATTGTCTCATTACAATTACTAATCTTTAGGTTTGTTATCCGCTTCCAACATCATTGTAAGCAGTCCAGAAGTTGTTCATTTAGAAGAGTGGAAGACCATTGGATGCACCACTACCAAACAAAACTGTAATAAAACCCTTTTCACCCTTATTTCGGAATGAAGTCCCAAGATATATGCACAGTCGAGAAAGTTTTAATGATGTATAACATTTCTAGTGTAAAAAAATACATGATACTACACTTTTATAACATTTAGCATTCTTTGTATATACCATACCTATGTAATTCATCTAAAAATAATGTATGGCATGCCCATCATTATACACTGCTAGTGTTTGAGTGGAATTTTCTTATTCGCTTAGAGTAAAAAGCTGATAAGAAATAATCCCGTGTACCCTCCCTATCCTTTAAAAGACGGGTGTTTGAAAAATCAAGTATGTTAGCGTAGTAGTTTATGAGTAGACCGCCGTTAAATTCGATTCTATCCTACATAACTCTTGGGTTTACACTCTTTAGTATAAATTAACATTGAAATTGATTTCAAAGTTTCAATTTAAATGTAAATCACAAATTATTTAGTCCGTGTATTGAGCTCTCATTTACAAATTGTAGAAATTAATTCCCTAATCAATGCTCCAAGGTTGAGGTCACCACATCCGAGCCCCAACTTGGGGCAGGTTTGTTCTGAAAGACATTAATATAATTACAATATAAAATTATCAATTTTCATGTAGCGGATGTTGTCAATTCTTCCGATTTCATCATGTGGGCAGTTAAACCACAAGTTTTCACCTCTGCTCTTAAAGAAATATCACTGGAAGGAGACGGAGAAGGAAAATTCCATATTTCAATTATGGCAGGATTGTCGCTAAATCAGTTCACAAGAAATCTCCAAAACCACTTTTCCTCAGTCAATTCCCAAAAAATTTCGACAGCCCGGGTTATGCCAAACATAGGAATGAAAGTTGGTTCTGGTTGTTCAGGTACTACATAAGTACAAATAAACTTTAGTAGTTATTTGTTGTATTGTAGTCTTATATAGCATGGTGTTCTAAATCTGGCCAAAAAATACCACTTTTTGATGATGCAGTACATTATTTTATGAAATGGTAAATTATTAGTATAGATCCAAATATTTTCGATTTATTTCCATTAAGTGTACACATTTGGCGAAGAAGTAAAAGTAGCAGACAAAGAAAAACTTGTGAATTTGCTCTCCTCCATCGGACTTAATTTCGAAGTTGCTGAGTCTCAAATTAATGCCTACTGTGGCCTTTTTGCATCTGGAATTGGATTTGTGAGTTAACCTTTTACCTGATTTAAATAATTATGGTATATAGACAGATTTGCACAATTTGTATAGTTTTATTTTTACTCCGCCTGAATTTCAATATCTCGGCTTTCAAAGTCTTAATTGACTTCAATACTTGATTGAACTTATTTATACTATTTAATATAATGTATGTATATTAATTATTGTAGAATAACGTTAATTTTAGTTTTTGTTTTCTGAAGATGTTTCCTATTCTAGAGGCAATGTCGGATGGTGGAGTAAAAATGGGATTGCCCAGGGATGTTAGCACAAAAATTGCAGCACAAACAATGAAGGGAGCAGCAGAATTGCTTTTAAATGACGAAAAATCACATCCAGGGATTTTGAAAGATGCAGTGTGTTCTCCTGGAGGAACAACTATCGCTGGAGTAGCGGAACTGGAGCGACTCGGTGTGCGAAATGCCGTTATTAGTGCAATTGAAGCAGCTACTAAGCGTGGTGAGGAAATTGGAAAATCTCAAGATTAACTCTGCCATTTTTCTTGAGGAGGGTGCACATCGTTGACCTTCGGGAACTAAACTATATACCCCATAGATCTTATAAGCCAGCCTCAGCAGATTGGAATTTTTTTTATTTGATTCCCTCATCCTTCAAAGAAAATTGTTTTTTAAAATCTAAGGAATTCGAGGATGGAAAAGGTCCAGGAAAAGTTTCAGCATTTAGAAAAAGATGAAAAATCTTATGCCGGATGCAAAAGTGTAGAATAACTATGATGGAGGTTGTATAATTGTATATTAAGAGATCATGAGAACATAATTAAGTGTGGTGGAGTGGCGTATATGGAGTATGATTAAATAATAGAAGTAGGAATTATTGTGAAAAACTCTCCAACAGTGTGTTGATTTTAATGAATTAATCATCTCTGTTTTGACGCTCAGCATTCTATTTACAATGGTTGAATGTTTCAAGACATTTTAGTATTGTAGCAGCTATTGAAACTGAATTGCTGTTGTCAGAATGTCACTTCATAGTCACAGACAATATCATGTCAGTAATTCCGTGAGAAGGATTTGTTTCAGTTATTCCATTATTTAACAACAATTTACATTATTCTCTTGTGGGATAGGTGCTAGCTACAGATTTACATCTATTGCACTATTATATACTTATTTTTGTAGTTCTTATACAGTACAATTAGTAATAGGTAAGTTTATAGAAGAGTAACATTCATTCCACCCCGCACCAACGTAAACCTCCCAATATTTTATTATATTTACTGACGGTACAAACAAATTATTCAAGTACATCTCAAAAACAAGGAGAATGCAGTCCACCAGAGTTTACATCTCTCTTTGTGGTTGGACTAAGGCAGTAATGCCACTTATCTAGTATAGTGTTATTTTGGGCTCCTCAAAAATGTCCGAGGTATACCCCTTGGGGGGCGACTACCTTAGTCCAACCCTAGTTACCTTCCTTGGGTGACATTTCAATAATTATTATTGTTATAGTAAATAGCGTAGTATACACGCATACTATATATATAGTATAATATAAATCGATGTAGTGTACATTCATGTAGTATACAATTTTATAATAGAACATAAATAAAGGCTGTATATTATAAGTTTGTTCTGACTTGATTGCATTGTCGAAATGTGGGGGCGGGGCATCTCGTTCTACTTCTAATTAAAATTTATATATATTAGTAGAATTGCATAATATTTATTTGTAGGGTGCATGGCTCAAGTGGCCAATCCTTACAAACCCACCCACACACGTTTAGTAATAATAATTAGCTTATCTAGTAAGAAGTTGATGCAATTCGGAAGAAATGCCGATTAGTGAATAAAGGTATTTACATTATACAGGATTCACAATCAGTGTTGAGGGTTACCGTCTCTTCCGGTTATTAAAAATTTTGTGTGTAAAACTCTCATTCATTGCATACTTATCATTTATATACACAGTTTCATATATCTTAACTAATTAATAGTTTCCTCTACATACTCCTCTCTACTTACAGTTTAAGTGTTCAATTAATTTTACAAAACGGCAGTAGTTCTGTCTCTGATCTGGTTGGAGTAAGGCAGTGCCTTTTCAATCACCTCCATCCGAGGTATACATAATCGACAGATTTTAAAAAAATGCCAACCCCTGCCTTACTCCCACCGTTTATCCTCATCCCTAGCTCCTCCTACTATGTATCCTACTTTTCTCGTGTGTGATCATGTAACCTAATGAGTCTAACCTTAATGTATACTTACCTACTAAGACGTGGAGTTTTGTAATTTAGGTTTGTAAGATTGAAGACAAACTCGATTTATGTTTTAGCTGTAGTAAGTAACCTATAAGAAGCAGATATCAGAAAGAAGGGACAGATAGCCAATCACGTATAATAAAATAAATACGTAGCCGCCTGCCTTACTGCCTATTAGTCTCGGATCATTAACTCGTCCTTTGTTTGATTTTTGACTCCAAATAAACCTCACCGAGGGTTTCATCAGTATAGTCTTGATTCAAAGTAGCAATTCACCTAATTATACCTAATTTAACAATTATTTAGTACATCATGTAATATTCCTTTAAGATTCAGCTCTCAACTATTTTTCAAGTGAAAATTGGATACCTAAACATAAACATGTGTCTTCCCGGGCATACATTATTTTCAGAAAAACTTTGATTTCTCTCCGCGCTTTCGTCATAATTAAAATTTTAAATCAGCGTCTTTGGTAGACGTGTCCCAAAATTCGTACAAGAAAGAAAATTCAAAAATCTTGAAAATTGTAATTTCTGAGAACATCCCCCTTAAAATTCTGACTGTGGCCTTTCACTTGAATTTTTTGGAGTAAATTGCTATTTGGACTGCAACTACCAACCTAAATAATTCATGAAAAATAGGTAGTACGGTAGTAGTCTGAATTTTCAGTGCCTGTTTATCACCCGTTCTATTAGTAAAATGTGACTCTTTAGTAGCCAGATAGTTGTAAATTATCAAGTTATCAAAGCCTTGAAGCCTAAATCCCTTTCACAGCAGGCACAGTGCAGTACGTATTTTTTTTAAAAAAAAGATATTTTTCAAAAAGGTTTAAATTAGTAAAAAACGTTTCGTAGTTTTTGCGCCCACTTCCTAGCCATGATTACAAAATGATTTTACAATTGATATTTTCAATTCATAATGCCACGAATGAAGTAACGAGTAATTTCAAACAAGTACAGTGGTGTTCGTTATATAGGACCAAGCCGCGATTGAGCTTGCATTTCCGTGCCATATAGTGAAGTAAGTTCAACTTATACAATCAGAGAATTTTAACTGATTGGATTTGTTATTTGAGAACACAAGTGTAGGTGGGTGTGAAATAAGATGAGAAATTGATTAGGCATGTGACATAGAATTATATATTATGAGTTAGTGCTAACTGTAGTATTAAATGTACTATTAATTGTTCGAATATCACAATACTATCGCTTTTTCTGTATAGCTCTCTACATTTAGTTTTTTGTTTATTAATGTCCTGTATAAAGTTAGCTAATATTAAATGTATTCTGTTATAATGTATTATTATAGGTGCCATACATATCCCACCTACCACTTCCAAAACTAGAACTACTACGAAGCTGAAAAGAAATTAACCTATGCACAATTAAAGTAATAATTTTTAGACGTACATTATAATTTTAATTATTTAAATCTGCCAATTTTAAAATCAGCATATACAAAACTGGCCAATCGAAAATCAAAAAGTCGCATTTTACTTATGACACAACAAATAGAATGGAATTAGGTAATGAATACAGTATAATATATTTAAATGTATTGTTGGTTAGTCTTACATCAACAGTTGTCCAAATTTGAGCTCTGAATTGTATTGGCTAAAGGTGTTTTATAAGTCTAAAAAAGACAATCATTTGGTACTTGTACAATTCATCAAAACTGTATTTAAATCTGTTTATCCACGTTTAGATTAATATATACATGCCTACTACATCGACTTACTTCATCCATGCACTAATAAAAATTAAGAGAACTGTAAGAAACAACAAAATTTAATTATTCACAGAATTAGTAGTACTAAAATTATTTTGGCGAATTATCACCTCCATTTTACATACATGATAACCGCTTAGGCTAATATATATTATTTAGTAACTACAAGAAGGTACTTATAGCATACCTATAAACCTATTTTCAATTCTCATAATGATATTGGAGTAAATTGAACAATGGGAGACATAATGATTAATTAACGATGGGAAAAGTTTTAGAATTATTAAGTCGTAAGAATTATTGTTGGGTAACAATTTATATGATACACATAATCCTAAGCTTTTATTTGTAGTAGAAATCAATCATCGACTACTTAATTAATGTGTCATGTGGTTAATGTAATTGTGTGCTCATATTATTTGATTGTTTGAACGACACTATAGTTCCTATTATTACCTAAAACAATCAAGACTTCTCTGATGTCCCTATATGCTTATGAAATGCTTATTAGTTAAAGTCCCAAGGCAATTGAAAAAGTAAGTTTGGGGGAAAGTAGTGGGGTACATTATATTTTTACTTTTAGCCATTATTGAGGGGATGGGGCAAGCTTACCCAGCCCCATAACAGTTTATAGGCATAAACAGCATACTTCTGCTTTTCTCAAGGAAAGAATTGGGTGTGGCAATAAGTATTCATCAATGTACCCCCTACTACTGTTCGCTTTGGGATTATTTCGATATTTAATCGAAAAAAACAAAAGTTGTAAAAGTCTTTCAACATACGGCATTTTCTTAGCACCTTCCATTTTGGTTGTAATCAAAAAAGCCTGATGAAATAGATAAGAAATGTTAGTAGAGTTAGGTATAAGTTATACTGGAACTGAAAGAATTGTCTAAGTGCTAAGAGAAAAGTGAAAGTTGGGGAAAGTTGTCAACGGAGGAGAAAACAAAACTATTCACACACTGTTTTGCTTCCTTTATTGCTTCATATAGTAATTTGTCCACCTATTTATGTCCTTGTCCACTCGTATCATCAAATTGTACAATATCTCATCTTATAGATTTATAAATTTGTAGTACGTACGTATATAGGTTAACAACACTACTCAATGCTAGTAAGGTAGTTTATAATTATCCCTAGACGTAGTTAGGCTCTCTATATGCATATTCTCCGTCAAACTAACTCCAGTCTGCAATAAGGTTTTGAGATACTCGCCCCTCCATGTTAAATTCATGTAAAATCCCTCCAAACAAACAAACCCTTTCTTCCACGTGTACTTATAGTTATGACTTAATTATTATTAATACTATATAATATATACATATTACGCAAGATGAGCATCCTCCTTTCTTCTCACACTCCAATTTTCATTTTTTACGAAATGTTTTAACATGTTTTGATTCGTGTATCTATATAGTACTTATTATATCTATACTACTATTATATATAGTAAATAAGTAGTGTCCTTTCCAATTTTATATCCCAAATAATAACAATAGTAAATGTCTATTTCTACTTAATTATATACCTTATAATATTATAAGTCTGAATGGAACCAATAGACATTGCTCAAAAGCTTATAATACGAATCGTGTACGAATTATTGTATTTTTATGGTGTCTGTGGCCTTACTTAATTCATTGTACGTGTACTGATGATTAGTGGAAAGGTTTGTGCTCTCTCAGAAACACAGACGAGTGTCCACACGTATTCCTATGTTAAATACACAGTAAAGTTTGTGAGCAATAATTGAATTTCATGTCATACGAGTAATAATGCGATGCAGATGCTCGATATTTTATAGGTATATCAGGCATTTGCATATATATATCCATTGTGTAGAAAATACTAAAAGACTACTGAAATCCATCCCTGTCACATCACGCCCTATTCTATGTAATAAGTATAAGGAACACCGTAAACACGTTGTATGTCTAATGCCACAACTACTATAGGATTCTTCCCATCAAATATATTTGTATAGTCATCAGAGAACCAATATTCTACTACAGACACAGAAAGGAGCCAATCCTAGATTTATAGGGAAGTATTATAAATAGTTCAAAAACAGCCCCAACCCACTAACCCCTACTAATCGTGATTTCTAATTAATTAATCTATTTACGTGCACACAGATATAACTACAGGTGTTCATTATCCATGTATGAGCTCTAATCGTAACGAGGACCGTAATAACGTGTTGTACATTTAGCTATTATACCCTAATTAAGTGTCGTAGTGTAATGTAACGTGTATAATAATTTGTTGAGCATTGTCGAACATTAAGTAGTCCTTTTGACATGACATTTTCCAAAATTTATGTCTGTACCTATATTTACGTATTTCACCCAATCTCACTACCCTAATTTAGGCGAAAGGGAAAATTCTATCTTATTCTGCAAAACACTTTAGACTAGTATGCAAGTTGAGTCCCTATCTACCTCACTAATAAGTATCTTCTACATGACTTACCTCTAAAAGTGTTAATTAACTGTCTATTCAGTTATAAATTAATCTGTGACATAATGCAAAGGAAAAAGAGCAATTTTAGTTCGAGTCTCGTTTCCTTCACCTTAATTAACTCTCTGCTGGTTGACAGATTGACAACTGATGATGACATAAATACGACATCCATAATATAGGTCTTGGAACTGTACATATACATTCTGCTTACATAATATCTGTTATTAAATATTACCTAGCTTTGTGGATTTAGCTGCATTCTCGTAACAGCTTGTCCTATACCTGTATGTCATAATATACTAGTTACGGTACTTAGCCCACTTTACTATGCCGTATTGTCTTATAGGCAAGTATATAGTGTGAATGAGATAAATACTTATGTATTCACAGTTTAGATCTGAATTCGTTGGGCTGCGCGTATGCACCAACTTCAATGTCGTCAATTTACGTATGAATGTCTAGTTGTTCAGGTGCTATTGGAAATAATTTGTAACGCGAGACACAAAACTTGGAAAGATTGGTTAAAAGGTTCATAATTCCAAAAGGTCATGTAGCTAAACATACGTATGTCTGTTTTGATAACGTGTCCTGTTCATCTTGCTTTTATCTGACAGTGTCCAACTCAGCTTCTACCTACTACTACATATAATATGTACTGAGTACACTGTTGCACAGAAACCAAAGATAAATTCATAGATGTACTACATAACACAGATAAATGTATTATTCATATGAATTCATTAACTAACAACAGTATGTATGTACTATTTACTCTGTGTTTGTTAATTATGTAAACTGGATATTTCTACTAAGTACTTGGGGAATTTAGTTAATTAGTACGGTCTCTTGGTATTGTTGAGGAGTCCAATCTGTAAGTGAAGGTGCATCAGACCAATATTAATACTCACACAAGTACGTATATAGAGATTTATCGCTCTAATTACATAATATTTTATAAATGGTATTAATATGTAGCTGCTGTTTCTGGTGGACAGAGATGGATATCGACAGGCATCATCTTCTGCTACGTAAGGATTCCCATAAGTTGGGGCCTGGTCGCTAATACTAATATATTCTTTCGGTCGTATTTCCTCGTGCCACATCCACTTTTTGTTGACAATTATGTATGTAGTAGTATTAGTAGTAGTAGTATGTAGTTAGTAGTATTTAGTAGTATCTGTATAGTCACTTACTTAGCTACCTAATAATTTCTGTAGTCAAGTATTTGTATTTGAGTATACTTCATATGCTACGGATACTAATAAAGAGTCGTCTGCTCGACAATACAGCAATAGATGGATAGTCCACCCACACTGTTATTTACCACGGTACAACTCGATGATTTTGTCTTGGTCGACCGGCTCGAATATATGTGGAGCGTTGCACAATATCCCAAATGTTCCGCTTGCCGTCACCAAGAAAAATATCCACAGTTGGAGTCGATCAATTACCATTGCCACGTACTTCCAATCTTCACGGATCTGGAAAACATACATCATTTTAATCCCCGAACTAATTCCATTCAAATTAATATTATTTGCATATCCCCATTTGTTGATATTATTTAGATAGAACTGAATTTAGAAGTTGTGTATAGAAACACATACTTATTTATATCATTATTATGAAAATTAATAAATTAGTCAATATTAGTAAATATTCTTAAAATTATGTCTTGAAAAAAGATTTCTATTTCTACTTTACGTATACTCACACTCATTTACTATAATAGCCCACTTGAGATCATTCTTAAGGAGGCATGAGGACTTTGAGCGAAAATGATTTAGGTGAATCTGCCGAGGCACTTTGCATTATAGTTTAAATTCCTTAAGAACTGTTATAAGCGGAAGTCATACGACTTTCACTATACTTTCACAAGTTTGGTTCTAATCAGATTTGAAGAAGTCCGTTAGAAATACATTTTTTTCCCAATGGTGGGGCAGGATAATTTGACAAATTGTGATATTTTACAAATAATTTTATACCATAATTTTCTTAGTAAATAAATATTATTAAGTGTAGCTATACTTTTTATTTTCTTATGATCGTATCTTCTTAAGTAGAGTAGAGAGATAAAAAAGAAATAGTGTTACTGTTATAAGTCATTGAAAATTAAGATTGTGGACAGACAGAGTACAAGGTACAGATAAATAGAGTGAGAAAGGAGTCGACTTGTGCGATAAAGTGTTTTCTTAATTGATAGATTGTGCCTATTGTATTGGTACCTACACAAAAGCGAAAAATGGTAAAAACAAACTGAATAAAATGTGGGCATGAAGGAGACGAAGAACAGGGATGTAATGATAATTGAGTGTTAGCGATAAAAAAGACGGGGTGGGTGGGGTGGGGGTAGGGTGTTTTGAATTGCATGAGGAGAGCGATGTGTTCAGATAGAGAAGTACATGTGTAAGTAGAATCAAAACTCACTTGGATGTACTCATCTTCGTTCCGGAGATGTTCGGCAATAAATTCAACAGCTTCAGTAGCTCTGAAGGCTTCTGGTGTTAATAACAAGGAATCTGAGCTTTCACTTTCTCTTCTTTCTCGCTCGCGCTCTTGAGCCTGAAACATAACAAGACAGTTCAACATTAACAATTTAACATCAAGATGAAGAGAATCGGAGGAGAGTCAACGAACACAATACAAAAATGAACACAAAAATCAATTCTATCATTTGATTCCGACTCAACAGCCTCTCTCTCCATTCATTATCTATTATTTATTAGCCTCGTCTTAATTTCGTCCTAGATAATTCATGTCTTCTCCTCTTACATCCCTTTGTCTCCTACATTCATCCCCGTCATCCTCTTTAAAATTCCATTTGCTACTATTAGTATTTACACGTTGTCTTTCATCTTCCATCCTCTTACGCTCTATCGCCCCAAAAAAAGCTTGAATATTCTAATGTCCTTTGCTGTCTCATTTTGATAACTAATAGATTCTAAATGAATCTCAAATTTTTTCAGATCGTCCAGATTCAGAGCCTCATTTTTCCGAGAACAGCGTCATCCTAGTTTTTATCGTATGAGTCGGCGTGAGACGACTTAAGAATAGTAATACCAGACGACCTCCCAACAAACTTATGAGAGGCAATAAATTCATCATTAACTCTTGGTTGGCTGCAATAATAGTACCATCTTCATTTTAGTACCTCAAAGATTAATGGTAAAATAGATCTCATGTCAGAAATAGATGATATTTATTAGTTAATAGTCAAAGCCTGGGATCTCTCCTCTCCTTCGATATATAAATGAATTATGAGAATTGCGTTAAAAAAGATACCTTTCTGTTAATTTTACAGTTTGGATGATGGAGATCAGCTAATTCTAACGCTTCTAAGGAGTGCTTGGGAGGGAGTTCTGGCAAATGGAAGCCCGGGTTCGGAGGCGGGGCCCGCTCCGCACTTCCGAAACTGGGAACTTCGGCACCCGGCATTTCCATCATCCATCGCAACCGAGTCTTCCGAGGTCTTCGCATACACAGGTAAATCTAAATAAAGTTTTCATTAGATTTCAATCCAATTAAATCCAAGTGTAGTAAGTGCAATTAATGATAATGATAGTTTTGTTACGGGTAGGTATTTGAGAAAGACGACGCGTATCCAGTGGGGCATGCGGTGGGTTCGAGGCCCTCGGAAGTTCCAGTTGATGATGACGACGGTAACCAAAATAGAGAAGGTGTTCATGATGAAGGTGAAAAGGAGGTACTTGGCGATGAGCGGGAGGACAAGGGAAGTCGGCGGAAGGATCTTGGACACGAGCAACAAGAACACAACCAGTGAGAGGAGGATGGAAATTCCCAGGGTCACTTTCTCTCCCGCCTCAGCCGGCAGGTAAAAGACAAGGACGCACAGAAACGAAATCAGCACCGTCGGCAGAATCAAGTTCACCGTGTAGAACAGAGTCTTCCGCCGAATCGTGATGTAGAACGTGATGTCCGTCTCTGTGTGGTTACCCGTGTACACATTCAAGTACGCTGGCACTTCTATGATGTCCCAAGTCCCTGAAAGCACAATAAATCCCATTAAATCATACTCTCTCATAAGAATTTAATTTTAAAATTATTATCCGGATTATTGAGTTAGTATCAGTTTAGAGGTACATCCTTTCAGGTTGGAAGAACACTATGAATCAGGCGGGGACATTTTATTTGATTATTATTTTTTAATTTAGTGGTTTAGAACCCTAAGACATTTTCTATACATGATTGTTTTTGGACTTTTAGTCCTAGTGAAAGTATACTTGGTGATAGGGATACTAAGTGATCAAACTAAATAATCTACCTACAAAATAAAAAAATGCTTCCTTTATAGATAGAAGTGTACCAATAATGACGTAGATAAAGTTAGCCACAACAATCCTGCGTAGATAAGTGCCACTAAAATCAGGAGGAATAAAAATGCCGAAAGGTACTACAGAAAGTAGAACATCCTAATTCCTATAATGTTACAAGCCCAGTTGTTAAACCTTAATTTAGTACTACTGGTACTACTACAACGAAATGTTGTTGGAAGAAGGAGATAAGAGCTTTAGTAATGTGATAGGTAGTAAGGTATACATTGTGTAATGTGAAATAATTGAATTTTTAGGATTGAGATGTGGGTGTTATTCCAATCTATCCATAGAGTAGTGCAATACATGGCAAATGATGGGCTGGTGTAACATATAAGATCAAACAGACTGTCTTGAGTTTTTTTATTGAGCGAATGCTCATAAAAGGAAATAAAGTAGGGCTTCGGTAATAAATAAGAGATTTTCTGTCCATCTCCAATCATTGACGTCCATTATGTGCTTCTCTTTTCAGGGAATGAATATTTCATGAGTTGATCTATCCTGCCTTTTATTACCACACTTCAGGAAACTACAATTGTTTTATAACATTTCCCAGCTATCGAAGGGTTACCTACATACCCGACCACCGAAGAATAGGCAACCCTACGCTCAATGGTGTGCATATACCAAAATCACTATCTCGAATTCGACCAAAATGACATTTAGCCATAAAATAGTTATCTGAAGTCGGCACAAAAGATCAAAATGAGACCTAGCCGAGAAAAGTAAATTAAGTTAATTGGTTATTGAGCAGGAATTATTCGTAATTGTAATGGTTTGGCTATATTGTTTGATGTTGCACCCTCTATTATATCACAAAAGGAATGCGGGCAATCATTAAACTCATTATCAATATAGGAACAAATGTGTCAGTTTTATAACATGGCGGAAAAGTCATTTACATATACATAGACACTCGATCATGTCGACCAAGTAGTCCCTTACGTTTAAATTCCCTGTGTAGTTGAGATTTAAAGATACTAATTACAGGTGATAAACAAATAAATAGTAGTAGTATGACAAATATATATTGTGTACTACTATATAGGTGATGTTATGGTGGATAAATGGTAGCAGCCGGAAAGGAGAAAGGATGGAACATGGAATAGGGAAGCAGAGTGAGTAAGCAATTGTTGTTAGGATTTTTGTTTTCTATCCTCGGATTTTCTGGGTTTTCATGTTGAGTTGAGCATTTACCTGATTTCCAATAGTCCGACAAGTCGACAAAGTTTTTATCGTTGTACAACGACAGAGAGACTTGGTCTCCGTTGAATGTCCAGGAACCGAATTTCATTATACAAGTTTGTTGATCGAACGGGAAATACGTTACATCTATTGTACATGAGCTCTGCAACAAAACAACATTGCCAAACGTTATTGTCTTTTCAACATCAATTAGTATTAGTATTACTACTTCCCAACAGCAAATAATATATTTCTTTCTTCAATCCGGTTCAGCCCTATATACTTATATATACTTAAATATATATTATTTGATTATTTGTGCTGTGTCTGTCTGTGGATGGGCACAAACACAACCAGCCTCCCTTATGTCTGTATAACATATCACAGCATCCGCCCAAATACAGCACTACATATATAGTAGCAATGCAATGGAGTTGTGCTGGAGAAAGTTAGCCAACTTAGCTTAGAAGTGAAACAAACGAACTCGAACGGGGAAATAAAGCAAAGGTAACTTTTCTAATATACGCCAGCCAGCTCTCCCCAAACTTCCATTTTCACTACTTACTTTCACCAAAATAGAACATTTATATCGACAATAAGTGGTACATCTCCCATCCATGTCTTTCTGCATTGTATTTGTGCATCACGAAACTGTTTATGCATGTATCCTATATAACTACTACGAGAACAACAAATTCGAATAAAGTTGATCCTGAGTTTGTTTCGGTTACAGAGAGAAAGAAAAGTTTTCCTTGTTATTAAGAGATTCTGAGCCAACTCAACGCAACTATTCCGAGAAAAGAAATGCTTTCAAACAAGACAATATAATAAAGAACTCGAGTGAGTCGTCCGATTGTCGCGTCCTGTCTTCCCACAAAAATAACTTCTAATTATCAGAGGATTAATTCTAATGAAATCCTCAACACATAATTACAAAGCCGGTCACACAATATTATTTTTACTTCTTCCGTCTGACATTTTGATTTATCCTTTCCACGGACAGTTAAATTTTGTTTCCTAACGTAACCTCCCCGGCATTTTAAGGCTGTCTCAGCTGGATTCGCTTTGGGCTCATTTCAAAGCAATGCATAGATTTATATTGGAAGTACGGTCACATGATTGAACTTGTGTCTCCATTTTGTCGAAACATTAATTCACATGGGCTACTTTTAGTAGTATATATGCTCAAAAGTTATTATAATCAACATAATTATTTACCTGATAAATAGCAGGCGGTACCCATAAAACTTCACCATTTGGATATATCAAAACATTTGATTTGTATCGCACTTCATAATTGCCATCAGCACTGTAAAGAAGAAAGTGAAATTTTAGTTGGCAGTTAATAAATAGCTAGGTCTAAATAAATAATAATTCTAAATTAGTACATACTTATTGAAGAGAACTATATCTGGTTTCCAGACTTTGTCAGGTGGGAGACGGAGAACGCCGATGCCTCCATAATCAGCCTCATCCCAGCGTAACTGGTAATCAGTCCAAACCTGTGGAAACAAAAGAAATAATTTCAATTAGCAGTTGGTTATTAGCACGTGTAAATGTAAAGACAACAAAAAAGTGTTCAGTCGCTGTAGAAGATTTAGATTAATTTGCAGGGAATGGACAACAGAACCTGAATTGGTTTTCCACACAGACAGTCAATAAACCTTGATTTAGCAGACAGGAAAGCCTTTGTGCGTACACAACAACAGTCCACAATACCTACATTGATTTCTGAATCAATACAGTTCGCATTAACTTTTGGAGAAACAGTTGGATGTAGATCTAAATTGGATAGAGTGTGGAGGCGACTGAATTGGATCCCCTGCTGGCGACTTGTCCTCGCCACTTCCATATTGTGAAAAAAGTTGATCCGATAAAAACAATTTGTTTCCTACCCCACTTGCTACAGTTTACACTGACAACTAAAGACACTCACGAAGAAAAATGCATTGCAAACATTGCGACACGCAACTTTCTTAAACATGCTTTTTCTTCAAGAAAACAAAAGTTAGAAATTGAAAATACTATCTTGTCTAGTGTTCTCCTGCGACCATAAAACTCCACTTAATTAACATTTGCACCGGACCTTGAGTTGAGTTAGAGTTGACATCGACATACTGCCGACTGAGCCGACGACAATGTTAAGCCAAATTCAGTTGTCATAAAATTTGTCAGCTATAGGGCGTACTAAAAAACTAAATAATCCGCGCCAATTTTAATTTGGACTGTACTAACAGGGCCAAAAAACCTTCTTGGTAGATGCGAGCTTGCCAAAGTATACGAAAAATGCTACTAGTTTTGCTGTTTATAAAGTTTTTGAAGAGCTAAAGCCCTCAAGCCTTTTCCCTGTAATTAACTTTCAGTAATTTAGATATTAATAGATCCATGAAACAGGGATAGGATACTATACTTTTTGTAGGGTAGAGAAAAGAGTAGCAAAAGCAATCATCTGACTATTTGATGTAGGAGAATGTAAAAGTGAAAGGGGAAAGGACAAAAAGAGAGCGAAGGCGGAGGAAATTGCAATCGGAAGTTTCACGATGTATTTGTTGTTAGCAGTTGGCTCACATACAAATAATAATACTTACTATAATAATACGTAATATATCAGATCATTTCTTTTGCTGGACCACTTTCACCGTCTACTATTGTATTATTTCTTTCTTTTCACTTTTATTTATATATTTTTCTATTCTATCCACATTAAATAGGTAACGGCTGAGCAAAATCTTTTCTTTCGTATCTCCCTTCCTTCTGTCTACTTAATATCATAGCCTTAAATGCCATAATACTACTTTAGGTAAGTGCTGTGTGAGAGGAGAAAGATATAGAACGGCAGTAGTTTCCATCCATATCATATCTCGCTCTGATAGATATGAGCACATTGCATTGCAAAGTTCAGCTTTCTTTTACTTTCCCCATCAAAATCGAGTCGCTGTGGCGTGATAGATGACAACAGATTCAGAACCATCACCGGAAACCATTTGCTTTCATGAATCCGTTCTGGTATTGGTAACAAGTTACGACTACCGTTTCTCCCCAAAAGTCAGACCGAATTCCAAATGACATAGAATGAAAACTCAGACTAACATGGCCAAAAAAGTTCTCATCTATCTCACGCATTTCCCAATCATTTCCTCAATTTTATTTACTTCTCGTATGCTATCCCTCGTCAAAATTTTAGACTTGGTTTAAAATAGGGTCATAATCATACTTTTTCAAAATCCTAGTAGAAAACCCCAAAAAAATAAATATGTTTTAAATACTCTACACTAACTTTTCAATTTTCGTTTTCGATAAATAGGATTAATTAATACAAATTATTATAAATGGAAAATTGGGTAGAAGGATTTTCATGCACATTTATTCGATTTGGGTAGAAAAATAGAATTTGTTTGGTTATTTACATGGTTTTCTAAAGGTGGCGGAAAGTTCATGGTGGAGAGTGAATGATAACGAGGGGAAGTCTGTCAAGTCGGATAATAAATATCGAAAATTTTCAAAAGATGTACAACAATGCGCGTTCGTCTTCCGGTGGGAATACCTAGGCAAAGATGAATATCCCTGCTATATAATATTTACACCCGTTACAGCAACTCAGTCGCTCACTATATAAATACAAAACTGGTCGAAGTATTCAGAGTATTATTGTATGACCAGAATCGTCAGATGGAATGGCTTCGTTGGCAAATGAACATAAAATTAGGAGCTTCGCGGTAGGTAAAATGCCCATACGAAAATCAGTCCTCCCCGAAACTAATAATGTATATACGTCTGTCTCTCTAAACTTTCACTTGCACAAAATGCAAGACTATTACACAGTCCACTTCTGTTATCGCATCGTTTGACTGGTCTAATCTAAAAGTAAAACTTATTACGGAATATTTTATTCTGTATATCAAAGATTTGAAAAAGAAAGATGTCGGTCAATTCAGTATGGCTACAAAACTGAAACAACCGTTTTTAAATTTTGTAAAAGAGCTGGCGCAATATTTTGATTTGTCATTGCAAATGTGAGTTTACTCACAATTGTGGCACTTCAAACATTAGCATGCACATTATAATGGTGAAAGTTTTATGGTATTTGGCAAAAGGATAAAGCAGAGAGAGACCTGTCTACTGATTGTTTAACAATACTGTAGTATATAACAAAATAGGAGAATAGACAGCATCACTACGTCACTCGCAGAATTTCTTCTACAGATATACGTAATACTTACGAAGTAGTTGAAGTTGTGTGAAAGTAGCAAAGGAAGAAGCATATTGGTGTCAGACAAACCATATTGAAGTAGGCACAGTCTGTGGTGATTATTCTTCACTCTTTTGTGAAGACACGCACATCAGTCGGGAAGGGGAGTTTGTAATGTTTAACACTATTGTAGTTAAGTATAAGCAAAAGTTCAGGAATTCAGAATTGGTGGAATATTTATTTTATATCCAAGTTCTAAACTCACACTTCCCCACAAAACTCTCGGATCATCCAATGTGGGATTCCTAATTTCTTCAGCATTGAACTGGTAGAATTCGTGAAACTGATTTTTAAGTAAAAAAAGTTTTCAACTGTTGTACCCATTTCAGTTTGACTGATGCTTATTTATTGATATTTATGAAAATGGAAATATTTTGTCTTCTTTATGAAATTTGTCAGTCTGGGACGGTATTCTGAACTTTTGTGGTAAATTTGCGATATCGCAAGAGTTGCTATGTCTACTTGCGATGTCAAAATAAATCCATATTCTCATGTCAGTTAGCAGCGTCCTAGCAAGTTTGCGACGTTGTAGCAGTTTTTGATAAGTTGTCCTAGGTAACGGTACTTATCGGCATGGATGTTCCAACTCCAAGGTATGGAGTAGTGTGGGAAGGGTGTTAGGCATTGATTGAGGTACTACTTTACGAGTGACTGTAGTCATGGAAATTACAGTTGCCTAATGTCTTGCACTTCAATATGCATGGCACTTGACAGTCGTACTACGGAGTCCGAGACCGGAGATTATCAAATTGCAATTGATATTGTCAAAGTAACCATAGGGATCACAAGTGTCTCCAATCTCCAAGTGCCTTCAACAATGTGATCGCAAAGTTGCGGTAGTCTCAGTTTGCGCTAACTTTGCGACAGATGTTTGCTATGCTGTGGCAAAATTATGGGATGAGAATCGTGTTTTGTAGCAGCGCTATGGAATTTCCCTATTCCTACGACAACGATAGCAAAGTTAAATCTACGACAATGATGAGAATATGGACAATAGCAACTCCTGTGGTAACTCAATATTTGCTTGCGATTTCCCCTTGCTAAGGGGTTCAGAATGTCGTCCCTGTAGTCCATACGTTTGAAAATGGACCAAATCGGTCACATATAGTATCTATGGTCTCTAGTTCCTGGGTTCGAATTCCAGAAATGAAATGCGTTTTGGAACTTATGACTTTTCATATATTACTACTCTGGGACGATATTCAGGGACGGTATTCTGAACTTTTGTGGTAAATTTGCGATATCGCAAGAGTTGCTATGTCTACTTGCGATTTCAAAATAAATCCATATTCTCATGTCAGTTAGCAGCGTCCTAGCAAGTTTGCGACGTTGTAGCAGTTTTTGATAAGTTGTCCTAGGTAACGGTACTTATCAGCATGGATGTTCCAACTCCAAGGTATGGAGTAGTGTGGGAAGGGTGTTAGGCATTGATTGAGGTACTACTTTACGAGTGACTGTAGTCATGGAAATTACAGTTGCCTAATGTCTTGCACTTCAATATGCATGGCACTTGACAGTCGTACTACGGAGTCCGAGACCGGAGATTATCAAATTGCAATTGATATTGTCAAAGTAACCATAGGGATCACAAGTGTCTCCAATCTCCAAGTGCCTTCAACAATGTGATCGCAAAGTTGCGGTAGTCTCAGTTTGCGCTAACTTTGCGACAGATGTTTGCTATGCTGTGGCAAAATTATGGGATGAGAATCGTGTTTTGTAGCAGCGCTATGGAATTTCCCTATTCCTACGACAACGATAGCAAAGTTAAATCTACGACAATGATGAGAATATGGACAATAGCAACTCCTGTGGTAACTCAATATTTGCTTGCGATTTCCCCTTGCTAAGGGGTTCAGAATGTCGTCCCTGTAGTCCATACGTTTGAAAATGGACCAAATCGGTCACATATAGTATCTATGGTCTCTAGTTCCTGGGTTCGAATTCCAGAAATGAAATGCGTTTTGGAACTTATGACTTTTCATATATTACTACTCTGGGACGATATTCAGGGACGGTATTCTGAACTTTTGTGGTAAATTTGCGATATCGCAAGAGTTGCTATGTCTACTTGCGATTTCAAAATAAATCCATATTCTCATGTCAGTTAGCAGCGTCCTAGCAAGTTTGCGACGTTGTAGCAGTTTTTGATAAGTTGTCCTAGGTAACGGTACTTATCAGCATGGATGTTCCAACTCCAAGGTATGGAGTAGTGTGGGAAGGGTGTTAGGCATTGATTGAGGTACTACTTTACGAGTGACTGTAGTCATGGAAATTACAGTTGCCTAATGTCTTGCACTTCAATATGCATGGCACTTGACAGTCGTACTACGGAGTCCGAGACCGGAGATTATCAAATTGCAATTGATATTGTCAAAGTAACCATAGGGATCACAAGTGTCTCCATTCTCCAAGTGCCTTCAGCAATGTGATCGCAAAGTTGCGGTAGCTCTCAGTTTGCGCTAACTTTGCGACAGATGTTTGCTATGCTGTAGCAAAATTATGGGATGAGAATCGTGTTTTGTAGCAGCGCTATGGAATTTCCCTATTCCTACGACAACGATAGCAAAGTTAAATCTACGACAACGATGAGAATATGGACAATAGTAACTCCTGTGGTAACTCAATGTTTGCTTGCGATTTCCCCTTGCTATGGGGTTCAGAATATCGTCCCTGAACCCCAAGATGCCAAGAGTTGATATTAAACAATTGCGTTACTATAGAGTGACAAATTCGAGGCATCTTGCTGAACCCCTTAGCAAGGGGAAATCGCAAGCAAATATTGAGTTACCACAGGAGTTACTATTGTCCATATTCTCATCATTGTCGTAGATTTAACTTTGCTATCGTTGTCGTAGGAATAGGGAAATTCCATAGCGCTGCTACAAAACACGATTCTCATCCCATAATTTTGCCACAGCATAGCAAACATCTGTCGCAAAGTTAGCGCAAACTGAGAGCTACCGCAACTTTGCGATCACATTGTTGAAGGCACTTGGAGAATGGAGACACTTGTGATCCCTATGGTTACTTTGACAATATCAATTACAATTTGATAATCTCCGGTCTCAGACTCCGTTGTACGACTGTCAAGTGCCATGCATATTGAAGTGCAAGACATTAGGCAACTGTAATTTCCATGACTACAGTCACTCGTAAAGTAGTACCTAAATCAATGCCTAACACCCTTTCCACACTACTCCATACCTTGGAGTTGGAACATCCATGCCGATAAGTACCGTTACTGTGGCCGGATAGAATTCGTGGGGATTTTCAAATTCTGACCACACTCAAAAACGATTCTGATTGGTGGAAATTTTTTTCGATTAGCCAATGAAATTGCAGAGATTCATTATCAAATTCTATATGCTCCCTAGTTACTACCCCAAGGGGTAATATTTCATGAAACAATGCTCTCAATAGTGAATAGCGTGTGCACCTATGGTAAGATAATGCAAACTAAGAGTTTTTCTCTATTAGAAACTCATTGCACATTGAAAGGCATAGTCCGAGACAGAGGCATAGTACGAGTGTGACAGAGAACCGAGTTTCGAAAGAGTATGATTTAAAGCTACAGTCTATATACTAGGTAGTATAATAAAATTCTGTGGAATTTTCATAGTCCCGTGATATTGTTATTCTGCTTGTATCAATATTTATAGAAATCTGGAATTTTCCAACATTTCTAAAATGTAAACTATTATATATGCACATAGTTCGAGTACAGCACACCTAGCACCTGCATGAATAGCTATGTATAGCATAATAGCATTGTATGTAATGTTATTTATTACTAGTGAACCCAGCTATCTGGAAAATCTAGCACTCAAGAGAAATTCAGCAGGCCACCCATCACAGTAATAAAAACAATTTCGAAAACACTCCATTAGGTTATTATGTTACCTTTGTAAATACAAAGTATATTTAAATTAATATACTTTTATTATCTACATTGGTTGGTGAAATTAGCTGCAGCCCCAACTTCCTGATAAAAAGGAATTACCTACACCAGAATAATAACTGTAGATCGTAGCATCAAATTCAGAGAACAATGAAAGACTCCATTTTTGAAAAAAATTCCACAAAGTCACCAAAAAGCTCCCTTTTAATTTAAATCAGAAATTTTAGATTCTCCCTGGGATTTTGGAAATACACACAAATTCTATGAGTACAACTTACGAATAAATATTTTTAAAGAATAAATAGTTAGTTACCAGTACTGTTATTTAACTCTACAAAAGGCCAACTGCCAAAGGAATCAAGAGGGTGTAAAAAAGTAAACCCAGTTCTAAAAGTTTCAAATAAGTTTGTCGATATAACAGAACCAATTTGGATTAGAAATTTTGAAATGCTATTTAATAAGGCACGTTACTTGACGTTACGATCATTACGAAATGTCCCCTTTCGCTAATCATTTTCATTCAATCACGAATCACCACCATTTAACCTTCTTGTGTAAATTTCTAATGCTTTCAATAATGTACCCCAACGCATACTTCCATGTACTAAATTTAGCACATGAAGGTATGCGTTGGGGTACATTATTGAAAATATTAGTTGGGCTTGCGCATTTTGCGTTTAAGGAACATGCATTTATTCCGTGTGCAGTTGATGGGCGGAGGAGGTACTCAAAAGTGTTGCATCAACACTTACGTTACACATGGGGTTGGGGGTTTTTGCGTTACGTAATATATGCAGGTTTCCTAAGTTCTCCTACCAAGACAAACATACATAGGTAATTTTTTTCAAGTCTAGAATTATATTATAGAAGATTATACCATTCACGTCAGTAAGTACTTGCCGGCCCGTTATAATATACGGATTGATATATTATTCAGTTTTCACTGTTTGTAGTATAATAAAACACTTCTGTAACTTTTAATCATACTCTTTCGAAACTCGGTTCTCTGTCACACTGTCTACGACTATGCCTTTCAATGTGCAATGAGTTTCTGATAGAGTAAAACTCTTAGTTTGCATTATTTTACCATAGGTGCACACGCTATTCACTATTGAGAGCATTGTTTCATGAAATATTATCCCTTGGGGTAGTAACTAGGGAGCATATAGAATTTGATAATGAATCTCTGCAATTTCATTGGCTAATCGAAAAAAATTTCCACCAATCAGAATCGTTTTTGAGTGTGGTCAGAATTTGAAAATCCCCATGGATTCAATATTGGGACAGTACCTTGGACAACTTATCAAAAACTGCTACAACGTCGCAAACTTGCTAGGACGCTGCTAACTGACATGAGAATATGGATTAATTTTGAAATCGCAAGTAGACATAGCAAATTTTGCGATATCGCAACTTTACCACAAAAGTTCAGAATACCGTCCCTGGTTTATTACCTACATCTGTGAAAGTGCATTATTTGGCACTTTCTATTTCCACGGTTAACTGCATTGTAAGCTCATCCTAACTAGAGTACTAATCATATTAATTAGTATTATCTTTAAAGAATTTGATTTTAATGTCGAATATTCTTCTTTTGGCACAAACAATTCTCTTTTGTGGACACCATCGCAGAAAATTGATTTATATGGCTTTGTAGCCTTTAATAACTTTAATTTTGTTTAGTTATAGTTATAAATGTCATGAAATATGAGACGTCTCAGGCCAGCCAGCCTGAGTTATTTCGCATTGTAACAATTTCCTGTGTTGATAACAAGTAAAAAAACCTAAAATTATTCACAATATAATAAACCTCTTTCATAATTTATTACTTTCAAGCAGGGCCGCAGCGAGGGGGGGGGCACCGGGGCACGTGCCCCTTTGTCTAAAATCGTAAAAAATCGCTAAAATTTTCGAGCTTCGCGCGAAAATTAGCTAATTTTTTCTCGGTGCCCCTCCCGAAATTTTTTTCTGGCTGCGGCCCTGCTTTCAAGATATTCAATATCTTACGTACTATTTGCACTTACAGTACAGTTCGTTAAAATTTTATTTTTCAAAATACAAAATCCATTTTTACATAATAGGGTTTTGGAGGCTTTCCTATAGGGAGAGTATTACTTCGATAACTTTTTGTACAGTTTTTGGTGCTTTAGTTTTAATATTTCAAACAATAATATGAGGAAAATGTTTTCTTCTGCAGATTTTGCACAAAAGTCATTCCAACTTATGAATTCTCCTTGCTGATTTATGATTAGATGGGAAAGTAGTAAGTAAGAGCTTACTTTGATGTATTCTTGTAGTTCAAAAGAAAAGAAACACTTATTCGACTAAGTATTGTAAGTACACAAGAGTTGTGAAATATACGACAATATACGTGGCTTCTCTGGACGCAGTTGTTGCTTGTACCTTTTAGGTATACTTTTATATAGTTATCCTTAGTAAGAAGACGGTGGGTATCAACTATATGGGCTATGGACTATACAACTTTCTACAGATTGAAGTGGCAGACAGAGAGAAGTAAAAATTAGGCAGAAACAGTGACGACGAGGGACAAGTAAAGGAAAGAGTTTTGGGTGCGGGTATTTGCTGACGCTGAATGTTTAGTAGGCTGTCGCACGTGCATCTCATCTTTTGATGGAAACAAAAGGATAAGAAAATGAGATTCAAATTTGAACTATGAAACATGAGCCAAGTTTATTTTCTGCCAGCATTGCCCTCATGCATCACCTCATCTCCCTTCTTCTCAACGGACATTCCCCTTTCCACCCAGGATAGTTAAATACTACTGAAAGAAGGTGAATCTCGAACTTGGAATAAAATTGGGACCACGGGAACATATTCCTTATGTACTATTACAATACAAAAATATTAGTTTGCCCGTTTACCGTAAATTCACGCTGCACTTTCTTATTCACTAACTAGTTACGCTGGTGGAAATTGTCCGGTATTTTGGTATACTGGGAAGTTTTCGACATTGCCGTTGGTGAAGCCGAAAAAGAAAAAAAGGAGAAGAGAAAAAAGGAAATCAAGAAGAAAATTCTCTCAGCTCTCTCCTTTGAATTTTTCGAATCTAAACTGGAAATGTCTTGCGCAATTTTATACTTCATAAGACGCTGTTTCTAAAAAGCAAAAAACTACAACTTGTCAGAATGTTATTGTTTATTGTTATCAATTTTCCCTTTCTGAATGCCCAAACTTTTTTGCGAATAGCACAATTTTATCTTTATTATCCCTAAAACCGGGAAACAATTTTCCCCCGAAATCGGAAGAATTTTGGTAGCATTTTGGATACCGAGAAGAAAACATAATTTCCACCAGCGACTAGTTATATGACAATTCCAAGTATAGGCAATTTATTAAGTAGCGTTTTAATTTAAGGAATAGGAATAATTTAAGCAAAGTTCAAGAAAACTATTTAAGGAAGCTCAAGGAAAATGATTTAAGGAAGTTTCAACGAAGTCAAAAACGATTTAAAGTTAAGTAATTTACTTTTCTCCATGCCCAGTTCCAAGATATCCCTAATGACCCCTCCCTCTTCTTATAAAATGTAGAGTGTATACCCACCGGCTTTTAACCTCCTCGAGTCACTCTTCAACTTTGTCTCACAGACACTAAATACACTCCTCGTCTTTAGTAATCAAAGATTCAAAGCATATATCGGGGCAGAGTAAACTTTAGTATAGATTTCAGTCCTGTCCTGGTCCTGTCCTGGTCCTGTCCTATCATCCCATTTGACATTTACAACTAGTTCTTTTGGATCATGTACCTTAGGAAGAAAATATTAATGATCGAGCAGCGTAGTGTTTAGTGGAAATCTAATGAATGAGTTTATAATCACGAAAACCTATTCTGATGAGAATGATGACCTTTTAATCTGACCTCGACCTGTCATTTGACATACCTAATAAGCTATCTCACATTCTTCTACAATTCTCAGATTTAAAATTGCATCGAATTTTGGGTTTCGAAACACTCCCAGGCAAGGGGCATTTTGAATTTTGTCCATTTTTAAACTGAGCTAAATAATCCCTAAATTGGGTAGATTTCCTAAAGTGGTTCTATGATTTGGTGATGAAAACACCTAATCTAATTACGTAGATGTAGCACAGTTATTATGGGAAATAATGTGCCCCACACCCACTTCCATTGGTAGTGAGACTAAAGATACGTGTGCGAGAGACGAAGAGGAGTTTAGTGAGAGATCTTTGTGTTTTAGTCAAGCGAACGACAGTAATATACCTATACCCGTAGTATTTCCTTGGCTTTTCTCTGCTCCAATTTCAAACAAGGAGATGAACAACTGAAATCTGTTGGAGAAGATTGTGCTGGTAGGGAAGTAAGTTAAATCCCTTGTCGTAGATCATCGGGAAGAAACTCAGGACAAGTTTCGGAGCAGAAGAGTCCACACACGTGTCTCAGATTTTACTTATACATAGACGAATCACGAATGAATTCAAACAAACATACGTAGTCTGATCTCGATCTGCCTCAATAACTCCCGATTTGCATACATTCCCTTCCACACACTTTGGAAGCACGTATAAACAGGTAGCAAGGTGGCCGTCTAATAAAGCCTTTCCGATATATGCAGACAACGACCCGAACTATCTCCGAACTATCCTCCGATAGCAGTCAGGTAATAATTCCAAGGATACCTATATCTCCACAGATAATGATCAATTAGGTACGGTTAGGTCCGAGCTCTCTAACTCTAAACTGCGCTGAGTTTTAATTTTGAATGTACCTACAGTTGAATATCCCCCTGCAAAGACAGTCTGTGAGGAGACATTCGTTATTATTATTTATTCAGGATATCGTTTTAGTCCAATTGTAATTCTGTTGATCGCCATTTTTTGAGACAGTCTAAAGCGTGTGGCCTTCGAGATTCTGCCTTTTCTCTTGACAGTAGACGTCAGTTGGATCTGCAGACGACGGTCGAGTCCCTTCCCCTCTTTGCTCTCTCAAGTGTCAATTTCATGTAATTTATATATAGGTACTCAAGAGACATCTTGATCCTCCCCATGTTCTTGCTACTCAATACCTTCAATATCTGAACGAGGACTCACTAGTCGCTATTTCGGGTTTTCTCACCATACAATAAAATATCGAAATAAACTTTTGATCTTTTATTGCGTTTTCATTATATTTCTACATAATATATTATTCTTCATACTAAAGACGCTAGCCACGTCGTTAGCGTATGTTTTTGGGATATTTGTATAATACCCAATAATTTTTTTAGCAGTTATGTTTCATTCAGTATATGTACGCGCGGTTGCCAAATATGGAGAGCTTGAAAAGTTATTGAAGTCTGTAAAGAGGGGAAGGACTCGGAAGGGAAAGACGGCGAGTGAAAGTGGAAACTTTACAGAGAAAAATATCTTTAAAGGTGACATCCGAGATTTTGTCATAGAATTTGATGTCGACTCTCTGGAGGCAATCTCAAATCACTTTCGCCTTTGTTTCCCTCGCCTTATCGTCAACTTTCTGACTGAACATGAGCAATGCTTCATCACTCGACAATATTGTTCCTCATAGTTATGTATGTCATCACACCAAACGGCGTCACACCCACCATTTCCACAGACTTCACACAAAAATCCCATTTATCATAAGTCTAAACAGTTTATCCCCTACTAAAATATATTTATCTCAAGTACTGAACGATGGCGAACTTTGTACTTTGTACAACATATCAGTAATATTATGACATCACTACGTTATCATCCTAGGCGATTTTTGTGGCATAAATGGTACCAACGAAGAAGAAATCTGCCGTAGCACAGAATATGGCCGATAGAGAAGAATAAAGAGCATATCACTTAGAGAAGCTCTTTTTCGCCTTAATCTTCGTGCTTAACATTGCTTTACCTATATTATAATATAGTTGCCACAATAATAACTATCTATTATCCTGTTTCCAGTGTGCGGATTGATCTCTTGGTTCTGTATGCAGAGCATTACAAGTTTGGGGATGACTGTTACCCTTTGATAAGGCATGTTTCTGGCCCCCGTTACTCGCACCAGGTCGAGTACTACCAAATCATGAATAATCATTTTAGTAAATAGAGTCATTGCAAGTAAGCCATGCTTGTGGCTTGAGCGGTAGCATAGTAGTCATCGTGTTCTCCTCTTAACATACATGATTAACTGACACAATCGGCGCATGATTTGGTTTGTGTTTGATTTATCTTTTCTGGACGTTTGTTAGCTGAATTCTGAAGTTTGTTTGCAATCCTCTTTCCGAAGGTATACTGATTATCCCAGAACAAAGTTGGAGGATGCAAAAGTGCACATAGGAGTTGGAAAAGCAGAGTATCCCATCCCACCCCCACCTCCTTCATTCTAACTATCATGCACTTCTAAGTCTCACTCTCCAAATCAAGACAAAAAGATATAATGTGTCTCAAACTTTGAACAATTTCTTCGGATCTGATCCAACTCCTCCCTCCCTACGTCATCCATTCTGTTTAGTAAATAGGGAATTTAGTCTTTCAAATGTATTTATTCGACGGCTGATATCTGTATATGGGTGGTTGGGTTATCCACACATCTGGACATATATATTCACCCGTTCGATTGCAAAAAAGTCGTCTAATGACTCGATTGGGCGGAGGACAAAGATGAGCCATCTCCACCATGCACACTCTGAAATCAAGTCCTCTCCATCAGCCTTTCCATTTAGAGAGAAGACAAATTATTGTCCGTTTTTCTAATGCAATATTCTGTTCTGTTAGCCCTAATTCTTTACACTATCGTCAGCTTATAGGTGAGGAATGAGGAAACAGTAGCAAACGTGTTGGTACAAAAACTGGAATACTTACCAAACGAAGCCAAACGTTAGATTTCATGATCTGATTCTTCTCGTTCTGTAACCAAACACAAAAAGAAACAATTAATTAATGGTGCGCCCTCTTACATTATTAATGGAATGACTCTAAAACATTGAAAGTCCTTAGGCCTTTGTAAGTTTTCTAAAGAAATTAAATTTTGAAATTGAGTTGTTGAAAGATAATGATTGTCGCACATTAACTTTTGATAAACTCGCTTAACTTAGTCTTCTAGGAATATGCAAATGAAATTAGCAAATGAGGATTTAAACTTGGATGCAGAGTCTATTATAGAGTAATCTAATATAATATAATACAGATATGGTTAAGCTTAAAAATGAAAAATTGCTTTCTTGACATTCGTTATTGTTGTTCACACTAGTAAAGCATAAGACTTGGACTACAATTGGAGTTTCTACAATATTATATTTAATTTCAAGTATTTTCAGGTATACATTCATTAAGTAGTTAACCTTCGTAATCCGCGAACACAACAAAAGCATTAGTTATTACTAACTTGACAGTTTGGATAAATCGGATTTGAAGAATAAAGAGAGCTACATTTCATTCGTATACAGTTTTTTGTTCCTATTTTGGCATTCTGGCTCTGGGTGAGTAAAAAACTTCTGCAGCGCTAGAAATCATGTGTGATTTGAAATGGGGGAAAAGAAAGATTTTGTTAAGAATGAAAAGCTGAAATAAGTATTAGACATTATGATAAGGAGAAGTTACTTCTACTACAAACATTTTATAGTATTGAGTTCTACAAGAGATTATGGATTTCTGTTTCCAAAGATGACTTTTTAAGACTTGTATGTTGTTCCATTGTATTTGTAAGCATGGTTCTAAAACAGCTTGGCTAGTATGGATCACCAGCTTTGAGAATGGAATAAAATGATTAACGGTCAGCAAAAGTATCAAAAATAGAATGTCAAGTTGAACGAATGTTTGTTATCTGTAATAGTATCAGACTGTCTCCAAACTCCAAGTCAGCAGCACCATGAAACTCCAAGTTTTATAGTTTTTTTGACTCCGCCTCAAAGAGGGTGTTATTTTATCTGAACTTCATTTTGTGAGTGTGTATGCTGAACATGTTTCTCAGTTAATATATGCGTAATGTGACCTTTCACCCACAAAGTTCCATCTTAAAAATCTTTTTATTACTTATTTGGCGGAATTATTTGAAGGATTTTATTTATGTATGGGAGAAATTTTCAATTTACAGTTCCGGAAAATGAAAAGTTTTCAATGCCTATGGTAAATATTACTATATAGAAGTGAAATTGTGTATTGTAATTAATTTAACTGCTACATTTATTTGTATAATGTATGATGATCAGTGTTTGGGCGTTCAAACGAACATCGAAGTATGTTCTATGTACACGGAGTTTAAAAATGGCGCCATATAACTACTACCTTACTCCAACTGGTAAAAGTGTAAGTACTATGTATACAATTTAGCAGTCTGTAAGTCTGTGGAGTATATTACAGAACTATTAGTGGGATGTTGGCTCTTCTTCTTTTGTAGTAAGTTAAGATGATAGCGATAGTGAGAGAAAAGAGAAAGATAGACTTACCACGTTGATGAGCTGGACAAAGGCGAGGCCAAATTTGACGTGAACTTTCTCCGTCATGTTCTGTACTGGTCGTATCAATTTGTTGTAGCCTCGGAAAAGGTCACGTACTAATCTCTCTTCGTCTTCCGAACACCGACCTGGCAAACAAAAAATGACTTTTTATCTCCATCCTCCTCATTAGCGCAACGTCACTCCCTCCACTCACTTTTCAACGTCACCAGCCGTCTCCTTCCTTTAACCTCCTTTTACCATATAATCACCATTATGTATTTACTATATTCATTTCCACACCATATTAGTAGCACATCCACTTCTACTACCTTTTCACCACCACATTTACAAATTCCCCTTCAGAATCGTATGAAATATACACTTTATTGCCTTCTTCAAGCCGAAAATTCTTGTCCTAAAGATATTTACGGTAGGTTGATACAGTGGTAAAATGTAAAGTATATTTATTAAGGAATTCAACATACTTTCTCCATTCTTACTTATTTTATATGCTAGTACCAATAAGGATTTACAAGATAGGATGAATGAACTATGAATTTAAATTCCATTAACTTTGTGTACCTGGTGAAAGTATTTCCTTTCTTCGTCTTAACCCTATATGAAACATCCTGGCCTTTCACCATTTACAAGTGAAAGTAACGAAATTTTGGGGTGGTAAAAGTTTCAAGTGAAATTTTCATGTAGGATTAACATAAAGACGGAGAAAATGAACTTCTGTAGGTTCCGTATGTATTTTATAGTTATCTATGTGATAGATGTCATGTGTCCCTGTAACTAATAGGATTCGTTCTAAATTGTAAAGAGGGTTAAATTACATTTGCAGATAGAGAAAAGTTGATGAAAAGGGTGGAGTGACACGGAGAATCATTTCAAAAAGCGTGTGCAAGTGGCATCAAGAGTCCTCAATCTCCTTCCTACTCAACACTTTACTTCAAGATGAGATTACTCCTCCTGCCTCCCTAACCTCTTCACAGATTCCACCCAAACGACAAATCGTATACTAATAACTGAATTATCTAAACAGTCTCCATCAGCCAATGGAAACCCACTTTACAACTTTACTACAAGAAACTTTACAATCGGCCCTTCTGTGATTCTCAGATTATTTCACCATGTCTATCATTTACCACATCTACAGCTCTTTCACCAATGGTGGATACTGGAATCAAGTAGTTTCATTTGCATGACAGAAATGCAATACTTTGTTATATGGGAACATCACGAATTCTAAAACATTGGTTCTATCAAGCATTCATTGAGAATTTAGATCTTTGCCTGGAGGAATATTTGTCGGCTACTATTGCAAGATATATTTTTCGTGAAATGTGATAAATATTTTCAATTTTATCGTGCGATTTTAGTAAAGGTAAATTAATTGCATCCATGGGTATTTTTTTCCGGTAATGTCAATATAGATCGTCGGGTATCCACGGTTAAGTGAGCGGGTTGTTAACAATAGTTTATCAGGATTTATCTCTCAGGTGTCTCGATTTTTAATGCATTGATGTCTATCTCTCCTCACGATACTTTCGATACAATTCCAATTCTAAGTAGTAACTGCTTGGCTATCGAACCCTGAGTTGCAAATGGCTTGGGCGAGTCAAGGTTGCATACCTTGTTATCTGATATTATTATTAGCTTTATTGGAGTGTTTTTGTACGAGTATTTGAGGTATTCGAAGTGAGAGACGGAGGAGAAAATTGAGGAGAAAGGACCATGAATGTGTAAATGTATCCCATCATCAGTCATGTTTCTTCAACGAAACCAAATTTCCGGGACAGACTCGACTCTCCACTTTTCCACCTGCACCTTTCTCCATACACTTTCTCCCAGTCAATTCAACACAAACTTTGACATGAAATAAGTTGAGACATGAAAGTCGAATGTTGTTGTTGGGCTGATAGTGCCCTATAACAGCCACTTCCGATTAGTCTAACCTACCACTCTAAGTGCCAACCGAACCGAACCACCTCAGGCGGTGAAAGCGCATCGCATCTTCCTCTACCTTCCCAGCAGACATATAAAACGGGTTTTAAACACATTACTTACATAATATCATTCAATACTCATCCATAACTCATTTATATCTACATACAATATCTCTCTATCCTATCATTAGATACTTTAATAACTGAAATATTATTAGCGTTGACTATCTGGCAATTTAAAAACTAAGTATCGTGGGCATCTATAACTAAATATAAGCTTATAGTGTATCAACTGCTTTTTAATAGATAAATAATAATAGGAATCAATGCCGTTTCAGTATATAAAACAATTCGAACAATACAATCTTAAAAACTAACCGTTTACAACCAATTTTCTATCGATTCATAGCTTTATTACTACTTAACCCAAATAATTCAATGATTTTTTCCGTTATTAATTTGTCTCGGGATTCAGTGCCACAAAATCCTCATGGTTTGAGTGTTACAACAAATAACAAATATTTTATTTCAGTGTCACAGTCACTTGGCTCTGGCTCCAGCAATTAAAAATGGATAGACTGGACGACGTTGAAAGTTTTTATTGTTATCATTACAGGTTTCACAAGGAATTGAACAATTCCATAATTTGCATTGGTAAAATGCCAAAAGAGAAAGCGAGTCAGTCTGGTATACTTGGGTTAGTTTATGTTTAAGAAAAGTGAAAAAAGCTAATAACAAAGCTAATAACTGTTTTTATGAATTACCCATAGCTCTATCATTTTTTGTTGTAGTATTAAGAGCAGTATAGGAGCATTGTATCAGGAGATAGTATTATAGACAAGATGAATAAATAGTATATAGGGTTGGTCACATGGTGGTGAAAGTACTTAATATTATAATAAGTCGTAGTAGCATTTATTTAGCTGAGTGTTTTGGTGTGGGTTGACATGAGGTTTTGCTCGACGTTTATCTGTGGAGCGGAGGAGGTTATGAGAGCGAAGGAGAGGATTTGGACTGGAGAACGTCTAATGTCTCTAAGTTGTGAAATGGATCCGTCCTTCTCGCAAAACAGAAAAGTCGGTGTGAGGGAAAGGAGGAAAGTAAACGAAGGGAAGGAGCCCAGCGACCACACCAAAAATCCCTATATCCGAGTATACACAATAATACTTGAATAATAGGACTCACTTATTTGTATAAGTACCGGAGGACTAGAAAGTACTAGTAAAGTTCCTTCCTAGGTAGGTAGTACATGTCTGCAACTATTATAATTTTATTATAGGGATCTTCTCCTCCTGATTTACTATATCTAATATCACAGTCCTCTAAATTCTTGTGTGTGCAGCCAAGAACGCGTATTTTTAAATAGTGTACCTACTCTGTAGTATATGTACAGACTGTAAGGATATGTTGTGTTAGTGATAAGTATTATATGTTGAATGTAAGTAGCATGGATCTTTACTACATGACTATAACATTGTGTAGTATACGTCCTTATGTAGTGCAGTGACTTTTTGGAGAGTGTCGACTTGGACTGGACAAACCGAGAGTTAAATATATACAATATACAAAGAGACTATATATAAGTATAGTAGGTATATAGAGATATATTTAAGCAGTGTTCATTCACTTGGCTTGACTCTGCTACCCTTTGCCTTTCCTTTTCTAGAAATCGTATGTCAAAGGATAAAGGATTTTTGTACTTTCCCTACTGCTTTCTCCAGACTCCGCCCAGTCAATGGCATGGCAAGATTTTCCCTAAAACTTTTCATTTCCAACAAACGGACTGCGAGGAGTCGAGACTCACATTGCATCACACATACTAACATAATATTACTGCCTTGTCCATTCCATACCATATATTTAATATAAACTACTATATATACCTAGATAAATGTGTATCTTTAATAGAAGTATCCAGATTATGATATGATTATATATAGTAGACAGATCTTTAGAGTGGATTCGTGTATAGTTTTACATAAACATCTAAAATTATGCCATTTAAGTTGTGATCCTTTATAGTGCAGAATATTTATAGGACACGACACACGTTTATAGGGCTATTTAGGAAATCTAATAACATATGTATAGGTAGGCACTTGAATAAAATACGTCAGCGTAACAACATAATAGATACGTAAAGTTGTAGGAATCCTGTTTCGTTCTCTATAGTTGACTTCACAGCCCTCCGAACTCCAATCTCCAGTTGTCTTCCCTCATGGAAAACAAGGAGCACGGAACATTTACAGCCCAATTGCAAACCATAAATTTCCCATGTGTTCCGAAATTGAGTTAGTTACGATATGAAGAAAAAGAAAAAATCCTCCCCCTTTCTCCAAGACTTTCCACACACCGTCGAGACTTTTTTAACAAAAACACAACTTTTTATCACATGGCTAGATAATATTATAACTCAACCAACACTAGCATGCAATGTATACAAACCACATGCCTATACCGTGTATATTCAAACTCCGTATGTATCAAAACACTCTAGCCTGTATTATTACAACTCAATTTCACAATTAGAGAAGTTATCTGAGACTGTGAGTTCATTCACAGTTGAATGTCTTTTAATATAATAAAGATTTCTTTGAACTTCATATCTGAAACTCCGAATACACATCCAGTGTGTTTTAAATCATACTGAGTTTGAATCTTGAGATGTACATAATATAGATGGCGAAGTGGCACTGCTTAATCTGACAAAAAAAGTGGACATAAAGGAGTGAATCTTTTTCTCCCTCCTCCCCCGCCCTTCCTAATCATCGACTCTCATTATCCCTCTATTCAAACTCCTAATGGCACCGCAAACTATTTTCTCAGCCTCATTACATCCCTAAAGTCTTTCTTTCACTTCATTTCCTCCTTCCCCATTCACTTCACTCACTTTCGTCCAACTTTCTCAATACACTTTCTTTATCCTACTGCCCTCACACATATCGCAGTCTCATACAGACATATATACCCGAGTCAACTTTACTTCAAATTCAATGGCACGTGAACGCAGGTTAACATTTATATGTACTGGTTAGTTAGCAAATGACAATTTCGATTCTCTGCTATTTAATACAGTTAGGTAATGCAACTTCGGCACACAGAATCCAATTGGGATAAGACTTGTATACCAAAATGTTATCTTAATTACTTGATTACTTTTAGGTTTTATTCCCTAATGACAATTGACCCATAGAACATGACGTGAACTACGGAACTAAATATGAACATGAACAAAACGTCCTTTTCTAATCCTATATACAGAACAGTTATATAATTTCCTACAATCCTTCTATTTTACATTCTCAAACTAAATGTTTGCCTTTTTCAAATTATCCGAATTATTAAATCTTTATTTAACTCATAATATCAGTAGAACTATCACCCTGTACTCGTATTCTTGCGATGAGACTCTCAATAAGATTGATAGAAGCTCTATATTGGTTAGGAAAGGTATATAAGTAGTTGACTGCAATAACTGTATAAGATGTACTACAAGGAATCAGATATACATAAAGTATGTTATTGCTATAAGGATATATTTTTGGTATAAGGAATGTCTACGTGAAATGGGTATAAAAATAATTATGACGCTTTAGATAACACTTGTGGGGAAAAGTGGAGATGAATGAGGCTATTGTAAAAAGTGTATTGCTTTCTTGACTGGAAGGAAAGACACATTTCCAGTTTCGTCCAGGACGTGACACAAAACTCCCTTATTTCCTTCTTCGCTACAGAATTCAACTCCCAAATGACATTCATACCATCTTATTCTGTTCCTGTTACATCATATAACCCTATAATTTGCATTTCTTCTTTTCCTGGTTATACATCTGCTATACATGGAGTTACATCACAAATAATACTACGCATATGTGGAAAGCCGATTGGAAACCAGTCCAAAAAGATACCTGATCCTTTATTTCACCCTAGCCAAATGTGATACCAACAATAAGGAACGCTACGTATTTCACAAAAGTTATTTTCTCAATTTCACTTATTTTCAGTTTTCCAATTGATGCTTTACTCATTTTTGTGATTGCCTCGGCATACAACTTAAAAAATGCCAATAGAATTTGCAACGATTTCTCAAATGACTATTTAGTCAATATTTACTTTAGTTTGTAACATTATTTGTATCACAAATGGTTTGGTCGGATTATAAAACAGCTCTCTTTTGGTCTGGTGTCTGGTTTCTATCCTGCCTACCACATATGCACCATAGTATGCATAGTATTTCGAAGTTAGCTAAAATTTCCACAATTGCTTACCATTTAAAGTACTGAATATACATTTACAAAAAGTAGCTGCTCTTCGCGACAAAATAAATATTTTATGCTATCTAAATATTTTACTCACTCTTATTATTATCCAAAGTCGTTACAATATTAGAATTGCAATTTCATAATTACATTTCATGTTAATGTTATTAATTACTATAATAGAAACCCAATGCCGATTCAATGCAAAAGAATAAAGTGTCATCAGTCTCTGTCTCATGTGTTTCTGTTTTGATTTTGTTGTAAAAGTTGTCAGAATTTATAAATATATTTCTGGTAATTGAGCCCTGCATAAATACTTTCAGGTATACCATATCTAGGTATACTATACTATGGATTCAAGTTCCTACCCCTAATTGGCATACACTTTTTGGCATAAAATAAAAAAATCACTTCTTGGCATAAAAACTCACTTTTTGGCATAATTTTTTTCTCCTTATTGGCATAAAAATATGTTTCACTAATTGGCAAAAACTATAGAAGGATATGAGATAACCTCCGATATGATGATACATACACAGACAGTAAGTTAGGATGTAAGAAATGATTCGGAGAACACCTTAGCACGGATGCTTGTGGGCAAATTTCCGAACAAGAAGAACAAAAAAGTTCTGCTATATGACAAAATGCTGCTGAAAATTGTTAAAAATCGTTCTAATATGAGCTATTCGGAGTGGATATATACTTTTGCGGATAAACTTTGATTTGTATAATTTGTCTTGATAACTGGATTCGGTATTTTCATTGACACTGCAGGCTATACATTACACATTTTTTGACTGAGTATTATGACTATACTATTACTATTAATTATTTGTTTGTTCAATAAATTTATGCCAATAAAGTATGCCAAAAAGGATTTTTGAAAAAAATATTTTATGCCAAAAAGTGTATGCCAATTAGGGGCACTCCCGGATTCAATTATAAATAAAGCTAAGACCTCGTATAATATATTAAGTAATGACAATTATAGCTATTACGAAAATACGTTTTCTTAGTATATGGATATCTATACTTAATAATTATGAGTTACTGGATCCGAGATGAGAAGAGAGTGCGTGCATGTTTATTGGGTAAATGAGATAAATAAGTAAAAAGAAGATGAGTTGGGATGGATGGATTGTGTATATTTTTATGTAAACAGTACGTGTGCATATGGAGTATAGGGGAGAAAGTATGGAGAAAGCAGATAGAGAGTTGTGGGTTGGATGGTCGAGTCTGAGAGCCCATTTTTCCTAAACCTCGAGCTTTTCTCACGTTCTCAATGACTCTTTTGTTGTCCCAGCTGTTATCTCCAATTTAGCACTGAGATTTAGATTCACGCATTAGAGAGCTAAATTATGCTTTGTCCTCGGTGAGCCATTCACTCCCTCCCTTATGTCTCATCCTCTCTCTCTCTCTCCTCCACTGTCACCGACCTTCTCCTCTCACTACGACTAGGCCACTCAGTCCTATCATCCCCAACAGAACCAAACTCACTGGGTTTAGAGATTTTCTTTCTTTTCTTCCCAATCCTTCTGTTCCTACAGATAAAGAACTAATTCCACCATCTTTTATGTAGATATTTGAATTTTGACGCTGTCTTGAGCTCCCTAAGCCTCTATCCTCTCAACAAGAAAAACTATCTTTCAAACTCCTCTTCTACCATGTTATGCACAAATGTTGTCTAATCAGCACAGCCATCAGACCCGCTTTATAAAACGGCCATTTCTTCTTTCTAACAATATTTTGAATAGTTCCGTACAGAGTTAACTTATTTACAACTCGATTCACGGTATGAATAAACAATAAATATTCGAAAAATGCATTCAAACAAAATTGAAAAATCTTTGATTGTATTCAAATAAAATTAAAAAATGTAAAATGCATTAAAAGAAATCTTTTGACACCAATCTCCACTCTGCAACCCATAGAATTTACTTTTGGCACTAATCTCACTGTGGACCAAACCTCTCCAACAGCAAAGTAAACCAACTACATCTCCTAACAAAAATTGCGTATTACTTTTGTAGTCGCCGCCAAAAAATCTGTTTAATAGTTAACCGTTAAATATTAAATTGTGTGACAAGGTAATATAAATGAAATCACCGTATCCAATTTCATAAGAAAACAGTTTTAAACGTCTTGTTGATACTTTATATCCGTATCAATATATGTCTAATGTTTATGAAACCATGTGCAGTTAAAGGGCAAACAAATCGCTTAAAACGAGTGAATGAATATAACAAGAGAAAGTTTCAGATCTTCATTCATACAGAGCAGCAAGCTCATAAAATCTTTTCAGCTGATAACCATATCAATATAATAGTTAGTCCATAAAGTAGAATAAAGTAGCAATAAGAAAGAGGAGTAACTCGTGTTTGACTAGCCACCAGCTACAGTGGCAAAAATGGCGTAGTGGCTGGCTAAAATGAAACCCAGGCTTTTGTACATTCAGTGTAATATTCTCAATCGGAGCTTTGGTTTTCCTTATCCTGAAGACGAAGTGTACGATAAGAAATATTGCCAAACAAAAGAATACATTTTATTGATAACCTTTTACAAGCAATGTACCCAGACAATTCGTGTTAGTTATCGGATAATGGAAATCAAGCGCCCATTACGAATGGTACCTTTAGCCACTAGACTTTTGTATGGGCTAAAATTGGTTGGGATATTTAAAAAAGCCGGTTAAAATAAAACACTGAAATAGAACTAAGTAGAAAGTTTGTGTCGCTAAGTATACTTTGTTCCATATGGAGTATATTATTGGAGTAGTTGTGTTTGTTGGCGGAACATAAAGTAAAGGTGCTGTGATCAGTAAATTAAAGTAAAGTGGCAAAAAGATATTCAAAAGGAGGGCTTTATTGTTTATTGACATCTGAAGAGAGGACCAGTTGTCGGCGACTCCATCGAAATTGAATTGCACTGGATGCTATATATACGAGTATCTTGTATCGTCTCCTTCTCTCGCTCCCTCACTAATGATTACTACAGATATCAACGCTCTGATATAATATAATAGATAAATTGAAGTCTTAAGTAGATTTCCCAGGGAAAGGAGACGTCTAAGTGAAAGTAAGTAAAGTGAGTCGACGATACGAAATTGCTTTTAGCTTTTTATGAAATTCGAACCTTCAGCCACTCCACCATCAATATCCGACAATCGCCTTCTCCCTTTCACTCCTCCGGAGGATACCACTTCTATACATCTTACAGTTTGTATTCAAACTCCCCGCGTTTTAAAACAAACTGCTCTGTATCAACTAAACTTTTCAAATACGTTCCACATTACATGCTGCTGTTTAGATAAAACCAGCTTTCGGTAGAATTCAATGTTTTTAAAAGTAGTTTAGAACATTTACCATTATAAATTATCGAGATATTTTCTGAAATCCTGAAACTAGAGAAGGATGAAAATTCTGAGTTTTATTTAATAGTGCACACCAGTGTGTTTTAAAACAGACAGAGTTTGAATGTAGAGCGTAAGATGTATATGTAGAGCAGTCACCTCCACACTTTCTCCGTGCAATCAAAGAACATATGGATACAAGGGAAAGTGTAGAATTTTCTCATATTTAACGGTTTCAATTTCAATGCACTGCAGAGCCGGGTGTTATCGGAGAAGACAGAGCTAGAAGCAACCTTGCTCTTTGTCGCCGTCGTCCTCCTCTACCAATGCTATTCATAAGTATTTCTGTGCGTGTGAGGAGGTGCGGGCCGGGCGGTGGCAGCGAAGGATCAAATGGCCTCCTTTACCAACTGGAAAGTGGATCGCATGGGAATCTCTTTCCGACTAGATCTGATGCTTGTGCACTAAATATCCATTTGGCACAGCAGAAAGCAACCGCAGCAGAGTACAACTGACCAATATCCTATATGCACACCTTCCCTATTGATTTAGTAGACATACAAATATCTACTTATTAATTACACATGATTTCCAATCACTTGATTGATCCTTAATTAATAATCTCGAGCTAAAACGACTGAGACAGAAAAACTGCATGCCAAAACTGTATTAGAAATAGGAAATGTTTTTTATCCCCAGATACAATTGTCTGTAGTAGACACTTGCCAATCTTCCTTCTGGAAAACGTTTTAGAAAGTCAATGATAACAATTATTAGACTGTTAAATGTACGTGTTATGATTTCAATTATGGTAGTCAACGTGCAAGTTCAACTGGGAATCTAGTGACTAGTGTTAAATATTATGTTTTCGGATTAATAGGGATTTAGCGTGCTTTAAGCAGCTATTTAGGTATTGTAGGAACTCTAGAAGTATGAACCACTTGAGAATAGAAAAGTTGGTGGATAATATGGAGAACAATAAATTGGAAAAGTGGTTAAGATGGAAGTGAAGCGGTCGGATTGAAGTCTGGAAGTATGTAGGGAGAAAGTGTGATAATGATAATGCATTATTAAGTCAAGTCAGAGTTTGGGCGGGAGGTAATGACTGCTTTCTATGCATCTCGTATCGATAGATTGATGATGAAAGATTGACCCAGTTAGAGTTTTTCTGGAGGACAGAGAGAGTTTTGGGAAGAAAGGAATTTGTGTTGTGATTGTGAGATCGGGAGTGAAAGCACTTGTGCCTGTGCTATGTAAAGGTATCTGCGCTAAATTTGTTTTGGTGGGTAGGAGATAGAGATTGAATGAGAAAGCCGAGTTTGATGGTGAGTGAAAGTGAAAAGGTTTAATGGGTAAAAGTAAGGAAGGGTTATCTTGACGCCGGCGGGCAGAGCAGACGGAAGGAGTCGAGGCTACGGAAGAGAGCTGTGGTGAAAGTAAAAAGAGTCATGAAAAGAGAAAGTTGTAGCGTGAAGGAAACTAGTTTCGGAGAAATGTCTTTAAATTTTTCTAAAGTCGATTCCGTTAAAGATGCCTTTTGCTTTCCAGCGGAGAGAGAAAGTCGGAGTGAGTTGAGCTTGGCTTGGCTTAGGAGACAGTTGAATCGAGTCGGGCAGAACTCAAGTGAACGGAGCACACCATTTCTGGCGGAGAAAGTTTTCCCTGCTCTGTGCCACAAAGTAGTACACAGAAACGAGTCGCTAAGTAAGCAACTCAGCCAAGGAACGATCAGGGAGACTTTCACTACACACTCCTTACAGTATGACATAAATGCCAGTCCAGACTTCCTCCTACTTTACTTACACTGACACAAAATATTTTCATTTTATATTATTCATCGACTTTTCAATCCCAAGTTAGATTGTTATTTGTTAATTTAATTTGCTGGTTGAAACGTAATTTAAAATTCCCGCCATGGATGAGGCATACCATTTGGAGGAACCTAACCTAATAAACAACAATCATAATATGGGTAGGTATTCATGCAAGCCGTGCATTACGCCAACCAATATTTTATAGTAGTGGTGAAAGTTGTATGTGGAGATGGGGAAAGAGAAAGTAGGGAAATGTATTCAAATCGTACTGTAGACAGATATACTAACCACACAGCATATATGTATAACTTACAGCCGGAAATTAATATCGATCTTGCCAAAAACAAACTCACTAAAGTTCATGCACCGTGTACTAACTGGTATAGGCTTATCCTACACAGGGATGGATACAACTCCTACATGTAAATACATGTATATCTTCACATTAATAGACATGCAAGCACGACTAAAATTTCTGTCTATTTATATACAAATTGTATCACACAGTTTAATATTGTGGTACCTACGTAATATAAACCTGCATCTATTTCCTACTCAGTCTCATCCACACACTGTTACAGTATGTACACAACATGCACCCACCCACAGAAACACAGATCTACACATCCCCTTATCTATTTCTTCGTCTACTCCACAAGACGACGATTGAAATAAGTAGCTATGACTCTTGAGTGTTCACGCTCTACTCTGTTCAAACATTTCAAATTCATTCCATTTGTTTGATATGATATGGTACAATGAAACTATTTCTCAATTTAATTCCACGTGCAAAATCTTAAAAATTAATCTTCATTTGATTGTGTTACTTATCTCGGTATAAAATTTTGTAGATTTCATGGTTGAAAGTATTTTTATAAGATTCTGCACTTTGAATTCTACCGGAAATTGTTTTGATAATACCCTAAAGTTTTTTAATCTAGAATATCATAAGTTTTAACACACAGGAGTGTATGTTAGAACATACCGAGTTTGAATACTCACTGTAACACATGCATATGGATACCTACATAGGTATATTATTATTATGCCGTCTGGTGGTGTGTCTATTATTCAGGGATTTACGTACAACTGCCAACACACACTGCTGTACATATTCTGCAGTAGTTTGTTCCATTTCTTCCATTTTTACATTTCTCTCTCTCATAACTTAGCAAACGACTTACTCACGGGATGTATTCGCTGGAAACTTTGCATGCATTTGTATATACTATTTATAGTCATTAGAGTTGTAGGGAGTAGGATTGCAGAGACCAAGTAAGATTCCTCCTCGCAGAAAGGTCTTTCACTCTCCACGGGAGAAAGCGGATGTAACGCTGATGGTGATGTTATATCTTAGCCGTGCCTCCTCCATGTGTTATATAATAGAAGGATAAAGCCAAACAAAATTGAGTGCTGCACTTACATTATATTATCCTATATTATCATCTATCTCGTATACCCGATGATGTTTCTATTTTCGAGGTTTAGGGCGACTCCGCTTTGGGTTACCTCTCGTCTACCCAAGTTACTACTTAACTACCCGTCTGTCAATATTACTACACGTACTATATGATCTATGTATAGGGATGTATAAATGTATCGTGTGTGATACAAAGTGCTTAGTTACATGTGCATATGCAAACTCTACGCAGGTAAACATCTCAGTAATCAAGTTTTGCCTTCTACCAATTGATCGTTGACGTCAAATTTCTTGTGTGCTCTGCATAGGAAACTATTTTGAAATGGGGAAGAGCTAAAATATTCTAAGGGAGTTGGGAGATAATATTACCCTGCAGAAACTACTAATACGAAGTTAAATATAATGTCGAGTGGTGTAATTTACTTTCGAGTAATAATAGTTCGTAATGTAAGAGACGGATTTGGTTCTTCTTCCAGTATGTTATAAGTGTCTGTGCTTCCTGCATTTGAAAGATATTTACTCATCACCTCCAAATACATTAAAAAGAACTTTATGAGATGATACGAAAAATGAAACTTTTCTCCCCTCCTTTCTCCTCTTATCTACATACCGAAATTGGAATCTTGCTGACATATTTTGTTTGTCATGCATGGTAGAATGCCAACGATAAAGATATATCCTACTCTAAACAAAATTATGATTCGGCTGAGATAAAATACGATATACTTTATGTGCTACTATTTTCCTACGTAAATATGTATCTTCAAGAATAAGTAATAGCATATAGATAGAGTAACCGCACTCTCACAGCAATGAGTTATATTTACTATAAGCACCTATATGAATATGCATAGATAACACTAAGGAAGCTGTTATGATATATATTATAGTACATACTATAGAGTGTATACTTATAATATGCATAGAGTTATTTTATTAGGCAGTTAGAGAGACTGAAAGGAATAAAAGGCAACAAAATGTCAGTAGGAAACTCGTGGTAATGATGAATAATCTCATCTGGTTAATACATTGATGTTAAATGAGAACGGTGTTGGCATAGATTAATCGCTGAGGGAATGAAACTTGTAAAGTGGATGAGAGGAATAGCAACATAAACATACTATAAGTACAACCGACCTGATTGCCACAATGAGTCTGTATCTTTTCCATATATCTTACACTCTGTATTCAAACTCCATCTGTTTTGAAACACACTAGTGTGTATTAAAACGATTCCAAATGCATGCCTTTGTTAAAATGGTGTAAATAAAATCAATTTCTGATAGATTTTAACAGGTGGAGTCTAAATAATATTTATCAACACTAAAATACCTTGATTTAATAAGAATTTCATAGATTTCATAATTAAGAAAATAAAATGTTAAAATAAACTGTTTTTATATAGTTTTCAATTTTATCGGAAAACGGCACTGAACCACATTTAACAAATTTTGATAATTATTGTACTTCAAAGCCAATAGCTTTAATACAAACCAGTGTGTTTTAAAACAGATCTTGGTTCAATAGGCACTGTATGTAACTAAGTAGCAGAGTAGTAGCAGACGTAAGTCAACGCAAGCCACTGTGTTTATTGATTGACTCGTTTCTCTCTGCTATAACCTCACTTTCTCTGCTTTCTCTTTCTCCGTACTCGAACAACCGATGTAATCCCTTCTTCCTAGGCCGTACCTTCATTTTTCATTCACAAGAGAAAGTCCTCGAGCCGCTATGCTAATTGTACCTGATCAACTTACTTCTGAATAAACACATTTATTTAGACCTGCGTTTAGCATACGGTCATAATGGAAATGTAATATGTCTGTGTAAAGCCCATGAGTAAGTAAAAGCTAGTCCATAATTTGGAGAAAGTAGAGAAAGAGCTTTTGACTAGACTTTGTATTTAGACGGGTAAAATTATGGAGGGAGTAGATTGGAGTGACTATAAGGACGAGTTTCATAGAGCCATTAGATCACAGTTAAACTATTAGTTTAATCTGAGACGCAATTGATTTAGTTCCACTTTATAGAGATCTGCACCATTTCATTCTTCTCCTACCACTGCGACTACACACTAAATATCAAAGTCTACCCCTTTACTATAATTATAACATATAAGTAGAAGGGTACATGTTGGTCCAGTCATCCCCTAGCCTCCATTAAGTAAGTAGGCATATAGTATGGCTATATGTATGGTAGTATTAAGTAGTAGCCAGACATTTCCATAGTATTGTATTTCCAACCACTTACAGAAATCCAACCGCATGGAAATGCTATTGCCGCAAAGCCAGTTCTGCCACGCCGACTGAATTCAAGTATACCAAACCAGACTAATACTAGTAGATATGTTTCTAATCTCACCATATCTATGTATGGATTGTCTTTCGCATTAATATCAAGTCGGTGAATGTAAAAGTCCATTTCTCGACTTCGACCTCCATTTCCATCAACATCATCAATTTCCCTCGATAAAAGATCATAAACCTCCATTTGAATGGGAATTTTATGAGAAATGACTCTCAAACTGAGTCTACCATCGAGAACTAACCAACCGCTACACAAATTATAAAAAATGTTCTACTTATAAAAGGAGCTATGGATGATTAAAAGATACTTTAAAACCACAAGAGTTTTACTAGTCGTCCTCGTTTATTATTATTTTCTGTCAATTTTCATATTGCTATATCATAGATACTTACCCTTCAGATCACTCAGGATGTTCCCATAAATGTTGATAATATCATTAAGAATCACCATAATAAAAGTATTATTGTTATTACCAAATCTTAAACTATCATGACTACCGGGACTATATAACACACGTCAATCTTTATGAACTAACCATACAGCCTATCTATCTCCTTACATTACAAGATTACTTTAAGAACATTTACTATCCTCTGCGCACATAAAGATAACCTGCACAAGTTATTCACATGTGTATAATACTTGTGTACTTTAACCAAATTGGCACAGCGTGTTTGCTGATTTTATGGCGTTTGATATCGGAACGATATGCGGAAGCCATTAAATTGCTAAACAGACTGCAAGATAACAGCAACATCCATATATTTACATACGGCTATTTCGCCAAGACCTTTTCTACACGGCTGTTTTCTGTTATCAACGCTTTACTAACCTTTATGCTATTTTTCCATTAGCTTAAGAACTGAACGACGTGTAGGTAATATACATAAATGGTTAATTAAACATCCCCTTAACAATATCTTCTAAATTGCAGCATAACCTAAACTGATCGAATTCTTTGGAATGTAAATTACAATTTTCAAGTTTTCTAGATTTAAATCAGGATTCTATAATCATTATATATTATTTACGAAATAAAAAATGAACTAATATTTATCAGGCAACCATAGTCCATGCAATTTATCAGATTTGAAAGCGAATGAACTGTCAAAATAATGAGAATCCCATCCAAAATTATCCCGATATGTATTATATTCTCCATTAACTATATAACCCTGATTTGTATGTAGGTACTCGTTCGTATGCATTTTTTACCATTTGTGATTGCCCTAATAATATACAGAACGGTTTGGAAAGCAAATAATGAGTAAAGGGGGAGAAATTTTATCTAAATGGGAATGAAGTGTGTGGAGTGCAGTGCTTTATTCCTGTTGGTCAAAATCGAATGTGGATGTAGGAGATAGAAGTGATATTCCCCTGAGACACGAATGACATTCAGAGTTTGTACATTCATTTTCTTCACGGCTCCGTCTCTTCCTGGAAAAGGGGGGAGAGGGCGGCTGAGTGAACCAGAAACGTCTCCGAACTATCTTCTCTCCATCTGCCAATAAGTAGGAGACGACATGTCGAGGAAAAACGGGGCTCAAGGGATGCATCTTCACTCTATATGTACAAACTTAACCTCAACATCACCTAACCAAACCACTCGATTAGTGCCCTCCAAATACTACAGCCTAACTACTTTCTCCACTTTCTCCACTCTTTCCTGACCCTCACTCTAAATTATTTATTACCTACTCAGAATCCTATATCCATCAATCAACCATTTCAAATTAAATACCTTAAGTACAAAGATTAGTTTACCTAGTTTAGCCATATCTTGGTGTTTCATCGCTTATCACAGTAGATAACACTATATAAATCTACATTTATTAGTCGTCCAAATAAGTTAAATAAACTGTAGGTAATAATTGTAGGCAATTTTATCTTTTCAGCTTAAAACATTTCGAAACGAAAGGAATATCAATATTTTTTTAATTTTCGCCTATACGTTTTTTTTGTAGATGTAATGTATTATGCCGAAGAACCTGTATTCGTGCAGTTAAACTTAAGCACAGTGAGATGTAAGCGGATAGGAGGAAATAGCAAATTCTATTGTGATTAAAATCCCAGTTTTTGGATTATGCATGTTTTGTTGGAAGGGTGAACTGTCATATATTATGTGAGATGTAATCGAATTTTGTGGTTACTATGCAGGAGTCAGATTCAGTTATAATTATGAATGGAGGGAGGAAGATGAGACAGAACACTTAAGATGTACGGAGAAAATGGAAAAGCACTTTACTTGTTTTCCTGCAGCCTCAACATGTATTCAGTAATACTAAATGAGAAATTAAAAGTAGAGGCGCAAGAAGAAGACGTCTGTATTTAGTAAGTGCACTTTGTATACAAGATATGTACAAACACAATATGGTATGAGGGAAGTGGGAGGGTCGGCACATTTGGGTGTGCAGGCAGTAGAGTACAGAATTAAGGTCCTTTTGACGTGGACGGGTTTCATTCCAGGCTCATCCAGGCTTGTCAAATAGAGGGAATCTGTGTTTACGAGTGGAGTCAGTGGAGGAAGTGAGATAAGGAGCCGAAGATGCTGATCTCAGTGAGTGAGTCAGACAGACGTTTTCTCAGAACTTTTAGCGGACGCATAAAACATCAATTAGGGGCAAACTGTGGCTGAATCTCAAGAATTCCACTCCATATATATATATTTATACCCCGATCAACTCTGAGTATCTCTAACCTTTGAAGTCTCATCATCTATATCTACCAACTAGTATATTATGTGCTACATTCACATAACATGTACATAATATATTGCTATATGGCAGTATCTTTTGTATCATGCACTATATACCACGTACCTGTGTACTGGATTTATATATTATACAATTGCTGTTGCTATATGTGTATACGTAGTAAATAGTTTGGCATGGTGTGGTTGGGTCTGGTCTTGTGTACAAATGTAGTAGTCACTTATTTCTTAACTGAGAACAAGAGAAAGAGAATTCGAGGGAACGAGTTGGAATTGTAGCCAATACGTACATTTGATCTGTAACCGAGCCAGGATCTCATCGTAAAGCGAACCGTTAGTTACTCCTCAGCTGACTCAGTCACTAACTCACATCACATCACAGACAAAGTCCCCTCAATTATACCTACTATACACATTTACTAATCCTTCTGTATACTAGATATAACCAATTGTACTGCATATAGTTAAGACTGATATTTATAGGAAGACTCGTAATAATAAAATGAATGTATATCTATGTATGTATCAGTAGTATGGTACAAAGGGGTAGTATTCTAAAAGTATCTGTGGGAGGATACACAGATCTGTGGAGAAAGCATACACAGATATAATGGATATACCTATCGTAGTGAGTACGTAGTAGTAGTAATGCGATGGTATGTAGTAAGTAAGTAAGTCGGTTGCTGGAAAAGAAGTTGCCATTCTGTTCCATATTTTATGAGCATCCTCTTGGCTCTGAAATATAGATTCTCTTTCTCCTTCCACTTACTTCACTCTCGTCCACTTCCCCCGTCCTCTACATACATACAACTCCTTTCTCTTGACTTACTGCTTTCACTTGACTTTACACTAACTCCAAACTTTTCTCCATAGAAAGTATACTCAGCTCAACTGCATTTCTATTCTGCTACATACACTACCATATACCAGACTCACATCTCACAAATGGCACTCAGAAATGTAAAGAAAAGTGAGAAGAAAGCAAAAGAAAGTTCATAGTGTCCGTACGTTGGAAGCAATACTATGTCTATACACTAAAGTATATATAGAGATGTACATAGATAGATATAGGCAGAACTAAGTAAGAAAGAAAGAAATGGAGAAAGTACTTTAGTCACTGTACTACATTGTAGAAGCATATGACATGCCACATACGATCCTTCCAAAGGTTAACGCTTTCTATAAGTCTCCGTCCAAGAATGAAGATCCTACGAATATAGCAAAGCTGCATTATACATAAAGCTACTAATGCCAATCTTGTTACTTGGACTTTACAGCTTTCTCTATGCAGCTAACTCAAATAATCCTTATGCATTACACTCAACTCACTCAGGTAGACTGTAAACGATGAAGACGCTCTTCAGACCTATTTGCACAGAATACATTCTATTTGGAAATGGTTACGAGGACATCTCACTCGCCAAAACTATTATTCTTCTATATTTCAATTTATGTATATCGCATACTCCATTTATTATTATATATTAAATGGCTACCTTAACCTTTTATGGAGCTAGAAAACTTAAAATTCCCATTCCCTCGTTTAATTCTTCCTGACTCCTCATTGACAGTCCATTTGGCAATTTTTAACTCGTAATTTAGGACTGGCTTCAGTGACTACGGAGAAAGCATGCATTTGTATAAGACAAGTATAGAAGAAGGAAGAAGTTTGGTAGTAAAAAGGACGTAAATCTCACCCACACAAGCGATTCTATTGTTGTGTCCCTATTAAGTATAGTAGGAGAGAGGTGTGTGAATTACTATTATGCATGCATGCCCCGACTTCCCTGTCAAAACTATAACGAGTTGAGAGTTTACAAAGAAAAAGAATGAAATAGAGCCGAAAGTTGGGCGAAAACACGTCCATCCTTCCCTTCCTCCTCTCAGGGAACAAAAACAACCTTTTTTTCCTTCTTTTATAAAAAAGGCAGAAGTGAAACGGCAGCCTATTTTTTTAAACAAAATGTAGTTTTCTACGGTTGGTTTTAACATAATTTAAGAAGAATTAATAGATTTGAAACGGTTGGCAAATCTACCTACCCCAGACTCTTCTAACAACGCTAAATATCCAACTATATTCAGAATTTATGCGTATTAATACTTTTATTACTAAATTTTTTACAATATTTACATTAAAAAATAATGATTATGGGTGACTTCATTTTTGAAAATAAATAACTACAATATTTAACTGTGCTTATTAAAATTAAAAAGGATAGCTTTTAATATAGCACGACGTCTTTTTTGCACAAAAGGAGTTAGTTTTCTGTACCTTGTGCTTCATACTAAAGATAAGATTATCGAGTTATCAGAGTTGAAAGTTTTGTGCGGAGAAAAAGAGTGACTGACTCTCGAATACGTTTCTCTGCTTTCTCTCCAAAAACAAGATGAAAGCCTCTTTCGACTAATATGTATTTACTCCACACGCAAACCACTATTAACGGCGACACTTTCCGAGTCCACAACTTATAATTCACGTCGTAGTTAAATATGACACAAATACATTCTTTTTACTCCATTCATTCTTTCAAAAATAAAAATTTATTTTTAGATGACTGGTAGTTTAAAATCACTTTGAAATTAATATCCTCTCATAGAATTGCTTGAACAAAGAAAGATTCTGAATTGCCACACAATACTTCGAGTCGCTCCCTAATGACTTTCTTCCATCATCGTCCGTCATTAACAATGGATTATAAACAAATAAAAATGTCCTACTCCCACCTTTATCCTTCTCTCACCCACCACTTTTATCTTTAACAACATTAATCTTCATAAGTACAAAGAATAAGGTAAGTGATACACACTCTTTTATATTTGATACATTTAAGAAAACTGATAAACACGTTCGAGACGACCACTAGTATTCAAATATTGTGCAACTAAGTCCCCAGCACATTATGAATCCATCAATATACATAAAGCAGTAAAACCCCCAATCAAAAGAATCTGACGAGCAATTAAATAGGGTATCATTAGATTTCCTCCCCGTTGAGGTTTCCTCCCGGCTTAGATCTCCTCCCTGTTAGACTACCTCCCGTTAGATTTCCTCCCTGTTAGACCTCCTCCCGTTAGACTACCTCCCCGTTAGACTACCTCCCGACACGCAAAATATAAGGTAACGACAGAATGAAATTGGAAACATCAAAATGTTAGCTAAGGAAAGAACTAGGATAAGGAAAAATGGTCACTACTACTAATTACTTAATAATAATATGTATCTGTAATTATTAGTAGTGTACAGAGTGGCCAAGCGGGCAGGCTTCGTTAACAAAAGGACATATTATGTATTACTAACTACACAAAGCGATAAATTAACCTTCTACTGTTGTCTGTTGTTATCATCCCATACACCCACGTCTCAAGTTACTAAGTTTTGATGTTTCGATTTTCATTCTGTCGTTACATTATATTTTTTCTATCGGGAGGTAGTCTGACGGGGAGGTAGTCTAACGGGAGGAGGTCTAACAGGGAGGAAATCTAACGGGAGGTAGTCTAACAGGGAGGAGATCTAAGCCGGGAGGAAACCTCAACGGGGAGGAGATCTAAGGTAACCATTAAATAGCTCCATATTACAAAATTCTCGAAAAGTCACTTCAGTTATTTTTTGTTATTTCTTACTTTCACATTTGGTCTCAGTCTTTTCTTATTTCATTTCTTAATTTTAGATGGATGTTTTAAAATAGAATTTGTTGTGCGATATACGATACTGCACGTATAGGTCGAAGACTTTCTACCTAAGTATTACGTATTGCCGACTGTCGGCCATCACAAAGGAACTCTAGATCGCTTCCTTCAATTAGTATAATAAAATAGAATTAGAGATTATTAATTTGCTACAATGGACGGAGACTTTGCGGTTTGAGAAGAAGTTCGGTGAAAGTGGCCGACTTGTAGTCGGGTGAAACGGATGGGAATAGAAAGTCTCTTTGAGGTTATAGAAAAGTCTGCAGAGCGAATCTTGAAAGCCCCAAGAGTCAATTCTATTTAACTATTGTCGTTTTTAGTCTAGAAGCATTCCACAACATTTCAGTCCACGTAATATCGTCTTCAATGCTATACAGTACAGCTTCAAGTTTTTCTATTATACATTTTACGAAGACATTCATTTGCATCTGTTGTTCACTCACTCATCGTCACTCACTTTCTTGTGATATCAGCCACATGCTGAGATGCTCCTTCTCAATAGTGCTCTCTCGCACACATCGCTGTCTGGCTTTTCACATCATTAGTGCTTGCAGCATCGTGGCTATTCAATACAGTTAGGTATAGTTTATGCAGTTCTAATATTGTTCTCCTGTTCCAACCTTTTTGTATAGGGCTGGCTACGACCACCATGACCCATACTCACCACTGTTAGCGTATAAAAATGTTGATGGACTGACTATGCCTATAATACTGACCGTAGTTACTAAAAATATCAATGGACAAAGCTGTCTATTTCTTCGGCAGGCTGATGTGTTTAACAACACGGTTTTCTATATTGAATAGAGTCCCTGGCAATTAAGAAAGGGAGTAAAATTCGGTGAAAGGTTGGTGAAAGTTCCATATGGAGTTACCCACGATTATGACGTTACCTTATACGTAACTACAGTCTCAGTCTAACTAATGCTAAAGAAATGTTGGGAGTTACCATTGTAAAATAGCATCGATTACTATTGGTCAGGACACAAATCATATATACATGTTGTTTATAAATTAGGATGGATGTGAATAAATTGGATGGGATGTGTCGGAATAAATGTGAAGTAACGGAGTGCAGTGCAGTGTGCTGAGAAGTGAAATTCAAAGTAATTCTGTGTAATGTTATGTAATGGGAAGGAGGCTTTCTCCTTTTCGGTTCAATTCCGATCAGATCAGTTGAGATCAATTCGAGTCTCTTGTCTTGTCAAGAGTGAAAGTATTGTAGTTCTATGAGGTAGTCGACTGTGCGAATCTTCAGCACACTTTCACCGACATGCACCCAACTGACTTTTCCCTTGCTTTTTCTCTACTTGTACATGTTGTCTTTGCACCATTTGAATTTGAGTGCCTTCTCTTGTCTATTCTTTCTCCTCACTTCACTTTCTCTGCCCTCTCCTTCATTTACATGGCAAGACACTGGACACGGATACACCAATGGCCACTTTTACTCTGCAAGCAACTTCCGAAGAAAACACATCAAAAGTGACGAGTCAGTTGATTTTCCGCCGATTGCACTGACTTTTGTCACTACTCTTTCCTTTTCCTCATCGCTAAACTCGCACTTACTTTCTCCATTTCCTTCACCTCCCCTAATCCTCTATTAACAGAATTTGGAAGTGATCCGAATGCTAACACTTATTTGAATCTGGACGGTTCAGCGGTGCAGACTGGGAATAACTATTTTTACAGTATATGTAAATGTATTCGCCTGTCATGCTTAAAACACCGAATTTGTCGTCCAATTTTTCCCAAAAATGAAACGCATCATTTTAGCTTGTCACCTTTCACCAAAGGGGGACATTATTAACATTCCTATTTCTGTACGTATCAAAAGTAAAAATTCGTTTATAAGGTAAAAGTTGTGGGAAACGCGCCTTTGTCAGCATCATATGCATTAGAGGTTGATGAGGGAAATTGAAGTAAACGAAAGTAAATTCAAAAGAGAAACGAAATGAAAGCCTTAGTTAGCAAGCCGTATAAATGCATAGGTATGTTGAACAAATGTGTGAGTGCATGTCCATAAAAATGGAAACAATATATATATATAATTCAGGAAATACGTAGTGAAAGTGTTACATGTGTTGATATGAGTAGAGTGAAAGCGAGAGAAAGGCGTAGTATTGGGTAGTTTAAGGAGCGGACCCCATCGGATCCAAATCTTACGACACGAGCGACCGACTGGAACGAATCGATTTTATGAGTTGAGTAACGTACACTTTCTCTCCGCTTTCTCTCAATAAATAGGCCTACTCGACTCACTGTCCTTTCTTCCCCTCCTTTCTCTTACTTTCCCCACTTCCTTCTCTCCCACCAACTCGTCTTCAAATCACCTACATATGTACGTTTAAACACTCTATCTCTTCACTTCAATGCCCAACCTCTTCTACCAACTTTAAGTGGCACTCCTTTGACTTTTCACTACAAATGACCTTATTTCTCACAGAACAGGTCAATCCTTTCCCCTACCAAATGTCTACTAATACTCGCTAATCATAACACAATTACATCTAACTTAGAGTGTTTATATTAAAGAGTACCACTTTCACTTAACCAGTGTTCTCATTTAGCCGGCAAATTTGGCTAAAAATGAAATTATTTTATGCCAGGGATTGTGTTACGAAAACATTATTTGTAAAAACCTAATTGGTAAGAATTTTATCGAATCTTTCATAAGTCCAACAGTCTCAAGTTCTGGAATTTAGACGAAACTACTCCGTTCCCAAAATATTAATTCTTTAAATAAATACTAACAATAGCGGTTACAATTTATTCGTCATTAATTTAATATCAAGTAAGAATATCTTTTTTTACGTTTAGTAAAATACTGATACCTACATTCAAAGGGAAAAAAAGGTAGATGCAAAAAATAAAAAATGTTTACTTAAGGTTATAATTATTTTTCCTTTTTATGCAAAAATGTTTTTTTTTGGTTTCGCAATCTCAATACACGAATTGGCTTAATTCTCTAAATAAACTGCTTCTTTTCGTTTCACATAGCATCTTTGAAATATTTCACAAAAATTAATAATGAATTGGTATTGAATGACTATAGGTAGTCAAGTCGAAAATGATCTTGGGATTTTAGGTAGTAACCAATGGCTAGCTAACCAATGATTGTAAGTTATACAATTGTAATAAATGTGAAAATGGAAATGATTTGATAGTAGAAGGGAAGATATTCTTCTTCCAAGATTCACATAACTCAGGTTGGTAGAATTCCTTTTGCTACACAAAGCAAATTTTACTTTGTGTGTAAGTTTTTCATTACACTCTGGAAAAGTTCAACAAAGTAATACTTTTCATTTCTGGTGAAAGAATAATAGATTTTAAGACATCTATGTATATAAAATATCCTATAGAGTATATAAGATGCACCCGTATAATGTACCTTAAATTTATTATGGAAGTATAGGAAGAATAGTGTTTTGGGTGAATAAGAATTTTGGAATTCATCGAATGTCTCTACATGCCCAGAAAATTGGATCGTTTGAAGTTTTACATTGAGCATCTTGATTTTGAACGGACGAGACTTGAGTCAACTTGAGAATCAACCTGTGCAAATATTTAATGTTTGTCATTGTGAAAATGAAACAAAAGGAAGATTCTTATTTGCCTCGCTAAGCGTGGTGACTGGACTGAATGTTGGGAATGAAACTTGTGCAATTCAGTTCACTTCGTCGACTGCCGGAGAGGAAAGTACAAAAGAAAATTTCTCATCTCCATACTACCATGCATGCAACCAGCAAAATAATTCACATAAATGTTTTTTCGATCCGATGGTTTTGCCAAGGTGTTCTACTGTTTCTGATGGTTTTACAACAAAAAAGATTTAAAAAATGTCTTTAGCCATTTATTTGCTTTGTTTGACTACATAAATAGGGAACGTTGTTGGGGCTTTTGTACGTAAATGGCTGTTTATTGTGTGTGCAGACAGAGACTGGATTGTCCAGTGTAGCGTGTAACAATTGAAGAGCACAAAACATTTTCAAAATAACTGCTAGTTACAGTATACATCTCTATATGTTATACATAATTTAACGTGTTGTATCTATATAATTGTAGGATATAGAGAAAGTGGTACAAAGAGAAAGCAGTGGAGAAAGTTGAGTTCATCACACGGTCCAATGGCCGTATAATACTAATGTTAGTCATATGCATTGCATAGAAAGACGGAGTTTAGGTGAGCGAATCTTTCTCATACCACGATGTACCTATCTACCTATTTAATACATATAGTATAGCCACTACTTCCTTTTACATAATAAGAGACAACAACAGAAAGTGCTCAGACAAAGAAGAGTAGCTAAATGCTAATGTTCTTTGCATGAGCTAAACCACACCACATTAGAGTAGGCCAACCAAGTAAACCCACCTACAGATACAGTTAACATAATACACTAACAGAGCAGATAAGCTATTTCCGTAAACTTTGATGGCTGCAACTTTATATCAGTAGTAGTGGGGTACAAGGAGCTTTACGTAGATACTCTGTGCATCTGTATAGTAGATATAACTAAACTATGTAAATAGAGCCTTGGTCTGTCCGAGAATTGCGAACGAGTTGGAATTGAATTCTGCTCCACGAGACTTTGCGTATAAAGATAAAATAACTCACATCAGTCAGACTCACCTTCTCCTCCCATGCAACTCTGCAACACGCAAACCGGAGGGAGAGAGAGGCAACAAAATTACAAAAGTCCAACTCTCGTAACCTACACTGACTAGCAGCAGACTCCCTTTCCTTTCATTTACTATTCGCATACAGACGGACTTTCTCCTCCCAGAGATACGAGAACACTCACTATTTAAGTTAATCTAAGCGTGTTTTACGACAGTCTCTTCTCTCCGCTGCTCAACTCAATCCACCTCTTACTTACCAACTTACTACAGCACAACCACACCATTTATGCAATACACAGGTACGCATCCTCACCATATTATACACATATCCATGTTCCAGTATGTATTCAAACTCTCTGTCTTTAAAACACACTGGTGTGTATCGGATTTTCAAATCCACACCAAATGGTCAACATTTGCTATGAATAAAACCAGTTCTCGATAGACAATTACAAAAATCAAAATTTGATTATATTAAAAATAAATTATTGTAATAATATCAGATGTTATTGATTTTACGGTTTCAATAATAAATATATCATAATAATATATATTATGTAGTTATATATCATTTCACTTTATTTATCAAAAAATTATAATGCAAATATTCAATTTTTATAGGGTCCTGCAAAATTATGAATCCGGTTTCATTTATACTTAATAAAGTCAATTTGGTATATTTCGTAATCCCAAGTTTGTGTGTTTTAAAACAGTAGTTTGTTTTAAAACACACCAAGTCTGAATACACATAAACCACATACAATATTTATACATACGACTGTGTATACACTACGCTTTCCGTCTCTGGCTTGTTATCTATCTCTGTAGGACACGACAGCTCCTCGTGTACATAGGCCGCAACTAAGAGTAGCAAACTGTTCGAGTCTTTAAGATTGATATCACGAAGACATGGAACACATTTCGGATCTGAGTTCTGAATTGAACAATAACTTTCATCCACAATAATATAACACAATCTAACTTTTCGAAACACACCGAAGCACCAATTTGCTCAACTAAGTAATCAGTTGGCACTAATGGCTATTGTAGGTATTTATTCGCCTACTATGTAATTCTACATTTTTCTATCATGAAACAGAACATCTTTTATAAGTACTCATAATTAAATACTAGTAAGTGGGACCAGATTAGATATCAGTTGACTATGGTAAAAGCAATCTATGCCCAAGCAAGATCTCAAACAATACTAAACACAAAAGGAACATAAGATAGATAATCTTGTTAGTCTTCATTTACATTATTCCCCGGGAATTATGACTTTGCGCAATGCAATGATAAGCCAACAAAGCATCATAAATGTGTCCGCTGGTGCTTTCCCTTGCTTTCTCCACTTGACACATGTACTATATAATATACTACTAGTAGTCCGCATTTCCCCTATCTGTACACACGTCTGTCCTATATTTTCGCAACAAATGCCCCCAGCACATATAAGGATACAAATAGAGACTATCTATTGTCAATTCGATATAAATATTACAAGCTTTCATACAAGATGATGCAAAATTAAACTACAAATATCAGTTCTTGTAACAAAACATTTTCAAAAGGCAGTTTTCTTTAATTTTAAAATTTTCTGAAGTCACTATCAGCCATGGAATGGTTATAGTACAGTATAGAGGGGCCAGTAATAACAATTAGGTATGATGAGCGATGATGATGGCTCCCTATAATTATATGTATATCCTTTGACTTTTAAAATCTTATATAGAGTCGGGTTTTGGACGTGGAATATATGTTAACACCATTTGAGAGTTGAAAAATGTCAAATGAATGTTGGTGCAATAAGTATGTTGAATTCGTCTGTTAATAGCGTGCAATAAGAACGTCGGATTTTTGGAATTTGGATGGAAAAAATGTTTAATAGGAAGTTAAGGTTTACATGACGAAACAAATTTCTGGGATTAACTTAATAGACATACCTATGAAATGAGATGGGAAAGTCGTGCATCATGTCCTGGAGCATAAATAAAAGTATAAATGGCCGCATTAAACATTAAGACAAGTGAGTGCCTGGATATACTAAGCAGCAGACGAGACAGACAAGGAAAAGCAACCCACAATGCTACTCTCGACTTATTCCCAGATTTAGCATATACCCAATAAAGTTGTCGACGGGAAGCACCACACCCTGTATCCTTATACCACTTCGAGGGAGTAACTTACTCACACAACACTTCCATACAACTATTTTCTGTAGCAGCTTTTTTACAAAAAAGCACCTTTACCCTATTGTGCCTTCTTCAGGAAAAAAAGAGTATGCCATCTTAATTTATTTGACTGCACAGATTTAAGGCTGCCTCGACTGGAAAATGTTTGGACTGTACCATGTGTTATCAACTGTGAATATAATGGACCATGTTTGGCTAACAAGTAGTAGAATCATTACAGTATTTCTGCAATTTTTATCAACCCGTGTAATTGAATTGGATAATCCACATATCATAAAAAGGAAGAAAGGATTTGGTGGGGCATAATGTTGGCATATAATGTAGAAGAAAGGTTAGGTTTTTGAAATCTTTGGTTGTTAGATATTGTAAAAACGAGCTGTATGGTGTGAGACGTATAAAATATTAAGAAATACAATGTCTTACATGTCCACGATAAATATATCAGGAACCAAGGCTTAAAAACATAGTTGGATTCTTTTGAATCGAGTCCAAAAATTGGAAGCGCGTTCTAGCTAAGTAAGCCTTAATTGAGTTGAGACCATCATTTCAGTAATAGTTAATACACACAGTTATAATATACACCATCAATGTATGAGTAATTTAGTTTATTAGAAAAAACTAGGAGAGATTTTTACTATTGAAAGTAACATTACTGCACACCAATTAACATAATTTATTGTCTTTTATATATGAGAAATGCCTAAATTGTGTTGAGAATGTAGCAAAACGATAAACAAAATGCTTTTTCCTGCATAAAAGTCCTTTGTTATAAAAAAGGGAATAAAGCGGCTTTTTTGTTCCCTGTTGAGAGTGATGTAAAAGTTGTGTGAGAGAGTTGAGAATACGAATGCATTACAGAGATAGATAGATCTCGTTGACGAGATAAATATGAAAAGTTTTGCGATTGTGTGTAGCGAATGTAGTGTACGCGAGTGAACTGATTGTGGGCGAAGAAGGAGAACAGGCTCTGTGGTAATACTATGTAGTAGATATAACCCTACCGTCCAAACTCTTTATCCCCCCACAGATAAAGATGTTTTATTTTAGTTTGAGTTTTCACTTTAGTGGGTAGAATGGGGGAATGTTGGACTTGATAAAAATTCATTCCTTGACGCATTTCTCTTCCCCACCCTCACCCGACATGCATATAGTTAGTTATTGGACACACAGTCGGTCAGATTGTCAGTCAGCCCAATGACTTATCAGTCTCCCTTCCTACCAATCTTCTACTATATGCATTATACAAACTTTCATTACTCTTCGTCGCCTTCATCTTTTATGACTGCTTCCAGTGAAATCCTAAAAATGACATTTCTTTGTCGCACTTGACTCTCTTCTTCTACTTAATACAATTCTCTTTATTCCTATGTTTGTTCTTAGTTCAGCGTATACTCAAGTAGTTTCAAATGTGTAAATAAAAATATTTAAATCCTTTTAGTGTGTAACACGCTTTGATGGACACATTTTTATATGAAATTAGTTATGACAAGTCAATTCTATTGCCGAATACTGATTTTTATGAAAATAATTTGACGGTTTTGATGAAATTCCACTCTACACAATATTGCACTCCTGGATCTTAATTTTGAGACTAAGTGTCAGATTTATTGGGAGAATTATTGGGAGTTACCCGTGGTCAGTAGAAATAAAAAAAAACTAGTTTGCTCATAATATGCAGACCAATTTATCTGCGGTACTAAATGAGTTGTATTGAATTTTGAATTACGTTTTCTTATGAATTGTATTCAACTAGAATTCCCTAATGGTTTTCAGGCTGTTCGACTTACTTAAGGATGGGTTTATCCTTTACAAATTTCAATCTCGAGGAGAACGGCCAAATAAAGCTTAAATTTTTGAAATCGTACTTTTCTATCGAATGTGAAGGCTTGAAATTGAAAGAAAAAACATTTTTAGCGCGCAAAACTTAAAATTGTTTGGAGTAGTAGTATTCCCTGTTTTGAGAATGGACACGGAAAAAATGGCTTCAGATTCAATAGCTGTTCCTTTTACTTTTCTGACATTTTTTTCAACTCTGTACGCATTTCCCATGGAATGCAATTTTACGTAATAAATGAGATTTTACTACGGGGTGTGAGAGTATAGCTACCACCCACGATGCCAAAATTCAGTGGTGTGAGTATATTATAGCGATTCCCGTAGTAAAGTTTTCTTTGGCATGGCAACCACACACCTAACCCACCCTTAAGCATAGATTGTATTGTGTAAAGATGTTATCTCTGTTTATAGGAATCACTTGTGTTTCTGAAAGTACTCACTCTTTGCAGATTCATTATACTTTATACTCACATACACAAATGTACTTAGGGATATACACATAAAATGTATATATTTTGTGTACATAGAGAATATTTTGTTTTATTCTTGGGAAGTTGGGATGTAGTTGCGTCTGAGTTCCGAGAATGGGAAACGATTCGCAAAATTTTGCTGAGTAAGTGGAGTTGAGAGATGGAGTAGTGAGTCGGGAGAGCAATCCGTGGAACTAACAAAGCGACTACAAAGAAAGCATAGAAGGAAGAGATAGAATTTTTGTATTCCTGAAGAAACCAATTTGAGCCACGTTATTCTTCGGATGTCTCACGATCAGGAATAGCACATGTATAAAATATATAAATAAGCAACTGTACAGAATACAATGTCGTAAGTATCCTATACTGCGTATTTATATTATATGTACATCATCTATAGGAATGCAATTCCAGATTCGTTTAAAGTGGTTTAGATCTCACTCATTGAAAATTGTAGTTATAGTGTGTATTCAAATCCGGGGCGTTTTAAAACATACTGGTATGTATAAAAACTCATACAACCAAACTGGAACAAAGTCGAAATGCAAAGCAAACTCAAATGCATGTCAAATGGGCAAGTTAAATGAACCAGAATCTTATATCCGACAACTTTTGACTAACTGGTATGCATTTATGCATTTGAAAATCATGAGTTGTAAAAATAGTACATTCCAGTGTGTTTTGGAGTTTCAAGACACACTCTAATACACACACATGGTGTATATGGATACAATAATTGTATTGTTTGTTGGAGAAAGAATGAATGTGAGAAGGAGAGGGAGGAATCGAATTCCTCCAATTGTCAGTGATACGTAAACTAATTCTTGGGCGAGTAGTGCCCGGTATAAATAGTCACTTAGTGAGATGAGTAGAGAAAGGAAAGTTTGGTCGACAAACAGACAGACAGGCAGGGAGTCATTTGAAACATTTCCGAGAAGGAGTTGTCATTCCATTTCTTTCCTAACTATCCCCATCTGTACTGATTTGCCAGACATAACGACACAGATAACTTTTCCAATGAAACTTATTACCCGGCATCTCTTCCTTCCTCACGCTCCATTGTTCTCCCACTCAAACTCTTTCTCCTGACTTATTTCCTTACACTATTAATTTATTGCTCCACATTAATATGCTCCTCTTCAATATGTAAAAGTCCTAATCGGCTACTTACTCACTCTACTCCTTTAATTCCCCTTCTACATTTTAAGTGACCTCTAATCTCCCGTCTAACAAATCACATACCCTCATTTATCTAAACAAACCTAACTTCCCTTAATTCCACTCTAGACTACCTACTTACTTAACCCATTAAGCTCTTTTCTCAAGCTAAACATTTTTATAGGCATCCTCAAGCTACTCCAGTTATTACTAAAATAAGAATAATAAGACCTAACCTAACTGGATTTATTTTATATCACTCGTGTTAGTAATGTAAGTAGAAACAAATGAGATGTGATTTTTTATTGAATTAATCTACAGAATTGTGTGCCTTTTAGAAATAAATCACGATAATTCGTTTAGGGAATGATTTTCATAGTTAACACCATGCTACATTTTAGTACAGTAAGTAAATGTTAAATATGCCGGGTGGGTATATATAACTAATACAATTTTTCAGGTACATGTTAATATATTCAAGATGTATGGTGAAATGCTAAAAATGTATAGGTTTAGCAAGCAATTTATCCAATTAAGGGGATTCTAAATGTCACCCCTTGGCAAAAGTGGTCAGTACACAGCCAGACATTGTATGTACAGGGTTCGATATCCGCCGGGAGCACGTCTCATAAATGCTGAGCTAAACTCCTAGCTAAGAATACAATAAATGTATTAATTATATTTTTGCCAGATCGACTATAAATCAAGATTGGATGGGTATTGGCGCTCAGGATTTTTCCAGGCAGATCTCTAACTGGGAATTTTATCATAAGGTTAACAATGTTTGAAAGTATGAACATGTATTGTAGACAAAAGAAGTTGAGATTTGGAGAAATGAATGAAGGTGAAGTTGACTCCCATCGCATCTCATCGCTTCTACAATAATGCTCTCCGATGAACACACATTTACAGAACAAATGAATCGTCTTTGCTTTCCCTCCTTTCATCTTCCCGATTCTTGCAGTCTCCAGTTACTACGATTTATATATTGTAAAACTGGCAATCACCCTATAACTACGTATTAGGACTTTAGGACCTTATTTACAAAAACGACGGTGGCAATAAACACGGAATGTGTAAAAAGTGCTTTCGATGCAGAAGATGATGGGTTTTTATTAGAAGAGATTGGAGTGCGGTGGGTGGGTGATAGATTGTGGTAGATGGAGATAGTGGCCATAGTCACCTTGTAGAGCAGGAGAAGGAGGGAGGTCTAAGCCTCCATTGAGTGACTTCAGTAATAGCAGATCGTTCTCTTTGTGAAACGCGACTTTGTGTGTGGAAATTGGAAATTTTGCAATCTGATGATCAAATGATGACTGGAGCGTAAGATGAAAAATTGAGCGTTGGAAACTCGAAGAATGTCGTTCCTTCGGATGCACATCTGTGTCTCCTCCTCCTACACACATCCTACTATATCATACTTACTATACCATTTTAACAATCTCATGTAAATCTCCACATGAATAACAATAGAATAAGTCCAACGTCCTGTCGGATGAGAACTAACCGCACCACAAAAAATTCCCCCGGGGAATCGCTTCTCCTTCAACATGCTTATGTTTACGTCATACATTTTTATATACCCTCCTCCCGTATTCACAGTCTACAAAAACAGAACTAACAAAGAAATCTTATCACAACTCCCTCAAGTAACATTTTATTTAAATATCTACACTTCCAATCCATGGTCTTCAATAATGATTCTTCGCAAAATACTGACCATCAATTTTTAAATGAATTTATAAATGAATTTTTGGATATAATCTGTAATCATTACAATGTATTATTGTAACTAGTTTAGATTTGAATCTATTACAGCGTGTATTAAAAATCATTACGTATTTTAAAAAATTACCTGTGTAATGTTGATTTTCAAATGCATAGAAAATTATTAGATTTTTCAATACCTGATTTCAATGTACAGTAAATAGTAACAAAACTACGTACAAACAGTTTTACGATCTCATGTTTGGAAAAAGAATTGTCGATAATTAAGTAGACTTTGATTATAAAATGTTTGCGGGATTGAAGATATAAAAGACATCTTAATAATAATAGTGTACTCAAGAATGGATGAGAATAGAGGAGACGGAAATGACAATGCGGAAGCAATCTCTGGATACAAAGAATTGTCTATTATTATAAGTGACATGAATCTCGCCACAATTGATCCCTCTTCAAAGGAAGGAGGAGTATGAAAAGAATAGTCGTGAGGCGAGGGTTGCTGGTGTGGTAATGTGATATAGAAGGTTTCATCACTTTTCTGATCAGTAGAAGTACTAATATTTAGTGTCACGTGCCAGGAGCAGCCGGCTGGAAAAAATAGGAGGCCAAAAGCATATTTATAAGGTTGATGTCTGTAGAAGTAGGGTAATGACTAATGATTCACAAGAAATCGAGATTTTGCCGACTCTTGGCATTTGGCAGGAAATTAAGAGATCGTATCCTGCCTTAGCGATCTAGAAGGGTGCTTAAATTTTATCTATTTTTCTTCCTACTTTATAACATTGTAATATCACGGATGTAAGTAAAAATCTGACCTTTTGATTAACGAGACAGGACGTGGAGAAAAGAAAAGGATTTATCCTTGGAAATTTTGTTTGACAACATGGATTGGGATATTGATAGGAGATGTCACATGGAATTCCGAGATTCCGTAAAAATATAATTATATAGAATGTTGCGGAGGTGGTTGGGAATGACAAATCATTACGGACGGAGTGCGATGAAGGATAATGTGTTAATGATGATGATGATTGAGCAAGGGAGAGGAATGAGTGTGAGTGGCCATTTTCGCACAATTTTTTCGCCCGCAGTGCCACTTTGTTCCGTTTCATAAATCACAGGGAAACATCTGGGCTTGAAATGGTCAAAAATAAATGGAAAGACTAAAGGCAGGAGTTTCCCTTTTTTGATTGCATCCTGCAAAAATCTTTTTAAAGTAACAAACTCGCTGCTATACTCAAAATTGATATTTACTTTAGCTTCTCTGCCACAAACAAACAAATTGCCTTGATTTGACAACTGCCTCTACTCTTATATCTCCATCTGGATACTTATCAACCTTCTTTTGGCTATCTTTTCTCATAATACTCACAACATACTATACACACTATATAATATTTATTTTAGACCAATACCCTAATATACCCTTCTACTTATAAATTTTTTTATTATTATATGATATAGTTAATAATTCTAATAATAATAATGTATATTTTTTATAAGACAAAATGCTTTTGAGGAGTAAATCAAATTTCGGTTATTTATGAAAAGTATTTAAGGAATTGTGACGGGGCCAAGCAGAGTCATTGCGTTGGGTAGGATAGAATTTTATTTTGTATGTATCTAGTGCTGATAGAGAAAATAGTCAGGACAAATGCATTTAGCTTTACATTACATCCAATCATGCAATATAATAATATTATAGAAGTCGCTGGGTGGATGGAATTGTAGCTACAAGGTTTTCCTCCGTAATCCTACTTGAAGAAAGACTCTGCTTGATCTTGACTGAAACTCGGCTGGAAAAAACTGAACCATCTTGAGTCCCTCTCAAAGAAAATCCAATTCCAGGACAGCAATCTTTATACCTCCAAATACAACTATCTGATAAATTAAACTCTTCAACTATTCCGTTTTCCCTCAGAAAGGCTCCGAGAGAGATCTCTCTCAGATTACGACACCACCACACCCACTTAACAATCTCCCCTCCTCCCTACTACATATCAGTCTATACACTTATTTATATCCACACTATAAGTATAACAATAAGGACATACACTCCATATGTACTACTAAGATAAGGGGAACGTGCATTGGCAGATCAATTCCTCCCTTCACCATCTTTCTCCCTCCATACACTTTATCTTCCACAAATACCCTCGTTCTTCAATACCTTATTACCCTGCCAAATTAATTTCCTCGGTTTATTTAACTTCCTATTTAAAAGCATAACACCGCCATACACTGTTATACTATACAGTAGCCTTCCATCTTAATATTAGGGGAACTCAGGCAGTTAGCCGCAGAATCGCAAACCACACAATTGTCGTGCAATTGCAGGTCTGTGAGGAACTACAGAGGCGGTTAATTTTTCAATCCTCAGCACCGCTTTTCATTGGTCAAGCCATCTGCAATCAGATTTTAGATACCTCAAAAGGCATGTTGATAATAGGGGAAACACTTTCATTTCTACTTTCCCCATGTAAGTCTAAACGCCACATCAAAATTTTCCATGCAAAATTAACATAGATGTAGATAGAATAATATCATTAGCACAATTCAAGCGACTTATATATTAAAGCTACGTACGAATTTGGCTGATAAACCAGAAATGCTACGTTTAGCTAGCCAGCCAGGTCTGTGGGACTGATTTGTCTAGTTGCCGCTCACATATGTGTGTAGGTGTCAAGTTTCATTTAATTCCTTGAAAGAGAAAGTTGACTTATCTTGCGGAAGAAAGTCAGTGATGACAAAAGTGAAGCTCGGATTTAATTCGGCGATGGAAGAAGTCTTGAATCGATACTAATCGTTGCGGTGTGAAGGGGTGGAGAAGTATTTGTATGATATGCATACTAGTTAACATTCAACGACCCGCAAATGAACTCTATTGACCTCCTCTCACTTCAACTTTTCATAATGACATTCTTTTTCTATCTTCTGTATATTGTTACGTTAGACAAGTGAAAGTCGATCTATAGTATCTAACTACTAACCTCATTTGTATAAAACACTTTTCAAAGTATTCGTAGATACAATTTCCTTAGTTTATTAATGCAAGTAATAATTTTATTAATCTAGGACAATAGGTAGGACAAACTTTAAAGTATGATTTTCCTTCTTAATTTTCTCAAACTAGGAATGTAAAATTAAAATTAACCTTTCAGTAAAAGGTTCGCTTCGGTTACTTGGTGTTATGATCGATTGGATAGATATAAGGCGTATCTTATATTATACGGGAGAAATTGCGAAATGAAGAAACAGTTGCCTACTCATATGCAAGTAGCTTGTCATTTAATTTTTGCTGCACCGAAAGTTTTCTGTTTGGCACAGTAGATTTAAATGAGGTAGTTATGCTAATGTCAAACTGAACTTTTATCTCTTGGAATAATGAGTTGAGAAACTTTGGATTTTTACGAGTCCCTTGTACGTGTGGTTTATCTACAAGATGTTGCAGTCTTGTGTATTATCATAAGTAAGACGAATCAGGTAGATGTCCAGGGAAGTCTTCTTGCAGTTGCACTTAGAAATGAAAAGGAAATATTCCTGACAAAATTGTGTGCAAGTTGATGTCATTACAAGGAGTCCTTAAAGGGTTAAATCCCACTTCAAGAAAACCATCTCTGAAATGTTTGCTGCCCACACCCGTTTACCTTTCAGCGCCAACTACTTGCAGACACAACAGTGAGTAATCTAAAGTATTTCATTCTAGGCACCCAGCATTCTGTGAAACAATTTTGGAGGGCCAACCTCCATAAGCATTGTGTTGTAGTAAAAGTTAATTATGGCTCAAAGGCTATTGTCTTGCACCCAAAAGTCGCATATGATGTTCCCGATGCCCGACGTCTAAAACCGGAGTCCAATCTTTAATGGTTGACCCCAGCTGCCACGAAACTTTAATAAGCCTAGTGCAAAAGTCAAATTGGTAGGGACGTCAACTAAATAACTTGTAATTTGAAGATACCTAGTATTTGACTAATATTCATTGATGCCACTTAAGGCTACCAAACCGTAAATCGGGACACATGCATGGCCAGTATGCTCGGTGCAACGAAAATTGATAATTTGCCATTCATTTTCAGTATATTTTATGCTAAATGTAGTACCTATAGGTATGATGAATACATTCGCATATAATCTTTGTATACGCTCCTGCGCATTTCGGGCACAATGTCAAAATTCCAAACATGTCTATCTCCCAGTTAAAAGTCAGCAAGCTTTTTATACAGTAGGATTGGCTTGCCTCTGTCGTGATGAACAAGGGAAGAGCTAATTTAACAGAATTTACAGATTCAAAGTTTCTCTGTCGGTTTAGATTAATCTTGACATGGCACGACAAGACAAAACAGGATTCACAAGTGGGATCCTGAACTCCGTGCCACGACTACCCTTGACATGCAAATTGGCCATTAGCTAAATACAAATCACCTGCACAAGTTTCCTAGACCAACCGTGCAGAACAATAGCATTTATATTATACTTCATAAATATATCTCATGCTAGGTATTATAAGTAGAAGGACAATATACAATAGTGGAGTAGATATGCACTACTTTATTAGATATAGCGCAATATTATGGTTTGCTGATTTCATTAACTTGGTTTACTATTAATGAAATAATTATCACACAATGTTGACACTTAGAAGGATGACGCTTCAATCGAAATATACCGACAGGTAGCTAAAGCTAGAATTCTATGAAGCTCTACCCGGAGCAATAAGTATCAGGCACTTTATCTGTGCGTGCACTAAATAATTTGAGAAGAGTAAGCGCAGCACTTTTGTACAGGAGAAAGTCAAATTGTCAACAAATGTCACAGAAAGAGACAATTACGTCGGAGAATCAAACCAAAGCTTTATTGCCAGTTTTCCAGGTTGCATCAGTACAAGTAAAGGACATAAGGACTGTTTTCCAGCCGCGGATAATGAGACTATTTGGTTTCACCTTGGAATTAGTTCTCTCTATGTATTTAAAAATCTCCCAGGCAGATCAAACATTTCTGTAGACTGTAAACCGTTACTTAGTATTTAATAGCAAAAGTACAATGTTAAAATGAAGATGATCATAAAGTGGGAAGTTAATGAATAATGGGAATAATAGTTATAAAATGAATTAGTCATCGCCAGTTCGTATAGGAAATGCTATTGGAAGGGAATTCAGGATGCATGGAACTGTTTTTGAAGAAAGTGTGTGTTAATTCAGCTGACTCTTTCCATCTTCGTAACAGAGTTCTAGTAGAAATTGGATTTGGGGCAGATAGTCAGGGCGGAATTGTAGAAAGGCTAAGACGAGTGTAGAGTGGAGCATAATAGCAACTTTGATTTTGATGGATGCTCTCATATCACATTGTACGTATAGGCAGATGATTAATAGTTTAGAAATAATTAAATGTCAGTAGTGCTTCCAAGCGACCTCACTCACTCCAACCCAACTCCAAGAAAGCATATCATACTCTTTTAATACTACTCTTTATACTCATAATCATAAATACTATTGTTCCGAAGTCTATATGTTGCAGATTTTGAACAATTTAACGATTTTACGCACTTTCTCCGCATTTCTCCTACAGATCTTTGCTAATCAATTAACAGCCAAAGTCTGATTTCCTCGCCATTTCATTTTCAATTTTTTCTGCAGCTCTAAGGATATGGTCAAAAGTGAAATTCAATATGATTTGACTACTGACGCTTTACGAGACATTAAAGGTCAAAGGTAAACATGTTATTCACTTAAAATAGCATTTTATTTAGTAGCTCATTTCAGTCCAATTCAGATTAATTCTTTCCGAGGTCTTGCAGGGTCGGTTTTAGTTATTAGCTCATGTCTCAGTACAATTGCAGTTATTTTCATCGCTTCCAAAAGTTGACCTGTGAAACCCGGGATTTTGGAAATACGTGAAATTATAATATAATAGTAGTAGTATTATACTCTACCGAGTCTAGCTTACTGGTTATAGTACCCATATAATATAATACCACAAAACTAAAAAATTGGGGTTTGAAAAGTCTGACTAAATTGTAAGTAAAATAAAGCCCTACGTCTCGAATGTACCAGAAAAAGTCTTCTATATTCTCAGACAACCTTCATAGTTTAGTGTACCTACCTAGTAGTAAATTCACAACTTTGATAATTTAAAGAAACAATAGAAGCCCCATTTACTGCAGATATTAGAATACTGAAAGATATTCACTTAATTTACTCGAGGATGTAGCTAGTGGAATAATTTAGTGTAAAGATTCACGATTGACTGTAATTTATAATTGTAATAACCTGATTCAGTAGCGACCTCGGTGAGGCTGTAATAAATACATAAACGACTGTGGCTGTTTGCTGTGGCTGACGTGAGTTGGTGCAAATCTATTTAATCATTTTGGAGATTGCAATTCTGGCTTATCAATAAACATCCGTTTGACAATGGCTCATTGTTATCCAAAAATAGCTGGTGTTGGTTGTAAATGTGTGGTGGATGTATAAGGGTCAGTGTTGAAAGGCAAGAAGTAGGGAGGGAGGGAGGGAGGGAGGGTGGGTGGCGAGAAGATTCATAGAAATGGTTGTAATAACGGCATCACCGGACGGATTCCTCTAAACTCCCTAGAAACATAAATCCGGTCGCTTCTCAGTTCTTTATCCGTTTAGGTTGAATCATTTTTCTTCAGACATTTTATGTAACAGCGTGGATATGCATTCATTATACTTTCCTCCATGCGTCTTTCTCCTACTCACTTTCACCGACCATTCTTAGCTATGTACTTCTCAAATAATATTTTATCTGTAGGACGTCATACTACACTCAATCGACTTTAGTATATTTATTGGTATATACTATTATTGACTTATATACAAGATTTTTAATATAGAATATGAATTTGTGTGTATGTGGTTGTTTCTCTGTCAGTCTGTCGACTTGCTAGTTCCCTTCCGTTGATTCACTGAATGGACTCGACCATTCTACTTATATACATCGTATATGCTCTCCTTTCTTCTTCCGTCTCTTTCTCTCCTTTCTTTATCTTTCAGTTCCGTTGGAGTAACAGAATCTGCCATGCAGAGAATTCTTTCATGCCCACCTCCTTCTATGCATTTCAAATATGGAGCAAAATGAATTGTCGAGACTCAACTCTATGTAATAGTTACTTATCTACTTAGCTAACAATATTATTATTATCTTCTCCTTCCTCCTGCCCTACACACTTCAAAAAAGTCAACCAATTCTCCGCTTCTATAATATCTGTCTGTACTAGTCTATGTATTGCATTGCATGATGGACCAATGTATAAATATATTGATTTTTGTCACTTCTTTGTATATATTATAAATATCCTGCCACTTTAAAGCTACTTCTTGTATATATCTATAAATAAAATGTCAAATAGCTATGCAACAAAACCAAGTTACCCCAATGATTATTATTAACTACATGAATAATGTCATAATATGGCAATTATAAAAAAATATTTAGATTTTAAGATGGGAGCCCTACTAGAATGATAGAAATGAACAGAAGGTAATGAAACAGAAGAGTTTTGTGTTTTAAATGTAGAGGCTGTGGATAAATGGAGTAAAGAATTTGTATTTGGGCGATAGGCGTGTGAGTGGAGAGAGGGACTGTTATTGCAGGAAGTTGGAGCTGTCTGTCCCTCGCAGACATGTTCACCTTCATTAAATTAGTTCTTTATGTCGGCCTAGTCAACCGTGAGACTCTGGATGTTATCAAAATGAAGATGTTGAGTCAATTCAGGTCGAATTGCTTTGCGTCGCGTCAAAACGAGTATTTGATTTTGCCGAGGTTAGGTTAGAGAGACGCTGAACTCGACCTTTTCTTTCTTCTCGACCTCACCGCCAAATCGGAATGAGAAACGAAGAGTTTTCTCCTGTATAATATACCTATATAGGACATTATTGGAAAGTGTAGTGATGTGAGTCAGGACATAATAGATGGTTGTATATGGGAGGTGAGGAAACAAATACAAATATCGCCATTCCCCAAGGAACGCTGTTATAAAAAAATTAATGGTCGTTGTGCAAGAAATGCTTTCTCCTCCGTCCAGCGATGGCCAGGCAAGGAATCTACGGAATGAACTTGTGTGTGTCTGTTAGTAGGGACACCGTTGTTGTTGTGTACAGATCCTACTCTAGCACCAATGATAGTGAATTTAATGCTCGGACTTGGTTGCATAATGCATCAACTGCGAGTTTCGCCTCCACTCATCCATCTCACGTACAACAGTCCCTACTACTAAATACAATATGCACTACAAATACAAACCATTTACGGCCCTTATATCTACACCTAAAAACTATATCTACCTAGCCTACGGTTAAATACCGTTCTTTCCCTTTCAACTCCAATAAAACATTGTGAGAGCAGGCATCGATAATTTTCAGATTTACAGTTGGAGTAAGGCAATGGTTCCACGGGCATAATGGGTACAATATTATTTTCAATTAGGTCTCGACAGAGATCTTCCTTATACCATCAATGGCGGAAGTTTAAAATATGGAACGATGCAACCACAATTTAAAGAACCTCCATCCCAGCTTCTTCTAACAAAAATAATGCTAAACTGTTATCGAGTATTAATAAGATTATTTTTGGCAAACCATAGCGTAAGTTACTATTCTTAATAGTACTCTAAATGTCCAAGTCTAAATTTTGGAAATTGTGTTTTAATTTTCGTGTAGGAAATATTTCTACGGCATCCTAATTGGCATGTTACTTAAAATTCTCGATGCCTGACAATAGGTGGCTATGAAATATCCCAAAATGATAAGTTAAAATTTAGCATTGAAAGGAGTTCATTAATTATGCAGTACATTACATGAAAGAGGGGAATAAAAAGGATTATGATTATGGCTATAAATATTTGGTTGAGATTGCATAAATGATGATGAAATTTCTCTGTTTATGTGCCCAGTATGATCACTTGATGGATGAGAAGGGATCCTTTCCCGAAAAATGAAGAGGGCGCATGTTCAGTTCATTTCGAATGTTATCTCTCACGGAAGTCGTTTAAATTGGCACTGAGCCGGCTTAAGTTGAGGACGAGGATCTACGTGGACAGGGACGACGACAAAACTCTCTCAAATCAGCTCAAGCTCAACGAACGATCGGATTCAGCAGCCTATAACGGAGGACTGAGTGACCATCTGTACATCAATACCCGGCAGTTCTCTATTACAATGCAATCCATCCACACCCCGTCACGTACATCTTCACTCCTCTCACTCATGTCAAAAATGTAAAGCAATACTGTTGACTTCTAGTCGGATTACGCTACTCATCAAATCGATATTATTATGTAAAGAGTTTCATTTACTCGGGTAGAAAATATTTATTTAATTGCATGAATGAGATGAAGACGAAAGTACAAATTAAGGGGGTGTGGGAACTTTGAACAATTCTGGGAAATCGGCTGAATGTACAACAATAGAGTTTTCAGTTTCTGATTTTCTAACAGATTTCAGAAAATCTAACAAGAGTTTTAAGAGGAGCATGAAAACCTTCATTTTTTAAACCTTTGAAACTTCAATTTAAAAATCTGTATGAAATATAACTTGATTTATATAACATTTTTCAGATTTTAAAATGGAGACTTGGTATTTAAACAACTAGTATTGTACTACAGGGCGTGAGAATATAACTACCACCCACGATGCTAGACCTCAGTGGTGTGCGTGTATTGTGGTGATTCCAGTAGTAAATTATTCGTTGGCATGGGAACTAAAGTCCGGACACGTCCTTAATGGAGATCATAATTTTTAGGAGGATAAAAGTTTTTCATCTTGGTTTCAATTTTGACAATGCTATACTATAAATGATAGTGGGGGAGGAGTATTATGGATAGAAGTTATTGTGATGACCGTGTCGATGACCCTGGAAAGGATGTTGCAATAAAAGCAAGTGGGTGAGAATGGTGAGAGGATGGCTGGGAAAAGTGATGTTTAGTATCCGGTGTGTCTAATTCAATAGGTGAGTCGGGCGGGTGTGGTGAGGAGTCCTTGTTCATAATACTAAACATCTGAAGAGAAGCCGAGAGAATTCCCACTAGGACTTATCGTTAGCTGAGATGGAAATGTATGCTTTTAAATGTCCTTTGTCTGGGATGAGGAAGAGTTACAGCTCTTCTCAGATTTCGATTTTCTTTATTCACAGTTTCATCCATTGGGACGCATTGTTGGTTTTTTGGCTGAAGAGAACTCCGAATTACTGACGAGTTCGTTATTCACGTCCGAATCACCCAGCATCTTTTAATACTTTCCTCCTTACCTCGTTTCATGTGTCCGGGGAGAAGCTCAGAAAAATTGAGTCCGTGCTGTTAACGAGGAACTCTATATCCCACACTCCCACGGACACACTGCACTCCACTCCCAAAACCAACTACCTATACACACAGTGGTGTACTCACAAAAAGGGTACCAGCTCACCCCAATATACTTTTCGTTTGCAACCACTCATTCTACAACCCCAAGGAAATAAAGGAATAATTTTTGTCCGCAAAACCCCCAACGAGACATCAGAGAAGCGTCACAACTCGCTTCTAGTCGCTAGTCCACAACCAAAAATCTAATTTAAAATTTAAGCGAAATAAATTGAATTGAAATTGCCTCTGAACATTGAAATGTATAATTTATGATGATATCGTTAGACATCAAAATCCAAAAATAGATAGCAATTCTAAGCATTTTAAAGTTATTACCCCTTTATACCAGGTAACCGTTTTTTTATTTTTAAGTGTTGTGCAACTAAGTATCATCCTATTAAGAGATAAAAAACGTGGGTTTGTTGTTTATACCACTTTTCTCTACCTTATAGAAATATAAAAGTATTAAATGGACTCTCCCGAATGAAATGGTAGCTACGCCGTAAGATTCTTACTTCAATCTATCTCAGTGCTTTTTCATCTACTTGAACTTAACTCATCAGTCTCCTCAACCTCATATTATGTAACATTTGAGTGAATTGGTCCATATATGTGGGTATATATTAGTATTTCACGCACATACCTTATTTCCCCTGCCCCAGACTACCTTCTTTGCTTATGTATGTCTTAGTTTCATACCTACAGACGTTATACCGGAGTAACTACAGTTGTGTGCCAAGATTCTCTAATCAGGCACATTTTCTAGCTACCCACGGATTTCCTTAGAGACTCGGATACTAAAAAGTCATCCCGCCGCACAAAAATGACGTTCGCCCATTTAGCAGACAAAATTATTCAGTCCAAATAAACCTTAAATTTATGACGCAAACAGAACTAGCAGAATTTTTAATACAAAATCAACACTAATTTCCCAGAGTCATCATTTCCTTTACTTTCATAGCAGCCAATATTCCATAAAACTCCTAGAAAGCTGAAGCACCTACTTAATACTTTTTTGTCCTTTCTATCTATGCTTAACAATTTTGATGACTCATTTCCCCTTTAAAAACACTACGGCTTTAATTTGTAGCTACCCATCTCATCGATTGTTAAAACAATTCCATATGAATGAATTATACCAGGAAGTTATTTCCAAGTTCTTCCCGATTTATATTAATCCTCATGTGCTAATAAATTAAAAGTGTCGAGAAAAATTTATTTGAAGGTTTAGGTGTTCTAAATACCATATTCGTCCAGAAGGCCAATTTTACTAGGAACTGTCTCATTGTGAATTGTGCTGACTCGTGGTACTATAATGCAGTGGAGTATAGATAATGAGATAGAGTAAAGGAAGGAGCTGAGTTAGTCGGCGAAGAGAGAAAGTGGGAAGGAAGGAGAAAGTCGGAATGAGAGAGGAACAATCAGTCAGTCAGCAGAGTAACGATAAGTACACTTTCTAAGTCGTCTGTCTGGGTGAAAAGAATAGAAAAAGAAACTAACTGAAGCTTAGCTCAACTCACTACTATAAAATGTACTACTACTACTACTACACTATGAGTAGTAGGGTACAAGGGAGTACTGCGCTACTATTCTACTCGACTTGCTCCAATTCACTGTTGACTCACTACAATAAGTTCCAAAAGGCAGTTAACATTATGCTTTCACTTTCCCTATTGCTAAACCATGTGAAACTTTCACTGACCTTTCACCAGCATTTTAACTAGAATCAAATTTTTCAGTGGTTTTAAAGTGAAAATTTTATATGGATTTGTAACTAGACAAAGGATATGCCAACGGCCTTTTGTATCGTACTGTATGTATTGCTGCTCGTTTAGCTGAGAAATGCAGTAGTGGCTGGAGATGAGTGTATCCATTCCACTCCTCTCTATCCCAGATACGACTAACGGTTACACTCTAAATATTATATACTCGTTCCTACTATATATAGGTAAGTAGTGATAACAATATTATTTATATTAGTATATCTAGCTGTAGTACATGATGCCATGTACTATTTACAACTACTAAATACTACTACGACTACCTATAATATGTACATAACCTGCCCATATTATTACAACCGCTTAGGATTGTTCTGGCTAGAGCTGTATAGTGTGGATGTGGGAGACACAAAGTCAGTGGCAGAGGGAGAGAGAGATTCATATGGTTTGACTTGTGTATGGAAAAGAGCTAAAAGATTCCCTTTAAATAGCGCGAAGGAAATAGGAGGATTCGGCGAAAAGGGGAAAAGTGAGTGAAGATGAGAAGGACATTATATATAGGCCTTATAGATGTTTAAATAGAAGGAAGGACAGAGCTCGGGTTCAAATCGACTAGTCACATCACTTGCAATGCTCACGACGAATAATAATACACGTCGACTCAACTACCCTGCATGTATACATTTATGCTATCCATTCAGCAGACCAATCTCAAACTTTCTCCTATACTTGTACAATTGTTAAAAGGAGTAGAAATAATATATAGCACTGCATTTATCTAATATTTAGTTAGGTACTTTTGTTCCTATGTAAAGTCGCTTATCTGTACTATTGTACTATCCTAGACATTATACTACTAGAGTAGTACTACAGCAGTTATCATATAGGAGAATGAATGAAGGAAATGTTTAAGAATAGGAGATATTGGTTTTGGCCTGCTTTGGTATGTGTATAAGATAAAAGTCGTATTTGGACCATCTCCAGACAAATTTTTTGCTTTTTATTTCTTGTGCCGACAATTGTCCGATTCCGAAGCATATACAGTCCACCCAACGACAACCACTACTATATGTTATCTAACCCGACACACTCATCTATACTACTATATAACTTTCTCCATTACCACATCACTATGCATATATATGTACGTAAGAATCAGATACACACTCACATACTGACACTTATAATTGTAACGGCATTAACTATACTAGACTATATATAAATATATACACGAGTATATCTTTACTTTCCCTTCCGGACTTTCTCCCTCATTCCACTACGTGTTCTAAGTACAATATTTTCACTCGTGTTTTCGAAATCACAACTACTACACTCAAATGTCTTCTCCCTCCTCGCACTCCTCTACATACCCAACCAAACCAACGGAGCAAAAGTCAAACTACTATTACCAACATACTACTTCTACTACAGCCAACTCAAATTGCAATCGAAACCAATCCATACATTTATACTACTATACCAAAACCCTCAACAATCCTTACTTAAACCTCTGGCACAAATTCATATTATTACACAACCGTTTCATTTCTAAATTCCAATCATTAGTTTCAATTTCTGATTTAAGAGCAGTACTTAATTCTAGCAACTCTAATATCCTTTTAAATAAGGGTACTGGAAATAGCAATCATCTAACGTAACCTTTAAGAAATTCAAGTAGAAAAACGAAATCAAAAAATTCTTTCGTCTTTTCAAGTGGTAGACATTGAGAAATGATGAAAAAGGAAGCACGCGTTATTAATTTTAAATGAGTTTCAGTTACGGAAAATAATCGAGTGCGCCGAGGACATAACTTGTTTATATGAATCCATGAAATTGGCTCTTCTACTCATTCTGTATTGCATGATCTATGTATCGTCTCTCTTTGTCAGTCAGGAGTCAGACAGAAGTGAAAGCTTGAGAGAAATTCACAGCTCATTAACTTTGACTCAACTCAGCTGAAGACGGAGAAAAAAATTCATCAAATGAGCAAATTACACATTTTTATAATTCATAAGCCACCTATACATTTAATGGAATTACTGCATTCCATCTATCACAAGTAATAACATGATAGCAAGGTACATTATTAGAGAGAAAGCCACTTCACAACTGGTATGTTTGAATCAAAATGAGCTGGGGTAGTTGAGAGAGGGATTGGATTTGAGTGGGCTGTGTGTGAGTGTAACGGTATAATATACAAATTTTGAATGGTGATGAAATGTTCTTCTAATGCTTGGAGTTTGTATAATGATCGACAAAGGAGTTGGTGTTACTCACATGTTTTTGACATGGATTTGTATATTGGGGACTGCAGACATAAAAGAAATAAGATTTATCCGTCCTCCGACTCCCTTTTATGGTCCGGGTGTTCTTAATTATCCATTCAGCCAACTCTTCTCTGCACTCAAACTTTAAAATTACCACTTATCATTATTATAACTATATTAGTATATGTACCGTCTGTCTAATAATCTATATGGATATATTATCAGTTATCCTATTGCTACTACTTTTACTCAAAGCACTACCAAAAAAGTAGTTATACTAATGCTATTACACTTAGTTACAACAATATGCGGTGTGCTTGTTATTATAAACTCCAAGATGTACAAACGCTCTATTAAATTTAATGGTATCATTTGAGTATCATTTTATGGCTTAGTTTACCTTTTAATCTTACAGAGATTAACAATTTTGATAGCTTTAAAGATGCATTGAAGAAATATTTATTCCAAATTCAAATATCACCTAATACATATATGGATTGCAACAGTTTGTGTATTGAAGATGTAGTCTCTGGCTTAATTTAATAAGACTAATTTCTAGTATTATATTTTGCTAGGAGTAGTCTGATATTTTATAAAGACGTCTCTATTGAGGGCGATTTTAATGATTTTTCTGTCTTGTTTTGGATTATGGCGGTATAGTGAAAGTGGGGAAACGGAGTAAATAATTTTCAGATGAAGTGGGAGAAGAAATCTCCATGTATTTGCTTTTTGTGTTCATTACAGAGATATTTATGAATTATGGATGTCATAGAACTCCGTTCCATTCACCATTAACATCAGCCACGTAACAGTATCGTAGAAAACAGAAGCTATAAACGCATATGACTAACAGATCTTCCAAAACTTCCTTTAAATTCGTGTGATAAATAAGATGTGCGATGACCCTCTATTGACTGATTAAATGTTTGACTAAGTAAATGAAAAGAAATAAAAAAATACTCTGGGACCAAGAAAAAATTACAATTTTTTAGCTATTTTGGCGTTTTGAGACTATTTCTTCCGATTTCTGGTGGAGGAATGTGCTCTAGTGTCCCCTAGCTATGGCATTGTGTCTAGCTCTAATCATGCGATGAGATCTCATATTATTCAAATCGCATTGTATTGCCACTTTATATTTTCCTTTCTGCATTGTATTTCCTCACATACATTTATCTGCTTCAGATAAAGTAGATATTAAGCAGCAATTACCACATTTCAACCTCTTTATGTAAGTATACTTCACAAGTCATTTTACACATCAAAAATAATTATTTATAAGCTGACCTGAAAATCTACTCATGTCTTCATGTTTATAATTTAATTTAATTCAATTTAATTATTAAAACAGGCACTGTTATTGAATTTCGGATATGTGGTTAAATATTGCAAGATGCTAAGTAAGTTCTAGGACATATTGCATTTAAATCACTCATCCGTAGCGGTAGAAGATACATGGTCAAAAAGCTCTATTTTGTATATTAATATACCTAGTAAGTTTCAATCATATTGCTGTTCCTTTGCTGAGGAAGGGAAATGGATTGAGTAATATGAAGAAAGGTATGTGTGGAGACACATTCACTTAAATGCATTAGGGGAACCGCCGCCAAACCTCAGATTATGTGGTGAGTCAAGTAAAGTCGAGTGGCCTAAGTGCCCAGGTGTACCACATAACAACCCTCATTAAAGTTGTATGTATTTCATCATTTTCGACATCATGCATATATGTATAAGCATATAGAACACATGGTGGCAGAAAATGAACTGGGATACATTGCTTTCCCTTTTAATAACTCGCAGGTATTGTTATTGCAAACATCTAACATGAGCGAAAATTGACAATTTGAGAAACATTGTAGTTCAGTCAGCCACGTTAATGCAATTGGAGCAAGGTTGCTAAAATAAATAGGTATGAGTATAATAAAAAATATTGCAGCCTAAAGTATCCGATTAGATAAAAGCGTTAAAATGAGGGACGGATGGCGGTGTACACGTATGAAGGGAGTGAAGCAGTCTTAATGGGTTGCATGAAAAATTAAAAGGACGAAAGATTTAAGTAGGTTATTTGGTATGAATATTATTAGACGTAGAATGGGGTAAGGGAGACGGAGAAAGTGTCATGTCTTTTATTTTTCGTTATGTTACATTACACACAAGTGTCGTGTCGCTTTTGATACGGCTGCCACTTCAGGAGGAGTTTTTGGTGTTTGTCGAGAAAATGCAGTTGAATAATGTAATGTGTAGATGATGTTCGGAAGAAGCGTTTACTATCTGCGGCGGTCTCTTAGCATAACTAAATAGTTGTGCCACGTACCTGCGATTGCCAGCTCCGTTATTTAAATAGAGAAAGTTGGGAAGTTGGATGGAGAAAGCGGCAACAGGGCAGAGGAAATGTATCATGCATATCTTGGAAACAATAATGGGGAGGCAGGCAAATATTGGGTGAAAGTAGTTCACAGGCTGGAGAAAGTCAGGAGAAAGGAGATACTCTCATGTCACAATAGGCGTCCTAATTTATGCTAATTCATCAGATCGTGACACCTCACTGAAAAATTCAGGATGAGCCGCAGAGCTCTTTGATAGTAAAACGGAAAAAGAAAGAAAGTTAATAGAAAAGCGTCTCAAGTCGGTTGACTTTCTGCAGGAGGCGACAGACAGACAGTACAGCATTATAAATACATACTCACAGTAGTTATGTAAGTATGTTGCACTACTAGACACAGCAATAATACCATTTTACATTATCTCCACTGCCAACCGACTAAATTGCATCTAACTCCCTCCCTCCCAAGTACTCACATAAATACGACTCGCCATGCAAAATGTAGCACTACAAGACACCTAACCATCCTACATTCTTATACACGACATACTATTATGATTATTACTACTCCAAATCGGAAGACACTTTATTCTTATAAGAAGACCAAGTTTTTAACTGACACTGCGTCTACACTAAAAGTAACATGGCCTGGAGACACTCCATACACAATAAACATACACAACATAGTCAAGTAGTCGTAGAAATTCTCTGAATCCTTAATAATTCCTCCCGTGTCATTCTATAATGTCACTTGTGCATATAAAATACATCCCTACTCTATTGAATAAATAATAATATTAATCATGATGTCTATTACCTACATGCACAGTATTTGCATTCATTGTAAGGAAATACAAGATTTTAATGTAATGAACCTATTTACGTAACCTATTTATTTTATATGGTTATTGACTTTCACTTGAATGTAGTATACTACATATTCAGTATAGGAATACATCCAAACTACATTATCAGCTAAACAAGAACAGCTATTGGAGTATCATGACAATTATTTTGAGTTTGCATTATTTATGTTTATGCAGTTAATGAGAATTTGCAATTCTTATTGGCGATTCTGATTAAATGGGATTATATATAGTATTGAAGGAGTGTGCCGAGTATGGCAATGAATATGGATAGTATAGATAATAGACCTATATACATAATAATACGAAGGAGGTGGGAGGGCGAGGCGCAACTGAAATTGAGTGCAATGTGGATATGAAAATATATTTACATTTGGGAGGCTTAAGGAGGAATCCTTAGAATAGGGACTTAACTATTCACATTATGTAAGTTGTGTGCCACTTGGATATGCTTAAGTAATAGTAGGTTACGTGCCAGATTTTCTGCTACACTTAGACTTGTAAACGTGTGCATTAGGGCGGGAGACGCGTTTAAGGGACGCTTCGTTCCCTCCTCACATAAAAGATATAAATAAGAACATTAGAATGCACTGAGGACTCCTCTCGCTTCCCAGATAAAAGTGCAAAAATTGTTCTGAGGTGAAAACTCACATTGGGATGCAAAAGGAGGAGACGAGGCTTTGCACAAATGCCATTTACAAACTTCTCCGAAATTCTGATAGATAGTAAAAATCTAACGAGAGCCATCGTCATCATCACACTCCAACCTTTATCTCCTCCGACCTCCCTTACACACACACCCTCACCTTCTATTACACCATTACTCTACTACCTACCATACTCCCATTACTTAACTGTATCACTTTCACTTTATACCTTTTTCCCTCTGTCTCCATATCTGCAAAATGTTTTCAACTCTAACCAAATCTTAAAAATGGACCAAATTTCTCTCTTTTCCCCCATTTTGTCCGCTTTTGTTCTCTTTAAAGCAGTTTTGTGTGACCTGGCTATCAATTTACTAATATTTTTGCAGCCCTGCTCAATTCACTTAAATCCAAAACTATTTCTTTATGGAATTCATCTAAATCCATGTTATCTTTCAGAATTTCAAAACATACGCCCTAATATTATTGGTAAACATACCATAAGCATATCTATAATAATCAGATTATATCGTTTCGTTTGTTTGCAAGTTGGCATGATGTATCCTGATACAAAGCAGCTTGTCATTGTTTATATTAGTAGAGCACTATCAAGTGTATTATTCTTAAAAACAGATGTATGATTTTCTCTGTATGAATGCCTCTTGTCTTTAGAGAGAGCATCTCTCAACTTGTCTAGTTGCATTCATAGAAATATCTTGTTCACGGATACATCTTAAGTTACGCATGTACGGTTGTAACAGAAGTATGACTTGAGACTCATGCCATCATGTCATGTCTAACTTTTGGCTGTAATCTATTATGCAATAATAATAATTCTGTTCTGACAATGCAGGGATGTTCAAATGTAAGTACAAGTTTATAGTACAGAATTGATAGGATATAGAGGTGAAGAGTACAGGACGGTAACGCATAAGGCAAAAACATGGACAGACAAATAGATCTGACATCTTCTCACAAACTACTAATTGATGTTCCTGTCTTTTCGACAGACTTAACTTAACAGACTAAATATAATTCATGCAAACACAACAAAATTTCATGTAGCTTTTGGCACTCTGTGTGTAAAAGTCGTTAATAATGCCAATTGTGGAATACACAACAAATAGTGCACTGTAAATGATGTTTTAATAATATTTCATGTTGGAATTGTAAAAGAAAAGAAGATTTTGTGTATATCACTAACAATTGCTGATCATTGGTACAGAACCCATAACGCTAGCTAGCATATGTAATAGATAATTATCTGAGAAAGAGAAAAGCCGGAATTCTGTAGTGCACTGTGCCTAATAAAAAATGAGGAAGCACTCTCGCTGAGTTTTTCCCCTCGCAACTTGGACAAAAAATGAGTGATGGCTGTGAGGGGTTTAATATGATATGAGAGAGTGTAATAATAAGAAGACGGGAGTTGGCTCCACTGCCAAGCCCAAGGAAATGAAATTAGTGTAAATCAAGGCAAACGACTGAGTTACGCAACTTATTAGTTTACTAGCTAATGGCTTATTTTTGCTTTGCCATCGGCACGACGCATATCAGTGTATTACTACTATCCCTTCTAACCACTAATGGAATGATATCAAACCAATAATAAATTGCCGGTGAGTTTAACGTCTTGCATACTCTAAACCTGTAAAACAATTCACAAATTATGTTTTAAATGCAACGGAATTTAATTAGACGTTTAAAAACTCCTCCATATTATAATTAGGTTTATAAAAGGCTAAAACAGCTCTTAGCTCAACTATTTTATAATATTGTAGACTACTTGTAAACAACTTGGTTTAATAGTATCTATAACACTTTTTGGGTGTTATTTATGTGCCTTGTGATATGTAAGTGGTGGTTACATTGATCATCTCTGGCATTTCTATATTTGATGTGTCTCTGCACAAGAGGAGTCGGTGTGCATACCAATTGGTACGATCATCTAGATTTTCCTAGTTTCGCAATGCCAGTCATGAGCTAGAATTGGAAGGAAGGACGACAGAAATGGGAACATGAACTACTTTTGCCAAGTATTTTCTTTAAACCAATGAACTACTAAACATTGAGTATGAAATGACTTGATCTCTCCCTCCTGCTAATGTCCTCCACCAACTCTGGAATTACATGGCGTCATTTGGTTTAAGATGTCAGACTCCCTCAGCCTTTAATCGTTTTAATAAATATACACTGGCCGATTCCGACGGACAAGATGTAATAAGTAGATCGTTTATGCATGTAGGTAAACAAAGAGAGTGTGTTCAGGAGAGGGAGACATCATAATGGCTCGAGTTTAGATTGAAATTCATAGTGTGTGCCCATAATCCCTGAATAAGTGGACATGTCTCCTCCTCCACCGCTACTCATCTATTAGCGTGCTCTTGCATTCAAATCATAAAGAACTCATCTCTGTGTAACTTGGAATTAGAACATTCCCGTCCGCCCAGTTGCTCATATAAATATGTATAATTACAAATACATTAATCCACCCCCGTCTCAACTACAATGCAAATACATTCCAGTTACCAAGAAATGAATGGCATTTTCCGCTAACGCATTCTTATTTAAAAACTTCATCGTGTAATCTCAATAATAAATGTAAAAGTATCACCCTCTTAGCTTAAACTAATATTGGGCCTTTCTGTAATAAAGTAACAGGCGACAGACTGCATACTGCACAGGTCATAATAATAGAATAGGACATCTTGAATATATTTGAGAATAGGTTTGAAACAATATTCACATATCGACAAACTAGAATTGACGTGTACCACTTTTATGCAAATATTCGTATACAATAAAATGTAAAACGAGGGAAATCATTCTAAATCCGTATGACAGTTTACATTGATTCACACATTTGCATTCCTACAGCTTACACCGAAAACCCTGACGTCCGATTATAAAATAGGGAACGACATAAACCAATATAAACTAGCATTCTTCATGATAAAAAAAACAGGATTTTTAAAATAAAGTAGGTGCAAGTAGGCCGAGGATGCATAATTGACTTCAAACACAATCTTCTATACATGTATCCCAAATATCGTGAACGAGAAGGCAATTGGAATACTATACAATAAAAACCTGGAAGAATGGAATGAAGAAAAGCTACAAAATAGTACATAGCTCAACTATAGGAGCAATACATTGTGGTAATCATGACAGCCCATAGGAAATATGAAGTTCTAATGCACACGTTTCTATGAGTATTTTCGTACAGGTGTACTAAAATACTAGAGAATTCGAGTATAAACAAACATTTGGAAAAATGTCAACTTGTATTTTAGAACACGTTCTAAATGTGTTCTAAAATACTAGTATCTATAGGAATAAAAGAACTAGTTCTAATCAACTAGTTTTCACTCGTATTTTAGTACATTACGGGTTTTATTACTAAACTTTGTATCCCCTGTTTATTAGATTGGTAACGTAGCTAGGTGGTAGGCAGAGGAGACTTTGGTGGAAGTAGGCGGGAAATCGGTTCCCCCCTGGATTTTTTTTCCAAAATTGTTGTTCTTTTTTTGCCTTTGTTTCCTAGTGAATTAAAATTAGTTTTTACTTGTACATTAGTACCAAGGAGCTTTAACTGGTTTATGTATCCCTTGGTTTCTCTTTGGCTGTTTTTTCATAAGGAGGGTTCAGTTAGGCACTTTGCGTGAATATCTATAAGGGACGTTTTTTGTCCCTTATCCTATTGTTGCCAATGACAACTGGTAGGATTTGTCCCTTATAGATATTCACGCAAAGTGCCTAGCTGAACCCTCCTGTTGAAACTGTTGACACTCCTTGATTAGTACTAGTACTAAAGTACGACTCAACGTCCCATAAGTACTAGTTCTATTATACTAGTAAATACGAGTCGTTTAGTACTCGTACTCGGCAGTAGAATTTTTCCCTATGGGAGAGTCAGTACTGGACAGGACACTATCGTTGACGCCATTCAGGGAGCAGAATTGAATTCTGTTGTTTAGCTGATGATGCATGTACATTTATATTATAAATCGAACAGCGGGTTTTGACTGAGCAAAGGAAAGGATGATGTACTAGCCATGACACTTAATCCAACACAACACACCAGAATTACATTAGGCTCGGCATGCAATTGCTTTCATAATTCTATTCATTGCAGTCACCATGCTCCATAATATATTCCACAATAAAATATTGCCAATTGTGATCAAATGCAAGCAGGCACGACGTAAAAGGACATATGCATACATACATATTGGTATTTTAACTTAGTTGTCACTAACGGCAGCCCTGAGTCCTTCCAATGAAGAAATTGGCCAGAAAAGCGTTATTTCGCATTCCAATTTAAAAGGGTCAACTACATTTGTATCCTTAAAACAATATATTGTTGTGTTCTATTGCATTTCTCAGGCTACACACGTATAATCATTTTACTCTATGCACCGACCGAAAGGCAACGACGAAAATGAGATACCCAAACCATTTCGCAGATCCACTACCTCCATAATTTCCATTTATTTTCATTAGACTATCTTTTAGCAGAATACCTAAAGGTGTAACTAAATTAATATTCTGCAGGTATGGAAGAACATTAAGGTAGAACTGCCCGGATATCTACCAAATAACTCCTCTTGGCGGTCTATTCTAAGGTGACTATAAATTCACCTGCATGGAACTCTTTGACAGACTATTTAATTACTCATGATTGTGACAGCCCTTTTATAATTCAGTTCTCCCTCCCACAATCTTTCAGTCAATCTGTAGACCATGAAAATCATTCATTCAGATTCCTTCTGCATATTTAGTCCAACTTTATAAATTCTGTCTCTTTCTCCCTCCCAATTTCAATGTAAATGTTCTGTTCTCAAATCTCTTCTCATTGAATAAATTCCTAGAAAAGATCATCTTATCATTAGTTACCTTTGTCTACTAAAATTCTGCTTTGTTCAATTCGTCCTTTCAATACTATCCTTGATTAATTTAGTCAACTGCGGGTGAAGTAGTGTTCAATGTAAGAGAAATTCCGAGTAGGGATTTGTCGCTATTAAATGATTTAATTAATTTACAAATATTCTAACCCAGATGGAATTTTGTGTGATATGCGCTTGCGTATTACAAATTCTTTCACAAATTCCATACGTATTCTCAAGTCCCCACAAAGCATCAGATATTGCTGTGTAACCGTTTTGCAATTTAATAGCAGCACTGGTGGCCTAGTTTATCAATATAATATAAAAATATTTCTGTGATTTGACAGAATTTCTCTTACTGAAATGTAATGCCTAGTTACTATCTTACTTTTTAAGTTTTTGGTTAAAGAGTCAATAAGAGTACAGGCGATCTATGATAATAATGAGGTAGTTCGATGTAGTATTATTGCATGTCTAATTGAAGGGGATGGGTAAGAATGAAAACCCACCTATGAGGAAGAAAGAAGATGGAGTTGGAAGAGAGATATGGCGAATTGGATGGCTAATTCAGTTTATTTACTCTGTTGGATGGTGTACGTGCCGTAATAATTTTTGTTTGTTGAAAATAGATAATTTATTTGTATAAGGGGACATGGTGAGGATTAGTGGAGGAAGGAGTGTTTGTTGAAATGAGAGCACCGCGGCGCGGTTGAAGTGGAGGATATCCATCCATCGCTATTCCTTTATTGCTTTAGCTGTTGTGTTAGTGCCTACGTTAGTTATGTGGGTATTGTAAAGAAATTGACAGATTGCGTGAGCCGCGGAAATGTCTAATCTCCAAGTGGAGTGGGTAGACACGCCACGCCATGGCAGAGCACAGCATGGAATCGTAAAACGCCAAGTGCCAACCGAGTGTGCCATGTCATGTAAGTTTGTTTTCTATTTGGTTTTTGGTGTGTGGTGGATGGGACGTCAGCCTATGACATGCTACGTACTACAATACATATACTTTTTGTCTTGGCCAGCCTTTCAATACACGGACAGTCAGTGGAAGAAAGGACACGGAATGCAGTAGTCGAGCCTGACAACGCTTTCACGGCAACTCAACTCAAACTAATTACGATAAGTAAACATGCAGTCTGTCTAATGTGAAAAATCTTGCTAAAAGCCTTTAGGCACCCCATTCAGCCTTTCTATACTACATATAGACAATATACATTCTTTGTTCTTTGCCCAAACATTCTCCACCCTCTATAATGTATATTCTCTATACTGTATATACATACAATGGATGTTTTGTAAAAGAATAAAGGAATATATATTATTCGTACAAATCTCAGGTCAGAAGAAGAGAGAATATATAGATAGGAGGAGGAATTTGAGTGGAAGTGAAGGAAGAGCGGAGATATCAGTAAACTATGAAATTAGTAGCTATTGTGCATTCAACTCATGCGGTAAACGCACGGGAGAAAGGGAACAATAAGAAGACGCGGCTGAGGGAAAACGTCGGGTCAATAGAAGAAATGGAGTTGGTGGTGGTGGAGGGAAGGAGGAAGCAATGGAGCACGAAGAAGAAGAGGAGATACTACAGAGAGAGTCGGCCGAGGGAGACTGACTGTGCGTTAATGAATGGGAAATAAATACAATTAATAGCGAGCCATAAAGCAGATCTGAAGAGTTTGCATTGGATACACTACCAAACCAAGGAACAGCATGCTACACTGCATTGCCAATAGAATTTAAACAAGAATAACTTCTGCTTGATCTTTCCATTCCTCCAAAGTGTCTTAACTAAGCTCTAACTTGAATACAAACATTCTCCCAACGCCAAAATTACTTAACCTAACGCCACATTTATCAACACAACTCCAATAAAACTCATTTCGTCCATCACTCCTACAAACACACCTGTTCCGGGCTGTTCCCCCTTTTCACCTCTACCAAACTCAAACAGCTGTCAACTTATACTAACTTAAATCTAATCAAGAATATTGGAAATGCTTGATTCGTCCAAAAATATTGTTCTTTCACTTTCATATACCAACAAATTCCTACAGCTACCTTATGAGATTGGTATAGCCAATCCATTTCTCTAATGAACTCTATAAATCCTTAGCTACAAAGGACTATTGACCACAATGGTATTTCTAGGATTACTATTCCGTGGATTTTATACTATGCTACAAACGTTCAAATGTCGTTTTCTTCATTTGCATTTATTTTATGAATAGGTAAGTAGCAAAAAATTACTTTTTATAGGCATTTTAATATTACCTACTTATTTTTGGAAAATACTTTTTACTGGTTGATGTTTAGTAGGTAGCTGGGTGGGGGAGTCCCCTCCCTGGGTCAATAGGTACAAGTCAACTTTGTAAAGAGGTCAAGAGAAAGTTGTTGGACCGGTGGGTCTGTCAGTGAGTGTGGGCTTAACGACGTCTCCCGAGTCTTAAACTCTTTGCACTCTCTCACCCGAAACCGAACTTGACTTTCTCCATTTACTCACATTCACTGCATCCCATTGCATTCCCTCTTTCCGCTTATTTATCTATTTCAACTGCCCATTAACTTACTCTTTTTATTATCCACCCATGTTACGCCACTCCAATAGTATTTCTTCTAGGACGAATCACTGAAGCGTCCATAATTACCATAATTAATATTTCTATATGTGAAACAATTATTTGCAAATATTGTCTCATTGTGCTATTTTTATTTTATACATGCAACTTTTAGTTTAATGGAGTGGCAATCAACAAATCTTTATCCATTTTTACTAAGAACTAAACTATGAAAAAGAAATTCTTTTACACAATATTTTTCTCACGCCTAAGCATCTTTTCTAACCTGACTTTCACTTAGGTGGATTGCAAGGTTTCCCATGCTGTCTTTTAGCGTGAAAATATCTAAGTATTTTTATGTGTAAAGAGAAAGCTTATCCATGGTGAAAGTAAGTCGACTTAAGAAATTGTTTACTAGCACAGTATTGCATGAACAGCAGTTCAACTGGTTTACATTTAAGTAGCTACGATTTGACTAAAAGGGTATACAACAACCATTTATAATAAGTATTTGGACATTCGCATGAGCGTAAGTCCCCTTTAATATAGATTTAGGACGCTTTAGACACTTGCACAATTAGCAATAATTATACTCATGCTTATCGATCAGTGATCTGTGCTTGCTATCAATTTTGAAAATAAATAAAAGGTGATATACCACGCTCAGAATTCTTAACCTTATTATGCTTTTCTATCTGCCTATTCTGTATATCTTTAACATATTTCACTGGAACTTTCTCCACAATCACTACGTCATTTTATTTAATTCTAGTAAAACCAAAAACGATCACCTAGATTTACACGATGTCATGTTACAAATACTGCAGCATAGGGAGACAGATGCTATAGCAAATAAGATGCAGGAATACATTGAGTGAATCACCGCAGAGTTGCCCTATATGCGTCATTAAAGTTTTATTACGTTTAATACCGTTGATTACGACCGAAGAAAAAGTAATTACTACATTTTAGCTCTTCTCTATAAATTGAAGGGAATGTTTAATAATCATATTATTGGATCATACGATTACTACCATTGAAAAAGTTAGAAGGTGGCAACGATTCTAACTTTTGTAAGACTTATTAAGTCCAGTCAACATCTAAATGTCTTTTAAATACATCATGCCATTATACGATACTAGGCTTCAAAAAGGACTGTTATTACGTCTGAGTTTGTTTTCCAAAACTTCATATTTTGTTGCATTTGACACATGGATTTTAATTTTTACAATCCTAAATATCTAATTTGGGCAGAATGGATAGCATCACTAACCCTGATCATCACAACCAAAATATTTGAGTAAACAAAAGGATGTATGCAATTTACCGACCTGCTAATTTTCATACAAACAAATGAAGACAAATCAATAGTGTAGCGAAGCGTATTTGTTATATTTACTTGGTAGTAAAATGGTTGGGGTACGATGACGCAAAGATCTTTATCTGGAATGACTAGCCTATACATACAGCATGAGAATACATTTTAATCTAAATGAATTTTGTGCATACGAAAAAAACGGTGCATGGTGTTTAAGGCAATTCTACTGAGAATACAGTTATTTATAGCATCACTGAATAGTAATCTAATTATAAACGTAGTACCCACCTTGGAGTACAATTTTTCTCAATGATAATTAAAATTGGGCACATTTGATTTAATTCTTGAAAGTAATCTCCGTGTACTGATTAAGCAGTGGAAAGGATAATGTAATGAAGAGTTCCAACTAAAGTTGATTGGCTAAGATGATAAACGTTATTTGGAGAAGGTAAGGACAGTAGTACAAAAGATGAGCAGGTAGTTACAATGAATGCATTAGTTGCAAGTTTGTCTAATTCTCGTTGGAATTGGCTTTGCGTGGTATGTATTGTTGTTAGTTTTGGAGAATTGTCCTGTGGCTAGAAACAACAAAAGTGGAGTAGACAGGGCAAAGAGAAAGCAAAGGAACCGACGAAGGACACAGGGAAAGCAGGCGTAGTCTAATAAAGTGCTTACTACTCACTTTAGCTCAGGAAAGTTGGGATATGTCGATTGAGAGTGAAAGCCAGCTCAGCAAATACGTTTAAATAAGTGGAAATGGGAGAAAACATTTCGACCTTTTGTTTCCCTAGAGTTGACAGAAAACCCAATGAAATGATAAATAAATACAATAGCAGTGAAAAGTTCAAAGCACCACTTTCCCCACTTTCACTCAAGGACCGAAACACAAACTATCTCTGCACGAGCTACTCATGTTAGGATTTGTTTACAACAAATCTTTAATGATTCAATATTGCTTCGCTCAACGTCAAATTGATTCACCCTACCTTTGATGTCCACAAAATTTTCTGCTTCACTCTATTAAACAATGTAATGAAAGGCCAAGGTGTCTAATACTTCATTCTATTAGAATGTGCTCAAATATTTCAATCTTTTAGAGTACTGATTTTAAAAAAATTATGTTTTACTAAAGTCCCAACTTTCACTTGCAAACAAAAATTTTCACCGGTGAATTAAAAGATTGCATTGTGAATGTTGGCAACTTGGTAAATACCGTTAATACCCGCGAAAAATACCTTAAACCAAAATTGGGAATATTAGTGCCTGGTGCCTGGTGCTCGTTTGTATCGTATGGTGTTATTTAGTTCATGAGACAGGGAAGTTGTATCAATGGCATATTTATTTAGAATGCTTTATTATTTATGTAGACAACGTTGGTACATTACATCTTAAGAATTAGTTATGAAGGACCATATTTTGACAGTGACAACGTTAATTTGAAAAGTGAGTGAGAGGGATAAATCTTCGTATAATGACATTATGAACTAGATGGGAATGTGTTCGATTAACCATGTCATAGAATGGCAATCTTGCACATATATTTGGCGGATGTTTTACTTGGGAGAGTGTGACGTTGCGTTAGTTAAATAGCAGGAAGTGATTAATTAGCGGTGCTTACCTTGCCGCAAGAGTATACCGGAAACGATTAGGAGAAAATAGAATAAAAAATTGCGAGCCAGGCTATCGGGAGCCATATCATGAATTCATCTTTCCTCGACGTGCTGTTTGATCTCCGAAACGTCCGAAATGGGCAGCACGCACTTCTCGACACAAAGGCGGCGGCGACAGCACTAGGCGTGAAAAGGTCAACCAACAAAAGCACCTTTGGTGTTCATGGAATCACTTTCGAGGGTCCTTGACATCGTCATCCGTCGCTTTAGCGTCCAACACTCAAGTCATTTTGTGGCTCCTCCAACTACTCCGTCCTTGCTGGGGACGTGGCCACAACGTTCCTCCGCCCGCATGTCCCGCCAGCACTCGTCACCGATCTCACACAATGATTGTTTAAATGCACCCCACTTTTCCTGGTCGGTTGCATTGCCGATCCGGACAACCGTCACATCCTCACTCTCTCATCCTCGTCATCCCAGCCTGCAACAATTACCCATTCCATGGGGAACTCGACACACCCATTCACCCTGGCATCATGTCACATCCCCAGATGATCAAAAAAGACTCTTGTGTATGGGACACTACTAGAGATGAAACTCAAAAATCGTTCTATACGAGTAGAGGAGAAAGTACGTTAGATATTGTCCTATGTCAATCCCAAGTCGAGCCACATGGTGAAAAGTATTCTTGTAAATAAAAGATTATTTAAGAAAGTACACTAAATGTTCACATCCTCGTCCTCCTGTCCCTCCTGCCCATTTGAACAGGAACGGAGGGAAGGGCCGAGATGGACACGTGGAGCCCCGCTCCGAATTTTAGAATTTCACTCGGAGAGATTATCGCATTTGGACACCTTTCTCCGCACTCGTGGAATTGGACAATAGTGGGACAAGGGCTGGAGAAAGTGGAGAAAGTCGTGAAGGGTGAATAGTAGTAGTAGGGAGAAAGTGTGACGAAGAATGATGATGACGGTGAGCTGAACTGGGTTGACTGTTGTGTTTGTTGGTGTGCGACTGGAGACAGAACGGATCGGGTCGGAGTGGAGGCGAGGCTGGAGTATGCAGCGCTATGGCACTCAGTCCAGAGGATTCCTCTGCTCATATTATGCTATGCACCAACTCCTGCCACTCACTCACCCTACCTATGAATGTAACCAGCCCCCGCCCGCCTTGTCCCCCAACACTACTACTACTGTATATTATACTCATCCGTATACTACTATATACTAGTGTATACTACTAATGTAGTATAATGTATAATAGGTAGGTACGTATATAATATTATAGTTATTCACTACTTACTACTCGCGGCTACTACTACTTACTTTGGTCTTTACTACTACAACCGAGACGAGCGAGACATGACCGAGATGTCTTGGCTTTCCTTCCCTCGACTTTCTCCCGAGCCAGTCTCGTTGCTCCTTCCGTCTCTGCCTCGACAGTCGTCGTCGTCAGACTCGTCGCCGGGTGGTAGCCGACTGGGTGGAGGGCTCGGCCGTCCAAATCTCCATTACGTTTCCCCAGTCCTTGGAAGGCCAATGCTGATTTGGCTCACATGCTCAGCGCACCAATCTTTCTGCATGTACCAAGTGGAGGATCCTTATCGACCCGCTATTTCTATCTTACACTGAAAATCATGCCCGCCAAATTTGCAATTCTCAACGTACGTACACGGAGACTGAATCACTCTCTACACTACTCAGCATTCCTCTCTCAATTCAATTCTACTACTTCGTATTATCAGAAACACACTTTCTTTTCTCCCCTTAAGCTCCAATTTCTCATTTTGGCCGTTTAGACTGCCATTATTGTAAATAGACCATTGCTACCCTCCGGATTTCATTATTACAAATTCTAAAGGTACTTCCACTAAATTAAATTTCATCTCTCCCCTCTTCTACCTTGGAGAAAGCTTACTTTCACTTCCAACTCCTGAACTAAAGAATATCTTAAAAGTAAACATACCTAGTCTCTCTCAACTCATTCAGCTTCCTCACTATTTAGCGATTGATCAGCAAGTACTCTTAGATCGATATGTCAATTAAAAAAGTACCTTCGATTAAGAATGCATTATCACCTTCCCCAGGCGACCAATACACTTATGTTATTTGTTAGCCCTTAGAGCATATAAAAGTACAACATACGCCAGTATTATAAAAAGTTCATTTAATCCTACACTTTTCGTAGTTGTAGCGAATACATAAATATAAAACATTGAACGTCTCTGTCTCTCTCATCCGAATATGATAGCAGTAGAAGGGTACAACACAACATACAAAGGTCTCCTCCGAACATAAGTGATATTGTAGTAGAGGTCTCCTCCAAAAATGATATTAGCAGAGATCTCCTCCGAACATAATATTAGAGAGGGATAGAGAGTAGAAAAATATTATTCTTTCAGCAGAGTAATCTGTTAAGCCTAGTGCAATACTTTGAGCCCAATGGTATCTTTACACATTACAGACAGCCGTCTGAATAGGTACCTTAGCTACACTCCTACATTGCATTACACTACAATTTGTCTGCTCTGCTACCTCTTCCTTCCATCACACACATTATCCTACATACACGATAACATCTATAGAACAAATAAAACTGGCATTACTCCCCCTTCATTCCGTTCTATTTACCTACCAATACACAACATAAAGTTGTAAATGACAGAATGACATGTCCTTAAGTATCTCTCAGCCAATATTAAATAACTATGCACTATCTATCTATCTATACTTGGGCTGTAAAATATACAAATCCCATTTCAACTCTACTCCGCTCTTTTACAGTCAAACTCGATATCTACTTCCCATTTAGACATAACTGCGAATTTCTTTTTTAGAAAAATACACTGTTTGCCATTTCAGTCTATACTAATTAAACGTAAATAAATAATTCTTACACACAAATTCAAACGGAAAATAAATAGCTCCGTATGCTAGTAATAATTAAATAATATTACTTTGAAAAAGATGTATGAAATATTTTTATTGAGATATCAAAAAAATCATTTCAGCTTTTTGATTCGCTAAAAACCAAAAAAAAATACATTACTTTTTTATAAATTATTTGTTGCCTTTTTGCAAAAAGGAAAAATGAAGCATGATAAAGATTGTTATTGTTCCTTGATAGCTGTATAGACTATGTATTGGTAGCGTTGAGATAGTAGGACAATTGCGCCATAACAAAAAGGGCCAATAAGAAATTTGTCCTAGTTGAAATTACAAAACTGCCAATTCCATAAGTGCTAAAAACTCCAAGTGCCAAAGCACCCAGCCTGTGCATTCCTTATGTACCCACTATTAGTATTTGTAGCTAAAACACTCGACTCTATACTTTAAAGTACAATGGCTGAATGCTACTATCACACAATGAAAGTAGAACAGAATGCAAGGGGCTGAATTTAAAAAATTACTTCTAGGTTATATTTTACTGTATAAAATAAAACATCGATTCAATAAAAGCTTAGAACTACTCAAAGGTGGTTCGAGGTCTTAAAATGATATTTGGGTGACTTATCATTTGCAATAGGCCTGCTTGTACAAAACAGTATTGTCACTTAATTTGTTTTGGCACTTACGTCTTTGGCACTTAAACCCCTTGGCACAAGTGGTCGAAATTTCTTTGGCATATTTTATCTTTGGCACAATTGTCGTGGAGAGCTAATATAGGACGAGGTAACAAGCTATCTGTATTCCCAAAAATGAAAGCTCATTCTTCATCAACAAACAAGCCGAGCTTAGTTCTTCACTCGCTATCATCGTCCTCCTCTAACCCAATTCAGCGAATTACATTTAGAGATAAACAGTCAAAGAATTCGCTCAAATGCCACAGAGACTTCAGCCGAGACAGATAAACATCTTTACCACATTTCAACTCAATTTTGATATTCTCCCAAATTTATCTGTACATTTTGTTAAATTGCTTATTAACATTGGCTTTCCGAGTCACCGACTTCGCTTTCGGCTGTCAAAAGCTTTACTTTTACTTAACAAGGCTTTGCTTCGTGTCCATTGAGATACAAGCAGCCCACAAGTGTCAATGTCGTTAGATGCAGATCCTCAAATAATAATATTATTAATTATAAATGTCAAAGATTACTAGAGCAGACTTCACAAATGAATAGACCTGGAGGGACTGTGCCGATTAACAAAATATAATTTTCAATGCTATTTGAGCAAGGAATGAAAACATTTCTATGCTGCATCTACATTTTTGCTAACTTTTGGTAATTAGCATACTAGGCCCCCAGTAATGACATTACATTCGAAAAGGTTTGGGTACCAACATTTGGTTTAATTTGGAAAGATGCTAACCCATGAATGAAGATTGTTTTATTATGCATTGCTATATTGTATGTATTATATATTTGAGTGTATGGCATTTCGGCCGTTCCAAACTCAAATCATAAATATGTTTATACACACGAATCACACACCCATGGCCTTAACAGTGCAAGTGGCACGATGGGATTCTTGGAATGATTTGAGTATTCTAAAGGTCCTTTAGATGCCAAAACCGCCTGCGGCATATAAATAAAATTACATGCATAATTAATGAACCCGGGGCTGGGGCTAATTTTAATCTGTTGTCTCCCAATTCTCATGGAATCAATCAGGAATAATATAATTATATGCTAAAAAATACGGTTTGGGTAGAAATATGTCTAAAAGGTGACCTCTTTCCTCTGTGTGATATTTAGTGTACGCGTAGTATTTGGGATGTGGGTGGATGGGCGATGGAGTTGAGATTTGGGTGTATTGTGCATTACACACTCTGCAGAGAATAATAATGTTTCCTGATTGCCACAATCTACATTATTGCTTAGATCGACTCGAGTCGACTCCTACTCGTGCTGACTCTGCCAAAACACTAATACTACTCTCAAGCATAGCACTATATGTACGACATAAGTAATACAATAATACTCCCAACATACAATAGCAAATATTATCTTTTTATTTTACTTGATTTCACATGCTGCAGAAATTGAAATAGAGCATAGCACATGATTAGACGAACAGATTGACGTTTTCCTACTGTAGGATTCTATTCAGTCAGTTCCGACTCAGCAGTTCTCTATATCTGCCAATCCTAACCGAATTCATACATACACATGAACTGAAATTCTTGAGACGAAATCGCTTGATGTAAGTATTATAGTACATGTAGCAGTCTACTGAGACATCAGCCCAACTGGGTGATAGTAGTACAACTTATAATAATAGTTGTTTGTACCCAATTACATAATTTAACCAAATTGCCATAATTTATATATACTTAGAACACAGACGATTAGAATTTGCCTAGAAAAGATTTTATAAATCAATCATTCGATTCTAGAGGTATCGTAGAAAACAAAGTGGATATTATTGTTACTTACTCTCAATCGCCCAACTTTAATAAATTGTAATTAGCATAATGAAAATAATCTTTTAGTAATCGGATCACAGCCTTTTAAGTCAATTATTGACTGGCCACTGGCTGGGGGTAATAATAGTAATGTCTAAAATGGCCCAGTAGTTGGTAAAAGCTTTGGACAGTGGAGCGCGGGCTCATAATAAAAATTAATTCCAAAAAAATCAACTGTTTAATAAAAGTAAAATTAAAGATTTATTCATTTTGTGTGCATTTTAAACCTCAATTCGAAACTACTTTGTCGGGAGAAATGTTATTAGTGTGAGGAAACATTTTTGACCACTACGTAGCACTGTGTTGCAGCAAGCTACCCAAGTTGGAAGCGAAGGAAAAAGAGTTATTTTTACCGAAAGGGGTAGGCATGGAATGAAAGCCGACCACACTAAGTTTCACGTAGCCGACAATAAACACAAATCACAAAGCTTGAGTAGTATGAGTATTCTATTGAAAAATATTTATTGTAGTTATTATGTATACTTATGTCCTACGCGCTACTCCTGCCATACTTAAAAATACTTGAATGCTGCAAATTAGAACCACGCCAAATAAACGAAAATAGCCATTCTCTATAGGTTACGTTAATAACCATTTCACTTTCCACTTGCTCAGCCATTTGTAGAAAATTATAACATGTAGTAGAATAATTAAAAACATCAAAAAACTTTGAAAAAATATTAAGTCGTAGAATGTGTGACAAAGAAATATGTGTGTAGTTGTAAATATTTTTAGTTGTTAGTGAAGATAATTAGAAAGGCATGTAAATTAAAAATATGTATGTGTTATATATAGTAGTATTATAGTAACTAAATAGCCGTAAAGCAAGCAAAATTTATAGTGGTAGTAATAGTAATAGTATAGTAGTAGCAGTAATAGTTTACAGATTGCGATAAGCCGAAATGAACAAATTCAAAGTAGGTCTTTGTGACTTGGGTCTGATATGCAGAACCACGGCCATCGGGTCGTATTAACGAAAAATATTCAAATTTAAATTAGCTATAACTTAAGCCACGGGCCATGCCGGTGTCTATAACTGACACATATTGTCAATTCGAATGTGAGGATTGCAATGGTGTATATACGAATTCTCTCTGTCGTTAGTGTATGCTTCAAAAGTCGATTTGAAAAATGTAAATGGGAGATTACATTGTTAAGCTTGAGGAGCAGTGGAAAAGTACTGGGATTTTTGACGCCCGCTCCAATACATGTATTGCATTCACAGTGCGTAGGCCATTTTATGCCTTGGTAAGCTGTTGTAGGTGTTTTGGTTGACAAAACAAAGCATAGTGATTCAGTAGAGTAGTGGGACTGTCCATATGACCAGAATAACTCAGTAGACATAAACATATAGGATAATACTACTGACTTTTTATATTCGTATCATCTATTTGAATTGAGTCACATAGCTATCTCTTGCATATTTGTTTAGAATAATTAAAGCCAGAAGTTCAATAGCCAGCCTATTTATTCACTTGTTTATCACTGCTATACTTATTGTTCTGCGATATGATTAAGTTAATTTATTAAATGGCTTATCTTTAAACCTACCTTGTTCTCAGCACTCAGAGCATGAGACTGTTGTAAGGTATATCAATAAATTAGATATGGGATGATAAAGGGCATTAGTTTCCAAACTCATCATCCTTTATTACATAACGTAGGGTATGGGACTTAAGTGTAAGGGTGTATACAGAATTGCATTGTTTTGTTGTAAGCACATAAAGATAGAAAAATATTACCCACTTACCACCAAACCAGACGATGATTAATGCTCCTCCTTTCCACAATTTTATCTCACCGGCAGAAATACTTTCAGCCAATCCGGAAAATGTTATTCAACCATGTTTATCCTTCAAAATGTTATGCTTGACCATTTAATTCTTTTAATTTAGATATATAACTAAGTATGTATAAGACATCAAAATAAACCATGATGCGGGAACAGAAAACATGCCTTGTATACTACTAGGTCAGGTGTACGATGCTAAATAAATCCAACTAAATATTTTTCACAATAAGTAGCTTTTCTCCGTTTTCCACGTTTTTAGTAAGAGTATCTTTAAGTATGTTTTGCTTGAAAATTCATCTCATGCAGCCCATATGTAGGATTGACTGTACCTATTATAGATGTATGTAAGTGAAGTCAATTATGAATATTGCTTCAATTAAAGTATTATAACATTAATTTGAGATTTGCCGACTTAAGTAAAGATATTTTAAACCAGTAACAAACTATTCTGGACATCTAAACTATGTGAACATAATAGTCTATATTCCTAGTCTAAAAATAGGCTGACTAAGCAAAAATTATATTCTGTGGTGTGCCAAAACAAGGCTGCCAACTTTCGACTTCTATTTTATTCCGGTAGTAATGAATTACATTACTAAAATTATTTGAAACTCGGCAATTTTTGTCATGTACATCAAACAACAGATTCTAACGAGATGATAAAACATACAAACGTCGATCCGAATGTCGAAAGGCTGGAAAATTAATGCAATTTGCTAATAAGCTTTCATTTCTAGCAGAAATAATACCGACTCCCATGGGCAGGAATATTTTTAGCATTTGATTTTATCTTTTATTTCCAAGTAGATTTGATTTAGACATTTGGCTTTTTGCACAGTAATACATTCTGTATGCATTGAAACTGGGTTTGTATCAAAACAATCCTGTATGTATTGTAATATACTCTTTTGTTAAATGCATGCCAATCTGTCTAAAGTTATGCAGTTCAAATAGTTCTCAATCCTCAAATTCGTATAGCTGAAAACAAAAAAAATATTGTTGACCAAGATATGGCCTTACAAACTTTTCCCGCCTTTTAAAAATGGGAAAAAACAAACTATGTAATAATATAATCTTAAGAAAGTTATTTAAATTAGGAAATATTCAAAACAATGTAAAAACCCTCTGTTTTTGAGACATCATTATAGTTTTTATAGCATTGTACACCTCTAAGCACAAGACTGTGAGACCAGCCTAAAAAATCTCCCACAGAGCATTATATGGAATCTCAAAGCAAACCTGATGTATAAAGCTGCCAGTACATTTCTATACTCACCAGTATAAACATTAGTACGTATCTGCAAGGAGATACGTAATTTTGGACTACTGAGGTTTATTGCGGGTGGAAAATAAAAAGATTGAAAGTTGGTGTTTGTCAAATGTGCAGGATTATTGCTATGCATTGCCATTATCGTTAGACCTTTGTGTATTTTTGTGCTGGTGGAGAGCAGTGTTTGTATTCAGGGATGGAGTGAGTAGGAGACATTAAGACCTGATGGCACTTATAGTTTCGGTTTTGTGAGAATTGGATTGGTCCGCTGGCTGCTGAGGCTGTGGCAGAAATGATACACATAACAGCTTCTCAAATTGAATAAACTCATCATAACGAAACTCACATCCTGGCCCCAAATTAAAGTAGGACCTCTAGTATAAATGTACCAGTCCCCTCTACACACATATCAGAGGTCGGAAAGGTAGGACAAATCATATTTTATTGCTATCCTTTACAGCTCTGTCACTTCAATGTTTCATAAACTAAGGAGCTTAAAAAATTTTATGAGGTCATATGAATCATATTTTGGCTTTCACTTTTTGTAAAATCATACGTAATAATTTTTGGCATAAAATGGCAAAAACTGAAAATTATTATTTAACCCTCCTATAGTTGTCAGAACTTTTTGGTAAAACTTTTGTAACTGACGTTTAATTTTGTAATTTGATTAAAAACATTTTTTCTTAGTTTTTATTTCTCAATGTTGTAATTTTAGACAAATGTTTTCTAAAGAACAAATTTTAACAAGTCATATTTTTGAATTTTTACGCCAAATTTTTAATTTTCTACATTTCTGGTTAATATCATAGATTTTCCCATTTTAAAAGTTGGGACATGAAATAGACAGGGCTTACCACTTTCAAAGGACTTTTAACCTAATTAAAACAATAACATTGATAGGTAGTTGCATAACCTCTGCCTTACTTTAACCCTACTTTCACCAACAGAAATTGTCATACCTATGTATTATATATGACTTACTTACATGTACCCCTTTTGCAAGTAGTACGTGATGTAAATACTCATTACAAATTGTCTGTGCCGGTACTTGTCAGACTTGGAAGAGAGAAAGAATTTACATGATTTTGTTGCAGCAAACATAATTGACATTTAATATACAGCCGATCTAATTAAATGTTGATTAGACTTACTATAATATTAACTAGATGTCAATAATACATGTAAACAAATATGTTGCCCGAGATCTGGATGTTATACATGTAAATACACGTGTACATATGATTTTGCTGCTGCCAGCTAATTGGAAGCCATAAGGAAAGAAAGGGCTGTAAAATTATACTAGCGTCATAGAGAAGATTAGAAAAGTTAACAAAATGAGTGTTTACGTTATGCTTATCATTAGTATGTGTGGGTGTAGGCTGTAGCAGTTGTGCGGTGAAAGTACTTAGGATACGCTACAGAAAAATTAATTAGAAATATCTCACCTTCAGCTATTCATATTAATTAAAATTTATGCCGGTCCATGCGAGGTTTAAATTTAAAATTTAGAAAAATGTATTAGGCGCCGTACACCTTCTAAGTACGTAATAAAGTTAGGAGAAAGTAAATTGGTATAAGTTTGCAGGTGGTATACATTATGGTTATAACAAACTATATGGCGAAAGTCCATAGAGAGTTGTGTTACGTAGACAGATGTTGGCCTGGCATGTGTGGTGTGAGTGAGGGCAAAGGAGAAAGGAGAGAGTGACTGCTACTGAGCGAGAGCCGGTTTTCTTCTTTGTGCTGAGTTGCCGGCTGAAACTTTCACTCGAGAGAGAATAGGAGAAAGTTAGCAACGATGGAGATCGATCCACACTGCATGGAAGACGTAAGGAAAGGAAAGTGCGGCTGCAAGTTGACTGCTCTCTCCTTTGGTTAGCCTTTCCTTTTGGCTTGATGCTCTACATACACACATGTCGAGAAAGAAAGTATAGAGGGAAAAGCATAGAAAGGAAAGTATAGACGGGTAGCCTTTCCTTTTGGTTTGATGCTCTACATACACACATACATGTCAAAAAGGAAAGTATAGTTGAGAAAGTATATTAAAGTATATGGAGAAAGTCTAGAGGAGAAAGTATGTATACATGCAGAGGGTTATAGTTAGTATTTAGTGTAAGTTAGCCGTGGAAGAACACTCGACAGACCACACTCGAGTCTCCGCACTTTCTCCGCTTCGGCTCTGCACCGCCAGCCTGTCTGCCTCACGCTTTCTCTCCTCCGATTACCTCCTCTATAGACCCACTCACTCCGACTACACACTTTCACTCACAAATCCCTATACACTCGACTGACACAAATGTCCTGCTCTACATTTACTCTCACTTGGCTGCACTTACTTAGACTCCGACGAGTCCACAGATACCATCATGTAGCCCTGAGCAAGGAAAGCATGCATAGACTGGAGAAAGTCGAGTAAAAGCTCCACTACCAACGAGGTGCAATGTCCTGGTGTTCAATTTGTGTAGTGCTTATAGTGGCCACATGTAATATGAGCATGTTCGGACGGACGTAGTACGACCAGTCCTCCTACAGTACTGGCCACTTAACACCTATCATCCACTTTCACCATACACACTCTTAGAGTATTGATGATATTGCATTTGAATCCTATGCTCACTTTTCTCTTGAATTCAAAATAGTAATGAAAGTTTCCTTAACCTTAGAACGGATAACTTTTTCGTTTATACAGATGACTTGATTCAAACTGGGTTGGTAACATATGATCTATGTAAGAATGACTTAATCCAGATTTGGATCAAGTCATCTCTTCAGGTAAAAACTTCTGACTTTTCCCTGTCTTTTTAATTTTTATAAAATTTCTAGTTGAATGACTTCAAAAGACAAAACATGATGTTTCTTTAGAAAATAAGGACAGATTATGAAAATAGTTGCATTCAGTAGTTTTCTGTAACATTTATCAAAAATTTGGAAAGTAGTCAAAAGGTCTAGGGTTAAAGCTTGAATGAAAAGAGAAATCCATATGGTGAAAATTCAGTGAAACTTTTCAAGGGACCAGCTATGTAGTAGCTGTCATTGTCTCCACTCATTAACCAACCATATACTTTCACTTACTCTCAGTTAGTATGGAGTGGATAGGAAGCATATGAGAGTGGATGGAGTGACAGGAGCAGAAGCATTTGGAAAAGTTGACGGATATGAAGGGAGAAAGTCCTCTAATGTGGACAATAAAAGAAAGTAGCTAGGAAGGAAAAAAGCAATAATTGAAAGTTTGGAGAAAGTGTCTCTGGTCCCGGATGAAAGCTATTCACGTCTATTTAGTTAAAGACTCAAATGCAAAGGCAAGTTGACTGCAGATAAGTAATCGACAAAAGATAAGATGGAAAGAGGGATCGGGTTGGCCTGTCTTCGTCTCCCACATTCCCATTCAAATCCAGAATCCCCTTCGACAGTCAGACCGCAATAAATCAGCCAAATTCTCCTCTTTCATCCCTCCTGTCATTTCGCCTTCTGTTTATCCCGTCCCCTCCAATATCTAGATAAACCTATAATTATTGTTATACAATTTCCATAGAATTTCTCCTTTATACATACCATATGATTACCAAAGGTCGGAAATGTAGGCTCAAATATTAACTCGGTAGGTTTATAGTTCTGTCACTTCACATGTCAACGTTTCATGACCTTAGGAGGTTTTTAGTTTTTAGAAGTTCTATAATTGATATTTAAACTTTTAAAGCAACTTTTCGCGTTTAAGGTTATATTATTTGATTTTTTTCGCTAAAAATATTAAAAATATTTTTACCTTATTCTTTAAACTATTTTGTAAAAATTTTGGAACTAGAACCTAGTTTTCTAAAAAGTTCATTTTTGTATTTCTGCTCTCAAAATAATTTTCTCAATATTTGTTTCAGATCCACTTTTTTAATTTGAAGCCATATTTTGTGTGTAAGGTTGTATTTGCAGCATGTAACCACCATAAATATCTATATAATATTTGGCTATAAGGTCCTACATTTCCAGTCTCTGTTGATTATAAATCCATTGAATAATTCAGTGTCACGTTATCCCAAGCTCCAAGAGATGAAAGGTTAATGCTCACTCGATTTCGTCGCTAAAATTTTTTGTTCTTATTCAGTGAGTAGTAATATGCGTAGAAGTCGAGGAGAGAAAATCCTTTAATAGCTGACAAAGGGATTATCATCAGGAACAAACAAAATATAAAACCTCTTTCGTGTCTTGGCCTGGGAAGACATTCAAAAATGAAGATAATCCTGACAAGTGTAAAAAGAAAGTGAGTGAAAGTAGTCGAGAATTGTTTTGTTTAGTCGTGAGATAATCGTGGAGAGAGAAAGGGAGGATTGGCTGTTGAGATATCTTGAGTTGATTTGAATGCTTTCTCCAAAGGAGAATAATGGAATAATTGTACAATTCTCAAGGAAATCTGTCAGTGTCAGCAATAAGTGATCGCTCATGCAATTTTTCATGGAGAGTTGATGTTCCGCGGAAATCCCTTGGTAGTCTGGGGAAAGTAAAATATGGTTCGGCTACACCACAAACACTGAATACATTTGGAGATGTTCAAACGACTAAATTGAACCGCTTGTTAGGATGACAAGGCCCAGTGTGACATGACAGAGAATCCTCTGGCCCACACTTTACTGATATTATATATATCTCTAATGCCAAGGTTGCTATTCAGAAGCTTTTTCGAGAAGGTCGCCACGCCTGCGAGTTTTTAATTTGAAGTTGTTTTAATATAAAAATAGGAAAAGATCTCTATGTAATCCTCTCCTATACACCTTGTATAAAAATTGTTTAGCAAAAAGGGGCCGTTATTTTTTGCTGTAATGAAATCCCTGAAATCATTCCAAGGATTTAATTTTGAAATTTTGTTGTCGGCTGCCTTTAAGATGAACTGTTATTAATTTATTATAGTTGCCCCTGTGTGTTTAGCATAGGTTAATGGGATGGGTGAAATTGGTAAATTTGTAAACACAGGTTTAGAGATATAGACTCTAGTGATAAAATTTTACTTGATACTAAGAATATAGTATACCAAAAGTATTCATACTCAGAAACCGGTCTCCTAGAATAAAAAAAGAGATTAAAAACTTTAGCCTTAAAATAGCCTGGCTATAGGTGCATGCAAATGTTATTTACCTAGAGGCAAGTATAATAGATGCTTGGGGTAAAATGAAAGAACGTGGCTTCGAGGTATGTAGGAAGTAATCCATAAGTCTCTGAGTTTATTTTCATATTTTAAAACGTTTCTCCGATCAACACCTCGCAAACTTGATTAGTGTTTATATAACTTTCAACCACACTGCACCATGCAATTACTCATAGATTATCAAGTTACCATTATTATTAGTGTACATTATCAGTATGTATATTCACGTGTGTATGTGTCTGTGTGTATTTTGGGATCCGAGCAATCCAAATTTGTTTGTGTGATTCTTAGCTTAATTACAGATAGTAGTATAGGCAAAGCATTTGTATAAGTACAACAATCTCATTTCGATCAACTTGGTACAACAATTATTTATTAAGTTAATTAGGAATTAGAGATTTGTGATGATCGAGACTGACGAGTAGATGTGATGGTGCATTTATGTACACATTTGAAGCTATAGTATGTACTACATTATTGGTGTGTGATGATGATGCAGGTAGGTACGTAAGTAATAATTCATATAGAGAGACAGTAGCATTTGAATAACAGTCAATCACAATATTCATAATTCACATAAAGATATTGAAGAGTTTCGATGATTTGCATCGTAACTTAAAACACACAAGTAAACACGTAATATTAGTTAACAATAGTACAACAATCAGATAATCAATAATGTACCTTTGTATCAACAACATCAAGTAGCGTAATCTATATACTTATCACTAATAATATTTTTATTTACAAGTAACCTCTGCTTGGTGATTCAAATGTATTATAGTAAGGTACCTACACGACAAATTATGTTTGAGTAATAACCGTAGAGAGTGAGCATTACATACAGGTGGACTGTCTACTCGTAGTGTCATTGTAATCCGGCTACTTCCCTCACCTATTTTACCTACATCAGTAGAGGGGTACATTAATGTCTACTTTTTTATGCCCTTCCTCCCCCCTTTGTTTTTATTCCCCCCCTACTTATACCTATAATAACTTTTGTTAGCCTCGTTAGAGTTATTTTTAGTATTTAAACTGCTAATTCTTTCTGCTCTTTGAGATGTGTACGAAAGTGTCACTACTGAATTCATCTTTGTTACTAGTATCTCGACTTACCTGTTATTATTATTTATATTATTATTACTTTGTCTTATAGGGGGTTTATTATTATTAGACTACTATAGGCAAGAGAAATATTTACATCTAGTTTTAAGTTAATAATATAAGAGAAGTTTCTTTCAAATAGTATTTATTAATTATGCTCATAAATTATAAGATGATTCGCGTTATCATATTGAAAGTGTCTTCCTATTTATTTGCTTACAAAGTTTACTCCTACCTTATTTTATGGGCTATAAAGTGTAATAATGTAAAGAAAGTATTGAAACAGAGATAATAGAACATAAAAGGCGTATCTATGTGTTTTGTTTTGTATACACCATCAGAAAAGTTCAGACCTGCTGAAGAAACTGGAAAAGTGTATCGGTAAGTACTTTTATAGTTCGTATTTTAAGTGTACATGGCCTGACGTCCCTCTTTGCTTACTTAGTATACTCAAAGAAGAGTTTCTACCTCCCTACCTCCCCCTCCCATCCACAAACTATTTCTTATTCCTATACTACTTTCACTTCTATCTGAGCATTGGCTACTTTCCCTGTAGCTCTATATGGAGTAACCCTATATTTATGGCTATGCAATGACAAGTTACTACTGAACTACATAATATCCGTCTGTGTAGGTACCTCCGATTCAGTGTATAGCGATTCTTAATCCTATTAGCCCCTGTCTTCTTTACATCCATTAGTTACAAATCTATTTCGTTTTGTTGAAACGCAACTCTTCAGTTTTAGATACAAATTATTTATTTACAACTTACAAACTAAGTAACAACTAATAATAAATACCTAAAATAAATATCAAACTACTTTAGTTAAGTAATACGTTTTGTGTTCATTATACGTATATGTAGCACTACATGATGTGAAGACAGACATTCGAAAAAGTAATATTAAGTAGTACACATTATTATTCCCATCTCCCTTTTGGCTACCCTTCGTCTACGAATTATTAATTGTAGTCTTTAAGTCCACCTAATTTCTATCACTTTGTTATTATTAACTGTATAAATAGTTAGCCTCATGACTCCGAATTGCTTTCACAGCCTTAGTTAATATACACACTAGTTATAATTACCTACATGTGTATGAACAAAGGCATAGACAATTGTTGAGTGTAAGTATATAATAATAAATACGAGTCAGTAAAATCAACTCCCCTTTAATCATGTGAGCTTCTAAGGTTAATCGAGGCAGTATTTTAATAGCCTTCGACCTATTCAAACGCCTTGTAAATAGTAAGCTAAGTAGTATTCCCTGTACGAATATTCCCCTCGTGTTCATTTTCTGTTGTGTCATAGATTTGTATTAGTAAAGCTTGTTTTGAGTGTGAGTGTTCTCCGTGTGTAGAATCTCAAGGTATAAATTCTTTCCTAAATTAAAGATCCTTCACACCTATTGCATTATTATAGTAATAAAAAGGGTTCTTAGCAGTAGTACTTATTAATATAATTAATTGTACACATCTATATATATATATATTCCTTAATTAAGTATTTACTTTGACTTACACCTGACAAATTGAGTTTTGAATGTCCCTGTTTCGCTTTGGCTCCTGATTCCATATTATTTACCTGTATATACTGCATGTACGATGAATACGATTAGAAAATATTTAAATAGAATAGTCCATTTACCATGTAAGTATTTATATACATAAAATGAGTTTATGTATTTAAGTGAAGATGTATTTATATTTAGGTACACACTCCTTGTAGTAGTAGATATACAGGTGACTATACACTACATAATGTATAAAAGCAATAAGTAAGTAAGTAAGTATACCAGGCTATCTTATCTTACACTTGCATACCGTATATAATGTAAATCCTCAAAGGAAGGCTTATGTCTGCAGTAAATCCTTATTGAAGGAGAAAGGAATGTTTAGTAGGTATATATCAAGGAGAGAGAGAGAAAGAGTATTTAGGAAGGTCTTAGGTATAGATAGACGTTTGAGTATGTACATAGTATGTAAGCATAGGAGGCAACGAAATACTACATCTCCACACTGTACACACTGAGGACAAATGAGTGAAAGTGAAATATTTGAAAATGTGTCGGCAGTCAATGTTCCTTCCTTCCCTCGTTAAACTTCCTCGGTGATTATTTATTAATTCAATTAATAATTCAGCCCTGATGTGATGATTAGCCTTCTGTCTGAATATCTAAATACTTGAAATGCAAGAGTCACTCTTTCTTCAACTTTCCTCAAGTTTCTCTAAACTTTCTCTTTTGCCTTCTAACTACGTGCACTGCCAAATGAATTATTTCTGTCTCGTCTTTATAGTATATTCTTGTATTAACATATGGAAACACATGTTAATACCAGTGAAATTATTTTTATTGCATTTCTCCTGTCTATAAACTCTCTCCACCCACCTAGGTATTGTAATTTAAGTTGAGTGCTACTATTTTTCTGAATGTATGTTATATCAGTTATAGTACTTGTGGAAAGGAGACATTAAATATTAAATGAAGTTGTAATGAGGATGCTAAATACCTTTCTTTATAAATTTGGTACATAAATGCAAGTCCACGTGTGTAGAATGTGTACTATGGAGGCAAGGGAAACTGGAGCATTTGATGGTAATGTTAGATGATCAATCATCATGATAGAATGAAGCCGAATTCGAAGCTATGGCTTTCAAGTCTTCGTCATTACTCACGGGGTAGAGAATGCATGCGAAAAGGTGAGAAAATCCTTATCGGTAATAAAAGTGGATAGAGATACTTTATAGTTCTATATATCTATCTATATGTATATAAGGTATTAATAAATCCTATAGTATACCTAAGCATAATAATATGATAGGTTAGGTAGGGCTGTCTATCTCTAGTACATGGTGGGTGGTACTATACAGACATGGATAGTCTTATCGTACTTATCTACTATATAGGAGGAAATAGGAGAATGTGTTATTATGTCATAAAATGCAAGCAAGTCGCTAGTAATTCTTTCATGTCTCATTGGATTGGACTACCTTGGTAATGTAACTACTACAGGAATTGTTTGGCCAACTTATACTTGGGTGTAGACATCTTTAGTGCATATCTCCTACTTGGGCACTACACCTCCTACATCAAATTTATATCTTCAAAGTCATAAATTTTGGCATGAACTTGACTAATTTGAAATTTGGGTTCCCATTACAGGAGCGCTAAACCCGTATGTATCTTACTTACTTACTACATTGTTTTACATGGGAAAACTCACGGAACCTGTCTGTGTATATCCTATGTACGTTCTTTGGCAACGTTTTCTTGAGGTAATTCGACAGAGTGAACGAGTCGTACTATAAATTTGAAAATACTTGCTAATTTACGGGTTTCCGTCTGCATGTCATATTTGTGTTCGTCCGTAGAGTTGGTTGAGTCAGTTAAGGGTGACATATTTTCAAGTCCGTGAAAATTTAAACATTTGACATTAACATGAAATTTTTCTTTGCATCCAATAGGCTTATGCCTTAATCAAATAAATAAACGACGTATAAACTGTTACAAAAGTCAATATCTAATAACCCGAGATGGTTCATAAAGATATTAATATTTTGAATATTTTTGCCTCATCTATTTTTTGATTAAGATAGTCTCTGTCGAATATGGAAATATTTCAGGGTAAAAGTCAAAATTGTAAATTTTCACGTCGTGGAAAATAGTAAAGAAGAATTGAGATGATGAGGAGAGGGTTGAGAAGGATGAAGACTTACATTATTTTTATGCAAGTGAGCTGGGCACAGACAGACACAGCTCCAATAAATCACAAGAGTGAAAAGGGTGTCTTTTAGTTAACCTAATAAATTGATTCGATTCTTGTTTGTATTATTTATAGTTGAGTACCATTCTTACTTATTATTATACTCACTTGGTAGTTGTGAGTAGCAATTTATTTAGAAACTGAGCAATTGTCAATCTTTCTCAGAAATGAAAGACATTTTAGAAAACCTTTGGCTATTCCTTTCTCCTAAATATTGCTTATCTATTTGTATGTATTTACTTATATTGCTATTTCTTTATATACTTTATATTTGTAAGCCATACACACAGAGTGAGCTTACACATGCAGTCGATCAACTGTACAGAATGTGGAAAGTAATATAATTCTACTGGGAAAACTCGTGGAAAGAAACAACTTTCACCTCCCGCCTAAATAAAAGTTCAATATTTGTCCTCTTCGTTTGATGCATTAGAAAAGTACACATCAACTTATTTGTAATGTAATTGATAAATATGGGTGAACGTGACCGAGAGTGAAAGGGAAAATAATTAGTGCTTTCACCACCCAGAAATTGTTTGTTCTTGGTTAAGTACACTTTGAAGCAACGAGGCGAGGAGAGGACATTTGCCCTGTGGTCAATAGATTGTTTACCTTTGCTTCGACTGAAAGAGATTAATGTAATCCATGGCAGAGAGGTGAAAGTAGGGAAAGGGCACTATTGCTGCAGACACTGTTGGATTTCAAACCTTGAACGAATATAAAAAATTTAAAAATCTGTCGAGTGGGAGGAGTTAAAAAATGGCAGGTCAGGTCAAGTTAGGGCGGGACACAACTACGCACTCTTCGTATTAAATATTTAGAAAACTTCCGTGGAGAAAGTCTTTTATTGTAAGTACAAAAATATGCTACTGTAAATATTTGAGCAAAATTGTAAAGGTGTGTTTATTTCCAGCACCTACAGGACAAATCAAAGGCGGAATACAAAAACATGGGCTGGGCTCTGTGGCTGGGCGAGACCTGATCGGGCATTCGCCGGGCGGTAGCCAAAATCTGCCCTATACTCGACTCTGTCTCTGTACATATGTATGTATTGACGTTTCGTGTTTGTATGTGTATGTATGTGTGTGAGTGTGTAGATGCATAATATGCATGCAAGTGTCTTCTTCCAATCCTCTTTTTATCTGTTTGTTAGTATTTTGGGAAAATATCACAAATTTGGAACACTAGTTGAAAACATGGAGCTGAATTCATAAGTTGTTATTAGTATTTATATGTATTAAGTATGTATGTATATGGAGATCTGTGCCTGTCTCATCCTATATGGTATCCACAGACTTTTATGGGGATTGATGGACCCCTCCTTCCTTTGTCTGTCTTTCCACACCGGTTTGAAATCCAATCATATCTTGGCAATAATTAAAGTGGCCACACAGATGACAAACATGTCTTAGACATGCACAGTGACCTCGGAAATATTGCTCAAACTCTTTCTCCAGAAAAACAAATCATAATTGTGTCTTTTTATTCACGTTTTGTTGTGGTTAAGTTGTATTATAAATTCTTTGTTTATAGGTACTAATCATAAATCCCTCTCTTAGCTCTAGTTTCACACACGCCTACATTACACCCTTAAAATTACAACAATGATCTCTGTACCCTTTTAACAATATCCGTTACTTTCCCGACTTCAATTATAAGTGTACTAGCCAGCACCCACCGCTTTCTCTCTATTTACTGTACTGTACTGCATTCGTCTTGTCTGACTTAAATATCGTTACACTTTGTAAATGAAGAAAGATTCCGAGGAATCCCAAAGAAATGATGAAAACTTAATTATGAAAATTACAAGCACCAGGCTAGGTAATAATCTGTAATTTCCCAAGGATTATTACATTATGCCAGTGTCACTCTCCCCAAGTCTAATGCTAAAAATGAAACTGCGAATATTGCAAACTTTTTAAGTCTCTAAATTGTCAGATCTATTGCAACTTAGAGAGGATCATGGACTTAATTAGATCATGGAAAATTGAATATCAATACTAAAACTGTACTATTAAAATCTTATACCTATTTAAGTTGTTACCGGCGCTGTTCCTAATAAAGCATTACGGCATTACCTAATTAATTTAATGTGGCTTTTAATTTGATTTTAGTCCAGGGGCGTATAAATATAAATTACTACAAATGAAAATGTCTGGGATGAAATGTATCTTCGCCAAAAAATCATGTGCTTAAATACTCTCTGAAGTCAGCTATTGTCTAGGGAAGTATTAGTTAACCCTGTATAGAGTGTCAGACTATTGTTTAGTGCATATGGCAGTAGAGCGGCAGAATTCTGTCTCTCAGCTTACATCATGCTCGACGTCTTTTCGATTCTAAGAAAGTGTACAAGGATCCAAATGATTTTGGCAAGATGCATTAGTAAGATGATAGGAGTGAGTATGTTATACAGCCGTCAAATTGTCTCTATTTTCCTGACATGTTCGCTAATTAAAGTGAAATTCAATTTGTCAGGGGTGGTCGTAAATGGAGAAAAATACATTCCGCCTGTCTCGTCTTGTCATATCTATTTCCAGCAGATTTTCCCGGCTTTACAACGTCAGGCTAAATGGAAAGCCACTATCGACTGAGTCAGCCAGACATAATGAATTTATCTGTTTTGCCATCGGATACAAGTGGAGTGAAAGCACAATAATGACGATCAATTTTGACACCTGGCCCACAGAGATAATAAGCTTGAAGGAAGGCCTCTTTCGAGGACCATCACTTCCCTTGCCATCCCTACTACTCAACCAACCACTTTCACTAAAATACTACGCCCCATCCCACTCACTCCTCAACCAGTGTACAAAATACCATTTACCACCCTCTTTAATGCCATTTAATATTTAAAAATTAGTAGAAATATTTTGAATGATAAAAAGGCAATAAATAGTATTATTTATAAACATAATCAGAAATAGAAACCGAATAAATAATTAAATTCAATATAATTAAATAAGACTTATCATTTTTAGTAAAGTCTCAAATATTATTAATTTGCAAGATCTAAGATCAAATAGAGTAGTAATCCATGCATGAGTGTATTTTAATACATCTTTCGTATATTCGTACTAACTGCTTCAATTTACAACTTTTTACATTAAACTCATTTTTACCACTGTTACGGTAAAAACGAAAGTGGTATATTTTGTACACTGTCGCCCTAGTTAGTAAATACTCGATGGGTATCATTGCGACCAATTATTTTATGAGTCCGTCACAGTACCTTAAGAAGAAGTTTACATTTACCACCACTCTTCTAAGGTGGAGAAAGTGGAGATGGAAAGAAGCAGCGATAACCTGAATCGAGCACTAAGTATTTCTTATTTAATGCTACAAATTGATGTTGTTCCATGTCAAAAAAATAAACCATTTAAGAAAGAACAAAATTTTTCTTCTGAATTTAACAGAAACATTTCTATAGGTCAAAATACAAATCCTATAGCCACTTTCTAAAGAAGCCTAACCAAAATATTATTTAGCAAAATCATTTTATGAGTCAAGTTGTAACGCTTTTGATGAGTGAGATTCAGATTATAGTGGTATTAAGTAGTATATTATTGAGCAGTTACTGAGATTATAGAATGATTGAGTTTGTTAATATAATTCCATTAAAGTCTGTGAATGGTAAAGTTTATCGAGATCGCTATTCCGAGAATGTAACAAAACAATTTTACCAATTAAGAGCTAATAAGTAATGTACACACGAAAATTGGTATTATGTAGTTGAAACAAAAGAGATTCTGAATGGGCTAAAATACAAGTCAACCAGGTGAGTCAGGATGATGTTACAAATCTACTCTATAAAGTGCAGACAGATTAATATGGATATAAGTATGGAGAAACAAGTGAAAAGCAGAATGCATCGAAGTGTATGATGTAATGAGAATGAATTGGTGAGCATTGTTCAAAGGAAACTGGGGACTAATCAAGCTGCTATGGTTTAGATACGCTATTGTATGAAATGCACAGGTATGCCCTATACATATGCATATTAGTTGGAGTACATACATCACTGATGCAGAAGAGTCTAAATTGAAACGTTGTTACTCGATGTGTAAATGGGTAAATATGGTTTATATCTAGATAGATGAAATATACAGAAAGGATGAAATGACTATATAGCCTGTATTTATCTATGTAGGTAGGTTATAAGCTAATGGGAATAAATAATGTAGTAGTTGAAATTGTAATTTGAGTTATTGCTGGGTTGGAGTGAATGCCCATTGCGTAATTAGCCTCCGACTGGCAGGACCCACATCCACGTCCACCTCGCTAATGAAATTTACTCAATTATTATGATTGATTTGACTGAGTCTTTGTTCTTGTCCGAGATATAGAGTTGTGTTGAGGATGGTTGACTAACTCGCTAACTCATTCACCCATTCACAACAAACGAGTGAGATCATCATCATCATTTGCCTAACATTAACTGATAAAGTGTGCAGACAGGGCGATTGTCTGGAATATGCCAAAACAGCGCAAAGAAAACCACATCACTGCAATGCATCATCAACATCCTCATTAACCGCTGCCCTACAGCAGACACTCCACATTAACTATCTCACTCCCAGCTAGCTATATACAACATCATAATCATCATACTCCAAGCTTTCGTCCTGCCACTAAATGCATCCACTCCCTACCATCTACCTTACCATTCAAATGGATCCCAAATACTTTCATTTACTACTTTAAACGGATTATGTTATTAATATACTAATACTTATAAACCATCCGCCCTTTTAGTCACTCGTCACTCTTATAGAATTAAATGGAAAATTAAAATTTATATAAATTAATAACTATTAATAGCTTATCAAAGGCAATAGAGAGGAATTGTCAATTGAAAGTTGGTTAGTTAGAATTTTGGGATTTGTGAGTGAGAGTTATCGTTTCTGTACACTCGTATAAAAAGTCCAACTGGCAGTACAGTACAGAAGATAGAGTAAGCTAAAGGGATATTGCGACGACGTTGTCTCCAAACACTGTTAGTGGCAACTATTTATGTGGTTGACTCCTCCCAATGTTTAATGGCACTCGACAACTGGCTTATGTTTTTAAAATTCAGTTCTGTTTCCCAACTTTAGCTCTATCTTTTTATTTACTAAATAGGAGCTCTTGTCTTATCAGTTATACAGCGGTGCTTAGTAGCTTAGTAGATAGATAGTCGTCGACGCGACATAATCCTGTAACTTGAGACGGGTATAACGAAAGGAATCTAATAGATGCATAATACCAACAGAGCCAACACAAAAATACTACTAACCAATGTGTATGTGTATCAGTACTCGACATTAAATATCCACAATTTGGTATTATAGTAAGTATATACTATATGAACTAATTCATATAGTTCATTTAGTATATTATATTGTAGACATAGTGAATATAGTAGTACATAATATTAAAACAACTTTAATTGGATTACATGCAAGAAGACTGTAATACTAAGGGATAAATATATGTACACGGAGTGATACAAAAATCAGTTGCCATATAACATTTTCTCTATGATAACACCACATGGACCAACATTCACTGATTAAAATTCTGGTGAAAGTAGCAGAGAAAGGTCGGTGAAAGTATGGAGTTAGGGTGGAGAGAGTGCTATGTGAACTGATTTTTGAATGACTCTGTAGATTATATATTAAGTAGTATATAGTATGGGTATACCTTGAGGTGGTATACCGTGATTTCCGCGTTATGCTTTTCCTCCTTTTAAGTTGGTACATAATCGTATTGGTAGTAGTAAGTACTTATTTAATGCAATTTCCTGTCCTATCGTATTATAAACGCTCTCTGACTCATACACTCACTCAACTATCAGTAGTTATAAATGTATCTCTAGTTTCTTATTGCCTATTCTTACTTAACGTTTATTATTATTCTTATCTAGATTACCTTAAGTTTATAGTAGAAATTCTAGGAGCCACCTCAGAGGGTTGGCCACTTTATGCTACGCTTTTCTTAAGATCTTATCGAGTTCCCATTAATCGATACCCTCTTTTGTTATTTAAAACGAAATTCTTATAGAGCTTAGTCACTAATGGGATTTAAGAAATACTACGAGCTAGTCCATAATTATAAATCATCCGATACTTGCAGATAATTTCATCCCTTCACTCCATTTCCAAAGTCTTATGTGCCTGCCTTTCACACTTTATTCCCTTCCATTTATGGCCCTCGCAATATCATCCATGGACTTATTTAATACTGATGGAATTTATTTATATCGTTATTTACCTGGGAGATGGGATTTTGTTTTCATGGGTGGTAAAAGTAGCATTACATCTCTACAAATTATAATACAGTACAGCCTTACACCCAATTTCTACATAAATGAAAGGGTTTTCTGGTGTATAGTCTAAAAGAGAAAAGTAATGGCATTCACCCCCTACTCCATATATATAGTATATACATATAGAGTTATATAATAGACAAGATCTATTTAGTAATAAAGGTAGCACCATACGCTTGTCATTGTCTCTGTTCTGTTTGCGAGTTCCAAGATGACGTTTGGAGATGGGAATTCCAGAGTGACCGGTGTGTCCGCGCTGTTCCTCGTCCTCCTCCTCTTCGTTTACACTCCCTGTCACGAAAAAAGACACCGGTATGCAAGTTAAGTGACGTGCTGTGTCAAGTGTGGTCATTATGTCACCGCACTTTGGGGGTAGGTGGGTGGGTGGGTGGGTGTGCTTATTTGTATTTCAGTTGACTATATGTAGCTAAAGTCAGTCAGTCAGCAAATTGTCCTGTTCACGATGCTCCTTAGTACTTTACGTCAAGTCAAGACTCATCTCTTTCCTAAGAGCTCTTGTCAGGTTCATGTAACTCTTGTGGTTGGTGGATGGGTTGGTTTTGGTGTGATCTGATGAGACGTGATGAGACGGAGGAGCTAAACGGGACGGCGTCCTCTTCATTATCCAACCAACTATACTGCACCTACACTTAGCTCTAACCTCCATCCCAATTATACAGCACTAGTAAAACATTAAATATTGACATCCTCCCACCTTCTTCCACCATAGAGGCAAATTATTAATAAAACGGACTTGCTCTGCGTTTCCAAAAATAAAATCCTGTTTCTACTACTATATATAGTAGATAGAGAGGAGTGTTTCTATGTATCGGATCGTATGCACGTATGTAGAGTTAAATGTCTTCAGCCATTTCCGACCAGATGTCTTCAGAGAGCAAAGAGCGGAGTTTCAATTCATGTAATACGATATTTACGTAGCAAAGAGAAATTCGGGCTTTTATCTTTTCCTTCCCAATAACAACTTGACAGCTCGTATTCATATATATAGGACTAGTTCACTTCAGTAAAATAATGTTCACTTTGACTTGACCATTGTCATCTGCTACACACAAACTTCAATACCTAAACTATAAAGAACACTCAAACAGCGATCTGGCAACAACCAGACGGAAGTCCATCAGAACAAACAGACACAAATCAAACGACACTATATAGGACAGTGCGCTGAGTACACGATCCATGAACCAACCGAAACTAAAGAATTGGCCGAGAGTACCTATACGATAAGTATTTAATGTCTACAATAGTTGAAATAAAAGATGTACATCACTCATTAATGTAGTTCAGCATGTAAAAACAGGGCATAAATACGTATTATAAGAGTTCGAATTCATAAATTGTTAAGTAATTGAAAATGTCGTTGTCTGTAAAGAAGCTCACACAGTTACTTTTACTTTAGTTTCCCTTGGGTTCCAATTTTGAGTATCAAATAAGAAACGTCTCTGCATCGAAAATCTTGTCTGCTCTGAGCAGACGAAGATCATTATTACCGACTAGATAAATAGAGCTAAGGTGAGACTACACTTTTTGAAGGCGAGGCTACACTTACTTTTCTACTATAGTCACATCATTTACTAAATACGGTCTCTTCTTGCATGTTTCTAGAATTGGGGAACATTTCTTGATATTTCTGTAGTGAATTCAATTCGGGTGCATATGGGATGAAAGTAGAAAGGTTTGGAGGCTACGAGGTGTGTTTGATGTAGGTAAAGATGGTTGTTACTAAAGAGAGTCTGCAATTGAATTAGATATTTTCTCCCGCTTCTTCTCCGTCTGTTCGGTTGGGATAGAGTTACTCGCTACGAGTTCATTTCATTCTGAAATCAATTAAGGGAGTAAAGTGGCACTTTAATCCTACTCCGCTCCTCTGCCCTCGCATGCTCCTTGCGTGGAGAAAGTAGTCTTCTTTTGCAATGGAGAAAGTAGTCTTCTATCTCTCGTTCACACTGTAACTCTACATACACACATACATACGACAGATAGATACATAGCATTGACTTCCTTCCCTCGAGTTGACTTGACTGGAGCTGAGTGAAAGCGATTGCAACATTCCTGAAACTTTCACCGGAGAAAGGATTCTATATATCTAAATATATAGCTATATGCAGGTATACACTTTCTCCTTCTATTTATATATTTATGTATTGTATAGCGATGGAAATGAGTTTCATCGACTCGGCCTCACCATCATCCACTTCACTTTGCTTGTATATTTCACAGGAACACTTTTTGCTTTGACCGAGCCAGTGACTCTTTCACCTTTCCTTGGAATAACAAGTAAATAATAACGAGGAGAAAGTCGAAGCACTCTCTTAAATATATATATGTATATAGCGAAATTATAGTTTACAGGGTAGGGATTGAACACATACATAGAAGCATGTTGTAGAGTGTAAGCACCGAAATGATCGCAGAGTGGAGTTGAGTAGGAGGAGGAGGATGCATATAAGCGAAGACTCGTTCTTGCTGTTGGTTGATTGTTGGAGTCGTAACGTAAAGTAGATGGAGTCGTGCACATGTTGACTGGATACCGATTGAAGACTTCACTGCACCTCACTGTAGGAGAAAGTACACATTGAAATTTCACTCTTTTCACAATCACACGATAAATATGTAGAAGATAAGAATGTAGAGGATGTAAGTAGAGGAAGAAGAAAGATTGAGTAGCCGTAAGTATATGTGTCTAGGTGAGTGGGTGATATTCACACGACGAGAAATGTGTCTAGTGTATTACTCTAACTGCTAAATGTTCAATTATGTAACTACAATGTCAGTAGTGGGACATGTACCCCTCTACTATTTAATGTCTTTCCGTGTGGAGACATTCGACGACACTCGCAGCAGCATTCTCTAAATTCGTAATTACGTCTCTCCGTTAAGAAGGAGTTGAGTATCAAAAGACCTGGCTAATAAGGTGATTTGTGTAGTGAGAGGGTGAGTGTAAGTGTGAGTGTAAGTGTGAGTGGGATTTGTATGAATGTATGTATAGATGTATGTATGTATGAATGTATGTGTGTAGGCATGTAATGTAACAACAATTTTGTGTTCAGATGAACTGACAGACGAAATTGGAGGAAATCCTGTAGCACCACTTTTCCAGTTGTAGCTTTCACTGAGTGACTTTCACTCGTATTCACGTCGTACTCAATACTATGTAGTAGTAAGTAGCACTAAAATAACTACTAAGGAGAATTTACTTATCCGAGCTAAAGCTTCGATTTCAATCTTATATTAATATTCACACATTTTATGTAGAATTCCACATAAACCACTTGATCTCCATATTAATTGCATAACAATAATTATTTTTATTGGTATACGGATTGCATTGTATATTATTAATATTATTTTTAATATTGCCTTAAATTAAATCACTGAATTCACCATGAGTCGAAATCTTGGTACAATTTCGTTGCAGCAATGTGTAAAGTACACAATTAATTAATATATATTATTATTAAGTAGATTATAGTGTACAGTATTGCTGATCTGATGTGATGCGACAAATGAAAAACGAATGGACTTGAGTATGTGATCCATCCATAAAAATGGAATGATTATTGCACAGCATTGTGATAGGTAGCACCACCACTTTCACCTTTCTCTGCTTTCTCCTCCAAGCCAATGTCTTTAGATGTGGAGTGAGAGTTGAGACAATACGTACGTGGCTGATCGACTTGACTGTGGAGTGGACCGGAGAGTTAAGGCTGGGAAATGAACTAATTAATATTCGAAAGATTACATAATTCTGTCACTAGTTGGTTTTAAAAAAATCTAAATGAGCAAATACGGTATAGGGACACAAGTATTATTAGTATTGAGTAAGTAAGTATATTAAAGTAGAGATTAGTTTGTTAAGAGGAAGTAATGGGGAAGGAAGATGGATTGATATGGACTCTAAATCCTCTAGTGCATACAGTAAATTCATTCCCAGTCTACTAAGTACATATAGTACGGTGTACAGTACAGTACAGTAGGATATCCATTCCTCGCAATTCCGTGTGACAAAGGACAGAACATCATCAGATACACATGACCATGAACACGATCACGTGAGAAATCCCTGTAAGTAGAAAACAGTAAGGAATATTTTCTTTTTCGTCAGATGAAGAAGAACCAGAGCCAGACCAGAACCAGAAAGTCTATACCACTGATTCTGTACTCTTTTCCTCCACCGCATCTCGGACATCATTTCCCAAACCTTTTGCTATCTCCCACTGACAAATCGACTCTTGCCATCCACATCATAAATCTTGAGAGAGCTAAGCCCGTTCTGAATGAAGATGCCATCCAGCCACCACTTCCGCTTACCGCTAGTCAACCGCCGTTCTCTGCATCGAGTGAGTGTCCACGTAACAATAACACAGACGATGTTGAATGTCTCTCCGTCCAACTGGACTACATTCGTTTTGTATTCGAATTAGCGGATTATATGTTGAAACACTGCGAAGTAGTTATCTCTCGTGTATCATTTTCTTTATCGTGTTTCTATTTTGGTTGCTCATTCGAAAGGATGTAAAAAACAGACAAGTTTCTCTCCATTCACTTCTCTATATCCACAAAATGAATGTCCACTTTTGACTGCAAAAATATTAAAATTTACATAAAATCATTGACTTCTTGGCTGTAGCTGGACTTTCTCTTCCTCTCGCTACGTCGGCAGTTTTTCTTTTCATCGTACTTAAGGCAGGTTACAAATAAAAACATTTTTTTTGTACTTGAGAATAAATGTGATCCAGTTTCCAGACAGACATGGCATGACAGATATGGCACAAAGGTGACACTAACATTAATAGGGGCTTCCAATTAGCATGGACAACCTTTGGATGAGTATTAGGTAGGAGTATGAGTGGTTGAGTATTGTAAGAGGGGGAGTATGTCTATAGTATTGTAGGGGGAAGTATGTCTATAGCATTGGACTTAATGGGGGAGGAATAAAGGAAAGAGAAGGCACTGAGGAAGTTTGGCTATCAGATGAACATTCACTTGAGTTTGACGCCTTGAGGAAAGACAAGGACATTGGGTGTCCATGTCATCTGTGTATCTGGAAACATTGCTGAATATTTGGAGGCTGTCTCACTCACTGCCGTCGAGTCATAACAACAAATGAATCGAATCACTTGGAGTAGTACATAGATATAGGTAGTATATCCCATTTATGTGCACATGTTTCGGGAGAAAGTCGAGTGTAGCGGAGAAAGTGATTTCATGAGTCAGACTTTCCTTATAAAATCACTTTAGTTTTCCCTTGCTCTTCTTTCGGCTTTTCTCTGAGATTCTCTTGCTCGTGGCACATTGGCTATGGACGCCATGCCGTACTTTCCCTTACTTACTTTCCTTGTCTTGTCCTGTCTTGCCTAGTCATTTAACCATTTTTTCATTCTGGCATCGTATCACGGGCTGGCATGGAATCCCATGGCTGGCAAAGAAAGACATGGCAGCCCATCTCATCCCATTCCTATATTGCTTTCCACTGCAGCTTTATTGGCGTGTTTTCTCCCGACTTTCCCTTCCTTGGCACTGCTCGAGACGAGTAAGACATGAATTATACATCTCGCCAGGGAAAGTCAACTCATATAGAGAAAGCACAGTGAAAGTCGAAACTACATCATTACACTCTGCTGATGGTCGTGGGTGAGAGTCTTGGTCCTCCGATATGCTTTCACTGTGTCCTACTATGCACTACTACAAATAGTAAGGAGGAAGACATTGCTATGTCGGGACATTCAGGAGGAAAGAATGGAAGAAATTCAATGGATATGAATATGACTCATTTTTAGTAGGAGAAAGAAGGAACAGAAGATAAAACAGAAGGAGAAAGTATACATATAGAGAGAATACATATCTTGTACACTTATTATATGCATGTTCATTTTACTGATGTAGTAATAGTAGTAGTAGGAGCAGTGTTAATAGTAGTAGTTGCAGTGAAAGGCCCTCTCAGGAGTGAAAGTGTTTGAAATGAAGGGAGAGAGTCAGTGGATGCGTAGAATCACTTAATTATCCATTGCGACATGAGGTATTATGATATTGGACATGCAATTCGACGAACTGAAAGTCACAATATGACGAGTGATGGCAATTCTGGTGGGAAAGGAAGGGAAAGTCACAGAAAGTTGACTTGTACTAAAAGCCAAGACTAAATGACATTCATTTTATTGCAGCCAAGGCAAACGAGTGCAACGTAAGAGCAATTGTTCATACGGAAGATAGACTCATAATATTATCTAGGCTATGGCAAGACGTATCAGGAAAGGAACAGGCACTAAGTCGTATGTATACGTCATTATGAGTACTACGAAGACTTTCACTCTCTCTCCCTTCCTATCAATCTGATGGATGTCACAACTGGATCACCTGTCCGCAGTGGCAATGTCGTCGAGGGGAAAGTATAGGAATTCGAATTAAACTTCGCGGAAGATGAATGAGAGAGGAGAAAGTGGAAGAAAGTGGGCTAGTGCGGTCATGGAATAGACAAACAGTTAGAAAGGAAGGAAGGAAAATCCATCAGACACATCAACGTTTAGGAGAAAGTGGAGGAATTATCTTGCAGAATAGGAGAAAGTATTGCCAGTAGAAGAGTTCACGGTGAAAGTAGAAAGGATTCACTTGCGTCGACTGAGTTCGGTGCTACTGCACATCACAGTGTCATCTATGAGGAAGGTTGTCTTGCACTGACTGCCTTTTCCTCTGGCGAGATCGTTGCCAGAATTTAGTTCTTGGTTGTTGGAACTTGGTGACGTCCATCTCTCGAATCACAGGCATGATAATATTCGTGCAAAGTGTCACTAAACTGAGGAACGAGCAAAAGAAAGGAGGGCTGGAAAAGAAAGTTGGAGTAGGTTCTTGTTTCTGTCGACGTGAATATGCATTACGTTTCCTTGAATTGGACGAAGAATCGAGAGGCAAGCAAAGCTAGTCAAGTCAAGGGATAGCATAGAATACATAGAATCATAGAACACTAGAAACTACGAAGTAGCAGACATTCTTTAGTTAAGAGTTTTAGTTAACGCTACGATGTCTCCCTCGGACAGGAACCTCTTCCTCGATGCTTCTTTCACTCCGACGGAGAAACTAGGAAACTTTGCTGCTTTCCCGGCAGACTTCTCCAACCCGGAGCCGTAATGTAGTGAGAAGGATGGGAATCGTCTGAACAATTGTTTTTCGACAGCCACGCGGATTTCCTTTCATTCCGCAATTCGAATCTTTGGCATCGTTGAATTATTGCTTTGGTATTTTGTTCGTCCGTCCGGATTATACTTTCTTCCTGTCCGTGTGGACGATTTACTTTGATGATCCAGCATTCTTGACTAGTTTTCATTCGTTCAATCCCCGGATCTCCAATGATATCAAGGATATAGAGAATAAGCAAAAATCATCATGCAGCATTGGAAACTGAAGTGATCCACGGGGGGCAGAAAAGAAATGTCGAAGGACTCTTTAGGCCAATGAGTCAAACGGTGGTGGTGAATAATTGGTTGGGCTGATGTGCTTGGATTAAGTCTGCAACTGCCTCGTATCCATCCAAAGTGAGCAAAGGGTGGTTGATGACTACAGGAAGAAGCGTCAGCTGATGATGTGGTTTTAAGTTGTACAAATGGGTTGTTGTGGGTGGTCTGGAATTTGTCTGAGATTTCGTGTCGTATTTTTGTTTTGAATTGATTTGGTTTGGTACTGTTGTTGGTTTGTTGTTGTTGTTGGTTGTTGTTGTTGTATTGGGGTGAATAGAGTAGATTAGGCTTTCTGGTTTTGGTTTGGTTGGGTATTGTGTGCTTTAGTCTACGCTTGAATGGTAATCAAGGGACGAAGACCTGAGGAGCGGACGCGAGCACGGCCACAGTGGCGATGATGGTGAAAAGAGTGAAAATGATGAGACAGAGTCTGTCGACCACCATGGCGGCGAACTTCCACTCGTTCGTGATCTCCGCCGCCTCGTCATCCTTCCGAATTTTGTCGGTGATCATTCGTATCTCTTTCAGGATTAGCGAAAGTTCTCGATGAGCCCCAAGACACGGATGGTGACTCACTGTAGCTGCTATAGGGTCTTCGTGTGAGCCGCCGATCCGCCACCCTGGTGTCGAGTGCGGCGTTCGCAGAGTCGCTGGCCGAAAGTCATCGTCCATATCTAAACAAACAAAAACACCTCAACTCTCCGCCCCATATAAATCTCAAACCGCCATATATACATCTTCAATATGTTTTAATTAATTCCTTCAAGAGATTTACGACAAAACGTGCACATTTTCATTCTCACTAATCTTTGAAGTCTTAAGAAAGCATTTCAAGATACATCCATCAAATGTGTGAAACTTTAATGAATTGTATGGCGTGAAGTGCGATTCTGATCTTCGGCCATGAAACACCTGACAATATTTCATTTAACTACTTAGCCCGTATATGTAAATAATCTAGTAGGGTAAAATATAGTTAGGGGAACAAATTGTGACGGTATGTGTAAACAGGCCCTTTAAAAGCCCGAGTGGGGGTCAGACCGGCACTTCGCGCCCCATAGTTCATTTAATTTTGCCGAGTAGGTGACTGACAGCATCCAATAACTACTACTTTACAGAGTAGCAACAAGAGTTTCAGTAATTCTCATTTCTCTCTCTATTTTGTTGAACACGTGGAAATTATTGGAAAAGCGGGGAGTGCTTTCCAGGGAACAAAAAATGTATACTCATTTTTTACAAGTTCTACTTTTTTAATAAAAGCAGTCCTTTTTACCTTTTTTGCCTTATTCACATGTAAAGTGGAAGTGTTTGGGGCACGTTGCTATATTAAAAAGGTAAAAGGCAAAAAAGGACTCCTACTTACAAGACTTACTCCTACCTTTTTTATAAAAAAGGCAAAAAAATGAAAAAAGAACTTCTTTTTTAAACATTTACTCCCACCTTTTTTATAAAAAAGGCAAAAAGGGCTCCGTTTTTAACAATTTACTCCCACCTTTTTTATAAAAAAGGCAAAAAAGGACTACGTTTTTAACAACTTACTCCTACCTTTTTTATAAAAAAGGCGAAAAAGGTTCTTTTTTTCATAGTCCTTTCTATTTCACGTTTATGTTTCATAATATGAAAAAACAAAGCTGGGTAGTTATAATTTTGTCGCCATTTTCATTTCCCACACCATATTACACTTCTTAGTCAACACCTTGGTATCACTGAACCTCAATTGCATTATGACAAAATTATGGCTCAATCTGGCAAAAGTGAAAAATGTTGGCAAATGACCCCTCTAGATAATTTGGCAAATCCCTTTTTGCCCATTCGGAGAGTTTGGCAAAATGTGGGTGCGGGCAGCCTGGCATAAATATATGTTGTAAATGCATATATGCATCTTATTGCAAGGTAGCCTCACTCACTTTAGATGAGTTTTGCTGTCAGTTCTTTACTTAAAATTACTTAAATGACTGTGATTGTGCCTTATTTTAAATCATGATGATCGTCATTAATGATAATTCATTTTACAATACTGTATACTTAACTATTTCATACTCTGTTTGACCTAATAAAATTCATGGTACATGAAAAAGTAGCTTTTTGCCAAACTGTCCATACCTTTTTCCAAATTATCCACAGGCGTTTGTCAAACTGTCCATACCTTTTGCCAAATTATCCACAGGCGTTTGTCAAACTAATCATAGACCAATTGCCAAACTGACTTTTGCCAAAACGGCGTCAATTTGGCAAAAGTAGAAAATGTTGGCAAATGACACATGTGAGTAATGTTATATGCATAACAGACTACAACATACTAAATTACTAAATTCAAGCATCATGCTGACATTTAATTACACAAATCCTGATTATTAAGTTACTATTACTAAGCATGACAGTTTATTTGGTAGGTCCGATAATGTCTGTAACCTTTTTAGGAAAATAACTTTTGAATTAATCATCATCTAAATAAAGTTGTTTGTACCTATGTCGCATGCAATGCGTCTAACTATCTATGCATGTTCTATGCCATGGACGATTGGGGCTTTTTGCTGCAATTCGCATGCACATGTGTACAATGCATATACGTAAAACAAGAAAGTGTAATATGGGTGAACATAGTTAAATTAAATGTTAAATTATCATAACTACCCCTAAACTCCGTGCATGACCTCAAATCTCTGACTTACATTGACTCATCAAGAAATGTGTAATACTAATAACAAGTCAGTTTTCGACGACATCTAAGCGTTTTTCCTTTTGAGCGACCTATTACATGAGTTTGTATCCTATCTACTTAGCAATAAGTAGCTATCATAAGCCTTTCCGATTTCGAACGAGCTGTTTCACGGATTTATACGACGAAAACGAATTTATATTAAGTTTCAATTATTCTCAGAGTGATTATGCTCTATTTAGTCAGTAGTTTTCCTGAACATTATTGCTTTCAGTTAAGTTATAGCAGGATGTTGTACGTTGAATAGCCGAAGTTACATCCTTTCAAAGTTATTTTTATTTTTAGATTTGAACCCCTCCCCAGATCAAAGAGTGCGGCTAATTTTTCCTATATGTAAAACCATGGTCTTTCATTTCACCTTAAGATTTGAATTTGAAATATTTAGCTCAAAACCTTTCGAATGTTATATCATGCATAGGGATTTGTGAACCAATATTTCATGGGCATGTGCTACTGCTAATAGATCACTCTAAGTGGCTAGTGACTGGTCTCAAAGCCTCAACTGAGTCAAGAAGATTTCAACTGGGAAAAGACTAGTCTCATTTCTTTCACCTGACTCCTAAAAAGGTCACATCTAAAGTCATCGCAATCGCGCGGCGCCAACTGACTCATGGCTGGATATTAACTCGTAAGGCACACAAATGAGTATTGTATGAGGGACTTTTTTGACAAATAGTATTATTGTATGGTGTGTCTGTGTTCTGAATCACTTTATTTTGGACGACAGGACTGACATTTGTTGTAAATATGTATAGAACCGTAGAAACTAAAACAAGTAGAGTGACATAAACATATTATGATTGCCGAAGTTGACATTTCGGTTTCATTTACAATTTTTACAATTCTATATATACGACATATAAACATTACTTTGCTTCATTTAGGTTCCTGTAATTAAAATTACTGACTTGACCTTGAAATCTATTAATCAACCGAATTGCATTCAAAAATCAAATGTAAAATAAAATAAACCACACATATTTACACTAACTGCCAATCTTTTCTTGTCACAGGCTAAAGTAAAGCTGACTTTGGCCTTTTAAAAAGTCATCTCTGTCATGTGGCTCATTATGAAGTCATCTATATCACGTGGCTCATTATGAAGTCATCTATATCACGTGGCTCATTATAAAGTCATCTATATCACGTGGCTCATTATAAAGTCATCTCTATCACGTGGCTCATTATAAAGTCATCTCTATCACGTGGCTCATTATAAAGTCATCTCTATCACGTGGCTCATTATAAAGTCATCTCTATCACGTGGCTCATTATAAAGTCGTCTCTATCACGTGGCTCATTATAAAGTCATCTCTATCACGTGGCTCATTATAAAGTCGTCTCTATCACGTGGCTCATTATAAAGTCATCTCTGTCACGTGGCTCATTATAAATTTATGTCCATCACGTGGCTCATTATAAAGTTATCTCTATCACGTGGCTCATTATAAAGTCATCTTTATCACGTGGCTCATTATAAAGTCATCTCTATCACGTGGCTCATTATAAAGTCATCTCTATCAGGTGGGTCATTATAAAGTCATCTCTATCACGTGGCTCATTATAAAGTCATCTCTATTACGTGGCTCATTATAAAGTTATCTCTATCACGTGGCGCATTATAAAGTCATCTCTATCACGTGGCTAACAATAAAGTCATCTCTTATCATGTGACTCATTATTCATTATAAAGTCATCTCAATTCCGTAGCCTTTTAAAAAGTCATCTCTTATCATGTGACTCATTATTCATTATAAAGTCATCTCAATCCCGTAGCCTTTTAAAAAGTCATCTCTGTCACGTGACTCATTTTAAATTCCTCTCCATGTCGGTCTTTATAAAATTATCACAGGTGACTTTCTACATTCAAAAAACGAGGCAAAAAACGAACGTGTTCCATTTTAGCCGGCTAAAAATGATTTTGACCAACCAGCCGGCAAAAGTGGCTGAAATGGATAGTAGCCAAAATGGCCAAAAATCATGGAATTTTAAATTTCCCACCAAATTAAGGATGATTTTCTCAGTTCACGTAGCTCCATTTGACCATTTTTGGCCATTTCAGCCATATAGGCCATTTTAGCCCACCATCTTAACCAACCAAACACTGCCCACAATCCCTCTTAAGTCACCTGACTTTAAGTCAAGAACTCTACCCTGTCTACCTATTCTATATTATAACCACCGTTTTATATAGAGCAATAAATTTACCTACCCGTAACTATGTATGGTAGGGTGAAATACGGGAGCAAATTAAATGTTTGTAATTTTGAAACTAATAAATATTTGCGTCCAATACGCATGATTGTTGCATAACTTTCGAAATTGAGTCATGCTCTGGGGTCTACTAGCCATTAATATTTGCTATCCACATAACAGATGACAAAAGTAACTTTTGGCCCCGATGATGTGCTTTCGAACGAGTTATTTCACGACCATCTAGAACCTATAGAACCGAAGTTACTCACTTTCCCAGACGGGGTGAGTCAGATTAATTTTATTGTCCTTGCATTGACCTCTGCTTTCCCATTCAACGACATACTTCAAAGATTTTACCCAAAGTCATGTTACATAGACCCAATAGATACACAGAGAGACAGATACAGGGATACACAATGCCCTCCCATAATAATAATCGTAGCAATTCTTCAATAATAAACCATGTTAAATACATGTAAAAATTTAGGGGAAATCGGAAATGCAGTAGTACCAGATACAACAAGAAGTCTTTATAGGGCCGTACACTACTACTGTATTACTAGTTCGTACTACCATCTACTACAAGTTCTGATTTCAAATGGGATAATACACTATGAACAAAGTTACTTCAATTTTTCGTTATTACTATTTGTTTTTCATGCATTTCATGCATCAAATAATAATATAAACGATCTTGATCAATTTAATACTTGATCTTTATTTGACCCTTAGATTGCGTACAAAAAGTTTGAGTAGATTATGTCATTCCGTTCGAAAATTATCGAGTCAAGACAGACGACGTCATAGATTTTATTTCATCGACTATATTCATCCTGTGTAAACGAATAGTATCGAGTTATTGTGTAAAAAGTAAAGCCCGACTGAGGGCTCGAACCCAGGCATCGAAAATCTCTTGCTACCTTGCAACCTGGTAGCTGTGGAAATCTGCCTTCGCCCCGCCGCCAAAGTAGGAGAAGCAGGAGGCGTGCCTAGTGGCCTGAGCTAAAGTGTGGAAATTAGCCAATGGGTAGGGTCTGTTACACTGGAAATTAAAATTTTTTCGATGCCTGTCGAACCCCGCCGTCCCAGGTTATTTATGGAGCTAAGCACGAGCTTGTTAACCTTTTACATAAGCAATAAACCATGTCTAATCCATGTTAATCAGTAGCAGAGTTAATCAGGCTTTGCAACGTTACATGACATTTATCAGCGCATTATTATAATGACCTTTGACCCCACACGACTTCACCTTGACCTAACCTTGCGAAAAGACTTTCAAACGAACATCATGACGTTCTACAATACAATGCGGAGAACTAGTTACACCAATTTTTAGTTTTTGACACGCTATGCCACAGGTGTGTCGGATTTTGTCCATTTTCTAATTCGACTCTGCCTTACTTTTCATCCTTAGATTACATTATGGAAAGTTTGAACTGATTATCTCATACCGTTCTTGAGTTATCGTTCTAACGGACGGACAGACAGACAGTTCAGGGATTCCTGTAAAGCAGCTCCGCTACTTAAGTCTATGCTCGAGACTTTCCAAGTCTTAAGTCGTAAATTACCGGCGACCGTTCTGGCCTCGACAAAAGTCAACAAATTTAGTGTTTACAAAACGATAGTAGATGCTGTCCTCTTCTCTGTATGCGAATACTGTTTGTCTGTCCGTCTGGAAATCCCTGGCTTGATAACAGTTTGAGCTAGAGAGTTCAAATTTTCAGGGTACAATCTACAGGTAAATAGGGGTTTAAAATTTAAAAATAACTGAAAATCGATGAAACTCCAGTTCTATTCGTCCCACAATGTCGTGTAATAGCTCGATAAAGGTAACATGTCCCCGGACACTACTAAACATTAAGGAGGTGTGGGTGTGGGAACTTTCAGCGAATATTGCTCTAGAGAAATCGGCTAAGCGTACAGAAATGAGGTTTTCAGTTTTAGAATCTACCAAGATTTTTAAGACGAGCATGAAAGCTCGATTTTCGAAATTCATATTTTAAATCCTCGAAAATTCAATTTGAAAATTTTGATTTGGAGTAGGGAAATACATGCAAGAAATATATTTTGAATTTTTGTTCACGTTTGCCGAAAACAAATTCAAAAAAGGCGCCTCATGCCTTCGTCCTCATTTTCTTTCCTCTTTTTGATGGACTTACCGAAATCCCGGAATAATTTTTTTCTGATTTTACATGGAAACTTTTTTGGTAACGATGGTAACAACTGAAATTTTAATACGGTACGTAAGACAAGTAGCTACCACCCACGATGCAAGAGATCAGTGGTGTGCATCTATTGTTGTGCTTCCCATAGTAAATTACCCGTTGGCATGGCACCCAAAGTCCCCACAAGTCCTTAACTTACACTATCACATGCCAGGGGATGAAATTCTCCGCCGTTATATTTCCGTTTTGCAATGGTTTATTTTAATTGGACTTCATACTTCATGTCTTAACAGTTACTTTAATTGGACTTCATTTTTGTGGTTTTAAGGTATTATGACTCATTTTGGACAGAATGAGGCAAAATTTTTCCTAATGTATATGACTCAATGACTTTATTGGCCCCTCCGAAATTGACTTCTAAATACGCGCTTCCCAGTCATTTTATTTGGACTTCATGAGCACACAGTTGTTTCAAAGGACTTCATGTCCGTCCATAACCCATACCCAATTTTTCAGAGAAGTTTGTCTTCTCTTTATGCAGTCTGGCAATCCTTGTGCAAGATAATTTTCAAACGGTTTGAGATAGACTGTTCAAATTTTAAAGGTACAGTCAAATTTTTTTAAAACCGACATTAAAAAAACCCGCGCGAAAATGTTGGTGCCGATTGCTGGGTCACCAAGCTTCATTTCGAAAATGTAAGAGTCATGTGTCTGAGGTTTCGATCTATGCTTTAAATACCCATCAAAACTTTTCACTTCCATTCAACTGTATTCTAGACTTTTGTACTACAGACATTTCAATGTATTATGCTCCAACCAATTATCCATCACAACCTTAAGGCTGCCTCGACGATGCGCAAAACATTCATAACACACCCCCATGGGAAATAAAAATCTGTAATATTTTTTAAAACATGTACCACATATTTTCGTTGGGGGCATTGTGGGCCTTTTTCCCAAAAGGTCCCTACATTTTTCAAAATTTATTAGTTTGTAGAGTGGGAGAAATATAAGGGAGTTTGACAAATTCGTCTCGTTCTCTGTTCTATGAAAAGATTTAAAAAATCAGGAGACAATGCCCACGGCAGAATTTTGTGCTTTATTTTTTGAGGTACTATATTTTGAAATCGGTTGTCCCAAATTTGATTTATCAAATTTTTGCGTCTTTCCAACACCTTTCCTTACGGTACCACTAAGTTGTGCCAATTTTTAATACGGGGAGGAAGGGCGCCAATTTAAAATTACGTCACATTCTGCAGACGCTGTTAATGCTGTTGCATCACATGGCGTTAGCTGTAAATTATGAAACCTAGTCGACTAGTAAGTGGTGGAGTGGAATATGAATGTACATGTAGGAGAATTTCCAAAATCTAAATTTAGCATATCGTGGGTATGATATGACGTAGCATATCAAAATTGGACTCATAAACGGTCATTCTTGGTTTGGCACTAAATTTAAAAAATCATGATTTTTGGCCATTTTGGCTACTAGCCATTACAGCCATTTTAGCCGGCTGGCTGGGTCTAAATCATTTTCAGCCGGCTAAAATGGTACACTGGAACTGATACAAATTATGGGTGCTTGTAATCAAGACTTCCTGTATTCTATTCTTATTATTTCATAATAAGAGAATCAAGAGTCTGAGTAAAATTTTTTGAAAATCACCTTAAATACAAGATATTTTAATCTAAAATCCCTCCCCTTCTCCTTAGAATAAATTGATACAAAACTGTATACCTTACAGGGGTTCATAGTGATAGTCACTATAGAAGAATACTTTAGTTGGCCAATTTATTCTGAAAATAAGGGGAGGGAAAAATAAAGGAAAAGACCCCAGACTAGGGTGCTACGACGAGCAGAAATGAGTAATTTTAATACGGGGTGCTTGGTGATAAACAAACCAAAGCAGTAGATTGGATTGTGACTTAATTTTAAATTGGCGCTCTTCCTCCCCGTAGTAAAAATTGGCACCATCTAATATAACCGCAAGTAAAGGCGTAGGAAAATCGTAGAATATTGATAGCCCGTATTTAGGGCAACCGATTTCAAAATGTAGCACTGGAAAAATAGGGCACAAAATTCTGGAGGGCTTATTGTGGCCCTATTTCTTTTAATTTTTCTTACATCAGAGAAAAAGACGAGTTTGTCAAATTCCCGTTTCACATGTATAATCTCTCTTTCCAAAAACTATTTAATTTTGAAAACTGCAGGGACATTTTGGAAAAAGGACATCAGAAAATGCGTGGTACATGTTTTAAAAAACATGGCAACTTTTTATTCCCCAACGGGTTATATGTTATCACTGTTCTGCGCATCATCGACGAGATAGCCTCAAAGTATATGGGTGTGTAGTGTAATATCATATTAAAGTCGCGGGATGGGCGTGCAATTAAATTGAAGTACTTGGATGGGTGCCTAATTAAATTATTAAAGTGGCTGGATGGGTGTGTAACTAAATTAAAGTACTTGGATGGGTGCGTAATTAAATTATTAAAGTAGTTGGGTGTGTGATTAATTAAAGTAACGGTGTGGGTGTGTGATTAATTAAAGTAACGGTGTGGGTGTGAATTTAAATTAAATAACAAAAAGCAAGCACGTATGCAGAACTGTGTTTCGGAGGGGGCTAGATTTCCAATAGATATTTTAAGGATATATATTCGCATATAATTTTTGGCATTTTTTGAAGGAAATGAGTCAAAAAAGGCCTGAAATTTTTTGCTATTTTGAGAAAAAAATTCCCTTTTTCTTGGATTTCGGGGGGGGGGGGCTTCAGCCCGTAAAGCCCATCCCTAAATACGTCCTTGACAAAAAGTGCGTGAAATTGAATTAAATTTGCGCAGTGGACTTTAAAGTCTATTACAGTAGTGTAGGATCTTTTGGGGATAAATGGCCACGGTATGTCCTCAACAAAATATGTAATAGAGCCTTTAAAACCAATTTATTATTCCTCACGGAGAAGGTGTTATATACTTATTACTATTACTAATGCACTTTGCATCGACGAGGCAGCCTTACTTAAAACTATACCTACAGCCTGCAGCGCTACATTAAATTATCTAATACTCAAAAATAAACAATTTTCTGGCTGGATACAGTGTAGACCAATCCAGAAAATTATTATTTTTGGGCATAATTTGAACCTTAGAAATTGACCGTTGCTGGTAATATAAGGGTGACAGAAAAGGTGATAGAGAATTGATGGAATGCGTGCAAAGTTAGCAGAGTGAGGTGGAACGGTGGAAGGACATGCGGATGGATGTATGGTGGCTTAAAGTGAAGATATACCTTTCACCTAATTCACAAAGAACTCATTTTTTCACCGACAGTGACCCTAGTCCGTAACACTAGGCCACGCCGTCACATCCCTCTCTGTACACAGTACACATAATATGTAGGTCTTCCGCGGTTTGACTATTCGATCACTATAGTATAGGCAAAGAGATATCATTTTCTGGGCTTATAGATGGGCGTCCTTCTTCTTGTGTATCTGTAATCTGTACTTGGCAATTGTGAGTCATAGCAATTTCTGAAGCCAAACGATAAAACATAAAAGAGTGGCTACGAGTTCTCAGTAAGAACCTCTGGGTAGAAATTGGATTTGTTAGATTTATTAGACAGAGGCTGAGATAGAGCATAGATAAGCAGCCTTACTAGGTTAGTCTTTTGGCACACCTACTGCCTATTACATACTCTGTTTATATGTTGAACATCTCTTGAATCAATGGAAACTTTCTCTTTTACTATCCTTCATCTTTAAGAGACAACGGTCTAGCATATAAAATTTACTTTCCCCCCCTTTATAATTGTGTTTTTTGTTATTATTTTTGATACGCATGCATAATGTTAACTAATCAATTGCAATATACTTTTCCTTTTTCCGTAATCTGCATTTTTAAAATTTTCTTAACGCGATATAGCTATTTAAAGTTTAGAAATAAATAATAGCAGTAAATAATAATAATAATGTTTCAAATTCACGATGAAATACCCATTCATGTGACCTACGGGTCACATAAAAGCTGCGTGGGCTTTTTCTTTAAATTAACATAGGACGGTTTATGGCATATAGAAAAGAAAGCATATAATATGTCGACTTATATCTACACTACAGTTGATGATCACAAATCGCATCATACTGCTAGACAGGAAAACAGCTAAGCTAGACATAATAAACCATTGCACAAATATAAATATAATAGCTAAGAAGTTAATCCAAGTTAAAAAAACGTGACTCTTGCCTCTGACCCGCATTAAGGCTATCTCGACGATGCGCAGAACAGTGATAACACATCCCTCGTGGGGAAACAAGTTGTCATATTTTTCAAAACATGTACCACATATTTTATGAGACCTTATTGTGGCACTTTTTCCAAAAAATCCCTGCAGTTTTCAAAATTGAGTAGTTTTTGAAGAGGTAGAAATACATGTGAAATGGGAATTTGACAAATTCGTCTTGTTCTCTGTTGTATAGGTATGAAAAATTAAAAGAAATAGGGCCACAACAAGCCCTCCAGAATTTTGTGCCCTATTTTTTCTGGTGCTACATTTTGAAATCTGTTGCTCAAATAGGGGCAAAAAATGTTCTACGATTTCCAATAATTCCAATACCTTTTCTTGAGGTTACACTCGTGATTGTGCCAATTTTTACTATGGAGAGAAAAGGCGCCAATTTAAAAAGTCACATTCTACTGCTTTGGTTTGTTTATTATCAAATCAAGCACCCCGTAGAAAAATAACTCATTTCTGGATGTCGCTAAGCAATCGTATCATCGAGGCATCCTTAATACTATTAAGACTCCATGTCTTCCATGTCTTCGTGGACTACTCATTGATAGGTGTTAGCTTCGGACTCTTCTCGTTTAGCAAAGATGACTTCTCAATCACGTGACTTTATGAAAAATTATTTAGAGTCTCAGCCCAATATCACCTTGCGAATTGAAGTCAACTCAATTTTTCCCAATATCACCTTGCGAATTGAAGTCAACTCAGACTTTTCCCAATATCACCTTAACTGAGTCAACCCAATGCGCTTCCAAATCATGTGACTTGTCAAAATCCGTGAAAGACTCGTCTTAAGGCTTTTCCCTGACCATGTGACTAACTAAAGTCCGTGGTTAAGTCATCTCGAGACTTTTTTTTAACCTGTGTCACGCGGTAAAGAAGAGTCTTTGGGCACAAAGTCAACCGAAGACTATCCCAAAGCCGATCTCGTTAAAGGCAACCCCAGACTCTTCCCAAAGTTGACCGACAGTCATAAGTCAAAGTCAACTCAAGACTCTTTCCATCAATTACCAACTTATGAAATTAAGAGTCCCGATTACCGAGTCACGTCACGGGACATGACCTCGACTATCAAATTAGCCCAAAAGCCTGGTTGAGGTCTCGTATTCTAGGTTTATTCATATTCATCTCTGTTTTCGAGATATTAAGATTTTAATTTGCAATTGTCGGAGGAGATACAAATTTTCCAAAAAGGTATTTTTAAGGCTTGTCATAGAGTAAATTTCGATGCATCAATGTGTTTATAAATCGTAGCCATAGATACTTTCCCATCCCCCTTGCTTGGCCTTATTGAATTCTCCCGTGTTTTGAAAAATCCTGAACCTTAAGGGTCAGGTATATTCAAAATACGGGGGAATTCAATAAATAAAGGTCAAGTAAAGGTTACGGGGAAGTATCTATGGCTACGTATTAGAAGTAGATAGAGCCATAGGTATTTACTCTATGACAATACAGAAAAATACTTTTTTGGAAAACTGGAAACTCCTCCGAGAATACTGGTCGTAGAAAGACAAGAGTGGTCTCTAAATTCGCAGAAAAACCTAGTTGAGGTCTGTTACTGTTATTCAGCGCTTATTCATATTCATCTCCAATTTCGAGATATTAAGGGTTTAATTTTAAATTCGCAATATCTCTATCTCTCAAATCACCAGGGTTGATTCTCAAGTTGATTGACCCGAGGTCAGGTCAAGTTACTTGGTAACCGGGACCCTTAAGTCATTTTCAGACTTTTTCCATATTTGAAAGACGAGTTAGGGAAGAGTCTTGAGGTAGTATCTTTGATTTAAAATTTAACAGAACAAGATGCGCATACATTACATCAGGTCTACTCAAAATCTCCGTTTGGTCTAATAACATGCATTTGCATACCTACTTAATATCACAATTTTCTGGTTCGGCAAAACTGAGTTATTGGAAGAGATCTAGGTAAATTTCATAAAATTACATAAGCAATCATGCACTATCAATTACGTGCAATATCAACTCCCCACAATTCTTCATGTAAACGTCTGTCCACAGTATAGTTTAGTTTGATCCTATAGTTAAATCATCATCACTCCTTACTCCCCCATGCCAACAATACAATGCCCTAAATAGGCAAAAAACCGATTCAAAACTCGAAACTTGCATTAGGTGTGTGAGGATTAACTATATGATCGAACCAAGCCAGAAGATGGACCTTTTTACGCAAAATTGAATTTCACTTTTTCAGACTAGCTACAAATATCATGCGATTTTGTAGCCAATGTATAGCAAGTTCAGTTACACAAAAGACACAAACTGCAATATTCAACGGCTCTTTGTGTGTAACGTTACCATCTGGATACATCATACAGAATCGCAGATTTGTAGCCAGTCTGAAAAAAGTGAAGTTCAATTGTGGAAACTTCTGAAGGGCCTACCTGCGTCCAGCATAACACCATTGCAACGGTCCATCTGGCTTGCGATAGAACTACTGTGCGTCCGTCAATGATCTACAGGGTCCGAAACTTGAAAGTTTCCATAGCAAATGCATTTTGTACAGTTCCATGAGTTACCGGTAAACCAGAAAACTGGTTCAAGATTAAAACTATTGACATTGTTTTACAATTTTTAAGTAAAACTTATTAAGGGTCCAGTTCCTCTGAAAATCATTAAAAAAGTTTCGAATTTCGAAAAGCAATGTAGGTTCCTAGTTCCTAATGTTAACCGAAATCCACATCCCAACCTAACCGACACACTAAAGATAAATAGTTCAAACTACCCCTGGTTTATGCAAATCATTGAGCATTTTGCACGACACTAACACCTCAGTGTAAAATACTCGATGATTTTCAAAAATCAAATGAAATGGGGTGAGATAATCTATACATTTAGTAGGAATTAGCCTGCCTCGAATGTCTCCCTATGAAAAATGAATAATATTATATCATTCTATTCAAGGAGTGTAAACAGCTATAACAGCTTTATCAGAAGGATTTAGCTAGGCACTTTGCGTGAATACCTATAAGAGACAAATCCTATCAGATTAACCCTCCTGATAAAACAAAAAAGAAACCAAAGAATACCACGCCATAGAAGATAGGATTTCTATGTGTCGCTAATCCTTGGTGTCGCTATGTGTCGGATACGAACTTACGAAGTGACCTGCCAGTCTTGTAACCTATGCTAATTTGCATTTTAACATTATTGGGGATCTTACTTTACAACTCTTGGAATTCTGTCTAAAGTTCTTACCCGATTTTCTTGTGTGGCACATTTTTGGAATCCTGAATCTATTGTCGACCACCCCTATGTATAAAACTAAAATTATACGATGTTTACTCATTAATATAACTTATTGCGATTATAATTTTGTATACGACAAAAATTGAAATACTGTTAGAAAATTCTAATTCGTGATAACGGAAGACATAATAATAACATATCGTATATTTAACAATGGGGTGGTTGACAATAATATATTCAGGATTCCAAAAATGTACCACACAGTAAAATCGGGTAAGAAATTTAGACAGAATTCCAAGAGTTGTAATTGTAAAGCAATTTTTACATTTATTTTGATAGTCATCAGAGATTTCCAAATCTGAGGTACAGGGAGCTTAAGGAGGCTCTCCAAGGGCCATAGCAACCACATGGGCCTATCTAAATACATGCTAAAAATGTTTTAGATTTGGCTTTATTCCTCCCGAAGGATAATCGCCGAAAAATAGTGTACGGCATGCCGTCGTAAACTAAAAAATATCGCCAAAAATCGGATTTATTACCTGTCAAAAAGTTTACGGCATTTTCGGTATATACGGCAGCCGTATATATTATCAATTTACGGCGTGCCGACTTTATACTCTGCCGGTAACTCATGAAGCTACTATTTTGTCTTTTACAATGTTATAGCATTTACTCATGGGAACTTTGTAGTTTTCCGGTGCTATAAATATTTACCCTTCTTCATTTGAAAATAGATGATAAGGTTTTACATGAAGTTGGGGAAGTTTGCATGCAGAGCAATTTAACACAATTTTTGTTGTAATAAATAAGATCTTAGTTATGTCGCATGTCGGCTGGTTTTCCGACTGCTGTGACTTGCGCACTCACCGAGGACGTTGGCTAGCAGACTTTTGGAAGATCGTTCTTTCATTTCTAGCTCGCGAATCTGATCCCGCATTTTGGCAGTTGCAGCCATTGCCTTTAAAGTGATTTTATCACCCGGACGACTCATCCTCAGAAACCATGGAAGCCATTGTAAGAATACGACTCGAATCTGTAGAAAGACCAAAAAAAGCTTTTAAATATGATATTATACACTTCATTTGAATACTGCGCTGCGCACGCACTAATAGGTCCTAAGTTCAACCTATTATTCTATTAAGGTTGCTCATCACGCCTGCATAGCAACCGCATGGGCCTATCGAAATGCTTGTTAAAAAATGCTTTACATCAAGCTTTATTCCTCCCGAAGATTACTGCCGATTTTTATGAGACTTACATTTTTGGAATCCTGGACTATCGAGGAACACAGACAGGAGGGCGGATGGACTTTTGATACTATTGCTTTAAATGGTGCAAAAAAATCAACATTGTATAAAAACTAAAACTGATTCACGTTTTTGGGAATTCGATTTTTTTAAAAGCATTTAAAGCAATAATATCAAAAGTCCATCCGCCCTCCTGTGTTCCTCGATAGTCCAGGATTCCAAAAATGTAAGTCTCAAAAATCGGCCGTAATCTTCGGGAGGAATAAAGCTTGATGTAAAGCATTTTTTAACACGCATTTAGATAGGCACATGCGGTTGCTATGCAGGCGTGATGAGCAACCTTAAGGACGTACGACCACAAGGGAGTACCAAAAACACATGTTAAAAAGAGTTTTACATCTGGCTTAATTCCTCCCGAAAGATAGGTTCGATTTTTATGGAAAATTTTGGACTATCCAGAAACCGGGGGAGGTGGATGGATTTTTGATATCTCAGCTTCGAATGGTGAAAAACATCAATGTTTTATAAAAAACAAAAACTGACTTTTTGAGAATTTGAGTTTTTAAGCATTTGAAGCCGAGATATCAAAAATCCAGCCGCCCTCCTCTGTTCCGGGATAGGCCAGGATTCCAAAAATGTAAGTCCCATAAAAATCTAACTTATCCTTCTGCAGGAATTTAGCTTGTCTAGAATCTATACCCTTATTTGCCTAGCAAATGGGTCTAGTACTTTTCGCTTTAAAAAATTCCATAGTTTTGTAATGATATTCATTACAAATTAGTTGATGGCCGATGCGGAAATGAGGCAACCCGCGGCATATCCCTATGGGGAAATTAAGAAATTAAAAGTGTGTGGGAAAAGCTCGCCAATGACGTCATTATAGAGATCCCCAAGTGGGGGGGGGGAATTAGGGATCGGCTGTAGTATGTAATTTTTCCACACATTTTCACTTGTTCCGAACCCCCAACAAATCGAATAATATACCATTACTTCTCAGTATACAGGGTTGCGCATAATAAAAGATACAAAAAACCATAGGAGATTATGCATTGTCAAAAGCAATGCAACTTAGATTCGGGTACCAGAAACCATGGCAATTCTGGATTGTATTCTAATGTTTTTTTTTCACGCTGCTATGTATAATCCCTATGGACCAGTTATTTTTGCGCAACCCTGTATTTATTCTATTTTCCTTGGAAATGAGGGGAGGCGGCCAAAATATCCATGGTTATTATAATAAATAATAAATCAGAACACAGAATATCCCAACCTGCGGACAATGTCAACTAAAATGAAAAGTGGGATTTTGGGTCAATTTTTTGACGGCAGCTTACGTCACAAGTTAGGGGGTCGGGGGTTTTACCATGTATTTTGATAGGCATTTTCAGTGTCCTCAAAACAAAGTCAAAATATCTATGACAACAAATTTGCATGGACCGTGAGTTCCGGCCCACCGTCCTACTAAGTACATGTTGACAGTGACGTCAGCTGCCGTCATTTTTGAAATACATGTAAAAGTATACTCTTTTGTCCGAACCTTTATCCCTATATACTTCTATTATCCTTGGACTATCCAATATTCCTGGATATTTTGGCCGCCTCCCCTCATTTCCGCATCGGCCATCAACTAATTTGTAATGAATATCATTACAAAACTTGTGGAATTTTTTAAAGCGAAAAGTACTAGACCCATTTGCTAGGCAAATAAGGGTATAGATTCTAGACAAGAATTTAGCCAGATGTAAAGATGTTATGACGAATTTTACAATTCAATGGAGGTTGACCCGAATTGCTGTTGATGGAATATCCGAGGGCGTAAGTCAACACAATTGCAAAAATTTAGTTTCTAAGAAACTGGCAAAAATGCATTATGTTATAAAAATTTCTATGCTGACTTGTAGCATTTCTATCTGTCTTACTTTAGTACAAAATCGTTTTTTGTATCTTTTTTCTCTAATGCATTCATCATTGCATGCGTTCTAAATTATAACTATCTTGTTTATCAATTGCACCGCCGAATTTATTTCCTCTTCAGGTAGTGAAATAGGGGCAGGTTAACTATGGGGTTTCGACTGTGACAATTGACGCAATTTTCGCAGTAAAGTACAGCCTTAAATGCCAACAAAAATGCCAATGCCAACAAATTTTTTAGCTCGCCTGCGTGAAGTAGAACCTTATAGAGCCGCACAATCTGTCTGTTCGTTTACGCGAGAACCTCCGAACTCATTGACGGAAATTTACCAAAGTTGGCCAAAAAAGACCTGTGACGAACCCTATTCCTATTGCTTTTGGTTAAAACTTCTACACTACTGCCCGCTGAGTTTGCCTTTATTTTGATAGTGAAAGTAAAGCCAGAAATTTCAAATATGCGGTAACAATAAATTGTTAACTTAATGTTTCCCATCGTTTCTACTAAAATTGACATTGTCTAGTAAAGGAGCAGAAACCATAAATGACGTATTACATATCATATGAACAAAATAAATTACTTTTCATTTCTATTCAATTTGATAGTCAATATTACAATTTTTCATGTTTTGTAATCTTAATTTATCAATATCAAATTACTTATTAGAACTATACTATTCGTTTATGCCCGCTTCGAACAAGCAAGCTTACAGAGCCTCACAGCCTGTCCGTGTCCCTACCTTCGTCCGTACGACCATTCGCCAACACTATAATGGTGATTGCGTTTGTTGATTGGTGCACCAATGACTATAAAATGACCGAGTGAAGGGGACCGTGTACACATTTTTTATAGAATAATAGAAATAGGTTTATTTTTAGCTCGCCTGAATAAGGCAGCTTATAGAACCGCACAGTCTGTCCGTACGTCCGTCCGTTAACACGATAACTTTTGAGCACAATGACGGAAGTTGACCAAACTTGGCAAAAACAATGCCTATGGACCAGTGACGAACCCTATTCATTTTGGTTCAAATCGGTCAATAGGTTGCTGAGATACCGCGCGCTCACTTTGTCTTCATTTTGATAGTCAAATGGAAAATTTGGCATACAATGGACATTAAAAGTTCAATTGCGTTTCCCATAAATTGTTAATATTATTGTGTAAAGTATTTCACTCCGTTTCTACCAAAATTGTGATTTTGTAACAAAGCAAATAAAATCAGGAAACTAACTATTAGATGACAGAAATAAATCTAATTTTAATTAGTAATATATTCTAGTCAAATTTACATTTTTTGAATTCCTTTTGATTTTGATAATCAATATCAATAAATTTTGTTTACCTGTTGATTTTGATAGTCGACATTAATCAATTTAGATTTTCTGTTGATTTTGATATTCTTAATATATTTCTATTTTCTGCTGATTTTAATATTCAATATTAATCTGTTTTGAATTATTGTTAGTTTTAATAGTTCATATGGATCTATTTTGAATTTAATGGTAAATACTATTCTACTTTGAATTTAATGGTAAATATTATTCTACTTTGAATTTTTGTGATAGTCATTAGCTCGCCTGACGAGCTATATAGAATCGCACAGTCTGTCCGTCCGCGCGATGAAACTACATCAAGTTTGTCCCCACGATAACTCCCGAAGGAATTGACGGAATTTAACCAAACTTGGTAAAAACGTTGTCTATGGGCTTGTGACGATCCCTATTGATTGTTGACAAAATATGTCCAACGGTTCGCAAATAACAGCCGAAAAAATATGTTATTTAATCTTCGGTGTTACTGTTGATTATTATAATGCCGCTTTTATTGAAAACTTGTTGAAATATTTGTAAAGGTTGTAAAACACAGACCAAAATAAATCTGTATGCTTGTCAAACATGAACTTCTGCTCTTATATAACTTGGATTAATATAGTAGTAAGTGCCAAATTATTGGTTAACATATTCAACCTACAAATTGTCCATTTTATTCTGCTTGCTTTTAATAGGTAATTTTATAGTCGCAATAAACGTTTCTACTTAAAACTGATCCTGTTAGTAAAAATTAAAAATGGTAATAAAAACATTTGTGTTTCTAAATTAGACCTTTTTCAATAGTAAGAACAATAATGCGATTTTTTGTTTGTTAAAACTGCTTCCAGCTGTCGAAAAACGAGGGTACAAAAGATTAGAAAAAAATTTAGATGTGCTTTTGTTTAACAAAGCATGACGATTTCATTTGGTAGAAAATATTAATCCATTATTGTACACAAGCGTTTTAGCTCGCCTCAATAACAAATTTTGATAGTCAACATTAATCAATTTTGATGTTCTGTAGATTTTGATAGTCATCACTAATCGATTTTGATTTTCTGTTGATTTTGATAATCAACATTAATCAATTTTGACTTTCTGTTAATTTTGATAGTCAACATTAATCAATTTTGATTTTCCTTTGATTTTAAAAGTCAGCATTAATCAATTTTGGTTTTCTGTTGATTTTAATAGTCAACATTCATTTTTTTATTTTCTGTCGATTTTCATAATCAACGTTTATCTATTTTGATTTTCCATCTATTTTGATACTCAATGTTAATCAATAAATATCAAAATAAACCAAATTTCCATTTTATATTCTATAGCACGGTCTCCTTTTCTCAGGCGAGCTTCTGTTACGGCTTGCTGTAGGTTTTTTTCTTTCGATATTGATAATTAACATTAAGCTATTTTGAATTTAAATTAATTTAGATAATCATATTTTATTTAATATATTTCGACTATTATTCTACCAAAAATGTACACATGGTCCCCTTTACTCAGGCGAGCTTCTGTTGGCTTGCTGTAGGTTTTAGCTCGCCGGATAAGGCAGCGTATAGAACCACACAGTCTGTCCGTACGTCCGTCCGTACGTCCGTCCGTCCGTCCGTCCCCACGATAACTTTCGAAAGCAATGATGGATATTGACCAAACTTGGCAAAAACAATGCCTATGGACCACTGACGATCCCTATTGAATTGGGGGTAAATCGGTCTATTGGTTACTGAGATAACGCGCGCTCACTTTGTCTTCATTTTGAAATGAAAATTCAAGTCAAATGAAAAATTGGCATTAAATGGACATTAAAAGTTTAATTGTGTTTGCTAATAATTGTTAGGGATAGTATATAATATTTAACTCCGCTTCGACCAAATTTAATATTTTATAATAAAGTAAACATAACAAGAAAATAACTATTATAGGACGGAAATAAATCTATTTCGCATTTATATGCAATTGATAGTCAAATTTATATTTTTCGAGTTACTTTTCATTTTGATAGTTAATATCAACCAATTTTGATTTTCTTTTGATTTTTATACTCAATATTAATCAATTTTTATTTTCTGTTGATTTTGATACTCAATATTAATCATTTGGGTATTTCTGTTGATTTTGATACTCAATGTTAATCAATTTTGATTTTCTGTTGATTTTCATATTCAACATTAATCAATTTTGATTTTCTGTTGGTTTTCATAGCCAACATCAATCTATTTTTTTTCTGTTGGTTTTCATAGTCAACATCAATCTATTTTGATTTTCTGTTGGTTTTCATAGTCAACATCAATCTATTTTGATTTGCTGTTTATTTTGATAGTCAACATCAATCTATTTTGATTTGCTGTTTGTTTTTATATTGAATAATGAATTATATTAATCTAGTTTGAATTAGCGCTTACTTTACTAATCAAAATAAATTTATTTTTATTATTATTACAACCAAAATGTGCACACGGTCCCCTTTACTCAGGCGAGCTTCTGTTACGGCTTGCTGTTGGTTTTATATTTATTGGTTAATATTGAGTATCAAAATTATAATGGATAAATGTTGACCATCAAAATCAATAGAAAATCAAAATAGGTTAACGTTGACTATGAAAATCAACAGAAAATAAAAATAGGTTAATTTTGACCATCAAATATAAAATCAATATAGATTAATGTTGACCTTCAAAAACAGCAGAAAATCAAAATGGAATAATTTTCACTACCAAAATCCACAGAAATCAAATTTGGTTAATATTGAGAATTAAAATCAACAGGAAATCAAAATAGATTAATATTGAGTATCAAAATCAACAGAATCAAAATTGATTAATATTTAGTATCAAAATAAACAAAACATCAATTAATATTGACTATAAAAATCAACAGAAAATCAAAATTGATTAATATTTAGTATCATCAAAGTAAACAAAAAATCTAAATCGATTAATATTGAGTATCAAAACACACAAATTCAAAATTGATTAATACTGAATATCAAAATCAACAGAAATTCAAAATTGATTAATATTGAGTATCAAAATAGACAAAAAATTAAAATCGGTTGATATTGAGTATCATATATATACACTTTTTACTATCTGAAATTGTGATTGCCAAAAGACAGCAAAATAATTCAACAATATAATAAAATTTGAGATAAAAAAAGTTATCGTGTAAAAAACGGACGGATGATTCTATAAGCTGCCTTATCAGGCGAGCTAAAAATAATGAAATATGAAAGAAGATATGAAATAATATGATATAATATGATATAATAATATCATAACATTATGTATGAATTTCATAAAGATCGTCTTGAAAAATAGATGTAAGCAGCAATTGCAACTTGCTCTAACAAATCAGTTGGCAAGTTAAACCTTTTCAAAATGCTTAAAGAAAAGTAGTAATTGTTCCACTGGCACCAAAAAATAATCCTATTACCTCAAAAGGATAATTTATAGAATAAATTCTTTGGAGGTCCGGGATACAGGTTTCATAAATATTCGAAATAAATCTATTTTCATCGTACGCTAGATATTTTCCGGTTTAATTTACTATACAATAAATTTGGTCGAAGCGGATTTAAATATTATATACTGTCAATCTAACAATGGATAGGAAACACAATTGAACTTTCAATGTCAATTTAATGCCAATTTTTCATTTTGACTATCAAAATGAAGACAAAGTTAGCGCGCGGCATCTCAACAACCTATGGAGTAATGTGGCCCATTTTCAATAGGCTCTGTAAATCAAAATAGATTAATGTTGATTATCAAAATCGACAGAAAATCAAAATAAAAAACGTTGACTCAAAATCAACAGAAAATCAAAATAGATTAACGTTAACTCAAAATTAACAGAAAATCAAAACAGATTAATTTTGACTATCAAAATAAACATTAAATCAAATTAGATCATTGTTTGCTATCATAATCAACATAAAATCAAATTAGATTATTGTTTGCCATCATAATCAACATAAAATCAAATTAGAGTATTGTTTGCTATCATAATCAACAGAAAATCAAATTTGAGTAATATTGAGCATCAAATTTAAAAAAAATATAAATTTGACTATAAAATTGAATATAAATGCGAAATAGATTTTTTCAGCCCTCTAGTAGTTATTTTCCCGTGTTATTTGCTTTATTATGAAATCGTAATTTTGGTAGAAGCGGCATGAAATGTATACTATCATTCATTTATAGGAAACACAATTGAACTTTTGATATGCCCATTTTCTACTTTGACTATCAAAATGAAGACAAAATGAGCGCGCGGTTTCTCAGCAACCTATTGAACCAAAATGAACCTTTGTCACAGGTCTACAGGCATTGTTTTTGGCAAGTTTGGTCAATTTCCGTGAATACGTTCAAAAGTTACAGTGTTGGGGGACGGACGTACGGACAAACTGTACGGTTCTATAAGCTGCCTTATTTAGGGGAGCTAAAAATTGTTTCAACTCAAGTTTCCTCCTTCAAGCACTGTTCATTTTTGTAGTCAATATTAATCTAATTTCATGCAGTTTCTGTTAATTTTGACAATCTAGTCTACATGAACCTATTTTCAGTTTCTGTCAACTTTGACAGTCTAGTCAACATGAACCTTCTTTCAGGTTCTGTTAATTTTGACAGTCTAGTCTACATAAACCTACTTTTAATTGCTGTTAATTTTGACAGTCTAGTCTACATGAACCTACTTTTAATTGCTGTTAATTTTGACAGTCTAGTCTACATGAACCTACTTTTAATTGCTGTTAATTTTGACTATTGTTAAGTTCATATTGACTATACTATCAAAATTTAATAACGAACAAACTAGATTAATATGGGCTACCAGGAGAAAATCAAAATAGAATATTAGTGACCATCAAAACAAATTCAAAATATAATGATACTTACTATAAAAATAAACAAATGTAAATATGACTTTAAAATTGAAAACAAATGCAAAATATATTTTTTATCTTTCTATAACTGGTGCTTTTCAATTTTATGTTCTTTATTTTTTACAAAATCTAAACTTTGGCAGACGCAATGACAGACGCGAAATGAAATAGTGTTCCACAATTTTGTTGACGCTTAATAGGAAACGAAATAGAATTTTTTTACCATCTATCATACCGGCTATCAAAATATAGAAATAGTGAGCGCAAGATATATTTGCAACCTATGAGAGGTTCGCGTCCAAAATCAATAGGGATCGTCCGATGTTTGATAGTAATGTTTCTGCCAAGTTACTATTTTCAAGAAGAAATTTTTATTGCGTTCCAATTTTGCTGAGACCGTGTGCTGTGTGCTGAGGCCGTATGGACGGACAACCTATGTGGACCTATAAGCTTGCTTACACCGGCGAGCTAAAAATAACGGCAAGCAGTAACCGAAGGTTGCCTAAGTAAAGGTCAAATGTTACTTCATACACATTATCTTTGGCAGGAAAAGTAGATATATATTTTGACTTGCTATAAACATAAACAGGGATTCAAAATAAATAAATATTGACAATCAGAATGAACCGAAATAGAAAGCAGATCATTACCGACTTTCAAAATGTACAGAAATTCAAAATCAAAATAAAGAATTATTCATTACCAAATTCGAAACAAATTCAAACCAGATTTACACTGACTAACAAAATCATCAGAAATTCTAAATAAAGTATTATTGATTATCATCAAAAATAAGATTAATTCAAAGCGGTCTATTTCGTTTTAAATAGTCTAATAATAAATCTCAATTTTGGTAGAAGCAGAGTAAACAATTTTTTACTATCTATCAAAAATGTTTTTGGAAACGCAATATCTTAAAAAAGGAATAAAAAATAATCAGTAATTCCAAGTATATCAATATTGATTATTAATCAATATATAAAAATAAACCTACAGCAAGCCGTAACAGAATCTCGCCTGAGTAAAGGGGATTATGTACACATAATTTTGGTAGAATAATAGTAAAAATAGATATATTTTGATTGATGAATTTAAATTAGATCAGTATTGATCATAGATCAAAATATACCTACAGCAGGGAAGGCGATCGTGTGTACATTATTGAAAACAAATAAAATAAAATTGACTAGTACTGACTATCAAAATAAAATGAAAATTTGGTTATTATTGACTATCAAAATAAAATAAAAATTGATTAGTGTTGATTATCAAAATAAAATGAAAATTGACTAGCAATGACTACCAAAATAAAATGAAAATTGGTTAGTATTGACTATCAAAATAAAATGAAAATTGGATAAAATGAAAATTGATTAGTATTGACTATCAAAATATAATAAAAATTGATTAGTATTGACTATCAAAATAAAATGAAAATTGACTAGCAATGACTATGAAATAAAAATGAAAATTGATTAGTATTGACTATCAAAATAAAATGAAAATTGATTAGTATTGACTATCAAAATAAAATAAAAATTGATTAGTATTGACTATCAAAATAAAATGAAAATTGATTAGTATTGACTATCAAAATAAAATGAAAATTGAATAAAATGAAAATTGATTAGTGTTGATTATCAAAATAAAACGAAATTGACTAGTAATGACTATCAAAATAAAATGAAAGTTGGTTAGTATTGACTATCAAAATAAAATGAAAATTGATTAGTATTGACTATCAAAATAAAATGAAAATTGACTAGCAATGACTATGAAATAAAAATGAAAATTGATTAGTATTGACTATCAAAATAAAATGAAAATTGATTAGTATTGACTATCAAAATAAAATGAAAATTGATTAGTATTGACTATCAAAATAAAATAAAAATTGATTAGTATTGACTATCAAAATAAAATGCACATTTTTAGCTCGCCTCAGGAAGCAAGCTTATAGAACTGCACAGTCTGTCCGTCCGTCCGACAAAGCATATTGAAAATGGGCCACAATTTTCTATTGGTTAAGATACTGCGCGCTCACTTTCTCTTCAATTTGATAGTCAAACTGAAATTTGGGCATTAAAAAGTTTTATTGTGTTTTGCAAAGTGTTTTCAGGGCTCCGAGGTTCAGTTCAAAGTGGTTGCAAAGAACTGGTTGGGGGAAACCAGTTTTCTGGAGCATGAGATTAAATAATATTAAAATTAAAATTAAATAATATTGAGTATCAAAATAAACAAAAAACCAAAATTGACTAATATTGAGTATCAAAATAAACAAAAAATCAAAATTGACTAATATTGAGTATCAAAATAAACAAAAAATCAAAATCGATTAATATTCAGAATCAAAATAAGCAAAAAATCAAACGATTAATATTCAGAATCAAAATAAGCAAAAAGTTAAAATTGATTAATATGGAGTATAAACAACAAAGAAAAAGAAAAATCTTAAATTTGATCGAAGCGTTATTTAATATTTTGTACTATCTCCTAACAATCCGTTGGAAGCACAATTGAACTTCTAATGTCCATTTAATGCCATATTTTCATTTTGACTATTAAAATGAAGACAAATAGAGCACGTGGCATCTCGGCAACCTATGGACCAATGTGGCCCATTTTCAATAGGCTTTGTCACAGGCCCATAGGCAATGTTTTTGCTAAGTTTAGTTGAAATCCATCAATGTCTTCAAAAGTTATCATGTAAACGGACGGACTGTGCGATTCTATAAGCTGCCTTTTCAGGCGAGCTAAAAAGAAAAATGTGTACACCGACCCCTTTACTCAAGCGAGCTTCTGTTTCGGCTTGCCGTAGGTTTTAATATGTCGTGCTACATATATAATGAATAACTCAATTCTGAAAGTTTGATCAAAATCCGTACTCTCGGTTTTGTGTTACCGGGTGAGTATTTTTCGTCTACCAAAATATGTACATGGTAACCTTTACTCAGGCGAGCTTCTGTTACGCTTTTGTAGCGACTTTTCTCAATTTCGGGGCCCGGGCCCGCACGATATCTGGACCCCCCTTGGTGCGGGCCTGATCCGATTTTTTGCTGCTATAATATTTTCTTCGTCCTCTATCACTTACACTGGTTATAACTCAGTACCGGCATCCCATTCTTTATTTGAATTTTTAAAGCCATGGATATCCATGTGAATATATTGATTGAGTTTATGTAATTTTTAGATGGAAATTTTTTTCGTAGAACTACACATGCAGTGTTCTATGAGAGAGAATGGAAATAGATAAATTGGCTTACCCATTGGGACATTTCATGCGTGTCGGCCGACCGATGATGATAATTCAAGATTAAAATCGTTGAGACCACCGAGGAGGCTACCATGAACATGATACAATTGAAGTATGTACCTAGACATCCCACCAAGAAACAATAAATCAACGTTATCATGGGGTCTGGACAGAATGGAATAAAGACACGTACAGTACAACAGACACACAGAGATGTAAGTAGGTAGTTTAGTAGTAATAGTAGTCATTAGATCTTTAGAAACACAGATACCATAGAACACAACAGCCAAAATACATCCACAACACTAATATGTCCATCCAATATTTCTACGATTTATGCACATCGCCATAAATCACATCTACGTATACACTACAATTACAAACGGTACAACTGAAACAATCCAAAGTCAACTCTAATCTACGATGATACAAACAATCAATGCTACTCAAACAAACATATTTTAGTATAATAAATCCTGCGACTATTCTTATAATACCTACTACGTATACTTACACACGGCAGAAGTAGTACTTAAGATTAAGCAAAATCATCATTGACGACTACACGAACAAGAAGCATAGTCAGAGAAAGCAACCTTTGTGTTTGCAAACACGTTGCATATTTAGTTTGGTTCATTTGCGCTGCAAGAGCAAGCGGTTTCCAGCGCCAGTGCATGTCATTTTACATTTTAGATAAGAATAAGGTCAGCTATACAGATATTGCAGAATGCAAAGCATCATCCTTATTCTAGTAACTATTTCTTAAAGTACGTTGTACTTTTGGCAAAATAAATAAAGCCAAACTGCTCTGTTTTAGAACTCATCAAGCAATATTGTTTTGCTATTAACGTAAACTCTATCGAATGATGGCTAAATAAATTGTCCATGCAAATAATTGCAAGTGTCTGTACTCGGAATTTATTAAACCACGAAAATTTTTTTATTGTTAGTAAAATAATGCTCATTGGTTAATAGGTTAATAAGGGTCAAGCAGTGAAAGTCTACTTTCCTTTCAAAATGATAGGGAACATAAATTTTTGGAAATTAAATGGATTAAAAACGGAAATATTCATATCAGTAGGAGGGAACAAGGGGTTTAAGTATCTAAACATGCGTGGGGAAATTCCAAGCTGATTCTCCACGAAAGGTGAAAATAATTTTATTTGTTAATCCCTTGTTACCTTCTACTGGTATAGCTATGCAATCTTATATTGGTAAAATAATGGAGTTAAGGTGATATTGACAATTAGCAAAGCAAGACGGACGAAAGAGAAAGCACATATTGAAACATTTAAATGATGATTGAAGAGCACGAGAAGGTAGCAGCGAAACATGCAGCCTTAGAATTGCAACGTAGCCTACGTACAATACGGATACGAATACAGTACACGTTATACTGGTTGGTAGGTTTATACTGTTTTTAGTCAATACTAAAGTCGGTCAAAAGTAGTTTGGAGAGGATGGGAAGAGTCTACAGTACAGGAGTAAAAGTGAAGTGAGATGGAAGTAACATTAGCTACTTTAAAATGCGCTTGCTATGCAATGCATTGTATCGTTCTAATAATAATTAACTCTATGTATATATTAGGAACATACGTAGCATTTTTAGTAGTAAAATTGGTTAGTTGTAAAAAGGATGCCCACAACTAAACTCTAATAAAGAGGTTCGTTGCAAGTCAAATGCAAAAAATGTAAAAATTGAGGCTGTATAGTTTGCATAAAAGTGACATTCAAATCAGTTCACTACATCTTCGTCTACAAAAGAGTGTAAAAAACTACAAACTACTATCAAAAATTGAAGTCATGCCATAAAAACCTCCGGATCCCGAAGAAACTTGTCATTCCGGAGTAGAATCACAGAAGTCACAATCAATCGTTAACAATAGGAGACGAAATTATCCAAACAGTTCAGATTTTGTTAGTACAAGTAATCAGGGTAGGTGGTTTGACTTGATTTGGTTAGGTTTGGGTCCAATATGCGGGCTCATAGACAGGAATACAAAGGTAACAGGTGAGACTCAATATACCCATAGCCTATAGCCTCCAATTAACATTGCTCAATAATAAATGTAATGAAAGTGGACCCATAATGGATTGGAGTAAGGCAATTGTTGCACGGGTATCAGTTTCAATTGGGTCAAGTTAGGTGCCTCGAAAGCATCAGAGGTGTGTATAATCCATGGCGGGAGTTTTACAAAATGCGCCATGCAATCATGCAGCCACTACCTTACTCCAACATTTTGCGAGTACTAAGACTTTAAGATATTTCACGGTGCTTATGAATGAGCCATGGGTATATTAACAGGTTTAAAGGTGGGTTTTGCAAGGGTTTAGGTTAGGATTGCCTTTGACGGAGGCAATCTCATTTCACACAATTTTAGGTTGTAGGGAAGGAGATATGGAAGGAGTTGGAGAGGGCACACTAAATGGGTGCAGTTGACTGCCCCGACACAAAAGGAGTATTCAAAACAAAAAAGACTGGATGAGTAGACATGGGACTTACCAAACGAGGCAAAGTGAGATGACAGAAAAGTCATGTCATTCCGAAAGGCCCAGATCCGTTGGAAATGGGAAAAATATGTGTTCATCAAGATAAGACAAAAACAAAATTTGTCTTCTTGGCAGGTGAAAGACGTTCTGTTCATATAAAATGACGCTTGAATCACGTCAGGTCAGGCTGAGGCAGGTCAAAACATTTGGCAGAAACTTGGGAAAAACCTTTGCTGCTCTTAACACTTACTCTACACTTGATTGTCAAAATTCAAAATAAAAAACCAAAACATCCCAAAACCATTTGCGCAGTAAAATTAGGTAAGATGGTGCTGAGTGGATTCACACGTTACATATGAGATGGGTATGAATCAGGTAGACATTGTTTTAGGAGATAAATACACTATGTATACAGTTAGGCAAGGTATAAAAATACTTTATTGCTTTCACTTATGCATTTTTCTTATGGCTAAGTACGTATATACGTCATTTGTACACAAAATCTCAAAAATTGAACAAAATACAATAAAATGTGAGATGAGGGACTTCTACCACATTTATAATAACATTTTCATTAAAATGGGATAGGAAACGACTAGGAGTTACAAGACAGTAAATAACAACGTTATGTAGTATGTATTACTACTACTACTAGGGACTTTTGGTTGAGATCTTCCCAGGATTGAGCTATGCCAGATGGTGAGGTTATTGGTTGCATAAGGAAAAAGAAAAGCTATCTATACCTACAGGGTGTATCACAACTATTATATACGAAGTAAGAACTCCATAAACCGTGTTACATTAAGGGGGAAAGTTTAATCAATAATTGGTTTGCCCCATTTCAAAATGTCTAGCTTTTTGTGGTCACAAAGTTATTATTATTTATCTGATTACTTAAATTTTTTAGTAAATGACTTTGCTGCTTTTGTTCTCCGATTCGTTAATTATTCGAAAATTGTAATACTGGTTGGAGAAAATCAAAATTTACTCAGCATTATGTCAAGTAAATATTGCACAGATAACATTATCTGTGATACACCCTGTAGTATTTGAGCTTAGTGAGCTTGCAGAGGGTTTATTGGCAGGTAGACGTAACATAAGTCAATATAAGAACAAAAAATTGCTTTGCTTGGGTTGTTGTAAGTAAAAGTACAAGATAAAGGTATATCGCTTGCTACTTTGTACGTACACATAGACTAAGGAGGCCTGTGGCATATTACATTATGAAGTAGTGGAGTATACGGGGGTTATAATATAGTGAGTTTACGTAGTATACCAGGTTGGGGTATTATCATTAGGTAGATGTAAGTACCAAAACCTACATAATATATATAAGTAGTACAGAGGGTCTATATCCATCGTGTCATCCCCGACGTATACTTATATACATTATAAATACATATTATGTATGTACTTAAGTATAGGTATGGTTACTTTAACAGGACAGATACAAATTAAATTACGAAAGAGAGAACAACAATATAGCTAGCGGATTTGTAGAGATAGGTAGTAATGTAATTTACAGAGTATATAGTAAAAGTATATAATTGCGTTATTTATATAGTTGGTATATACCTAGAACGGGCAACGCGTCTGAAACTTGAGGCAGAGTCTCGGCAACGAGATTGTGAAATACGGTCAAAGAAAGTAAAATCGTCACCCCTTGGAGAAAGCCCAGGATCAAACAATCACAGTAAACAAAGAAACCAATAAGTTTACACACATCCATTACATGACATTAAATTACATTTCACAGAGAGACGGAGTTCAGTTTCAAAGAAAGAATAAAAAAGAGTCCTTCAAGTCTCAAATCAAATCATAGATAAGTGTGGGTGAGTCAGGAAGAGTCGGATGGATCCATCCTGACTGGCATTAACTAACACATAACTAGGAAGGAATGCCTCAATCCTCTATTCATCTTCCCCCCACTCCAAATTCTCTTTGGAGAAAACGAGTCAGAGAAAACATTCTTTGTTCCTACGCATAAGTAAGTGGCTTCATGGTTAAACCAACTATCCTATACCCTATCTGTTAATTAAACGTGGATGGAAAAGGCAGTGTTTTAAAACTCCCGCCATGGATAATAATACACAAAACATACCTCGGACGCTTTCCAGGGACCTAACCTATTATAATTGAAAGTAATACTATAGATTCCTATAAGTACAACTACTACCTTACTCCAACCACTTGAATTGCCTTCCCTGCAGCAGGTATCAGCATAAACGAGTTAAAGGCTTTAATGTAATCAAATACAATACTGACAGTGTAATGTGATGTGTAAGACTCACTCTATGTAGATATGCATCCGGTCTTTCTCCATCCAGACACACATCTGCTAACTGCTAGAATAATGTATCAATAGCATTCTACACCACATTATTATTATTATCAGCATAATATCGTAGTAGTGTTTATGTTACAGTGTGTATTAAAACTCATGATATTCAAATTCATATCAAATTGTCGACATTTGTTAAATTTAATAGTGTCAAGTCAGTCAATTTCTAATTAAACCCTTAAAAAAATATTTATAAGCACTAAAATTTGGGTGCGTTAGAATAGAATTTTAATATATTTCGGGGATTTGATGGTTTGAAAAATAAACATCTCAAAAAAATGATGGTACACGTTGTAAGCTATTTTTATAAAGGTTATATTTAATGACAATATTTTGCATTTAAATGTTAAATGCAGTTAAATGTGTTCGTGTGTTAAGCAGAATTTAAAAGCACACGGAGTTACACTACACACTGTAACATGTATGTGTGATGTAAACATTTTGGGTATTGAGACTGAGTCGGTAGAGCATCTCCGTTGAGTAAGTATAAGTACGGTATGCTTTCTTCTGCTTAGAATGTCTATGGTGGTCTGTGAGATAGCTAGATGTATGCCGTTTCCGTCCTTTCCTTTAGTGCCATTTCCCATTTTGAAGTGAGGAGGATAGGTATTAGTCACGTAAGGATATGAAGGGATATTGTCAGTAGCTACAATAACGGTTTGGATGGTATGTCATGGCATGGCATGGCACGACATGGCGAGGCTTGGCATCTATTGAAACATCAACCTGACTTTGATAGGAAAAGGGCTAGACTGATTTATGGGATGGGATTCCTCTCCGATGGAAATTTATTTGTTGGAAAGATATTGAGAATAGGATATGATTTCTATTATATTAGGATGCCACGCCACGCCGTCCCACCCAACTCACACCCTAAGCAATACTTTCTCCATCACTTTCTCCTATACCCTTCCCACACACAAACTTTTCCTCAATCTTTGCGTAGGCCTCTTTAATCCCTCCCCCTCTTTCCCCGCCGCACTTTCTCAGTAGCCCTTCCGTTGAAGTAAGACAGAGGTTCTACAGATACCTATCTATGTTATTATTAGGGTAGGTTAAGTCCCAAAGCGTCCGAGGTATGCCCTGTCCATAACTCATGGCGGGAATTTTAAAAAATCCCACCACTGCCTTTCTCCGACCTATTTTCCTTTCTCCATACTAATTGTTCGATATTTCACTATTTATAATAGCAAAACAAGTATTAATTACACACGGCACTTTTTTCCAACCTTAGTAATCTGCTATTTATTTAATAGGAAGATATTGCACTCTTTGGTGCCCAATATAGACTTCGTCTTGAAACAGATACTCTTAGTTTTTCTTGAGTCTTCAATATTCGTCCTCATCAAATATTTTGAAATGTACCTTCGTCGACTGCATTTCCGTTATTGTAGATTTATGCATAACAAGTAAATCAGTACCTATATTACTTCGTTATATATACTCATGTAATTCTTTGTATTTGTTCAGCTTTCGGGTAGTTAAATTGCTGTCCTTAGAGTTTTGTTGAGGAGGTAAATATTAATATAAAACGGTCAACTTTTCTTACATTATTGCATCGAAAGAAAGTGTTTATCTATTGAATAGTAAATATTGGAATTGCAGTTGACTATAGTAAAGAAAGAAAATACGCTGCTCTCGTCGGAGTTGGAGAGTTTACAGAAAGCGCCGTGAAGACTTCAAAGGGAAACCAGCCAAAGGCAAAATAATCCAACAAAAGGGAGACGCAGGAGTCTCATTTTAAGGGCAAAAATATCCAATGTACAAAGTACGGTTTAGGGATTTCGAGTATTCGGAGTACAAATGCACAAAATAACTAATGTCAAAACAATGGTATGCAAATTCTCCAAATATATATATAACTCAAAACGCGCGATGTAGGTTGAGTATGCTAAGTGGGTATGTCAGAGACTGACAAAAAGGACATGCATGCAGCACAATAAATCTCTCACCTGAAGGCACCACAAAAGTCGTCAAAGGCAATATTCGCACTTGTCATAAAAATCCAAAATCAAACAAAAACAAAATGTTTTCCCAAGTTTCTGCAAATATATTGGCACGCTTCTGTATTCCGAAAGATCTCAAATGATTCGGAACGACATGTCTTCATTTATCCAACTGGGTATATACAATACAATAGTAAGTGTATAAGTAATCGAGTATATAGTGTGAAATGAGAAGAGGAAGAAGGGGATGGGTAGGTGTGGCGATGAGCTGTGGGAATGACAAGTACAATTACAAGTACAAGACTAAATCTATCGGCAGGTCAAACAACATGAGGCATTGACTTACTTATAATATCCATTCACATTTTGGTTGTAGTGATGGGTGAGGTGATTTGGTTTGGGGAGTGACAATTAAGTGGGGTGAGTCATTATCGACTAAGTATAAATACATTAGCTAGACTATAGACAGGTGTATACATACGTACTCATCATCATCATCATCATCACACGCGTGTACACGTACAACTAGGTTGCTATCAATCAACTCAAAAATGTGTTCGGTGAAGGGCAATGTACTTTCTCCAGGAGTGAAAGTGTGAGTCGGTGAAAAGGGCTATCTTACTCAGGAAAACACTCGGTCTGGGAAGGATTTCTATGTCAACTATTACTAAGTAGATCAGACAGACGGTCTTATCTTCAGTTAATGTAGGTCAGCTACAATTTAATTCAGGAAGTCGCTATATAAGACTATATTAACATCAAAGGCTGTCATTTCATGTCATACCCAACTCTCGCTACTATAAGGAAATTAATATTTAGGTTGGCGTGGTAGGTATGTAGGGATTAATGTAGGAATTAAATACATATGATTGGTTAAGGAATTAATTTGTTATGATTAGGAATAGAATACATTTAATATGATTGGTGAAGGAATGCCAATTGAGGATTGGTGAAGGAATTCAAATTGATAATTGGTGAAAGAATACAAAATGATGATTGGTGAAAGAATACAAAATGATGATTGGTGAAGGAATACAAATTGATGATTTGTGAAGGAATACATATTGATGATTTGTGAAGGAATATTATTGATATGATTTGTGAAGAAATATTATTGATATGATTGGTGAAGGAATATTATCGAAATGATTGGTGAAGGAATATTATCGAAATGACTGGTGAAGGAATATTATCGAAATGATTGCTAAAGAAATATTATTGATATGGTTGGTGAGAGAACTTAAATTCACAAAGTTGACTGAAGAATATAAATTCATAAAATTGGCCGAGAAACACATTTCATAAAATTGGTGGAGGAATATATTTCAAAAATTGGCTGAAGAATATAATAGGACATGATTGGTGAAGAAATATTATTGATATGATTGAAGAAATATTATAGATATGATTGGTGAATTATTATTATCGATACGGTAAGGGAAAGAAAAAATAGATAAATTGGTCAAGGAATATAATATGGCATGATTGGTGAAGGAATATTATTGATATGATTGAAGAAATATTATCGATATGATTGGTGAAGTAATATTATCGATACGGGAAGGAAAATAATAAATATAATAGGTCGAGGAACATAATTTCATGAAATTGTTCGAGGAATATAATATGGCATGATTGGTGAAGGAATATAAAATCGTATGCTTGGAAATATAATTGTATGATTGGGGAAAGAATATTATTATGATTAGTGAAGGATTATAATATGGATTAATGGGTGAAGAAATGTAAAATAGTTTCACTGCCGAAGGATTAGGATTGGTGAAGGAATTTAATATGGCATGGCTGGTGAAGAAGAATAATATTATATGATTGGTGAAGGATTAGTGAATATATTTGATAACATAATATGGTATTATTAGTGAATGAGCATAAATGATGTTATTGGCGAAGGAATACAATTGATATAATAGGTGAAGGAATAAGGAACATAATTACTTTAATTGGGGAAGGAATATAACATATGATATGATTGGTAAGAGAATGAGGAATATTAATTGGAATGATTGGCTAAGAAAAGTTATTGATATTATGATGGGTGAAGGATTTGGGGACTTGATGATTTGTACTGGGATGAGTTGATTGTAGCGACACGATTACGATACGTACTAGTATATACGAGACACAGAGAACACGTTACGCTACGACAGTTACATTGACAGTACATCGACAACATCCAATATAGAAGTTGAAGAAGAAGAAGAGAGTGTAGATGGAGACAGAGAGTGGGGAAAGGTGGTCGGAGAAAGTATCCAAAGTCATTACTGAGTGAAAGTAGATAAATATTCAAAGGGAGCATATTATTATCATGTGTAGACATTCACAAACGGGATGATGTTAAATGAGGATTAGTTACTGATGGGGGTGGGGAGTGAAAGTAAAATGAAAGTCGTAGAGTCTCGTCAGCTACATAAATAGTGCTACGATTTATATATATTGATAATTTATTTGTTCGAGTACATGTACCTGTGTCTATCCATCTAGTCTAAGTTGATTCTAGACACTCTCTTCAATTTCATTACCATATCAATATCAAACCCCATACGAACATATTCATATCATAATCAATATCATCATCATCATCATCATAATCATTACCAAGATCCAATCATCATCGTCAAGATACCAGTCAAAAGCCAATAGCAAAACGTAAATACTTAATATGAGTACATTACAGTATGATAAGCATCTGCAGCGCGGCGACAATATCAATATGAATATTGTGGAGCTTGCTTGTTCGTGTGGAATGGAAAGACAACGAAAGGCATGAAAAGACCCAACGGATTTACCTAGCAAAGGCACTGCATCTGAGGTTGCTGGCATTGTTTCCGCGACCATGTTTAAGAACACTGTTAAACTAAGTAATATTGTCACACCTGTCAAAATGGGACATCCATTAGCTTTGCACAAAATACCCAAAAAACATCTTATAAATACACAAATATATACATAGAGTACAATTACGCACATTGTACGCAAAAATCACAAAATCCGTCAACACAAAAATCATTAGATTAGATCACCCAAAAATATGAAAACAAAACATCAAAATTCCAACGCAAAAGTCAAAATTGATATGGAGAATGAGAAAACACGTACAGATGGCTTAGTTAGACTAGTCACCGCATGTCAGCTCTAAGCAACAATGGCACTTTCTCCATTGTTTTCAAAATCTCCATCCACTTAACAAAAATCGGTTTCTTTCATTTCCAGTCGCGTGAATCGAATAAATGGAATGGAAATGCTGCCAAGTGCACACCAGAGGACAAAGGGAGAAAGTATACCGAGTGTTTGTGAAAATATCATGTGTGTCGTGTGAGGAGAAAGCCAAGGGAAATTCTCTTTATAAATAAATACAGAATGAAGCTGTTATTGCCAACAACACTCTCTAGATCACAAGTAGTACTTCAACAACCAAAAATATACTTGCATTAGTACTATAAATGTACATAGTACACATACGGTGAAAGTAAAACAATAATTATCGTAATATTTGTAAATTATAAACGAAATTATTTAATAGCTGTGCACCTTATCCACGTACTAAGAAGTATATAAATAAATTAATACTGGATGGTGTGGTTTTGCAGGGATAGATGTATACATTGTACACACAGCATGTAAATAGAACAAGCTGTTATTGCATTAATAGAAGTAGGTATTTGCTCAAGGGACTAAATACACGTCTTAATCAACAACTTCTACTATATCATCTTATTTCCATTCCACTCCGCACCCAAATAATTTCAACCACCTAAGTAAATCTCTAGTGTTTGAGTAGCAGGGTACAGAGAGTTTTGGACCATTTTGGCACTGAGTGAAAGTTGCCTCAGACTGTCACGAAAAGGAACTCAACTCGTTGCATTTACATCCCCTAATGTGTGCATGCAGGAGACATTACACTCCATGGTCCTAGTTACTCATCTTCATCACACATTTTACTACCAAACCAACACAGATGAGGAATACACAAAACGGCGTTTCTAAATAACATTGGCCACTTATTCACTAAACATCTACTTACCGTAGATAGCAGGATGTATGCATAACTCACCTAAAACATTCATAAATATTAAAGCAATTTCTTTATATACTTTATATTACATTTCCCTATATTTGCGCATAAATCCTTTATGTTCGTAGCACACCTTTTTAAGTACACATTCATATATATATACACTGATCTATGGAGATACAACATTTACTGTTATATTTATAGTACAAATTATTATGTAAGTTAGAGATGTAAAATATTCAAGAATAAAAAGTGATTATGATATAAGAAAGGTTAAAGCTAAGTGGTTTTGAAGGGAAGAGAAAGTAGGGATCTGCGTAGATGAGGAGATAGCTAACAGGTTAATTGTGGCTAAATAGATGCTAAAGAGTATTATAATCATTTGCTATGAAAGTCTAAAGACGAGACTCTGCTAAAAGTTCGCCAAAGCAATTCCTAATGGGGCCACATTAGCTGGGAGAAAGTATGCATAGCTACTTTCTCCGAGAGAGTTGATGCGGCAACCTGCTCCTCCTGCCTCCTTGCCCTACAGCTCTTTAAAAGTTTATTGTAGCGTTTCTTATTGTTACACACGGAGGCTAGGTAAACAAACCAACTTTCCTGCCAAGTGATACAGAAATTTAATGCATTCAAGTATAATAGGGTGAAAGTAGGATATACCTAGGTTGGAAATACAAAATATTTATACTTTCTCCTTCATATCTCCTGTAGGAATACTATTCATACACCTATGTAATGGAGTTGTATGCAAATCTTATAGGAGTAATTGGAGATAAGTAAGTTATTATGATGAGATGGCGATTTTGGATTAGGAGAAAGGTGGGGAAGAAAGAGTGACAGTTTTAAGTAGTACACAAATTGTATATAAGTATAGAAACATGTTATGTAGTTCAAGTTGACCGTTTTATACAGAAGACGTGATGAGGGGATGGATCCGGCAACTGCGACCGACCCGAATCCCAAGTCCTGATCCTGAAAGAGTTAAAGACTCAAGTGACGTAGCAACGTTGCAGCTACACCAAATCGATCCGCGGTCGTAGGAAATCCGAGCAGAAAAAATATATACACAAGACGAAAAAGAATATCGTGAATGGGGACCAAAGAAATCAAACCAACATCTCCCAATTCACCTCAAATACTACATAGAAATGTATCCATTATTATTATTTGCTATTTCTAACACCCTAATTAGTCTTCTTTCTATTTATAGTCTTCAACCTTCTACAATTCACCAGTCAGTGGCAATAAGTACATTATAATATCTTTTTTCACTGTACATTTCAAAAATTTGATGGGACTCTCAAGTTTCCGACAGTGCTTTTGATAGTCGTAGACAGTCAGAGAGAGGAGACAATTGGGAAGAAAATGAAAATAGGTTGATAAAGGTTTTGAACAGAAAGGTTTAATGATAAGATAATATCCGTCGAGACAGACAAGACACAATAATATTTATGTTGAATACCTAGTGTGAGTTTTTCTCCGCACTCGTGCGGCAAGGTGAATCCTAGCAAAGTCATGGATGAAACCATGATGCCCGGAACAATTAGATTCACCAAGTAAAACAAAGTTCGGCGCTGAATACGCACGTAAAAGGTGACGTCGATGTACGGCTCCGAGCAGCACTGATAATACTTTACATTGCGCTTGTTTGTTAGACCTACAGATAAGAATCAGTCCCATTTTTTTACAATCATCTTCAAAACTCTAAAAGTGCTTTATTAAATTATTATAGCACTGTTGTTATTCTTGCTTTACTTTAGACATGTAAATGGCTATTTATTCTTCTGCACAAATTGCACTGCACAAATCAATACAAACTACTGAATAATTTTACAGCTTTCTCGTACACCAGAATGTTTCTTCTAACTAATGTCCCTTATATCAAAAGTATCTCTAAGTAGCTATTTAATTAAAATATTTATTTAGATCCTTGAGTAGTTTTAGTACTGGAGAGGTAATAAACGCTGTTATAAAATAGTATTTCATTTCCATACAATCCTAGATACTTTCCTCACTATACTATTGCAAATTCAAAACAAGATTTGATGATGACATATGAGTAAGGAAATGATAAGCGGTATTTAAGTAATTCGATCTGAGTTTTCATGTTTGGAGGAACCAGGAACTTAAATTGAAGTAAAAAATATACACATAAAGGTAAACCTGACTTCAAAAACACATGCTAAGTATTATTTATACAATTCACCCCACAATAATGTTATCCCTACTCGTGATAAAATCATAAATTACATCTCTTCAATGTGCGTAAGGTTCAAGATAGTGTTTGGCAAGTTGATCTCCAATCCAGTCTTTTAAGAACAGAGTTTAAAATTGTTTCAGGAATAGCTAGAGTGGACAATGGACAAACTCTTTGCGTTAGTCTACCTAAATACTATATAAACGTAGTTTGACAACTTCATATCTGCTTTTAATTGATAATGTGCTATATAATTACACTTAGAGTCCGGTCCGGTTTAATCCGATTTTTAAGTCGAAAAAAAATCTGGATTTTATAAATGCAACTATACGTAGAGGAATCTTCTAATTCATTAATAGCTAATAGGTACCCACTAACAAGTTGTCCATATCCACTAGTAAGTAATAGATATTTACTAGTAAGTACATTAGAATAGGAAGAAATTGTTATGGATTACGTACAAGTTGACAATTTGAAGTGTATTTGGCACCTGATGCCTTACAATACTACACGTATTTAATTGTAATTCATATTTATTGGATAAGTACTAGTCTGAAGTTGGGATAGATATTGTCAGAGTGCTACATACTTTTGAAAACCAAGCTGAGTGTCCTAATAGACAAATGGAATAGATGAAATAGTCGACGTGAGCATAGAGATAATTGTTTGGAAGGTCTCTGTAGATAATTAAAGAGTATAGCGAGAGTGGACGTTGAGTGAAGGTATAATGACAAGTGGGAATAAGTAGATAGGGATAGTAATTCATACACTCATTTCCTTGGGAGTAGTGGAAAAGATGTGCCTGTTGTACGTACATATGTATATGTTAGAGGACAGTGAGTGTGGATGGTGACGTAGGAGAAAGCGAGAGACAGCAGTCTCGTTGACTTTCTCTGTGAACTATCGACTTCCTGCTAAACTGTCGTAAGTTTTAACGACTGCGCTCGGCAACATACTCGATGGAACTCTTGTCCTCACTCTATTAAACATTTAACACGAGTTAGCCTGCTACTTTTACTTTTCTACTAATGTAAGTGTCCAACGTGGCCATTAACAGTTTGCACAAACTTTCCCGACTCCCTCCGTCTATACAAATACTCACCATATCTTAGTCAATGCTCATCTGCAAATGTATTCTAGATTTCTTCAGAGATCATATGTCAGCCAACTTTTCTACTTCCCAGCACTGTAAAACTAACTCGGTAATGGCCAAGTACTCTGACAGTATTTATTAGTGAGTAAGCACACGGTCATGGACAGAATATTCATACCCACCAACGATCCCATATTATATAAGTGTATACTGTACATGTGTATAATGAAATTTCAACCCAGCCATGCTATCTCTTCTCTTGATCTCTCTTACAGCAGATATGCAATAAGAACATGCATGAACCTTTATTATTCCGAGTGTTACACTACACTAACTGCAACTACTTACTACTCTCACTCCTACAAACATTCTCAATGTACAGTCCTGCCGAACTAAAACCTCACATTCCACGATTTCCCCCAAATTTCCTATCTACCTCTCTTTCTATCCCTAAATGTCGTAAAAGGGTATTATTGCTAAGCTAAAACAGGCGAGGAATAGGGCACCAAGATTTAAATACAACAGTCTTAATATAATGAACGTACTACGATATGAACGGTTTTGAATGGATGTACTTGAGCAGACGTCACACATTCTCCTTTCTTTTTATCCAAATAAGTACATAAAAGACCTACATATACATGAGTGTGTTGGAGTCCAACTGCCAATACTCTAGTTATGAATATACGGCCTGTGAAATAATAGTATGTATTATCTTATACACTGCCTATAAATATAAATAGCATTTGTAATAATATACTATGTAGTATGGTACAAACTGGTATAGATAACCTCCTCTCCATCTACCTCACCAACTTTCACAACCTTCATTTTCGAAGAGTTTGTGTGGTGAAAGCAAAGTGAAAGCATCTGGAGGCGCGATAAACGGAGAGTTAGGTAGTTGGCTGCCTATAACATATGAGAGTGAGTGAGTCTGCCTGGCCAACCACCAACCACTCGCTCACTCACTTACTCCAATGTCTCCTCTATTCATTCACATCTCGCTTTCTCCTAGCTCCTAGCACTTCTCTCGCCCAGATAGCCATTCCCAGCCACAGACATATATAACTACGTCCTGTACTTGTACAGTAAACACTGTGAAACAGTCAGATGAGTCTTCCTTTCCACATCATCTCTTAGATTCCCTCGTCTCTGATATTTACTTACTATATACTTGTCTTAAATACAACCAGCATGTCTGGCTCAACCTCACTTACTCCTATACTCCCTCTTTAAACTTCCATCCAATACCATGAATTACTATGCGGTTTTACTTATGTATGTAATATTTATTCACATATTATATCCTACATAGCATAGATGGATAGGTATTTTATTGTGCTGCTTCAATTTACATTCTTTATATCCTACAGCATGTAGTTTATACAGAATGTCTTAACTAAGTAACTGCAGGTGAGCTCATCCATCCTGCAAACAAAATATCTGCATGAAAAGCTGGTTTTACTCCCTCCATATTATATTCCCTGCTACCGTATCGTTACCCACGTTCTACTATTTGCACCAATTTTGTTTACCTGTTTACATTATTACATCAGTTATTAAAAATACAATGAATGTTATGCATGAATACCTAAAATATTCATTTTTGCTAGCCCTTTCTCTCTTCTACTTGCTTAACGTAATTGATAAGTTTTTAAAAAAACTCCCAAGGTTGGCTGGCTAAGAGTTCTCTTTCTAGTAGAAAGTGTTCTGTTTTGATATTTTAAATTTCAAACTTCTGTAGAACAGAGTCTGTGCTCAGAAGTTAAAAAGTAATAACAAATTAAAAACTTCCAGACGAGTAACCTTATCTAATAAGGGAAACGTTACAACCTTGGATACAGCCATAGATTACAATTTGCTTACCCTATGCTTACTATTATAAATTCAATTATAAGGTGATATTGTGACAACAAACGATGATTACTACGTAAAAAGTAAGAAGCAGGTATGAAAAGGAAAGAATTTTAAGATGTAATCTATGAGATGACTCTTGATTCATAGAAATTGTTATTCAGGTCTACTCTGTTGGAATGGATGAATGAGGGGGCTGATTTGAATGGATATAGGAAGGATGGGTAAGAGTTAACAAACATTGGGAGGAAGAAAGGAATAATTAGAAATTGTGAGTAGGTAGTGGAAGTAAATATGGAAATCTCAGGGTAATATTTACGAAGATATATTCCATGTGGCTCTGAGGGACTAACTCTAAATTACTATATATACCATACAGACACAAACCCCTATTGGCGTCGTACTTAGTTGCACACAGCTGACAATAGTCTGTATAGGATTGAATGGGAGTATTCAAATATAAGTGGAGTCTGTGTCGAATAGGCATGATAATGTGGAGTGAAATTAGATATGGAAATGAGAAAGGTGGGTTGACTAGTTTTCACCACTTGCCATAGCATATCGACTGCACTCACTCACATCCACCACTCACTCCCAATGAAAGAATGGAGAAACGGACGAAACTCAACTGTCAACTTCTAATATTATTATCTCCATATTAAATAAACATTCATAACAGGTAGGGATGAGTCAGCACACATTCTTCCCTTTCACTGCACACGGATACATCTCTCTACTGCTATAAGCAAAGGACAGTGGAGCGAGAGAAGGTTTCCACTCCTTGCACTGCAACATCCAGCAGATGAAATCCAATCGAAACGTGTAATCTCCTCGAGTGGAGTAAATAGATGGAGACAGACAAGGCAACAGAGAGGAGAAATTCAACTCAGACTTTCATCACTATGTCACATAATTATTTGGATGGTTGAAGATCCATCTTATAAGCACACGTATAGGTAACTTATACCTGCAAGTACTGATTCTGATTATGTAGTATAATACTTGGTTTCCTAATACAAAAGTTAGTGCTGTAATAAGTATTAGTAAGATGACACACATATATAATATTAGTATATCCCAGACAAATGGAGCATTATCACATTAGTCCATAGAATAAATAGAAGCCACGTCGGCGTAACGTAAAGTAGTACAAGGCAAGCAATAGAGAAGTATTTGTAATGAATGTATAAGCTTTGAGCAAGATCCCAATAGTAAAGAATTCCCTGAGAAATCGAGTCTTGTACTAATATGTTTTTCATCAGCAGATGAGGAGGAGGAAGACTACTTGATACAGACAGAGATACTCTACAATGAATTAACTAGCGGAAGGGATATACGTCTACCAAGTATAAATATAGGTATATACTAGGTTAGGTACTACTAATGCTATGGTTTAAGTCTATAGTATATACTACAAATTCGCAAAATGATTTAAATGGACTTGGCTGAACGTGCACTCTCTCAAAACTGAACCAAAAAGTTGTTTGTTCAGTCTGATCCGTTGGTTTAGTTTACACTTATTGTTAGTTGGTTCCGTTGATTGTCAACTTCTCTACAGCGAGAAAAATAAGATTCGTTCTTGCAAAATCGAGAATTGGGAAAAATGAGTTGAGTTCCGTGAAAAAAATCCATTTAAGGACGGAGTGGATGCTAATGTTATGTACATAGGCTTGTTTGGCAACGCTTGGGTACTATCTAGTCGTAGGAGTTATGTTAATGTTGTGAGCAATTGAGACAAATACCTACAATGAATGCAAAAACACGCACACCACACCAGACCAGCCGCAGGGCGGGCGGGACGCTCCGCACTCAAAAAAGATTATTCAATTAGTATTCCAAATTGTGAAACAGAGGTGCGTGGGTGGTGAGGTTTACAAAAGAACTACTTATGTCATACTGATAGATGGATTTGGGTAATAGAGTCTTACTACTGGATCAAAAATATACGAGTAGAAATAAACGGGAATTAAATAAATTAGGTCAAAAATGTAGGCCCTTGCAGAGGGCTTAATTAACTAGTAAATGTAGTTTACTACATAAACAGGTGAAAAAATGGGGAATAGAGGAAGAGTAGTGTAGGAGAAATAGTTGGTGGTGTGTCGATTGGTATGCACTTGTGGGGATGGGATGTGGGTAGGTTTACTCGATGATAAAATTGGAAGGAGAGTGTGTGAATATTGGCAAAGTGAAGATTTTCAAAAATATCCACGGTGTGCGCACCTCAAAATCTTGTCGATTGTATTTTTGTTTGATGTTTGAATGTATTCGATTAAAAATGCTTGTGAAAGTTAGAATACGTATGAATGAGTAGTATGAATGAATGATTGGTTGAATGAAGGTTGTTTACAAAAAAGTCGTTTACCTAAAGATAATTTTTCTCCTGAATCGGGAGGCAGTGTAAACCCAAGCACGGCCATAGAGGCGATTAAGACGCAAGGAACGATTAAATTGAAGAAATAGTATAGCGTACGCCTTTGTATGTTAACCACAAAAGTTATATCCACAAAAGGCTCTGGACCTATGAATCCGAAAAAGGGGATTAGACTCCAAATCAAAAATAAGTCTCAACTCAACTCGTACAGGGTGTCGCAAATGTCTCAAAAATCTTCTCCAAAAGCTCCCAACAAACAATTTAAGTGTACACAGTGCATACTACACTACTCCTTGTGTAGCAATAAATACAGGCCAAAGGTTAATAATGCCAGGTCAAAACACTTTCCTTCACTGTTACCTTCAAGTCGCGCCTGTAAGCCTGTCACAAATAGATTCATTAACTAATGACTTGACTGAAAGGTGCATAAAAATCTTTTAAATCGTGACTTACCTTCCAGTGCAGAGCTTAGAGATGGCTTAGAGGCACGACTTAATCAGGTACCTCAGCAAATCAAAATAAAATTGACTCTCAAGTGTAGGCACATACCTGCTTTAGCTCCTTGCTACATACTTTTGTGCACGGGTCACTAATTTACAGTGACAGCATTTTTCCGTTCCGTAGCATTAAGTCAAGAGAGCAGGGAGAAAGTTCGATTACATAGCAAAGCTTGTTAAGTAGTATGAGTAAGAAACATAGCGTTAGTATTGCTGCTTATATATATATACCTGCAAACGCATTATTTTTATTCCTGAACGCTAAGGCAGCGTTGAAATTAAGACTACATGTATAACTTAATTCGGTTTAGTTAAGGTTTGGAATTCTAATCCGGGCTGGCTACCACCCAAAACCATTTACTAGGATTTGTTTAAACGGGCGCAATAAGTAAATATCTCTTCGGTATTACATTTTTGTTCTTGAACTTATAATTATCACTTTCTGAACTTCTCTTTTTTAGTAATTTTAGCAAACTGTAGTTTCCCTATTAGTGATTTTAAGTGGTTATCGCCCACGATTGACTCCATACCTTCAAGGAAGCAATTTCCATATCATATGTTGATCTTGGTCATCACTTAGTAAATTCATAAAAATTGGTACAGTACGAATCTCAGATTGCAAATACCAAATAGACAAGTTGCTTAATAATATTACATTTCATAACTTAGAAACGTATACTGCCCACACAAATTAGCATCATCCTGTGTAATAAGTAAGTAGATGAACATTATTTTGCAGAGTAAGTGACACACTTGACCAGCCCCCTATGCATTTTTAGCCTTCAGCCTGTTATGAGCAGCATTGGCTACAAACAACTCAAACCATGTGATTTCGTAATACTTTTAGACTATTATTGTAAATATTGGATTGAAATTTTAAAAATTAGCATTTTAAGTTTGCAGAGTTTTTGTTTTGCATGCAGAGTAAGTGACCACGAACACGGAGGTTGAATCACATGGTTGTGTTTTTGATAAAGGAAGCATAATATCTGCGTGGATAAACAGAAAGCAACGTTTGCACCACCCTGCAGTTGAAATGAGATGTGCGTCAAGCGAGTTCAAAAGAATCGCCCAACAAAAATGAAAATACAAAAGTGTGTAAAAGTCGACTTACAGCAGGACTAAAAATTCAAAAATTTAAAAAATGGATTAGAATTATGCAGCGATGGAACAAATGGCACAAATACAGAAAAATTGAGATTATCGTCTTACATAAAATATAGCATTCCTGCGCCCGGGGACTCCTAAAAAAGAAAAAAGAGAAATGGATAGCTTCAAAAATCAAAAAAAATTGTCGCGTCGCCAGAATCTCTCAAAAAAGAGAAAAGTCGATTGGATTCAAATACTCGAGAGGCTAACAATGGCAGTTTATAATCAAAACGCACGGCTTTTGCATATAATGATGACATTGAACTAAGATAACACTAATAAGATGAGTTAAGTAAAAGGTATGCGAATAAAAAACATATTTACAGACACACACAACAAGAATTCGGAGGAGAAATGAAAAAATCCAGCGCAGTCATTCAACTTCATCTGTAAGTACTCAAAAGTCGAAAGTACCCACACAACACAATAGATAAAAATGGCGGAAAAAGTCGTACGTAGTAGTTAGTAGCAGAGAAAAATCCATAAAAATGTTTTGGATCAAAATAGATTCGGTAGTCGGTAGGCCAGAAAAATTAAAAGTCATTGTCACTTTGCCAAAGCGCACACTCAAAGTCAAATGGCATCGGCAGATTCGTATTTGATCATGAATCAATCAAAAGACAAAGGGGATACAGATACAGAACGATCCAAAAGGTAGCCCACATTCTCCAAGATAACTCCACATAAAATTTTTCTAACTTTCACCAAAATTTCGTCAGAAATAAATGAAATCCTAATGAAAGTACCGGCGAAATGTTTAGAAAGTATGTTTGGAGTTAGCATAGGGGACGTGAAAGTACAATGTCAACTACCTATTGGGCCGTATGGTAGATTAACAAGGGCTCGTCAAAGTGCCTTCGTTGTCAATACTAGATAAGGGGTGATAAATAGGTTGAAAATGCAAAAAAGAAATCTCTCAATGGAGAAAGTAGAACGAGAAAAGTGAGGGAAAGTGAGAATACACCAAAATATAAATCCTGTTGATCGGTGAGGCGGTGTGAAGTGATTCAGTGTATGAAGCATTACAAATATAGAAGAGGCTTGCAAGGTGAAAAGTACTTTTACCGGGTCATTATTTGAACACCCACTTTCACTGTTTATAAGTAACCTTTCTTTTCACTTGTTTACATTTGTGCCCCATTGCCCAAAATACATATAAAACGTATTTAAAAACAATAAAAAAGGCTCAAGTGAAAGTAATTTGTTTATGGGAATATTTGTTCGTTGTTCATATATGTTACATTTTCATAGTAGTGAAAGAAGAAATTTCATAGTGAAAGCAATAGGTTTCAAAAAATGACTCTTTACTATGAGCACACGTGAGAAAGAAATATTATGAAAGTGCATAAATAGTAAAATGCTAAAGAGAAAGTTCTACAATAGTGAGTGAATGGTGTTTGTGTGGACATAGAAGAGAAAGTAGAGGTGGGTGTGGGTGGAGTGAAAGTGTGTTCATTAGATGTGATTTGAATTAAATGCAAAGGAGGTGATGGCTGTTTGAAATTGGTGACATGAATGCCTGACTTTGCTTTCTTTGGATGGCTTAAGTTGGCTTGACTCATTGACTCGGTGAAAGTAGCGATGAGCTACAATAGTGAAATTAGAAGAAACGGATGAAAAAGAGTTTTCTTTGGTTGATTCTTACCAACAAGACAACATAAAACAGTACTTTTCCTCGACTTTCACTTGGTTTTGGTTGTCGAGTAAATTATAAAAGAGATATTTGAAGTTTAAGTGGCTCCATTGGCTACATTAGATGGGGTAAATGTATTCAATGGAAGGAAAGTAATGGAAGAGTAGTCATTGGGAATAGGGAAAGTCCGTTTGTAGGAGAGAACAATGAGATGAGTTGTTAGTGTGGATAAATCTATCTAAAGATAGAACGAGTTAAGTATGACATGGAGAGTTCCGCATCGGAGAGAAAGAGCTTTCTACTACAGACAATCCGACTAAATCTCCCATATCCACGGGAGAAAGTTAGAGAAAGCAAATGTGGGACGAACACCCCTCGTAGTCTCTACAATGAACTGATTCTATCCCAATGAGAAAATCGATCAGACTGACTACTCTCCGCTCTCCAGAAATTCGCATAGCATCATCATCATCATTCCGCCAACCCAACGACCCTCTTGCTTTCTTCCGCCGACAACGAACCCACTTGGCCCACCACACACAAAACACCCAGTCCACTCATACTCACACACTCAACCTATTTATTACCACCGACTGCTTTCTTTTTTATACTTTTTCCACTTTCTTTTTTTACTTTTTTCCAATTTTGTTAGCCACTCTTGCTCTTGTCGATCTATGGCCATCTACTACAACAGATAAAACACACCCCAGAGGTGTACACCACTTTCTCCAAAACATTAACCCATGACCTACTTTTAATTTTTTTCTCGTTTACCTTTCATCTTAATTAGGGGAGACTACAAATGCAGCTCTCCACTGTGGCTCGATTAGTAAAGCTCGGAGAATTCCCAGACACCCCTCCATGTCATCATTAACACAACTCAGTTTGTAGAGCAGGGAAAGGAAGGTAGGGTGAAAGCAGTAGTGAAATTGCGAAGAAAGAGATACACAAACGAGCTCCCCCAGTCTCTGTATGGCCACAAAAGTGACGGACCTGACGCTGAGACGGGGGAGAGAAAACGGAGAAAGTTCCTCTCCTTAGGCTTACCACAAGGCCTCGTGCAACTTACACATGGACGACATAATGTCACATCAGATCACTTCACAGCGTCCTGTTTCTTTTATCGCCTTCCTTGCCCCAAAACGCCAACTTCGCTTGTCTCCTTTAATATACTCACTAGTCACGTTAGTCCTCAAATCAACTTTACACACTTTTTCCGCCATTAACCTCCTACTCCAATTACCACTATATTATAATACACTACCAAAAATCTTTATAATTCGCAAGTTAAATTTTCCCACAAATATTGTACCTAAAGTACAACTCCAATTTTCTACGTAAGTCAATATACTATAAAGAAATATAAGTGCTGCCAGAAACGGAAGAAGAAAATTTTAGTCATCATTAGGAAAGCCATCTTATGGTTTCAGTAAATATAAATGCCATATTTAGAAAGAGTATGAATAGAAATGTCGGCACGTGGTGCAATCTTATCGTCTCATACCTTTGAGATCCCACTCTCCGTTCGTTATGAAACTGCTGATGTCTCCACCGTCCTCTGATTGCAGTTGCAGGTCCAGCTGTAACCATATTAAATATTTACAATAAGTACCACTCTTAATACCCTTCAACTTTCACCGATTTAACTACTACGTCAGTTAGTTTGAGTTTTGTAGTAGTATTTCCGCAGATTTGAGCATTTAGAGTAAATGAGGGTGGAGAAAATAATTTTCTTGGGGAAAGCTTGCCTGAAAACCATCGTAGGTCCAACTGCCGAATTTCATTTCACATTTCTGCTCATCGAAGGGGAACCACGTGATGTCAATTTTACACGTGCTCTTAAAAATTCCTGGAGGGATGTAAGAGCAACTGCCATTATTTTTGACCACAACATTCGTAGGATAGGTTCCATCAAACCCTTCGTCGGCACTGGAATCACAGAATTATATATGTCATTGCATTGACTTTCTCCTCGTCTGCTCTCTTTCTGTCGCGAGTTTTGTAGGAAGTGCGAGATAAGCTAAAGGTAGTAAAGGAAAGCTGTTAATCGCTGACCTATTGTACATTAAAACATCAGGCTTCCAAATTCGATGTGGTGGGATGCGGAGGTCAGTAATGTTCCCGTACTCACTGCTATTCCATCTCAGATTGACGTCATTCCATTCCTGAAGTAGCCAGAAGAGACCGTTAGTTCGTGAAAATAGATCAGAGAAAGAAAGTACGAGTGGAATGGGGTGAAATCTGGGGCTTTGCGAAGGAACTACTTGGCACATGGCAGTGTCTGGAGATAGTGGAGAAAGTCTCCCTCTGCTTTCTCCAACTCCTCGGCTCGTGGTGCAAGAGTCGGGCGGAAGAGGACACTGCAGCTTTGCACGTGGCGAGCATGGCACGGCACACGACAGCAATGCAGAGAACACTTTCTCCACTTTCCCCAAAAATTGTATAGCTCATGCACATGTGCCAAGTAGAACATGGATGTGAAGAAACGTCTTGTGGGTTGATTTCACAGGAAAAGGTTCAGAGGCGAGGCATCACAAGCTCAAAGCAATTGTAGGCAACGAAACGCACAGCAAAGCCAGACGAAGCAGATCACTTTGGATCTACAGAAATAATGCATCTCCCTCTGACTTGTTATCATTACATCATCCTCTTCCATGTCCATCGACAGCGAAGAAAGCATCGAGTGGAACTCACCATGCATTTCCTTTCTCCACTACTCACACCCAGTTGGAAAGTCGTTGTTGTTGTTTTGGGTGAGAACTCCTGCTACACTCCACCGTCTCACAACAACTCTATTTCAATCCAAACACCACAGACCACAAATGATTCCCCAATTCAGTACAGAGTGGCGTGAGCATCACTTTCACTCAACCCACACAACAAAAATCAACTTTCTCCATGTTTAGACATCCAAATATTATTTTTAGCGATAATTTAACTTATTCCAATTTAACACTTAGAATTTGTTTATGTGACCCCAAAAATAATACTCCGACTTGATTTATATTTAGAATTTGTAAATAGTCTCCCATTTTCAAATAGACGATCGATTATAAATAGAATGCAATAGGATTTGGTTATGATGAAGAATCAAAATTAATCACATCACAAGGAGGCCAATAATGAAACCGTAATAGATCTCTGATCACATGGAATAAATATCTAGAAGTCAGTGTAGACCTCGTCTTTGATTTGAGAAGTTTCAAATAACTCATTTTTCTGATCGAATTGTTTTTGCACCTGATGACTTAATGATGGATTGCATTATTTCTTTGTTTACACTAAATAAATCTGTAGTTTTAGCTGAGAGAAAGTAGCAAAGCCAAAAGTTTACGTGAGAAGCAGCAAACGATTACCTGGGTGTAAGCCACAACACAACTACAACAAAAATATTCTTTTCTTGCGTGCTTGTTGTGACTTATGCATAATGTAATTACTTGTTTTATTTAATGATTATGAAAATAGAAAGTGCAAAAGTTGGAGAAGGTGAAAGTCTTGATATTTTTTGGTATTCATAGTGCTTCTTGTTGTTTCCTCGAGACGTCTGAGTCTCCAGAATTCGTGTGTGTTTGTTTCAAAAGTTGTAAAGAAAGTAGTCAAGTGCCCTTAGAAGCTATTTAAAAGAAAATCTTTCTGCAATGTTATGCAATACACGGAGGAGTGAGAAGAAAGTAAAAAAGGTTGTCGGCACAAACTTTCTCCGAGTAATAAAGTAGAGATTCTCTCAGCGATTCGTCCAGTTTCTTTGTTTTTTGAATTGCATGCCATGCAAGGTGAAAGCATTAAGAAAACATCTTATTTAATCGTGACAACAAAATATTGCAGATACTGTTCAACAGAAGCAAAACCGCAAAATCTGCATGCACCATTTTCGGATGAAAATAAATATTTATTCAGGAGCTAGCCTATTTTAACACTCACGCACAAAGATCATATGCTCAGATAGTTCCAAATGAGTATATTCCGACAAACTTGAGTGTTCTCAACAAGACTTAATTTAAAGATACACTTTTATGTGCACGTAAAATACAGAACGCACAACGTCCATCTATACGCAGCGTGCTCTACATCTACTTTTTTAGTATAGTCAGAAAAACTTTTCCACTAGGCTGTCTAATCTACTGGGAAGTATTTCCGTTCATAATAAAATATTTCTAAGTTACTGGAGTCTGCTGCATGCAAAGAAGCGTGTAAGAGATATCGCTTAATGAGCCCTAAAATGAGACCCTGTTATACATCACTCAAAAAATGACTAAAGACGAGTTTTCATGTTCAGTTGTCTTTGATAAAACATTCCATTATTACACTTGTGTGTTCAAACTCTTCATTTTCAAATGCGTGCCAAATTACAAAAGTTTTACATATAGTTTATGAAAGTTCCCGATAAGAAATAGTATTTTTAAGCAACTTGTCTGCATAATACATAGAATAACTAGGTTTTTTGGATGTCATGGTTTAAATAATACCGTAAATGTTATAAACTATTTTTAGACTATTTTGGACGCCGAATTCTATCGGTAACTGACCGACCAAACCATGTTTTGCTAATTTTGGTAATTTGGCATGTATGTATTAGAAAACCCTGGATATAATAAATTATACACTTTGTGTGTTTTAAAATGTACTGAGTTTGAACATACACCGTAACATACATAAACTGAAAACAAGAGTTTTCCCTTTTTTCAAAATTATCCTTACAACAGTCAATTGGGGCTACTTTGGACCAATTATTTTAATTTTATTTTCTATATATCGTCCCTTTAGGAACTATTTAGCCCTATCTCCATTTTTCGCTTGGTGTACGGGATAGCCTATCTCCACTTTTCGTTTTGTGTACGAAATAGCCTAAAGGCCATATCTGACAAAGTGGAGATAGGCTATTCTGTACACCAAACGAAAAATGGAGATAGACTAAATGGTTCCTTAAGGGACGATATAGCAGAAAAGAGTGAGAATGCCATAGGGGAAAGAATTTATCAAAAAAGTAAAAATCATGCCAGCTGATTTGTCTCAAATTAGTACTTTAAATTAGTCAAAGTCATCCTGAAAAAAAGCCCTTACGAGGGTATCTTTGGCATGGGTAACGCCAACTCCACACACCATAACTGGGCTATTGAGTCCATACAATACAGTATGTGGGGGTTACTTTAGCTTCTTTATGGTTTACAATGTGAATAGAAAAAATGTGAAAATGGGGAATGCTTTGGTTTGGCACTCAGAACGTTGTTTGCCAGACCATATAGCAGGGATATTTTGACATGCTTAGATGCCACAGTATCTCATGAGAAGGTACCAAAGCTTATGATTTTCAAAATTTTGAAAAATTGTCAAAGACCTTTGAATCCTCCCTATCGACTTTTAATCCCATTGCCATGCTTTCACTTTGGGTGGTATTGCCAACTTCTTCCGTCTCTCAGCTATTTTGTTGCTTAAAGTGTTCAAAAATTTGTCTAAATCTTAAATGCTACCAAAATATTTTTTTAAAAATATTTTGCTGATAACGGTAAATGAAAAATTGGATGTTATGTTTATTTGTTAATCAAAAACGCTTTTTATAATAACTTTGGATTTTTAAACTTTATTGGGATGCCGAATTAAACAAGAAACTCAAAGTAATCCCAATTGACTGTAGATCCTTCCATGGAGAATTTGCTACACAAATGGCCATTCTGTCACTTGCAACAGTTCGGTGCACTCCTTTTCAGTGTTATCCCTAAATGATAGGACAGCATCTTTCCATTTCTCGCTTTCTTCTTGCCGTTCCATGTCTTTTAGTTACTGTTCAAGATGTTTATAGATATAAACGCGACTAGGAAGGGAACAGGGAGCTTTAATCCCTGAATTTGTGTGCATGCTTTAGCTTACTGAATTGCAGCTAATTTACAAGTTGTAATGAATTATTCTGATAAGTAATTACTATTTAGCCAACAATAAGTTTATTTTTATGGATGCCTCTGGAGGCATTGGATTGAATATAAAAAAGACGGTGCATACTAAAAGCCTATATTGTACTTATTAGCGGTAAGCACATTGGTAACATATTCTGGTTGCTAATGCTGATGAAGCCTTTTTCTGACAAATCCCTATTATATCCAGATTTGAAGGGGTAACAATGGCATGGTGCCGTATGGCAAAACGAAGTGAAGACATAGAAGGCCGTAAAGTTAAGCTTTGCTAAGCTTGAGTTGATATTTGTACGACGAGAGGATGAACATGAAACTCATTTGAAAGGTTGTAATTTAATCCTGTCCAAAGGCATTTTCCCAAGTATATATACATATAGGATTTAGTTCCTATATACACATTAATAGTTACTTTGATATAGTTAAATAAGAAAGGATATTATTGGGTATATAATACTTACTTACCTAGCGTATGTACCTACGAACGTCAGAGAGTATAGCAACGGAGAAGCTCAAGCCTGGAGTCAAAGTCAAGCTGATGTAAAGCAAAGCAAGGATTTGGGCAGACTTTCCACGGAGATAGTTACACAGATTGATACAAATAAATTTCCTATTTACATAGTCGACCTAACTCTATTGCACGGGGAATAAAGCTTATCTAAATGAATAATCAAGATCAAAAGCTCTCTCCCTCCTCTGGTACATATTGCATTACATTGAAATATCTTTCGTATCTCCTGGTCAACTTTACTTTGGAGTGCAGAGTACAAATATACACCGAGTTTTGATTTCACAAAGTTTTGAAGCAGGACTACTGTATTATTTCTATGGTGCAGTAGTGTAGGTAAGTCAGTTAGTACGAATCCATGCATAAAGGAGAAAGCAGGGAAAACTCACAATGTAAACATAAATGTAGTTAACAGGAGTCTAAATGAATTGTTATAGCCCAGCTTAGATGTACTTTTAGGAGAAGGGAAAATGTACATAAGCATTTCTGGATTGACTGGTTGAGGTAAATAGACTTGGAATGTGATATTTTCGTAGATTTATTATGACAAGAAAAATAAATTGAAAGGGAGTCAGGGACAGAGAAAAAGTTGTATATTGTACATATCGGATCTTAATAAAAGAAAGGGCTGTGGTGGAGAGAAAGGATCGTTGTTGTGATGCAAAGAACGTGTGTACGGAGAGATACTTTCACTTTATAGCAAATTCTTTGCGAGAATTCCTGAGATACTTTCATTTTGGTATTGGAATAATATTAAGGACTAGAAAAGAAAACAGGAGAAAGCGATGATATTGGATTCGGACGATGTTGCTCTAAATACTAGGGAAAGCCTTCTGTTGTTGTTGTGGAAGGGAGGGGACGAGGGAAAGTCGGAGAAAGTGTTTTGTTCACCGGTTTCGCGTGTTCAGACGTAGAAATAACATGTGTGGTGTTCTCCCTAATTAAATTTACAATGGGAGCAAGTTGTGTAAGGAAAGGAGATTAGTTTCCTCTGGTTCAGTTGACAAAACTAATATGAAGTGCATGCACATGGAAGAAGACTAACTACTATATAGTATTATTATATGTATACCTATCCGTATAATATATAAACACTTTGTACCCTACTACTCACTATAATATAGTATTATGTATAATATCTGTAGTAGTCTGTGGATATTAGTGGGTTCCTAGTTTAGATAGACTACTTAAAGGTGTTTACCTATATTTATTTAGTATATACTTATACTATAGTATTTATAGTAGAGTTGATGTAAGGACAAGGAGTAAATAAGTTACAGCGCTTCCAAAAATATTTTTGAAGCATTGACGGGTTTATGCGATAATAGGATTTCAGTTAGTTGAGTTGAATTTAGTGAGTTGTTAGTTAAGTTAGTTAGTTAGTTGTTAGTTGTGTGGCTACTATATACTCGTTATATATTTATGAGTTCGTTTTGTAGAATAAGAATGACTACTACTTCTACAGCAAAATTCGTAAGAAATTTAACGCAACCAAAAAGTGCAAAATCGGTCGTGGCTTAGATAGGTGGCGGTGTTTAGAGAGGGTGGGGTTGAGGAGAGGGAGGGGGCGGAGGAGGATCGAATGGTGGTGGTCGGGTGAGACCACATGGAGATACTCCTTATAAAAATGATCTCGATTTATTTAGAAAAAAGAAAAAGAGAAAAAAGAGATGTAAAGGTTTTGTTAGTTATTAAAAAAAGTTTTTGTTATTAATTGGAAGGTTGAAAAAAACTTACGAATCGCAACCAAATTGTAGTGATTAGGAGTTGATTCTTCTCGTCCTTTTACACATTTTATAGGTACATGCAAAAAAGTTTCGACATTTGTAAAAATCATGTTTGGTTACGATTACGTCAAATGCGAGTTGACACACGATACACATACACACATCCAATGATATTCATTCATAGTCAAGTAATAGTAAATTAAAGTAGTTAGGGTAGTTAACAAATAGTAAGAGAAATAGAAACAGATTAACGAGTGAGTCGACGGAGAAAGAGCCGGCTTCGATCCAACACGCCAGAACAATTAAATAATATATTAATTTGATGAGATGGAAATGGTGTTGGATGAGTCCGGCTCTTCCACAGACGACCGTAATGTAATAATAATAAAGGTACGGTATACGGCTTACTCGCTAGTACAGATACAATACATATCAATCAATTCCATCATTCGGGTTTCTTACAATAAATTGCCATCGCATCGCACAATGCTTGCTTTGCTTGCAAAATACGTACATAGATTACAAGTACAACGCACAGCGGAGTGGCCATTGACATTTGTCAATGGCCGAATTAAGCCATTGTCAAGTCAATCAATTCAACTAATAATTCATCATCATCTATCGTCTCTAGAATCGATTGTGGGTCTCCTCGAAAGTCAAGCACACGAAACGAACGGCAGAGTTGGAAGATACGCTAATTAATTATCGATATAATTACATTACGAGTGACACAATTTCCTTGTATCCAAAAATGACCACAACCGTCTGAGCAAAAATCCCAAAGCATCCATTCATGTCAACTGCCAGGGTGCAGTTCTTCCAGCTCACTAACATGATCATAATAATGGTACAAAAAATGACTAGAGGAGCAGCAAGAATGTCGGCCAAGGACACTAAGTAAGTAAGGGACGATGTCTAGAACTCTTTCACAGCCATTATTTTCATTGTCAATACTCTAATTATTAAGTAGATCATATTCATCATCATCATCCTCAGCTACAGAAAGAAATGAAAGAAAGTATAATCACATCGCCATAGGGTCACGCCAAACGCTGAAATTATTATTACTCTGCCTCTTACTTCCCTCGGCTCCGAGCATATGCAATGTCAATTCAACAGAATTTGAGAGGAGGAGGAAAGTTCCCATGTCAAATCAAAAAATGGGGGTACGTGAGTATTATAGGCCACGCTTAATTATAATATATTCGTATCCAAAGGCAGGACATGACATGGACAGTCAACAAACAAACAGTGCAACGAACGAACGAACGAGAACGAAATCATAAGATACTCAAGTCGGACACATTTACAACCAAAGTGACACAGACTAGTACAGGGGTACGTCAATTCAAGTGTAAAGTAAAAGCAGAAAGTAAACTCTCAACAAGTAAACAGAAATCGATTCTCAATATTTTCATTTTCCAGGAAGAGGATGGCCATAGGGAAGGATCTCCTAACTACAAAAACCTCCATCGGAGAGTGTAGTATACAAAAATAGTCACCTACTACTATTTATTTCAGACAAATATTTACTCACACTTACGTATTGTGTAAAATTGACCTACTTAGAACAAGATATGTACACAATGTGTATGGTAAAAAATCAAAAACGTTTCTTGTTTATATTGTGGAAGGATTTGTAGTATATATTATAGGGGAGAGGAGAAAGTAAGCGCGCGCTGTTGTTTTCCAGTCACAAAAACGTAATAAGCCACAAAAACATTTAAACACGGACGACGTATATAGTTGAAATCACAATGGACTGTTTAGTAGGTAAGTGGGAGAAAGTGGTACATAAATATGTAGAGAAAGTCAGAGAGATACGGGGAAATATTCCTCATGTTCGCCTACCGTATGTAGTAAATGGCAGGGAGATAGAAAGGCAGAGAAAGTGAAATAAGGTCGACTGGGTTGTCTGGGGCAGGCGGGTAGGTAATTGAAATGGAGCAGAATGAAATGCCAGTGTAGGTATATAGGTATTAGGTATATTAGATAGGTATATTAGATATACTACTACTACCAGGTTGAGGATTGAAGGAGGAAAGTAAATAAAATTATGATAAACGAAATCGTAACTTGGTTACTCCACTGCTGAGCATGAATAAAAGAAAAGTTGAAATTGTTCATAGTCGAGTTCCGTTGGATTGGAGGATGGCTAAACCCGTTTAGCACTTTATATTTACTTTTGTCCCGCTTTCTCCTATCTCCGACCTCTCGCACCGCTTTCACTATGCTAAATGGATGTGGCTAACTACTAAATACATAAGGCTCCTCTAAATGTATTTAAGTAGGTAAGTAACAGGTAAAATCTGTCCTTTTGCAAGTATAAAAATAGCCCAAGGCTCTTACTCACTCGCCTGTCGACTCCACTTCCTCCTGAATATACAAATACACACACACAAAAAACTGTTTTACTCCAACTTCTTGGCTTGATTCACATCCATTCTAATCTATAGTATCCTGTATTTTCTTCGTTTATACAGTCTGTCTATATAATTTACAATTAATTAAATAATATAATAATAATATGCATGAAACAGATAAAAAATAAATGGCATTGGGTAAAATAAATGTCAAAATGGTATTGTAGTATAGAATACTTACCTATTATACAAGATTCTGATAATGAGCCCAGGGGAGGTTTATCTGTACAGTAAATAAATAAGATATGTGGACACTTGTTTATGGAGTGCGCATGGCTGTTGTGACAGGAGAGAGAGTAATTGTAGAATTGAATATCCTCTGGCAGAGTGTAATATGTCTCTTTCTAAGAGGAGAGTTGCCAATAAGCCGATGTCAGCTGGGAGACAAAATTGGCTCATCTCTCTCATTACTCATTACATTAAGACATCTTCAATTGTGTGCATCACTAGCAACCAACAGTTTGGATTGAGCATCTGTACTCAGCACTTGATTGTGTAAGGAATCAAGTAGGTAGCTCCAACCTCGGCTCTCACGTCACTTCAAGACATTTTCGCCAACGGCTCGAGAAGAAAAACTCTGTTTGTTGGCACAGGAGAAATGTCTTGTCAGGAAGGATATATACATCTCTGCTCCCATCTCACGACCAGTGTTGTCATAATGAAACTTTAATTCTATTTGATGGGCGGAAACTATGTACCCACTCCCCAGTGGCCACTAGCTTATATACAGCCTCCAAATCTACAAAGTAGACATAGATATCTAGACTTAGCCAAAAGCTTTCTCTGTCTGTTATCCCATTTTTAGTCTGACTTGGTAATTGCATTCCCTGTCGTTTGCACTTTTATTATTAAAAAAACAAACCGAAATTGTCAACCAGTTTGAATAATTATCTTTGAGAACAGGAAAATTAAGTATTGACCATTACTGCTACCCAAGAAAAGACATATATATATACATTACAGTGCAATTGTAGTAGCATCCTTGCCTAGTGAAAGTGGCTTTTCACCATGTGGAGAATAGCGGAGGCTAAACCATTCTCCATTCCGAAATTCCCAACTCAGAACAGACATTGATTATTAAAATGAGATTCTAAGTCGGCCATGAGTATGCTTTGTACTCGTAACTTACATCCTCAAGATTATGGATTATTTTCTCATGAATGTAATAAATTACGGATTTATTTATAACGGAATTTAATATAAATAAAATTGACAAAAAGAAAGTAAGGAAAGTAGCCATTAAAATAATAATATCTGAACATGAGTCCATGACCTTATTTTATGTTATTAATTACTAGGATATTAATGAGCTGTAAAATGATTTATTTTTGTATTAAGGCTCTGAAGTTTTATATGGCATAAAAGACATTATACTTAAAGTTATTAGTTAAGAAAGAGGCTATAAAAGTTGGTAGGAGTAGTAGGGCATCACGCATGGCCAAATTGGACTTATTATTATTTGGGATGGTACATGAGGGAGAGATTGAGTGAGGGTGGACTGTTGTTCACGTCAAGTCCAACTGTAACCGAAACGGAGACTAAGTGAAACTGGACGTAGAGACAAATAGAAAGAGATAGACGGAGAGACAGAAGAGAATGTACAAGATAAATAGAACGAAAAAGTAAATGTGATAGAAAAAGTCAAGTCGGCGTCCAACATTTTCTCAGTTGAGTGAGTGAGAGCCTCTTTGAAAAACATCTGTCTCTATGATGTTTCATAAGCGGAAAATTCCCGGAAGGCAACTAGATCATGTGTTGCTAACACCTCACGACAAATGAGCACGTCAACTTTTAAATTAACTAAATTCTTTCTTTTCTAGCTATCTGTCCTACCATCATGTAGTAAATAAAGGCATCTTAGATGTAGGTATAGCTCCATCCAATACGTAACTCTGATTCGTTAATTAATCTGTAGAATATAATAATGATGCGGTCAAATGTTGACATTAGTGGTACGACAGATATAAATTCAAGTGCAGTAACCGAGGTTAAATTAAATCAAATAATACAGGTGGATGACATTAAATAAGAATTTAATAATAGGAATGGGTAATAGAATTCAATGGTAATAGGACATTGGAGAAAGTTGAGAATATTTACACTGACAATAGAGGGTGGGATGTAAAAAGAGATGCGGACGTGAGTTGGAATAGAAGGTCCTCTCATGTGACATAAATATGAATAATTAGAGCAGTGAGGGACAGATAAGAAGAAGGACGTTGATGAATAATTATGTGTGGGTGAAAGTATACTTGAGTGTATAAGTAGTACATATAATAATATAGTGTCTATATTTATAGCAGAAGACGATAGAATATATATGAATGAGAGAGATATTAATATGAGAGAGAATTACGCGAGGACAGTTGAGGGCTACACTTATAAAGGACAAGTCAATTTTAGCGAAAGGTACGAAAGTAACAAAAAGACATTGACAGACAAGGGCAGAGGGTCTAAGATTTCACCACCTTTCAGTTAAAGGTGACACAAGTTTACAGTCACTTACCAAATTTAGCCACGTATTGGTTATAAGAATTTGATTCTTTTCATCCTACAACATCAAATTTTCATTAAACAGATTCCATTTTCACAAACAGAGACACACAATTCGCCTTATCCCACTCACACTCACACCCAAATCATTCATTTATAATCCCACTTTCTCCCAGTAGTAGCTAAGAAATGTATCTGTACTCTCCTTTTTTAATTTACCTAATATATATAGTACTTATACTTATATATCTACAAGTATAGTATAGATATACACTATACAATACAACTTTATATAGTAAATAGGTCATTAGTATTCTGCACAAGGGTAAACAGCTTTCTAATTATACGAAAAATGGTCGCTAAATGTTCATTAAACTCCCAGTTGACATTTTGGTGCAATGCGAAAGGGAAATTGAGTTTAGGCATTTTAGTAAAACGTCAACGTTTGGAAGAGGTGAAAGTATTGTATGTAGAGAGACAGGGAAAGGTCCTCTTCTCAGATGTCATTCCATACTTATATTAGTGGAAATCAGCACTTCTTTCTTCTCCGCTTTCTCCAAGCACGGGTTTCGTATTCCCCATTAGTTGAGGTAGACATCTGTATACTACATATACGGGAATTGATAGGGAGCGAGTGTCTTTTTTCGTGACTTGACTTTCCTTTGCTTTCTCCTTTGTCCGCGCTCTCCCTTCTGACTGACATAATCAAAACCTTTTGATGATCGACAACGACTCCACGTTCTTTCCACTCGTCTTCCTTTCGCCACATCCATGACACTACACTTAACTACACTTCCTACATAACAATTCACAAAAATTCACACCGTACTATCGACTTGACCCTTTCAGCGTAAACAATTCATCTGTGCAAGAGACTCTTTCTACTTACACGCACACAAGCTTTATACCACTAATACACTACTTTCAACTCATTTCGTCTACTTTGTTGTACATTCCTCAAAGCGAATCTTTCACTTTGACTAACGTACCAGTCTTCTATCCCATCAAAGATTACAAAGTCTTTCATTTTCAAGGCTTTAAATCCCCAACATTATACTCGAATCCAATGCGCAGTACTAAAAAATAAATGGAGTTCTTACCCAAGTAAAATAATATGAACAATTGTCATTATTTCGCTGAAAAATAAAAATAAACGATAGGTGGATATAAACAAAGGTTTTACTCTTCCAAAATTAGTATGATTTACCAAGACTTGAACTTTTTACAAAGTTATTTTAAGCAGTTCTTAACCCGGACTATAGTCATATCTTCAAGGATACAGCTACCGAATGGTATCTAGGGCATAGTTCTGCGAAATAATAGCAATTTTCCTAAGTGGGGTGCGTATGGTGTATTCTTGAGTAGTAGACAGACTTTGGAATTTTTTAATCCACTCCAAATTAAGCATTTTAAAAGGAGGAGCATTTTTTGAAAAAATAGCTAATTAGCATTCTAATCTAAATAGATCAAACAATCTAAGGATTAGTAACTAATTTTGTTTGCAGAAATTCCAGGGAGAAAATGATAATTCATAATTTCATTGAGCTTTGTATTATCATCTGAGCCGTTTTGTTTGCTTCCTAATATTAAAATGTGGAGTAGAATTAAAAATAGATGGGGTTATCTTGAGAATACCTTGTTAATTGTTTGTTATAGCTATTGATTGAAAGATTTTCCAAGTTTGAGTAACCCATACAAAGAATTAATTTGCTTAAGGTAACATTGTTACATATATTAAATTGACATTGTACAGGCAACTACTAATAATTGAATGCGTTACTTTGAACGTATGTAATACGGGGACTATGAGATCAAAACAAGATTATACAGTTGACTCATTTGAGCTGGTTGCTGTTGGGAGTTGAGTAAGAATGAAATAAAAGTTGTGAGACTGTCATACCTGGTAAGAAAGGGTTGTTTGGTAATTGGAGACTGGCTCCACTTGGAAGAAAATGCAATAAAGAAAGTAGCTCTGAATTCATAACAGTTGGGTAAACAAAAAGTATTGCGACTTTGAAGGACTCGGAGCTTTCTCGGTGAGTGTGGAGAAAGCAGTAGTTGGGTGTCAGGCGGTGTAGTTAAATTTAAAAAGTAGGGAATGTGGGTAAGACGGTGGATTGCTAAAAAGGAGTTGATTTATGAGGAGAACGGACTAACGATTTTCCAGTTTTAATTCACTGTAGTTACTTGCAAGATGGATTGCTCGGAATTGTTTTTAGTAAAAGCAGCACGTACTTTCCCCACTTTCTTTCTCCTCTACATTCTCCTGCATTAGCCTTCTGACTCTCACTCAGTATCCCCCTTCTACATACATTCTTTATTATTGTTCCTATTAACCAGCAGCAGCAGTTCCTTGTTCAGCCCCAAACTGAAAACATTCATTCTTTTCGTTCCCATTTAGCCTCCTTTCCTCGCTCTCCCCCACAATCGGGAAAATGTCAGCACACTACTATACCAAAGATGCTAAGAATTCAACTTCTTGCTTTAATTTTGCTATCAGTAGTGGTAGCAAGAACCTTTGTACCCTTCCACTGTTATCAGTAAGAACAAGGTGCTAGATATCCACACACACACGCCTTTTGAAGAAACTCAAGTCTCAAAAAGTTAGCCGTAAATACGAAAGGAAAGAAATTAGCGTCTTAAAAAGAAAAGGCAGATGCTTCGTCTCGCTTTCACCGCATTGCTTTCTCCAGCGACCACTTTAGAGGAATATGTATTTTACATTAGAGCCAGAACTTCGAACACTCAATCCTATCCTCCTTCCCTAGTGAACATCTAAATGTTAAAAGCCATGAAAATGGAAAGAAAATACTCATTACAGTAGCACGTAACTTTCTATTAGGTTTGCAAGAAACGTTATACATGTACCTACACATTTCTATATCACCATACACTTTATTTAAGGACATTCTTTTTCTCCTGCGTTCCATACGCATATTACGACTACAATATGTAGATAGGGACATAAACATAAAACTACTGCGTATGTAGTACATATATTATGTGATATATTCTTCCAGACTCCCTGCCCAAGTACCAAATCATCCTACACAAGTTTTGGTCAATTTTTATGTTAGCGTATCTATCTCCAATTTGGAGCATGTGGCGCGTATGGAAACTGTTTTGTATGGATGAGTTATATAATGTTAGAAAGTTTTGTTGCCAAAGATGTTGGTATCCCAATGTCATATACATATCCCTCCAACTTTTCGTTTCATGCCGATATGACAAGTCGACCAGTAAAAGTTTGGAAGATTTCCTAGTTTGGACCGATATGATCGAGTAAAGACATGCTAGTGATAACTACGAGAAAAGAATATCCACCAAAGAATTATCCAAGTAAACATAGAAGTATCTGTTCCTGCATATGCATGGAGAAAGCAAAAGTGGAGAAATTCCAGAAGGTAATAATTATTTTTGCAACTCGTATATTCGCATATGTGCATCTCTATTTTTCGTTTCGTTCTCATTATTATTCGCTGGAGCCGACTGGCTTTCCTTGTCTGACTGAGTGCACACTGTTTTGCTAATATTCGGTGCAGATCATATCGGAGTCATTGTGGGGAAATGACATGCAGGGTTTCTTAACTGACAGAAGTGGCAAGTGCACTCACATTAGTTAGTCGGAGTGAGTTTCTGCAAGAAAAACAGAACTCCTCCTTTGTTCCCAAGAAAAGCTTTTAAAACTCATTATGAAGTCTTAGGTGCGGACTTTCACTCTAGAATTCTAATGGCCATAGAAATACCTTTGTGAATGGAAAGTTAACTCTTAACACCTCTCCCACTTTCTCCATTCATATCAATCCACTAATGTACATTACACGTTTACTGGAGAAAGTCTTTCTCTTACACACAAATGAGTATAAGTCAGCCCAGGCAGGGAGAACAACCCGAAAAACTGAGCATTTCCCGTCGATCACGTTTCTGAACTTTGGGATAAGTGTTACTCTTCTCTGCTTACCAAATATTTGCTCCCCATCAATATTACATCTACCCAACCACACACACTTAACTTAACACTATTCTTTCTCATCAAATCTTTTCAATTATTCTTAAGTCGTACTTTACTATCCAGCCTACTTCACCACCTCATAAATAATGCCCATTCTCTACATATCTACATACTAAACCAAAAACTTCACTCAAATCATTCTCACATCATGTAGCAAACAATCCTCCTTCGTTTTACAAACTCTGCTAGACATAAACTCAAATGTATAGTTATTAAAACTATATTCAATGTAATATTAAAAATATCAGCATAAATAACTAGATCACCATGAATGTTGATCCACACTTTTACACAGAATGTATGCATAACAAATACAAGTTACTTTCCCACGAGTAGTGTATTATAAGTATAAATATGGGTCTGTAGTGAATGAAGAGTTGCAGTGCTGTTCATTGATCTATTTGAGAAAGTCAGTCTGACTGTCAGGTCTAAAAGTATGAAAATATCAAGAGAAATGCAACAACAGCTTTCTCCGTCATTAAGCAGCAACTTTCACCACATTTTTCACGATAGTAGAATTTCTGGTGCAGGTATTACAGGTGAAAGTTTTATAAGATAAACGACTACGTAATTGCAGTCTACAAGGAATGTAACAAAAAGTAGCATTGTAGGTAGGATTTTGTATATTTGCCTTAATGCTGTAAGGGTGGGATGAGGGGCTAATAATGTAGTTGTCCGGTGAAGAGCGGAGGGAAAGCGGACATTCGAGTTGATTGGATAGAGTGCCAATAGAAAATGAAGAGAGACTTCGGAGGCCACTTGCCATATTTCTCGCCGATGTAGATCTAATCTGATCATGTCTCTATCTGACCTGGCTGAACTGTCGACTAACCCAGATAAGTAGACAGAGATACTTGTACAAACTATGTTGCTGAGGATTGTGAAGTTATCTGGAGGAGGGGGAGCTGATTGCGGGAGAGAAAGTCACCTTCGCCGCTTTCTTATGTTCTTTGCAGAAAGACACTTTCCTCTCCTTTCATCTTTTATTTTATTTCCGAGACTAACTCATGCTCCTCACATTTATAGTAGGTCCCCACTTACTTATTGTTATGTACATAGAGTATATATCTATAAGAAGGAATCTTGAGGGTATTAAATAACCTGGCCATGAGCTGACACCAGCAACCTGCTCGGCGACTTATTTTTTGATTAGAGTGGTGCATACAGCTAGTCTAAGTTTGAAATAGTTTGGCGCGGTCTCCTCACTGCGGTCTCCTGTCTCTCCTATGCAACTGACGTTAACTGACTGAAAGTCTTGCAACTACCCTACCTATCATATTACCCACACTAAATATTTACGTATCAGTACGAGGTGACCGCATTTTGGAGATGAGATATTTGTCAGCATTCTTCACAGAAATAGTTTGTAATATTGGAGAAGAAATATTTGAGCCATTCCTTCAGATACATCAGTATCAGTGTATTGTTATCTCCTTGAGACTTGGTTAGTAGGGGTGAATGAGTAAATAGGTTTAAGGATGCATCTGATAGGGGTAATAGGATGTACCCCTCTACTGCTATGTACATAAATGTAGACTAGCATAAGTAAAATAAAGTAGACGAGAGGATTGTCAGCGATCCATTCATTTCTATGAGATATGGGAATGCCCACTGGAATCGTTTGGCACAGAAACTACAGACTTGCAGCTTTTTACTCTTTTTCTTAAGTTGAGTTAACTGCGCGAGTGAATCCCATACTATAGACTTACTTACAAGATATTCTTCTTAGCTTTCCCCGCTCTACTCTCTGCATTTACTACACCAACCAAGTGCCTACCAAATCAAGTCTTTACTCACCTACTAAAATTCTCTGTGTAAATATACTGACTTATATACCTTAACACTAGTATGACATTCGCGGTGCAAACATCTGGATTTTTATACTAGACTTTGTGGCTGAATCACTCAATGACAAACACAAACGTTTTCATTTAGACGACTAACACAATAAGTCTCCCCCTTAATATTTCCCGTAATGCACACAAAACGAGTACTTGAGATTACGCCCGAAAAACTGCCAGACTTTCTCCATGTCCTTAACAATGGCAATAAAAGAGATTTATTAATTTTTAACGTTATTTGACAGGTCCTCTCTTTATTCCTCCATATTATGTTTTCCTTTGCTACGACATTCCTCAATTCCAATACTATACTATATACTACTTACTGTTTAGTAGAGTAGGAAACAACAATAGAACATGACAACAACACAAACATTGTATGCACATAGCTTTTGAGGAGATTGATTACGAATCAAAGGAAACAGATTATTCGAATTTGTTGACAAAGCTGGAAACTGTCTACCAAAGCGAACAAATGTAATTTAAGCCTCAACGTAAATTTCCAGCGTCAGTGAAACGTTTCGTAAATTAAGGAAAGAGTTGACACAAAGTATTTCTGTCCCGGACTCTTCTCCACTCTTGACTCTCACTACTTGGACTTCTGCACACGACAGCTACAACGGATTCTCCATTCATTCATGAAACTAAACGCCCTCCCTCCTCTACCTCTCAAATATCCAGACCCAACTAAATTTCAGCTAACAACGCACTCCCAATCTTCCTATACAGTCCGGGTGAGAAATATCCTGCCAAACAAATCTTTACTTTTTACATCTCCTCACCAACTTAATTCCACTATACATACACCACAACCTCTCTCCTAAAGAATTTGCCAAATATTTCATACAATCTACTACATTAACATATTCCTCTGACCACATTTAGTTATCAACTAATCACCTGCCATCATCTAAGTACATTGGGAACACTGTAATACTTTATATCTTCAGCAAAAAGTTAAGTTAAGGATATTTATCACGGGATGTCGATCTACTATGATTATAATGTCATTTTTTAACATGGCTGTAATATTGTAATACATATAATAGGGGTATTCATTTATTCGTTACAACGCTTATTCGGCTTACATGCTACTGGGCTTACTTCTCAATGTAAGGCGAATTTAAAGGCTTCAGCCTACTTTTATAACAATTAACACGAAACAACGCCAAAAGGCATGTTTTTCAACATATTTGTTTCAAATCTACACAAAATGCAACATTGAGGTTAACTTGTAGACAAATTGGGAGCAAAAGTCCTTAAGTAATAAATGTTTCTGCCAAATCAAAATTATTCTCAGAGGTAAAGAAAACTTGTTTCCAAAAATGACTGGCATTTATTGTCGGCGTATTTAGCCTATTATTAGAAGAATTAAGACCATTAGTGTTGCAACGAATAGATGAACAATCCTGTTATAATCCCTTTGAAATCTATTGATGATCAAAAACCACTAACACTGCAGATGTGCTAAAAGTTCCATTAAACAATACAACGAATGCAGTTTTGCAGAAGTTAGTAATTACAGTAGAACGACAATTTTCTGACAATCAAGTTTTACAATATGGACTGTTGAGACATATTTTCTGAGACTTGCGTTACCATTGAAAGACATTTTTTAATCCAAACTTTTATTCGACTCCACATTCAATTCTGGATACTTCGGAGTCGATAAATCCAAGAAAGAATAAAAGTTGTAAAAAAATAAAGATTTTATCGAAGGGTTTTCCCGAAACGAAACTACATAAATAATAGATATCTACGCACATTAAGCAATATAAATATCCTGGTACAGGAAACTACCCTCGTTATTGAGAAGAAGTGAGATAGATGTGTCTTAGGAAGATCCTATCAAATTACAAAGTGTCGTTGTAGAAATCCATGTCGACGAAAAAGAAATTAAGGGAATTAATCGCTAAGTGGACTTGACTGCTCCGACTATGCGAATTCTCCTAGGCGGAAGGTCTTTGTGAGTCTCCAAGTATAGCGTGGGAGGGAGGAAAGCCTTGAATACAAAACTGCACTATAGCTACCTTTTCTTGTGGGACAGCGTCTCATTTTGTGCAATGTTTAATGATATACTCCTATACATACTATATAAAGTGCTTATATAAGCTACTGTACATACATAAATCTCCTATAGCATATTCCAACTAAGCATGAGCAATTTTCTTTTTACTATGACTCAAACTGTCATATTCGTTTTCTCATTTCCTTTCGAAAACAGGAGCGTCGTTTAGAAAAGTTTTCGAAAAGTTTGTGTCTAAAGTATTTATAACGCATTAAAAATTCTTTTCTATTTTTCCTATTATTTTACGAACAGAAACTAAAAATTTTCTGTGGAAATCCCATGTCCGTGTCCAGAATTTGACATGCCGTGGTGACCAAATATTATATTTTTTGTGCATACGATCTCCAATTATGAATAGAAGTCTACATCCTCAGACAAATCCTATTTTAAAAATTAGAGGCGTGGAAAATATATTGATCTTTAAGAATTGACTGTCAAAATTTGAACAACTACAATAGTTGAGTCTTTTTTCAGGTCTCTATGTTAATAGTCGAAGCGTGACTGAAGGAAAGGGTAAAAATGGGTGGATTGAGATCTAGTGAAGAAAACAGGTTGGAGAGGAATTTTATGTAGAAGTATAGATGTATAAGTAGTAGGTAGTAGATGTCAACTCAGTCGACGAGACATTTAATTCTGTTGGAAAAATTCAAAGAACGGAGTGCAAAAAGCATTGAGTGAAAGTTGGTAGATATGGAAGGCAGTTAGAGAGTAGAAGTAGATATATCCTATATACGCATTACTATACAGAGAACTCTGTCGAATGAGTTTTTCTTTGGGAAAGTTTCATTTGAAAGACGTCTGGCCTTAGTTTCAGGTCCAAGAAAAAGGACTTTGCTCCATGTTCTTTTTAATGTTGTTGTTGGTGGGGTAGTTAGATAGGGTATATAGGTAAATAATATTATGAGGCTGTTGTATGGAGGCTTGACAAGTAGATGCTTGTTTATTCGGTGTATATAGCTGAGGGAGACACACACACTGACACACTCAACTGCTAGTCGAAAGTAACCTTAACCTCCATATACATAGCTGGATGGACTTGGCTCTATACGGATATCAGTATGCGCACGAGGAGGAGAGTGAAAGTAGAGAAAGTTGTTCGGGAACAGCAGTCTAGTGAAAACAAATTCCGTGGCAATGCTTCGGCGGCCGTCGTTGCCTCTCGCCCTGCTATATACTTAGGAGATAGTCTGGAGTACTCGGTCCACTCAATCCTCTAACCCTATAAGGGAACAGACGCATTGCGACATTAGAGAAAGTTTCCGTCCGCAAATCTTACTGCCTTTCTCCTGCCTTCCCTTCTCGGCCTGTGAGCGGAATAAAGAATAATAATATAAAGAGTCCACTCCTGTCCCTCACAGATACTCCTACTTACGTGATAACGAAACTTAACACACAGCACAATATCCCAGACATCCTTTAGACTCCACTTCATCCTTACTTACTTACATATAAGATTGCCTTACAACACCATGCCCTCCCTCCCCACTATTTATACCTACTACCTCGGAGTCACTGAACATCCATTTACATAATATTGCTCTGAGCATAAATAAATGGTCAGACTCTCACTCACTCTCTAAACACTACTTACTCCTTCTTCATTCAAAACAACATTTAACTTACATCTCAAGTCCTATATTAATACATACCAAGTAGTGTTACAGACCTATATGAAGTTATATAATCCTTCGGTATACAGTTAGCTAACTATACTTAAAACATCTGTTTCTTCTCCATAAATGAGCTCCAAAAGGTAACGTTGACAAAGATTTAAAGAAACAATAAAAATTGAAGAGGAACTTTACCTTGTACTATGTCAGATGGGAAGTTGTGTGACTAAGACATTAAATTAACAAGGACCATGATATTTATATTTGTTAAGTGGTCCAATTACAATAAAAGGACTAATTATGCATTGTGAACGCAATCTTCACCTTCATCGTCGTACTGTCTAAAGGATTTAATTGGGAAGTCAGTCTAAACTAAATAGAACCTTTCTCTGGCTGACATGTAAATGTATGGGACGGTGAAGAATAGTAAAATACATTCAGTATATCTGTGAACCTTATGGATCTACCTTATATAACCGTCTTAAGGGTAAATCGTATGTATAGTAAGGCAGCCTTACTAAGGCTAATAACATTAGACGGAATTATCGAAGCAGATCACATACATGGTACGAGAAGGCAGAGATGATGCAGATTTGAAAGGATTCATTTGACTCTAATGGAAATACAACTGTGCATCGACTAATCCAAAAATGAGAGAGAGAGAGAGCGGAAGGGAACACTCAGACCATGCAAACCAACTGCCCCCTTCTTGGCAGAACCGACCACGGAGCGGGAAGCAGGACATCCACCCACCCAGTGCACACCCATTTACTGAAAGACATTGAATGAACTCTTTCATTCAGCACGTGGCTCTCCTTTCTATCATTCTCTACGGACCTTCCATCTAATAATATACGTAGATAGTCCTATAATGTACTAGATCATGACTTTTTGGATTTCTCAAATATGCTTATTTAGCACAATCAATACGACCATTGAACTTGTTAAAACAAAGATGTCACATAAAATGTCATGATCAATGCGCCATTTTGCAGAATTTTATTCAGTTTATACAATGACGCATTTTCTATTCTGGCTCTATTCCATTCAGAAATTGTAGCTGCTTTTTTAGTACGATTTAAAGACTACCTAAATAATTATGATATACATTTTAATAATAATGAATATTATTTATAAGGAATCTAATTAAAAAGGGTGCCTTTGAATTTAAAAATATTGGATTAATCCATTTTTATTGAAATGATGTGACGAACGCTCCGACGTATTCTGTTTTAGAAAATAGTTTACACTTGGTACAAAAAATCAGTCTTTCTATGTAATAATGACTGGTTAATGCTAATAAGGCTAGCTCTACCCTTGTTATCAATTTATACTGATTTTCATATTTTTAGGAACATTCCCACTAGGGTGTACAATTCTCTTATGCTAATGGATATTTTGCTGGTACTGCTGTGCAATATGCATGGCTTGTTGTAATGCTACTCCTTCGAAAATTACATATACACACTTAATCTTTGATATCCTCATCCCTGGCTGCAAAAATATTAACCACCATATTTCAATATGAGACATTTCCTATACGCCAAGGAAATCAGCTTCCATTTTCAGAAATAAGGAGCTGACTTGTCCTTGTTGTATAAATCTGTAATTTCTAATCCCTGGAATGCTACATTTACTAAATTGGAACTACTTACCATCTTAATGATCCCATTTTCTAGTTTAGCCAGTATAAATGCTTACTTGTAGCAAGTTCATAAATTAATGCTACTAACATTGAAAAATATTTTCATGAAATATTTATAATTGGAGAAAGTAAGTTTTTACATGACATTTAGTATATACATAGATTTTATATATTTACTATTACATTGTATAAGCGCCACGAATTCCGTATAATTATGATTTGTAAAAATGTTATGAAGTTTGAAGAAAGGAAATCAGCGGAGGTATTCACTCGACCTTAAATTGTACATAAAATTCGAGGAGTGTGTTTAGTCGGGAGATTGGTGTTGGGGTGTGGAGCCAAACGTGCGTGGCCTTTGAAATGTCCAGATAAGAATAAAGCCAAATTTATTCCTTTTGAGAAACGATTCGTTCATTTTTATCGGAGAAAGGGAAGTGAAGCAGAATGACAGAAACATTCTTTTGCCTTGAATGGGAGAAACCTTATATCTCTTTATGTAATGCACGATACGAAGATCTCTCTTATCTGTTGCGACACAATGGCCAATCGAAGATCAACGAGTTTTTCCTTCACATAAATAATATTCTGCCTGGCAGCTATTTAGATTTCATCTCCCAATTGAAATAGTACTATTAATTATATCCCTATAATAAATAGAAGTAGGTAGACTACTATCCTCGACTCTCTTGTAACGTAAAAAGGTCTATGCCAAAAATAATTAATAATAACAATCGGTAGGTACCGTTATTAATTGTTGACTGAGCAAGGGGCTTTGCAATAAAATGTAGACAAACTTTCCGTTGTGTTTGAGTTAATGTCACACGAAGGAATATAAGAAAGTTATAAGTAGAACCTTTCTATGCGCCACAGAAAGCGTCCAAGTGTAGAAAATACTACCATACCAAAATACCTGGCAGGCTTAACAAATGGCATAAATGGTAAAAATCTGAAGGTTGATTAATTACATTAAATTAAAAACAATCATGAATAAAAATACACATACATGCTTACTAATTGTAGATGGACAAGTCTGGTTGAGTGGAAAAGTAATCGCCCTGTAATTCATTGTTCTGGGTTCGATTCCCAGTTATGTTTTTATTCATCCTTAATCTTTTGATGTTTTACGACCTTTAATACCTAGAATCGCTTCTTAGCTACATCTGTTAGCTATTTTGTATTGTTAGAGTGGAGTGAAGGAAGAATAGAGATTCAAAGAAGCAATCTGTTTGTGTATGTGTGTGTTCATTCCGCTCTGACAATTCTCATTTGGGATAAGACACGTACGTGCAGGTGGAGAAAAGGGGAAATCCAAGACTCTTTTCCCTACTGAATAATGGCAGGACAATAAATTCCACGTGAAAACATAGAAACTTTGAGGAGATGGCATAATAAAAATGAGATATCCTTCCTTTCATCTTATCTCTTCTACACATGTACAAAAGACGTTATCATATCCTTTATGTACTACCACCATTGTAAACCCATGGCCGTAAAAGCATTATTAAAGTCTGGAGGTCTATGACGCCGTAGGAACAAAACACTATCTAAGATTATTTATGTACTCTTATCTACAGGATTGGGATTCCTTGGCAGATTTTACGGTGGGGTGCTATACCTATAATGCCACAATAGAGACATTTTGATAACTATGTTGCCCTATCGTTAGCCTTGTGCATGTAAATAGGAGGGATATTTAAAGTCGGAGTAGAAAAGGGCATTAGCAGTGGCAGTAAACTACCCATGATAATCTTATGTCTCAAATCTCAACTTATTACGTCAGCAGTCTCAACCCTAAAGCAAGAGCGCGTAGGCAGAATGTACAAAGCGCTATACAAAGAAACAAAAACACACGACATTTCTCTCCTCCCATTCTCACTCACTCGGCAAGGAGAAAGATACTTTCTCTAAAGTACAGAACCCAACAATTTTTTACTTACATTGCAATATCTCTTTTGATTTATTGTGCTATTTTTGGTTTGGGTACAAGACGACGTTTTATAAATATAACTTGTATCTCAGCGTAATCGTCATTAAAATGGATGTCACATAAAATTTACGTTTCCTCCATGCTGCGTCTCTTCCCACTGAATATGCTAGTTACGAAAGCCAATCTATTTATGCATCTAACTCAATAGACTCAAAAAAGATTAAATCCAATTCCTTACCATGCACTCCTTCATTTTATTATGCTTTACCAATCTGGCCATTCATCTTTAACTTTACCTTTTAAAATAATGTTTGCAACAGTTGGCACTTGGGGCGTGACAAAGAGTGGGGTTTAGAGGTATACAAATATATTAGTTTACTTAACTAATTAGCAAGATGCCATTAAGTACCAGTAATGGTGTGTGCAATATGAAATGAGTACATTGCTCATCACATGAAAACCCCATCGACTTGGCACAGAGTCAACTACTCTACTCCTTAACTGATAATTATGACAAACTCGGCTTTTGGTTGCATGGTAAACTTGTCTTCGTTAAAGACAAACAGCACCGAAAGGGTTTTATGTAGTAGTAGCTACATGACTGACTTTTGTACATGATCGAAAGTGTATGCCAGAAGGAGATCTTGTTAAGGTTAAAAAGAACCATGTGTTTTCTTGTACATATAAATATGTAGGCCATTTAGTAACTTCCAACATGGTTCATCTTTCTAGGATTTCAGTTTACATTTTCGGGCAGACAAGTTTGTTTTAGAGTGAAAGCCAGTTTAATTGTTTCTAGAAATGCTCAAACCACTTTATGCAAAGCCTGCCTACAAATACTAAAGTAGACATGGCATAATTATTATTATCTTTTAGAATGTTGGAGAATACGGTTTCAAATATGATGGCCAAAAGGAAAAGAAAATCAAGGCACTCAAATGTTGGGTATAGGCAACAGTAACACTTAGCGTTGTAGGTATATAGGACGGAGAAAGCACACTTTCTTTTATAGTACATAGAGTATACCTGTGTGGATGGATTAGTGGTTAGGAGTGTCTGCGTGTATCTGTGTACATTAGGAGAATATCTTCATCTCACGCACCGCATCCAACATTTGCTGAGATTATTTTTGTTGGATGGGATTGAGACGAGGCAGGCGGACAAAGGAAGGTGCTCTCTCTATGCCAAGTAAACCGAAAGACTATTAATCCTTTTCGATGACGGAAACTGGGAGATCCGGAGAAGCTTTATGAATCGGTGACTTGACTCCCATTCTTCATAGTAGTAGTGTGTGTCTATATCCACCGTGTCCCATAAAAGATTGTATGCATGCATAAGGATATAACGTTGCAACTAGTAAGAACAGCCAGATGTGCACCGAAATATAGATTGAGAGATTCTCAAGTCAATACTCCAGACTTATTACTCACTCTCTCTCTCTCTCTCGATTGTTGTGCCGCCCTACGCAAAACACACATTTTCCCATTTCCTCCTCTGTCAGGTGATAGTTGATTGTGCATGGAGAAAAACAAATTTACTCTGTGTTTAACCTCCACCTCTGCGTCAAAGGCTAACCAACTTTCCCCAACTTTCACCAGAAGACAAAAATGTAATCGTATTTCCCTTGTAACACAAAGTTCCTTTATCATTCCCTCGGCTTATTCCATTCCCAATAGTCTTTAGCACAGGTTTATTTATTTGCGAATTATTGCTCTGATTTACATGCAGTGGTGCATAGACGCCCTATTTTTATTTGGCTTGATTTTCTTTGTATAGAGAATGCGAGAGAATGACAGGAGGGCACAAGGGTATAGAAATAAGTAGTGTGGAAAGAAGTCAGCTAAGACGGAATGCTATTTGCCTGTAAGACAGATGAGTCTCACTCAGGGAAAGCAACTTGGCAAATGACATCCAGTCGAGATTTGCAGTCATCAAAACCAAATCGAGAGAAGGAGCGGACACTAAATTTGATACAACTATAAATTCACCAAGGACAAAACTAAAATAAATCCTTTCGTTCCCTCACGGCATACCAAATAATTTCATTGGAGGTCGGTGGAAACATAAATAGCGGATGGAATTATTTGATATGACTTCAATATTATAAGAAACCTATAGGGGAAAGTGGTATCTGCGGAGTAAATAAATAAATAATGGAGGGTGTGTAGATAATGAGATGGAGCCAAGGATATAATAGGAAGTAAATAAATATAAATATAACATGGATGTATTTAGCCACCTAATATAGAGGAGAACAATAAAATTAAATAGACTAGTGAGATCAAAATTAAATTTTGGTCCTCTCAGACACTCTCTTTTCTCGCCAAGTTAATCGAAGGAAAAGCAGTAACGATAAGACATGAACGGGTTGCTGTGAAAAGCTTCTCGGGCAATTGGGAACGGCGAGAGAGGATTCGGAGTGCAAATGAAGTCACGCGGGACACAAATGACGCTTCGCTTCATTTACCACTGAAAGATATTCTGTTTTTTGAGGTTCTTATGCATCCCTTATTTGTCCTTGGCTCCATTCAAATACTTTATATTGTTTCAAGGATAGGAAATTCTATTTTCAAACACAAGCTCTCCATTTACACTTCTCTTGTTATTTACGCTCCGGTTATTTAGTACTTATGCATATGTGCAGATACACATCGTAAAGCTTATTTTATACCGATAGTCATAAAGCTTTAGGATTGTGAGAGAGAATCGCTAGGTGGACACAGTGGCGTGATTCTGAAAACTTTCTCTGGCACTTTCACCAAATGATTTTGGCCATGTTTCCATTTCTCCAGAATCCCATGACATCCTTATAACATTGAAATACGTTTCCCGATGCACCTACCATATTAGGAAATGAATAAATGCGAAGTCAAAGGGACAATTCAAATGAAATTCCTCGGCTCACTTACTCGTGCTAAAGAAAAAACGGCTGACAAAATGATTTAGAGTGTCTCTTGCATACTCCTCCTTTATACATACTATAAAAGTGTTATGTATAGTATTATTATCTTTACTTTTCTCTCTGACTTGTATTAGAGAGACTGGAGGGAGAAGGTAAAGAAGGAGTATTGATAAAGACAGATGGAGGCAATCCAAGCATCACAGCCGTCCTTCCTGTTTCCGGCCGATTAATCGTCCAGAGTGAAAGATTCCCTTCTGTACATCTCTATTTCTTTCCCTTTTAGTAAAAGCCAGTACGGAACTCTTTAAATGAATTACCCACTGAGGACAATCAAATTTTCATGCACAGACTATCTATTTAATTCAACTGCATGAAATTCATTCATAATTGACTCTGCAGAAATTGATTGTTTTAGCTCTCCAATTAAAAATATAGAGCAGTAGGGAAAGAGTTTAATCTCTCGTGTTTGTTTGCAGGGCTTGAATAGAGAGAGAGATCACATGTAGGAGGTGATTTCTGTGAACTAGGGCAGGAACCACAATGAAATGACTCTGGGTGGATGGGATGATAATGCGTAACATGGATAAATTAAATATTAGCTCTGTGCATGGGGCACCTTTGTGAATACATTACAACAATCCCTATAGACACTATATTCAATATACTAGACTAATATTATTTGCTCCAGGATACATCCACAAGAGCTCATCCTTTCAAAGCGACACACTTTTAATGCGTCGGTTTCCAACGTTGTCCATGCTCTAAAGCCTAGACGTCTCCCAAACTCTGACAATGTGGTTTTTTGGGAAATCAATCTGGGGAAACGAACGCTATATAGTCTAAAGTAGTGGTAAATATATATATCTAGTAATGCATCATAATATTCTTCAACCTAGATATTCATACACTTTGTATATAGTGGTACATGTGTATTAAGTCAAGAGCGAGATCGTTGCTAAGCCCGTATCACCAAAGATAGCTGCGGAATGCTACGGAATAGAACGTTCAACATTTGTTTTTTTGTGTTAGCCTACATATATTTCAGATGCATAGTATTTTAGATAGATTTATATAGTTAGGCTACAAAGTAGTAGTAGCTATATGAATGTATATAAACAGGGTGCATTTTGAAGGATGAGGAGATGCCTTTCAACAGTTTGATCGATAGGGAAAGCGTGGAGAAAGTAAAGGACGCTCTTTTCTCCTACTTTCTCCTCACAACTCTGTCGTTTGCTTACAGGTCTCCCTCTAACAACCTCCGTCTTTCCTCTTCATTCAATACTGCTACTCAAATACAATGTCTACTTAAACCCCATTATACTTAAACACTACACACAAATCTACTTTCACCAAATATCTCCTTTTATTCACAGCTTCAACGAACCCACCACTCAAAACCCTATATTTAATATATTACTCTATACTTTCTCTATAAAGAAATGTAATATAATATCTACTTTTTTACTCTTTCAACTTGTTCGTCCATATATGAAGTGAAACATGAATATGGTTACTACAAACATTACCCACACACAATTTTCTGCTTTGCTTACTTCTACCTTTTGAAATTTGAGTTAACATCACAAAATAACTTTATGCATAGTATTAGCGTTTTTGTGTCATGAACTGTAGTGTAATACCTATTTCCAGGAACTGAAAATGTCGCAGGTAACAATTTCATTTTTTAATTTGAAAATGATGCTGCCTTTAGCTAACTTTTAATAACTTAGTCACTAATTCAAAAGTATCAGTTACTGTGTAAATAAGTACTGTACATGATTTATTTATAATTGGGACTTTGTGTTTCTCTTTTGAATGACTTTTCTTTAAACTTTTTGCAATATTAAGAACTATCATGTTGATTTACACATTTTATGTCCTATTTTAATCAATTATACCTCCATTAAGAGTATTGACTACAAAAATGAGTGGATGTACTCGAGGGTTCTGTTATAGCTTGCTATTGGTTTGGATCTATCCACCTTTAAATATAGAAGAATGAATGGGAGTATCTTATTAATCCTTCGAGACCGTTACCTTTCCTGTGCCCATGATTTTTGTTAATCCAGCTGCGTATAAGAGAAAGAGGGAAAAGGATAGCGATGAAAGTATAGAGAAAGTTTTGTGAAAGTCGGGGCTGGATAGGGAAATATTGTTGACTGGGAGAGGTAGGGAAGCAGATGGAGAAAGTTGAAAATAATAAGAGAGCACTGGAGGTGAAATGAGGAGAGTTGACTTGACTTACTTTCCCTTTTCTTCTTGCTAACCTCAGCCAACATAAGCCCATCATCATCATATTGATATTATAAAAGCATCGGGATTTCGCTGATCGATATCTTTCTTTTTTTGTCTGGCTTTTCTTTCCTGATCTCTGGAGTCGAGCTGGAATCAAGAAGACTACATAGGAAAACACAAACCATCTATAGGAAAAGACAGACGGATTTTCTGTACATATTTTCTTGTCGTCCTGATCTGTCGTTTCGTTAGCTGTACATATTTTATTTCCCCCAGGCTACTTTCTCCGCCAATAAGGTTTCTCTCAACCAGATACACATCTCCTATAGTACATATCTCCACCAAATACATATGTTACAACCAATCCACGAGTATCATGAACCATCTAAGCTAAGTACTCCATGAAATATTTTCAAGAGCGCTTCACTTTAGCCTCTGTACTTGTTTCCTAGTATAGTGACAGCCACTTACCCAGTATACTCAATGATTATAGTGATAGTGCACAGAAAGATGAAAGGAGATCTTTCTGTGAAAACTCTCAATTTCAATTGCCCTGATTGAAAATACCTGATAAACTGGATGGAGAAGAAAACGGGAATTGCCCCTATCCTCCCATTGTCAACATACTGCATCTTCAACCCAGTCTGCCTCTCAACAATAACCAAGCAAATAGATAGAGTCATAAATGCTGGAGTGCACACATCCACACACACACAATACAAGATTACACCAAGTGCACTTCTCATTTATGTATATTCAGAAGAAGGAAACAGTACTCACCATTGTTTACACGCTATGCCAGAAGTAAACAGATACGTGTATTGTAACATTAAACTGCAACTGAAGGAAAATTCGGAATCTTAGTTTGAGTGTGTAGTTGTGAGAGTCAAGAGATGTCATTGAGGAGAACATGTATGTAAGGTGAAATGTAGGAGCAGGCTACTTAAGTCTGGGTGCAAGAGGAGAAAGTGCTTATTTATTGTTAGTAGTCGGGTGTACATTGTCGAGAGTAGAATTGAATGTTCTGTAATAAGGAGGAGCAGAGTAGGTTATTATATTTATTTTGTTGGCGAGGAGCAGATGCTCACCTCCTTTCCTTCACTTTCACCAACGACGACGACCTCTTCTACTTGACAAAACTTAGTCCAACATAAAAGTTTTAGGAGCCTCGTAAAGGTGTTTAAGCAACTGAGCGACTGCGAGAGAATAATCATCCGTCTCCCGAAATTCCTTCTCTCTATACCTAAATACTACTACGTACACTCTCTTTATATATCTAAACTTATATTATATCTACTATATGATCTGCCTTGTTGTCTACTATAGAAGTCCTTGGCTACCCCACTTCATTTTATGTGGTGTAGTACTAATACTATAATATAATAATAACTATATATGTTTAGTATATTAGGGTATTTGTTTGTATATGGCAGAGGCTGGTCTGAAATGGAGTCCTGAAAAAGAGATTAATTTTGAAAGTGTTCTGGTAGACAGGGTAATTTGCAAAATATGAGAGACAAGATCGACGAGCTATTTATTTAGCAACACAATAGGATTGTAGAGAGAGTGTATGTAGGCAGCAGATGTAAAAAGGTTCAGAATTTGTTTGCAGGTTCCCACCTGCTGGCACTCCTTTTTTGTTGTTAGTTACAGTTCGGAGGGGGAAAGTTGTTAAACAGTAGTGTAATAATAAATAATGCGAGAGAGGGACATCAAAAGGAATTAGAGACATTGTGTATGTAGTAGAGAGAGAAAGGCGTTTGTCAGTCAGAGAGAAAGGGCCTTCAAGGTCCTACCCAACGAAAACGACGACTGCAAAATGGCTCAAAAATGGGCATTGCTCATGGCAAATGGTACATAGGGGATCAATTGTTTCCTTCCTTCACTCTTTCTCTCTCTCATAGAGAAAGCACACTTTCTCCAATCAGACCTTTGCACCCCCCGCTTTCCCCCATCCGTCCATCCTCAACAAATATAACAAAACTTTATTTGAAAGTCTACTTGAAAAATATTTTACTCGTAATAAGAGAAAGCATTCCCGTAAACTCATTTGTAAATTGACTTTCTCCAGCACTGGATCAAATCTCCTTTTATGATCTCCATAAATACCATAGTCTCAATAGACTGCAGTCACCACAGCAGACAACTATCTCCTCTCATCTGCTATAGACGCTCAGTAAAACATGTGCTAGCCTATTATAGTAGTAGCACTTACACAACTCCAAACACAATGATAAATAAATTTGTTTGTCGTGCCATCCATCTCGACAGACAGCTTACGCTTGTGAGGCATCAAAGTCGATAGTACAAATGTGCATATACTATTATTTCCTTTCCTATACCAATACACGTTAATTACAGATTCTTATGCTTATAGAAGATTCCTGATAACTATTAATTTAGATGCGTAGTCAGATCTTTCTTCCTCTTCAACTGCAAAACTCATCCTTGATTCTATTTTCTTTACAATCGTCAAGTTGGAGAAAACTTTCGAATCGCACTTTGTTAACGAGGTTCATCTTCATTTATATCTTCATTTTTAGATCTTGTTAGCTAAGGCTTGTTCCGTCCGATGCAAATCAAATCACTCTAACTTATAATACTAAGTAGGGCATCATACATACAAGGACAACCGCACTTGTCAGTTGCAGTAACGATCTCTATATGTCACAGTTAGCTGGCACCTTTTGTAGTTGGTAGATTAGGTGTGTTAGTAATTTTTAAATAATAAACAATGACTACTGCTAGTGAGTGTTAGATAATTTTGAAGCTTAAGTAAATAAAGAATAGATGCAAAGTCCACTTACCACATCAATAATTTGCATCAATGTTAAGCCAAAACTGAGCTGAAGTGGATCCGACTCTTTCTCCACCGGCCGCTCCAATGTATTGTACTTGTCGAGTAACTGATGCAGCAGACGCTTTTCGTTTTGTCCTTGTAACGAACCTGGAAATCAATCAAATTACTCAAATTAAACTCAAATATTTACCACAGTACAAGTTAACAATATCACTACAGAATAAGGAATCCACAAAAACAAAGCAACCAACGAGTATGGAATTTTAGCAATATTGGTCAACTCAATCTCGTTACAAACTCACAAAGTCGCAAATTTTGAGCTTAAGTACGCCATTTAAGTTATCTAAAATCTGATAGGTCGGAAAAGCAGCGCTGGGATTTGAAAATGTTCTCATTTTGTCGTAAAAGTCGGCAATAGGACGCCAATTGAATGGTTTGCGAGAAGTGGTCTGAGTTGGGTTAATATTTATATAAATAAATGAGGTTATAAATGGAAGAAAGGGGGAGGAGTCAGCGGCCCCTTTGAAAAGATCCAGAAAGAGGTGCAGTTGATTAGATTAGAGACGAGACAAAGGACTAATTCGGTAGTGTGGGAATTGACGGAGTTTTCTTGGAATGATTCTGTTGTCGGAGCCAAGTCACTCCCCGACGGAGAAAGGGAAATTCATTTCTGTCGTCAGCAGTGAAAGAGAAGCTAATAAAGAAAACAGAAATCCAAACTGGCTGACTGAACAAGATTGTCAACTATACAACTCTATACTCTTTTATCAGTGTTTATAAATCCAAATTCTAAGCCTGCGAAATTAATTAGCTTGTAGCCATTGATATCCTTTTACACTCAACACAGTAGACGCGAGAATAATAAAACATCTCAAACTGCCAAATGGAATACGAAAGATTCAATTCAATACATATACCTCCCTCAATGCCTTCTTATCAGTTACCATCAGATAACTAGTCACTTGTCTTTTAATATCTTATATGTAAGATTACGCAATTCTTTCAGGGTTCGAATTCATAGACAAAGATTTGGGCTGGCTATAAAATATACAGTTTTTGGGGGCATTTCGCAAAAACCCTGGTTGATATGATTTTCTGTAATTTAAAATTTATATTTAAAAAGTCGTCAATAATTTAAATTAAAATAAACATATCACATTTTTATTTCTTATTATGGAAATATCGTTCAACCACAAGAACTGCTAAATGCATCCCTTAGAAGTAGACTAATATCATTATTTGCATTATGTGTGTTTCAAAATAAGCTTCAATTTATAAATTGGCGGAGAAGAGAAATTGCATTTCAGCCACCATATCTAAGCATTTAGAACACCAGAATATTTTTATAGTTAGAGATTGTGTATGTTTATCACTGACACACTTTATTTATTTATTACGAAGCAGATGTACGGATAATTGTACCCATCTGGAGAGTTTTTATTGTTTTATTATATGGATGTGGGAGAGCCTATTATAGGATTATGATGGATATCCTTTTCTGAAATGTTTTACGGAAGATTGGGTTAAACATTTCGCTGAAAAAACATATCTGTCAATGTGATGCAAGGGATTGGAAGTGCTGATGCACATAAATATATTTGATCAATCGGAAGTACCTCCGCTCAACTCGCACACACTGCATTCTGCTTGGATGGACAAAAACGCCGTTATATTGCATCGCAGTGTACACGAGTGCAATAAAATGCTTGCACAAAGTTTTGTTTTTCTGGTATTTCTGCTTATCGTTGCCCAATCACGTCAGTCTTCTCCATAAACGAGCATTAAAAAGGGGAGTCGTAAAAATGTTGATATTGACTGATTCGACATAATACTAAGTTGACAGCACTATTGAATATATACATGCTAACAAGTAGCAGACTCACCTATATATACACACAAAAAATATTTACGTGGAACTACCAGACAGTCGACAGTCCTATATATCTACCTACATTATATGCACCAACAAAAAAGGAATGAATACGAAATCCGAAGATCTTTATGCTCTCTGACTCCAATCTTCTAAACATCATTCACTAACTCGGCTAAATGGGGCTCTATCTTAGGTCACCACGTCACTCGTTTCTACATAATTATATCCAACTCTAACCCAGAAATAGAAAATAAGGTGTCTCAAGTGTCGTATGTTCAGGAAATACAAGTGAATGCAGAATATGAATAATGGCGTATTTTGAAGATAAGAATGAGAAACGTGTATCAAAGTCCACCTCACTCTATTCAGTCCTGTCTTCCAGCTCTTACATAAATCTATACAATAGAGGTAATAAAGGATAGAGAAGACATCCAGCACATAATTTTATTGTTTGATTCGTGAGACACCTTGTTTTATCCTTGAAGAAAATAACCGCGAGGTTAAGGTATAGCCCCGAGACGCGGGAATATGAATATTTGTGATGCTTAGGCATAGCAGATATTTATATTCCCGCGTCTCGGGGCCCTACTTTGCAACCGACCAATGAATATAAAATGCCTTCAAGGATAAATAAAGGTACATGATGGAAAAGCTTATAACACAGGCAGATAGGGCATGTCCTTTCTATGTTATATAGTATATATAGTATTAGTAATTCTATTATCTATACTGCCTATAACCGCCATTATTGACCATGACAAGAAATTTTACGAATTTTAATAGTACTAATTTTGTATACACAAATAAATTCAATTTCGTCTATTGAAATGCCAATTTTAGCCTTTTTGGTTGGAGTCTATGACTCATCTATCCTCGGTCCTGAATTATTTAATTTCAATTTCGAGTGGTTCCCCCCTACCTTGTGAAAATAGTAATAATACAAAAAGGTTGCTATTTTTCTTTTCCGTAAAAAAGCAATTCTGGTGAGTGTATCGTCGGTGGTTAGTTCGGGAGTGTCCATAAATGCGTCCTTTGATTTTTGACAATCTGACATTGTCTCTTATTTTTTGTCTATGTGTGGAAGAGGTAGAGATTAGAGACTATTCAGACTATAGATATCAGTAGTACGGCAACAATGATTATGCGTTTGTCCATATGAGTGGTCTGTTTATATATACGATGTCCCAGGGCAGGAAAGGATCCGGTAGTGTATGGAGAAAGTGGGTATAGAAGGTGGAAGCGAAAGTCGAAAGAAAATCAAGAAATTTTTATGCTCCCCATAGAGCACATAAATCGAATAGTTACGACGGCGGAAAAAGTCAAAAACAAAAAAATGTGTCGTGCTTGTTTTTGGCTCTACTGGTTTCCTTCTTCGTCTCTCGAACCTCTTCCACCATTCGATTTTCATTTATGCACTTATTATTCTACTACAGACAGCATAGCAACACAGGCTAGCTCTATATTACAGTGTGTATTCAAAATCCGTGTCTTTTAAAACACTTGGTGTGTATTGAAGTCCAAGTTATTCAAATACATTGCAAATTGTCAAATTAAATGTGATTGGACAAAATTAGTTCCCAATATTCGTATATTATCCATTAGGCAATGAGATATCTATTACACAATGAGATATTTATTATTTAAGCCACAGAATATAATTAATACTATTTTAACATTATTAAATGCCGTTTATAATTTTTTGTGAGAACTCGTATCATCCAACCGTATTTAACAATTTGACAATCTGGTTATGTATTTGAAAAACATGGGTTTCAATGCACACACGTTTATTTAAAAGCACACCGATTTTGAATACACACTGTAACAGAATAGAAGCATGTAAAAGAGATTCCTAACTCATATGCTTATATAAGTGGGCGTCTACATGGTCTCACAGACTACCGAGTATGGAGTATCAGCAAAAACAAAAAAGTCGAGTTGTTTGTTGGTTGTTTGCTCCAAGCACTACTATAGTGGGGAATTCGTGTTATGCACATAATATTCAGTAGTATGTAATAGCAAGTAATAAAAAGTCTCTTCTCTGCTGAATATACACGTTTCTTTGATTCCATGTTCTACAGTGTCTCAGCAAGGTCACCATACACAGCCCATCCTATTGTCTCAGCGTTTTATAAAACTTTCACCGACCTTTCACCATTATTTTAACCAACGCGTAAGCCCATTCGGTAAAGTGAAAATTGAGAGTTAGCGTAAGGAAGGAGAAAGTGGTACATGTATGTGACTTTCTCTCACTCCCCTACACTGCATATCACATAGATAGATATAGATGTAATTAGCACATACCTAGGCATATAACATACATATTATGGATGTTGAACAAAGTCAGTTTAGGTTGATTGACTGCAGCCTTTGAATGCTTTCAATTTCCAACACGTAACAACACAACAAACTCCATCTTATTCTCCCTTTGACTTCCGCTCTTATTCTTTGTCACTCTATGCAGAAACACATGCAGAAGTGTCTATTTCATTTCCTACCGATTATTTTCCATTACCGTTCTTGGTTTACTTATTTACTTTACTAAAATCAAATCTAATTACATTCTAAGTAATTCAAGCTCATAGATTCTTTATTATTATTAGTTTAAAAAATGTTTTTCTACTGAATAGCAATGAAAATAATCTTTATATTGATTATTTAACATTCTGTGAGTAAATTACATCGTCTGACGGTGAATTACTATATTATATCGTCTAGTAGCAAATATTATTCAAACCAGACGTGCTTTTAAATGGGGAAAGTCGGGGTTTTGAATTTTAGCGTTGTGGTGGAGTAAGAAAGGTCGGGATTGAATGTCGGGAGGTTGGAGATGTATGGAGAGAATGAAGAGGTGAGCATGAATATTACAGAGCATACCATAAAGCGATTTGTAGGAAGGAGAAAGTCGTGGGTGAGCGGGTGAAAGGCAATTTTAGGTTGTGTGGATTTTTATGGAAGCGTAGAGAGTTCACCTGAAGTCCTATGCGTAGGGTCTGATGTATGGGCCTTCTGAAGTATTTAGGCAAATTGACTCCACCGCCAGGTAATGTCATTTCCTGATTTCCCCTTATCCAGGCTTTGATTTTATTGCAGCTGCATAGTTTCTATTAACACATTTCACGGTGGCTCCCATTAGTTAGTCATCCGTATCATTTCAATGCTTTCACTTTCTAACAACATTGTCAAGACATAACTAATGGGTAGTTGGGAGAGTTTCTCGGAAGTTGACGAGGACCTCCTGGTTCTAGAGGTTTTCTCCATTATTTTAGCTTAGGTTTAATATCATATTTCACTACATCAGGAAAAGCCATAAAAACCTAATCGGATCTCGTCTATATAACTTTTAAATCGGAGGGAAGCCAGGTAAGGAAATGTTATTTTCCCAGTCATTTATATCCGCCGTAGTATATTTATTCGTAACACTGAATCTCCTTAAGACTAACTATGAAAATAAACTAAAAAGTCGGGTCAGTCAGGCAGGAAACTTTCCTTTCACCATATTTTTCACTCTTGCATATAAATAGCTACCTAGCCTTTTCTTTTGACCTGAGAGCGTCGAATTCCTTCCCAGACTTGTGTAGGTACATATATTAATGTGTGGTATATAGCGATAGGAATGAATGAGCATGAACTGTGGACGGGGAAAGTAAACATGGCTAAATGAAACCTCAGTGGTAATCTAATGCAACTTTTCTCCATCCCAAAGCAACTATATTCCATTCCATCTCCATATTTTTCCTAGTCTGACATAATCGTCGGAAAACTTGTTTCTGGTGAATTACTAGTGTGCATGGCAGGAGCCAGTTGGGAAAATGAAGAGAAAGCTTTTTTTCCTTCCCAAAAATCCGCTTCCCTCACACTTTCTCATTTTCTCTGGCTCCATGCTATGCAAAACATGTCTACAAATTAGTTTTTTGTCGGTAAAGCCTCTTCATGCAACTCTCTTCATCATGCCTCGCTATACCGTCGACTCTTGTTATGCTCAAACATAAAAGAGAAAGCAAAACAGCAACATCAGTTGACTTATTCTTTTGCTGCATTATTAAATTGCCCGTGTGTTGCGTTCCGATGCAAATTCACCTACATAATACCTAAATACCTTACTACTACTATACAGACTGCATTTAAGTACATGCTGCATTTAAAAAGGAAGCACATTTAACGAACACAGAGCACGTGCATACAATCCAGATAATAAAGTGAAATTGAAGAGTGTGATGAAAGTTGGGATTCTATAGTTATATCCCCCATTTACTATTTATCCCATAGAGTCACTAGTACACTTGTATATAGTTATATACCCATTTATTTAGTATTATTATTATAAATGTATATGTATGAATTGGAAGTTTAGAATTTAAATCAGCTTAAATGGAATAGTAATGTGTCATGTATTTCGGGGTAATTGAGTTTTGTAAGGAGAGAGTGCCATAAAGTGTAGTGAAATAGAGATAAATGTCAGTGTGTGTATTTGGCGGAGGTGGAAGGAGAGATAACAATGCAGTAGGTAAGTGTGACATTCCTTTGAATACATAACTGCCACTTTATGGTTTGCATGAGAATAAATTCCTTGTTTTGTGTAGCTTAAGGTGAGGGAAAGTGCCACGGGGTGTACATCAGGGACTCGCTCCTTTTATGACTTCTCATCTCCAATTGCACCAGACGACAAACTTTTTTGACACTCCCTGCTCTACTCTCAACACATTCCATAAACACTTTCCACCAACCCATCCTACACATAAAAACCAAACATTTACATTTATACTTTCACATCAAACTCTCGTAACACAATCAAACACAAATAATTGTGAGGTGTTGCGCCACATTTAAGCTCCTCCTCCACCCTTCTACACCTAACTGCACACCTTCATGTAAATATTATTCATTAAATTGTTTGACAAAGTACATTTTGCATCCAAAAAATTGCTTCTGCACTTTTTATACTAGATGTAGGGATAAACTATGCATATATTTTATGAAAAAACTGTTAGTACACCTATTTGGTGCATCTAAAAATTAAGGAGCGATAAAAATGAGATAAATTGTAAACTCAATGTTAATGGAGGAATTAAATTGTCACTTATTTACGTAAGTAAATGGTTAAAATACAGTTAAATTGTTAAAGATGAGCAAAATCTGTCCGCCTTTTTGTACCTGCAGTAGTAAAAGTGCTAACTTTCATTTAATAAAGATAGGATACAAATGGAGTACATCACCCAGTTAAACCCATGTGGAAAGATACTATGGAGTGAATGTTTTGGGGGACTGGATGCAATTGGAAGCGACCTACTCCACTATTTATTACTTGAATTGTATAGAAAATAGTGTGGCGTAAATAAAGATAGTGGAAGTGATTTAATGAAAGAGATATAAGAAGACTAATGATGACTGGGAATAGTTCACCCGAAACTACGATCACCATTACAGCATCGTCTGTGGCAGACAACCAGATACGAATGTCAACGGGTTATAGTCCCATCCCCACCAGCGTCTTTCCCTGCCAAGACTTTAACTACTACTTATGTGTATTCTTTCTCTACTGCATTTATCTTACAGACTGTATTCAAACTCGGTACGTTAAAACTCACCATTTTCGAATGCTTACCAAATTCTCAATATTTGTTAAACATGGTTTGATGAAACAAGTTCCCGGTAGAATTAATTGTGCAGAATCCTATAGGAATATTTTTCGTATTGTTAAGTATAGCTTATTAATCAATATAAATTTCAAGCATTTTCCAAGGTATTCATTTACTTATAAGGTTAATCCCTAAATCATGTCAGATATACAACTATAAATAGAATGTTTTGTCAACCAAAAATTATTCCGCTGTGTAAAATCAAAATAGCATAATAATTTCATATTTCGTGGACCTTTCAACAATTTATGGTAGTAAATGTACTTGCAACTATTTTTTATTAACGTTTGCGTTTTAAATTCTGTCGAGAACTGGCTTAACCAACCATGCTTATCAAATGTTGACAATTTGGAATACATTAAGTCGTGAGTTTGCATGCATACCGTATCACAATCGCTCTTTCTTTTGATTGCAATAGTCTTTTCTATATAGTAGGAAACTGTCCATGTGAATATGTAAGTGTATGAGTATATTATGCAGTCAAATGGGATTCCAAACGTATTAATCGAACCACTTGCAAACATGAAAAATAAATACATGCGTCCAATGTAAACGATCCAACTGAAGAGAGACGGAGGGAAGTCTTTAAATTTTTCTTTAAACAAATGCAAGTTAGAGACATACGTCTATCTTTCTAATATAAGTTAGTTTGAGCAGAGCAGACTGGGGAAGGAGCAGCACATAAGATTCGCTCGAGTAGTTCGTCCGCCCCAGAAAATGGAATTGCATTGAGTGAGTGAGCAGATATTGGAATGCAAAGTGGACGATCCCGCATCCATCTCTCTCCAGTCATACTTTTGAACACAGCATAGATATCCTACGTATGTGCAAACAACGTGGCAAAGCCTACATGACTTACGCATGTGTTACAGTGTGTATTAAAAATCGGTGTATTCAAGCTCATGATTTCCTACATGCCAAATTGCCAAAGATTGTTAAATTTAGTTGGATGAGAGAAGTTTTCTGTAGAATTTAACCTGCAGAGTATTTTTTATAAGATTCTGCAGATTGAATTCTATTGGGAACAGGTTTCACTGCGCTACTAAATAAATTTTGATAATTGAAAATGTTTTAATGCAGAGTAGTTTGTTGGATACATTGTACAGAAATAGGATATATAGTGGTGGAACTCTCTGTGGTGATGACTAATCTAGCTGAAGGCAGCTAGAGTCCCAACGACTAACCCCAGAGCAATTTCTTTGGAATGTACTGCTATTATCTACGATATATTATGTCATCGCCTGTATCTTTGGCCATTGACTCCTATTTTCTAAATTCGCTCTGTCTGTCCACTTTTATGCACGGTCTGAATTCAATTATTAACGGAAAGCACTCGAGTGGACTTTCTTTAGTCAGCAGAGCTGAATGTACTCGTCTAGTGTATACGAGTCGAAAGTGCCAATAATACAAGAGTGTAAGACATCAGTAAGCATTTGTTTCTGGAGAAAGCAAATGAATGAATGAAATAGTAGGAACTACATTAGAAAGTTGGCTCAGCGTAAATTAAACGAGTGCAGAGGAGAGTCCCCTTAGTCTCATTGGAACATGCAAAATGCATAGAGTCCCTCCATTCGCCGTGCATTTTATTTTCTCTGCTTTCACCACAGCAATTGCTCCTGCCTTGCCCACGCGTCCAACTTTCTCCGTCAATCCAAGTCAGCCAGCCTCCGGTCATTTCAAATGCTGTCAGAGCCGAGTCCAGAGTTTACAATTCCTCCGAGAGGATCTAAACTCATTTTCCTGAATTTAAAACTTACGTGAGGTCAAATAAAACTTGTTATTGTAAGCCCGAGGTGAATTATTGATTCCTTTCACCAACAGAATAAATATTGATTCCACTTTAACGACCGCACTCATTAAAATATAGAACCCTTATACATATCTATCCACATGCCCTTTAAACACATGTAACTACAAAAATATGAAAATAGAGGGGAAAGCGAGATCCATACAGCCTTTGCGTGAGTAAAAGAATCCGACGGCCTAAGTAGCAGCCCAATTCAACATGATGTACCTTATTACCAAAGTAGTCGCATGAAAAAGCTCATTCAACTCCACTGTATTTACTTCCCAACGGAACTCACTTAGTTAGATTGTCTGCTTTGTTTATTTTATCGGCAGCTACTAAATACGATTATACCATAGTAAAACAATACCTGCACCCAGCAACTGCGACTCTCTCTCTCTAACTTCATTACAGCATCCTTTTTCTCTTAACTTCTCTAAATTTATGATTTTGTTCCTTAATTACGACTAGTCTCTATTGTTACAGATCCAATTTCAAATAATCTTAATGGAAAATCCCTTACACTTCATTTAAACCCGTCTTTGTATCTCTACTTCCACTAACATCTTTATTTACCAAATTGAATAAATTCTAAGCAGGGCTAAACAATTGGAATTTGTGTTTGACACACTCAAGAGTTATAAACACTTGTTTCAAACGACCACCGTTACAAATAAACAATTTAATTCCTCCAATAATATAATAGCATCTCATGGCATCTATTTTATGCATTTTAAAAGTTATTTTGATAAACCTTTAATGCATAATATTAATAGAACCTTTAAAATAAAGTCAGTGAACTAATAAAGTCAATTATATTTTATAAATGCTACGTAAATGTAAAAGTACAATTACTAAATGGATTTAACTAGATATGATTTAGTTTGAGTAACGGATATGTTTGTGGAGTAAATAAATTGATATAATATGGATGACTTTGTATGTAAGGGATTTTTGTGCAGGAGAGCGTGAGGTAATCAATTATCTACAAGAGCTGGATGGACCTTTTCCGTGCGCACCCAGTATTCTTGTGAAGCGATGCACACCTGCATAATATTTAGAATTTCCACGGCGCATGTAAATGAAGAGACGGGGAAATTGAAACTGAAATAAGTAGATCTGTTCGGGTTGTTAGGTTGGTGACGACCGACCTGGCTCCGTCCCACTTCACGGATTTTTGTATTGCATCTATATACTCTGCTCTCGCATTACTCGAATCATAATATCTCCTGTTAGTTAGCACCTGACATGTTTACGTTTGCACACCATCATATTACGACCGAAGGAAATATGGAAGGATTACGCGGCACCCGAGAAAGGATGCCAAACTTTCTCCGCCTAGCACTAAATGTCTTCCCTTCTCCTTGAAATTTTGACAACAGTCTGACATAATATTTTTCTAGATTCCAGTTAACATCACATTTCGTCCTTCCACCCGATATACTTCAAGACGTGAGATTCTCTTTCATTTCTCCTCTACACTCTCAAAATATCTCACTATACACTTTCACTTGTGCACTAACTTTGCGGATAAAACGTATTCGATTAAAAATTCTCAATTTTCCAACCGCAATTTTTGTAGAATTATGTAATTACCCGTCTAAGTATGGTTCAGATAACATATATATTATGGTATAGTGCCTATAGCCATTATATTTCATGGCGAGTGTGACTGGTTGTCATTTAAGTGACAAGTCTACCATAACAATACATGAAGAGCAATTGGTATTTTCATGCGGAGCGCATTTTGGGGGAGACAATGGCAATAGACACTTCATCTTTCTGTGTGGCTGAGCAGAAAGAGGGAAGGAAGGCACGTAGATGGAGTGCACTGGGATTTAATGGCTCTTGCCCATCGAAGACACATGTCCAGCTAGAACTACATCTTGTCAATAAGCTCCCTATTAGTATATCAAATCATATCATGTTCCATTCCTGTCTCTTACAATTCCTACACCGTCCCCAACTGAAAAGAAATCCACCGCATCAAAACCCCTACACATTAATACTCCTCTTCTTCAATTTCCGTCGGAATAAGGTGTCCGTCCGGCTTCTCATGACAATTTTCGGTAATAGGGAGAATGCCATTCAATCAAAAACTCCATTGATTCTATTCTGAGTGTCTCCACCCTGTAACAGACTTTTTGCGTTGCATGTAATACGCTAAAATTACAGAAAATTTCAATTCGACTCCTAATGCCCATAAGTAGTTAAAAATTACAATACCACAATTAAAACTAAAGTTTATAAAATATACCATATTAATAATAATAATGCGTATTCATTGTGACCATTTTCTGAATTCTTATAAATTAATGATGACACACCGCTGTAAAAATTTAAACTCAAAATGACAGAAAATTCAAACTTTCCATTTGATACAGTGCCAGCCATTACCGCTACCTATTTACCTTATATTTTTACTTTACTATTTTGAATTAGTGTATCAGACAAATTATTTTGAAGAGGGATTTTGGAGAAATATTAATAATGCATTTACTTATTTCTATAGTGGATTCTGTTTTGAATTGTATGTATGTAGGTTAATTTGGATGTAGCCTGGATGTGTCCCATTACCATAATTGGATCTTGCATTTAGGACCATTTATGAATAAATGAGTCATATTCTGAAAGAAAAACCCGTTTTAATCCATATCATTAGCCATACTCATTAAAGAAGCAAAGCAAACGACCGTAAGTAATATTCTCTACAAAATCTAACCCAAGGGAAGTAACTTCCTTGCAAGTCTGTACTACAACTGCAACATTGAATAAACATGTCTATGTAATACGAAATATTATCTAGTCAGTCCAATTATTTATTTAACTTTAGACCTCAATTATTTCAATTTTCAAATGCAATGCAACAACTAATTCTTAAGTATTCCTATACTGTAATCTATAAGACTGCATGTCTGGAGAAAGCATTCGATCGCCACTATATTCACATTAGTGAAGTAATTTGTTTCTCAATAAGGCAAAAAATTGTTCTCTGCGTCATATTTGTTGTCTAAAGCTATTTTAGACTCATTTTCATCAAACATTGTCCAAAATCATTGCGGTTTGCAGGATTATAATAAAATGAATATGTAACAGCTTTTCTTGCAACTCATTTCTGTATACGTGCATGGAATACGAGTCGGAAGCATTATTGTCCTTGATAGTAATAGCTAAAATTTATTTATTCGTTCTTGTCCTTCTTAATACCAGTAGGATTGATAGAAAATGGAAGTGGCGGAAGTAAAAATCCGAAGTTGGCAAAAGCCGGAAAGAATTGGGAAGAAATGGAGAGGAAGTTGGCCGAAGGCCGAGGGGAAGTTGGCAGAAGAATAAGAAGGGATGTACGTCGTTACTAAAGAAGTTAGGAGAGACTATGTGGAGGAAACCGAAAATATTTGACAGAATTGATTGGAAGAATTAGCAAAAATAGATGTCGACTGATTTAGGCAGTGTGGATTGATATTGACCATGGGGAAATGGCTTTATCTATGTTGACTATAACATATGATGATAATATATAAATATAGGATGATGCGTGACGAAAGAGGTTTCATCGAAGGAAAAGTGTGAATTATGTAGAGAATGTTGCCATTTGGTTTGATAAATGGGTTCCTTAAGTATTTCTGTGAAAATGGAAAATATCCGATATTCTATTTTGGAAATGGTAGTTTCATGGGTTGGGATTTCCGCGTGATGCATTACCGGTGTGTTATATGGAATAGCGTTCTATCATTTTACAGTTGATGTGATCTAAAAAGAAATGATTGCCAACAGCTCTCGGTGGAAAAAACATTAACTCTCCAACATAATGGCTTCTAATTTGAGAAATTTACAAAGAAACGCTTCGTCCCCAGAATAAAATGATAAGTGTTTCCCGCTGTTGCGTTCCTTCCTCCGCGAATGCATTAATGCAGAATATTTATGGGAATTATAACAAAAGCATAGCGAGTCAACTATCCTCTGGCCCTTTTTGCAAATGCTACGACTCCTTCAAAAGCAACATCTTGCAAATGTGGAATAAAATATTCTTAGAAATGGAGAAAGTTAATATTAGCTCAGTAAATAAACATGCGAAGAAGCTTTCCCCTCTGCGAACCATGAAAAAATGGATTTTAAGATAAATAATGTTGTACAAAATGGGACTATTATTCTTGTGGCCAACTGGGCCAGCTATCTGTCTTACTCAAGATGTGGCCACGCTCAACATCTAAATATAATCTACACATACATAGTCCCTACTATACTTCCTTCTACTCCTTCCTGCGGATCGAACCAACCACAACTTAGATCTCTAGTACAATATGCTCTACACAACCTACACTTAAGAACATAAGTATCAAAGTTCTCGTGACAATTTACAAGTACGATAACTCATTCCAAACATACTGAACTCCTCTAAATAATTGATGCCCAAAGGCATTATAATTGTAATTGAGAAGTTTGTGCATAGAAATATATATTAAATACCAACATTCATGTAGTTTGCTAAATTGAAGTAGTTTTTTAAGCATACGCTAATGTAGAATATATATTTAAATATTTATTTATTTAATTAGTTGTAGTAAATATACAATAGGGAATGTCTGAGTGTATATCGGTATGACTGTTTAGTGTGTAGAGGAATTTCAATTAAATTCCCTAATTTGACAATAATGATTATAGGGGAGTGCCACAAAGTGGGTCCAATTAGTATGTATTTAGTTGCAAGGAGAAACAATTAGGGGAGGCAGGCAGGCGAAGAAGAAGTTTGAGTCGAGTTGGAATTCCCTGCCTGCCACACACAACTGCACTGCCACCACCGCATAATCAGTCAGACGTCCTTGTGCTCAACTTTCTCATAATTATAATATTTCAGTTCAATTCATCTCAGTTCAGTTGATTCCCCAATCTCCCTCCTATTACAACTTATGATTTAGCTAACTTATACATTAGGGATTCATCATGCGGAATCATCCTACATCCAACCCACTCCATGACAATTAAAGGCATGCACAAACTTATAATCTATTCTATTCCTTCTACTCTCATCACAACCCAGAACAATAATAATAATATTATCATTTCCCTTCTCCTACTCATACGTAACTACAATAATTAAATAGGGCAAGGGCATCTTATACCGCAAATAAATTATTTGCAAACATTAAAGTGCATCATCGTTTTGTGCTAAATATTTATCATTACAGGATGTAATCATACACATCATTCCCTCATCTCATCTCTGTACTTTAATGTCCCGAATATAAAATCTTGTTGGAAATCATATATTTACTCTCTCTATTACTTACTTTGGCTTTTCTAACATATTTTGGCTTCAGTGCAGGCGAATGTATTGTAAATTAGTATTTTTTAGCTTTTAGACGAATTTAGGAATTCTATTTCCATTTATATTATATCTAGGTTATATAAATATATAAATAAATGTCGTATAGGTATTTAGAAGTGGAGAAAGTTATGTATATAGTGTACATGTATGTCCGGTCTAGAAAGTAGAGACGAAGGAATTAGAGTTTGTTTGGCTCACCACTCAGCATCATGTCTTGTCCTCCTTCTGAACTTGACACAAGTTGACTGGATCCACTCCCGCGTAGTTGTTTCCTTCCCTGTCGTCCCTGACTAACTTCACTCCAGTCGAGTCTTTCCAAATGACCGACTAATCCTACAATGAGGCTAGACTACAAATAAGCAGCTACCCGGCTATTTATAGCTCTCTATCCGACTCTCTCCATCCATTTCTTTCGGATCGCCCAGCTTCGAGCTCTTACTCGGGTCAAATCCTTCTCACATTTATAATACAGATACACGTATTTAGTATACACAGCGTTTAAGTGTCTGTAGGAAATAGGAACAAAGCTCCGTGTTTAAGAATCAATATTTCCCTGAGTTCTAAATGGGACATCTTCAATTTCATGTTCATGCAAAGTTATGACATCGATATGATATTATAAGAGATTACTACCTAACAGAAACCATATGCTGGAGACAGAGCAAATCTAAAATCATCTGTCATCTTCTTGGATCTTGGCTAATGTTGGTTTTCCGCGACGAGGGACTAACGAGTAATTTAAGGAGTCAGCTCTCTAAATCCTCCATTGTGACTTTACACTAGAATGCCATTAATTGGCATCCCTGATATTTATCTGTCGAAATCAGAGAATATTCTATGATTAATTTTATAATAACTATATCTATTATTTATACTTAAATATTTTATTTTATTTACGATTGTAATTTAGTATTTAATTTATTATATTATTTAGTTCAGTTTGCAATATTTATAATTTAATATTTAATCTAATAATAATTGGATATTTAATTAATTGTTTATTTAGTTCAATTTATTATGTATTTAAAATTCAATTTTAGTTTAAAATTCAGTTTGATTTGTGATTTAATTTAATTTATAATTTATTATGAAATCAATATCCTAACTTTAAAAAAAACTCCTAAAATTGCCATTAATTCACTAAATGCTTTGATTCTGAAATCAGATTGTTACTTCATTGTAATTGTAATAATTTAAAAAAAAAAAAATTTTATAAGTAATTTTGGGCAGAAATACAATTTTTTGCTTACTAGGATATTTATTAGGAAGAGAGTAGATAACCGTTGGCCCTTGTATTATGTTAGAAGATTCCAGGGCATCCGACAGGTGTACTTGGATTTCATAGTTGTATGAAGAATAGAGGGATTTAACAAAAAAGTCCATAGGGACATATTAGAGAGAGGTTCGACTTTGCTTAGAGTGGAAGCCCATGAGGGAGAAAGCGCACTTTCTCTCTGCTTCTGTATTAACACATGCTTTAGTTGTGCTGTAGACGTGCAGTATATGCAGAGAGTAGAGAGCTGAGTGTATAGCCAATTGGACAGGCTCGATACACAGTGTGAAATTGAATTTTTTAAATCAATACTTGATTCGTAATTTAATAAGTGCGTTCATTCAGGCCGATTCAATATAGGTCTACCTCTTCGTTTATTTCTCGTTGAGACGAGGATAGAAAGAGAAAAGAGCTAATCCTTGCTATATGAGATTTATATAGCGAGTCAATGACTAGACTGCTTTCTCCCTATACCTATGACGAAGGGAAAGAATGGAAGGCGAAACAAATTTAGGAGAAAATATATTTCCCTAATTGAATATCCTGAGAGGAAGAAGTAGTTTCTCAGGGCTAATAATATGTAGGAATAGAACAAGAGGCCAGTTGATGAGTCGAGACGAAACAGATCGTTAAAACAGAAAATCCACTTTCATTTACTTTCTTTCCCTTTCTCCATTTAGTAACTTCATCCAGAATCAAAAGAAACTTTAGTTTTAACTGCTCCTCCCTCCAGAGACCATCTCCCCAGTTCTATTACAATATTCCAACACAAGTAATATTTGCCATCCATGCCTCTGCATGCATCGCATGTACGGAAAACTACTTTAACTCACCACTTACTCATTCCCCGCTTTCTCTTCCCTAATTTCAAATGGCACACACAGAGTATACGAGTCTTATCTGTCCCTGCTTGGAGTGTTGACAAACTTTTGACTCGGCCGCAAAAGCTGAAAGCATCATTTGTCAACGAACATATGGTACTCATTTAGCGGTTCCTTTCATTTTCTTTCAATGCATTTATATATGGAACTTTCTCCTGATAACTACATGCATATGTACACCCTATGCACAACCGTTTAGCTAAGCCAGTGCTATAAATCTCTGTATGCATATGCTATAAGTAAAGGTTGTGTGTGACAAGTACCGCTCTGCTACCATTTTCCTTATTTAGTTTGTGAAGGAAACCGCAGTGAGTAATGCTAGGACGTCGTTTCCATGATTGTATCTACTTGCTTACAATCCCAAGTCAACCCAAGGGTCTCAAAAGTAAAATGGAGGCCCGGCTGAGGACAGCCCAAACCCAGCCACCCACACACATTCATTTTCAGTGAAAGTAAGGTAAGACTTTCACTTAGAAACACTCCAGACATGAATTTGCTTTATGTTCTCTTTCCAAAATGCGCTACTGCCTTCTATAAATAATTTCACTCCTAGGGAATTCATGGACCAGAGCAGATGCGTGCTACAAAGGAGCTATCCCATCATCCGACCATTTCCTCCCGTACATCACAATACAAATTTACACGTTCGCTTGACTTTTCATTATGCTTTCAACGCACTACTACCACTAACTGTGTCAGTCTTGCCTATCATTCACAGACCCACTGATCGATCCATCCTCAACTAACCAACCCAAATATTACAGATATTTAGAAGCCACTTCAATTCATGTGCAGAAACTATTCTGTCCTCTTTTCATAAAGTTGTTACATTGTTACCCGGTGCATCAAAAACAGTTCACTTATCACGCGACAAGTCTATTCATCCAAACAACCAAGTATTTAGATAACTTCAAGGGACACTGATATCTCGCTTTACAGTAAATACCATTTATATCATTTGTTTGTAGTAACTTATCAGCCGCTCTAATGAATGTAGTTTTATCATTGTATATATAGTTTAGAAATAATAAAAAAATTAAAAAGTTTCATGTCTTGTCAAATTTGGAGCTGTATTTTCTACATCGTGTGTTTTATATGGTATTAAATAAAGTCTTGTATGAAGTAGAGCCGTAAAGATAGAAATTTTTAATTTAGTAGATGTTAGTGTATAGGACGTGTTTGAACATGTCTTTGTATATTAACTTTGTAAAGGGAATAATTGGAATGTCACGTATTGGCGTAAATATGAAATGATGTACAAATATGAAATCTAGGAAGTAGAGAAACCTGGGATTTGGCGTAAAATGTGTGTCTTGTATTTTATAGTGCTACTTAAATTGTAGAACATATGGCAATGCTTTGGGGAAATGGGCCAGTTATTGCATTAATAGTACACTAAAGTAAAAAATAATGTTGGGAAAGTCAGAATGGTCTAGAAGAAGAGAGAGAGTGAGTGAGGCTGTATGGTAGAGTAGAGCGAGGATCCGACTGAGCCCCGCAGCTTTTTCTGCGTCGACTTGTTCCGATTGTCATCGGAGTATATCATGCAAGGCTTAGTAATTTTATAGGTTATACGGTCATGTCCTCGGGTATGCCTACATAAATATATCTTTATATATCCCCCACGTCACAGGTTAGATTGTTTTCGGCGTCCGTCCTCTCCGTCTACCTTTGTCTTTTATTTCCTGTTCTGCCAAGATGATGGCAGGGGAAATATTATCCTGGCACTAGCAAACACAATCACTTTATTCTTCCCATAAACAGATTCAAACTCCGATGTGGTTTGTATACTCTACCTCCATGCTCTGATACCCACTATCCATTTACCCTTCTCACTTACATTCTTCCAAACACAGATTCCCTATCCACAGGACTAAACAAAAGATTATTTATTTAGACTATATCCTCTACCGTTCTAAAGGCATGTCAATACTGTCAATACTTTCATATTCAAACACTTGTAGCACAACTGCAAGATCCCTACTATTACGTTACTTTATCCAGATATTTAATATTCTATTTAAATGGCAGTTAATACTGTCATTGTTATTAAAATGTAAAATACAATTTTATATTGTTACAATATTGAGCCAGGGTAAAGAAAGAACTATTGTATGCACGTACACGATATAGTAGTTACTGCAGAGTGTAAGTACATGGAGTTTAGTGTTAAGTAAAGTTAGAAATATGGATGGAGAAAGTAGTTGTGAAAGTCAAAGAGTGAATGCAGATTGTAGTTACCGGTCGGTGACTTTGTGGTTTGTTGGATAGATGTTGAGGTTGAGAGTGTATAGTGACTGAGTGGAGTGTGTGGTTCAGTTGAAGAATAGAAAACCTTTTATTTTATGGTCATGTGAATAAAGAGTTGCTTAGTCACCATGGAATAATAAATTCTGCCTGGATGGCTAGCAGAGAGAAGAGACTATCATCTATTTTTCTTTTCCTCCAAATGTTATGAGTTATGCATCTGATCTAGAAAACCTGAACTATGCACACTCAAGTACCCATACGTGAAAAGAAGTGCTAATGTACTCCACACCAGGTGTACTAAAACACTTGAACAATCTAACAAACATTTTCAAAAATATTTTTACCATTTAAGTAACTTTAACAAAACTTTTATAATTATAAATATAACTAGTATTTTTAATTTATTTATTTGAAGATTCATTATTTATAATATTATGCTTGGTATCCCTAAATTTCTAGATTACAAATTTAGCTAAGTGGTAAAGGGTCGGGATAATGAGTCAGTGGATTTCTCCAAAATAAATATCTTACGTCCCGATGAATTAGAACTACTGTTTAGCTAAAATAATTAGAGACTCTTGTATGTGAATTTTACACGTTTATCATTTTGAAATCTTATTTTGCTCGTCATTTTAAATGTTTTATAAAAAATGGCAAAAAGCAATAGTAACATTACCAAAATGCCAAATAACCTTTTAGATTTTAGAGTCTAACGATTTCAGCAAAACTTAAATACGAATAAATATGGTAGGAATTTTTCCCTATGGGTAAATGGGGGTTGTTGGAGTTGGATGGAGTGAAGTGGAGTCGAGGCAGCGAGACAGAACAATGTCTCACGCTTTAACATTTACGGATATTTTATAACTTGAACCATTTACAGTTCTATTGTCCGCAGCATGGACTCTCTCAGCATTGGGCTATGAAATGCTACAATAGTGCTTACTTATCCGTATGAGTGAAATCCCCAGAAAATACTTTCACTGAATACTAAATACTTTTCCTGGGTTACTTTAAACGATTTTGGTTATCTTTAAATCAGGAATTCTACAACTACATGACAGAACACGAGTATTAAATCCTTTCTTTACGTATGCAAACGCAAAATGCATAAAAAATCCACATAAATGTGTATCTATATTGTCCTACATCCACATCCGCCCATTTCTGATCCTGCACCCTAATAATCCATTCACTTATGCTGTCTACCCAAAATGAACCAAAGTCACGATGTAGCATTACTATTACTTTGTCGTTAATGTTGAATCATACCTCACTCAACTGCTATTTATTTTCTGCAATTCTATATTCTTTTAAGTCATCGACAATCCACCAAAACACAAATCAAAAGCCAAAAACTAAAAAATATCATATTACTCTTTAGTTAATGTAACAATTAATGAACAATTTGAAATGTATATACTTCTATAAATTGAAATTGAGTAAAGAATAGGTATAACAGTCTTTAAAATATTTTACATAATTTTTAAGTAAAAAATGCTTTACTTCATGCTATCCAAATCCCATGCCATTTGTGAACATAGCACATGCAGTTCACTCCCATTTACTAAAGTTAATTTAACATATAAATGAACAATTTAAGCTTTGTCTCTACTGATTGGAAATAAATGCACACAAAAAGAGTAATACATCTGGAGGAGTAAAAGTGTTAAGTAAGACAATTTGCAAGAGCTATGGAAGTGGATTAGGATAAATAGGATGTTCTATAAAAAAAACTTAGAAGTAGTAATAAAAAATGACTGTAGTAAGATTGTACTAGAAGTGTTAGTTTTAATTGTAATAAGTAGTTTATTTTTAGTAGATAAAATAATTCAGGAGGAAGGAATTGGTAAAAGTGGGAAAGGAAATCAATCTAAATTGGAGTGAAATACAAACAAAAGAAAGAGAGCGACAGGGAGATAAAAAGTGAGGAATAGTTCCCCATTTGGCAAATGACCTAAATGAGGTGCACGACAGAATCTAATCAATGTGATTTAATTAATCAACCTTCTGAGACAGCAGAGGCACTTTCAATCTGTCTCAAGAAGTTTCTCTACCCAGATTACTGTCCTCCTTCCATGCAAGATAAATACTCGACACTAAAGATAACTTCTCCAAAATGCACGATATCCTACTTTTCACAAAATGTTCAGCATGCCTAACCGAACAAATCAATTGAACTGATCAACTTATTTCTAAGTGAGTGTACGACTAACTTTACCACTTTGGCAGTAGTGCATTAGTATTTATATATATCATGGTATATAGTAGTAACTAGACGAAGTAGAGGACACAACTCTATGTACTACTACTACTACTATAGTACCCTACTACTTACTATATTTAGTACTGTTAGTAGAAGTATATAAAAGCCAGAGCTCTGGAGGGCTGAAAGGAAATGAGTCTGTGCATTGTATGTTGCGTTGCCATTAAGTGGAGTGAAAGCAGAAGATTTCAGTTGACTTTGTTGACTTGGCTTGTGTAATGTGATGACCTAACTAAGGAAGCGACTGAACTTTCTCTCTCCTTTCTTTCGCGTCATTGCGCCTCTTCCCACACTCTCTTTTATTCATGGACTTAAATAGACACATCTCTCAATACATTTAATGTGCACCCAGACCCATACCTGTCAAGACTAAGCAGACCAACTCTCTACTATTCAAATCCAAGCCTTCACCCTCCTTCACTCTATTCCGAGTCTCAGTTTCCAAACATGTACAGCTCAATTTTTATTTGTCCATGATACCTAACTGGACATGTTAACTTAAGCTATCAACATAAATATGTATCAATCTGAGAGAGGCGCTTATTATATGGTATAACTTAGATAGCTATATAATATATTCCTATATAGGTATATACTAGTCTAATATAAATGTGTAGGAGTTAAGACCTTAAAAGCCAGGGAGACCAAAACGTCTAGTTTGACTTAACCAGTCTTAATGAGTGAGCTGTCTGGGAGGAAGACTAAGGCTGTAATCAATACTGGCGAAAGTGGACTTTATTTAATGTGGACCAACTTCATCTTTGCAAATATTGACTGACGTATTATTCCTAAACTTGACGAAAGCTGGGCTATAGACAAGTGAATTTAACAAATATTTGATACACAAGATATTTGAACAAGTATTTATTATGAGAGTAAACAGTTGAATATTCTGGCAGAGTCACAAAATCCTGTAGTGCACATTACACCAAATGTTTCCTGTTGTATGTCAACTACTGCTGTATTATATACACTAATTGTCATTGGAGTATAGGAGGATATTTATGTATTAATATCTGTCGTAGGAAGTTATCAAGCAAAATGGTTATAGTAAGTATGTTGCAATAACGGAGGCAAGTTAGTCGATGGTGGGAAGCGTTGGGAAGGACGAAACCTTGAGAATTTGTCAGTTGCGGAATTTTAATCAAGTCGTAGATTCATTGGTCGGGAGATTTTTATGTGGTCGCTCGGCTGTGTGTGATGGCAAGCTGACATCCTCAAATGCTCCGTCATTAACCAACTAAGGCAAGTAATTTCATTTGTGAGCTTGTTAAAATTCTGCAATAAATCCTAACAGAAGACATGCTACTTTATCCCGGTTCACACCCTTGTAATCCCTTCCAAATGACACCACTTCTCCCCTCCCCCAATCACCACATTTTTCAACTCACCATCATCCATCTTCTAATAATTACTCCACTTCCTAATTCCCCTTCAATAATTATTTGATTCCGTCTCATCGGTCACAAATCAAGGTCAAGACTGTCTTCAGTCTGTGTCAAAGGAAAGGGCTTATATTATATCTAACATGAGACAATAGATAGCAGTAAACAAAACTCACTAAATATGACTAAATTGAAATTTAAAAAAGTTTGGAAAGCGTACTTCTTTATTTCATGTCAAGTCTGGTATAAAAATCTGTACACCACTGCTAGCATAATGGGGCAAATCATTCAGTGAGTATCGGTGGGTTAGTTAGCAAAATTGTAAATCATACAACATATATACGAAGGCCCGACCGTGTGCACACCAATGCACTGTGTTGCAGCAAGCTACCCAAGTTGGAAGCGAATGAAAAAGGGTTATTTTTACCGAAAGGGGTAGGCATGGAATGAAAGCCGATTACACTGAGTTTCACGTAGCCGACAATAAACACAAATCACAAAGCTTGTGTAGTATGAGTATTCTATTGAAAAATATTTATTGTAGTTATTATGTAACTTATGTCCTACGCGCTACTCCTGCCATACTTAAAAATACTTGAATGCTGCAAATTAGAACCACGCCAAATAAACGAAAATAGCCATTCTCTATAGGTTACGTTAATAACCATTTCACTTTCCACTTGCTCAGCCATTTGTAGAAAATTATAAAATGTAGTAGAATAATTAAAAACAACAAAAAACTTTACAAAAAAAACAAAAAACAATTTATAGTGGTAGTAATAGTAATAGTAGTAGCATTAATAGTTTACAGATTGCGATAAGCCGAAATGAACAAATTCAAAGTAGGTCTTTGTGACTTGGGTCTGATATGCAGAACCACGGCTATCGGGTCGCATTAACGAAAAATATTGCAATGTAAAATATTTGTAAACGTAACTTACCTCGTTATTTATTAGCACACTTCAAACAGCAGATGTCTATAATCTGCGATACAGTTAGAAATGAGTATCCGCGCGTTAACTAATCAAAGTCATTTACAACAGTGTACCACAAATAAACATGCCTCCAGCCTGCGCAAAACTTACGAAAAATGTAAAGCGTACTATTGGTTTATTTTAAATCTGCCGCGTTGAATTTCGTAAATGAAGTAAATTCTGGTTTTATACGCTATATACCTCTTATACAAAAGCTGCGTGTTTACCCACAATATATATTTGAAAACAATGACTCTAGTCTAGTCTAGAAACATGATGATTATTGTCCAAACAAATGTTCTATTTTATACAGACGCAAAAAATGGTAAATAGCCTCAAAAAATCACTTTTGTTTAGCCGGAGGTTGAAAACCTCATCATATGGTATGCTTATGCATTATATTACGTCTATACTGTAAGGAGTGGGCTCCTCCCATCAAATGGTAGTGTGACTGTCTTATGGTGGAGATACATGACTAACATGATTACTACTGTCTTGTCACTCTTTTCCGGTCATTGAGCACATGCACACGGAGTACCTTAAGTGCACCACTAGTAAATATGCCACTTTATTTTCTTGGCTCTCCCACTCGCTCGTTACGAACTACCCGGCGACTCATTCCACCTATCTCCCTATCCTTCAGTCACATCATTGCCACTTCCATCACAAAAGCCACTCACTTCTTTCCAAAACTTGTTATTAAAAATAAAAGCTTAACTTAGGGCATCCTGGTAAAAAATATTTTTTCAAAACCCAGACAAAAGAGGAACGGTAGGGACAATTTTAAAATCGGGACTTAGTCAAGCAAGACTTTTCTTTTCTATTCGTTTAGATAGAAGTGTCGTTGACTTTTTTTGTGAATAGCTTTATAATGTGTCCACTTAGGTCGTATTGTTGTGAATGCGTTGTAAACAAACACTTTATGTAAGATTGGAATTGCAGTACACGTAGATACATGTATAAGCTATTTAATTTAGTATGTAGATTTAGGAGGCTAAGCCAGTGGAAATGCAGAGTGGATTCTGAAGCAATGCGAAGGAAGCATAAAGAATATTTACAACTTTTTTATTGCCCGTAGGAATGAGAGTTGAGGAAGAGAATTTCCAATCCCTCCCTGTCATCCCGATCTTCGTTGTTATCTTACACTTTCCATAACATTTCGATCCACCGAAAGGATTGTAAATGATTGTATCTATCTTTTAATATTCACTTCACTCCAAACGTCAGGATTTGCATTAGATTCCATTGTTGATATCATCAAATGTCTGCACAGATCAGAAATGTCTACATACACAACTATTGCTTTCCCTACGTCAATGTATCCTGAAATATGCACGCGAGCGATCAATTTTTTATTGCTCTAGTTGTTCCTGCACTTGCTTCAAAGTTGTCTGAGCATAAATGCATAGGAAAAGACAGCTGCACTAAATGGAACTGACCATGCAAACCAACAAAATATTCAGTCCGGAACTCATTTCAAGACAAAGAGTTTTCTGTAGTTGGATTTAGTTAGCCAAAGTGAAAACATCCGTTCTCATCGTTCATGGAGAAACTACATCTACTATAATATTAACCACCAAATAAACAACCCAAATAAACTTTATTTGTAATGTAGACTGAATTTAGAAGTTTAATCGTGACCAATGTATAATAGAGGAACTCAGTCTGCTCGAAAAGTTGTAAACTCGCAAATTTTGTCAAAAGCATGCCTTTTAGAGTAATTAATCTAAAATCGGATGAAACTCGACCAATGAAAATCAGCAAACCTTTCCTCATTCGCAATTTCTTGCAAATTTGCAATTTCATGATCGGCGAGTATGCGAGAAGTTGCCTGAGTGTCCCTAATGTATTATTGAATTCTTGTATTGCAGAACATAATTATTATGAGTATAATTGTCTTTTTAAACCAACCAATGGATAGAACGGGATGGAATAAATAGAATGGAAGGGATTGGGGCACTAAAAAGGGAGATTTAAATCTAAATTCCGTGTAGGGAGTGGGGAAGTGTTGTAGAGAAGTTAAATTTGCAATAATGGTGTGCACATCGCGATGGTCATGTAAGATGTACGTGAATAAGGTCTTATAGTGTTGAAATAGGAATGTGGATGGAGTGTCAGGTAGGAGGAATATCAGCAAGTAAATAGAAGAGTGAGTGCACTTTGGTAATGTCGGAGTGAAAGCTGAGAAAGGTATAGATACAAGGAGAAAGAAAATCTCCTTTAGTTTGGTTTGGCTGGGACGAAAAAATTCCAGAGATCTTTTTGGACTCGGCGGTGGGATGGGAGAGCAGGCCAAGGCAGAGGCTGCAGACAAAAATCGATCGCCAAAATGTTTCGCGTTTCCTAAGTATACACACCTACACACGGCCCAACTGGAGTCTAATTCATGGATGTACTCCGTATAAGGAATGATAAATAGGAGTCCGTTCTACTCGTATTATAAATAGAGACCGATATATTATATCGTAACTACAGTACGATCCAAAAGATCTTTCTCCATATGACAATTTCCCTACTTTCACCAAAATTAGAGTTAAATAAATTCCGGTTAATGTTAATGAAAAATTTCTCCACTTTCACCACCCAAAAATTCAAGCTGGTTAAATTCCTGGTGAAAGTACTGTTTAATATGGAGACAGGGAAAGAGAAAGTAGTGTATGGACTGGCTTCAGGATCGTACTGTGTAGTATATATGTGGGTCCTGGATGTGTGTGTTGCTTCTTGGGCAGAGCGTGTAATTCTCATAGTCACCTCGCCATTCAACTTTCTCCTTTCCCACACTCTCTACACTTACACATGCAACATCCAGCTACAATAAATACACACAATAGCCCAGCACTTTCCTTTTCGCACAAACCTGGCTGCACCGCCGTCCACTTCCTTTCAGCACACGCAAGACGGAGAAAGCGGGACACGACACGAGCGTCAACTGCTTTCTCCCTCCCATGCATGAGGTGATGTGAGTTAATGCAGTAGCAGAGTGGAGACCTTTGGCTTCTACTAATGTACTTCCTGCTCTGTCTACCTACAGCCTACCAACCACCCTCTTCATCACCGCTTATCTCTCCACTTTCACTTTCACCTTCCTCACTACTGATATCCTACATAATACTAATGCTTTTATTTATAAATATTTAATAACATCGCTTCCACTTTACAGAATATCCTGCCTGCACTATGCAACTAGAAATCATACCATTCTCACAATTCGTCTTACGAGAACATAAACATCGCCGATTCAAACTCATAAAATCCGATAAAATGAAACATTCAAGGTTTCGCAAATAAATGCCAACGTCTAATCATATCAATTGTCAAAAATTTTAAACTTTGTATCACCAAGCGTCAAAAGTATGCCAATCTGCGGCAATTAGCTATTGCATCCAGCAACCTACAAAAAGAATTAAGGACCGAAACTAGATATTTGTTTGTTCAAGCTTTAGTGTCCCACAACTCTTTTCATTATTGTCTTTCTACATTGCTGAAGATAGAGTGACACTCAATGTCAATATCACATTTTAGTTTCTTAAAATAGTAATTTGACCCCTTGCGGTCTCCTTTGAGGCTTTTTGTTAGGATCCCAAAACTAACAAAAAGGAAGATATTCAGGAAACAAAAAAGGAACTCCATTTTCCAAAAAGGTATAAAAAGTACTTCTTTTCAGTCCTTTTTACCGTTTTTACCTTATTTACATGCAAAGTGGAAGTAAATGGGACACGCTGATACATCAAAAAAGGCAAAAAGACAAAAAACGACTGCTTTTTAAAAAACTTACTCTAAAAACTTTTTTCTTAAAGGTAAAAAAGGTCCTTTTTTGTTCCCTAAAGATATCTAGAGCGCCTAGTGCTCCGTTTACCAAATACATCATTATTAAATAATGATAATGATTACATAGATTCACTAAAATTTTGTAAAGACTTAGAAAGTAAGTGACTTTTTTAAATTAAACATGAGAAAATTTGATTTTAATAAATAAATTAAGGTCGTGCAATTTAACGGAAGAAGCTCTATGATGCTTTTGAAAATTATGGTGAGGATCATTGACCCTATACCTCGTTTTAATAACTAAATTACATGAAGTTGAAGTAAAACAATGGTATTCGAAATTCTTTCACGCCATGCGCAGTGTATAGTAGATAGCGGGAGTTTTAAAAAGCGCGCGATGCCTGACAAACGTAGGAAATAGATGTGCGGGCGAGTTGTTAAGATGGAGGTGGTAGGAATGGGTATTATGGATGAACGGTATTCAAAACATTAGCACATAGAGATGAATTGAAGAGACAGAAGTAACTAAAATGGTTTTCCCTTTTGCCTGACGGCATTAAGAATTCTGAAAGAAAGTCAGTGAAAGTTCTCTCTCGCTTGGGCCATTCAGCCTTTTAGTCTAAACAGCATGTGTTGAAATTCGAGTTACACAGAGTTGATTTGACTGTTCAAGAAAACTCGGAGAACTTTGACGATATATTTTATTCTTTCGTGTAAGCTTCTTGTTTCTTTTCCCCTTCCTCCTAATGCCGCTTCCGTCCCGAGCATATACAATAAAAGACCTACTTATAAAAACGACGCTATACTCAACTTTAAAGCTTAAACGAATGTAAAAAACCTGAGACGGAATTCCTCCTCCCGTTACTCAAGTTTTCTTCGTTATTCCCCGACTTTCTTTACATTTTGACTCAAAATTGTTTCACGTTCTCCTGATCTTTTTTAGCAGCCATCTACATCTTTTATCTATCTACTTTTTCATCACCCTAACGAACCCAACTCCAACTCGTTTAGCCCTCTCTTCAAAAATACCCCTCCATTTCATTTAATTTTTATCCTTTTCATGCACTGATATCATTCATTTTTGATGTTTCTACTTCTATGCATTTTGTACATATTTAGTTTACATAATCAAAATCATATTACCCCTTTATGTTATGATTGGTTTTATCATAGTCACTATAACCAACCTTTGACTTCATAACCGACTCATCTTTCTTGGACCACAAAACACGGAACCACACCACTCTACTACGTCGATGGGAAAATTGTATACACATATGTTCAAAGGATTGTAATACAAGTTATACTAAATAAACTGTAACCCATTCATTCATACTTTGTAATTCTTATAGTCACAAACTGCTGTCTCGTCCTGTAAATCGGTTTTTGATTTATTACTCAGAATAATCTAAAATTGCCTTATCTTTCTCTTAGCGCCCCAAGGCCACTAAATGAATTTAGATTTGAAAAGTGTCTGAATGGCCTTGTAGATGATTATTGTATTAGTGTAGTCTGTAGTGTTGATCTCTCAATTCAGTAACATTACCTGTATTATTTGGTGCTATTATCTCTTCGATGAATGATTACATCTAATTGCATGTAAGTCCACTCCTCTTAAAACATATTATTATTCGTATGTGATAAAGCTACATGATTTAATATTATTTACTTGTTTAAAATCAAGACTAATTTATTTATAAAATGCTGAATCGACCAACAGAGATGAAGTAAAATGTAGCACTTCCTCAGATGTTTATGTCGAGTCTTTTTTCCTTTCTTGTTCTGCATACGAGCGCACACCTTTGTGATGTCAGCTAAATCCTCGTGTCATTTTAGATGTCTTGTCAGAAATCGATAAAAACTTATTTTCAAAATGACATCTTCCTCACTTTACATTCGATGTGAGTTTGGAGAACCGCCTAACAATATGTATTATTATAATATTTATATAGATATATATAATATAGGATTAGTACTATATATTATAATATATCGATGAAGAATATTCGTAGAAGATAAAGATATCGATATATAAATCAGTGTAAGTGCTAACTAATGTTATCTATAGGGAATATAAATAATATCTTAGCTGGCATCTGTCAGCGTCAAAGATAGTTTGTCAGTCTGATTTTTTCTCCCTCCCTCTTTCTAAGAAATGTCTAATGACCTGATTCTTCCCTCGCTTTCTTTACAATATTTCCAAAATACATTTCTGTCTCCAGTCTTTGAAAAAATAGCGATAAATGCCATAAGACCTTTTTCTTCTTTTAATCCACAAGAACTTGTATGATGCAACTTAAACCTACATCAATAGATATACTAGATATTAGATATCAAAGGAGTAGTAATAATGGTAATGAACTAAGCTGTCTTTAAGCATTCCTAAGGATTTTTCTATACTAATGTTACTTAATTGAATGCAGACAAAGGTAAGTAGTATTCTGTCAGTAAGCTAATACTTTGTATAAAAATAACACACATCGAACATGGCAAACAAACATTGTAAATGTCATGTATATCCTTCAGCATTATAATCTGTAATAAGCCTTCCCGCAATGTTGATTAAAATCAAGAAAATTGATTATAAGATTTGTAGAAGTCTGCTTGTCGCTTGCTTTGAGATAAAATTGACGTCAGCATTTTTAAAGGATTTTTTTGAGACGCTAAAGTGAACTTTTTCATTATCCGATTAAAATATTTAAATGATCATTGAGGATGTTCACCTTCCACTTTTAACTATAAATGCATAACGGCATTCCATGATAACGACGTGGGAGGCTATGTAAACTAGACAAAGAATTTAAATCCAAATACCTTTCTAGTACTAAAAATTTGCAAGGCAATATAGTGGAAATATTTTCTTTGTAGTTATCGACCTGATGATTATGCCATGCAAATACAAAGGTGAATCACTGGTGCGTGGAACAAGTGGAAGTTTTTAATGAGACAAATGAGTTTGTGTTTTTATGTATTTACACACAACTGAAATCATTGAAAATACTTGTTAGTTTTGCTCAATGGCTTGTTCTATTAAACGACTAAATTAGCAAATAAATTCAACTGAGCGTGGACATTCGCTGAAATGAACTGTCTGACATGGAGGGAGATAGTTGAGACAATTCATGTAGTGCTTCTGTTGATTCCGAAGAGTGGTGCAATATTGAGTGATTTCGAAAGCGGAATCTTTTTCGTCATGTTGGTTGAGATTGGCAGTCGCGGGCGGGCGGAGAACTCTAATGAACATCTAGCGTGACTTGCCTTCATTTTCCATGTCATGCATGCATATTAACTCAATTAAGCGAGTTGAGTACGTGTTATGCTAATAGGCTACTGCCTTCCAATATCATTATTTTGACACTCTGGAACTCTTATCAAATACACAACTCCCTATTCAGCATATTACAACACTCATACTCACTCCATATAAATCAACAGATTCTCAGATTTTGTAACCACCACTTTTATTACAATTGTTGCAAAATACCCACAGATTTAGTAAAAACGTCTTTTTCTACCAAACTACCAATATTTATTAAATACAGCGCATAGCTAATTTATGCATAACAATGTATGTCCGTCTTTCTGCGCCTATTCGCCGTTTTCTAATCTATAATATAATCTCAGACTTGGAAAAAATTACCTGTCTATATATGTCTGTACGTGTGGTAGGGAGAGCCTAGGGAGCCTGCATATATTACGTAACGCAAAACCCCCACCCCCATGTGTAACGCAAGTGTTGACTGCAACACATTTGAGTACCTCCTCCTCCCATCAACTGCACACGTAATGTATGCATGTTCCATAAAAGCAAAATGCGCAAGCCCAAATTAATGTTTTCAATAATGTACTCCAACGCATACCTTCATGTGCTAAATTTAGTACATGGAGGTATGCGCTAGGGTACAATATTGAAAACATTAATTCTTCTAAACAACCGAAATGAGTCGTTTCATAATATTATTGCAACATTAAAATAATAATAGAAATTTACATAAGAAGGTTGAATGGTGGTGAGTCGTGATTAAATGGAAATGATTAGCGAAAGGGGACGTTTCGTAATGGTCGCAATGTGCCTTATTAAATAGCATTTCAAAACTTCTAATATAAATTGGTTCCCCTATATCGACAAACTTGTTTAACATTTTTTAGTAGAGCTGAGCTGGGTTTACTTTTTTACTACCGTCTTGATTCCTTTGGCAGTTGGCACACCTTTTTTAGAATTAAATAACAGTCTGGGTAGCTAACTATTTATTCTTTAAAAATATTTATTCGTAAGTTGACTCATGCCGTTTGTACGTTTATCTAAAACCCCACGGGGAATCTAATTTCTTTTGATTTAGAAAGGGAGCTTTTTGGTGACTTTTTGGGATTTTTTTCAAAAATGGAATGTTTCATTGTTCCCTGTATTCGGCGCTACGATCTACAGTTATTATTTTGGTTTAGGAAATTCTTTTTTAGCACGAAGTTGGGGCTGCAGCTAATTTTTCCAACCAAAATTATATTAATTTAAATAAACTTTGTATTTCCAAAGTTAACATAATAACGCAATGGATCTTTTCGAAATTGTTTTTATTACTGTGTTGGGTGGCCTGCTGAATTTCTCTTGAGTGCTAGGTTTGCCCCTTAGCTGGGTTCACTAGTTATAAATAAGCATGGTGGTTATATTGTGTAGATAATTAAGGCTCTTTATCAACAGGAGCTTTACAGGGTGTGTTGAAACTTGGTGTTCAAAACACACTCGGTGCTTTAAAACTCGAGGTTTCTTTAGAAAAGACTGTACACTGTGAAGTGAACTAGTTTTATGTTTTGGTATTTATTTAAATATCACATGAGTTTTAATACGCATTAGTTTATTTTAAAGCACACCGAGTTTCAGTACATATTGGAATAAACACAAATGTAGTATAATATGTTTAAACCTCATAATATTATTTGTTATGCAGTTTGGACCTTTAGTTTGAGAGTTAGCTTATGCTGAGAGATTGTGAGAAGAGGGAGGGTGAGGTGGGTGGAGAAAGGAGAGAAAGATCTGTGAATATTAAATGTGTATGTATAGAGAGGTAGAGTGGATGTGTCTGTCGGATGTCAGAGGACGCGAGCGGGAGAGTCGGTTGGGTGTGCAAAGGACGTCCACTTAGGCAGACACGGCAGACGGAGACGGAGGACACGACAGGTAGGCTGACATAATTGTGTACTTGTCACGATGATATACAAGACACCGAAATTAGGGAGCTCGACAGACAAGACTCCGCCAGGCACAGAGAACGCACTTATCTCCTCCTCCACACACACCCAGCCACGACATATCTACACCACCCTTTATCACTCATTAATGTCGACTGCTATAAATAATTCCCAAGACCTAAGCGTACTATTAAACATATTTATTTACTTCCAATTGGCAGAGTGTACTGATAACAAAAGGTAATAAGACTTAATGTCAAAAAGAACCGACCCAGTTTTCAGTGTTTTACTTTTGCCGGCTTTCTTTTTTACATTTTATGCTAGCGACGGAAGTATTTAACAATAGTGGTCTACAATGGTATAAAATGATGTAGTGATCAAAAACGCTTTTCACTATTATCAGTAATACTCCTCCTGAAAATTTAGTCCCACTTTATCTTTGGGTTTAAAATGCTTCAGTGGAACCAAAATGGGTTTATTAGATCAATTCCTCAAGTTCTGAACTCTTAAACCCCAATTTTAATGCAATCATTTTAAAAAATTGCGTTTTCTTGTATCAATTTTTATTTTTAGCTATAGTAGGGCATTTTAGCCACTGACCAAATATTTTACGTATTTTATCACCGAAATATGTGATTATTTTGCAATTATTAACATTAAATTAAAAACCGAAAAGTCGATTTTTTCGATTTAATCAAAATTAAATGTCCCGTAAGTTTGTTTTTACTTGGTGTATACTCTGTATACTCAATACTTATAATTTTACAAATGCGACCCTTTCAACGGATTAATTAGAAAGGCTTGTGCGACAATAAATTCTATTTGGAAAAGGGAAATTACTTCTGCTGAGAGAGTTAGAACAATGTAGTCTACCTGATTGTGATTGACATGAGATTGGTCTAATAACTTTATTGCATTAATTTTGAAATCCTTACACGAACCTTTCAAACACGCTTTGATGTCCCAACTATTGGTGTCTGTTTGCAGACGGCGGAGTAAAATAATGTCATGAGAAAATTGTTTTGGTATTGTGTCAACAGGGCTTCAAATAGTGAAACAAGTTCCTTGTAAGCTTCGACCCGATTGCTGGGAGATTGAATTATTGCATTAGGCTGATAAGAAAGCCATTTTAGAGCTCTTATGACTACATTCGGTGACATGACTCTGATGTTGCATTGTCGAACTATTTTCACTTAACTAGGCCAAAGAATGACACACGTTGTTTTACTCGAAACCTGATGCCTAGTCCTGTTTGCTGCTCTAAGTGCCCCATGCATCAGCTACTTAATACTTTCACCCAACAAGAGCTACGTAGATATCACCCACACATTCCTCTCAGGGTTGGAAACCCCAGGTTTTGTATTCACTAACTTTTTTATTCTTGATTTGTGATATAGTTTATCCCTAGCACGTCTTTTCTCTTAGACATAGTTATCTATTTAGATACAAGCCCCAAGTTTAAATTAACTTTGAAGAAATACGCGGAAAGGATTTTGGCTATGTTTAAAATGCTTATAAGCTTTTAAATGTCATTATTGCATAATATTACATAAGAATTTAGGAGGATTTTTATTAACAATGCGCAATGTACAAAATGTATGCAGCCATGATTTTATTTAGACCTTTCGATGAAAATGGCATGATTGCAGATCGGTAGGGAAGAGGAATGGCTTTTATGTGCCGTGAACTAATTTGTGCCTTTAAAATATGATTTCAAAATGAATGTCATGAAAAACTCTGGTGCCAAAAAACCTTTTTGGGAAAAATGGCTCTTTAGAAAGGAAAAAAACGGTTAACCATGGAATCCTGTGTGAATATACACATGTCAAGGTTTGAATGGGAAATACCACTAGTATTGGCCATGGGGAAACGTGAGTATAACATAATAGAATGGGAAATACAGCAAAATTGCTCCAAACTTCAAACGATTCTCTATAATTTTCGATATTTATTTCGTGTGGAACAAATGGAAGGAGAAATGTGGATATCCGAAACCCTGTGTACAAATGGCAAAATAGTGTATAGAAGGGAGGTGGGGCGGGAGTGCCTATAGCAATTGTAGTTGATAGTTAACAAAGACTTTCTCCGTTGGCTTTGGCTTCTCAATTTTCTGTCAGTCAGATAGCATCGTTTCCTCTCCGCCTCGCATGCAGACTCATTTCGTTCTTCTCTCAACTCGTTTCCGTTCATCCTTCAACTCACAACAAAACAACGAACTGTCTCCCACTTTTCACCTCCTTCCTTTCTCTTAGCTACCCACTACTTTCTCCATTCCAACTCCTACTACTTACAATGCAGTTAATATAACATCTTTAAATAAACAAACAAATTATTAATACTACAAATTCTAATTAATACTACCCTTTTACTATGCCTATGCATACCTATGCACATGCACTTATAGTGTTACAAAACCGACACTTCTTGCGGCTTTTTACATTTTATCTTTAGAATAACACCAAATAATTCTGGGTATATTTATATATTCAACTCTGAAATGGATATACTCACAATTTAAACCAAATAAATGAAAAATAACGAGAAAAACTAGCAAAATTGTTTTTAAAAGTTGATGGGAACTAATATTTACATTTAGTTTTGACATAAATTTTTATGTCAGGTATCCTACGGATGCTGATTAAAATTTGTCTAGTATACACATATACTAAAAAGTACTAACAGAAAATTCCACGACGTTGCATTAAGATATTTTCCAAGTAATATTACATATTGATGCATGCGCTAATAGTCTTAAGGGGGATGGGTAATATTTAATAGAAACAGGCGAGGTGGATAGGGAAATCATAAGGGAATTCTTTTGTCATAACGCGAAATTAATAAAATGATAAATGGCGGGCTGGTGGAGTAAAATGGTGAATATTTGCTAATTGTCTAATTAGCTGAGCAATTCGGGAGATGAACAAAGGCTTTTGTTATAGGTTTACGTGATGGGACTGAAATGAGAGTGGCTAATAGCAGTTAGATCGAAAGTTGGTAGTACAATAGACCCTTGGGGGTTGTGCTTATTGTATTACACCTTCCAAGATTTATCTTTGTTTTCTTGGAGAGTTAGTGGAACTCTAACTTTTCTGAAAGGATACAAAAGATAATCAACAGGGTTTAATAAAACTTGTTTGTCTATTATATACTATATAATTCAATAGAATATGAACAAAGTTTACTTTTAAAATTCACCTAACCTCCATTTATTAGTATTCATTTGTAGATCCTATCTAAACTGCAGTCAGGGTTTCGAGTACTCCTAATGTGGGAAACTCTGGGATAAAATGTTGCCCTATCTCTTATTTTTCCCTACTCTTCCCATTTGGACATTTCATTTCCAGTCAAAAACTTTATCCCTCTTTATACTAATACGCATTAAATATCCTGTATGCCCTGTCCTGATTGACTTTTAAACTTGGATGAATTGGGAAGAACCTGTTCGGGAAAGTGGTAAGTGTATGTTTAGAGAAACCCTTGAAGGGAGTTAGGAGGTCAGGGCTATAAATAAATCACAAAAATTCAATTTCAGGAGTCGATTTGGTCAACATGGACATTGTGACAAGAGGGAGGCAGAGACATGGTCTTGACGATTGTGCAATCACAAGTGAAATGCTGTTAGAAATATCGATTTCTCACAGCCTCAGCTATTGCAACAACCTCACCCACCATGTCAAGAAATGAGCGAGGGAAATCTTACGCAGCATAAGTAGTAAGGACACACATTATATCCTCAACAGAGTGGGGCCCTTCAAAGTACAGCTCGTCACATTCCGGGATATACTTTTTTTAGTTTAATGACGTCACAAAACTTTCAGCCCCCATTTACAACATATTTTACTTTGGGGTTGCATGTAGAAATTGCAAGCAGCGTAATCAAAAATTGCAATTTTCGCAATGATTTCATTTTTAATTCTGCCAGCCTTAACTCTAACCTTGTAAATGAGAATTTTGAAGCTCAAATTCTGTATTAAAGCTTTCACATAGGAAAATAAAATGGTGAAAGTTATACGGTTTTCACCACGGTATAATGTTTAATGTTAACTTTGTGGTGCCTCACTCTGTAGCCACACACGCAGCATCGAGAGAAAGGCCGAGAAGACGAAGGTGGGGGAACGTCGGTTGACCATCTATAGGATGTGATGATTTGATTTGATATCCCGGTGAAAATGCATATAGAGTTGGTATTAGATGAAGTCAGTCAGCTGAGTTGCATGTAGGGATGTGATGGAAAGTTGGGAGTAGGATTGATCGAGTTAGATAAGTTTTGTGTTCGATCCACTTGCATGAAAAGGAGGGCAGGGTTGAAATACATAAGGCTCTCTATACTTGGAAGGCAGTCTGTCGAATCTAATTTGCTCAATGCCTCACGGCGAAGAATGAAAAGATGAATTGGGAGAAAGTCTCTTTTGGGATACTCTCTTTCACTTTTAAATATATCTAGATACACTTTGCTATGCCCTCCTTAATTTCTCAAAAGATTCTTAAATTCCTCCTTGTTTTCAATCCTACCAACATAAAACATTCTGCTATTCTATTAACCTACAGAGAGAGTTGAAAATACGTAATAAATTGTGTTTGGCACAAGTCTATAGTTTTGATTGACCTAAAATACGCAAATAACGATCTTAACAAGTTGTAGAACTTCTATGGCTGCACCTTTTGATGTATTTTTAAGAGTATCTAAAATATCGATTTGAAAATGTCTCAAAGGACTGACAAGTTTGGAAAAAGTCTTAAAGTGATTAGACGGAGACACAAGAGATAAAAATGTATTAAACAAAATGGAGAAAGTAGTGACAGGGAGGATTTTGTGTGGTAGGGCTGTAGAACAAAGTAACTAGCATTAACAATTCAATGGGATGGCTATCGCAGGCAGTACACGTACATGGTGCATAGAGATGAGGTGGAGTGGTAGGAGGGTGCATCGGGTAGGTAAGGAAGTGAGCTGGTCCGGATTGTGGGAATAACGGAGTATTGAATTGCACCGTTTATTGTTGGATGGGGGGAGTGGGAGGGACGTCGGAAAATCCGATGTCTGTTATGTAAATGACCGTGTGTAATGGCATGTTCTTTTGTTCGTGTGATATGGTCACCACATCACTGCCTGGTGAAAGCGGAGAAAGTAGCTCGCTGCATGTACATACATCACTCCCCACTCTGCCTGCACACACCGACCGACACAACAACCTTTTTGTTTTCTCCGGTGAATGTAAATGTGTGTCTAGTCTACTTATGCGTACACTTATGCTACTCTCACTCCATTTTATGTCTCTGACTTTAAGTTGCACCAGAGCCAGCTACATGCACTTAAAGTGGCATCCCATGTTTTCATCCCGACATATACCTAATGTGTATTTACTGCAGCCTACCAACAGCCTTCCAAATCACACTCCTTCTGCAGAGAACACAAAACAACCTTTTTTATCAATAAAAACACCGATTTAAAAAAAACCGAACTACAAGTCGTAACAGAAAGCTCGCCCGAGTAAAGGTACACAAGAGAAATGGCACACACGCTCGAAATAAGTCTCATTGCAAAATGCTAAATATCACCCTTTGTCAAAAGTGAACATTTTTCGCAGGATTAAATTTTATTGTCATGTTTTTAAACTACTGATATATTATTTGTGTAGGTCTATGAGTTTCAAAATTTGTCCTCATTTTCACTTGACATGCTGTAAATGATTTTTCTTCCCTTAAGTGTAAAAATATTTCAGATGTAAAAAAGCACATTTAAAAAAAGGGTAGCAATTTTTATTTTCCCCAAATAAGGAGTGAGCTTTTGTTCCTTGATGTTTGTACAGGGATATTGGTCCATATGCTTAACTACTATACTTATATGTCTTATCAGTTGAGTTCATCCCATAAAAAGATAAAGTGAGTGAGTGGATGAAAGTGTTCTATTTAAGAAGTGAGTATGTATGGGGAGTCCCAGGGAGGTATGGAGAGGGAGTCAGGCCTTGAGTATGGGGGCCGGAGAAGAAGAATCTTTTCTTGACATGACTCTCTATGCAAAGATGTGTTTGTGTGATTGATAGTCTGGCTTAGAGTGAGATCCCTTAATTCAGAGCCACCTGAGATATTTTTGTTGCTAATGTAAAATGTACGTGTCCTGTCCCCTGCACCAGTCGAGTCATCAGAGTCAGGTTAAGTCATCTCATCTCCCTGAGTGACTCCGTCAAGCCTCACTACCTCTCCTAAAAGACTAAACGCAGGACCAACTTTCTTCCTCTGACATCAAAATGAGTCTTCCCCTCCCACCCTCCTCCCTACTGCACTTCATTCAACTAATCTAGAATATTCCGCCTCTTCTATGACCAAAATGACAATGACTTTGCCTTATTTAATTCAACGAAGTTACTAGAAAAGTAAAAAGCCGTAGCGCCACTCAATTTATTTCATAATTCATACTTTAACATGTCATTTCAACAATGACGAAGTCTCATTTCCCGCATACTAGATTACTACTTTGACAACTGTCCGAATTCAGACAATCGGCCTCTTACAACCTTTAAAATCAATCCTAGCATTATCGGTGAACGTTCATATTGTCCAAAAAATGCGAACTCACCCTCTGCAGTGATTAAATTCGATTTTCTTTAGTGATAAAAAATTGTTCCTAATGTATTTCTGTGAACTCTATCTTTTTGTCTTCTTTTACTGAGCTTTAGATAATAAAGTCTTCCTTTGAAAGGATATAATATGGTTGTAAAGGTTGGAAAGTCGAAGGCTGACATATCAATAACGTCCTTAACATAATTACGTCACATGTACTTATCGGGTAGGAATAATGAGATATTAGATGTGGAGGTAACACCTCGCTGAGAAGAATTTTGGTAGTACGAATTAAAATAATCGATTTTAATTATACGAAAGAAGACAAAGAATCCTTTTTGGTCAATGAAAAGAAGACACAAACATTAGAGTGGAGCAGACAAGAAGACAATTTCGGAATAATTTAATGTCTTCTTTCTCCTTCCTTTCACTTTTATTTAATTTCCCCAAGTAGTTAGCTTACTTGTTCTCGTGGCCATGAAACTAGTGGAACTGTACACATAACACTTTTCACTTTGACTTACTTTTGCTTTTTTCTAAGAAATGAATAAAACTAGACTTTCGTTTACTTTGCAACTTTCTCCTAACGGATTATTTGATCTACTTTTGTTAGTTTAATATAAGTAGTTGCTCCTTGCATGTCGACCCGTCTCTCTTTCTCCTCCGCTTTGATACAACCTAATATCGACCATCTTCTATCTACCTAAACTCTCCCCAACTACAGCTTCCCCTACTCTAAACTCGATAAACTTAAAAACTTGCTTTCCACAAATCCAGACAAAAACCTCTCTAATATAAATAAATAATAATTCTTTGTCAATACCCAGGGCGTATACTTATCCTCGTTAAATGTACTCTACGTACAAGACAATTTATTCGAAAGTCAAATTGGTGTCGAAAAGTTCAGAACTTAGACCATGTGTAAAAACATCATGATCTGCTACAAACGAAGCCCGCTAAATTAATTTCACTGTATAAAACCAAATCACCAATCGAATGATATTCAGGAAGCGTAGAAATTAAAGCGTTGTCCAAATAAGTTGAAAACCTAAACTCAGTAAGCTGAAATGGTGAAAGTTGTGAAAGAGTAAATGGAGTTACATTACAGTTTGCTTACTCTGTAAAGCTAAATATTTCGAAATTTTAAAATAGCATATGTTTAGATTCAAAATGGGTAGAAAATATAAACTGTAATACGTAATAGTTGAATATTAAAATATAAGCTATAATATGTTTGTTCTAGTATAATGCAGCCATACGGCAAAGAAATAATGTTGAAGAGATATTTAGTTTTAGGAAATAGAGCAGCATTGGTTGAAACTTCTCGGAAATTAATTCAACTTTTGTAAATGATTGAGAGACAAAAGTTTCTGTGCAGTTTATGAAGCCTTGTAAACGTTAAAACATTTTCGTTGTATCATAATTCTCAAGTGAATTATTCCGTAGGTACCAAGGAACTCTGACTGAAGTGACGTGTATCTATACATTCTTTCTCCAGACGAGACATTCACACGGACAGATGAGAAAGGCATCAATATCACAACCACTAATTTTAAGTAGACTCAGTATATCACATCAGTTAAGAGCGAGAAATACTTATCAAATATCGTAATAAATTACTCATGTTGAGTCATATCAAATGACCTTACAAAATATATTATGCACTTTAGTATATTTAGCTCAAATTAGGCTAAACCAGTTACAAGACGACGACTGCAGTAATTCTGAAGATTGAGAAATTCAAGTGAAATGTTAATTCTTTAAAATCTACGCCGAAATTAGAATTGTAATCGTGAGCAAGTAACTCTATTATTTACTAGGCTCCCAGACTCCCACTCCCAGTGCTGTTATTGAATTTCGAAAGTTTTAGGCACTGTTTGATATAAATTGAAACGCTTATAAATTGTGTGGTTAGCTTGTAAATGCATTGTCTCAACATTAAATGACATTTTGACTACATACGGCAATGACACTTGTATAGGCAAATGTATTGCTCTAACCGAAAATAAATCTATGCAAGTGAATAGGGCAAATTATATTAGAAACATTGCTTTATCTTTAATTGACTATTTTTATGGTGAAGATTTCTACTTAGCAAAACTCATTGTGAGCATAAATAAGTTTCCAAAACGGGGTCTGGCTAGATTTATACCAAAGAATTTTAAAATGAACATGAGAATATAAAATACAATCAGTATGACTTATTGTGTCCTATACAGCAATTCTGATATGCCAAAAATCTTTTTTTTAAATTAGCATTATATTGACTATGTCGAAGGTTGTGATATTGTAATGGTTAAAATTGTACGGGGGTGTATGGGTGATTGAAGGAGAGAGTAATGTAATAGGTGTGGGTAAGTATCTGTGAGTTGTAGGAGTTGATGTGATGAGTAAATAAATTAAAAATGATCTCATTGTTCATCCGAATTGAAGTTGTCTGACTACTCGACTCCCTCGCTGGATGACTGAAGTGGAGAATAAAAGTTTATTTTGATTGAGTTACTCCACTCTATATAGGCAGAGTCAGTCGGACGAAGTGCAAGGAGTTGAGTCTGTCGAATCGCAAGAAAAGCTGATAATTTCCTTTATCTCCAGGCTTTATTTACTCTAACTTTGTGAATCGTATCATAGAGTTTCCAGCTACAAATTTACATCCTTCGAAACTACTTGGAAACTTTGAAAACCTGCTACTTCCTATCCACTCACTCCAAGAGTTCTTCTACCAAGTCACAATTAAGGACACCCAATACCACTCTCTAACGATCTACTTTTATTATTGTCTCCAACCTCTCACTCACCTCCTTACAACGACACATTCATTATCCCTACAAAAATTCATAACCTAATTAGGTCAATCTCACATAGTCTCTGTGAACTTGAACTTACTCAACTCTCTAAATAACTAATCACCTAATGTAATAATCTCCCTCCTCTCGTCAATTCTTGGACTTTCTTAAAACATGGACATAAGTTTTGTACTCTAAAATAGAGAAAGCCATTCCGAGAAGAACTACAGAGTTTCTGCTTATTATTTGCATGCACTTATTGCAATTGCAGCGCATTTGTGTCCATGTAAAAAAAGTAGAAGCTAAGACTTAAGAATGTGTAGGGACATAGAGCGGAAATTATTCCTGGAGATCAGTTGAACATGTACAGGGATAGAATTTTCATTTTCAGATTCTATTGAAATTTTTATGATGATGATTATTTGAAGCCGGATTTTCAAAGACGACATTGCAAAGCTTTATATTATATTTTCCGTACCTAATAGTGTTGGAAGAGATTGTTATGTACAAGTTAGTCGGTTATTCGTTACTGAGAGTACTTATATAGGCTGTAACTTGGTGTGGTATTTAGTAGTCGGGAGGAATGCGAAGACATTCCAGAGAGTGGGAAGAGATGTCTAGAGGGAAGTATATACGTGTTTGCCAATAGATTTAATGTGGATGGATATACGTCTTTAGTGTGCGCAACTGAATCTTTTTTTTTTGCTGTGTACACATCCTTTGTGAAAAATGTTCGGAAGTGAGTAGAGGATAGCATAGCAACAATCGCTGGCGATCGTTGTGTCCGCACGACAGATAAGACTATAGAAAGAGAAATAAATATGCTACCTATTTACTTTCGCAATAATGTGTTTGGTATTTGGGCTATCGCAGTCAGATCCGATGGTTTGACTCGTTTAGCGTATAGACGTTGGAAGGAAGGAAGATGAAAGTCTGGAGGAGATATAGAGATAATGGTGGTGCATTGCAGTTACTGTCATGAAGGGGCATTACATAACACAGTTTTATTGCGGCACGGCCAAGTTTGGATGAAATTGAGTTGGGACTTTTTATGCTTCAGATCCCCTATCCCTTCCTTCTGCATACGAATCTCTAATACACACAAATAAATACTCCTACTCCACCAAGATAAAACATTCATACTATTTAGGGCAACTAATAACACTACAATATCCCTACTAAACATTCATTCCTGCAGATGCTCCTCTCCTATTAATCCAACTATATATATACAAACACACGCACATCTATATTATATACATATTATAATATGAATACATTGCTTACTACTGTCGGGTGTAATATAGGGGACAATACCCCATTGTACCTTACTACTGCTAACAGTAGGTATACTTTAGTCAGTAAAATATACAAGGATGGATTATGAGAGTATGAAACGTTGTTAGGGTCAGACATTGATTCTTCATATTATTAAAACATTGTTCTACATACTTTATTGGAGATCTCCTGAGTGCATAATGTAAGTAAGAGACGTGCTACTGCTTTATTTATGATTCATATAGCATATAACACATCATAAGGAATGACTTAGTAGACTATCTCAGCATAATCTTACCAAGACAAAAGAATTTTCCATAAAAAACCTCGCTCGCCCAGTCAATATTCTATCTACTGCTGGCGACTTACTTATGGAATGACAACTCATCCTAATCCTTTCTTCTACTTCCTTCAACAAATCAAAACTCGGCATTTCATGTAACAGACACAAGTTAGTGTCATCTGAATAAATTAATTCAAGTAGCTTTTGTACATCTATTTACATGTCTATCGAGTCAACTTTCGGATAGTCTCATTTCCTTTTCACTTAACGCTCAAAGGAACATTCAGAAATAAATTATTCCCCTTACCCCGCCCAAGGAAGTTTGAAGGCGAGAATTTTCATGAATAATACTTTTTCCAGTGAAGTGAGAGAAAGTGACATTTAAAACTAAGTGAGTGAATGGGGGTTTGAGTGAACGTTGAAACAATTACTAACCTTGTTGGGGGAACAAGATATTCATGTCAATTAACATTTTTCAGTTAACATATTTATCTAAGGGCTTAAAACAACCAATAACATGACACATGGTAAAAATTAATTCGGTCGATAGATACGAGGATAGCAAATCAATTAGATCACAAATGCAAAAGTATGAAAAATAGATCATTTATTTTGTGAATGTTATTAGGCACATCCCAAACGATATAATAAGTAATTCCCAAAGGTTGCAATCGCACTCCAGTAATTTATTGGCAAAGGTTAACATTGCTGCAGCAGTTATTTGCCGGATATAGATTGATGTTTCATGGATATCGGGAGTAACTAAAGATATTCAATCAGTTTGAGAATGGATTGAAGTGTGAGTGTGTAGTAGTAGTAGGATAGGATCAGACAAATAATGCTAGAATGATTTCCTGAATTGGGATATTTCCCTTTAAGCCAACATCCACATCACATGCATTAATCCTATGGATGCCGACACGGAAATTGCAATTCCGGAAAATAAGTAAGTATATTTGCCTTGCGGGAGATCTTCTTGTTAGTTTATGATTTCTCGCATCGGGGGGTTGGGGGTTTCTTCCTTCCAAACCAACATCTTCATCAATATCTATCTATTATATACTTCACGCCACATGATCAAAGCACTAATTCTATTAAGTTACGTTTGAAATAACTGTTAACAAACTGATTTTGCTTACTTGAATCGGCTAATGGTTTGCATAGACATTTACTGATTACTTTTATCACTCATTCTGCTCTAATTGAAATTCAGTTTTCAATCTTAATATACCTACCTAATACAACTTCAGTTTTAGAACAAATATCTGCGTAGCTAGTCTTTTCATTCACTTATTGAATGACTCCTAATGCATTTACTCCTAATTAAATATCGTGACTTTATGTAAATTAACCTTTAAGACCTAAAGCTAAAATGCACCACAATACAATAAATAAATATAAAATTCTTTCGATTTTGTTGCTTCGGAAAATGAAACACTGTTTGTTAATAGTAAGTTTCTAGCCTAGCTAACGTGAATTTGTTGTCTAGATCAGTTAGGTGAAAAGACGAGGAACCGATGTGTAAACCTTTGAGATTTAAATATGGAGTACATTTCGGAATAAACATGTGATTTTTTAAAAGTGACTGCCTTGTTAATTTGTTTTTTTAGTGTGTAGGTGAAGGTCAAAGAAAATGTTGAAAACGCTAATTGTTATCAGTGCATGTTTGGAGAGAAAGTGGAGTGAGAGAAAGTGTACGTCGAAGGAGAAAGAAAGAAAGAGAATTCTTAAGTCTGAGAACAAAGAGTTATTGTTCCCATGCTATCCTCACACATCTCCTTTATACATACATAGTGTAGTGTTTCGTTCTGCGAGATGTCCGCATATTACAATGATGATGCTGTGTGTATAGTCAACTTGGGTGGGCTGGAGGGAATGCTGAAAAAGAGCAGAGAGACGTATAACTAACGACATGGAACTCCCACTAATTCTTTTCATTCAGTAATTCTAAAGAACAATAGACGGATATCACGGGTATTACATCTAATGATTTAAGACTTGCTCCACTTTACATACAAGTCAGTCAGAGTAGAGAGCGTGATGAAATCATCTTCTTTACACTCTCTCCTCCTTCCATAAAATATCAGATGATGAGAAAGGACAATAGAGATGTCTGTCCTTTCCCTACAATTAAAAACACCGTTTCTTTATTCATTGTCTGCATCTCACATTACAAACAAAACGAACACACACAATTGGCAGATATATAGGACATAAAGCAATTACCTGCAGGACTAATTATCATCACGGACACAAATGCCTATTTAATACCAAAGTGTCAGGTCCAATACTAACTTAATGCATGTCAGTGTGTCGAGAAACAATTTCGACTCTACTAATGAAAGTACAATGGCTAAGTCTTTTTCGATAATAATCAGACTATTCCCATTTCATTTAGAGTTTTGTTTAGCATAATGAATCCTAAGCCCAACTGGAAAAAGTTGACTTTACTAGCAAAAAGTCTATGTGGTTAGTAAAGTTATTTAGAATATATATTTGTTTTGGGATGGAGTAAAGTATTTTATGGTGGTGGGATTATTAACTGGAGGGATATCATTTGCCGTCTATTTTGATTATTTTGGGTATGGCGGAAAGTTGAGTTGTCAAGTGGGTTGGTGTATTGATAGGAGTGTAGTATATTGTGAGTATTTAGTGGATGCCTGAAAGTCTAATGTGGATTTGAATGGGAAGAAGGCGAGACGATGAGGGTTTATGGGAAAACTTGGTCATTGGAAGACAAAGACTCGTCTCCGTAGTCTATCTCGTACATTTCAGTTAAAGTTCAGCTAGTGACGAACTTTCCTCGGAGAAAGTCCCAAAAGTTACTTTGGTTTGTTTAGCTTGGCTTCAATTCCGGCCACTTGGGTATATTATGCAAGTACACGTCGTATATAACTATACTTAAGTATGTATACAATATGTACTTATATATGCATGTATGTATATGTTTGTACTTTGGGTAGGGAAACAAGGCAGGCGACGGAGGTCGGTCAGGGATAGGAGGAGAGTGTAGGAGTAGAAGAAAAGGATGCCAGGACGGGGCAGTGCAATTCACTGAGCAGGAAAAGCCGGTCTTGCTTAGCGACAGACGGGAGAAGAAATGCCAAAAATATGTCCATCCTCTACTGAAAGTGCTTGTAGGAAGGATAACTTCCAGTGTGCTAATGGGTGAATTAAGTAAGGCGATGGAAGGATGCGCGGCTGAATGCATCACTGCCCAGCCATCCTGACACATTCTACATAAATAGTGATAAGCACACATTAGCTACTCACACAACTCTCTTAATATGTACAAATTGCCCATCTCACGGACTTTCACTCCTCTATCTGTCCTATCACGACGGGTATTAAATATTTTGTCTACCCTCACTCACCCATACAGTCTACTATCTTCTATCCAATAATTTATGTCATGAGATATATAAGAGCTTATTTTAAAAAATATATAAATTATTTTTATGGCGTGTGCATAAATATTTTTGGTCAAGTAATGCCCATTGGCTAAAACTGACAGGGCTAGTTTCTTTCTTAATTCTTAAAAATATTCAACGGCAGACATTGCTAGATGGGAGGATATTTTTTGTATTTTTCCTCAAAGAAGTTTGTATCAGATTGCTTCTGTTAGGCGGATTAGCAAGTAGCCTAAATAGGTGGCCTGCCTAGAAAATGTCTAAATTCTGAACAACTGTATGTGTTTGTCTGTCTGAATCTCTCACTTGGTTGGACTTTGACTTGGTTTGTTTTCTTTGACTCCTTCGTTATCTACATTTCCTCTCTCTGGACGGAAGTGCGGCAGAGGAGCAGACAAACTAACGGCTACTACTTCTCTGTCAAAAGAAAATGGATCCTTGGTAGAAAAATTATTGAATTGAAATCCATTACTATAGGGGAAATGTATACACTCTTTGTAAGGGTCTACTTAAGGCAGTTATTTCAAATCATTTAAGTAACAAATGTTAGAAAAGTATATTTTAGCAATTCCTAAGGATGTTTACAAGGAAAGTCCTGTATCTATAAATGGATTTATAGCACTAAAGTTTATTCGTATCTATGACCCATCTATAAAGAATGGCCTTCTACATATAAAGGAGGGAGTATAGAGTAGTAGTATGGTACAAAGCGGTATACTAGGGTAGTTGTTGTAGGGTACGTGGAAGTACGTGTAGGTACTATATTTCAGTATGGAGAAGAGCAGGCGGAATGTAATGAAGGTAAAAGTAACAAATATTGGCTGTTTCTGTTATGCTAACAATGTAGAGTTCCTGTATATTGGCTATTTAGAGTGTAGTGCGAGATGTGTTGGAGTTGAGTGTGTGTGGTTTGTCTCTGGTGTGATGTTGGGATGTATATTGTTGGGAGTAATACTAAGTAGGTAGTATGCAGTAGTAGTATGGTGCATGGTGTGAGTAGTAGTAGTAAGTAGGTGGTTGATAAGAGTTGAGTAGGAATCACCCACCACTGAAAAATCGATCACGATGAAAAAAGGGATGTAACTTTGGGGGCGTATAAATGAAGAGGAGGAAGACAAATTCCTGCTAATAAAACAGTGAACACTTGGCTGTTAAGGAGGAGAGGAAGACAAGTGCAGGGAATTCAGAATACAGATCACACTACAATACACTTACACTCCACTCGCTCGTACCGCTACCTTATATACTACTATATAAACTAGATATACATATGGTACGTACATATATTATCTCTTTGTGTACATAGACTATCTCTTCTCCACAGGAAAAGGTACAACTCCTGAAATTCTCTTCATAACGCACTTTCACTTTACTTTCTCCTGATTCCTTTTCCTCTCATTGTGCAAGCGAAAGACCACCACCACATACAACCAGTTACAATTACTATGCTATCTACTCTATTTATATTATATAGATATATCATATATAGCTTTGTATAATAAATAATTATCACTTATATGTATAAATCAGTATAGTTCTATATAGATTGAAGTTATATACTACATAGTTAGCAGTTACTAGTTAGTAGTATTAATAGTAGATGAGAAGTGGGATGCTGTAGACTATCTATGTAATGTGCATATAGTAGTATACATTCTATAACTTTATATAGCTACTATATTATTATATTTACAATATGTATATGTAGAGAAGGAGCGGAGTCGAGATGGGCTAGACAAGTCAAGTCAACATTGCATTAACTCACTTAACATTAACTGCGAGAAGAACTGAGAACATTACCTACTTTCGGTGTCTCGCGGATATTCGCCAGTCTCTATCTCTCCACTCAACCGTTCCCCATTAACTACTTACTTACTTTGGCTTAGCTTTCTTTTCTTGCATATCAGACTGAGTCAGTGCCTACTTTCACCATTACATGGTGTGTATGTGTGTGTATCTCCCTACTTATAATCTTTCGCAACTCTGTTAAGATCTTAAGCACACATTCCATTTAGATGTCTGCTAGAGTGTGAATTCTCATGCCTTCATTCTAATTATATTCATCCTTGACTTAAAAAATATCTTCTTCTTTTCATGACTACATTCCCCACACTCTCTACAACACATTATGATACTCTAAATACCCATGTAATTGCAAAAATGCAAATTATTCTACAAAACTTAATTAAATCATACACAGACACTCCTGGGCAAACTCTAATTCAAAATGTTAAGTATCAACAATTTTTTTATCTCCACATAAATCCACGCACCTTGAATACCTCTATCTACCATCACTAAGCTAAAAGAAAGAAATATAATCATACTTCCTAGAAAAATTTCTGTCATCTAATAACGTGTAATCCGATTACTCTAATAATTGCAGGATAAACTAGAGATGACTTCCTTCCGTGCATATTTATTATAGGAATATTCTCTCAGACTCAAAAATAGGAATCATGCTACTACGAAATTGATATGTATAACTATAATAATATAAATTGAGTTTAGATTTGATAAAACTGAGTAATTTTGATTTGAGAGGCACTGCACTACCATTGGATTTTGTTTATTTTGTATCAATTACAGTAATAAATCCCTATTTATTGAAGGTTCTTTCGATTTGGAGTAAAAAAGCATTAAATAAAAGTAATAACGCAAGGTAAATTGTATATGATCACTATACACCCGTGTTCAATCTATTGCATTTAATTTTTTCATATTTATCATAGGAATTATTTGCAATATGGAATTAATGTCATGTCTTCTTTCAAAGGAAATTGGGAATTTTCAAGTTCGCTCCCACAACAAAGCACTTTCCATGCCTGTGGTTAATACTACGCAGAAGAAAGCACTTACAGCCCAAAGACCCTTACAGGGAAGGGATTTGTGTGTACATTTGGGAGAGGAAGGTGGGGGAGGTGTAGGGATGCCATGTCAATGTGGAATACAGTGAGTAGAGACGACACGATTTTAATGAGGGTTTGAATGGTAATTTGAAGGTTCGTTTCACATGGAAAATGTCGGGTGTTTCTCTTAATCTTCTCTCTGTAAACAGAATAAGAACAGAGCGAAGGAGAAGACCAAATCGTCTGAATGGGTAACTGCCCAGAGACCACAACGGGAGAACAGCAAACCACACGACTCTGACAACCGTCTTTGAACACCTCACTATCTATCTGTACTAAAATAAACAATTAGGCACCTCAGCCTAATTAAGTATACCATCAAACTAGGCAGAATGGTCATTGGTCACTTGGCGGTTGAATTACAGTTTCCCATAAAATGGGGTGGGTATTCACATGGAGTCTAGCCCCTACAATAGACTACTTTCATTACCTCCTAGGAAATTGTTGGTCAATTACTCTGAAATGATATGAAATGTCGATTGGAAGTTTTGTAAAATGTAGCCAAGTAGTGAAAAAATATTCACATTTCATAAAACTTGCCATTTGATATGCTTTTTAAACACGTCCCGTATGTTTATAAACACAATCTTATGTATTTTAGTCGTATGACGATATAATCAGTGTTTATTAGCCATTTGCGGATGTTTATAATGGTAAGTAATATGTAAATACAGAAAGGAAGCGACTTTTTCTTAAAACAATAGTTTTTGGTAAAAAGTCGGTCAACGTATGTAGAGAAGGGCAATGTAAGGGTAAGTGATGGGGAGATGACCGTGACCCGTAGGAGGAAGACCTCCCACGCGAGTAATAAATATAGGATAGTTTTATGTCAACAAAGGCGGAGTTCTTTGAGTCGGAACATTCTATTCCGTTGTGCTGTCAGAGTTGAGGGAGACGGAACTTTAACTTTACAATCTCTATCTCTCACTCAAGTAAACAATTCCATTTCATAACCTACTAATACGACTTATTGTTAGAGTCGCAGTTGTGTTCATAATCTGGCAAGAGTCACTCAGCCGAGTCACTCGACTGAATCGTCTCAACTTCTGCGGACAATTTCCTGTCGCAGTTATCTGATGACGTGTCACAAATCCATGAATCATTCTACACCCAATTCAACCTTTCACCAACTCCAAATAATCGGACCAGAGATCAAAAAATCCTTCTTTCTTCCTAATTCCAGACTAAAGCGTTTACTTAGACGCGTCTACTTGACGCAGCTTATCTCTCCGGCCTTGTCATGTAGGATTATAACTTACGTCAATAGAACAATGTGTCTTTCGATTGTCTATAATTTAATAGATATATGTATATCCAACCTCCGTTTGTTTTAAAACAAACAGTCCGTTTTATCCTATCAGATTTGAAATTCATACTAGTACCAAATTGTCAAAGTTTGTTACACATAGGTGGATAAAACCAGTTTTGCAGAATTTTATGTGGTGGATCTTTAAAAAAATAATTTTTATAAGTACCTAAAGGGAGCAATAAGTTTGTACATACAAACCAGCAAAAGGACTGTCTATATTTATATCATAGATAAATGTATATACCTTGTCACGGAAATGACACCGCTGTATATTCGAGCTAACGATTATTGTCTTGTAATAGCATAGCTAAACTGTGTAGGATTAACAAAATTATTTTCTTGAATGTAGATAGAAAAACAAAGATTTGCTACAACATCTAACTCATAGCCACTGACAATTCCGTCCTATATAGTAGATTATGGTGATCTGATAGAGACTAGAGGAGCGGCGGCAGTTGAAGCAAAGTGTCCCTATTACTGTTACCATTCTCTTTTATGCATTTCCACAAAGCATTTAAACAAGTCTAGTGGACCATTAAAATATGCATCCTCCCTTAAAATTGTTCTACGATAGCAATCTATAAATATCCTTAGTCTAAACGCCCTTTGTATCAACATATTTATATAATATTTATTGAATATACCTAAATATAGAAATGCTATTTATATATTATAACAGATTTGGGTTTTATTTCGAAGGATTTGTGAATCTCACTCGATGGCGGCTGTCGGAACGCGTGTCCCTTCGCCAACCGATGCAACTCACGACGAAATATTTTAAATCGGACTGAAACTGAATTGGAATTCAATTCTTTTCCGTATTCACATATGGTATGGGACAGAAAGATATACATGGACAGAATAGAGAAACAAGCTGCTGTTGGCAAGAAAAACGCGAGAGAGGAGTGTCAACGACAACGAAGAAAGCTTTCACTGCTTTCACCGTAGAGAAACATTTAAGCCATTTGAATTTTAAGAGCAAGTATAGAATTCTTTGACTTGGTTGTGTGTAAGGGGAGGAATCAGTCATGCGGGGAGGTCAGGTGCAACTTGTGTAGACAACTACCACACGTTTCCTACCCATTTCATGTGTATTTAGATTTGCTCAAGTGCTGCTGATGGTAAAACACAAAATATCTTTGGAATAAGGTTTCTCATCCTTTCAATATCACAAAATTCTCCTCGTAAACTTGAACTGGTTGCCTAACCATGCTTTGCATAGAGATCCATTCGTATCACATTCCAAATAGAACTAATACATCACACACTATTGCTCTATTCCCACTACTGAGTATGCATAGCTTGCACTAACGCTGTATTTGTTTATACATCTCTCCTGCAATGCAAACAACCAAAGACCGGAAAAGTAGCTATTGTAATTGTTAACATAATTATAACTATTCTTCTTTAGGTGTTTTTATAACTAGCTTAACCTTTTTTAAATGGCTTAGATGTCCTGATACTTCAATTTTAGTGTTTAAAGTCCCACAAGTCAAATTTCAAAATTTTTGCGCACTTGTTTGTTTTTCTCATGGAGAACAATTTCTGCTTTAAATACAAATTTCGCAAAATATTTGCAATGAATTCATTTTTTTGGACAAAGATTTGATTTCAAACCAAATATTTCTGTATTTTAGGTTAAATGTTGAGATTTGTAGGTCATAACGGGTCCTGTTTTTACCAAAGATAAAATTAGGATATTTTTATGTCCTACATTTCCGGTCTCTGATATTGTCTACAATGGACATTAGAATATTGTAGAAGCCATTGGCTGTTTCCCAGACGGAGAAAGCGTTTCGTAATATTGTTGTGTATGGTGTACGGGGTTAGGTTTTGTAAGACAGGTACTACATCTGTACAGAGGAGGGAAAACAAGTGTAATCCATTTGAGACGGAGAGGTATTTTGCGGAGTGGATGGAAACCGGTAAATGGAATATCGAAATAGTTTGGTTGTTCCGTTGAGTGATCCTGGCTCAGCAACAATAAGAGCTTTTCTGTTGCTTCTTCCATGACTTACTTACTCTGCACTTAAGCATCCTTCCGTCTATCGGGACGGAATTTGGGAAACTCTGGAGAAAGTCAAGCGTGAGGATCTATTACTTTCTCATTTAACCTTATGAGTCACCCAACAGTAACCAACCGAGGAATAATAATTTAACCAAATGGCGATTACGCACTACTTAAGCACTATCTATATAGGATGTATCCCTACCTTCTCCGCTTTCTCACCCAACTTTCATCTCCTACCGATTACTAATTAAATATAAATTACACATTCCTGATAAAGTCTCCTAGTATAGACAGAAATCGATGCTAATACAAATCCAGCGTGACGACAGCGAAAATAAATGTCCAACCAGCAAAAAGGTCCCATATAGTAGAATCATAAATATTTGCTTATCTTGTTCACAATACTAGTCAGTCCTAAATTGGAAATCTCAAACCCATTATATATTTGACTCTGCCTTGCCATACTTGATATTATGAGATATTGAGTATGACTACGACATATAAAAAAATTTCTTTTCTAACATAATCAAATGTTGATGGTAATGAATACGTCTCGTCACGTTGAGGAAATGATTTCAATGAACCGTATTGACAATTGGGTATTTGAAAGTCATAAGTAATAATATACATTCAACATTGTGTTTTAGAAGTTTGAGTTTTGAATTAAAATCGTAGGATGTGGTAGTGAGTAGTCTGGGACAATTGTGGATAAGGTTTAAATGCGGAGTCTTTTGAAATGTGTAGTAATGGGTAGATGACAAGGGATGCAGAATGTGCAGGACGAAGGCCGACGCGGAGGAAGGAAGGGCAAAGCAAAGCATGTGCGGGTCGATATTTTGACATCATTGCATTGTTTCTTTTGAGGATGCGAGAGACAGAGAGAGATGTTTCTCCTTTTTGCAATCCACCGTCATTCGGTTAATGAGGACGGATCTCTCCTCCACTCCAATCAGTGTTCAACTATATAATGCCCTATATAGTTAATCCCTGGCTAAAATATTTGCAGGCCACTACCTAATGTTAGCAAAAAATGAATTCAAGCATATTTTATGAAAGCACAATATCCGGTTTGGCTGGACTTTCCGGCCCGATAGACCATTGTTTATATTTAAAACGCATTGTCGGGTTCGGGCCCATGGAAATGTTAAGTGACGTCATATAGTAAAAAAAGTATTTCACCTATGGTGACCACTTTTTGATGATAAACAGAAGTATTGTATTCTGAAGCAAGCACAGGGCTGTATACTACCCATCCTCGCCCTGTTAAGGGGGCTGTTCCTGAATTAATTCGAAAGTTTGAAATATTTCGAAATTCAAACAAAAATATGCATTTAATGTTAGCCGAAACCCATAGCCCTACCAACCGACAACCTAACTGTATACGGAGATATGCAAAATGCAAACACTCGACAGTAGTGCAATACTCAAAATAACAAATATTTACACCCAAGTTCTTAATTTTGAATGGGATTTGTAGCTGTTTAACAATGGGAGCCAATACCAACAGCCATCTGCAGAATGTTCATGAATGTAGGCTCCTACCACTTTTGGTGATGCCAACAGGATGAGTTTTGTTTTGCTCTCCTTCTGCAGCTTCTCCCAGCTAAAAGTTAAAAGGTTGAGATAAGTTGGAGGCTAATACATTGAAATGCCTGTACAAAAATCTCGAGTACGGTTGAATGGTAGTAAAAAGTGTTAATGGAAATTTGAAGTACGGATCTAGACCTCGAACCCAAGGCTCTTTGTTAATTTTCAAAATGTGGCTTTGTGACCGAGAAATCGGCACCGACATTTTCGCGCCATTAAAAAAACCCGCGCGAAAATCGGTTTTCGGGTCTGCGGTATTCGGTTTTGGGTCTACGGTATTCGGTTTTCGTGTCTACGGCTTTCGGGTCTCCGGTAGGTCCCTTCAATTTGTCGGATATTCATAGCCTTAACATGCGGTCAAGTATAAGGCAGTTTACATTTTAAACTTTTTCATGAAACCTTCTTGACATTTGCTTCAAAATTAGCAAAAGTCCTGGCCCGATTTTCTAGTGTAGTACATGGTCGGAATGGCAAACGGATTGGCTAGGCTGCATCCGAAAAAATTATCGATATTCCTCCCATATTTTAAACTGTTGAAATCTTGACAAAAGCACAATATCCGGTTTGGCTGGACTTTCCGGCCCGATAGACCATTGTTTATATTTAAAACGCATTGTCGGGTTCGGGCCCATGGAAATGTTAAGTGACGTCATATAGTAAAAAAAGTATTTCACCTATGGTGACCACTTTTTGATGATAAACAGAAGTATTGTATTCTGAAGCAAGCACAGGGCTGTATACTACCCATCCTCGCCCTGTTAAGGGGGCTGTTCCTGAATTAATTCGAAAGTTTGAAATATTTCGAAATTCAAACAAAAATATGCATTTAATGTTAGCCGAAACCCATAGCCCTACCAACCGACAACCTAACTGTATACGGAGATATGCAAAATGCAAACACTCGACAGTAGTGCAATACTCAAAATAACAAATATTTACACCCAAGTTCTTAATTTTGAATGGGATTTGTAGCTGTTTAACAATGGGAGCCAATACCAACAGCCATCTGCAGAATGTTCATGAATGTAGGCTCCTACCACTTTTGGTGATGCCAACAGGATGAGTTTTGTTTTGCTCTCCTTCTGCAGCTTCTCCCAGCTAAAAAGTTAAAAGGTTGAGATAAGTTGGAGGCTAATACATTGAAATGCCTGTACAAAAATCTCGAGTACGGTTGAATGGTAGTAAAAAGTGTTAATGGAAATTTGAAGTACGGATCTAGACCTCGAACCCAAGGCTCTTTGTTAATTTTCAAAATGTGGCTTTGTGACCGAGAAATCGGCACCGACATTTTCGCGCCATTAAAAAAACCCGCGCGAAAATCGGTTTTCGGGTCTGCGGTATTCGGTTTTGGGTCTACGGTATTCGGTTTTCGTGTCTACGGCTTTCGGGTCTCCGGTAGGTCCCTTCAATTTGTCGGATATTCATAGCCTTAACATGCGGTCAAGTATAAGGCAGTTTACATTTTAAACTTTTTCATGAAACCTTCTTGACATTTGCTTCAAAATTAGCAAAAGTCCTGGCCCGATTTTCTAGTGTAGTACATGGTCGGAATGGCAAACGGATTGGCTAGGCTGCATCCGAAAAAATTATCGATATTCCTCCCATATTTTAAACTGTTGAAATCTTGACAAAATTTGGACATATGTTCAATCATTGCTGAAGCCAAATCATTTAAGAAAATCGATGTAAACCAAATGTAAACATTTCGTTATTTTGAGTATTGCACTACTGTCGAGTGTTTGCATATATCCGTATACAGGTAGCTTGTCGGTTGGTAGGGCTATGGGTTTCAGCTATGTATGTATGTTATATGGGGTACACAGTGATAGTACTGGGCGCAGACCTCATTACGGGCCTATTGCCAACTCCCTCAACACTGGTATTGTTTGTTAATTAATACCCGAGAAGCCAAAGGCTGTTATTTACGAGTCACTGTTGTAGGACTGTTATCGGAAGTCTACTAGCCCAACAAAGACAGGTTATCCAAGCTACTCTCGTAGTCGAGACGAGGTATCCATGTGATGGCCCTTGTATCTGCGGGCTCGTACTTGTCCTAATTCCATAATAACAACTCAAACACTCGCCTTTAAACAGCAGTCGGCCATTTCGCCCAGCAAAAGAATCGAACTGATAATTAAAGCACGCATTGATTAGTCAGACCACTGAGTACTCTACCAAACCAACGTGGCTGGGCGGGTTTCGGCTAACATTAAAAGCATATTTTGTTTGAATTCGAAATATTTCAAGCTTTTGAATTAATTCAGGAACAGCCCCCTTAATATGGAGAGAACTTGTCGTATACAGCTCCTGTACGTTCACCTTTTGTTGCTGTGAGTCAAGAGATTAGAATTGTTACATTGTACTAGATTGGTAGATGACTATGGTAACTGAAAATCAGAAGGACGATTTATGACGTCATTATCTGATTAGCACATTCAATTCGCCTTTGTGCCTGTATGTGCATATAAAATGTATAAAAGCTTAACTAAAAATTTGTTTCGACTGCAATATTTCCGAAACTAGAGATAGGAACCTCGTAAAACTTACGCATGTCCTTCATCAGTGTGCAATCTCTGACTGATCCAAATTTCATGAGATTCGGAGCTTGCAGTATATGTTTTTTTTAATTAATTGTTTCAGAATTTTTATTTTCCTATCTTAATACACAGTAAAGTTGTCTTCTTAAAAAATTAATTACTCAAGTTTCAGAGATAGGAACTCGCTGATTTCTACATATATGAGGCTTAAATATGTAAGCATCAAGCACAAAAAATTTCAGCCCTATATTCGTTTGCAGTCACAATTTTTTAAAGGGCCGAACATAGCCCGTAATTCCGGATATATTGCTTTCAGTAGTTGATCTAAATTCAATTGGGATGCAGTAAAGCAATTTAAACGATAATTAGGGAGGAGTCAGTATTAACGTTGTGGTTAAGCATTTAATGCGGTATTTCATCATGACTAACTAAAAAGGCCGGGTAAAGTAAACCCTTGAATGTAATGGAATTGTGAGTAAGTATATAGCAGTGGTGGGAAGGAGGATTTATTCGAACAGAAAACAAATAAATATACCTCCCCACCCACCCGGCGTGTATCGACTCATTCGAATCTCCACAACAAAACTCATCCGACCACTTCCAGAGCAAATCCATTCTTCTTTCATGTTTGATTAAATCATATCATTCCTATCATGTTTTTCCAACTATCGACCAACTTTTAATTAGCGAACACTGCCACAGATAAGTAGAAAAGGATATAATGATAATTGGGTGTCTGACAATCAATACACGGGAACTGTCTAATCGTCAAAGCCAATTACAAACACAAAATTATTTTCATCAAATTATCTTTATCCACTATTCAGAGAATCCATTACACCTTTGAACCAATTAAAATTAACCCTAATGTACTCCATTCTCATTTTTCCATTAAGGCTGTCTCGACTGGAATCCGCCATCTGGTTTAAAACGGTTTGCAATTTGCGCCTTTTGAAATATTCTGACTGTGACTTGGAAGATGGGTAATATATATATTCCCAATTTTTGAAACTTTCAGAAACCCAGTTATAGGAGGACATCACTCTGGATGGCTGTGAAACAAATGCATACCTACTGTCTGTGACCTCTGTGCCTTGAAGTGGGTAAAAAAGAGTATTTATGTGTTTGTGAGAGATGTAAAGGGTGGAAAATAGAGATCTGAGATGTAACTGGAGATTTTGTATTCCGGTTGGAGTAAATAGTTTATTTTATGTAGTGGGTGCGGGTCGTTGACAAATTCAGGGGAAAAAGAGTTGGTAGGGAACGTAAAGACTTAAGCTTGGTTGGATGCGAACTTTTGTTAAGTTTTATTGTCAACTGAAATGCAATAAAGGATTCCTGATGTTATTAAAGAAGTTTATTTCCTTGTGAAGGTATAAAAATCCTATAGGAAGAAATGTTGACTTAACTTTTAGGGACTGAAACATTATTGTACAGGGTGCATTAGGCAGAGAGGAGTAAAAGTAAGTGCTAGGGCTATAATATGCGGTGGCTAGGCGCAGTAAAGCGCGCCCTACACAAATAGTGCATTGTCTAATCCACATTTCTTCTGATAATATCCTCCTGGAGCAAATCAGAAAATGTCTTTGTCCTTCCGATCTGCCCACTTCCATCACCGTCAGAAACACACATGGCACAAGTACAATCATCCTCATCTGATCTGGTCTTATCTCTGTACTACATATTGTAGTGTGTACAAATATGGCCGAAACGATAACCCATTAGCTACCCAAGTTAGACAAGCCATTTCCTTCTCAGAATTTAATGGTGCCATTGAATCTGTAGCCCAGACGGACTTTGAATAATGATTAAAATTTATAACAAATTTAATACCCGTCATTAGTTTAGCTATATGGAAAGTCATTGCGTGGCATTTTTGTTGCCTGCCAGTCTATTTTCAATCATAGTCGGACTATGCAGTCAGCAGTAGCAGTAGCTAGATTTAGTCTGGGAGTGGGCAGTAGTAGAAGATTCCGTTTTGCACAAGTTAAGTCCTTAGCTCAATTTCATGAGGACATTAATTCCTTTCAGGCTAGACATAAATCTTTAAATTTGAGGCGGTTCCTTACACCATTTATGACTCTTACCATCTACAGATACAACTCACACTATCCGTACATTTATTATTACGGACTCCCAACGACCACACATGCGGATGTGTAATAACAAGTTGGAGTTTACTTGCATTTGCAGGAGTCAATTCTGCCTTATTTATTCTACAGGAAGAGATTTGATACAGGGTCTACTATATTATATAGTATATATATACAGATAAATAGAAAGCAGTCTTTCTCCTGTCTTGATCGATTAAATCCAGAACATCTCCACTGCTTCACTCCAGTCTGCTCAAACTTGAGCCCAAAACCTAGCTAAACATCTGCCTTACCAACCTACCTACCTACGCTAAATATTTGTATATATCCCTAACACTTGTCTGACTTCCTTATTACGGATGAATAGGATGAGTTTCTCTTATATATAAATAAATACTAGAAAAGGGAAAGTCATCAGTGGCTGGCTGGGATAGCAGAATACAATATGTACAGGCTTTATGTTCTCTGTTGTGAAGCAGAGAATCAATGATAAACTCGAGTGATGGATTGAAAATTTACGGAGAAATGAAAAACGGATTCTTTCTTTCACTCCTCCTGTCGTGCTTTCTCCCCTATTCTCAGTAGGTACACTCGAATTCTCAAATACAGTCATCTTTTAACCATATTAGTATTTCTTCTATCCTTCTATACTTACTGTGATGATGTATTCTTTGAAGTCGATATATATAACTCCTCTGTCTGAATGAATAGAACCCTGTTTACTTACAAAGATGTGCATCCATACATATTTACAACATGATATATTACTATATGTCTTTTATAGATGAGTAGTAGAAGGGTACATCAAGTTTAGCTAAACTACAACCTTACTTATGAGTATATAGATATATTATACCAAGTGAAAGTTCCCTCTCGACTGCACACTTAATTCGGCTGCCACCGCTTGCTTTCCCAGCAAATGTTTACTTACCCTCTTCTTGTACTAGTGGATTTCTTCCATCCTTCCTTCCTCTCGTTTGCTTTTCAAAACAGACAAAAGCACTCTCTACTCTGCCCACTTCATAGTCTAGTTGATAATTCTAAGTCAGCCAAGTCAAGTATTCCCTACAATGTAAGCATTTATCAATATTACCTAACTTCCTCCATCTAACAACGATTAACTATTACAAATATATATTTATCTCGTTTCTATTCACATATCCCGAGCTGTCGTCACTGCATAAATTATAATAAGCAGAGACCGGAAATGTAGGAAAAAATTTACTTTTTTTAATAAGTAGGTAGGTATATGGTATTTTGGCTTGTAGGTTGTATAAACTTCACTTTCAGATCCCAACAGTCAACAATGTTTTTTGCAAAAAATAGCAAAACATTGTACCTTTTCAAGTTTTTATTTAAAAATGTTTGGGCAAAAGCTTAGAAACTAAAGTTTTAATTTCCACATTATAATATTTCTTTTAAGATTATACAACTTTATCGAAAAAGATCTACAATGTTGTTAAACGTTAATACGGATTTTTTAAAGCAATATTGTAGGTAATCCAACTTTTACATTTTGAAGTCCTACATTTCCGGACTTTGTAATAAGTAGTCATTAATACTTATACTCTATAGCAAAGACTATGTCTGGCTAGTTATAATAAAGAAATCAACTTGATTGAATTTTAAGACATGCTTTGTATTGCAAAAAGGTTCTTAGATATCTTTCTACATGATATTCTGTCTATAACCCTCACCTCAATACACATATCTAATAAATTAACTGTAGCTGAGTTTGGAATTAAAGCTGTCTGTCCTAATTTAACCAAAAGATTGACTTATGGACTTATTTATTTCAGGCTCATTTAGTTTGCACACTAAAATAGAATTAACGAATGCCTTGGAAAAACTGTGCAAAGGAAAAGCAATTTCATTGTTCCGAGTATCAAAAGATACAATACACGCATCACTTGTCATGTTTTTTCATGTCTAGCGAAAATAAATGGCACAGCAGTAGACTTCCATTAATGGCAGCCCTTGCTAAATAATATTTAGTTACACACACTAAATACACTAAACTTCAACATGCGATATTGTAAGACTTGATTGGTAGAGATTTTGTTCAGAAACGTTATTGTCGTCAGTATGACCTTGTCCGTACATTTTCAGTAGGAAGATGTATGTCCCCATTATTTCTATGCCGTCAGCTATCCATGTAGCTGCATCTGAAACTTTTATCATTTGACTTTATGAAATCTAGAAGGAAACATTGCTACGTGAATGGAAGTACTAGACGTCTAATTTAAAAATAGGTGTAAGGTAACTACATAACAAAAATGTTGATATCCTCAGAAAAACTTTCCCTAGAGTAGTATTTACTTTTTTCTTTTGCTTTCTATTTCCTGCATATATACAAGGAAAAGACAAAAATCATAGCTTTTTTTAAAGTAGCTATTTAAAACGTTTCTGCTCTTTAAATACAATAGGGACAAAGATCGTCCATTTTATGCACTAGCTTGAAGTAAAGGAAGTAGCAAAATTTTAGCGGAATGTTCATTAAACATTCTAGACTTTTATAATTGTAACGTATTTTGGATAAAATACATTTTTGTGATGTAAAACATGGGGAATGGCATTTATGTTTTAGCTTATGGGCCATTGCTGCCAGAGTGTTTCGAATGGCTGCTTTTGATAGGGTCATAATAAGTCTGAGTTTGGAGGAAGCGTATAGAGATATAGGTAAGTGACTTGACTTTAATGACAGAGTGGATCGGGTATCGAATGGTCGAGTGCAAACTGCAGAGTCTCATTGAATGGAATGGTCGGTAGGATGAGATTGTGAGGTACGTACTTGAGATAGTGACTGTGTCTGCAGTGGATGGAATCCTTTAGAAATTACGGGTGCATCAAACGGGGAGCAATGCAAGAAATTCCATCTCATCCTCATAACCCACATTATCAATATTTCTGTATCTATTGATATTTCCCTCTCATCCTTGACCGAGTTCACAGACTTTGAAGAATAATCCGTTTACATCATGCTCTACTAGATAGAGGGGAGCAGTCTCCACCCAATCAACCAGGAAGGACACTTTTTAACTCTTTTTCTTTGATAACATCCTAAACAACCTAAAAAAAGCTCATCCAAGTTCCAAGCTCAAAGTTATAGCCTGACAGAAGTTTTTTTAAAAGTCCAATTAGTTTAGTGCAGCCTAGAACTACATTAAAGTCTGAACTTTAATGCATGCCAAAACTTGCAGAAAATTGCAAAGTTTTGAATCCTCGATAAGAATCATCTTGATCTACATACAGATCAATCCAAAGCGTCGCATACAGCTTTACTAATTAGTGAACTAAAGCTTAACAGTAGTTTACAAAGGAAAACTAGTTTCATTCAGATTTGACAGAACTATTCAAATGGCAGTCGACTTTCTCTATATTCAGTGTAAAAAAATTTAAATAGAACTTTCTCCAGAATTTTATCAAAATTGTGGTGAAAGTTAATAAAATTCCTGAGTTTTTATTGACAAAGTGATGAATATCAACTGATTTTAGAATCTGTAGAGCTTGAACTTGTTTGTAGTATGATATAGAATAAATAATTTATTTTTATAAAGAGCTATTATGAGGAACGTGTTTGTCGTGAGTTGGGTCTTTAAATATTTATGGATGTGTAGACATGAGTTGTTTTGGGTACGTGTTAACTTAAAGGTTTTGTCTATTATGACAAGGAAAGGAATCAAAAGTGTATCGAGTGAATATGTTAGGCGTGTGTGGTTGTTCAGCACGCAATTCTTTGCCAGGATTCTTTTATTGCCTTTATTTATCTGAGGAATAGTCGTGCTTGTTTTATTTTAGCGAGTAGTAGATGCAGTAGACGAGGAGATGGGAAACATTGCATTAAATTCAGAAAGATTAGTCGTAATGTATGTAAGGTTCAAGTATTCACCTGCCTTATATGAATTCAAGTAGCATAATCCACCTATGAGAAATAACTTTCCATTTCTTGTGACTGTAGCCAATTTGACTGTCAAGTTAGAATAACAAGGATTGGACTGTTTATGTCCAACGTCTCCGCAGTCATTCCATAGCCAAAACATTACGTATGCAACTTCTCATCTCTTCCTTATAGGAGGAAATCACCAGCAGAATACACATAAGTGATGCAATCTATTCTAATGGCCTTATAGGTAGAGTTAGAAGGTATACGTGATGCAAAGACTAAACACAGTGCAAATATGTTATTACCATCTGCTCTCAAATACAGTTCCACGTCTTCCAAATCAATGCTTATGTTTGGAAATGACCATAAAATTAATTTCCCTTTAAGTTTGCTTCGAGTGTGATGCAATTCTGTTAAATACATTGCATAAGAGAAAAGAGTAAGAAAGAAAGTTTCTATGTTATCAGGTCTTTGTATTAGCACTTGGAAAAACTGAATATTAGATAGTAGTGTGAATAGTTAATACGCATAAATGGAAACGTAGAGATGCATTTGTTGTTGTATCATCTGTAGACGCTCGCTGTAAAACATAATTTACGACATTTACATGGTCACACAGACTATATACGACTAAAAGGGTTATATTTAATATAATAAGCTAGGGTGATACATTGTGTCGTTCTGTCTGTGACTATGCAGTGTGGTATGGTAATTTCATCTATAGACTATAATATAAAATGAGTCGGATGAGTAAAGCAGAGCAGAGGATAGGCGAGTGTAGTTATGTACCTTGAGTGAAGCTTCAGCATCAATAATGCAAAACAAACCCGTGCCGTACTGTTCCGTAGATTCGTCAGACATGAGAGAGTTTCCGAGAGCAAAGCTCCAAATTGGTGATAAAGAGAGCAAACATGGTTAATCATTAACCAACCATGCAGCCAGAGTCCATATATAAACCCAATGAACACAAGTCCACGCAGCACCCGGATATCCCCACACACACAACATATACAGTATACATGTAAAGGTATCTTGCGGATGGACCTCACCAACGTTATCCATGAACTACCTTTGAACACTACTATGTAGACCTATTTACTTTCACCCAGTCTCTACTTTCATATCTCACTCTAGCTATGCATCTCCACTTTCTCCAAGTTGAAAGAGAAATTGTGAGTAGAGCAGACATAGTAGCCCAGCCATCTTTAGTTTATATCCTTTTATACTTCCTATCGGATCATCTAAACCTCATATCTACTAATAATATCATAATTTACCCTGTTTGCTACTTCCAATGATAGAAACTTATAACTATGCAGTAGTATATATTACAGCCAGTGTTCTGGCTCTGGCTTTAATCGCTTCAGGGACAAATCCCGTCCCTCCCATAAAAATCTAAGAATTATTTGAAACAACCAATTAATAAAGGCAAATACATAACACCGTGGTTATTGCTGTTTATTTTGCAATCTGTAGCAATATTAACATGCAAATGCAATTTAGCATGATTAATAATTATTAAGACATTTAACCAAAGGCTAATTTTTTTCTAGTGTAAACATCCTGTGTAAATTGTTCTCTTAAAAATAATATTTTTGATGCATCTTCATGATTTAGTAGATGGATAATTAAACCTTGTGTCTATTTAGGTGGAGATAGGAAACCCTGTGGAGTTTGTCTTTATGATGAAATATCAAATTACAGCACCAAAATATTCTACTCCCTTGCTTTCTGTCGATTCAGCAATAATTTAACAGACTTTCTCTTCCGCCAAACAAAAATTAATAAATCTTGCCGTTTAGCCATCACTAATGAGTTCATCCACTTCACCTTAAGCAAGTATTCATCAGGTAGGCCAGACAGAGAGAACGCTCATAATAATAACTTGAGCATTCTGAGAGCGTAGGCGATATCCTGAATAATGAATTATATTACTTTTAATCACCACCCGCGACTTATACAAATGAAAATTGCCCTTTGAACGACTCCAACCAACCTTCCTACATTACACTTTCACTAGCACGCTACTATATACCAATTCCTGGCTACCAGAATTGTCGGCAGGTAGACAACCCGAGACTGCAGTAATATCTCAGCCTTGGAATTGAATTTTTTCCAAAATGAAAATTTACTGACTGTAGAAATGATTATGTATTTATCCGTAGTAGTAGTAGGGTACAAAGGGGTGTACCCTATTATTCCTACACTGCAGTGACTACCACATAGCAGTATTTTTCATTTAAATTACACCATTTACTTTTTTATTTACTAAGGCTATAGCTGCATTCTACCATTATGTTTTACTGCGTGCACCATACCCAATTTATATTATGCTATAAATAAAATATACAAGATAAAATGGAATTTATAAGCTTAGTTTTAGCAAAAATGCTACACAGATTCCTGTATTTTAATACCTAAGTATGTATAAATATTATTCTATTGGCATTGGTTTTATTTTCGCAAATGCCATAGGCAATCATTATTACACATGCAAGTACACATTATAATGAAAGAAAACAAATTTATATTCACTCTATATTTACTTGTCATTATAATGGCAATATTGAATTGCAACATTCAAAATTTCGCTCAGCAGAATTGATAAAATAAATAAGTCAGTTATATTTCAGGATTAAAATACACAGACATGCATTCGATTCAATTTTAGACTGGAGAAAGACGGAGAAAGCGGAAGAAAGAAGTCAATAGACTTGAGTGAAATGTTGCCTTCTCCATACACTTAGTAAGTAAATAAGTATATATATCGGTTTGAGTCAGAAGCAAAAGTCAGTTGAACAGATTTTGAGAGTAGTAACGGTGTAGTGTATATTTCACTCTCCCACTATCACTGAGCTATACTACTTATAAGTATATAAATGGAATAGAACAAGAGAAAAAATAATAAGCATTAGATTTAAATAGCTGTGTAGGCATATGATTCTTATTGAATAGTCCAAGTGACAAGTAACTCAATAAAGAGTGCCAAAAGTGGCACAAGGGAAATAAAATGTCAGCAAATCACAAGTTTGTAGTGAAAGAACTCATCCCACATTTCCATATCTTGAATTCAAGGCATTCTATTTTAAGTCACCCAGGCCAGGGCCAAACGAAACAGTACAATGCAACTTTACATATGTTCTGCATGTCACTGTCGCATCTATCTTCCATTCGCCACAACTTTTTACTTTTTGATGTCTTATGTAAATAATACTCACTCCCTTTATTACACCTACAGGCTACAACTCCAAACATCTAACTTTTACATGTTGTTCTTCCAAACTCCACAAAAGAACATCTCTACATCAACCAAACACACATGGCTATGACAATGTTTCTCCTCCGCATCCCATCCCTCCACTCTTATTCCAAAAGAAATATTTGGTAATGACATCCACTCTCAATTAAATTTCTCTACTTTCACCGTGCCGCCCACTAAAAACTTTCCCAATGAAAATTCTAACCCAGAAAATTTATTGCCTAAAGCTTTCAAAATTCAATAACAGTGCTGTTAGCCTAGTACTATATAATATAAATAATGGTTATAATATTGATATAAATAATATATAACAGCAAATCTATTTTCAAAATAGATATTGCTGGTAATTGATATTAAGTCTCATATGGAGTGTGTAAGACTATAAATTGTAGCGCGGTGAGTAAAATAATTTGAGATTCTCTGAGTGGACTACGATGTAGATCTGAAATACCCTGAGATAAATCTACTGGAGGACAAAATGGAGATTTTATCGTGTAATTCTGATTCAGAAATTGCCCTTGTGTATATAGAGGAGTGACAACGTTTGGAGATAGGAGATCTATCTTGATAAGTGTACATATTTGCATGACTGAGGAATGGATGGTGGATAGAGTGAAAGAAGAGATTTTGGAAAGGAGATCAAATTATCAGGTGGAGAGAAGAGGGCTAATGCACTTGGCGGTATATCGATAGATTTCCGGATGCAATTTATTACCACAGACTCTCTTTTTGAGGTTTACGTGTCTTATTTACTTACATCTGCAGTGTGTACCCCGCGTGCGTACTTCCAACGCACATCTACGCAGAACGAATCGAACAATCCCACAACTACCTTTCTCTACACTAAACTTACAATCTATTCCTTTCACGACCTAACCTACCTCTTATGTAATTTCAATTAACTTGGAATATAACATCATTCCTACCACAATTTCCATTTCCATAATTTCAATTTTTTTGGAGACGTTTAAGTCTTTTGGGTTGAATATCGCTTAGAATGACTACAAATGTACGTTTTCACATTTTCCTCTTGTACTCTTTTGTAAACGGGGAAAAGTGAAAGTTGATTTTTATGTTTATTCAAAATTTTTTTGCAATAACCTTCTTAAAGACTACCAACGACAGCAATTAACCATAAATTAAATAAAAATGGAAAAAGGCGTGATAGTGTAATGCTTTTTAAATGCATGAAGATGTATTGAAAAGAATAATTGCGTATAAATTCTGTTGTGTATATGTTTTAGTTGATAGGTAGGAGAGAGACAGAGAAATTCCTTGGAAAGAATAAAAGAAAGCATCAAAGGGAATTTAAAGTGAAAGTTGAAGGCTTTGGTGAAATCTGTAGTTGTCGGTGTTGGATGTTGTGTGTGTGTGTTGATGCAGTTGTTGTAGTGTAGCTGGGTGGGTTAAATATTGTCTGCCTGCCTTGTACGTATAGCCGAAGTTGTGGAGAAAATCATCTTGACACTATGATTTAGATTTGGTCTTTTCAAGTGGGAAAGTCTGTCGTTATCGGGCGGAGGGAAGTCGAATCTTGAGTCAGCGTCCCTTGAGACAAGAATAAAGTATTATTACAGAGCCAGACTCAACTCAACGGTGAACAATGACTGCCAATGTCACTGGAGTCAACTCGAATATTCCCTCCCAACCACACACATTTTATTTCCGACGGACACGAATATTTACATCTTCCTATTAACTCCATGCATGCATACACCCACAATAACACTCAGCCAGAAGAATACAATCACAGTAAGTATCATAGTTATTGTCAAACACAAACAATCTCCTCCGCATTTATACTTCACATACCCTAAACCAGATATGCAAAATCTACTCTAAAAATAAAGCACAATTATCTAGGTCATTCTACATGTCTAATAAAATCTTCCCCAATGGTCAATCCACATTTAAAACCACAGACACAATTTTGATCTGCATTTCAAATCTGCATTTTGATAGTCACAATTCTCCCAAGACAAACGTATGCTTTTGCGTATCCTTAACTGCTTAGTTACATGCCAAGTATATTGTGTCTGCTACTCAAATGTCAAAACCCCGGATAATTTTCAATTTTAATTTTTTGTAACTTTTCTGTATTCATAGCATCACTAGGGAACTTAAATGATGTATAAGTAAGCTGAAAGTGGAACTTCATCGACTATATACAATATATTAAAAATATGCTGAAGTTAACCGATATGCACCATAATGGCTCTGTAGAAAGCGTCAGCTAAAATGGCACCTTTCTCTTATCCTTCTCCAGCAGGAAATGAATTTCGCACTCTCTTTCACTTTGAGGAAAATTCCATGGCAGGAGTGTCAATGTAATTATTGTGGACTGGTGGTGGTGAAATAACTTAACCATCCTAACCTATTCTGTTAGTCCAATTTACTTTCTAGTTAACCGGAGAACTGAGTGAAAGAGGATTTTACTTGTCTAAATAGGAAGTCATGTGTATGTGCAGAGAGAGGACGATCATAACATTTTAGGTTGCAACTGAACTGCTACTTTACATGGATCATGTTAAAGGCTACCTTAACTATACATTTTCATTGTGTACCATAATTTTTGGTTCACTAACATTTTTAAGAAAATCCATTTCTAAAATCGTGTAACGTACAATTTCACCAATATCAAAATTTAAAAAAAAAGTGTCATATCATCATTTAAAAAAACCTTTTCCACTTCAATCCAAAGAAAATATTTGTTACGATTTATTAGCAGGTGCATTCTCAAAGCGGGTCAAAGGTCAATGAAAAGCAGGGGTGGGAAAATTGCCTTAAAACTATTTTCATGAAGTCTGACCTTAACCCGCAAGGGTTTGGGTCATTTCTGACCGAACCTACGGATGTACCTGGTAATAAAACCATGAAAACAGTGTATACATAGTTTGGATTTGTATTTAAAATGAGAATGACAATTCAAAGCACAAATATTGATCGTTTGTAGTAAATTCAGTACGGAAAATAAGTGAGGTAGCCTTAAGCCGTCTTGACGGAGAGAGGAATGGAGCTGTGTGTATGTGTTCATCGGACAGCCACCCACCTATGTACATAGATGCAGAGCAGTGCAGTAGTTCGTGCAACTTCAGTGAGATATTATATCCAACTGTTTCCTATTGGAAGTGGAACAAACTGCCTGCCTTTCTGCGATTCATTTCCCTTTATTTCATCTCTAATCCGGAGTCTCTCTCTGAAATGAAGATCTCATTATTTAGAGGAGATACGGATCTCTTCCAAATACTCCTTCAAACACACATTTGTGCATGATCAGAGACCCAGGAGTTGACTTGGGATTTGAGGGCACGTCACTCAAACATGTGAGTGACTGCTCTTTCATAAAATGTACCCCTGATCCCAGACTACATATTATGCATCTAAAATGTACCCCTTCCTTGCTAACCCACTTCATATGGATATAGTAATAAAATGTACCCCTCTCTTGTTAGCGGTACATGTACATGTACTGAGCATCGCTTATCTCCTCTCCGTCGACTTTCCCTCTGAAGAAAGTCTTTCATATTATCTAACATTTCACTCAAAATGGCTGTTCCCAACTTTGATCTTCGTCTTTTGCTGTCTCCGATCCCTAAATTGCTTATGTGAGTCAAATACTGCATGCATCCACGTCATCCGTTTCTCCCTTTTAATGCTCACTTCATTAATTTCATCCGTCTCTACGTCATTTCACTACTTTCTAAATCCAATATAGATTTCTACTGAATATTCTAACCCAGATAATACCACTCTACTTAACCAATCCGAATCCCAATGCCTGTTACGAAATTCACAAATTATTCTCATTCAATTAAAACCTATTTTGATTCCATTCTCAGTGTTAAATCCAAAAGGATCCTTTCATTCTGAAAGTCATTCAATTTTTGATCGCATCGTATTACGTAATTAATAAAATATTTGCTGCGCAAGACTTTCTTTTATAATTCAATATAATTCATAGTTTAATTTAAGCATCCACCAAAATGTCTCTATATGGTTATTAAAAGATCATCATGGTAGGAGTAACAAATTAAAACATTTTACAAAGTCGTAGTTTCTTAACTGCAAAGGTTAAATAATATTTACTATTTATGGTGAAAGAGGATGCAGCTGTGTAAAAGTTGGGTTTAGTCTACGGCAGTATGGTAGAAATAATATAATCAAGTGTTTGACAGTGCATTGCAAGTATTTGGGAGTCTCCGGAGTGGTTGAGTGGTAAAGTAGGATTAGTGCGGAACAAAAGTCGGTGGTATAAAAGCGAGATGGATATTTTATAACACTTCCTGGAGTGGCTCCACTGGAGGTAATGAACGTATCTTGATCCGAATGCATATAGTTATAAATTGTTCATGCAGCCTCCGACATATCTCATCAGAACAAAAGAAATGCAAAGAACGTGTAATTACATAATTCGAAGGAAAGAACTGATTAGGGCCAAAGAGGAGACTGCGAAGGACTGGGGCAGGCGGAGTAAATAAGTATATGGTGGAGTGGGCCATTATGTAAACAGAGCGAGATGTGCCTACAGACATTAGAGTGAGCTGAGGGAGAATGCTTTTGTCGCCATTAGCTGTGACTTAGCACTGGAGCAGAAGAGGCTTAGCTCACCAACTCGGCCTGCCTGGATAAGGCCAACTCCTTCACGTACATATTAGCCCAGGAAACGAAACTTATAATTTCCTGCGGGACTTAAATTCTCAGCGTGACCATAAATAATGACTTGTGTTCTGCTGCGTTAGGTTAAGTAGATATAACTCTATAACTAGATAGATAGAGATGTACATATACTCCATGATTGTTCTAATTCATAACCACACTACTACGTACGGGTACTACACAGGCATTTATTTCTTTCTCATTCTCATTATTTCTTCATTTACCTCCAGCGCCCCTCTTCTCTTTCTCTGCATCACCACTCTCAGCATTTATTGTCCTCCTTTTTAACTACAAATATTTATGTCTACGCCGAAACTCATTTCTCCGAGGATTTATTATTTCTTAACCTTTTCATCCCACCGACCTTAAAATCCGAATATACACATTATATTAAGTGGATAAGAGTAAGTGCAAGCAATTTTTTCCGTCAAGTACTTTCTCTGTTGACTTTTCTTTGGTAATGTGAATCCTGAATACGAGGAAATACGGATGTCGTCGGTCTTAGTGTATACATACTACATACCTCAATCCTTATATAATAGCTATTCCTTACATAAAATGGTTACCCTATACCCAAACAAATTCTACTGCTTACACTGTGCAAACGGAGAAAATGAGAAGCTGTTGGGATGAATGGTTACTTCTGAATGACTAAAGATTTTGAGTAAACAAGAATTATTCCTTTCACCACAAATTCCACTTATCTTCAGCTTAAACTCTGAAATGATCTCCATTCCATAGAATTATCCTATTCGCCTATACACACAAAATGTTTGTTTTCAAATGTCTACTCTCATAATGGCTACTTATCTTCTGCAATTATCACTCACATAAATAACACAATACTAAAGGACCTAGCTTCTATCTCATGGACAAATAAAGCATTTCTCCTCCACAACCCATCCATACCAGCAGTATAACAAGCAATAATAATTATTTTGTCAATCTCAAATTGTTTGCAGATTTTAAAAGTCATTTTAGATATAGTATGACAATATGAAAAAGTTTTAAGATTTTATGCTTCTTAGCCTTAAGACAAAGAAGTTATGGCTCGAAAGTTCAAATTCTAAATCCAAGTCTCCATTTTAAATTGAGATTTATAAAAGTGAAAGTCGCGAATCAATCAAAATAATATTTTCGATACTTTTGCATACTAGTCATTATTGTTTGTCATAAAAAATATATTGTATGTGTAAATAGTACAATAAGAGAATGATCAAAGAATGATTAATATTTTATGATAATATGTAAAATTGCCGAAATAACTTCTACTAGAATATTTTGGTGTACCCCAGACTGAATAATAAACCAGGTTTCTGTTCTACTGGGTAATTCGGCCTCGGCCGACTACACAATATTTTACTTTCTACAGTACACTTTTCATTTTTTCTTATGATTTTCTTTGTACTTATCTTTTACAAAATTTCTGTCTATTCATTGAAGGAAGAGAATAAGATAGTAAAACAACATTTTGGTACTTGTAGGAGGGAAAGGATGTTAATTTACATATCATTGATTATTAGTGAGGGGTATACTCGGAAGCCGTATAAGTCCGAAATAATGAGCAAGTTTGATTTGGAGAGGGTTCGATGGTGCAGTGGATTGTTTGTCAGGTTTCTTCAGTGATTTCTTTGTTGTTGTGTTTGCATTAGAAAGAAAATTTTAGAGAAGGGTTTGTTTCTTTGTGAGTTCAGTCTCCGTGAAATTCTCGGTGCAAACAGAGTTCATTAATGCTTTTTTGCAAAGTTTCTTTTTTACGCATGAACAACTCCATATTCCCACTCGTCCTCTTTCCCCATTAACACAGTCGTGTTCTTTGTTCCTTTAATGGCTAAAATGTGTCGTTCTTCACAATAGAATTATTGTAGTCCATGCGAAGAGAAACGAATTCACCAGACTAAGCAACTTTCATATTTACATACGTGCCATTATCTCAAGTTTTTCTCAAATTGTTGACTCGTAAATTTTTGAACTTTCTTGATTAACTTTGAATTTCTTTTCAGCATTTAAGTTTTGAGAAGTTGCCAGAAGGGCCGCCAGAACATTCAAGTAATTCCAGCACATCCTCATTCATCCTTACTTACTTAGGCATAACATAACATTATTATACTAGTAAAATTGCCCGTCCTACAGCCGGGGCAATAATGGTAGTAAGGTGCAATTTGAGATCCTTTATCATATCCTGGATCATCTGAGTCGTCTCCTTAATGCATGCTTGCCCTAGTCTATTCATGGTGAACATGTACACCAACCAGGGGCGATTTTTATTTTGAACAATTAAACTATAAGAGTATTGCCCTTTTTAGAGGCTAATACTCTGTGTCTGTGTCCCAATAAATATAGAGTTTATTGCGACACGTAAAAGAGAACTAAAGATTTAAATTTAACTGCGTTACTCTTGGTGGTGAAAGTAGTTGGTGAACGTGGTTGGTGAAAGTGGTTGGTGAAAGTGGGGAAAGGGAGGAAGAGCAGTAGCGTATTATTAAATGCCTAAGCAAGGGGTATGCAGTAGTTGCAATGCAGAAAGAATAAATGAGAATGAGTTGTCAGCTGAGATATTAAAGTAGTTAGAATAGTTCTCTTGCCAATTTTAAAAATTCGTCGTGGGCCGAGTGGATTAGTTAGGTGAGTGGGTAAACATCGGAATGAGTCTCGTTTAATGTCGCTCATGAGGGAAGGAGGGGGCTTCGTAAAGATAATAACATTACATTACAGGTGCCTCTAAATAGAAGATATTCTGTGCCTAGTCCCCAGCACAGCTCCCAGGTGCAGTTATGCAAATGAAACTAATAAAGAATTCCCTGTTACGACTCGCAATCACAATAACCAAAGTCCGCATGCATCACGACATTCAAAGCATATTAGCTTGTCCCGTACACTTTCCGACTGTCATGTCCATTAAAGTACAATCAGTGGCATGTCCATCCGAATGATAGAACATTCACTTAATTTAACACGATATGGAAACAGACAATCTCTCCCAAATGCTAATTCGGATAATTAAAATCAGATCTACCAATAATTCCATAACTACATCTGAACAGTAACACAACCACAGGCAGCAGTCTAAAAGACATACACACTTTTACCAAACACGCTAATAGAAACATTTAAAGACTACATTTGGTAGTATTTTTGCCTTTGCTCTGAGTAGTGGCCTAACTGAAGTTTTCAAATACAGAATAAATTTTTATTGACATTGAAACAAATGAGATAAGGAAATTAACAACGATTTTCAGATGAAATTCATTAAATGATGGTAGTTACGGCCATAGATTGTAGATGAATGGTGTCTGGAATGGTTGGTGATAGTTGTCGCTTGAGTTAATGCAAAATAGTGAAACTATTATAGGAGCTGCGGTAGACAGAAGGAGCTCGAAGCCAGAATTGTGGATATAATTAGTTTCATCGCAAGAAAATGAAATTCTGTTTAGCGACTTGAGTCATGTTGCGTATACGTACTTAAAGACTCTTTTCCTCCAACGAGGGGAGCAGCAGCGTGGAATGGCACAACTAAATATACATCCTACAGTGTGTATTCAAACTCAGTGTTCTTAAATATACCGCGTGTTTCCCAACTCATGATTTTCAAACGCATAAGTGCCAAATTCCGCAAATGTTGAATGTGGTAAATAACTAGTTAAAGTTAAACTTGATCTGCAGACCATTTTAAAAATAGTTAGAACCGTTATAAAATTGGTACATTTTTTGACATTAAGGGCTACCCTTTGATCGAGGTATTTGCATAACTTATTTTAAAGGAGACGATGTCCAAATTGATTGAAAATTAGGGGAGGTATCCTCCATCTGATTTCATGGGTTTAAATACACACTAGTATGGTTTAAAACATACCGAGTTTGAATGTTGTATGTTTGAAAAGGAGTTTGGATACACACTGTAGAATAAATAGTATTGGTGTGTTTGGGAGTTGTGAGTGTATGTAATGCGGGTTTATCGTGTCGGAAGGGAAGGAGCGGCATTTAGTAGTGAGTCTAATAATATTTGTAATCATTCGTAAGACTTTCTCCTTTTGCGTGTGGCGGGTCGGAGCTATCTATTTATACTGTAACTGCTCTCTTTATGGCATCTTGGTGTACTCAAGCAAAATAAGGTTTACGATTCCTCCCTATCATTTAGGACTCTCTGCATTAACCAAACTTATTTACTCCAGTAATCTTTGTCCTAGTCTATGTAATTAAATCCCTCCTACACAATCCTATATAATCGATCCACCATCTTTCACTCCCCAACAGATCTATATCCACTCCGCTACAACTGCAGCTACAATTAGTTGAACATCCGGAAATTCACAGATTTCCCTTTAAGCTCTCAAACATGGTTGCCATTTGGAAAGTTGGAAAATTGAAACCTCCGATAAAAATCGATGAAAAAAATACCCAAATGAATTCTAACCCAAATCTTGGGAATACTTTTGGCCACGAAAAATTCAGACCCTTAGAAAATTGTGCACTTTTTTTCAGGGAATGAGTAGTGCCACGCCTATCACAGATGCTATGGACTGTTGCAAATCCCTGAATGGACGTGCATATCGTTGAACTGATACACATGAATATCTTGTAGTGTTTACAAGGCAGAAAACAATGGATTGTAAATGTAGGAGGTTTGTGTATTCAAGAAGGATTGTGATTTTGTTGTTTAATTCTATTTAGATTTACAACTCGGTGTTTCATGAAGATAAAGTAGTTTTCGTGAAAAAGTGTCAGAAACAAGTGAAGATGTGATCGTTTGAAGGTGGAGGGCGATGTCCAGATTGGATGTAGCCGTAGGTTCCGAGAGTTAAATCAGGAAAAATCACTTCAGTGCAGGTTAATGGTGTTGCCAAAGGTTCACCCAGGAGTCTTAATAATGAAGACGAATGAGTATCGCTCGGGGCCCAAGGCCCGCTTTAATATGCACGACTGAGTCCGTATAAATCCTTTTGACATTCAGACATCTCTTCCCTTCCTTACACCAAAATCAATTTACCATAAGCAAACTTCTAACACCTCTTACCTTCCTCACCAATAAATATGCACACTTTTCAAATTACTTGGCACAAGATCTTTCCTTAAAGACTCCTATCTACACATCTACTACTTACTACCATAAAGTCATTTATCAAAAACTAGTAGATGCATTTACCCATACAACATATTTTTATGCCACCTATTTAATATATTACAAAAATAAATTCTGCTCAAGAACTTCATTCATATTCCAGGGATAGGTTTTCTATATTTACTGGTCAACAAAGGGAAAGCAAATGAAGAAAGTAACTTTCAAGATTGACCAATGAAAATTGAGCTAAAAATGGCCTGCTTTGGAATGCCTTATACAACAAAATGGCATATTGTATAGATATTTTTTGCTGGAGAATTTTGCAACAGAGTGCCTTTTGAAATTGGGTGGCTCAGTGGAAAAAATAGTTTGGTCTTCGAACGTGGACTTCTGCTTTGTGTTCCCTTGACATGGACCTACACCAAACAGTCTTATGTGATTTCTAAGTATGAAGTTGGTAATACCATGTTGGGTGAGTTTGGCCTGCAAACAGTATTACTCACTTGAGATCAATGAAACCGATTTTTCTCCTTAATTTAATTTACGAAATGAGAAAACTTGTAAAGAGTACGCTTAATCAGAATATAGTTCAGCGTAGAACAATAGCATTAATGTTCTCGTGCATATTTGAGTTGGGTAATTGTAGTGAAAATATGCAGTAATGCGCAAGCGCTAATGCAATGCATTTATTTTACATAAAACAATAAACTGCATTCTCTCAGAGTTAGCATAAGCCAATGTTATGTCAGTGTCTAAACCTTTTCTCAATTCAATAATGCCACTGGAGGTCTTGTCGAGAATAATAAAATTTTTATTCCTAGTTCTAAAAATATCTGTATTTAAATTAAGGTGGTGCAATGGAATAGACTGACACATATGTCAGAGAGACAGAGAGAATGTAGATATAGTATACTTGTACTATATAAATATAGGGATTAGTGTATGGAGTATAGGGGATGGTTTGGCATGGCTGGCTGTCGGTCATAAAAGTGACAAAGATAATTGCAGTCGCCTTGAAAAGAAAGATGTTTCTGGATGGAAGGAAGGAGTGTAAATAATCGTGATGCAGGAGATAGTACATGTGACAGATATGCTGAGAGTGTCGGGGAAATATGACTGTCATAATACTCTACTCTAGTGGTTATTGCAACTAGGTCAATCTTTAGAGCCTACACCCGCAGGACCCTTCCAAATATTTTCAATGTTTTCACGTGCACCTCTTTTCTCCAGCCTTCTTCTTCTCCAGAACTGGCTTCTTCTCCTCCTCCTCCACGTCTGATGTGTATTTATAGCAATGTGGAGCAGGTTGGTTGGAGAAAGTCGGAGAAAGCAGCAGCATGACTAACGATTACTTGTGTAATGTAAATATTTTGGACGCTATCCAGTCAAACACATCATATCATTTCACGGCTACTCCAACTACAGCTCGGACTATACCGTAAAGAATCTAATGCAATCCTGGGATTTTAATAAAAGTCTCCTACGTGACCAGTTTATCTCCCCTCCAACTCTTAGTTCTAGGCTATTCAATTCCACTTTCTCCCACTTTCACCTCCTACATAGTCTTTTCCATGTCGTTGTGGTTCAGTCCTGAACATTCTCAGATGTTTTCCTATTTCAATCACATCAACAAGACCGTTTCTTCCCAGCTTGGCTCTTTACTAGACTCAAGATACTGCAAGGCCAGTCACGGAATTAACTATATCTACTCTTTCCTCTACGAAGCATGTTCACCCTCTTTTTACTCACAACCACTTCTTATACTCCCACCCATTTGAATCTCATCACTACTGTTTATTATACTATACCTTTTATTTACGAAAATTAGATGCTACAAAATCTGAAATGTTATTTGGCACTTTCGAAATATTATTTTTTATTAATTAAAAAGACCGGAAACCGGGAAATAGGGTAAAGTAAGTTTCCAACATGATCCACGTGGAAAATGCAACACTGCAAACTGTAGTAAGAGAAATGCTGAGATTGGTGTAAAAAAGAGTTGAACAGTCTTTGTACGGTTATAGGTTGAGTAGAAGGAATGTCTGCTCAGGCAGAAGACGACCAGGTCTAAGTCTAGCCTATATATAGCTGGAGGAAGTTGTATCACTGCATGTACAAGAGTCGCAAAAGCTGAAAAGCAACATCGTCCAGTTTATTTTCCTGGAGGGAAAACCAATGAAGTATTTCCATTATTGACTTGAGAAAATCCGGGCTAATTCTCCAGTCGAATTGTGATGAGATTTCCTCACATTTTATTTATCTCCCCAGGAAGGGCTAATACATAAAAAACGTTTTCTGTTAATGCGGCAGTCTCTAAGGAATAGATTCATTTAGACACCACTTCCACGTATCCACACTCCCTACTCACAGATACGCTCTTCTTTTACTTAACACAATCTTCTCACTCTTTTCATGCTTATCTTTCCTCAAATTCCCCGTCCACAAACAACCTAAGCGGAAATAGACATAATTATATAATGCAACTCTGTACAATTTAATACTAACATATGCTTGCACCTAGTCTACGTCCAAATTCAAAAACTGGAGAGAATTTATTTCAACAACGCTTATGCATATAATATGTTCTGAATATTCGCTCGTTGTAATACATTCAGTGTGAAACTTGGCAATAGAATTATTTGAAATTGCTTATTTGGTAGAAATGTCACTTAATAACGATTCTATATGCCAGGAGGCAATAGCTTTCTGAATTCGGACAGTTACTCATCTAAAACTCGAAATAGTTGGCAAAAATTGGCCTAAAACCCCTAGGGTCATTCCGACGAGCCTTTATAGGGTTCAGGGCGTGGTCAAGGATCTATATTATCCAATATGAGTTTATGCTATAGTATTTGTTTAATTTTCATGAGTCGTTTTATCTAAATCGTGTTTTTTAAATTAAAAAAGTGATTTTTAGCATATATTTGAAGGCTTTGTCAGCAGCTTTGTCAGGGGCTAGGGGGAAATCAGTGCAACTACTCTACTGTATCCTGAGTGTAACTGTGTCTACAGAGGATGAAGATGGAGATGTATTTATAATTCTGGGAGCTACCTGGCTACAAATAAATAAGCAGTAGGTCTGACACGCATAACAATAACGAAAATGGTTGTTGGAGTTGGTTGTTTCTCGGCATGCGTTGGCACGGCGGAAATTGAAGCATTGTTAGTATCAGGAGCGTTGAGAATAATAATACAAGTCTATAATAATGTCTTCCACGCCTACTTCTATTTATACGGGCTTTTAATTTCCTCTCCATTCAAATTTTATGGAGAAAACTTTTCAAGTTAGCGATCTGAGTGATGCTTTCCCTCTGTTTCCAAATATCTTATGCTATTTCCCATTATGACCAAATCTGCTCTATTCTCTCCTTTAAATCAAACAGCAACCATTTCATTTTACGACGTCAAAATACATTTTTGGTTGATTCCAACTGAATCAATGCAGAGTCTATTCATAATACATACAATACATGCAAGTGCTATACCAAAATGTGCTTATGACAAGATTTTCGTGCTTAGAGGATTTTGGACAGTGTCTAAAGTGTAAAGCAGTAAAGTAAAGATAAGGGAACATTTCAAGATCGAAAGAAATTGGAGCACTGATAACATTTTTGTGATAAACATATATCAAGCATAAAAATATTTATATAGTCTTGTGGTGCAGTTATTGAGTATGCAAATATTTGTTACCTGCAGGAGATGCACATCAAAGGAAGCACTCTATAGAGTGGGAAATGGAGAGTAAAAATTGCAATGTGGCAAAAAAAGTGCGGAAGAGGAGCTATTTGGGGAAAGTGAAGAAATTAAGATGGACATATGATAATAGAGCTGGGAGTATAGAAGTATTACAATTGCAAGTTAAGAATAGGAGAGTGAAATTTGAAGTATTTGTTGGGAGTAGAGAGATTAAGGGTGTTTTGTTTGGTGACATAAAACAGAGATAAGACATATGTTTAGACATATCTCTAACTAATGGAGGGAGCAATCCAGCCGGCAATGGGAGATAATGGATGTATTTTACTACTCCTCCTTATCTGCATGCATTCATCTCTCCTCCGAATCCTCCGACTGTGCACATGTGAGTGTATGTATTCAGGTACTCCAATTTATATTGTATAGATACCTAATTATACTAAATAGATGTATATAAAAGGTGTGGAGAAGTATGTGTAGCGAATCGTGCTATAGTTTCATTAGGAGAAAGTCGACGGAGAAAAGGAGCTTTCTTTTCTTCACTCACTCACTCACTTCGAGTCAGTCGCATTGATTTTACTTTCACAGGAAGCAACTCTGTCTGTCTGTGTGTGAGTTCCTTTCATGTTCATGATGTTCATCTTCACACACGTAAATATATAGTAAGGAGCTAGCTCCCTGTGATAATGTAATGTAAGTAACTAAACAGAGAAAGTATCCTACTACGTCTTCTCTACTTAACTCTATACTACTACTCCATTCCCTATCTCATTTCATATTTACTACATCTAGGTATACACACATAGCATTAACTATAATAAGCAGGTAGGTCTGATATAATCTATATAAAAGGCATAGACAAAGTATACATATATGTAGATCCTCTTAGAATATAGAGAGAGTGTCGTTTATACTTATGATACAAATATGTATGTATAAGTAGTATGGTACAACGAGTATATATATAAGTAGTAGGGTACAAGGAGGGGTAGCCCACTACTTTACATAGACAGATGAGGCATTTGCCTCTTACATCTCTCTGGCTACATTTCCCATTATGTACTTCTTTTTTGTCTGTTGAAGGATTCATTTCTTTCTTACCTCTTCTAATGGAACTGCACTCGCTCTCTTTTACACTTCCCTACTCCATTTATCCTCACACTCCCTTCTACGTATAGAGAGATACACATAACATAACGAATGAGTCAAGTCGACTGGAGCGTGTAGACAATTTGTGGCTTGCTTTGCTTTCTCTTCTATGTCCCCAACTGAAGCACATCATATATCCAGGCTATGGATTTTTTCTTTCTATATGCACAACACTCAAGTGCTTGATCAGAGACGCTGCTCAAGAATTTCTAATGAATACCCCTCTTACGCCCTATCGACTACATTGGCACAACAGAATAGCTAATCCTTCTCATGTACATCATCCTACTCCACTTTCTATCGAATCAATTCTAACATTCTACTTATCCCTCATTTAACCCACTTCATATGCATTCATTCCTAATAATTATTTTGACACTTAAACAACATAGATACAGGGTTCGTATAATAATTTAAATTAGAGAAATAATGCAATCTGGGTAGTCCAACCAAAACTATGTCCCACACAGACCATAATTTAATAAAGCACCCTGCAGAAGGAAATAAAAGAGAGAGTTGCATGTCTCACACAAAACAGAACTGGAAAAACTTGCATTGCCAGCATATAGCAGAGACAAATCCATTTGCAATGCTTCCAATTCCTCTCTATCTGTAACACAAAGCAGAAGGAGCTACCCGCGAATCTCCAGCCTCACTCAACCGTCAACCGATATCCTTTATTACGTAGACACACAAATTGTAGCCTAAGTAGATGTGGTCGTAGTTGAAGCGGAAGAAACGAACGTCCAACTCAAACTCCACATGACCATCCAAAGGAATTATCAACTTCCCCATACCCATTCTTATCTAATAAATATTAATATCACGATCCAAAATTCCTTCCTACCTACCCTTCCCATTTTTCATTTCTTTTTTCATTACAATGTTGTTCATCATTCATTAGGTAATCAAGTGTTATTAGCCGGTAAATAGTTTTCTATAAAGACTTGTTATAACTAAAAAGATGGAAATAAATAAAAGCGGATTTCTTTCTTTTTGAACCAATGGAATTCTTTTCTCCTTCATTCAGAGTTTACAATTTTAAAAGTAAAACACTTCATGTCTAATGCCTGTTTTATACTTATCACTTTCACGTTATGTGACGTCACTACAGTCAATTTGTAATTAGCAAAAACATGTTTCCAATTTGGTTTCCATCGTAATGACGTCATTTTGACGTCACTAAACTTGAAAGTGAAGTGAAAGTGAGAAGTATAAAACAAGCATAAAGCTAGGTTTTGAGTTTCACTTCCTTTTCACTTCACGCGCAAAGGAACTTTCATAAATAAAGCATTGCCGTTGCCCCAGGTGAGGGGATTTGGAATTTTAGACAGAATAAGTAACTGAATGGTCCTTTTTCCGCGTGAAGTGAAAGGGAAAGTGAAACTCAAAACCTAGCTTAAATGTCGTTTCTCTTAAAATAAAATAACTTTAAGTTTTCAGTAAATACACATATAATTTTATAGGCTACTCCTATGATTACATAAAAGTTTGGATCACTATTGTAGGTATTATCTGTATTACAGCCTATTAATGCGATTTCTATTTTGCAGGAAGGATCTTTTGCTATTCCGTATATGAAGTAGACATATGAAACAAGGCATTGTGTAAAGAAGGAAGGTGCATGGACGTAAGTTGCAGTAGACCAAGTAAGTAGGTAGGTTGAAAATCCAAGTGCCCCACTCGAACAGATCCAAATAAACAACCGCACCGTGGGAAATGGAAGTTCTGCGGTGGACAGACCAGCATTTGCACGTTTGATAATGTTGCAAATGCTGTACCTGTGGTTTTGGTCACCAAATTTCACAGAGCTATAAAATGATCTCAAATGTATAAGCCCATTCATAATAAGTAATGTTGAAGGCACGGGAAGCCTCACGTAGTTAACAAATGATTATATTTTTATTGATTCTTCAGTTATTGTCTCTTTTTGTCTGGAAATTGTGTCTGGAAATAGTTGGTCGGATGTTCCTAGTGTACCTTTTGGGTCTAAATGGCTTTGGGAGGTTCTATATCAAAGTAAGCAAGCGACATAAGCAAGACTAAAGTAACATTTGGCTTTGCGACCTTATGAGCCAAGATTCTGGTGATCATATGCATTTTTTGCTAGTTATTCACTGGTCATAATAGCCAATTGACTACAGCCTTTTGTGCTATCGCTGAAAACGACATGACCGCCTATGTAAATTGTGGTTTAACTTTAAAGACTTGAAATATTCTAGCAGAGATATAGATTCTATAGATCACTGTTCTTGAGACTTGACTATGGTAATCGGCTAAGTTCATATGAACTGCTTCAGTGTCCACGAAAAACACCAAAGATACAATTTGGACTTGAAACGGATTTCTACCGTTAGTCTAAAATTCCGCAGTGATTTTTTAAAGAATTTTGTTGTCATATTCATGAAGGAAAGTCCGTACATACACTACGTATCGAATTTGTAAAGGCGGAGTTAGTGGACTGGTTGTGCTACTTGGAGAAAGTATATATTGTGCTAGCCTAGGTGCTGTGAGTGTATAGTTATTTGTATTGGGGAGGGAGTGTACCACAAAAGAAAAGATCAGAAGACAAGTCCCATGGCAAGCTTAAGACATCTAAAGTGAAATCCCTCGCCGTCTGGCTAAACTCACTTCTATTTAGACTGTATCCTTCTATTGTACAACTCAAATACAAAACAAGCCCCAACCTACACTAGCACTACACAGATAACCCTAAGCTACTAAATATATACTATGTTACAGAGTGTATCCAAACTCAGTGTGTTTTAAAACATACTGATGGACATTGTAACACACGATTCTCAAATTCATTCCAAATCGACAAAGTTTGTTAATCATAGCTGGACCAATCCGATCCCCAACAGAATTCAATTTGCAGAATCTTAGAAAACTAGCTAAGTGCATTCAGCATCTCATTTACTACCTAGCCATGTAAATATTGAAATAATACTAAATACAATCTTCTGGTGTCTTTAAAAAAATTAAATTGTGTATGTTGAATAGCTAATTATAATTAATAGAAAATATAATTAATATAGAATGCATGGATTTGGAGATAGTGATGCAGACCAGTATGTTTCAAAACAGTCGGAGTTTGGGACAGTAGGATATGTGATATAATAGGGAGTGGTATGTATAGTGATACGGGTATGGAGCAGTGAGGTCAGTTGGTGCAGTTTGATAAGTATTCCAAGAACGTCCGTCCGAATTCATCCATCTAACTACTTTCTCTGGGCTAAGTCTCCTCTGCATGTCGGAATCACCTCTCTCTCTCTCTGTTGTGTTCTTTTGTGTCCTCAGCCTAATTCAGGGCAGAGCGAAAGAATTTTGGGGAGTTTGACCTCCTTTCCTCTCAGCGGATAAATTTCATGCTTTTCGTCAAAGTTTTAATACCCACCCGCCCAAACGACCACCAACTATTCCGGCAACTATCCCCATTCCCTTTTTATCCGTCCAACACGCCACTGCCTGCCTCTCACTCCGATCTAATGGCCAGAGTTATTACATCACCAATTAGCGTTATCCGGCCAGACTCCGCCAACCGCTCGCTCCACTTCTAACAACCATATAATTCAATTGCTCTAATGCTCACCATCCATCCACACTCTTATTACTTCTTCCTCTCCATTCACCTCCCAAATGTCCACTCCAATCATCTACCCCTCCTCCTCCCCCTCTCTTCCGTCCAAATCATGTTTTAACTCATCTATTCCATAATGTAAATTTTCCCGCTCAAAATTTTCTCCCTCGAATTCTATAATCATATAGGACAGAATATTTTATATTGTATTCAACCTGTGTGAAGAAAAGCATTTTTTTAAAGTAGGTAGTAGTTGTATAAAAACACAACGGCGTTTAATTACATCTAGAGGGATTGACATGGGTTGAGTGTGACAGGGAAGGTATTCTCTACAAATGGCCCACTTGAGAACAGTCATAATCATAAGACGGGATCCCCTTAAGGTTGTTCTACAGCGGGAGTAGGGGAGGGGCTGTTATTAATGGAGACTGACATTCTGTTATTATAATTTCGGGAATTATTCGGATGCAAGTAAATAGCTAGGCCCATCTCTCCCCATTTCCAAGAGTAGTTCGAATCCCATTAGCACAAATTACGATGAGCCTCATTGCTCTTGAATAGTTTTTGGGTTACGCAAATAAATTATACATGCATACTCACTACACCAAACTGCTACTCTATTGATACTGTACTCACCTATGCATATAATTAAACATCACAATCTATAGAAGAACCTCGCAGCATCCGCACTAAACATCTACCAGCTTTGTTGCGTAAATGTAGAAATTCAAATACGTCACCCACCTACCTAGATATATGCAATAGTTATGCAATTAGATTGTAGAATAACATGTAAATAGAAATGGTACAACTGTATTGGTTGAAATCCTCTGCAAATACAACCTTTCTCTTGCAAACTTCATATGCACCTATCAAAATAAAATATTCATACCTAGTTTAAAAGATGCCACTTTCACTCAATATCCAGTTCTCAGGGTCAGGATAAATGAAAGTAACAGTCAAGTTTTTTTCTTTCAAAAAAATCTAATTTCGTCCCTTTTTATGGTGCTGGGAAAATAGAATGTGGACTGGTTATTGAATCGTTGTGCGTTTGGTTAAATATAAAATGGGGGTGGAAAAATGTATGAATATTATGTAAAGCGGATTGTCATTTATCTGCTGGGGTATGTGCATTTATTGCATGGGAGTGGTCGTTAGAGTTGTGTATTTTATTTTGAGTCATTGAATTTTATGTGGTCGTTGTTGTGTGGATGGATGTCTAATAAAGAGATTGGATTGCTCTCTGCATATGCACAGGCAGTTCGGATAGAGGTAAAAGAAGCGTCTACCTTAAGGACGTTCCATACTAACGATTCACTATGCATAATAAAAAATGAGCGAGTGCCTCTGCGCCCAACTCCCAGATCCTAACCAACTCAATTAATAAACATGAGAAATTACAAGCCTTTTGAATTTCCGACCAGGATCCTGCAAAGGTGCATGAAATGATACATTACATTACACTACAATATGCTATCTCATATATCCTACATAATTCTCAGACGTCGGATAGGTACATGAAGTTTTATTTTTTAAATCTGCTGCATGTCAACTTTTGACGCTTAAAACTTGGCCGTAGATATTCAGCATATTTCGGGTTTGTAAGCGTAAAATTGAAAAAATCCTTATATTTTAAGTTTATATAGTGTATTAGCAATAAGTTTGAAATTAATAGACTTCAGTTTTGTATTTCAGCTCTCAAAATAAATTTTTCCAAAATTTTGAAAATTCCTGCCATTTTTTAAAAACTTACTGACCATATATAAGGGTAGTTTTAACGTCTCATATTTGATAAAATTGAAAAACCCTTAGATTGTAATGCTTAAAAGCTTTTGAAAAAAAGCTCACAAGTGCAGTTTAATTTGAGTGCTTCTGCTTCAGCCCTCAAACCTAATTTTTCTCAAAATTTTGAAATTTTCCGTAATTTATTTTTAAAAACTTAAGGAGAATATTTTGTAACTTCTTGTATTTGACATTTTTAGATGCTACTTTTCCGGTGTCTGAGTGTTTGTAGTTATTGCACGTGTTTGTTTTCGGAATAATTTGATGCGATATGGTGTATCAGCTCTGTGCAGTCCCACAGCATTTGATCGGATAGAGTATAGGAATGTATAGTTGCAGAGTGATTTTGTTCTTGTAGGAAACGGGGAAATATGGGCGAGTCAGTCTCCATTATGCATATGTTTAAATTATTCACGCCAATATGTGCTCTTCAGAAATAAAACTTTCATCTTCATAATTTGGCTCCAGTCAGGTTTTCGCAACTCGGTTGAAGAATTGCACTTTCTCCCAAGTGTATTTTTAATGCAAAAATTCATACTTTTCCTTTCCGCGTTTTATGAGTCTTTTCACCACATTAATGCTGTCGACAAATGAAACACTCAACTTGGACCATTATCTTCTAAATGTATTCCCCCTCCCTACCAAATAGCTGGACAAGACACAATAAATCATACCCACTAAAAACCACCAACTACATCGGATTTGTCATTAAGAGAAACCGATTTAATTTTAGTGCATTTACTATAATATTATTCTATTACACTGTGGACCTCAGTCTGTATCTAAACACACTGGTATGTATTAAAAATACTACCAAATTGTTTAGTGGAATGAACATGAACGCAAGTCCCGATAGAATTATAAACACCAGAATGTACTAGAATCGAAACTTAATATAATGTTTTGCTTAAATGTTTGTTATTGTTACATTAAATGCTCTATAAGCTATTTTAACAAAATTTTGCACGTTCAATTCTATTGGGAATTGGTAACGTCCAAACTTTGTCATTTTGGTACAGGGGTGAAAGTTTTAAATAATCCAGTGCGTTTTAAAACGATCCGAGTTTGGACACACACATTATGAATGTAATTTATGTTGTAGATAGAGATAATAATTCTGTATGCGGGCAAAAAGCAAAGACTTGGATAAGCAGTGTTTGGTATATTACAGTTCGGGTGTGATGGCTGGGGGAAATGGGTGCATGTAGTTTGGCTGTGTTTGAGTTGACGCGTGATGTGTGACGAGCATTAGTGGTGGTAGTACTAGTTAGTGGGTTCGGCTGGTTGTATGGGTTTGTAGTGTAGTTAGTAGGCAATGGATGTATCGTGGGAGGAGGGATAATAGAAAGGAGAGATAATATAATTGTAATGTAATGTAATATGGACCGGAAGACGGCAATTGTGCAAAAGACAATTGTTATTGCATTAGCTGTTAAGCAGACAATTCAGCCATAACGGCTATTCCCTTCTTGTCCTCCCTCCCTGCCCTTTCACAGTCCCCCCGCTCATTTCCAAACACACCAGCAAGTATTCAAACATCCCAAAACACTCGAGACATCTGAAAATCTAAAATTTGAAGTGTTAAATGTATACGTATATATTTTGCCAAATTCATCATAATCTAATGATGCCAATTATTTTAACCAGATTGTACATATCCGAAGGCGAATTAGACTTCTCGTTGACGGGAACTATAATTGAATCCTATAGGAAATTGGATTAATTTCAATGAACCACACACGCATATAAAAGTCGGGGTAATCAGAGTTAAATATTTCCATTTTGTTGGACACAGGGGAAATACTGGAAAAGCAGTTTTTGCTCTATTTCTATGATTTTCCACTATTTCCCAGACACCATTTTGCTTTGCATTTCAGGGTGGGAAATTTCCCACCAATGGATTATTAATATTTCCCAGTGGAATTCTAGCAGTGTGTTTTAAAGCAAACGGGGTAAGGATAGACAGTGACATAATGCTGGAGGAGAGAGTGTTATGTGTGTAGTTAAATATGTGTAGGTCGTCGTCGGGAGAGGCGGTCGGGAGTTTGTCGGAGTGGAGGGAGAAGTCGGATTAAGTTTCTGTCTCATCCAGTCCGAACATAACATCAGATGTAATTATGCACATTTAGCAAACGATCTCGTCGTCTTCTCCTGTGGCTTGGCTCCACTCCATCCCAATCCCATCCATCCCAATCCCATCAGCAGTCAACTCAATTGTACTACATCTCTACATGGACACTCTATCCGACTCACAAGACTAAACCACACATTCAAAGATATTCAGAATTACGTGCACAGTGTACATATCTATTCTAATCCCCAATCTCACGACTCACTGATACATTTTGGAGATAAACCGTCCATTTTTAATGCCTTTTCAAATCTGAATTTTCATAGCTTTTGAAAATTTTGCAAATCATATTCTGTGTTTGTAAATATATGTATACAAGAGCCCGTCTGTGGAACGGGTAACTTTCCTAGTGCATTCTTTTTAACGCGCCGTACACTATTTTTCCTATTTTTAACCCTTTTAAATAAATTATGAAGTGTGTCAAAAAAAGATGGCAGAAAATGTAGGTTGAAGTAAATAGGTACCAATTATTATTATTAATTTACGGTAGAATGGGGTCTTGTGGGATTGCTAATTCCATTTTGTAGGTGGTTCTCTGGTTTTTGTTGTCGCTTGAGAAAGTAGCTTTTCATTTCTCAGTTTTACGAAACTTGTAAAAGCTTTACAATCAACAAGACATGAAAGTATTTCTTTGTCGTCTGAGAAATGGAGGAATATACACAATTCGTTAAGATTGTCTGGTGAAAGGAAGCCCATCGGGGCACCTCAGACCGTTTCTGACTCGGCACTTTCATTTTGCAAAATTTCCGTTGAAAGCACTCATTACTTTTGCTAGGGAGAAGAGGCTCCCAGAGAGTAGTAACTGTTTTTCGTAGAAGATTCTCCGAGAATCATTTACATAGTTAGGCTAGGTATAGGTGTTCGAAATAATATACCTCAATAAAGAATCTATTGCAGGAGTGTATAAAGATTCTACGAATTGTTCCTGTGGATTCAATTCCTAGAAACGCCTTGTCATATGCTCAAAAGAGTTATAAACGCTTCCAAACTTTCTTCCACGAACTGTGATACGGGAGAAATATCTACCACACGGAACTATAATATCTATGCATGTATATGTAAAGGAGCTTATATGTACAAGGATGACACGATGGATATAGTCTTCTATACTACTTATATGAATATATAGAGTTTTATTGGGAAAAGTCGCATTCAACGGACGATTATCATCTCCATCTTGTTATTTCCTAATGTCGAAGGGTGGAAATGAAAAAGTACAACAGTAAAGTCGTATTGTTATTAAAAGTGAGAATTTAAGAGAAAGCAGTTGGCGCCAACGACTTTCTCCTCCCATTCTTCCTCCTCCCTTATCATCCGTAATGACACCCAACTCAAAAAGCTTCTTGGCAGGTCTTCTATATTTGAATATTGTCCAAAAGGTTTTAAAGGCGTTCGTCTGAAAGTATTTATATATGCATCCCGTACAGAATTCAGATGATAATAAATACATCTAATTGTAAGTATACCTAAGAAAAGGATTCATGAGGCAGTACTAAGACGGAAAAATCCATTAAATGATTTACTGCAGCTAACCAGCCAAAATCCAGAGGACACAATCCCTATAAAAATTCATCAGACATCTCCCTGTGCCAACCAAGACAAAAGGACTTAATTCTGCTCCCTTCGCATACAGCCCAGCTGCTAATTACATGAAATAGATTTCATTTAATTGATCCTATGATAAGTTTAATTTATGGTGGCAAGGGATTACTCCATACCTATTCCGAAGAGAAAGTGCACCCGAGCAAATCTAACCAAACCGAACCTAAGCCAGGCACCAACCAAAAACACGCCACAAAATAAAGTTCCGCAGAGCAGAAGGAATATAATCGACGAATATTTGATTGCTCCACCGACTCGGTCCAATAACACCAAACCAACATTTTCTTTCGAATTAATTAATTTCCGGGAGATGTGAGAAAACCCGTTGACAAATCGATTGCAAAGAAATCATCTGATTGTGATGTGGGTCGCAGCAGCCACACACATCCTTCCTCTTCCATCCAACCCAACTCCAGCACATTTCCCACTCCTCCACCAACTCTTCTAGGCTATATTATTTTCACCAGAGCCCGGAAAGGTAAGCTCTAAGTCAAATAATTATACCACCTTCAAATGGACCAAATATGACCAAATATTGACTATTGTAAAAATTGGAAATTTTTCATTGAATTTTGAAGCAATTTCCCCTGAGAGAAAACATACAAAATTACGGAACAAAAATGCAACAATTTTTGATACCTAGTTTCATAATTTTTGTCATAAAATTCTACAAGACTAAAAAATTTTGTCATTTTTTTGCTAAAACCATAAAATAAGACTTTAAAATTTCAATATGGCTTCATAATGAAGTAAAAGACATTGAATTTCAGAACTTTTGGATTTGAACACTGAGCTGTACTGTATCTAAAAATAAAATTTGGGGCACATTTCCGGTCTCTGATTATGTATCTCTTTTGCATAATATTTTAGTACTTATGTCTGGAGTGGTGGAATAAATAGTGAATGGTTGGTGGGGAGAGTGGACTGGAGTGACAATGACAAATGAGTCGGATGAGGGCATTGTTTCCTTGTGGCTGATGGCGCCTTCTGGTATTATACATAACCAATTAGTCAAATGAAACTCATGACAATTAGCGAGAATGTGGAGTCGAGGTGTTTGAGACTCGATCTCCACTCTTCCCAGCAACAATGCACAATTCTAATTAAAACTGCTAGTACATCTATTCACCATATGTCCAATATGCAATATATCTAACACATGATGCATTTAAATTCCTCTTCGCATACATTGCGTCTTTGACATGTCCATGTTTCACTACGACAGGACATCACTAGGCACTCGCCAGTCGGCAGTCCTGGCCCGACAACTCCTTCACATTATGTACAATTGGTTTGGTATACCCAATCTCAGAGTTCAACACTGACTTCTTTCATTTAATTAAGTAGCGACGGATACTTTAAGGGTTTTGGTATATCTGTCTGTCTGAGTGAAAACAACGAATTGAGATCATTGATGTTCATGTGCGCTATTGGATCTTAAAAACTCCCAGTTTGAAACCGGCCTTTATCTGATGTTTTACCAAGGTTTCCAATGGGAAATAACTCTGATGTGAAATATTTTCCACTGGGAAAAGTGGGTATCAAAATGGAGTGGAAAAAGGGTAAAATTAAATAGCAAAATTTTCGGAAAATTTTTTGGCTTTATTTTCAACTATTTTCTATTATTTCCCAGATGTCCTAAAATAGGATCCGAAACTCTTTGACGCAAGGCTGAAAATCTACTAATTAATACCGCTTTTATCTGTCCGTGGTATAATCCATTGCGGGAGTTTTAAAAATGGCAACCATTACATTACCGAAATCTGGGGGACTTCTGAGCAATTTGTGAGAGAAACTGAGTTGATTTTGGTGCAAGGAAGAACCGAGTCTTCATACAGCGTAGATGCGTCTTCATATTATGTGGAGAACAAAAATGTTTATAAAGAAGGCAACATCAATGAGTGAAGGAACAGAGGAAGTCGGGATACTTGTGTTCGGTTAATGCACAACTATAAAGACAATATTTATTTATGAACATATGCTACATTTACTCAACCCTGGCCATTCATGGATGTAGTTCCTATAAATTCCTACATATATACATAATGTCTATAATTATTTACCTTTGCATATGTCAAAGAATTATAAATAAGGTCTGCATTGTGGCAGTAGAAGAAAGGGGGTTCAAAGTAAAGGATTAACTGCAGCCGAGTGCGTCCATTACCACCAGCTGCACCGTCTAAAGAACACAATGGCACTCGGAAGACAATGGCCCATTGTTGCCAATTACCATACAGTACAAAGTTCTAACACACCTTCAAAAGGCTTTTCTACTCTACTGATCTGCTGCAAATATTGCACGTGAATATTTGTAATTAGTTGGCTTAAAAGCAAAGTCGGTAGCAACGACATTAAACACCAACTCTATCAATGACAAACTTGACAATCATGAAATAAGTATTAATCAGGTGAAGTAAGCCAGGTATATTTAGATATGACTAAAAATGGTGCGCCCCAGCATACAATTCTACAAATTACTAATTAAAAATCATCTAACCCAAACTAAGGCGTAGGGACGTTATTCTTTCAATTAGCTTTACTTTTAACGAGCTCGACAGTATTCTCTAAGCAGTAACAAAAGTGTAATTCATACAAAGGAATCTAACAAGAAAATTGTGCCAGTTGTCAATTTCTGCATTTTGACAACTGTGCTCGAAAACAAGAATTACCATTAAGGGGGGTCTTCACACATTTCGATTTTAGCTAAAATAATTTGAAAAGCAAGAAATTCTTTCTGAAAATACAAAATTTGAAGTAGGGATTTATTTTTTCCAATTTTAAATTGTAGGTTCCCAAGCCCTAGATGGTACTTTCTGTTTTGAAATAGGCTACTCTGTACATCTGTTCGCTTAATCGTACAGATTTCCGTACTCCGTACTCAAAATGCGTTATGGTGAAAGCTGCAGGTTCATTCATAACTAAAACGGATCGTTTCCCAAAGTGTATGTTAAAAGGAGCAAACCCAAATTCCTTTGTGAACGGCCCATTGTGAAGTTGTGTTGAAAGTGTAAAGTCTACCTTGAGTTTATCTGTTTAGGGTTAACCTGGTTGAAAGAGTTGGTACTTTTCATTTGCCATGTGGGTTACCTATCTGTGGATGATTGACCCGGTAAATAAATAAAAAGAAAATTGTAGGCTCAAGGAGGGAACGTTAGAGTTGGGCGAGGAAGGGAGGGAATTTGCGGGAGTGTGGGAGGGCCGTAGTGGAGTGAGTAGTTAGTGGATGTTAGCATATGTAGTGCATGGGTTAGTAGACGTCATGTTTATTTCAATTTTATTCGAAAAGGTTGTAGCCCATTTTCTTGTGTGAACATTTCGGAGCTATAAAAGTAGTTGGGAATGGAGGACTCAAGTGGCAGGAAATACGGAGTGCATGTAGTCGGTGGGTCGGGAGTGTATATGGACTAGTCGGTCGGCAGAGGTGCGAAAAGTATTTTGGAGGGACGCGAAGTCATGTCGGATAAACTAAGACTTAGCTAACCAAGCCAGGATTCTCTTGTGAACAATTTAAAAGTTTTGCACCCATATCTTTCTTTCCTTATGGTTGATCCACCTTGTATGCACATACACTTCCTCCTCTGCATGGGTAGAAGCCAATCTCTACTTTCATTGACTTTCTCCATTGACTTTCTCTTTCCGAAGTGTATATAAGTAGACATATCTACCTAATTACCTATCTGCCTTCGATTCCATTGTCTGATACGTACCTGTCCGTCCTTTCCAAGTTCCTCCCATTACTTGAACAGTGTCTGTATATATACACCTACTCAAGATGTAGTCTTTGCCACTCGACTCCTTTCGGCATCCGCATGGCACTCCATAGCCACCTACTACTACTACAGATCTCATTTCAAGTCAATTCACTTTTCTCACCTTCCCATCTCACCTTCACTAAGCTTGCCGAACTTTTCACCAATTTCCCTCTCTCTCTCTCTCTCTCACAAATCCCAAACGAATTCAAAGTGCACACCAGAAAACCAAACCAATCGAAATATCCCTTCCTTACACTACTTTCACTATTGCGGGGAGTCTGGGTACAAACTCCTTTTACCCTACTACTACTTCAAAGTACTTCCCTGTACTCCATCACTCACCGACTCTAGTCAACTCAACGTTGTTATAATAGCACTTACAACACTTTCCTTCCTCTTAATCAATACACTTTCTCCATGCCCGAAGGGGTCACCGACTTCCTTTTTGACTTTCTCCATTATATTTTACGACTCTCAACATTCATAAACCTTAACACCATACGTTTCAACCACATAAGCTCAATAAACATCCATCCGCACTTTCCCCCAGTTACTTTTCAACTAAAATTGATATTGGACCATCACTAAAATTAATCGTATGCCAAAATATTCTCGGAAAAATCAACCTAATACATGTAATAACTATACGAAAATAAATGTCCTGATTAAAGACTAAGTCTATAAGTACAGTAACTATGTATACATTACTAAGCTGATGATTGCTGTAGTGTATAGATAGATACATGTTTACTGAGTGAGTAGAAATGTCTTTGACTCGTAACGCAGTTATTTGTGTTGCGTTATGCAAACAAACAATTCGAGGATTTAGTAGAGGTACTTAAAGGAGAGCATTGCGAAAGAGTTGAACTTTGGCTGTTTGAATATGTACAGACGTAATGGTGAAGCACGCCGGGATTGTGAAACTTAGGCTATGTCTGGTTGTGTGACAGAGAAAGTCAGAGAGGAGAAAGTATGCTATAGCAGTAGGTGAGTGGGTCGGAGTGTTGTTGCAAGATTGTATATGGCTCGACTCGGTGGAAATTGCAAAACGAGAGGAATTGGCCGCCTTTATACAATTAGTTGCTGTTAAGTAGTTCTTGTACTTTACAGTAATTGTCTATTCATGAATAGATGTTCTGCGACACTGCATCATCCTATAATACTAACTTAACTTGCTTTCTTATAAAGCAGTATTAATAAGTACAGGGTGCAAAACATTTCCCCTCCTGTATTTAAATAACATGAAAGTGAAACGACATCCATCATTCAAAATACTCTGTCACTTGACATTAAATGGTTCAAAAACTCCCCATAGTAATAAAGGTACTGAAGGAGTTAACTAGGTCAGAAAAGAGGAGTGTTGCAGAAACTTTCATTGAAATGGGAGGCGGGTAATTTTCTGCCTTCCCAGGTTTATGCTATTTCAGACAAGTGACTTACAGATAGGTACATTTTGAGCCATTTAATGTTAATTAAAGTATCCACTTTCAACGGAGTTGCTAATGCGGGGTATCATTATTATCGAGGTATCATTATTTCAATATTGGAGCAAGTTCCAATTAGCCACTTCATGAAAAATGTGCATAAAGCCAATTAGATTAGCATGAAAAGGATAAATACATATTTTTACTATTATATTAACACGCTCTCTCCAAAGTAGAGCATTTCGAATGCTGGGTGCTCGACATCTTTGAGGACAGGTGGGGACTTTAGATATTTTCCACCCTGTAGTGTGGTTATTTATATACGAGTTAGGAGACTGTTGTAGATGTGTATGTGGGGATGTAGTAGAGTCTCTCTCATCTCATTTCATCTTGACTTGACTCGGCTAAACTGCTCAAAATTAGTGCAAGTTGAAAGTGACGTGAGATGGAAGTGAGATGACGGCTCATGCATCATATTTATGGGAGATGTAAGCACTCATAAGCTCGTCTGTGTTCGTAGAGATATCGTGAAAACAACCTCCTCCTTATGACATCCTCCTCTCTCTCACACTCCTCTGTATCATCACAACAACTCTTGTCATACTTTTAATGTATTTATCTAATATCATTATCTAATTGGGAATTAGTTAATCCTCAAACACCCAGGCTATGTACCAATCCGAATTGCACACAACTGTAGATAGTACATTTGATAAAAGTGTAGAAAAATAACTTGGATAACTCAATAATAATTTTGAGCATGAATGATTGTTGGCATCACACTCTAAAAAATACTGGTGAAAAACTACGTTAATAAGTATTATCGAATTTTCGGTTGCAATTAGCTAAACCGAACAAAAGCCGACGTTTCGGTTGAAATTCACTTATTGACTTTGATTGAATTTAATTAAAACTGACTTTTCGGATTTAGCTAAATGAGATTTATTTAAATAGGAGCAACGTAGGAAAAGACCGGAATAATTACCCATTATTAGCGTAGACGCCTGTCAGTACATTTCGGACGGACTCCGTTTGATTTTATATTGTATCTCCCTTTCTCGAAATTGTTATTACTTACAGGACTAAGAAGACACTCCTTGTTGCATGCACTCACCTTCCAGTATACCAATATAATTTTGTGATATCGGAGGAATGTCATCGTGACATGATGAATGAAAGAGAAAACATCCCACATGCATTGCTGCTTGACAGACTCGATCCGAATTCAGACCGATCTGTTATCATTATTCCTCCGTTCTTCCTTATTACTCTCCCACTTACCAAACACATTTTCACCCATCCCTTTTTGTCAACACGTAACTAACTACTTTTTTGTCAACATGTTGGCTTTATGCAGGACATATTGCGAGTTAAGTTAAGTAATTACAAAACGCATGTACTCCTTAGTCCAGCATTAACAAAGAAAGCAATCAGCAAAAAACGGACAGGATAAGTCAAAACTAAAGACAGTCATTGTCACTAATATACAAATCAATGCTAATAACGAATATATGGCAAAGACAGATTCTCCCAGTTCCACATCATAAGTCAGATCCATTACAACCTGAGACAGGAAGAACTGGTTGCCAAAAAGGAAAATGCTTTTGACAAAAAAATATTTTTTTGGTCTTTTGGCTATTTAGTGTTGACAAAAAGGGGGTGAACCCCGTTCCTGGAACGTATGGAGAATCCCAATTTGTCAACACATTTTTGTCAACACCTTTATTATAAACGGTTAGGTTAGGTTATAGTGTTGACAAAAAGGTGTGGACAATTTGGGGGTGAATCGCGGAGCAGAGCAACTACTATATCGTGTATACAATGCGAGTGGGTGGTTAGTCTGTACAGTTTATCGATATGTCGTAAAACTGCCTATTACCACAACCTTTCAATTAATCCATTTAACTTTTCCCATTCAGTCTTTTTCTTTCATACGATAATGCCATATTGCATGCTAAGTTATTATAAATAGTTTAGTCCAGATTAAATATTAACCTGTTGCCATCCTGGTACCAATAATAATTAATATAAAAATTACATAAGTTAGGTGTTAAAACACAGTTTATAAAGGTTTATATAAATTTGAGAGATAATTCAACTCAATATGTTAAAAAAGTCGTATCAAAAGCTCTCCTGTACACATTTGTTTATTTTTGGAGCATAGAAATGTTACTTCTCTAGAAAAACAGAACCTAAAACCCTCATCATATTAATAAAAACATTCTGATGTGTGTGCTAGTTGGAAATATTTATTGTGAAGCAGTAAATATTGCAAAGCAGAGGACACAGCGATAAATAGGTAATGAAATTATGAGATTGGTTTGTGAATTGGAAAGTAAGTAGGGTGAAAAGTTTTTAGGAAAGAGTATGAATGCGGGAGAAAGTAGGTCTTGGATGGGATGCAGTGTGTGGGTCTGTATTTCTCTCACGACTCTTCACTGACATACTTTCACGCAAAATGAAATACTGTCACTCGTATCTTATATCTCAACTCGTTCTGCAGCCACCCACAAATCATGCCGCCGAACGTACCTGACTACTACTCCGACTGCTATAAATAAATCCCGTCCTTCCATTGCAGCTTCGACAAATTCTTTAATAATGTACTCTCATGTTTTACTGCAACAATACAATAAAAATACAAATCATATTCCCTCCCCTATTTAAAACTGTGTAATTTATTCATTGGTAGTTATATCGTGTCAATTACCAATCGATCGTGTTCTGCAAATTACCCAAATCTTGTTCTTGATTGTAATGAAAGCATTTAGGATGTTTTACCTACACTCTTAAAAATTTTACATGGTATTAAGTATTTTTTTTGCGTCCATTTTATATTGGGTATAGCTAATCTTTTCGAAAGACAATTTTAAGCTCTGTCTATGCTGAGAGATTTGAAAGGTTCTTTAAAATAAATTGTCGACTAGCTCTACGTAATAATTTAATATTTCTAGTGCAATCAAGTGGATTTGAAACAACCCAATTTGACTAAAATAAATACAAAAAGTATTTATATGCAATAAAAATTAATCTGTTATTATTAACATACAGTTATATTAGTATGTATACTAATAATGTATATAATAGATGTTTATTTTTTATAAAATTCTTATCGGTATAGACAGTGACACATATGATGGCACTCGCCAACAAAGCGTATAATAAAGGAGAGTCCAAAGCAGTAAAGTACAAGAGGTTGATAAGGACGAAGAAATAGTAGTTAGAGTAATGGAGAAATGATGTAGTTAATAGGGTTAGGGTTATTGAAACTCTCCCTTTAGAAAAATGTTGGAGTGGGGTTCTCAAGACAAATATATTTTGTGGCATCGTTTGCTTGTAAATGCGTTCAGTCATAACATTCCATTTGAATTTGACTCACAGAAGATTTAGGAGATCAGTTGATGCGGAAATAGTGAATTACTAGCGGCAGAATTTACGGAGGTACTTGTTAAGTCTCCCGATTCTACTTCCCCATTGAAGTTTACCATGCATTAGTATTATATACCTAGTTTGAGAGTCAACTTGAGAAGAATTTCTCCGTCCCCACATTTCATTCAGCTTCAAATATTCTTTCCAATATTTTAGAGGGAATTATTACTATTTCTACTTATATTTTTAGTCAACTGTATAATTGCATAAGGAGTTATACACAGATAAAGGTTACTACTATTATAGGCGATTCTCCTCCGGTGTAGGAATTGTGTAGACATGTCTGAGTCAGCCTATAGTAGAACTCGCAATCTGCACCGGATGTCTTCATATCTGATTTTTAGTGGTTGTTGGATTTTTAAACTTTCTCTGGCTGTACTACATTTCTTTAACTACCACGAACCGTCTGGATGTGTGAGTAGTTTTTGGCAACCTGGTTTTTTTCTGTTTTTGCAGGATTCTGAGGAAATTGCAGGAAAACTGTATATATTTACATTAGAGAATGTAGAAGATTCGGGGTATTGATACTATTGCATAGTCTACATAGCTGTGTATAGAGTCTCTCATGTCCATGTGGATGTAGTGGCGGAACATAAATTAAAGTACATAACATATTTATGTAGTAAAAGATATTATTATATACTATGCTACTGTATATAGTATCCTCCTGTTAGGTATATAGATAGATAGAGTCTGCAGTGCATCGCATCTGGTCCTCATTCCATGCACTCACTCACTCAATGATATTCCAGGCCTAAACTATTTCCTTGCTTTCCAAATATTCCGAGGTAATTCACGTCTGGAGATCTAGATTGGATTTTACTCTCTTCCGATGCTTTGTAATCCGATCCTGTATTTGCCTCGACTCTTAGCTACTACCTACACTTACCTTCCAACCGAATACCTCCATCCGAAATATACCTAGGAACAGTTTCTCTCCCTATTAAATTCTCTGAATTACGACGAGAGTCGACCGAAGCCTGCACTCTATGCTAAATAAATACTACACCGCAGTCAGAGTACCCATTCACATCTAGTAATGTTCCAAATGAGCTTAGAGGAGAACTACGTGGGAGAACTGCTGGGAATTAAATCAAGACCTGGCCCCATCAAACATTTACCTCCTTAATGCACAATTTAGATATTCTCCTCCAACATATTCTCCTCCACTCACCATATCCACAATCAATAAAACAAAACACTATTTACAATTAGTTTCAATATCCATCTAACATCACCTGCACACATTAGGTAGATTAACTTATGCAATAAATCAACTCCTTTAGATATAATTATTATTAAATATGCAATAAAGTACGTGCATTGATAGTCAATTACTCTATATTATCATACATTGAGCCCACCTGTCTTTTTAATTTTTTAATGTGGCTTTTTCCTTGGTTAACGAGGGTATTAATTAAAAATGATTCATGTAGATTGTGAATATTGTGATTTACTGGGAAAAACCGTTGGTTGAATTCTGACTTTACCCATGGCCCATGGCTGAGGAAGTAAGGAAGGATATTTAATTTTTAGTATGTTTATGTTTAATATCGGCAGAATGAACATTTACTAAGGCATTATAGATGTAGTATATCCTAGGTAGTGTAGATTTAGTAAGGGCGGATGGGTATAAAAGTGGTTGTGATAATTTGGGTTGTGTGTGGTCGTTGGGAGATGTAGATGTGACTGAGGAATGAGAAGACAGGTGATTTGACAGGGAGATATAAGAAGGAAGGAGAGTAGCGAGATAACCGAGTGATGTCATACGGAGAATAAATAAAGATGAAGAATGGAGCAAAGGATTTTCCTCCGACGTTTTTATGATTAAGACAGCCATTGTGTGCATACACTGCTATACAACTCAAACAAATACGATATAAAGTGAGAGAGTGGGATGTGGACGTGATCTACGGAGAATTTGATGGATAACCGTAAATTGGTTCGCCTAAAGAAGGATCAACTGTCAGGCGACATCCCAGTTATTACTCCACACATGAATACATCCCAAAACTCCCGAAAATCATGCAATCGCTAAATTCTTGCCACTCCAATTTATTCAGGTGAGGTTAATCGACACTATGTCTGTCTCAAAACATATCCACAAGAGCTTATCGGCATCTCTATCCCACTTGTGCATAATATGTACTTAGTAGCTGCAGTAGTCAATTGAGCATTTGCATATATGTAGCGTCGTGTATTATGCATACCTATATACTTAGTACAACAGATGAAAATAGCATCTACGACAATTGAGATAGATGGAACACGAGATAGTAATACTGTAGTATGAATGTTGGTTGCTTTGTATTGATGCATAAGGATATAGTAGGTAGGTAGGTATATGAGATAATTGGGTACTTACCTTTTGGAAGACAGAAGAAATAGGCCAACAGTGTGAAGAGGGTTCGGGCTCCATTTGAAATGATCACCATTGCACTTTCCCGATTCCGGAGAAGATTGAGAGGGATGTGTGAGTGGCGATTGAGGAGTCGTAGCCAGAGATTAAGTAAGTAAGCAAGTGAGACTGTGAATGGAATGCTAACGAGGGGAACGAGAGAAAGTCTCTTCGGAGGAGACTAGGCCGACTACGCTGTCCAGAATGGACCCAACTACACCCAGACCAGGCCACTACTTACACCCGGGATCCTCTAGCAGACCAGCATTGATGCGAGAATCTGTTCTGCTGTGCACTAAAGATCCAAACACTCTGTCGATGACAAGGATGGTACTGTCACCGTCTGCGGACGACGACACACCGACCGACACACCGACAACTTTCACTTCATCCTGTGCAGTATAGATGGTCGGGTGACAAGGTTCCAACAGTACAGTGACCCGGGATGGTGACTTTCAGCGTTTGATTCTACTGGAGACAGGAGGACACAGGAGGGACACACCGTCGTCCTTGCTCATTGTCACAATTCCAGCGAGAGAGAGAGAGAGAGAACGGAGGCGTCTTCCCACAGTCACGGAAAATGCGAGTTGGGCAACAAAAGAAAAATCTTGTCTGGTTCTCGAGTTCCTGCTGCCGTGTGAGAGAGAGAGAGAGCGAGAGGGAAAGTTGGACTCAATCCATCTACTCTGTCCCGACTGAACTCGGCACGCTCCGTAGCCTCGCGTACCCTCCACCAAAAAATCGATCCCCATACTAGACTCCGCCCACACCCAGCCAACTCGGCCCATTCCAAATCATGCTCTTTCTTTCCCTCCTATACACACTTTCTCCAATGCATCTAACACTATCTTATCCCACTTTGTCTCCTACATCTCATATTAACCTTCATTCCTTTACATAACCTACAAATATAGATTCATCCCGCTTTTCACATCTCTACTAATCCAAAAACAACTTTAAATATTTTCAAAATTACATTTTTTAATATCTCATTTCAATGTGACTCAATCTAAAATCATTATAATCCTCATTAGTCGTGATTGCCATCACCAATTTAGGGACATAATAAAAGGACACATTATTATGTCAACAAAGTCATTGACACATAACTAACAACAACATCCTAAAATCTCAAATGGACTTAAGATTATGGAAATTGAAAACATCCAGTTAAACAGTTGAATCTCAGATACTGGTAGCTACAAAAGAACAATTTTTTGGTGGTTACATTTTGCAGGACTAATATAAAATATTCTCTTTTAGTTTTCTGAGGAAAATCAGAGAACTAGCTACTGAAACAAGCCTTCATGATCAAAAATAGACCAAAAAATCAAAGATTAGTAATGCCGGAATAATGGAATTCAAAAATAATAATATAATAATATTTCTCCGTCCATTTTTCGAAAAGTCTGTCTCATTATCTTGACAAAAATTATAATTTATCCAATTGTATGGCGTTAGTTACTTCCTCATATTCGGGTACTAAAGTATCAACGATCTTTTAAAGTATTCCTTCCCCTTAAATTAAAATGTTATTAAAAAGTTCTAATATTAATCGATTTGCCAATTTATCCTGTTTTCAAACTCTACATAGACCATTTGCCATACTACGGGTGTCAATGGTGTCATCCAGTTAAACTGGAAATAAAATTTTCCGTATATATTTAAAACTTAAAAAAGTGCAACCTCGATATCAAAAATTGTTTTTAGCAATTAGTTGTTCAAATGGGTCAAAAATTCTCATGCAGGTCAGATAACGCAATACAACTTCGATCCTGTTTATGCCTGTTTGTTTATCAATAGTGGAAGTGGATCGCAATGCATCTTCATCGTTTTCCTATTCCTGTGAATCAATGATAACTTATGATTATGATAACACCTAATTTTTAATCCTACCAATTTAGACATACTTAAAATACTTATCCTCAAAGCAAGTTCAAATAGTCTAAAAGGACCGAAAGTACCAAATATTTTCGTATCTCCTAAATAGCCTTTTTTATTAAAAATCGGAATAATTCAGACGTTATTTTTGTAAGTATTGGAGCCACTCCCCCTCGCAGTACCTTTAAGATGGCAAATAAATAACTATTCCGAGCTAAAATTGTTTTTTATTGAAAAAATTGCATGTCATTCACTAGATCGAGTTTATGGCAATTCTGCTAACGAATTTAATAGCTCAACACATTTCGGAGTCTTGGTGGAGTGCCGAAGTTATGAAATGCGTATGGCACCCAACGCCGACAATATTTCACCCGACACCAACAAAGTTGTCCGTCTACTGTCCTACTAAACACCAGACGGTTCTTATGTTTATCTATTAGTACAACTATTACAAAAGTCATAAGTATACCTAATAAATTTAGGATGAAATTGGGGTAACTTGTGACCGATCGGCCAATCTTTCTATACGTATCGAACTATTATTGAAAAAAGAATCCAGTATAAACTGCCCAATCAGACTTAGTGTCGCGTCCCACTTGGACAACCCAGCCGAACTCTCCGGCGAAAGTTTAGTGAAGCTACTTTCTTTTTGCGGAATACTTGTTCTTTGCTGAAGTCTTTTCCTTTCCAACAGATCGCTCGCTTTCATGCTTTTCCCAGAAATCTATATAGTTGACATCATTACACCTACATAAATAATCTATGTCGTGTCGGAAGTGCACCTACAAAATTTCGGCCGGCATTGGCTTTAAGCTTCTCTCTCCAATATCAAAAACATTTGTTTTTTATACTTTTGAAATTATCAACGTAAAATATTATTTTAAAAGTAAAAAAAGCAAAAAAAAATTAGTATAGCCATTTCTGGTCGTTGTATTTACTTCATGAGCAGAGGATGAAATCTGTATAGGTATTTTAGTCAAAGAAAAATAAAATCCACGTAGTGTGAGTGCGGCTACTATAATATGCTTCGGAGAATTGGACAATCAAAGTGAATTTGTTATTGACATACTTACATTATTTAATCATGCTCTTGAGATCCCTCTTCTCTTTAGGTAATCATGTGTCAACATTAGGTCTGATCCCTAAGCCCCCTTGACCTTGATCTGATCTGTTTTAACTTTTATCAGATCAGACTTCATTTACTATTCAATTTTCTTTGCTGGTTAACATTAGCTGGACATACCTTTACAATACGCAAATTCATCCTACTAAAGGTTGCACACGTTTGTGATTTCACGATAAGGCAACTGAAATATTCATGATGAGTGTCAGATGAAATTACTGTTTTGGACTAATGTATTATTTACCAATATGATTTAGGTCAATAAAAAAATGAATTCAACAGGGGAAAGAAATTTACTTGCACACATGACAGTATTTATTTATTTCTCATTACATATCAATCAAGTCTAGACATTTCTATTCGGAACGCTTTTAATTTGGTGGGGGTAGAAGCGGAAGTTCAGGCAAATCTATGCACCATCTCTTCTCCTCCACTTTGCAATACGTACAAAAGTTTGAGTATATGCAAGGTCATTATAGAAACAGACATACATTTACACACACCCTCTCTAAAAGCAGACAACCCGCCGACCTCAAAAGGGCAACTCTGCTACCCCAAATTCTGGCTTTGAAATCATTTTCAGCTACTAACTAGCAATGGGTCTAAACGTTCTTACAGGCTCTCTTTCACCAAGTCGCATACATCTTCTCTAATATTACTAACATACAGTACCTTTTACATTTCATATAACTTTAATTACGTTAGTACTCTCAGTGACAGAAACAGTCGCTTGTTTGAAATACATTGGAGAATTTGTAAATAGTCAATTCCAGCTATTGGGTTCCTATGCAGATGTACAGACAGAATATGTAGATAAGAAATCTACTCCACTCTGTACTCACCGAAGAATTCCATTGAATAGTTTAAAACTACAAGTACAGCACTGTCAATACTAAGATTCATACAATAGAATTTGTAATAATTATTTCAAACTCTATTGAAGACAAACTCTTGATCAATACTAAAAAATACAAGTTTTAAATAATTAATATCTCTCGCTAGCGAGTTCTTAATATTTAATATCCACAATGTTTACTGCACTTTTTAAATAGTAACTAACTATTCGATGGAATCTTTGGTTGGTCTTTCACTGAAGGGACTTTATTGGTAAATCCCGTACAAAGAAGTTTCTTTATTCACTTTTACTCCTTAAACTTGTAGCCAATTCAATTCATTGAGGGTGAATGAAAAAGAATTTCATTACGGACATGCCAGTCTATAGGAAACTTTCAATTTTCTTTTAAATCTGTATCGTTGAACAAGTCCAAACACAAAATTCTTTTGCAGATCAGAACGTTTTATTTGGAAGCGGAAAGCGACCTCGCCCACTCAGGGTATGTGTGAAAGGAGTAATTCAAAAAAGAAACTTATTTTTGTTGTAGCACAATAACCTCCAGCTCCCTATTATCACCAATAGGACCACTACGTACGTATAAACACTATAGACACTTTTACAATGGGCGAGATATATTTTTTTGTACAAATAAAAAATTGCATATTATTTGAGATGTATATACAGAACATAGTACATAATACCGGATTAACTTTTAAATGTTCCAAATAACTTGAAACGGGGAAAATCCATCACAACTACAAGAGAGTGGGGATAACACTTGTTTTTAAATATTCACATAGACAATGGTTAATGCATAAAGTGTAAGTAATCACTATGTATGTGAAGGCTTGAGGGTAGAATTGTGATACAGATAATTGTTTTACATAATTTTAAAACACTTACTATTTTGTGATTATTTTGTTTTCATTTTGTAATTACGTACCGGATAATTCATAAACAAGCAGAATTCGATTTAATAAAGTGGTCAAATTTAGAACAATTGGCGGAAACGTTATAACTTTGTGTACTTGATTTTCGTCACTTATCTTTTTTAGTGCATCAGAATGACAAAATCGGCACTGATTGGGAAAATGTTAAACGATAAATCCACGGAAATGACACAATAGAAGGAGCTATCACATGATCGGACAATTTGCATAGGGAAAGCGAGGATTACATAAAGATCCTGAGATCAGATTTACTTCTCGTTCTTTTCTTGGTCCATCCGGATGTTTGGAATGTTTCCGGCTTGAGTATTTTTAATTTTAAACTGCTGGACTAGTAGTAACTCCTATTCTCTTCACTGTCTCCACCAAATTTTATCTTCAACTTCCCAAGTAGGTATGATGGGGTAACAATAAATTAAAGCAAGGATAATTATTCTTCTCCCGTTTGATTGAACTTGTGGAGAGAGGAAGGGCGCAATTGACAACTAACAAGACAGAGGTCGAGTATCCAAATCTATTTTTGGTGATTTGTCCAACAGTTGAGGAATCTAAAAAGTACAAAAAGTCCATCAGTTAAAAATTGTAATTACAACAGAAATGTAACAGCCATTGTATCACTATTTAACTAATTTAACATGCTAATTGAGACATACGTTAACATGTATGGTCCATCCAAATTCTAATTTTTCAAGTTTATATTTTAAGAGTTGCTACATATAAAATTATCGATTTTTTCCATTCACTATGCTTTTTGAACATGATAAAATAATCTAGTTCTAATTATAGATAACCTTCATATAGATTTAATGAATTAGTATAGTCCAATAAGTTCAGAACTTCAATTTTTACTGAGAAAGGGTATGAGTATAATATTTATGTTTTAAGTTGTATTAGGTTAGAATAAGTTATTAAAGGCATTAGGCATCAATGGCATCAAATGATGCATTATCGATAGCAATAGCATCTATCATCTATCGGGTCAGTACTCAGTAGTACAAATGCAACAAAGATGCACAAGCACCCTTCAAAACTCATGTCCTGTGTCCTCATTAATTTTAAAATAGCACACATAAAGAAAATTCAAACATTCGTGCTCAAATTTTATTATTTCCTATTTGCGCTTTTGCATCATATCGCCATTAACACAAAAAACTTTTTTGAATGAATTAAGTAAAGATTTTCAACTTTAAAAATAAACCCCACGTATTTAGGTCAAATTAACGTTTACTTAATTATTACAACATACTTTTTTGTCTTTGTATCCTTAACTCTATTTAATGCATCACCTATTTATAAACTTCACCGAATCACCCTGGATGATGATGAGGCAGAAATGACTTTTTCTATTGTTAAAAGTACCTTTGCGAGTTGGTTGAATTTCACATTTAGAAATGTTGAGTGAGAGGCTTTAAAGAGGAGAGCAGCAAGAACAAGAAAAGAAAATAGCACATATTAATTACATTGGAAATGTTCAAGTTGAATGTTCAACTACTACCAATGAAATCAATTCAGTTTATATCAAAAGTAATCTATTTTACGTTTTTTAAGATTTTCCCATTTTTAGAATATTAGATACTACATTTTCAATGCATTATTCCAAATCAAGTACACTCAAACAGAGAGATTAAGTTAATTGCAGTTTTTCTAATTTTAAATACAAAAATAGCCTTCCAAGAAAGTTAGTTTTTTAAAGTGATTGATGTTATAAGTCAGTTAGAGTTAATTACCTCTTGAGAAGCGCAGGTGCCATTAAGTGAGACTGTGTTGGATGTAGATAAGACGACAAGAGGGAGTCGGCTATGAGGCTGATGGGTGGGGCTGGGATATGAGGTGTGCGACGTCCGTGACGGCGATGAAAATGAGGTAGAGGAACTTGTACTCATAACACTGAGACTCAAATTGGCCTGTGCCATCAATTCAAAAGGGTCCACAATATCCCGAGATCCACATGATGACCTGGTACTTTGTGGGGCAAGTCCTAGCGTCGTTCGTAAATCTCGAATGTACTCTATCACATATGTTACAACTTCCAGTTTTGACAATCTACAATCAAAATTTTCAAGATTAGTCAATTTAGCAACAAATATCATCGAACAAATTAGCACAATGGAAATTATCACACGTCCTTTCATCTCGGTAATACATGTTCAAAACTATTTATTGATGCAGATTGTGAACTAAAATACACGGTGATAATCAGGAAGCTTTAATAGCATTTGTAGAGGTTGCATTTTGCTTATTTTCGATGTTGTAACTTCTTTACACGGGAAGCACAAAAATTTAGTTTTTTTTACCAAAGCAATATCCTACCAAATACGTTTTAAACTTTTCTCAAGGGATAAAACGTTGAAAATGGCGTGATTTTGCTTTGATAATTAGAAAGACATTAAAGAAAAAACGAGTAACTAGAATATTTCCGTACCTTCGTCATTAATCAACATCTAAGCAATTTACATTATCCATAATAATCAGTAAAAGTATTTAGACGTTATCAGTATTTTAGGCTACAAATATTTGTCTATTATATGCTAATGGGTGTACAATAAAATTGTGTGTGTAGGTAGTACTTGTAGTAGGTTTCTAAGTACTTACTTTCTGTTTTTGGGCATAAATGGAACCAATTCTTGAAGTTTTGTCAGATATGCTTTGATTTCTTCGTTTTCGTCTTCTTTTAGATTTGTTTGTCTAGTTTTGTGAATTTTACCGTCCTGAATGGACCGTAAAGCTTCATTGCCGCTGTGGGTACCAGCTTCAATGTGAGCTTTCATTGTGACGAAGGCTTTAAAAACGTTTCTGTCCTCTTGTTTCTTATTTGCTCTCTGAAACCAAATGAAATATCCCATGAAATAATAATTGTTAAATGCATTTAAAGTTACGGATTGCGTAGGCGTCAATCTGCTATTTCACAAAATAAGATATTAGAAAAATAAGGTCGCTGTCGTGGGAGGAGTGCTGCCAACTGTTTTGGTGACTGGGTCACAAGCAAATTGCTAGCTGTATGTGTAACAACAACTAATAACAAAGTTAATAGTTAGTTCATTAAAAACTCGGACTTTTTTGTTTTTACTAAAACATTTTTACATTTAACATCATAAAGTCGTTAAAAATATAATGTTGAATGTTATGAAATTGAATTATCAAAGTGACTGACAAAATCAGCCAAATCCAAATATTGACCAATGCCTAACCATAAAACAATCTATGTTGACATACGTCTTAGGTACATGAAGTACATATTTTGTTTTAAAAATATTTATAGAGATAAAAAATACTCACTGTAACTGAAGAAAACTTGAGATAACTTGGCACTTGATATGTCACCTGCTATGTTTATGTTTAGGTAGGTAGTTGTTTAGTAGTCACAATGTTGAATGTAGTTGTTATTACTTTTATGATTGCAAAATACAAGATGATTTCAATTTCAACAGCAGCGAAAAGAGATAGGCAATCTGTACGCAGTTGTTTCCAATACTGACTGGCTGGCTGGCATGGCACACTAATAACAACAACAGCAGCACCAGAGTCAAACAGGGAGGCTACGCACGAATACTACTACTCTCTCTCTATCCAACTAAACGGGTCTAGTCTTTATGTGTGTAGACAATACAGGGCAGGATAGTACTAGGTACCTATTATTGTAGTATACAGCTGCATGTTATAGTCCATAGACGGTGCATTTCTGTTTCTATACTACCAACCCCAACCCCAACACTTCTATAGATCCAATTTCGAAAAGTTTAAACAACAATATTCTGCTAAAGAAAAATCTCGATAAAATATGCTGAATACAAAATTCCAAGGCTGTATTGAGGGGGGGGCATTGGGGGCAAATGCCCCCCCCCGAAATCCAAGAAAAGAGGAAATTTTTTCTCAAAATACCAAAAAATTTCGCGCTTCGCGCGATTTTATGTGATTTTTAGGCTATTTTTGACTCATTTTAGCTAAAATAAGCCAAAATTTTTCGCGCTTCGCGCGATAATGTCTAATACATATAAGTGTATGACGTCATTGCCCCCTCCGAAATCGACTTCTAAATACGGTACTGCAAAATTCCCTACATCCTAACTAAACAAATCTTTATATTACGCTGCGAAAGATCGCTATTTGCTGCGGAACTAACTGCCCCGAAAAAAGTATTATGCCACATTCTTATTCTCAAAAATGCATGCCCTACAAGAAAATTCCCTATATGCCCTATGAAAATATTCCCTATATTGTGGCCTTATTCCCTGAATTCCCGATGAGAAAATTCCCTGCTGCAAATCAAAATTTCGCATTGATTGGCTGCATAATTCCTTATAATATGCTACGTAAGAATATTCCGTATGCGCATGCCTTATAGAAAAAATTCTTATAACTAAAAGGGCTTAGACATTCATGAGGAAGATTTTTAAGAGACTTTTAATACACATACCTAGAATATTCAATAGAAGTGGTTGGCAAATTGGAGACGCTGCTGAAAAAATATAACAAAAGCAAGACGAAAAGCGTGTGACATGACATACATAAGCCACATTGCATTATTTGCATTGTGATTAATTTCTGGTGATTGAACGGGCATTTAATATGTTATCGTTGAGTAGTACTTAGTGTAAGGTAACGGTGTGACGTAAAATCATAGATTTGGTTGTTGATGTAGTCCATCAATTGTCTGCTCCGTGTGCCACCCTTCTTGCTTTTGCCGAATAATGGTTGCACGGACCGTGGGAACCTATGCTGATAAGTTAGTTATGAGAGAGCAAAAAAGATTCTCACAGACTCATGTGAATGTGTGCATACGTTCCCTGCCATACTGCACTGCATCCAGCAGTTGATCAATCAGGTGTGTTCTCAGAAAGCGGCTGCTGCATGCCGGCTGCACCCGACCCTAATAATGAGCGAGAGGGTCAAATAATATTCACCAAGGCTTTCAAACCACTCCAGCCGGCCTTGCATGATCACAATTTACCCATGGGAATTATTTTCATAATTCGCCAACTCTCTGCACCCCACGGAGTGCATCACAATATAATAGGTATTTACCAAAGGCAAACAATTTTATAAATATTGTCAATTCTCATAAAAATCAATATTAACCTATTGATTTCTTATAAAATATAAGCCCCCCAAACACAAGGAATAGGAAACCTTTTATTTTCAAATAACAAAATTTCCACACATGAGATTTTTGACCCAGGAGACACATTCATTCTTTCATGAAGATGATTTAGTTTCAATTTGGCACGTATTTGCTAGCAGCATTCGAATAATAGTAAACAACCGAAAGTGCTAGTAGATATTTTTAAATGAATAAAGACAAGTTACTATATCCGGTTATGTTCTGCATTTGACACACTTTCCTCGTATGGGTCTTGTTGAATCCTATTTTAAATGCATGTACTAGTTTAATAATATAAAGGATCAGCCATTTTAGAACTCGGGGAAGGAAGTTGAGTTGTCATCTGAAATAATGATATGGAAAAATATGAATAGATATCAAAATACCTATTTTAGCAGAAAATAAGTTAAAAATGCCATAAATAAGCATTTCATGTTGAGAAAGAATTTGACCTTATTTTATCCTTTTAATACATGATATGTAATTGTTATAGAGCTATATATATAAAGGGCTATGGGATGAAATGGAAAGTTAAAGACACAAATCCCTTCATTCTCATTTTCTCATACACTCCGAGTCAAATGACCAGATTGAAATCTGGCGAGATTTTGCCATGGCCAATTTGATGGGAAAGACACGGGGAAGCTTTTCTTCATAACATTCCCTGTGAATGCTCGGATTTAGTGTATTTGTACTATACTTTGTGTATCTTCGCTTCTGTAACATTTTATTCTCTTGTGGCAACAAGAAAGCCTTAGAAAAGAGTAAATAACTATATATGGAGGCCTTGGGTGAGCCCTTATATAAGGGGTCAGTTAAGTGTTTACAGTTGATATTAGATGAAATGGTTTTGAAGCAGAGGAAACTGGACTGCATTGAATAGTTTTTGCCGAATTGTGCAAAGAGTAATAGAGTACAGGCTGGCAGGTTGGATGCCTTAAGGCATCCAGGTGTGCAGGAGACAAGGAGGCGCCTCTCTCAGCCAGAGACTGAGACCGTCTCATGACTGTCAACAGTTTCGTTCGTCGTATCTTCTTGGGTAGGCAAGGCAGGTACTTATCCGTCTCGTCTGTCTACATCCTTCTATTCCTTCTGCTCCGCTTGCTTGCTTCGCCTTGCTTGCTCAAAATAGAGTTTTGTCTGGGACATTGTTTTTTGTTTGCCCATGCCCAATTTACCAAAATAATATTATATTATACCTGAGATACGTATTGATTTGGATAAAATATTATCATAGAAGAAAATGCAAAGTAATTCAGCTAGAGCATAATAAAATAACAAGATTGAAGGGTCTTCTAAAATGTGTTCATACTATTACTATTCTACTTGCTTAAAATATCTTGTTAATGGACACGGCGAATAATGCCTTTTCTAAATATCGTGATGTAAGTGTCGAAGGGGCAGAAAATTCTGCTGATTTTCAGAAAGAACAACGAATTTCAAAAATTTGTACCGTTTGACAGAATTTTTAATCCTCAATATATCTTCGCAAATGATATATCGAATAATGAATATATTTTCTAAATATTCGTTCCACCGTTATTTAAAAAAGAACATACCTTTTCCTAATTCCTACTGAAATGTGGAACATTTTAGGAGTGTCCCCTAAAGAAGACCAGATGCCCATCGAGCAGCCCAGGCAATTCTCACGCTCGAACATCTTTCCAGTCTCTCCCAATAAAAATGCCCAATCTCAGTCTCTAGAATTCAATGCACTTGTTTCCTTTCCTACATTCAAAGCCAATTCGACCCTCGTTCTCACACACCACAGAGACGGAGCTATAGCTATACACAGCACAATAAAGTAAACACCGTTCGTAACATTATACCTTATCTATGTACATATACATACACATTTCACATACATAATAGTACCACTTACCATCAGTAAGTAGCAGACAGAGCACACCTGTTGTATTTACTAGTCTGTTAAAATATGCACAATGTAATCAGTGTTCGACTTTCACAGGTTTTCCTCCGTAATCCATGCCCACCTGCCTGAAATGTCTAAAACAAATAAACGCAATCAAATCATTTGGATCAGATCGTTAACAATTACAATACTTCTAGCAAAGTAATATGTCACTGTGACATTCTCCAATTTCTGCATAAAATAATATATTTTTAGTCAATTAGTCCGGGTATAAAGAACACTGAACTACTGCATTGGTCAACGATTAACAGGCCTTTGTATTTTTCTAGATTCTTAAATTTGACTATCCTACTACACACATCACATCACATTGCAGCTATGCTATGATGCTCAATTGCTCATACCCTCCAGGGAAAAAATTCGAAAGAGAAATGGGGAAGTTTAAGATTTATGACGATTTTACTATTATATGTGTAGAAAACGGAAAAACCTATTTTTGAAAACAATTCCAACTAGTTAATTTTTTGCGGGTGAAAGCCTTTAATACTAATTCGTGACACTATTTAAACATCAAAATAACGAATGTCTTTATAATCTAACACTTTAACCCTAAAATAGAACGTCGATTATATCATCTTCCTTTAATAATTAAAAAAAATCCTTGGGATCTGGAATAACCTATCTAAACAAAAAGAGTATAATCATGCCTATATATAGACTACCAGCAAACCTAGTGCGTGTTAGACTTTAGAAATAATATTTAAATTTCTAGCGACTGCGCATTAACCAGAAATTCATGATTTTCAACAATAAAAATTACATGAATTCTCTTTTCGTCAAAAATACATTAAATAGAGTCCATGACAGACAGAATCATTTCTTTTAGTGATTTTATAAATAAGATGAGTTATTCTCGTTTATGTGACATTTAATCTAGTGATGACTATATAACAGGTGAGCAGATGCAAAGCAAAAATGTATAGGGCTATACTGAATCTGAAATATTTGACCTAAATAAATATTTAGTCATGCAGTGGTAGTAATACCCACACCCACTGACTACTGAACTGTAGATTATTTGTTTGAACTCTCTAGGTAAGCAATGCACAACAGGGCTAGGGGGTACTTTGAGCAGGTATTTTGTATGAATTCGGATTAGCCCTATTTATTCACTAAAAAGTGGCCCAAGATTACCTTGAACCTTTGGCTCCGGAAATATTAAAAAATGTTTTGAATTATAGCGTTGGTGGAATAACACCAACCATTTCTATAATTCAAATTGTATCATAAATTTTTGCGAGCCACAAGTCGGAGGTGGGCCACTTTTAATAAATGTTAGTAAATAAATTAAGGGCTATACTCTAAACTGTCTAAACCGAATTAATACACACCAAGTACCTGCTCAAATTACCCCATATTAATTACCCTTAAGCCTAATGGTAGTTAGAATCGGTTTAATTTCAGGTACCCCATTTAAGGTACTTGGTATAATAAACGATGGGATACCTTAGGAGTAGTTACGAGATTCATAAAATAAATTTCCAATAAGGCTACAATTTTTAGCGGCAATAATATGAAATAAATGTAGGGAGTGTTGGACTTTTGTAATCTAGGTGGTTAGGGTGTTGGAGTATATATTATAGTACGGTAAACGGGGTAGGTAAACGGTGTTGCAGAGATTGTTCTTGCAGGTGTACAAATGGTACAGATAATAAACATTCCATTCTTGTTGGATTGAGGCAGTCGGCGCCGGAGAGTCGTGGCTACACCTGCACTGACTTCCCTGCGTCGTCGTCTTCTTGGTGGATGAACGCAGCTGAGTGGAAGATAAGAAGCAACGCAAGAAGGGTCAACTCACGACCTTGCTCTGTTGTCAAAAGAAACCTCTCTATACTATATACATACATAATAATTCCGTCCGGGCCTTACTACATGCATGCACTTGTTGTTTCTACTCTTCGTCCTCCTAGGATAGCTAACACTATTTCTTATTAATATACGCAGAAAGACAATCAACAAATCTCTTAGAATGAATCACTTATTATAATACTACTACATTCACAAACAACATCAATGCATTGTGCAATTCATTGAGCAAGGTACAATACATTGCATGCACTATGTGCGTGGACGATGATGTCCTCTTATGGTTGGCACAAAATCAACTTTTGCTTCTTTTGGCAAATAAATAGAAAATAGGCTTCAGGGGTATGAAAAATATTCTATTTTTTTATTTCCTTCATTTTGCCTGCTTCGAATCCACCAACAGAGTAACAGTGTAACTGCAAAGAAAAAGTATGGCTTAATTTAAGCCTAATAAAATCTTAATCTAATGCTATGCAGTCTAGCAAACTACATACTTGTCACTTTGTCACTATATTCCTCTAACATCTCTACTACAGAGAATTTTATAAGAGACGAGCCCCAGTCTAGTTAAAATGTGTGGATCAATGTCCCTTCTAAACTTATGTAGCTATGTTAATGATTTACATTATATTTGAGACTTTGAGACCGGGTTTTAAAGATAAGTATTTGTCAATGACTTTTAAAGCATTTATAAAGGCATTTACGTCTCATTTATAACCTTCTTGTCAAAATTTACTCTCGCACATTGGCCTATAAATCGATAAAATATAGCACTTGTTGGTTTTGCGGTATTGGATTTGAATGAGAAACAAGTATTCAATTGACAGCATACAGCGTGGATTATTCAGAAGCAATTCTCTGTCTTATCTTGCAATAATTATTTTTATAAACCACAATGAAGATTAGGAAGTGATGACCGCATGCTGAACCGAATTTCGGGGAGAGGGTTCGTTTACTACTTATAATGGTGAAATATTTTGGTCTTCTTGATGAAACTGGGTTAAATGGTCTAAAATATTTTACACGTTTCTGACATTTTGCGAAGAAAAGTTTCTTTTTCTTTAATGTCCATAGTATTATTAGGGTTTGATATGCAAGTGTTAAAACTGTGATAGCCCTTTTATTACTACTACTACAATGTACATAATACATGCCACACGCTACAAGCGTGATATAACGCTACAGGACAGGTCTGCTGTGGTTTTCCGGTGGTATAAGTTAATGTGGTTATGGTTATATGGGTATTACTTGACAAATCAAGCTAACACCAACATCCGCGAGATATATTAAAAGTTATAAATAATTAAGAACTTTGGATTACATAGATTTGCTATCATGCATGGCTTAATGGTAAGGATAATTTTTATTTAATTTTAGTTCCCTTCGAAATTCCGCCGAGTTTAAGTCCAATAATTAAGTTATTCTACTGTCACTAAAACTCAAACGATCTATAATAACCATTGGCCAAAAGAAGGTGCGGTTGATTGATTTTTGTGTTTCATTTCCCATGAATAATATTTATAAACATTTATAAACTATCAAGATGCTATTACTAAAGACTAATAGCATAGAAATCGTGCTAGTTTTTTTGGTCCTTTCCTGCAATATTCTTGAACAGGGTGTTGTGGGACAAATTAATTTTAAACCTTTGGGCAGACATGGACCATCCCGACCCCAAGGTCAACCTTTTGACCAGCGAGATCCGCAATATACCTTTGGTGTGCGTGGAGGTAGAAAAGAAAATGGAGGAAGTGAATCTGTTCATAAACCATCCAATTGGGTTCAGGGAAGACTCGGTGCCGACAAAAGAAATCTAATTTCTTGGCTAATAGATGGATGTTACTTTTATAAACAAACAGTGGATGGCCGCGAAATCAGTCCCCCTCCAAATATCAAACGATGTGATCCTGCTAATATCGCCAAAAAGAAAGGCGACGCTCCTCCAGAATTTCAAACCTTTGATGGATTCTTTAACAACATTTTCAAAGTCGACTTGGGAGCTGTTGGTAATCCATTTAACTCTCATATTTTTTATTGGGACAAGAGTCTTTCCCTTAAAATTCATGTTTAGTCAGAGACAAGACAATTTTCATTAAGGATAGTGATCCCCCCCAATACTTTGCAGGGCCGCAGCGAGGGGGGGCCAGGGGGCCCGGCCCCCCCCCCCCGAAATCGAAGAAAAGAAAGGAATTTTTGCCTTAAAACCCAAAAATTTTTCATATATTTTTAATTTTTATTTGTCGGGCCCCCTCCGAAATTTTTTTCTGGCTGCGGCCCTGATACTTTGTAGGGGCCCCTCGAAAAATCTGTAATCGATCGACTAACTAACTACGAGAGGTGGAAAAGAAGGGCTAGCACATTTAAAGTAAAAGCGAAATTTTTCCCAGGAAAACTTTTAACGCGACCAAGTCGTTGATAGACTAAGCAGACTGTCCCGGAAAGAAAACATCTTTCGAGAGCCCTGTATGGTTTCCACATTTTGGTACCAGTCGGGGTGTTTATTTAATGTAGATTAGTATGACGTGTGTGATTGATAGCATTGACCATCGTTTTGTTACTTAGATAATATATTCTGAAAAATAGATACGCCCCTTCTGAGAAGAGCTCCGTCAGTCTACCACGATGGTGTCTACGAGCCTGTACAAAAAAAGCGGATTAACCCATTTACAGCAAGCAAATTGATGAACCGCGTTTCAGAGTGCAGTTACGAAGGCAAGAAAAATGTCGCCTGTGGTTCTAAGACGGGGAAGTCAGCATTTTTGGTGTTTTTTGGTCAGCAAGTGGTGGAAGAAATACTGGATGCCCAAAGACCGGGTTGCCCTCCTGAGTATTTCAATGTAGATATTCCTGAAGGCCATGAATTCAGGACGCTGAAGACTAAAATGCCCTTTTTGAGATCAAGATGGGATCAAGTATCTGGCCATTCACCTGGCAATCCGAGACAACAAGTAAAGTGCTTAAACACTTTTTTAATACACTACCTGTTAGCTTCATGAGTCACCCTCACCCTCAACCGATTAAGTAAACATATTGTGCCAAGCCGCACAGCCTCTACCACCCGAATGCGAGAAAAACAAAAGAAGTATTTGTCTCTAAATGCAACATTTTTTCGCGTTTCGAAAGAAAACGCTGATGTTTTTTCTTGGTGCCCCACCCTGTATGACGACAGATCTTTTTTAAATTTTTAAATTTTGAAATTGAATTTAAATTTTGAAATTGTGAAATTTTTAAAATTGTTAATTTACTTTTTGTCCAGTTAAACGAGATAACTCCATGGATAGACGGAGGACTTATCTACGGAACAGCCAAAGGATGGGCGGATGTGTTACGCACACGGGTGAATGGATCGGTGGTGGAGAATGGTTTGCTGGCTTCTGAGGATGACATGGGGCTGTTTCCAGTTCCAAACACATTGAGACTCCCCATGGCCAATCCGCCCCCTCCAGCATATCATGGAAAATGGACTGCAGATCACCAAACAGCTCTTGTCAACAGATTTTTTGGTAAACAGAAAGCCTCTGACTGAATAGTTTATCTTCCCTCGTACAATCATCTATCTACCCATCCATCTACTCATATTTGTCCCATTTTCATGAAATTGCACATTACTATAATTACCCTCTCTCTGGAAGAATTCATTTCCAATATTTTGGTCTATTCTCGTATCTTCTACATATAGTTATTGTTATCGATTTGAGTAGACTACGGCAGCTGAAAAAATTTCAAACATGATTTAGGTTTTTGGAAAATTTGTTTGTTTATGTTTCCAAATAATAGTATTTCCATTTCCCCAATATTTTTTGGTGTGATCAAATTACTAGAAATAGGTGCCTGCAGGTAGAATTCATTTTTCCATGTGGATACATACTATAGATATTCCTCATACACTGCATTATGTCAAAACCAGAAGAATTTGGGCTTTTATTAATTTAAACCTTCTTTTTATTCAGTTAAAATAATCAGATGAAAATGGATCTATTTTTTATTTGTGATTTAAGTTCTAGGTAATCCAAGAGGGAATGAAAATGCGTTTCTCCTGGCCTTTGGTGTTGTTCTGTTCCGATGGCACAACCACATTGCAACTTACTTGGCGGGCAGCCGCCCTAATTGGAGTGGAGAACGCGTTTTTCAGGTTTTTTTAAACCACAAATTAAATCTACAGATTAAGTTATTGTTGGCAAAGTTAATTAGGGTCGCAGTATTCTTCGGCTAGACCATAGAATTTCTTGAGGCTTGTTAGTTGTCGGCGTGTTTTTAATTAAGTCTATTTTACTCTCAAAGATCTATTAAATAGAAACATCAGGGGATAAAAAAGTCTTACCAAAAATATAATTTACTTAAAATAAATTTTATTTTGACAGGAGGCCCGTAAGTGGGTAATAGCGACTTATCAGCAGATGGTAATGTACGAATGGCTATCAGAATGGCTAGGGGAATCGTTAGAGGACTACAAAGAGTACAATCCAAGCATTGATCCCCAAATCGAACAATTTTTTCAAACAGCGGCAATGAGATTCGGCCACACTCTGGTACCCCCAGGGGTTTATATGCGGGACTATGCGGAGAATCAGTGCAAACTAGTCCCGTTCTACGGAATCAATAATCATAACTTCAGTGCAGACACGTCACCTTTCAAGGAAAATAATACCAACAGAATAGTTCGGACTTGCAATATATTTTGGAGACCACAAGTACGTTTTGCTAGCCTCAATTCTGTTCATCCCAATGAAATTCATTTTATTTCTAATTTTACGACGACTTCGATTTTGTTATTCATTAAGGTAATAGTAAACTAATTGGTGTGCAGGAACCATTGAAGATGAAGTACAAATCTGAGGTTGCAGATATTGACCGAATATTGATGGGAATGGCATCACAGAGATCTGAAAGGGAAGATAACATGATTGTGGACGATCTACGTGGAAGGGTGTTCGGACCATTGGAGTTCTCTCGTAGGGATCTAATGGCTGTTAACATTCAGAGAGGAAGGGATCATGTAAGTGTTTCCCAATTAAATTGTTATTCATGGGCTTCTCACGGGAATAATACCTTCAGTTTCCCACGAGAAAAATCGAAATGCTGAAGTGTTGGAAATTAGAAAGAAAATTTTTAAAGAAGATTTTTTATTTGCTGGAGATGTAATTTTCCCGTACTTTTTTTGTACTTGTACTGTACGTATTTTTTTGGCTCCGTACGCCGGCTCCGAAATTTGGAATTTGGGAAATCGAAAATTTTAAAATTTTAGTTGCCGCAGCTGAAAGATTTAAAATGCTCAGTTTTATGGTCATTTCATAATTGTATATTTTATTACTCATATAGCTTAATATTTTTAATCAGGGTACTCCCGATTACAACACAGCAAGAGAAGCAATGGGATTGGAGAGAATAACATCCGTCGATAAATACATGGCTTTAACAGAAACGCATACTCCGAGACAAATTGTAGAAGAAATGGTCAAAATTCACACAATCTTAACTCCTTCCGAGAAAAAAATCAATGAAAGCGGCGGATGGAATGAGCACCTTGAGGAAATTGTGCAGAAAAGAGCCTGGGAGAACATTGATGTTTGGACTGGTGGAATTTTAGAGACTAGCGATCGACCAGGGCCACTCTTTAGGTCAATCATCAAAGACCAATTCATACGGATCCGAGATTCAGATCGGTTTTGGTTTGAAAACCAAAAGTGGAAAAAACCGTAAGACTAAAAATGTTTTCGCAGTTACTTTACAATTGTCGGACGTTTGTGTGTTGCCGTTTGAATTAAGCCTTGTATTAATGAATCAATTTATTAGAATTTTAAAAATGATTTCAAATCCTTTCAGGAGATTCACTAAAGAACAGATCGAGAGGATTAAAAGCATTCGGGTGTATGATATGGTGTTGTCTGTAACACGGATGCTGGAAGAGGATATTCAACCAAACCCTTTCCGGGTTCCAATTCAAGGTCCTTTGAATCATATGAAGCTGAGTATTGTAGCATAAAAATATATGTTACCAAGTATTACAAAATTTGTTTGCGCAGGGTCAGAATTCGTGAAAACGTCTAAGTGTTTCAACAACAGTTTGTGGCAAAAAAGTTCTTGTAATAAAACTGAATATGATAGCAAAGGGAATCCCATTAAACGTCATTTAGATGTTTGTTTACATTTTCCACAAGTAAATTAGATTTTTCAATTTATTGTTATAATTATTGTTATAAAATTATTCGTATAATCAAATTACTATTCGCATTTAAAATAATTTTGAAATAAAATTGTTAATTCGTAAATTCTTATTAATTATACTATTCGCATTTTCAATTACGTTCCAATGACTATTGAATGAAGGAGTTAATAAAATGAATTTCCTTGCTACAGTTGCTTTCTACGGAGGTACCTATTGAGCAGTGCACACCCCTTGCCAGCTACGATTATTTTGACGGAAGTGAAATCTCGTACATTTTAACATTTCTCTGTACCGGTTTAGTGGTTATCGGTAAGAACAATTTTGTGCTAATTTACTGATAAAGGTTGCAAACGCTATCTTGTGATTCATTTAACAGTCATTAAGGTGTAATCAAAGATAATTTCAAATATTCATTTTCGACAAAAATTGCTGAAAATAGCAAATAGGATTCAGGAATGATGATGTAAAATTTATAAATGCTACAACTATTTATATATTTAATTTAGTTCCAAAAGTAAATTCAAAAAAGCTAAAAAAATTTAATTTATTTCCAAAAATTAAATTTTAAAAAGCTAAACGTTTTAATTTAATTCCCAAAATAAATTCAAAATAAATTTTTTAGGCCTAAAAATAAATTCAGAATACAATTTTTTAGGCATAAAAATAAATTCAGAATACAATTTTTTAGGCATAAAAATAAATTCAGAATACAATTTTTAGGCATAAAAATAAATTCAGAATACAATTTTTTAGGCATAAAAATAAATTCAGAATACAATTTTTAGGCATAAAAATAAATTCAGAATACAATTTTTAGGCATAAAAATAAATTCAGAATACAATTTTTTAGGCATAAAAATAAATTCAGAATACAATTTTTTAGGCATAAAAATAAATTCAGAATACAATTTTTTAGGCATAAAAATAAATTCACAATACAATTTTTTAGGCATAAAAATAAATTCACAATACAATTTTTTAGGCCTAAAAATAAATTCACAATACAATTTTTTAGGCATAAAAATAAATTCAAAATACAATTTTTAAGCATAAAAATAAATTCAGAATACAATTTTTTAGACATAAAAATAAATTCAAAACTAAATAAATAATTTAGTTTTAAATTTTAAAGCTCAAAAAATTAATTGGTAAGCAGAAAAATGCCTCCCAATTTCTGAAGACTAAAGTTCCTGCGACTATAAGGCCATAATATAACACGGTCGAAGTCTTCGTATTAATAGCAACTTGAGAGTTTACATAATTTTTGAGTGTAAATATAATGTCGCCAAATTGATTATCTAATTATTTACCCCTTCAGGAATTGCTTCATGTGTTCCCCTAATGGCTTCCTTTAGACAAAAGCAGAAACAGCAACAGTTGGAAAAGTTGACAACAAATCGAAGGAAATCGTTCCAAATCAGCGGAACAAAAATCCCCCATGTTCCAGGTATGTCATATTTTTTATTTTCCTTGCATTGCAACTTGGAACGATGTAGAGTGTCATTAATTTGAAATGATAATGCAGCAAGGGAATGGCAAAACAGCAAAGAAGGAAAACGGGCAGTCGTTATTGTTGTCACTGACCATGATGTGTTTGAAGTACGAAATCACAGCGGAGAACTGCTAAGAAGCATCGACTTCTCTAAAAAACCAGAAGTAGAGTTAATTTTGATCAACGACGGAGTTCATTTGATTGTAAAGAATCCACTAGAATACGATTGCATCCTTGAATTTGAATCTACACTAATGCGGACTTCGTTCTTAGCAACACTCTCAGAAGCGTAAGCAGTAATCTCATTCCCTTGGATTGCTGCAAATGGAACGCACGAATATTGTCAAAAAATGGTGAACGAAAAGTCATTTTTCCAATGCAAAATCGGGCGAAAATTTTTCTCACTGGAAAACCATTTTGCATTGGAAATTTAAAAAACAGAAAATATTCTTGCGTTCCGTTTACAGATTATTGAGATATCCATATGCGCAATAATAACATACCTACTAATTTTTTATTGTACTGGTAAATGGTCTCTGTTTATTTGCCCCGATTTTTCAATTCACTGAAATCGGCCTTACTATTTTACTGTTAAAGTAAATGCTTTAGTCCTAATTTGCAACATTTTTAACAAATAATTAGGCGAAGCTAATGCTATATAATTTGGTTGAAATATGTTGTAGAATGGTTGGTGTTGTCAAATTCCGAGAAACATACGGAGGATTGAATCAGTCGTTGAGTGCGGCCATTACAAAAGATAAGCGATTGGCTCGATTGGAGAGATTTTTTAAGATAGTTTTCGCACAAGCTTTTAACATTGATAAGCCGAGCGGGAGCAATGAGTCCCACGATCCGAAAATAATTCGTGAGGTCATCTATACAGTCCTTACTCCAGCAGAATTTGCCGATGCGCTGGGCATGAATTCAAAATCGCAATTCGTAGAAAAGGTTTTTTGTTTACTAAATTATTATTTTCTAAAATAACGTGATAGAGCTGAAATGGTGTGTGAAAAAACTATAGTCTCTATACTTCTAAAACTTCCCGTGCTTGAAGCTATTCATTCACACGCAGCCAAAAATTGACCTTCCCCATCAATATTAGATTTCCAGCAATGAAAAACTTTTGGACCATAATGGCACTATGGTAAATCTTAATGATAACGTATTAATGGTTGACTGTTAATATTTAGATGTTTGACTTGGTGGATCGTGACCGAAACGGGTATATCAGTTTCCGTGAATTCCTGGACACGTTGGTTATTTTCGCGAAAGGAAGTGCTGAAGCGAAAGCCAAATTTATGTTTGAGATGTATGATATTGACCGGACGGGGACATTGAGCACTGAGGAGTTTAGTGCGATGATACGGTCGATGGTGGAAGCTGCCAATGCAGATGTGAACAGCAACGACGTCGACGAATGCGTGAAGGTCATGCTGCAGAAAGCAGTTGGCCGGGGAGAGGTAATTCCTTTGTTCAATTTTGTAAAGGATGGCACTATGACTGACGGAAGTTTATGTTTGCAGACCGAGGTGACGCTTCAGAGTTTTCAAAAGCTGATGACAGAAAATAAAAATACATTGGGATACGCCCAGTTGAACTTCGCGGGTGTTAATGTTCCAGAAACAAAGACTGCCAAAGGCACTAGAATGACATACTATGAGAATGCCCGATCCACCATCATCAGTCTTTATGGAGGGTATCTCTGACACATTATTCTAATTAATCATGCCCTACTCCAATTCCAAACCGATTGCTATTACATATCAAACAGACAAACATCAGATATCTCCTAAATACACATCAAAATAGAAATCGTATGAAATCGTATAAAATAGAATAAAATAGAATAAAATCGTATGAAATCGTATGACATCGTATTAATTGTATAAAAGCGAATAAAATCGTATGAAATTGTATGAAATCGTATAAAATCATATGAAATCGTATAAAATTGTATGAAATCGTATAAAATTGTATGAAATCGTATAAAATCGTATGAAATCTTATAAAATCGCATGAAATCGTATGAAATTGAATAAAATCGTCGAGTCGTGGGGAGGGGTCTACCGGGCCATACAGAATCAGAAAGCAACCCTGTTTGAAGTATTTACTACAGGGGGAGGGAGGGGGTAGTCGTTGTCTTTTTATCTTTATCACATCTTTAACTTTTATTTCATCCATCCCTCTCCAACTCTGTAGTAATTACTGTAAGGGGTACGGAATACTAATGATGATATTGAAATGATAATATACTTATAAGTTTGGAATTTGAAATGCTAATGGGCAAATCAAAATTAAGTCCTCGATGGATAAATATAATTTTATAGCTACCTGAATAGTTATGAGTAATTTTTATTATACTTTTTAAGGGATATTTCCGAAAACGAGAAAATTCCAACTCAGCCAGAGGGAGAAAGTTCGGACATCTTTCCGACTTCCCAAAAGAAGAACAAGTTCTACAGTTGGATAGAATCCTATCGTTTGCAAATTTTTTGGGTCACTGTCTATACATTAGTCGTGTGTGCCATTTTTGCTGAAAGAGCCTATAGTATGTTCGATATTTGCTTTCTGTTGGTTAATTCATGTAACAAAAAAACTATAAATTCTATTTTCACTTTCCGTATGCAAATTCCAGCTCCATTGAAACTTCCACATTCATATAAATGTTTTTCATTTTAAATTATTATTATTGTTAGAATTTCATATGGTAAATTGGAGTTTTCCGGAAAATAGGTTGGAAAATCGGCGATTTTAATATTGATGGGTGGAGCAATCGTTATAATGCGATTATAATAATAGACCTAATTAAATTCTTACCGGGTCTAGGTATATATAGGTTAGAAATTGGGCAGCTTCCGGATTTAATTTTTTATTCCCAACAAGTATGTAGCAATAATATGTTGACCTATTAAACCTTCAATTTTTACATGCATCCGATTCGGAAAACAATGGTGTTCTTTCCAATATGTTGGGAGAGGTTGATTGTCTTTTCTTTGGGAGAAGGGGACTCAGTTGTGGGGACATATTATGATAAGTCATGACATATGACCCTTTTTGTTTGTAGCGTATTCTGTTGAAAGAGAGCATGGCGGTCTGAGACAAGTTGCCGGGTACGGAGTGACAGTGACGAGAGGTGCAGCTTCGGTGATGATGTTCACATATGCTACCCTCCTGATCACTATGTGCAGGAACCTGATCACCAATCTAAGGGAGACGTTCTTGCACCGATTCATACCCTTTGACTCATTTATTAATATGCACAAGTACATAGCCATCATTGCTTTAATCTTCACCGTCGTCCATGTCATTGGCCATTCCATCAATTTCTATCACATCTCTACTCAGACATCTGCAGATTTGTCTTGTCTCTTCAGAGATTATCATAGACCGTAAGTTAACATCTTTTTGTATTTTTTGAATAAAATTATTTGATTCAAAGATTATTATTTTCATCTTTTTTTATCAGGACTCACGTTATCCCGAAATTCCATTACTGGTGTTTTCAAACCATCACGGGCTTCACTGGAATGCTACTGATTGTACACGTAGCCTTGATATACACTTTTGCTACAAGTTACGCGAGGACCTTTGCTTTCCGCATGTTTTGGACAACTCATGCAACCTTCCCTCTGTAATATTTAGTCAAACTGGCTATAATAATTTCTCTAAATGCAATGAAAGCTTATTTTTTTGAATATTTGATATTGTTTCACAGGTTTTACGTTCTGATGATTATTCACGGATCTGGACGCTTAGTGCAAGAACCAATATTTAGCAACTTTTTATTGGGTCCTTTAATCCTTTTTATTTTGGATCGTCTGATGACAGCCAGCAGGAAGAAGATAGAAATACCTGTGATAAAGGCTCTGCTCCTCCCATCAAGTAAGAAAGTTTTCTTCATTTCTGTTGGCGAGAGTCGAAGATTCATGCTAATATTGTTGTTCCCCAGATGTAACGAAGCTAGAATTCGCTCGTCCCAGTGGATTTGAATACAAATCTGGCCAATGGGTACGCATTGCATGTCTCGCCTTAAACTCCAGCGAGTATCATCCCTTCACACTGTCTTCTGCTCCCCATGAAAAGAACCTAACCCTACATATTAGGGCTGTGGGACCTTTTACGGCAAATATTCGACAAGTCTATGAAAGGTATCCAAATCCAAACTTTTAATCTTTTAATGACTGTGGACTATGTGGACTAGTATTCACAACATAAATTAATGTTAAACAATTGAATTGAATGGTGTTGAGTTTCATTCGATTTGTGAATATTTGTAAATTAAAATGCACTGGACGGATGTCTCTATCAATTAGTTCAGATAGTTAATAATAATTCGATAATAATTATTGTTTTGCTTTTCAATAAAGATCCGACAGTTTACCTAAGCTGTATTTAGATGGGCCATATGGAGAGGGCCATCAAGATTGGTGGCGATATGAAGTGTCAGTTTTAGTGGGCGGCGGAATAGGAGTAACACCATTTGCATCTATACTTAAAGGTATGTCAGAATCAAAAATACAATTTTTAATTATTTGGGTTTTACATGGAAATCATTTGTGAATTATTATTTTTTATGATCAGATGTGGCTGCAAATGCCAACCCAAGAAATTGTAAGAAAATTTACTTTTTGTGGGTCACGAGAACTCAGAAACAGTTTGAGTGGCTAGTTGACATCATAAGGTTTGTTTTGTTAATCCTAATTTGTAGCGTAGGTAGAAAATAAAATTTTTAATTTGCAGAATACCGCATTCGTCTACCAGAAAGAGAAAAGGAATATTTTCAATTTTCGAATTTATTTTCATTTCAATTTTTGAATTATAAATGCCGTCAGGTAAATCCATCCAACGTTATCCATCATGATAATGATAACGTCGCGTCGTAGAGTAGACTAGTGTTGAAAAGCTAAAATGTACTTAATTTGATTTCAGAGATGTGGAAGTTCATGATATAATTTCTGTTCATGTCTTTATTACTCAAATATACGACAAATTTGATCTGAGGACCGTTTTACTGGTAAGCATCTGAATACGCGAAAAGTCAAAGACCAAACGCATTATTATTCATGTTTACGCGTCCGAGTTTGCATAATAATGGGAGGAGCCAACGAAATTTTGCCCATTCTTCCCTTTAACACTCATTTGCTCTTTGAATTGAGGTCACTTAAGCAAAATAGATAGAGGTTCAGAAAACTGTCTTGGTGGTAGCCGAGACTAATGCTTTGATACCATTGCTATTTAACCCCCAATAAGGTACTAAGGCTAATAAAGGCCTAAACATTCATATTAATCACTCTTGCTTCAGAGATAGGGGTTATATCTTAGGTTTTAGCATGAGATCGTGTCAATGGCCACCAAAAGCGGGTACTTCGTTTTCTCCTCCCATTGTTGTCATTTACTTGTACATTTTATCAAATCGCAAAACGGCAAATGACGGCAATGTATTTGTTGCAGTATGTTTGCGAGCGACATTTCCAACGCGTGAACAATAAATCCTTGTTTACTGGCCTTAAATCTGTCACTCACTTCGGTCGTCCAAGTTTCGAAAGATTTTTCAATTCGCTCAAGAAGATTCATCCAACAGTAATATTGTTTTTTTTATTTATTAATTTATTGTAGGATGTTTGTCTAATCTTCAATATTTAATTGAACAAAAGGTAGAAAAATTTGGAGTTTTCAGTTGCGGACCTCTTCCAATGACCAAAAAAGTAGATGAAGCTTGCACGACTACAAATAATGTAGAAGACCACAACAAGCAGATTTTTCAACATCATTACGAAAACTTTTAAAGTCTGCATATTTATTAGAGGATCGTTTTTGCGACCTAGCCTGATGCGTATATGCATTGTATTTTATTGTATTATTGGACCAAAGACAACAAAATAAATCAATAGGAAAGTCAATATAAATTATAAACCTTGTGGAAACTTTAAAACTTTATTGAATTTGCACCAATAAGTATAAAATTATTTCTTTACACGGATTCCCGATAAAAAATAAAGCAATAATAACCACACTATAACGTACTATGTATATAGCTGACAATGAACATGTCATTTATTTATAATATCATATATTAATACTATCTATACTATGTATATAGATGAAACAACAATTTTTATCACGACTTCTCTATTTATCATGTCCCCGAGTTGGGTTTGAGAGTCCCAACTTAGGACTGAACTCTAAATTCATCCATTGAAAAATGTAAATAACCTGTGTCTGTTGGCTTGGCTGATTGTAACATGAATTATTACAAGATCCGTAAATAACAGAGAATATGATTCCTTAGTTCCTAATTCATTCTATATCAGCTGCGATGATTTCATTAAGACTTAACTTATGTAAATGTATTACTATGTATTTCATTTACCGAATTCCCAGACAAAAGTGTTACACAAGATCAGATCTCTGCGTTGAAATTCTGATTAAATTCTTTCTGCACTACTGAAGTCTAGTCACCTCCTTTGGGTGAAAAGTGAACGTTTTTCTATACTGATGAACTTGGCTTTGGATTTTAACCATTTTAGAGCAATATACCATGTAGGCAAATTAAAATCCCCTGTGATCAACATTAAAATAAGCAAAAATGGTTAAAGTAAGGTATAGGTTGCGTGAGGGTGAGGAGGGTGAGGGTGAGGAGGGTGAGGAGGTTGAGGGTGAGGAGGGTGAGGAGGGTGAGGAGGGTGAGGGTGAGGAGGGTGAGGAGGGTGAGGCGGGTGAGGAGGGTGAGGCGGGTGAGGAGGGTGAGGGTGAGGAGGGTGAGTTTATATGTGTTTCATTAGTTAACGTCGTAATAGCTAATAATAAATGCACACCGCTGATTTCTCGCATCATGTGTGGTATTTATTGTTTTCCATCCCGCAGTTAGAGTGAAATGTGCCATGGACACATGTTTTTTACTGCTATTCACGAAAATTGACCAAACTTGTCAAAATTTATTTGATTCAATGTTAACTCTAAATTAGTTTGACTCTACTCCTTATTTACAAATATGCATTGCTTAATTTTGACCTCAATAAATTGTTTCATTGATTTATTATTTCTGCAGATGACCCGGAAATAAAACAATTATGTAAAAATTACCTTATATATGGTGACTGGTTAAATAGTCCATTTGGGTTTCAGACCTACATTAGCGGCCTTCATCAGGGAGGTGCACATCATCACCCTCCGACCCAAAGGCCGTCAGTAGTGACTTTGGGCTAATGAGGCCCTCCATACACTACCCGCTGAATTTAAAGTCCCCGCTAGACTGTCAGTTGTGACTTCAGGCTAATGAGACCCTCCGTGCACCTCCCTGATGAAGGCCGCTAATGTAGGTCTGAAACCCAAATGGACTATTTAACCAGTCACCATATATAAGGTAATTTTTACATAATTGTTTTATTTCCGGGTCATCTGCAGAAATAATAAATCAATGAAACAATTTATTGAGCTCAATTAAGCAATGCATATTTGTAAATAAGGAGTAGAGTCAAACTAATTTAGAGTTAACATTGAATCAAATTAATTTTGACAAGTTTGGTCAATTTTCGTGAATAGCGGTAAAAAACATGTGTCCATGGCACTTTTCACTCTAACTGCGGGATGGAAAACAATAAATACCACACATGATGCGAGAAATCAGCGGTGTGCATTTATTATTAGCTATTACGACGTTAACTAATGAAACACATATAAACTCACCCTCCTCACCCTCACCCTCCTCACCCGCCTCACCCTCCTCACCCTCCTCACCCTCCTCACCCTCACCCTCCTCACCCTCCTCACCCTCCTCACCCTCAACCTCCTCACCCTCCTCACCCTCACCCTCCTCACCCTCACGCAACCTATACCTTACTTTAACCGCAAAAATTCCAATCGTATTTTAGTAAGTTGAAGTTATTTACCTATTGTTATACTTTCAAACATCCACCGTGTCAAATATAAAATACAAAAAATAATTTAAATACAATACACGAGTACCCGTTGTAGAATTTATAATTACAAAAGGCACTAAGAAATAATTAATAGTAATAATACCATTTCAATATCAACTACAGCTACACCATTAAATAAATACACTGTAAAGGCACTTCAAAGCTGAAAATAAGTATATAGCCACAACCGATTGAATGCTGTTCTTCAGCTGTTAGTATATTTATCCCTGTGGTTAATTAAGGTTAGTAGGTGTTAATAAATGCCACAATTCAAACTGGGCGTTGGCGATAATTTTTACAGAAATGCAAGATTGAGCGAATCAAGTAAAAGTAAAAATAAATCATAGAATCGCAACAACGAGGTATCATCACCAGCACGCGCAGCCGAAAATTGCAATTATTTTAATATGGTAGACTTAATGAGTCTTATCGGCAGATCTAAGAATAACGAAATCCAGAGATTCAAATTGAGATTCGAACATAATAAAAGTTTAAATAAACGACTGACTGCTGCATGATGGCAGCCACCATTCACTAATGTCGCTTTCGAGTAATACTATTGTGGATATTAATTAATGGACATTGCTTAACTAGAAGATTGTGCGGAGATTATTTTCACAACCAAATACATAATAAAATTAATAAATCTCAGAAGTTGCAAATTGAGCAGCCTTTTGTAGACCAACCAAATCGTCCTTCCTTGGGTGTCCTTTCTTTTGTCAGATAGTATAGTAGCTGCTTTATAATACTATGTGCCTAATAATATCCAGCATTAAACAGATATTTAACGACGTATACCAGTCCCCAATTCAGATTCACACCAATTTACTATTTTAGCCTCCTAGGCTGTAAGCTCTAAACTCTAAGCTAAGCTGACCCTTCTTTTATTTACACTTTTGCTTGACAAATAGAAAAAAATCTGAAAAGGTGTATAGTGACCTTCACTGACACCAATTCGTGATTCACTACTTTAGCAGACATGCTAATATTTGCAGATTCAGCTAAAGTAATCTGACCACTACTATTATATAACAACTTGATGGTTATAAGATTTTAACCCATTGCCATCCTAAAAATTTTGAAGAGTAGTTTAATTGGGTAAAATGTATCAATCTGAACATATTTTCTAGATGATGGAAAACATTTTTAGATTTCAAATCTGGATTAGTGACTGGTCTACGACAAGAAGATCTAATCTAACATTCAGAGAAGATAAATACTAAATAATTCCACCAAGGTGAGATTGACAACTAAAAATCTCTTCCGTTTTACAAAAATTGATTTGTTCGTCTATAAGGAGATTACTGAATAGTTTCTTGAGATTCTTCAAAGTCTCATTGTATATTTGTGGCGATTTAATATAATTGTAGCTACTTGTTCTTCTTCTTGCTGCGGTTGAATCCTTGGATGGGCATGTACGGAGGAACAGGATCGGCCAATCCGTAATCAGTTCTGCTAGGAGACGCTTGGGGCTGCGGAGGCAGGGGTTTAGGGTTCGCTCTAAACCCAACGGGATCATCTCTGTCTAAACTGGATTTGAGCTTCGACGGAAGTCTGGGCGGGGAACCGGAGGCGACAGACGATGTGCTCGAACCGTTTCTTGTAGGCGATGCTAAGGCTCTTTTATCAGCAACAGCAGGTGAACTGAAAGTGTCCTCCCCACTTTCAACGCTCCCTACTTCCCCCGCGCTCGCCGCTTCAGCCTTCTGCTTCGCTCTTTCCTTCGCTCTTTTCATTCGCGCTTTTTCCTAAAAAATAAACAAATATCTACACGTTGGCAAAAATAACTTTATTCGAAAACAGCAAAGCAATTTACTCTCGGATTTGATTGACCTTATATATTTTCATGCGAGAAAAATTTTAAATCAAAACATTTGCATTGAAATTAATATAAAATTTTCAACTCAATGCTAAGGCTTGTAATTGTAAACCAATTTTCTGCAATTCATGTTTTAATTAATTATTCCTTCAAGTATTCAATTGAGTTCTGCTCACCTTTTCATGCAACATTTTGGCTAATTCTCGGTCTTGGGCTTCTATAGCTAATTTTCTATCAATTTCCATTTGCTCTAATTCCTCCTGTAAACGTTGAGCCAGTTCCTATTAAACACACACACGGGTACATAAAACACTTGTCTTGTCATCTCCACCAACTATCCACACTTAATTTAATTAATTCCAATCGTGTTATGCCACTGTCATTGTTGATGTTGCCAGCAACTATGACCGAGTGAAAATCTAGTCATACAGGAATAACAGATACGCACCAGACAATCACCCGGTTACAGTCACTGACTAACGAAGGAATATATTTTACTTGTTCCATGGACATTCTTTCTTGTGTAGATAAAAATCAACCCTTACCGCATCTTTTTGTTCTTGGGTCAAGCGATCCTCTTCAGAACAGTTAGAAGAAGCGTTGTATGAAAAACGTGACGACGGACCGGCGACTGGACATTGTTCACGTGAAGACCTAGAACGTCCTGATACAGGGGGCGATTTACTTCTCCCGAGTAACACAGATGACGACTGAGGTCTTTCCTCCTTTAATACTTCATTTTCATGCACAGCTTCTGTCCCATTCGATATAATCGCTGCTAGGGATTCATTCGTGATGGACTGGCCACCCGAAAATCCTTCCTTATATCTCTGATCCAACAACACGGCAATTCTCTCGTCTTCCTCAGCCCTGCAAACAAAATATAGACTCCTTTCAGAAAAATTAATTACCTTCAAAGAAAGTTGGGATCACTTTCTTGATCAATCATTTATTTCTATTACAAAACTTCTAATACATGCTAACCCTTCGAATAATTTAAATTTTTTAATTTTTGAACAACGAATTGTGAATTAAAACCTTATTTCAAAAAATTCAAGTAAAAATTATTCCTCGAAACGAGATTTTTGAATAAGAAGCAGATATAATAACATGATGGTGAGTCGTAATTCTCAATACATTGCATTATTTGAATTCTATAGATAAACAGATTATAGTGTTGAATGAAATATATTAACTTATGGTGGTAGTTCTTAATATTAGATCAAACAAAGATTACTGTTTTTGAAGCACACTTAGTTGCCGATAACGCTGCTCCAAAGCCTCAAGCTCTTCCTGGCGTTGCGCTTCCCTGGCTCGTGGTGCATCTTCCCTTACTATAGCATTTCTTATTTTATTTCCCGAGTAATGTTGAGTAACTGAAAAAAAAGATTAAACTAGTTATGCTTCAAAGTTTGAGCCCATTTAGTTAGCGACGTATGTAAATAAGATGAAAAATAAATTACTTTCTTCATTTTGAAGCCGGTATGCAAGTGCTTCATCTTCATGGACTGCCCACTGCTTACGAACTAAAATAGAAATTGGAAATCAAATTATTAGTTTTAAACAGAATATTTAGGGAGGCAAAATATTTATTTAGGTGGGACATTTATTCGCAAGGTTGACTCCCTCGTGGGAAAAACCGTCTTTCTTTCCGATAACCTTTCCTCATTTTTACAGGGTAAATAGCGATTCTTGGGAGTGTGATTTGTAAGTGAGTTTGAGTTATATAGGTATGTAAAAATGACAAAGCACTAAGCTAAGCGTGGATAAAAAATATATTTACTGTCTTTGACACGGCCAAGTCCTGCTGCTGTTGTTTCTGATTCTGATGATTGGGAAAAGTCTTCTTCGTTTCTCATTTTGCTGTGTTACTTTGTTAGAGGAACGTAAATATCGTCTGTTGGGTGTCATCAAACAGTCAAACAAAGTGGCATCGCCTATGATATCTGTTTGAAAAATTAAAAAAACCTGTAAAAGTGTCAGCAAAACAACAAAAACTCGAACTTGTATCCTCTATACCCCAATTGTGAGAGTAACTTGCAAATGCTAATGGCTACTGACAAAAACAACCTTCTAAATGATCGATTATTGAATTCTGAATCCTGACGAGTTGTTTTGTTATCTTATATATCTTGAACATCTGCTGGAGTATTTTTTAGGAGAATTAATTTTCCTGAAGAGAGATAAGTTTCAAGGCTCTAATTCATAATTCATTTGAAAAAATTATAAAGAGGGATTGTTCCAATGTTCAAAAGTTACAATATTAAATATATTTACATTTATTCATATAATACTTTTTAGCACTTCTTTGGCAATTGTTTCAAGCTTTTTACTTAGAAAAAGTGCTTAGATGAGAGCAAAAAAGTGAAAAATCTGGATTATTCGTTCGCAGCAAGGGTTCCTGAAATCTATAGGAAATCTAGTCCTTTGAAACCCGTAAGATAAACCTTATTTTATATTTAACATTAATGTGTAAAAACGAATACGAAAGTAGGATATAAAATAAATATACGATTTATAAATACAGAATTACAGAAAGAAAAGAGAATAAAGAGAAGAAATACATTAATTAGGTTAGGTCTAACGTAGCCTATATACATCATTTTTAATATCGATGTTTCTAAGTATGGTAAACATTACACATTATAATAATATTATCATTATAAATTATCAACATGCACTATATTCAGTATTCTATAATACGTAAGTATACACTATACAGACAATAGATTAGCACATCCATCCCTTCAAGTCCGGAAGCTAATGAAGCCAAAGGAAGTACCTATTTAATATTGAACAGAACAGAGCACATACTACTGACTAGTACTGACTGACTGACTGAATAATATAACTGCATGTAGTAAGTAGGACGGAATACAGGAAACTGGCTGTGTATACACACAGTTGATTAACCGATAGACTTGTAATTATGTGAATGGTGAACCCAATACGTTCCTAATCACCCTTCAGAAAAGTAGCAGCGAAATTCTTATTTTTTGAAACAGCCGTTAGATAAACATTATGACTATATATTATTATGTACGACTAATCAAATTATTCGCTACAATTTCAAAACATAGCCTTAACTTTAGAAATTGATTCTTAATTTTTGTATTATACCTGCGTTTAAATTACATTACATTCTTATGAATTAGCAAAAATTAAAAATATAAGAATTGGCCAACGCCAAAGTTTGGGGTACCGGGGTGGAATTTGCTTTGCTGTTTGCTATACATAATATTTTTTACATCAGCTGTCAACTTAACGAATTAAAGATAAACCCAACACTATCAAACTTTCAATCATACACCGACAAATTCCTTCTTCCATTAATTCTACTGCCTTCTCTTTGAGATTAAGTTTGCCTTTGATTTGACTTGCTAGGAAATTGGAAATCTTCCATTCCGCCCATCCAACCACCTCACCTCATTCAAAATTCCACATAATTTATGTTTATGCCTTTCTACTTAAAACGACAACTTACGTTAATTCATATTATAGTTAGCTGATTGATGGTTAGATTGCTTCTTTGATGCATGACATTTGTCCAACGCTTGACATGGGCGGGCGGGTGAAAGATGAATGAAGGTCACAATAAAATCGCCCGACTTTATCCGTTTATTACGTTTATCGTCGTCGTAAATAGCTTACTAATTCCCGAGATCACTTTAACATAGCCCTCCACCAGCCACCAGCTGGTTTCTCCAGCCACCAGCTCTTCAAACACAAATCAGTTGGTTGTCAGATGAAAAAACTAAAACTAGCATTATCTGGTAATCGTAGAACTTCCTTTTCGACAACAGTTCTGATGTATGACTTCTTAAATTCTTCTCTTCTTGAATTTGATATTATTTTGAGCCAATTTGGTACAAATTCAAAATTGTTATGAATTGTACGAATTTAAAAAATTATGAGTAGTACACATGCTAGTACTACTTATAATTTATAGTTGATTTATTTGATAGTCAATAGTCAATAGTAGGTACACTGGTACACAACACAGCTGACTAAAGGGCCACCGATAGCTCCGACCGAAGACAACCGAGAGGGATCCAAACAAAACACCAACTATCGAATGATAACATAAAACATGTACATTTAAAAAAAATAACAACAAACAATTAATGGGTAAATTAGGTCGCGGAAACAAATGTGTTATCAATTCACAATTCTGTGAAAGTACACGACCACTATACTACCGCCGTGCGACTTCTTTAGCAAAAATAAATTATTACACCCTCGCTGTAATACACAGGCATGACAGGGTATATGCTATTATACTGTATAATACAAAACAAAACATTATTTATTTACACTTGCATCTTTCTTATACATATTTCTACACTACATTACAGTACATACAATATAATACAATCACAACACAACAGGTGCATAGTATTATATAGGTGCTAGTTCAGGTTCGGCGAGCCTTGATGTGTTTTCAGATCAACTGAGTTTCCAATATTTTGGACGCCAGATTCTTTCGTTTTGAAGTCTTCTGTCCAGTGTTCGATGACCAGCCGGCTGGTTGGTTAAAATGGCTGGCTAAAATGGCCGGCCGGCTGGTTGAAATTCTTTGTTAGCCAGTGGTTGAAATGGCCAAAATGGCTGAAATGGCCAAAAATAGTCAAATGGGGCTATGTGAACTGAGACATTCATCCTTGATTTGGCGGGAAATTTAAAAAACAATGATTTTTGGCCAATAGCCATTTTAGCCGGCTGGCTGGTCAAAATCCTTTTTAGCCGGCTAAAATAGAACACTGCTTCTGTCGACTGATTCAAATATGCTTGTCAACTCTGTTCGCTCGAATTTTATTAGACAAAATGGTTCGGCTCGGTTCGCTCTAATTTTCCTAATTGATTGGTTCGTCCTGGTGAAGTCTAGCTGATGGGAAAAGGGGTGTGACAGTAAAGATTGGTTATGGGTTTAATTGAGTTCATTTATTAGGTTACACAGAATAGTCGCCATCTACCGTGTTGTGTCAAGACTTTAATAAGAGAAATGGCATGCTATTTATTACTGTGAAGCTATGATCTAGCCAATCAGCACACTTGATTCAAGTCAGCTGATCCGCTCAGCCAGTCAACACATTTGATTCAACTAGTGGGCAGCGGCTTAGTGGCTTCAACAAAAACAAAGAATTGTCCCATCTTCTATACCTCACTTACTCTCTATTGTTAATCTATGATTAGGTTAAAACCTACTGTCACACCGTAGTCACACCCCTTTTCGCGTCAGCTAGACTAGACTTTTTTGGGTTACATCTATCAGAAAATATATAGTTTAAAATAGGAAGTTAAAAGGAAAGGGATGAAAAATTAAAGGGAAATAAATAAATATTATTATAAAATTATAGCCATGCCCGAAACTTGATTCTGTACTGTATACACGTGAATTAGAAGATTTCCGACATTTAAAAATCAAGGAATACACCAACGTTACGCGAAATGTACGCTTCTTGGGTACATGCACAAATAATATAGACGAATCTACGCACCATTTGTGCAACCACCAAAGGTGATCGAAATGTACGCTTCTTGGGTACATGCACAAATAATATAGACGAACCTACGAACCATTTGTATATGCTCCAAAGGTACGAGAAATGTACGCTTCTTGAGTACATGCACAAATAATATAGACGAACCTACGCACCATTTGTATATGCTCCAAAGGTACGAGAAATGTACGCTTCTTGGGTACATGCACAAATAATATAGACGAGCCTACGCACCATTTGTATATGCTCCAAAGGTGCGAGAAATGTACGCTTCTTGGGTACATGGACAAATAATATAGACGAACCTACGTACCATTTGTATGCACCAAGGTTGCGCGAAATGTACGCGCGATACCTTGGTATACACACAAATAGTATGGACGACCAAACGACGTATTTTTACTGTACGGAAAAAAGTAGCGTGTGAATGTACGCAGCCCTGGTACATACACAAAGAGTACGTAGGTTCGCCCCTACTATTTGTGTATGTAAAGTTTTTCAAAGTAGCGTAAATTTCACGCAACTTAGGTGCACACACTAAGAGTACGTAAGTTCGTCCATATTACTTGTTTAATACATTGCCATATCTGATAGGTTCCGATGCACAGTATCAGCGGTACAAGCCGTACCTGCCTACTCCGTCCGCCGCGTAACCTCTTGGTAATGTCTTGTCTGAAAGGTTCCTATGCACGGCATCAGCGGTACAAGCAGTAACTGCCTACTCCGTCCGCCACGTAACCTCTTACCTTAAGGTTTACGATGCACGGCACCAGCTTAGCAGTAGGAGCTTACTTACACGGTGGTACGTCCATAGTCCACGAACCGTGTGTGTAAGCATGTGTAACTAAGTAAGCTTGTATAGTATCCTAGTCCTAGTCTTCCTAGTCCGTGCTTTGTGATTCCTACAGCATGCACAGAACGAACGGTTGGAGTTTGGGGGAGAATGTTTAACATAGAAAAGAGTAGGAAAAGTATATAGGAATTTCTCAAACATTAGCAGGAAATTTTTTATAGCCGGCAAGTAATTTTTCCAGTGAGAAAATTATTCTTTCATTTCCAAATTTCAAGTGTTAAGACCTTAGAAACTGTCTATTTTTAGAAAATCGGATGAATATTGGTATTTGAAATTGTATTTAGATTTAGATGATAGATGAAGTATGTGGATTAGTTTAGATTTAATAGAGTTTAGTTCATGTGACAAAGACAAAGACCCATGAAATGAAGAGAGTAGCAGCAGATGTGCGCAACTTTATTGCAAGTCAATATCGTCCTGGACGGCTTTGACGAAATGATGTGATTATTTTTGTTTAACAGGTGATGACCATGATTGAAGAAGAAACGAAAAGACGATGAGTTGATAAAATTTTAAAAAGATCTTTTTTTGATGTAGCAACTTGCCACATTTACTTTTACTTTCACTGTGCATGTAAAGCTGAAAAGGACTCTATACTTTTTAAGAAAAGCAGAATTTTTGGTAAAAAAGAGTTGTTTTTATGTTCCCTGGTTGCACCAAAGCCGCACAGAGAGGGGATGGGCACCAGCCCCCTCCCCCCGAAATCGAGAAAAGTAAAGAAGATTTTTTGGCTGTGGTCCTGTCACTGAAAGCGCTTTTTTCCTTTTTGAAATTAATTTTTGTAGGTTATTCCCATAATTTACTGGTTAGTTGAAGTGCCGACCGAGAACGCAGAGCAGAATCCTCAGCGTCACTAGCTGGTAAAAAATTAAACGCACCAAGACGAGGATTAAAAATAAATATTTATTTTAAAATACATCGGAAGGCCACTTTTATTACGTAACAATAGGTCTCAATGGTAAGTTTCCTCGGTACAAACATTATCATATCATATATATAGCATTCCCAATCCATTTACTCTTAATATGACGTCAATTTTAGAAGACTGTTAACCAAGAAGCTAAATGCAATTAAAGCCCTAAATGCCAATTTTTGAAACGCCGCAATTTCACTGGCTAATTTCCATGTCAAAAATTCTACAGCACAGCTTTGGACATGGAATTCACTGCTAACATGTACATAGAAGAAATTGTCGCTCAAGGAAGGGAACACAAAAATTGATTGATGATCGGTGATCGGCTTTTTGACATTGGTCAATCATCAATTTGATTGGCTATTTTGTATTCCTATTTTATTTGATTATTGATTTCCCCAGGGTCATTTTTCATAAACTAAATTCACTAAATGCTTCGAAAATGCAGTTGACATGTAATTATTTGACAATTTATAAATATTCTTGAAAAAATGCAGTGTCACATTCCAAGAAAAGCAGAAGTTAAAAGTGAGGAATCTGAGGAGTAATAAAGTGACTTAAAGTTCTACATGCGTGAAATCTCTATTGGAGAGTCCACTGAAGGGTAAAATTCGCACTTCTTATTCCTTTGTATTTGTATGTGCAATTATACGGTGGGAATCGAATTTAGTGAACTCTTATAATGGGTACCCAGTTTTTATGCGACCCTCCATACCCACCTGAAATATCTGAATATTCCCTCCGTCTATTTTTTAGGAGGTATTATAATCATACATTTATTTTTTCTGAAATTGAAAAAAATTGAAAATGCAATAGAAATCATTAAATATTACAAACAGTCAGTGTAGGAAGTAACTGATCATAATTTTGGATAGTTTGCTGCTCTGCTATCTTATGTAATAGTAAAAGATACCTAAAATACTTATAATAGCTCTTCAAAAACGGATGTGTACTGCTTCAAGCATCGTACTGATTGTACTATTAACTATTACCTAAGTTTTTGGTCGATTTCGGGTGAAAAAGAAGCCAACTTTGTTGTTTTTAATTTCTGCAATTTTTCTGGTCGTGTCCAAAAAGCAACTTGATAAAAAATGCCTACCATTTGGACCGAGCGATTCTTGCTAAGATATAAATAATATTAGAACTAAAATAAATTACATTAAAAATGGATTTTTTCGCAGTTTAAAATTTTGGTTGTTTGGTGTTGTAGGGAAATTCCTACTTCTGTTTGGAATACTGCTACCTTGACTGTTTCTCTGATACCGTGTAGAGCTGGATAGAGCAGACAGCAAGACGTCAACCAATTTCAGCTCTATCATTGGATCGCGGCCGAGGAGGACCTGCGCTTGCTCTGCATCTCCAGATATAAATGACGTCGTTTGATATGGACTGATTGTACTCGACTGGGAATCGGGGGTACCCGGATCCGGCGTGCTCGACTTCCCTCGACTGTCGGGTAATGGACTACTGATCTTGGGACCCAAACTTGGACCAATGGTAGGGATGGCCTCGGCAGTCCGGCTGAGGTACAGTTTCTGCCAGAACTCGATGTCACACATGCTGGGTGAGCACATGAGATATGGCGAAGAGGTGTAGCCGTGCATAGCAGACGGTGGGAATAACAGAGGTTTCAGTTTATACATTGGATTAACTAAAGTCCGAGGGACAGACGACAGCGCAGGATTCGGTACGGTGGCGGAGTCCAGAGGAAATGGAAATCTCGTCCCGTTTTCGTGGTGATCCACAATGTTGTGTTCTTTGGTAAGAATTCGATGCCACGCCGTGAAGTCTTTTCTCACGTCCTACCAAAAATATATGTAACGTACTTTTAATAACTAAGATTAAGAATTTGGCTTAAAAGTAAATGAAATAGTTACCAGTGCTTTTCTTTGGCAAACAGAATCAAAAATGAAAGTTCCGGAAGTCAAATCAAAGGTGGAGTCCCAAATGTCGGCTAAAAGTTTATCATTAAACTCAAATTCCATACAGTTTTGACTAAGTAGTTGAAAGGTGACATCCAGAAATAGGAGAAACAAAGGACTAGTATGCATGTACTCCGAATGGAAAGCGTGGCCACTAGCTATCCAGTCTTTTTGAATTAAAGAAAAAAATCCTGTGAGCGTCCGGAAGCGAGGATCAATTATTAGTTGAACCACTGAGCTAACAAGACAGGAAACATCACGACTCCTACTCTCTGCAATAATTAGTTAATTAATTACTCTACGTAATGAATAAGGGATACCACAGGATCTGGAAATAGGAATACCTTGCAAGATGATCATTTCTCCGCTTGTTTTAATGATTTCAGAAATTTCCCTGCAAAGATGCATGGTCTTTGAAACCCAATTGAGCCATTTCGTTTGTTCCAGTGACGAATAAAACTTTGAGTCGATGTCCTCAGACATAGAATTTGATTCGGGGCAGCAGATTTCTATTAACCGAATGTAGGATTGTCGAACGTCTTTAACAGAGATGGTTGCTTCCAAATCATGAATAGATGGTGGCCTCTTCTGGGGATGAGTCTTCCGCATCAATTCAAAGAACGCATTCTCAGCAGAACTAAACATTATTATTAAATATTAATCACCCTATTTCGATCTCATTTAATATTTAAATTTAGTTTCAAATTAATAAATTAACAAATTGAAGTAACAAAGGATACATCTGTATTACTGTAATACCATGCTGTGGATATTAACAAACTTTGTTAAATCATATAATTGCTATTTCATTTGTACACTAAAGTCCAATTCATAAATGGAAACGAATCAAAATTAAAATGCTAAACAAAATTACAAAATTATTTTCAGAGAAAGTCAAATCACGAGCCACATTTATTATTAATAGTTGGCATATTTTTCTGTTCACCAATCATACAATAAAACATTCTGCAAAGTAATAGCTGAAATAAAATTGGCCAAACGACCGATGAAAACGAGAGAAGAGGAGAATGTTTACCTATCCGCGTCATCATTCAGTTTTCCCATTCTAAGAATTGCAGCTCCTCTGGTATCTCCCCAAACCCAATATGGAGGACGATTCCCTTTTAACTTTTCTGCAAGACTTACAATACGGACATCATTTAACGCTTCAGGAACAACAAACCATTCTGGTAACCTTAAAAATACATAAATTCACTTCGATTAGTGCATTTTCCTTAACATGGCTTTTAAAATGCCTTCAATTCATTAGCATTATTTTATTTAGTAATAAAACACAAAAGTATTTAAGTCTTAAAAAATTACGCTTTGAAAATAAATTTAATTAAAATGCAAAACTTTAAAAAATAAGAAACTCTACAAAATGTTTTAACATTAAAATATATTTGTTCAAAACAAAAATTAAAATGCATGTACTATGCTAATAAAATTATGATTGGAAAAAAAGTATACGTTTCAAAATGTGCAAATCCTTCGTTGCAAGATGTGATACGAAATCCTGTACATCTTGCGATTTTCAGTTCACGGAGCCAATCTCCTGCAATATCCAAGGAAGGCACACTGTTGATATAGTATCCCCCACGACCCCAATCTGCTTCGCTGGCTTTACAGTAGTCAAAATAGAACAGTCGCTCTATTTGTTCGGGGAAAGCGTGATGGATTAGTGCGTTGCAAATTCGGAGCCCATGATCCATCGGAGAGAATTTGAAGGATACTCTTAAAGTCCGGAAATTTGAACAAATCACTAAAAGTTCGTGGATTCGTATGGATCCAGAGGAAAACAGAGCCGGGGAATTCGGTGCACTTGGTCCCAGTCTGAGCATCCGCTTCGTTTTCTTACCACCGGGTGAATTTTTGGGGTTTTCGTAGTGCCATAGGGTGTTGATTGACAGAAGTGGGACGGAGTCTTCAGAACACACGTGGTCTGAAGACACAAACACTAGTCTAGAGTTTGTCACAAAAAGGGACCCTGACAGGCCCTTCTTCTTCGCTAGGGAAGTAAATTTGAGGACGTTGTGCGCTTCTGCAATTACTAACTCTCCATTTGAGAACCGAGGTTGTAATACAGGACCACTCCCAACAGGATGAGGAACCTCAAATACAGAATTTAAATCTTATAGCACTTAAAAAAACATAATTCATAATTGGCTCAAAATGAACCTAAACTTCATTCCAAAATAAAATAAAACTCCGATAATTAATATACCTTCATTTCGTACTCTTCTAATCCAACATAGCTCCTGAATGATCCCATTTTAATCATTTTTAAAGTTAATGTGGCGACGATGTCTAAAAATAAGATCTACCCAGTTGAGTCCCAATCAGACTGAACCCAAACTTTAAATTTTAAATTCTCGTGGTTTTGACCTTGACTAGTACATTACTTAACATAATCCTATTAGTTACTAGTTCATAATAGTTTTGTTAGTTGGGCGGTTGGTATTGTTGGTAATACTTTTTCTGGAAATTCAACCATCAACTGGTTGCTGACGTTCGGCCCAGTCAGCTGTTGGTGGGCAATACTAATAAATATTATTGTTAACTTACTGGATTGATTTCATTAATTAATTGTATCTGCTCATGCTGAGTGATAACACAGCAGTCAGCAGTGAGTAATAAATATAGAAGTAACAACTATATAATCAACTAACTAATAAACGTCGCTCTCACAAGTTCCAGATAACAGTCAGATGATCCATACTAGTATAGATGAAACATACTATCTACTTTTATGTCAGGCACAAATATAATAATAATATTGACCTTGGTTTGATTGTTATTTAACCTATCTCTATAAATATCCATGATTCTGCTCCTGCTCTGCTGATTGTCGTAGAAGGAAAGTGAAAGTTAATTAGAAACATCGCGGGGCTAAAAGTTCTATTTCAACAACAACCCTTCCTGGGCAGAATATAGTTCATTTTCTCTGTCCACAGAGATACCTATCACGAGCCATCATCGGAGGTTGTTTTCCGTTTCCGTCCTAGACCTTAAAGTTGGTCCTAGACCTCGACCCCTCAACCGACCCTGCTCTATACTCAAGATGGTCCAAATAATTTTAAAAATATTCCTTTAGCTAACCATATTATATTCAATCAAACTGACAATTTTATTGATTAATTTCAAATATTTCACTTATTTTTTTGATTAATTTCAAATATTTCATTTATTTTATTGATTAATTTCATTAACTATTTCATTTATTTCATAACTTATTTCATTTAAAATATAATTTGAAGTAAGAAATTGTTGGCATGTCTGCTTTTAAAAGAAACGGGATAACTCAGACGGTGAAGGAGACAGAATCTTTCAATAGATTTCTGGGGTCATTTCTGACTTCAGGTGTGATGAAATCCGCCTCGACTCTCCACTGCCCTGGATCGGCGAGGATGTTAAACTGATCGGCCAATTCGGGTTGCTGAACGTTGTTCCTGAACCATCGGACTTTCAACTCCTCCCCTTCTACCTCATTCCCCTCTTTTCGGAATTGAGCTACTTGCAGGGTGTTCAAGGTCACTGGGCGGGGATCCCCAACACCCACATTCACACCATCTATCAATGATACTGTGTTGAAAAACTCGTACCACATCCCTTCTCTGCACACGCTGCACAGCGATGAATGTGTCATATTCCGCATCAGACATCCTTCATTCGTTGGACGGAATGTTTTTCTGTAAAGGTTTCCAATAGTTTATGATGGATGAACTTCTGAATTGTTTTTGAAATTCATTCTTTATCAATATTAAATTTTAAGCAACTGGTGTAACCATTTGCCATGCCAGGGTATAGTTACGGAAAGTGAACGGATACCAAAAGTTTTGGATACCTGGTTTCTTTACCCATCCGCACTTTATTGTATGGTAAATTAGTATTTTTCAAACCTTCTATTAACGTCCCAAGTGGGGTAGGCTGATACGTAGTCATTGGACATTTTGAATTGGTCTTCGTTGCCATATTCATGGATTGAAATAGAGCAGATCATTCTAGGAATATCCGGGTTGGTTGAGCTCGTTTTAGATCGGACGGTGAATCGGTGGATGCCATTCGTGAACCCTTCCTCCCCATTCCAGCTGTAAAACTCTCGGTCGTCGAATCCCGTACTCTCCCACGGCAAAACCTCTCCATCACTAAATTAAAAAATAAAATATTTTAGATTCTATCAGCTGAATTGCAACAGTTTTTCATGATTTTGCCATCACGTCTAAATATCCCAAGATGTAAAGGTGTCACCAGACTTTGAACTGATGCGCACCCTTATGGCTCCAATCCAACTATTGTCCGAGGTCCCCTACTGTATGTTGTCAACCTATCCCAATGTTTTTGCCAATGACAAATTGGCTTACAGATATAAGAGGGAGGAAATACTTACAGAACAAATTCCAAGGAATCAGCTTCACCAGCAGCGGACACACTCACTTGCATATACCACCGACTATATATTCAGACCACAATCATATCATCATCGAATCTCCTATTAATAACAATCGGCTATATGATAATTATTCTGGAAATGTGACCTAAAAGTTCCATCAGAGACGAAAGTGAACGATTGTTGTCCTTGGCTGAGATCTGCCCAGGGATACTGGAGCAAGCGGTACATGGCCCTCTCTTCTCGCCGGGCACCACTGAGCCAATGACTCCAGCCGAGAGTCGCCACCGAACTGGCTGCATTCACCCCTCTGTACACTTGTCCGTTGTCATACTCCTACAAACATATAACAAGCAAAGGGATAGTTTGAGGTTTATTATTGCTTATTATTATGACTTTTTATGCATTCTAATACACTGAGAGGCTTCTAGTTCTAATAAAAGCGTCGCGTAATATATAGTTATAAATGAAAAGGCATAAATCAGGGATCACAAGGTTAAAAACAAAAATCTATTCTAAATTTAGGACTGCCTCCTAATTAAAATGGAATGGATATACGATGACGATATTTGACACATTTTGTCTCTGTACATTCACACTAATGTCAATAATGCTTTGAAATATTAGAATATTCAAAAAAATCCATTTATTATTGTGGTTGTGGACATGGAAAAATATTCTACAAAATTATATATTTTAATATACTTTCGGATAAAATATTCGAAACTATTTAAAAGTACTTAAAATATTCATTGGTATTGTAAAATATTAGAAAACTTTTCATTAATATTCAAAAAAGAACCAAAAATTTTCAAAAATGAAAATATTCAAAAAATATCCGTTAATGTTCAAAAAATATTCTAAGAAATCCAAAAAGTTTGAAACTATTTCAAGAACATTGAAAAATTTGAATAAAAAATTTGGCGTAATTTGAAAGTACCAGAACCCTAAATTACTCAAAAATATTAAAGAATATTTTATTCTAATTTATTTGAACATATTTTTAGTAAAACACGATAAATTGCATTTTCAAACGCCCTCTATCTAAATCAGTGGCTATATATTATAGCTAATAATATATATATATATATAGCCCCTGATTATTGATTGAACGAAAGTATTGAACCTACTTCTCCCACGTTGACGAAATTGTGTCCCATTTCGTGTCTCAGAACAACAGTTCCGGTCCGGTTACTTCTCGTACTACATCCAAAGATTTAATTAAAGTCCGTGATATATAAGTAGATAATATATTATATATATTTAGTTAGTACATAGTACATTATAACATAGTATTCTGTACCTAATGACAAATTCACCGCCAAGGCCACTGCAAAAATAAAACAATTTCCAATTTAGTTATTTTATACATTTTTTTTAAATTCTAGAGATGTTCTATTTAAATATTTTCGATGCCTGCCAGTATATGCTAATGTTTGCTATAAGACTTATACGATTTTGACAGAAACATAGATATTGTAGTAGTGTTAGAATTTCCCTTACAAAAGTAGAAATTATTGTAATTTGAAAACAATAAAAATAAAACTTAGCCGATTAAACCAGATTCATCCCTGGTTTCCTTACCCGTAGTAGTCATCGTTGCCAATGATGGATGGATAGTCACAGCCACTGGCTCCAGTGAGTCGACAAACAGTTCGAGCGTAGGAAGCATTCCCAGGAAAGATGCCCCGAAGTTGTCCTCGTTCTCTGTAGAGACGGAAAGCTGTGTTCTTGGCCCCGTTGTACCCAATCCCCGATTCGACGCTGGGAACAAACACTGCCCAGATATTGAACAGAGGAAGATACGATCTGAACGTCACCTATTCAAAACCCAAGATTTTTTTATTTTCCTTTTTTTATAAAATTCTATTATTAATCCAGAGACCTACATGTAAACATCAGGATATAATTTAATGAATTTCTAGCTGGTAATTATTTTATAATTACTTATAAAATTAAATAAGCTGAAAGAATAAGAAAATTGATTACCCCTTCAAACATTTCGGTGGTCAATCTGTCCATGTCCTCAAAAAATTCTTCACGCTCCTCCAAAGTGTAGCCATCTCCCTACCAAAATTATTTTAAAACTATTAACCTAGAATTTCGGAGGATTTCTAAATTGGCTTTTAATACGTAATGATTATATAAATTCGGGCGCGTATTCTAAAATAGGCACGGTCCCCTAATCCCTGAGAAAATGTCAAAAGAGGTTCAAAATCGGAAATTAATTTTACCAATATTTTTGGCGTGTCTCAATTGCCTTACCTGCCTATGTGCCTACTGATTCAGCTTACCATGAAAACGACGTCGATACGATTTCCCTGATCCCCATTGTCAACGATCTTTTGAATCTCGGGCGTAACTTCTTGGTTATGTAGTGGGAGTGATTGTAGGGGAAGGGCGGATTTGCAGTAGAGATCGATGTGGGCGCGGACGAGATCATCTCTCCTCCCGTAGATGTCGATGATATTGGAATTGTCCGGGGCCGACTGTTTGGTGTCAGAAAGTGGCTGGAAAGCCCTTTTCTTGCTAATGTGCAGGGCATCAGCATTTCCATCGGCAAACCCGCGGAACTTCCTTACCCAATCCTCCGAGATGATGGAACATCTCCCGCTCTCGGGGTTTTGGTGCAATTTGACGTGGAAAGCTCTATCGGCGTCGTTGATAAACGTTCGACCTCCTTCCAAACTTCTTGAATGATAAAAATTACACGCAATAAATACTAACGTTTCGACTGGAAAATGAGACTAATGGGGAAGCCCACTACGCAAGTATCAAAACACTGGAAAGTGAGAAATTACAAAATGTCAATTAATTGACTATATTTTCATATTCCCCACCAAGTAGATTGAAAAATAATGGGAAATATTGAAAATTACTAGATATCGCACCGAAATTCAAATTTTTTGACTTTATTCCCATATTTGGCACTATTTTCCTGTTTCCAATTTCCCAAGTTCCCCTCGTATTCAACAAAATGAGGTAGGAAATGGGAATATCCAAGTGCGTGGACTATATTTTCAAGGCTTCAACAACCTGGGCCCCACCGCGGGCCAGGTTGTTGAGGCCTTGAGGTGTTGAGGCTTTCCCTCGTCGGGCCCTTGTAATCGGAGAAAATAAGGTTGTAGAAAAATATTTTTAAAAAATTTTGAGGGTCCATTACCGAAATATTTTTCTGCCTGCATACATAGCTCACTCTTTACTTACCCTTTACATTCTCCAAGATCTGCTGCTAGGATAACGGTGGCAGCGATCGCCACCAAATTCATGGCCAACATTTCAGTGTTTTATTTCTACAATTCAGTGAATGCTTCTAAAATTATTTTCACTTTTATGGAAATCGTTTCTTGATTGTAACGGTATTTGATAAGTATATTTGTAACAATTAATAAAATTATAACTAACCTACCTGTAAGATGTGTAAGTGAATGATGAGGAGATGCAAGTGGAATGAAAATGGATAATACCTTCGATTTGTGAACATTGCTGATATTTTATCACGGATATCACGGACGAAAGGATTTGTGATGACGGCCGGCTAATTCAGTCAGTCGATAGATTAGTGATTGATTGGGATTTAACCCAAACTGGATTAGCCCTAGGGAAAACCGAAAAAGCTTTCCATAATCAATTTTGAACCACTTCTTTAAGCACGTAAACCTGATGATTTGATGTATTTCCAGTGTAAATACCATACGCCACTTACCAGTGTTGGTATTTAACGATAAAACATCGCCTAAAGTCACAGTGGTATTATAAAATTAGGCATAATTGGTAAAATATATTTATTTCTTATGGAGATTTGTAAATAAAATTTTTATAAATAAACTATAATACAATACAGGGACACAGAGACAGATCTTGCTACCCGGAATTTGGTAGCCGCGGCGGGAACTTGTGCGAGACTCTCAAAGATGCCAATTTTTACAATTTTGCTTTTGAAGGAGGTTTTAAATGCAGTTGATTTTCAGTAAGCAAATACTTTTTGTTATGAAATTCCAAGCCAAGCCTTCTTATCGCCATTTTGTTCTAAATATTACATTATTATTTTAAACCAATAATTTCCACATTCTTTGCAGAGGCGGCTTTCCCAATGGGCAGTGGGGAGTTGCCCAGGGCCTCGCGCTTTTGGGGCCTCGCGCAGACCTTTGACAAAGAAAGAATTTCAACTTGTCTGTGTTGATTTCCCTTCAGAAATACTGGTTTTGCATTTTGGTTTAAGTTATACGTTTTGTTAAAGCTTTTTTACAGAACAATTTTTAGAATTCAAGGAAGAAAAGTATACCGAAAGTAGACAATCTAGTAAAAACTTACTGGTGACACGAAAGCAGCATCTCTCAGAATTATTATAGAATTACTATAATATGCATTTCAATCTATAAATTTGTAGCATTTTGCGATACCAAAACTGCGTAATTGCAGTTGATGCAGACAATTATGTTTTCAGTAATAGTTTTTTTAAATGTTAAAAGAAATGACGATTTTTTAAATGAATAAAATATTCAAATTCTAAAATACCGCATAAGGCCTACATAGTCTTTAACAGAGTTTTAAGGTCTCATTTGGAATAAAGGACGTATTGAGGTGGAAACCCTTATAGGCTGAAGCCCCACCCCAAAATCCAAGAAAAAAGATATTTTTTCTCAAAATAGCAAAAAATTATTTGCCATTTTAAGGCCAGTTTTGACTAATTTTTGTCAAAAATTGACAAAGTGTTTCGCGCTGCGCGCGAATATATATGCAATTGAGATATAAGTATCACATAATATAGTCCCTCCCGAAACTCACTTCTGTACACGTACTGTTTTGTTTTCAATAACATTCAAAAAACCATAAAAATTTTCACGCTAATTATTCATATGCCAAAATTTAAAAGCGGAAAAAATTCGTAGATTTGAATTTATATAATAATTTTCAGATTTGTAAATTATTATTATGGGGCCTCGCGCGAACATTTTGCCCAGGGCCTCGCAAATCCTAGAGCCGCCACTGATTCTTTGGTATAATTTTTAAATATTTATTACCCCTTGCTTGATCATTACACTACAAAGTAGCTAAGTGAAATATATGGAGTATGGAACATGGTATTTTCACGCGAAGGGAAAAATTTTTTTGTAGTAAACATTTTTAATCGCTAAATTATAATATTTCACCAATATCTTTATTTTACTGACCATTGACACGTTAATTGCATTGGCATTAAAATATAAAATTTCGGCCAAGTACACGAAGCACTGTGTCATCGCATTTTCCGCCCGTAGCTACGCCGCCTCGGCAGAGGGACATAATTTGCCGCATCCCCCACCCTACGTTTTTAGGCGTGATTCAAAAAATAAAAATCGATGGCGTTTTAGTTCTGCATATCGTAGAGAGGTAAAACATATAGAATAAGGTCATCAGAAATGCTATCTTCGTCAGGTCAAATCTGGCGTTATCAAACAAACAAACAAAGATCATGAGAAACATTTATGTAACAATTAAATTGTTCTTTGCATCCTATGTGTAGGCTGAGGAGATCGTCAGATCAGATAGCTCATTCGAAAAGCACGACGTTATATATGACCCTATTAAAGCTCAATCACATTTATTCACATCATGTTGTAGGTTAAAGTCACTGCATCTCGTGGCTACGTTTTTACATCCCTTATGGAATAGTCACCGTAGATATCGTTTAAGAAATTGTGTGATAGCAACCAATTCCACATAAGCATGGTTTCCGACATTCCCATTTCCCACACATTTGTTGAACACTGGGAAAAGGGGGTAATACTGAGAAATTTGAAAAAAACATGAAATCGATCTTGTGCGATTAAATTAGGGCCGATTTCCCATTTCCCCGCCAACTTGGCCATTATCTCCTACAATACGCTTCTTACTGGGAAATGTTACATTCTGACACCTTATTTATTTCCCACTCGAAATCATAAGTTTTTCACAAACTTCGAGAAAGAGTTTTAACATATTGCTCTTATATTAATGAACATTAGGTAATTACAGAATATACTAATTATTGAGTAGCCCTTATTTTATTAACTACCGCCGTTGATAGTATTCCCTATCGAAACCCTGGTTAATTAATACTGTTACAGAAAGACACGATGTTGGTTCATGGATGATCGTGGGAATTGATATGATTTATAAATTGTCAGTCGCGTCGCGTCGCGCTATGAATAGATAGGTGTATCGAAGTCATAAAGTCATAATGTGTAACAGCCAAAAAAGACCACCTTTCTGACCTAAGAAAATAGTCAATTTTTTAAATTTTAATATCAGAGGTCAGTGTATTATGGAGTAAAGTATGCTACGAAATCCACAGAATTAATACAAATACTTTGAGCTGAATCTGATCTGACTGCTGGATGCTACACGAAAGTACAGATAACCGAATATCTATCCTTTTATGTACTAATATCAATGATATTAATCAGCCAAAATCATTTTTAAGGACTCTCAGAGAAATTCTCACTTTAATCTATGCACCAAAATATTCACTGTTGTCAGAATATCCGAAATACCTCGGAATCAAAATTTTTAAATCGATGCTTTAAAAAATTACAAATATTTTTAGAAAATCGAACTTTCATGATTTATGCCCGTCTTATTCCATATAAAATATTCCATATAAAAATATCCTCAACTTTAAAGAATTTTGTAGGCCAATATTGCGTTTAAATTTTTTTCGAAACCTGAAAGTGTAATATTTTGTCAAACTATGCATGCGCTTATCATTAATTTGTACCACAATAATTTTTCATCCACGAAAGTCTCGCATTATGGTAAGGAGGTTGAGTGCAGACATGGCACTTGAAATATTTCACGGAAATAAATAGGCGAAATTTTTGAAATATTTCACTCCTACTTTCGTTGAAAAATGAAATTTTTGAAATAAATAGGGTACATGACATTTATTTCAAACATTTCATTTATTTCATTAATCCATTTTTCAAGAAAAGAAATTAATGCCATGTCTGATAGGGTGAAACAACGCTTGACCCTTTATGTGAAAAAGTCCACACTTTATTTAAAACGAAAATGGTTGTTTATATAAAACCACTTCGTTTAATAATTATTTTGTCATTTGATCTGTATATAGTGTACACTTACTATATGAATAGATATACTGATTGAATTAACAAACTCCTTTTTTGTATTTTCTTTTCACTGCGCATTATAATTTTTTTGGTATTTATTAACTTTATTACTGCGTCAAATTAATGTCTTGAATCTTAATACGCAGATGAGAAAAATTACCCATCAATGCTTTGATTCTTATGGTATTGGGAATTTTCCCACCTTTTTACATCAATGGGTACTACCAGTTTAATAACTTACAAAGTTACAACCATGTGCTATAGTTTTAGACTCAATTAGTTAAATCTTTAGTAAAAATTAATTAAATAGTTCCTATTAAGGAAAATAGGTGCTTATATGTATGTAGTATTATACACAATACTACACCACTATATATACTACTTGTGAACATCAAAGCTTGGTTGTTAAAAGTGCAAATGGTAATAATAATTAGAGCCATAATGTGGATGCAAAATTTTAGGTGTGAGAATTCCTCCCATCCGATTTAGTACCTGGTAATCTTTTCTTGTGTTTATAAAGGTTTTTTGGGATTAATGAATTGGGATTTTTGTTTTCAGTGGGTTATAATAAAATTTATCTCCTAATTTTCCCCTTCCACAACCTTTGCTGGACAGAATTTTGTTTTTGTTGAATAAACAAAAAAGTTTTAATTCCTCTAATTTTTTGAGGTCAATCCTCAAACGAATAAACTAACATTTTAAAAATGTTACAATTTAAAAATGTTACAAATTTACGTCGTGTGGTTCTGTAAGTAGGGTCAAATATATACAAATGTAGAAAGATAAAATAATCAATTCTGCTATAGAATAAGGTCTGCAATATAATATTAGATGCATCAATAATAAGTTAAAGAGTTGAGAATAAGGAAGGAATGAGCACTTTTTCCTGCTATCGTAATAATAATTATTACTTTTGTAGCAAGAATGAATGTCCATGATGAATTTTGTGTTGAGGATTAAATAAAATGTGAATATTAATCTTAATTAATAATCAATCGAATGAATGTCTTCATCTATTCATGAATAAAAAAATCCAAAGTATGGTGAACTGACTTGATTATATGTTATCAGTTGAGTGAGAGCAGTAATTTTTGGTTGTGCGAAGGAAAGAGTCTCTGTTGAATTTTTTAATCCAGTCCTAGTCCTAGCCATAGAGAAAACGAGGAGTCGGAGGGTGTGTGTGTCCAGCCATGCAGCAGTCCAGAGTCCAGTTGATAACAAATTGCATAACTGAAAATGAGATGACACATCTTAACATCACCGCCTCGTGAGCGTACAAACGAGAAACGAATCATCTACGTCCTCGCGGAAAAAAGAGATCATCCACCCAAGACATTCCCAATTTTCGGAAAAACTGGTAGCTAATAATACATGAAAGAAATGTTCTTATTTTTCGTATGAAAAAGTAACATCCTCAAGTTTCAATTGAAGACAGAATTCGAATATCTACGCCATTCATCAGCGAGATGAAAATCAAATAAAATGTCTGCTTCAAACCACAAAAATGTGGACTTTAACAGACCCTCTGAAAATGTTTTCTGGCCCTGATAAATGGCGGTTAATATTAATAGTACAGAGTCTAATGAGATCATCATCCAGAAGTCATATGATCGAGTGATGTACATCACAGTTTTAATTTTGATAAGATAATTGAGGAGGTATGTATATAATGAATTGCGTAATTGCAATGGCAAATAAGTATGTACTAATCTTATAATATTACGAAACACTATGTGATAATGTACATGGATACATCGCTAAATCATATTTGTATGTATTAACTTTGTCTTTATTAGGAATGTCTTAGGGTAGGGCATGTCTCATGATGTATTGTAAAATACTATATTTATTGCAGTTGTAGATATAATATATGAGACTTATGATGGAGAATGTGACTAATATAATTGCCGGTCGAATAATACGTTCATCTGAAATCAATATCCCAAAACTTAACAAACAAATAATATTATTTGTTTTCGTTCACGCGGACGTCTACGTCTGCGGTCTGCGTCTCAGAGAAATGATTTGCGTTTCGGGGTGGACTGAAATATAATTTTAACTTAAAAAATCTTGGCAATGAAGAAATCTTATTCTAAGAAAATTTGAAAATGAAGAAACCCTCAGTCCGCTTTTCGCAATGTCCTCTTTCGATATTTCTCTGTTTTATTAATTATTGATAAAGATTGACTTTTACCATCCTGACATCCTATGAGTTATTAATTTTCATAACCTAGCGGAATTCAAGGTCACAACTGATGAAAAATTCCAATAAGAGAATAATTTTTTACTAACGATGGAAGAGGACTGGGCTATTGGTTAAAGGATTTAAGACTTTGTCATTGGTTATGAATGGTGGACGTGTATCTCTGTATTTGGATGATTGGATGAACTTGGATGGACAGTAACTGATAAGAAAATTCGAGAAAACAGTTTTTTTCTTAGGTAGGTAGCTTTTTATTTTCCAATGCGAACAGGAATGACGCAAGCGGCAGGGTATATAAGAGACCGCATCCTTGTGAGACAGCACAACAACCCTCCAGGCTGCCCAACCTCATCTGCTAAAATATACTTAGCATTTTTAATCGTATCCTCCGTTTTACGGTTCCAATTCCAAAATGTTTCAAGTGAAGAATATCATTTTGACTAATTTCTTAGTCTTGACAATTCTGACAACGGCGTTAGGCCTTGTACTCAGAGATAGATCTGCCCTGGAGAAGACATCGTGTAACAGAATTGTGTCTGTTGAGTCTCAAGGTGTACTCAATTACTTAGGATCAGTCACATTTAAAGTCCCTGAAGATTTCGAAGGCCAATGGGAAGTAGAAATGGAAACTAACGAGCCATTTACTTTCTTTGGGGTAAAAATTTAATTTCATCATTAATTAAATTAGATCAAAATAAATAGTTCTAATTCTAATTAACCCTGATTTGTGGTACAAAAAAATAAACAAATTTTTTCTGAAAGCTATTTGATTAGTTCAAATTTTGGTTCAAATTAGTTCAAATTAGTTCAAATTTCAAATTTTGGCTAATCGTCCAAATAGTTTCAATAAAATTAACATAAGGCAATAATTAATAAACTTTTGTTTTATTTTTTTTAGAGCTGGGGAGTGACCTCAAAGTCAGAAGGACAGAAAAAGCGTGTCAATCTACGAAGCTCCAAAGTTGTTCAATTACAAGCAGGTCCGTTTGTAATACAAATTCGAAAATATTTTATAATAATTCTTTTTTATGTAGTTGTATTAACTTGTCAGAAAATTTTGTGATTTGCTTGGGTTTTATTTAATGAAAATGAAAATTAATTTTTACAGGAGAGATAGTGACTTTCCGCTTCAGGATTTCCTATGGCCGAAATCAGCCGATTCCATATGTAAAGATGATCAGATGGCAAGGACAAGAGGTTTGTCACCCCGTCAGCCAATTGGAAAATTGGGACAAAGAGATGCAAAGAGATATTTGGACTGGGCGAAGAAACGAGAAATCTTTTGGAGAAAAACTAATGTCTTTTTATTATTCCTTCGCACCAATCTTGGTTTAGAGTCTATATAAATATACATATTTAAATTACATATTATTACAACATTATTATATTGCGTGGCAGTTACCAGTTACCTGATACCTTATTGTGCTCAAGTACCTTATATAATATATCCCATAATATTCTTTTTTATATTTTTTATAAAAATTGTTCGACATATCTGTATATAAAATAATACCGCACAATTGTGAGAATGTTAAACCACTGTACAATATAACCACTATGTATTATTGATTTTAAATGTTTTTTGTAGTTAATAATTTGCCATAGTTTATAAAATAAAAATTTGCCTCATAAATTCTTTAACCCTTCATAAATTCATTATTTAATAAGAAATCGAAATCTACCTCCATCAATATTTTTAATTCCAAGGCAAATTTCCATGGACTGCATATTCACATACGGCACAATATTATTATAGTAACTAAAAGGTTATGCAATCCTTTGGGAGCGGAGGGCGTGGGGGCATCGAGACAACATTTTACCATTTTCGCTCGAAGTGATTTTGCATTATAATGGTGGCTGAAGTAAGACTGTTAGCAGAGGTGGAGGAGAAAAGTGGAGGGAGAGGAGTAAGGTGAAGGAGGTGATAGAGGATTATGCTTTTTCCACTCACTTCTCAACCAGTACAGTAACTGCGAAGCTGCCAAGTTATTTCATAATAGCACCATATTTATTTATTGCAAATTCAGGGCGAAAAGCGATTTTACCAATTTTACCAATAGCGAAAAATTTTTACCATTTTTTATCAATAATGAGACAATGATTTTTACTGGGTCGTATTAAATGTTAATTATACCATTAATTGGTAAATATGATATTTTTGTCCACTGTATCTTATTGCTTAAATGTGTGTCATAGTTCCATAAGTCTCATTGCATGACCTATAAAAATGAATGAACCATAAAACACTCAAGTGCATACAAATGATTTACGTATGGCATTTTAATTTAGTCTTAGAAAAAAAAATTCCGGGCAGCGACAAATTACATGCGGAAAATGTACATTTTTCTCGAACTTGTTCATGTTGTGTCTAGATTGGCAATAATGAGTAATGAATACAGCTATAAATAAATAAAGGGTCTCCGGTCACAGTAAGTGTATGAACATAATTAATTTAATATCCTAGGTATTCCCAAGAATAAGATTTCCCGACCTGGATAATGTTTTCTTGAAAGAGTAGAAACCTAATTAAGATAAGCGATCTAATTTTATTATTAAAGGTATACAGGTAAAGTAACGGAGAGGAATGTGGCGTCCCTTAACCCTTTAGGGTACTTTCAAGCATACGGTATTTATTTCGGTGAATCTAAATATACTTGTCTGCTGACCTGCATTTCCACAGACAAATCTCTCATTTCTCTCTTATCTCCTTTCTACTTCACACTCGTTCACTTTCAACGCCAAAATGAAAATGGATTATTTCCGAATGATACGACTACTCATCGGATTAACGCTTCTCATCATCATTTTAGGAATGGGTATGAGTTCTTTCTGACAACTTAAATTATCTTTACATACATTAACATTTTGTAATATATATTCCCTTGATATTTTCTATTAACGAATTGTAATGGAATTATTGTACTTTATTGAGATTTGAGATTATGGCTTTGGTGATATGAATACAACTACTCCATTTTGATTTGATTTTGATATACAATTATTATCAATATCATTTAAATAAGGATTTTTAAAAATGTACAGAGACATGGGCGTTCATGCCAAGGATTCCAACAAGTTTACTTCTCAAGTCAGGAGGCGAAATTGTTCATGAATTTGTAAAACCTGGAAACAGAATTGTGGGAGGTGACCGAAATTTATCTTTTGTTTTCTGTTTTCTGGATTTTATATCAATGTACATTTTTTTGCTCGTCCTGTACCAATTTAGGGAAGCACGCTGTCCATGGAGAGTTGCCCTATCAAGCTTCGCTACAAAAGATCTCTTTCTTTGGAACTAAGACACATTATTGTGGGGGATCGTTGATCAGTCCAAAATGCATATTAACAGCCGGACATTGTTTGGACGGGTAATTTAATTAATTAATTCAATAATTATTGCGATGAACAAAGATAAATGGATTTCAGGCGACAGGCGAAAGATGTTTTGGTTCGTTTGGGGTCCAACACTCTAAGAAATGATCACGTGGCAGTGGAAACTCAGGCCGAAGAACTCATCATCCATCCACAATACGATCCTAACACCATTCACAGTGACATCGGAGTCTTGAAAGTAATTTCATTCAATCATTTTTATTTTGTGACTATATCCATTTCTAAAACTGAACTTTTGTTTCCAAAAAAGTAAAACTAGAAAAACGCTATGCAGCATTTTTGCTAATATATTAAATTCATGTAATATAATTCGTGCCATTGGCATTTGGCAATGGAGAAAATATGCTTAGAAATAAAATCTTGCGGAAAAATCAAGATAGTTTTAGTATTATAACAAAATTCCTATTCCCCCTTCTCAAAATTTTTAAGGCATTAGTACCCTACCATACCTTTTTAGTAAAATTACATACACAAAAGATTCGTTGGCTGAACTTATATATTATTTCAAATGGTAAATGAATACATAACATGTTTATGGTTTTGATTTTGAAAATAGCTGAAACATCCGGTGCATTACAAAGTGAATATCAATCGCGTGCCGCTGCCTGAGTTCAAGTCGAATGTGAGTGTTGACACGCAATGCACGATCAGTGGTTGGGGATCTATCAAAGAGGGAGGCGTGGTCTCCAAGTCTTTAATGTATGCTGATGTCCCTGTCATCAGTGACGACAAGTGTAGAGAACATTACGGCAAAGCTGAGATCTCGGAACAGATGGTGTGTGCTGGATACACCGAGGGAGGAGTCGACTCTTGTCAGGTCTTTTCTCACTCATTTTCTGTTCAATTTTAATTAATTCATTTCCGAAATAATTAATTATTGTTTTAATATTCCAAATTCTAGGGCGATTCCGGAGGTACATTTGATTTATGACTACTGTTTGTATTTATTAATGAATAATGGCATTTATTTAATTTATTATTTCTTCTGTTTTCAGGTCCAATGGTGAGGAAATATATACGTCGACACAAATAAATATCTTTTCACTCACTTTGTTTAAAATGTGTTTTTGAAGTGATTAATTTTATTTATACAGGTTTGTGATGGAAAGTTGACCGGAGTCGTCAGCTGGGGAATTGGTTGTGCCAGGTGAGTAAACTACGCTTACGCTGATCATAATACCGTATTTCCGACTACGATAAGCTTAATTATTTTGTCAATTCCTCAAGACAATTAAGGTTGCTACAGAACTTCTCTTAACAGATAATTTAAATTATAGATGATGTTTGAAACAATTCATTCATTCATAGTACAATTCATTCATACAAACAAGAATTCATTCGGTGTAGGTTAATTCAATCATACCACAGAAAAGTTTTCGAACTCAATGCAACTGTACATTCAAAGATAATTTAAATCTGACTTTTTGAGAGACATACATTCGGTAGAGAATTACGAAGAAGGATTTCGCTAATTTGTGAATTTCTCACAGTTACCACTAAATATAATTCGGTCGGTATTTATGTAAATCAGTTGAGTAATTACATTTTTTTTGTTTTTCAGACCCAAATACCCGGGTGTTTACACCCAGGTTGCCTACTTCACAAGATGGATTGAGTCTCTAGGATGTTTCGCTCCAGATATTGCAGATAGTCACGCTCCTGACAAAACGCCAGAGAAGAACTACACGTTTTCTTTGTTTCCGATGTTTCAGAATGGAATCTTCACATTGCCATTGTCTCAATATCGCAATGAATCTACTTTGAGATCCTAAAAAACTCTTCCATATTTAATTCTATTATTATTATATTTATTTTATTTTGTAAAGGTATATATATATTTAGCAAATACGCAATGAAATATAGCGGATATTAATTACAATTCCCAATAAGAAGACAGGCTTATGGTATATAAAGTAAATGTTGACGTATGCATAAGCATATACTAATAAATGCCCGTATTATTATTCATACATAAACTAATAACATAGTTTCATAGTCTATATAGCTTTATTTATTGTGGGAGTTATTTATTTATTATGGGAGTTATTTATTTATTGAAACGAATTCGAATTTATTGGAACAAATTCGAATTTATTTATTTGAGCGAAATTATTGGAATTTATTTGAGCGAAATTATTGGAATTTATTTGAGGAAATTATTGGAATTTATTTGAGCGAAATTATTGGAATTTATTTGAGGAAATTATTGGAATTTATTTGAGCGAAATTATTGGAATTTATATTGGAGCGAATTTATTGGAATTTATTTGAGCGAATTTATTAGAATTTATTTGAGCGAAATTATTGGAATTTATTTGAGCGAAATTATTGGAATTTATATTGGAGCGAATTTATTGGAATTTATTTGAGCGAATTTATTAGAATTTATTTGAGCGAAATTATTGGAATTTATATTCAAGGACGTATTTAGGGAGGGTGCTAGGGTGCTTAAGCACCCCCTTAATATTTTGAAAACACACTAGATATTATCACGTTTTCACCACTTATGTAATATTCAAGTATTTAATTCCAAATTGGAGGAAACATATTTTCTTTTTCATATGAAATAATAACATATATTTTATTTTCGAGCATTTTCGAATATGTTTGAACATTTTCGAATCATTTTTTCCCTGTATTGAACCTTAGGATCTGAGATTACTTTATATTATATTGTTACAAAATGGAAATGTGCTTAGCAATTGACCATTTCTGAAAAGAGGTTTTTTTGTTTAAAACATCTAAAACTAAATCGGCCGAACTGGGTGGGTGATGACAGATAAATCACATATTTAGAAGGCTCCCAGTCCCTTAATCTTGATATAAAGTGGATTTTTTTGACAAAGATTAAAAATCATAAATTTTTTCGCGTTTCGCGCGTATACTTTTCTTTTTTACTAATATAATGATGCAAGGACTTATTGATGGATGGGCTTTACCAAAATCAACGAAAAGAGACATTTTTTCTCACTATCACAAAAAATTTCGCGCTCCGCGCGACTATTTCCTTTTTTAGGCCTTTTTTGACTCATTTCCGCCAAAAAAATCTAAAAATTTTCGCACTACGCGCGAGTAAATATCATTAAAATATCTATTGTGATTAGCCCCTTCCGAAACTCAGTTCTGTATTTGTGCTTGTAATGACGGTTCTAATTGCTTGATTTATGTAATACTCATTTTTAGAAATTAGCACCCCCTATATCCAATTTCTAGATACGCCCTTGTTTATATTGGATCGAATTTATTGGAATTTGTTGTGCGAAATTATTGGAATTTATATTGGAGCGAATTTATTGGAATTTATATTGGAGCGAATTTATTGGAATTTATATTGGAGCGAATTTATTGGAATTTATTTGTGCGAAATTATTGGAATTTATATTGGGGCGAATTTATTGGAATTGGTTGTGCGAAATTATTGGAATTTATATTGGAGCGAATTTATTAGAATTTATATTGGAGCGAATTTATTGGAATTTATATTGGAGCGAATTTATTGGAATTTATTTGTGCGAAATTATTGAAATTTATATTGGGGCGAATTTATTGGAATTTATTTGAGCGAAATTATTGGAATTTATTTGAGCGAAATTATTGGAATTTATTTGGGCGAAAATTATTGGAATTTATTTGAGCGAAATTATTGGAATTTATTTGGGCGAAAATTATTGGAATTTATTTGAGCGAAAACTATTGGAATTTATATTGGACCGAATTTATTGGAGCGAATTCGAATTTATTGGAGTTTGTTAGAGAGGGAATTCAAATTTAGTAAAATTTATTGGAGCTAATTCGAATTTTTTGGGATTATTTTAAACTAGGTCCTTTAGAATGGGTTTAACTGCCTTTAGTTCTTCAGTCAGATACAGCTGGTTAATTTCATTAATTTGCACAGTAGTATAGTATTAGTGAGTGGAATGGAATGTGACATTTCATTTTACGTAAGTTTGCCGCGTATTTTGTAATAGGGATTTGTAGAACTATGTGGAAATAGTCGCAATATACTGCATAGTGGATGTTGGCAATTATGGCAATTAAACGCGCTGCGTGAAACCGAGTGAAACGTTTATTTCCCGATAGATATCCCTTTCATTCCTTTGTGTGAGCTTGTTCTCTTTGTTTAATTTCAATCTAGATTTGGAAATTTAGCAGATAAAAAATTGAAACATTTTCAACTATATACACTTTCTTGTCTGGTGGCCGAAGTCTTTTTTAGCTTGCTTAAATAGAACACTGGGAACTGGGCCAGTACGTTGGATTTTTAATGTTTTACCATTTCGAAATTATTAAATTGAGTGCCATATTTAGGTGCGTCAGAATTTTTGTTTTTGTTTGAGGTTATCATAAAGGGGAGTTCTAATATTTAATTGTATCATCGTCTATTGAGGGTTACCTTGTGTTTACTTTAATTTTATTCATATTTATAAGGTAAGGAATTTTTGTACGATCTGTGTTATCATTTGTCATTTGGTTTTCGGTTCAACATTTTAAATGGAATGTTCAATTCATCACGTTTTTTTCTTCCAAAGAGAGGTGTTTGAGATTGCTGAATGGGATCTGAAAGTGGGCCAATTCCTTCATCCGAGACGGAGGAGGGAATAAAAATGTCTGTCGGTGTTGATGGATGTCTAGGGCAACTGACCATTGTGACACGGCAAGATCTTCAAGATTTGATGAGAAAAGTGGATGGGACGGTGGAACTAGACGACGATGTGGAAGATCTGTTGATTAACTACACTGAATCGTTCATAGAGGATATCTTTGAAGGCACTTGTCAGCTGTCCAAACATCGACGATCAACGACTGTGGAGAGAAAAGATTTCGAAGCTTACTTACAGAAAAAGAGCAACAATAAAATCGAAGGGGCACGCCGACGCCCCTACAAAAGAGCTCCGCCCCCTCCAGTTACAGAGGCCCATAAGCAAAGAGTAGCTCTCATCAAGAAATCTTTAAAGAAATATTGATTATCTACCAACATGTTGAATGTCAACTGTCATGTTTGGGGTGATTCATGTTAATTTGATAATGTATTTTTCATTTTTAAATTAAATATTATTTCGTAGAATAATGTAAAAAATACATGCGTACTTGTACTTTCATAATTATAATTATTACAACTATGCGTGACCGCAACTTGGTTGTCCATCATTCTTTAGTATAATTTAAGTTCATTCATTTAGATCTATAGTTATAAACATGATTTTTACAACCAGAATCTCGGCTATGAGTTCCCAACTCTGTTTAATTTAGCTTATTCGTGTGAAAGGTCCATTTTTGACAACGTATTTAGAGTACATCTAAGAAATATTTTTGCTCAACATTTTATAAAAATTGTGTTCCGACACTTACACAGTTCCAACGTTCCGATTCCCTCAATAAGGAACTCAGGAAGTACTAAATAGGACTCTGATGCTGAGTGCTGACTGAGCGGGAATATAAACATCAGCCTCTTTTTATGAATTAAATAAAGTTTGCTACACAACCAGCGATAACGAATGTGAGAATTGTAATCGTCGAAAATTATCACCAAATCACCAACCGAGACTCTACAGATTACAGATAGGTAATTTATTTTTGACCTAGTCTGTCATATCCTTGAATAGAATACTATCCGTTTCCTCCAAGAAACGTGCAATAATATTGTTAACATTTATATTACATACACCTAGAAATGCAAAATGTTCTAGTGGAGTAGAAGTAGACACTTGATAATGACGTAGCACGAGCACTTTATCTTTTAAAAAGAGAATTTGACTTTTGAAATGTGCAATGTTTCAGATGATATCACGAAGTATTATTAACTGTTTAACTTGGCCATAATATATGGGGAAAAGTTTTTTGTAGATCTCCGAACTACTCCGAAGAAGTCGGTAAAAATTGATAGAATAATCACTACTATAACTCGATTTTAGAATCAGGGTGGTGGTGGGCGAAAGTGGCCAGAACGAGTGAGAAATAAGTTGCAGGGAAATCCCGAAAATTGAAAAATTATTTTTAGGTATAGAGGATTTTCCCAGCAGTGAGCTAAAAGACAGGGAGAGTAATTCACCCGTATTGAGAGGATGAGAGGACACGAGCTCTAGGAGTAGGAGTAAATTAAATATGTAATGTATTTTTTAAGTAATTTTTTATAGATCGGTCACAATGGCGGATTATTGGAAAAGTCTGGACAAGAAATACTGTGACATCTGTAAGTGCTGGCTAACTGACAATAAAAGTAGCGTCGACTTCCACGAAAATGGGAAAAGACACAAGGAAAATGTTCAAAAGAGACTCAAGGACATCCAGAAGAAAAACAAATTCGACGAGAGAAAAGACCGTAAGCTGGAGCATGATTTGAAGAGAATTGAACAGGCTGCTTTAGCAGCTTGTAAGAAAGACATGGAAGCCAATCCAGATGTGAGCATGAAGTTGCAGAGTTACTACGACAAAGTTCGGGAGGAATCTGGAGAAGACGGGACTGAAGGGAGTAAGCAGTCTTCTAGCAACAATCAACCCAAGATTCTGCACAGGTCGGAAAAGGAGAAGAAGAAGGATGAGGCGATTCTGGAGAATGCCAAGAAGCCTGCTAAACCCTACAGCCACTTTGGGGGATGGGAAACAGTCGAACCAAAGAAAAATCTGGACTTCGAACTCCCGATAAACAGACCACAATTCACACCCAAAGTCACAGAGAAACGAAAAATAACTTTTACGGAGAAAACAGTTGCTCCAGTTCAAAGTGCTTCTAGTGCTAATAGTTTCGTTAAAACCGAACCCGTGGCTTTCAAGAAAAGAAAGTTTGCCAGAGACAATATGAGACAAAGAGACGATGATTAGAGATTTATATTTTGAAACATGAAGAATTACTTCGGATATTTTTAGCCTTGTACTTGTCTTTGTTGTCACGCATGGTTTTGAAATTGAAACTATTGATTGTGTTGTTTTAAACACATTGGTATATAAATACAGAAAGTTTTCCAGTGCATATCAAGAAATCAAACGTTGAAATTTTATCGGTAATTGGTCCCACATTTACAGCCATGATCAATATTCAAATCGTAATGTCATGATTGTGGTGATTACTTTTATAGTTATTATTTTTTTATTAATTCTAAAACTAGAATTGGCGCAAAATGTATTGTTCATATCTTTAATATTATACATGATTATCGTTTCTTAATAATATTAATAAATTATGAATCTTTACATGCAAATATAAATAATGTATAATTTATGATGAGTGTATAGGGAAACCATTATCAATCGACTTTGTTTCGAAATTCCATGTAAGGTTTCCTTAAAGTTTTTAACAAATCAACAAATTTTCTGATAGGATTGAAAACTCTTGGGGACTTACATAGAATTGCAAAACAAACTGCTTATTTCCTCTCCAAAAAACTGAGTGCTGGATGTGTATTAAATAGCATTTGTAAGTAAAATTATAGTGATCGTTCTCATTTGTTATAAATATTGTACATAATATTGTTGCTAAATACATTAATCAGTCTTTTTTCCAATTTTTTCTTAAGTTTTGCATATTATTTGCTCGTCATTTGCACAAGCACAATCATTAGAAGAAGTCGTAAAGCACAAAGGAACTTGAATCCTACGTCCAGTAGTAGAGTTGAATTACCTGACTCTGACTGAGTGTCATACAGCAGTCATGCATGGTTAAAATTAAATGGTTTCATATCCATTGGACTGGGGAAAGTGCACCATAATATAGAATTTTTCAGAAATATACATTTTTTGAAAATGTACCATTTTGAAGTTATGGTGCAATGAAAAAGCGGAGGAGGTTCTTGCACATTCTTACACATTTCTTAAAAAATATGTTTTATTTATATAGTAATTTTACCAGCCCATGTATGAAACCAAAAGACTACCAGATACCAAAAACAGATAATTTACTAATGAGAGTAGTGGTTGAGTAGTTGAATGGTGGGATTATAAACGAGATGGTTGGCGGTGCTTCCATAAGTGAAGTCGATGTGAATGAAGTTCTCCAAAGTGCGAAAGTAGACAACATTTGGCAACGCCCCCGCTAGTCTGTCAATCCCTTTTTGAGTAGCAAATACATCTTGCTTGGCATAGAATAAAGCTGCAGGGGATGTGACCTTGCTCAAGTCGTATTCTGGGGGAGCAGCCTGTCCATAGATCTCCAGATTCTTCTTCGTTCGGTGATCGTAGTGACAGAACCGGTTGCTACTCAACAGTTGCATAAAATGGATCAGCGACTTTAAGGATGTGGGTGTCGGCGCATGACCAAGAATACTCGGCGGTTGTTCCTAAAGTGAATAAAACAATTACCACAAAATTTAGAATACAAGATCCAGTTTTATTCGAAAATAAAACCTGCATTAACAAAAAATCTTACTGTACTAATTTGTTCAGAACCAAATCCGAAGATGAGAAAAATGATCTGTCTGCATGCACCCTTTAGGAGGAGACACAGCAGTGGAAAAAATTGTGTCATGAGAAACGTGATTCCTTGAGGTATAAATGGAAATCCCCCGGAAAGATTTTGCAGAACCTAAAAAGTATTTTTAACTTAATTATAAACTTTGAAAACGATCGATATGAAGTGATTTGATGAAAGTTATTATTACTCGTAAAGGTGTGGCAAGGTTAGCTATTTGACTCCTCTGATCTTGAGTTCTATCAAAGAAAACGGCGGGAGCGTATGAGATGTGAATACCAATCTTTTTGTTATACTTCGGTTTGTTGGCTAACGCCATAAAAAATTGAGTGTTTGATAGAGAGAAGCCAATGAAATGTAGTTTGGGTCGTTTTGTCTTCGCCAGGATGTAATCAATTGTGTTTGGAATATCGTAATTCGCCAATTCGTCAAGACTAGACAGAAATTGATTAAAGTTAATAGTAATATTAGTAATTACACCAATAATTGACGTGGTTATCAATGTACAAAGGAAAGAAGACGGTTTTGTTTACTTTTATTTGTCATTTGACATTTTGATATGGTACTGGTATAGGGCAGGTATTAGCTTTATGGGGGTACCTGAAATTCCAAAATATGGTTTGTTCGTGTGATAAGTTGAGATGTCGATTGGAGTAAATGTTGCCCCGCACGTTCCCCAACCACACATCATATCCTATCAAAAACAGAATTTATGTCAACCCAGAAAAACATTCACCACAAAACTAATTAAATAGAAAACTTTTTGAATAGTGATATCCTTTCATATGAGTAAAAATACACTATTATATTATAGCACGCATAGTAATCTCGAAAAATATTAAAATTGAATTGTAGCAGAATTTGCGGATATAATCAAATATGGTAAGAAAACCAGTTGACATTTTGATTGGGAATTAAAATGAGCTCCTCACCGGTATTAGCTAGTAGAAATGGCAGGCAGTTGTCTTCTTCGAAGTTGTGAACCCAGTCAGCAGAGGACTGAGGTCCACCATGGAGTATAAATACGGGGTATTTGCTGTACTGGGAGGGAGGGGAGTGTTTGCCGTAGGGAATTCTATGGGCGGAGAGTATGTAGCCATCCTCGGTCAGGATATCATGCACCTCCACAGGGTACCCTCTTCGCGTTATCAGTTCCACCTGCAACCATTCAAAATTCCTTTTAATTCAATCCCCTCGAGGATATTTGTACTTTATTATTATATTTGGGAATTTACAATTGAGCTCCACGTTATCTTTCGCCCAAGGGACTATTTTTATATTTCCCAAAACAAAATGAGTGCAAAATTATTTTATTGACACTATTCATAAAAGTGTAAGTACCTTAGTCAGTATACTATAAGTACAGATACTGAATATTTGTTTACATGCATGTCTATATACACTAGTAACTGCAAATAACTGTTTAGGTAGTAAAGATTGTAAGAAATGGATATTTAAGAATACCGTGGGTAGATCGATCGGTAAGTTTTTGGCTGATCCTGTTCCATAGGTTTCAGAATAATTGGAATTGATGCTGTGGTGTAAATTATTGAGGAGCCTGATTTGGTGGGAGAATTGTATCCCCAGCAGGAGGAAGAATGGTATCAATGATGGAGACATTCTGCTAGTCTCAACGAAATTTGAATTGCCAAATGAACTTAATTATCTAGGAATTTAAATATATTTCAATGATCTCACTCGTTCTGCTTTTCATCTTTGATGTGAAATGACACGAATCTCATATCTGTCATACAAGTATAAGTACATCAATACATAATTTATTTAGTGGCATAATTATTGCAATGAATCAGAAATTGCAAGCGTTGTGCATTTGTTTCGGGAGGATAATTGATGGGGAAAACCATTTACACCAAGTACTTACTACCGGCGAGTTTCAATACAGAAATATTTTATAGATAGGTATGCTCTGAGCACGCGACCTCACACACACAGAAATATGTACGTTACTAATGTGTGTTATTGTGAATTTGCAAACTGCAACTACAAAGGATACTCACTCTCGTAATGGTGTGAATGCCGATACCTTATTGCAAATCCTTACCCTATAGACATTAATACATTTGTAAATGAAAAAAATTCATGCCGGTGTAATTATCCAATAATCCTAATAAACACGTGAGACATAAAAAAAGTAACATTTTTGGTTAAACTGTCCATGTCATTTACCATCCTTTACCGAACTCGCCGAACTGGCTATCTTGCACTAGTCTAATCGACGTCCAAATTAATCAAACGCATCAATATCTCAATACCCCAATCATAATGAGTAGTAAGGAAACCGGCTTGGCTGTCTGCTTCTCTGCATTTCCTACAAGCATGTAATTTCTACTTCCTGTTGTTCCTATCTTTAATTTAGGTTAATAGATGTTTTTACAACTACATGCACTCATACATATTATACTCATTCAAAAAAGTGGAACTGTACACCGAAAAATGAATTTTGCGACTGTACAAATAAAAAAACGAAGTATGTGTTCAAACTTACTACTCTGCCTCATTCATGTTAAGGAAATATAGTACGGAATTAATAATGCATAACTATGGCAGAGATGAGGAGAAAACCTAATGAAATATAATCGGAATTAATAATTAACAATGGCAGAGATGAGGAGAAAATGGCGTCTGGTTTACCAAAAAATATTAACCTCATCTGGTGCAAGGGTCAAAGCGGCCAAAAACGCTTAATATTTGTATTGTTTTTGTCTGGGATAACCAATGCATATTATGGAAGATGAGACTACAACTTTCAAACACGTCTTACGTTACGTTGACTCTTTACACGTATCCTATATAACATGACGAATATGTGGTATGCCTGTATTGTATGGCAACATAGTCTTTCTTGTCAGAGTGAGACGGTGAGAGGTGGAGATGTTCATTAAAATTGGACTTCCTTGTTCATTTGGACATTGCCATTTGGTGGAGACAGGTCAAAGAGAGAGAGAGAGTCTTAAGAAGTCTGCATCTTGTCACCAGTCAAAATGTCCCCTTTATTGTTTCCCTTCTTCCTCCTGCTCCTGATCCAATTCTCCCACCAACACAGTCTCCTTAATAATTTATACCACAGTATCAACTCTAATTACTTGGAAACGTATGGAACGGGATCCGCCAAAAATCTCCCTCCTGATCTACCCACGGTACTTCTACTTTCATTTCTTATATACCGTCTTTATGGGGAAGTAGTCTCTTTAAAATAAGGAGTTTAATACAATATCTAAATTCTAACGATGTTTTATCCATTGTGGTTGAATTAAAATGATTTATAATTATGTTTGGTGTTGCAGGGGGAGCTGATAACGCGAAGAGGGTACCCAGTGGAAGTGCATGATATTCTGACGGGGGATGGCTACATACTCACCGCCCACAGAATTCCCTACGGCAAACATTCCCCTGCCTCCCAGTACAGCAAATACCCTGTATTTATTCTCCATGGGGGAGGCCAATCTTCTGCTGACTGGGTTCTCAATTTCGAAGAAGATAACTGCCTCCCATTCCTCCTTGCCAATATTGGTGAGCAACTTGTCTTTATTTTAATGTGTTAACGGTATTTGTTCCTGGCTGAAAAGTTTGTTGGCCAGTGGCTAAAACGGCTAAAATTAAAAATAATTTAAGGAAAAATAAATTTTCCAAATTATTGCAATAAAAAGCATTTTAAGAGTTCAAGAGTTGATTTATATCTAGTTTGGATACGTACAGAAATATGACGTGTCTGCAAACCAGCAATTAGTAACCTCCGATACTACCGTGCAATGGAGAATTTTGTCAGTTATTTTTATATTTTTGTGACTAATAATGTTTGTCTGTGTTGACCTAATTTATGTTTTTGATAGGGTATGATGTGTGGCTTGGGAACACTCGGGGGAACATTTACTCAAATCGACATCTCAACTTGTCGCACGAACAAACCACATTTTGGAATTTTAGGTAACATCAAAAGTCTATCTAATAAGCATAATATGCACTATAAATTAACTATGAATAAATCTACATCAAATTACTTCTAGTTATCAATTAGTAATTCTGTGTTGAAAAGGTACGCCAGATCATTGTAAAAAAATTACAATGGTCTGGCGTGCTGCCCAAGCCAAACTTAGTTCGTTTGACTAATAATAATAATAATTTAATTCGTGACTTTTTGACTATCTGTAGTTTTGACGAGTTGGCCAAGTACGATATGCCAAACACAATTGACTACATCCTGGCGAAGACAAACCGACCCAAAATGCACTTCATTGGCTACTCTCTGGCAAACACTCAACTTTTAATGACGCTGGCCAGTAAACCGGAGTACAATGAAAAGATTGGCATTCACGTCTCCTACGCTCCCTCTGTTTTCTTTGGAACTTATCCAGACCAGAGTCGTCTTAATGCTTATCTGGCCAAGCCTTTACGTGTATACCTAATTAACAAATTGAAAAATAGAAGAAATTAACATTAATTTATCAATCTACTAAAAAACATCAAAAACTAATGAAATAAATATTCACATCTTTCTTAATGTTCATATTTCAATTTTTTCAGGTCTTGCAGAATCTTTCCGGAGGATTTCCAGTTCCACCTCAAGGAATCACGTTTCTCTTGGCACAACTTTTGCCATTGATTTGCAATCCAAAAATCGACCTTTTAGGAGTATGCAGACAAATTATGTTCCTCATCATAGGATTTGGACCGGAACAAATTAGTAGAGTAAGTAATGTAATTCTTTTTCGTGAAAGCCAATGGGACATCAGAGCAGAGCACGTCTCCCGTGCCCCCTCCCCATTCGAAACTTACAACAAAATGATTATTTTAATCATAATATTTGTGTCGGTGGAATTTGACTGAAAATTTGTTCAATTTTTGATAGATAATTTTGCAATCCTTCACATTTATTTTTGTTGCTAGTTTCTGCTGTTTTAGGACATTCTATGTTGATATTATTCCTTTCGGGCAATGAGCCAAAAGAACATGGCAATTTTAATTAGATACAAAAGTATATGAGGCACGTATCCAGGAATTTGACCAAGGGGGAGGGAGGGGCAAACCAAAATAAATTGGCAAAATTATGATATATTAGCGCTCAAAATCTTTTGGATTTTTAAACTATTTTTGACAAAAAAATCGTCCTTTTCTGGGAATTTAAGTAGGCTGGAGCAAACATAAGCTAATATTATGTTGATATATTTTCATAAATATTTTGCGCTTTTTATTCATATTTTCCTTTTGGAGCAATGGAGCTATTGTCGGGTATATTTTTGGAGCCCCGAATCAAAAGCAGTAAAAGAGGTTATTCCAAATTATTTTTTGAATTCAGGAACAAACCCCGAGTCTCCTGGGGCATTTGCTGACACCTACATCATTGAAAATGTTGATTCACTTGATGCAAATGACAAACAGCGATCGGTTCTGTCACTACGACCACCGAACGAAGAAAAATCTGGAGATTTATGGACAAGCTGCTCCCCCAGACTACGACCTGAGCCAGGTGACATCCCCTGCATCCTTATTCCTTGCCAAGGGCGACATCTTTGCTAATCAAAAAGGAGTCGATCGACTCGCAGCGGCGTTGCCCAACGTCGTCGACTACTATACCATTCCCGATGAGAAATTCGCCCACATCGACTACACTTACGGAAACACGGCCAACTACCTCGTTTATAATCACACCATCCAACTACTCAACCATTTCTCTTATTACTAATAAGAAATAATACTCCTGATTAAAAACAGAGAAAATCCGTCTCCAATGAGCAGCGTTTTGCCAAAATGAGGTTCGAACTTCAAAAAAAAACTAAGAAAAAGACTGATTATAATATTACTATTCAAAAAACCAAAACTCAATGTATATTTTTTGCAAAAAAGTTGGAAGAACTTTCACAAAAGATTCGCACTATGTTCATGTGCACATTTCAATATTCATTATTAAGATAATTAATAAAATATGAAATATTGTAAATGTATATAGGATTCCATTGGAAAAACTACAATATGTAGCTGTAGAATTTTCTGTTAAGAATCATGTATGAGTTTGATGCTTTGCTACGTTTTGTAATAAAACTCGTATTTTAGAATTCATTTGTTTTTTCTGGCATTTTGGTTTAAATTGTGTTGTGGTTTAAATTTCTTTTTGAGATTTTCTGGTTAGTGTATGAATTGTATTTTTGTTAATTATTTAGTAGTGGTTTGGTCGGGTGAGAAGCAGTAACAAACAAATACAAAGCGAATGATATTATATAGGTAAATCGAGTATTCATACTTTTATACAATAGCTACATAATACTTTATGTTCCTTCACTTCCTATTTCCTTTCTTCGTCAATATGTGCTATGAAGATGTAGAAAATTCAAGCCAGTGGAATGGCCAAACCGGTTCGGAATTTATTTGGGTCATGAGGGCAGTCTCTTGCCTGATAATCTATATCCGCTATGCATGAACAATATGTCGTTCTTAACACAGGAGTTGTCCACCCACTGACTTTTATAATGCATCGTGTAACATCAGAAAATATTGTATTTTGTTCGTATTCAATGGGTTGCAATTAGTTTGTGAGCTGAGGGCTTTTATCTTGTAATGACATGTCAATCACTGGGGAGCGAAGTGAACAACACATACAAGATGCATAGATGCAGAAGACATACGTAAACATGTGTGCTATATGGGCAGCCGTGAAGTAATTTTATTGATTTACCATTGTAAAAAGGATCTATTTAGGGAAGGATGACTAAATGATTAGAACTACTATGTACTTAAAATACTATCGGTCAGAATATAGGCAATGTGTATAATGTGTAAAATATAATAAATCATTTCAAAACGGAAATATAATGGCGAGAAGTTTATATTTTCTGTTTTTGACCCACTTCCCCTGTCAGGGGTAACTGCAACTTAAGTAGTGGTGTCCCAGGACATTTATGCTGTCGAACAAGCTATTTGCACGATTGTATACGATGAATAGAACGGAAGTTACATCAATTTTCAGCTATTTTTAAAATTTTCACCCACTTCCCCTATATCAGGGAAAGGTTGTAATCTATTTAGTAGTGCTCGCGGACCTGTCAGCTGCCACTGCCAGGTCAAACTATTGCACGACTAGAACCAAAGTTAAATTGATATTTTTAGCTATTTTTAATTGTCAGGCTGTGTGACCGATTTTCCCCATTTACGAACAATTTTGGACATGCATGGCCGTGGCGAGGATGTGCATGTGCCGTGAAAAACAAAGTTTCTAAACGTAAAACATTTTCTCAATGCCCCTTTGCCTCCCCCCCAAGAGATTTTTTTTCTGCAGCCTTGTGGACATGCATAGTTGTAAACTATTTCTTTCCCATTTCTTCCACCATTTTCCCAGTGTCCAACAAATGGGAATATGATTCATGTTGATGGATTCAGTTTATAAAGAACCAGCACTGCAGTCCTACCTATCTGTTTAATCGGAAGGGGGAAAAGTTCAAATAGGTGGTATACACATTAAAGTTTTAACGAAGTTTTATCCATTTGTAAATTCCTAGTTAAATATAGTTTTTCCAACTTATCGATGCGTGCATGAATTGTGTGCTTTGTTTGTGGATATTGAAAATTGCAATGACATAGATTGCTGTCCATCCCCAGGAAAATAGGTTTTTATTAATTACGGAATTGACGCTGGACAGACTGCAGATATGACATCATTATATTATCAAATATCATGAAATACATTTCCCTAGAGCTCGGACATCCACAATCCACAACACACTCTGTGTGCTACAATTAAAATTCCAGTTTCTACTCTTTTTTAAAATCAATCATTTAATTGTATAATGTATGATTAATATAAGATCGATTCAAAATTAAAGTTGATATTCTAATCATTTTGAAATTCCCAGTTTCAAATAATTGCAATAAATTCGAATTCGTTCCAATAATTTCGAATTCGTTCCAATAAATTCGAATTCGTTCAAATAAATTCGAATTCGTTCCAATAAATCCGAATTCGTTCCAATAAATTCGAATAAGTCGAATGCTCCCCTAAACCTCAAGATTTTTTTGTCAAAAATAAAAATATCGAAAAAACGATCGCGCTTTGCACGCAAATGTTATATTTTAACTAAGTTTTTTGCTGTGTACCCCTTGGTGGAATTCCTGCATACGTGCTTTGTATCAAACACATGCATTGAATTATTTAAATAATTTCGATCATCAACCAGATTATGGACAAAAGTATTTGTGACAATGTTCCGTTTCTACTAATTAGTTTTTGAAAGTATGCGGAATTTTTAAGGACCTTTGATGAACTCAAAGATTAATAAATGCTTTTATTAATCCAAAATAGAATTAGATAAAATAAACTCTTTAAATTTTCCTGCAATAATTTCTTGAAATAAAATTTGCTATTCCCTGCATTAATAATTTTTTCCATTTTAGGCCATATAGGTTGCCATTGGCCAACAAAACCACATCCAGATCCAGGGCTAGTTACTGATCTCACCTAATTACCTAACAAAAAATAATTGCTAAGAGCTGACAAATGTCTAGTTGAGAGACGGAATCGATTAAAATTCAGCTAACTCGTTAACTCGTCACGCGGACAAACAAAGAAAACAAACATTGGAGGACCATCCTTCTTAATATATTATAGCATTCGTTCCAATTTCCAAATGATTCATTTAACTATTGAACATACACGCATATGTGTGATATTCATGTGGTTGGAGAGTTGAGGAGAAGGCTCTGGTGATTGTTACTGCAAGGAACACTTTTTCCGAATTATCTAGGGAAATTACTCAAAAAGTGCAGAAATTCTTGGGAAATCAATATTTTGTGGTCAAATGTCATATGAAGATGAAGGTGTGGGTGGGACGGAAAAACCCGAGGAAGCAGAAACTCCTTTTGTCTTCGATCTGACTTGGGATGATGCCACTTGGATTCTTACTGCATCCTTCATCATTTTCACAATGCAAACCGGTAATTACACTCGATACCGACATCTGTTATAGGTGTTGACCTTTGTTACACTTTTGAACATGATCAATGGTAGCCAGAGGTCAAGGCTCAAGTGTGTTTGACTTTTACATCCTTTGCAGTTATATTTCCGTTTTGTAATTGTGATACGAATAAGATGAAATATGAACAGGATTTGGGATGTTGGAGTCGGGTTGCGTGTCGGTGAAGAATGAATCGAATATCATGATGAAGAACGTGGTGGATGTGGTATTTGGAGGACTGACGTATTGGATCTTTGGATTCAGCATGAGTTTCGGGACGGATAAAGGGTCGAGTGCGTATTTCGGCGTGGGAGAATATGCGGTGGATGCAGAGTATGAAATTATGGGCCCTGTGTTTGCAGCCTTCATGTTCCAGCTCTCTTTCGCCACAACAGCAACCACCATTGTGTCTGGAACCATGGCCGAACGGTACTAAAGCTTCCATGCAACTCATCCATGAGTAATTTTAACAATCTAATTAATTCATTTTGGACAGATGCAATTTTAAATCTTACTGCGTTTTCTCCATGCTAAATACGGTCGTTTACTGCGTCCCTGCACGATGGATTTGGGGTCCTTCTGGATTTCTGTCCACTTTAGGCGTCATTGATATTGCAGGATCCGGGGCTGTGCATTTACTCGGAGGAGTGTCAGGTATTCTTACAAATATTCATAACACATTTCCACATAGAACTTTATTTATTTAATTAATGGGCGGTCATAAATATACGAAAACGTAACGCAAGGAAATATTTTAGGGTACATAGCAGCTTGGATGCTGGGGTATGGCACATTAAAAAGTACTCAGGGATTTGCATGTATAATGAGTATAATATGGCTATTTTACTAATACAAAGCAATTTTACTTACAAACGTTTTGCTAACCAAGGTGCTCAATAAGTTGTCCTTCAGTTGACAGTTGCAATGCATCAAACCAATCGCTCATCTCAGTTTTCATTTATATTTTCATTAAAAAGGTAATAAGGTTTCCCTATTAGTCTAATTCCGTGGGTAAGGCCCAAATTAGACTACCATTTAGTATACCCAAACAAACCATGACTGTTAGTGAGATTTGGTTTTGGAATAAAGATGCTTTGTATACGCCAACCTTTTGAGCTTCTCTTGTCGATTTTCAATTAGCAAGTAGTAAAATAGCCCTACATTGCTAATACAGGCAAGTTCTCATTTCTCATGAGTACTTTTTAATGTGCAATACAGACCGAGGCTGGGCCGCTACGACAAAGGGACGGATCCTCTTCCGCTGGGCAACCCGGTCAGCTGTATTGTAGGCCTCTACATCCTCTGGTTTGGATGGCTCGCCTTTAATAGCGGCAGGTTTGTTTCAATTTCAATAATTCTACCCTGAAAACAATCTTTTTAGCAAATCAGCGAATTTTGCAATTTTCGAACTCAGCGCTCAAATTGAATCGTTGTTTGTGTATTTATTGCAGCACTTTCGGAGTGAGTGGGGACAAGTGGAGATTTGCAGGGAGGGCAGCAGTGTCGACTCTGATAGCGTCTATTGGAGGTGGGATTGTGGGTTCATTCTATGCCATTATCAAGCCTGGTCGAATATTCTCTGTGATGGATATCGTCAACCCAATTTTGGGGGCACTTGTCTCTGTCACTGCTGGCTGTGCTCTTTACCACACTTTCGACGCCTTTGTCGTGGGCATCATCGGCGCTGCCATCATCATCGCCACTTCTGGCTTTACTGATGCAACTCGAGTCGATGACCCCGTTGGAGCCACACCCGTACATGGTAGATCCATCTTTGTATAGTTAACTCCGATTTGATGAGGGATTCTATAAATTTTGTTGGAAGTTACAATCATGCTCCGCGGAATACTGCGAATTTACAAGGTCACAACAGCGGGTAGAAGCTGCTTTTATATTTTTTATATTTCAAGTTTGCATTTATTGTCATCAAATATTTCCAGCTTTTGGAGGAATTTGGGGTTTGCTAGCTGTTGGCATTTTTGGTGAAGACGACAAAGGAGCAGGATTTTCTAAAGGACAGTCCGGGTGTTTAAGAGGTTTAACGCAAAATTTCATTTTATAGCTTTAAAAATGAATTTGTGGTGTAATGTTTGTTGCTCTGAAAGGGGGCGGATTCTATTTATTGGGAGTTCAAGCGTTAGCCTGTGTCTGCATAATCATTTGGTCTATTTGTATCACATTCATTCTGCTATGGGTATTTCAACCAAACTTTTATCTACATTTATTCCTTCAGTCAGGAAGTGATAATTGGTACGTGTGCTGTGCTGTAAAACAGACCATCAACAAAATAATTCCAATCAGAATGGAGCCCCATGAGGAATTATTGGGTGCGGATTTTGTGGAGCATTTGGTTCGTCGCACAGGTGTTGGCATTACTCCTGCACTATCAGCCGTAGGATCAAGTTCCAGCATAGACGATGTCATCGATAATGCTGTCGTCATTGGAAGATCCAACCCAAGTAAAATATCTTTTAAATATTTCGATTTTATTTGCTAGTATCATTAAGGTTGCTCATCACGCCTGCATAGCAACCGCATGGGCCTATCTAAATGCGTGTTAAAAAATGCTTTACATCAAGCCGAAGATAACGGCCGATTTTTATGTGACTTACATTTTTGGAATCCTGGACAATCGAGGAACACAGGAGGGCGGATGGACTTCTGATATTATTGCTTTAAATGCTTTTAAAAAAATCGAATTCCAAAAAAAGTGAATCAATTTTAGTTTTTTTACAATGTTGATTTTTTTTGCACCATTTAAAGCAATAATATCAAAAGTCCATCCGCCCTCCTGTGTTCCTCGATAGTCCAGGATTCCAAAAATGTAAGTCTCATAAAAATCGGCCGTAATCTTCGGGAGGAATAAAGCTTGATGTAAAGCATTTTTTAACACGCATTTAGATAGGCCCATGCGGTTGCTATGCAGGCGTGATGAGCAACCTTAACCATTAGGTAAAAACCTTTAAGAAAAAAAATTGTTCTAAAAAAATTGTAAAAATTTCACAATTCCTTTTTGAAAATAATATTTTACACAGGCTATAAAATAGATTTTTTAATAATCTGTTAGAAGGAAAATAAATAGATGTATTTCTAGAGCCTGTATAATTAATAATTATATACGATAGACAAATAATTTTATAATTGTATTTAATATCCGTGGCACGAATTTGTCTTATTTCAGCTCATGACACGATTATAAATACAATTGACGAACTGTACCCTCGGAGGTGGCACAAGCTGAAAATAAAAACAATGGCCCTTCGACTTCTCTCTGGAAGTCGAAGTGGAAAAGTCAATTCTGCTTCCACTAATCTGGCAAGCCAAAAGATCAACTACAAGGATTGCCTGGGACTTCCACATCCTTTGATCCCTCCAAGAACTACTATTTATGACAAAACATTTGGATTCATTGACGAAACTTCCAAAAGAGGAAATCATTCTCAAGGATGGAACTTGCATTATAACTGAATCACTTTTTTGTTTGTTACAAATAAAATATCATACGAAAATATCAATTTTTAAATTATTACTGTTATTTCTCCTTGAAACAGATCTTCATCCTATCTTGTATAGTAGACTAAAAATATTATCAGTTATTTGTTGGTCTTCTGTATTTTCAATAGAACCAACTTTTCTTACTATCTCTATTGTATTTTCTGATGAATGATCCGTCCGTAGTGTCTCATCTCACCTCCACCGCGCTCTTTTCAATTGTCGTTCCCAGAAATATCAGCCAGGTTATCGCAGTTATCGGTGACAACTTAGGATTGCATTGCATTGCACTGCTTTTTTGACTAGTTATATTTAATTCAATTTAACATATATTTTGTGACAAAAACAAGTCGAAGGGGAAAAAAATAATCGAAGGGTAGCGAAGAGAAACTTTGATAACAAACTATGTGACAACTTTCAGTTTCATAAAGACTGAAATTGACTGAACTACTGACTACTTGACTTGTGACTTGAGGATTTTTGCAAAATATTTATAGGAATTAAGAAAGTAACATTTTATTTTAATGGCAAAAAATATTACTCGATCTTTTTCAATCCGGCATACTACTTGTTTTGCACCGAGTCATGGATATAGAAAAAAAGTTCACTGGGTAAGCAATGTCTACATGTGACAGGCTCTGACAACATTCAATATTTAGAGATTTCATTGAAATCATGTTATAGCTGATTTGTGGTTTTTGGAATAAAATCTCTAATACACATTTTCATGTTACTAAATTGTAAAAACATCTGGTGTTATTCGGTGAAAATTCTCCAAATATTCCTGTAAAATGTAATAAATTGCAACATCTGTGAAATTGCAGTCGGATGCGGCAAGATTGCAAAATAATGTGCAAAGAGCCCTGCAACATTTCGACGATTTGTACGGAAGTGTATATGCTGAAAAGTGGCCATCACTTCGACTGGGATTGCTGACTTCCCCGAAGTACGTTGCCATTCCAAACAGCTTTACGGGAGATGTGGATAAAATTTGCCGAAACTTGGAGGATCTCGGTGCTTTCCCGATTCACCCAATGTGGAGCAGTCACAAAGAGAAACTAGCTAAACAGAAAAAAGATCTTAATATTGCTAGAGATCTGAAACGTATTGCAGAAATGGAGAGAACGATGGAATCAATTGCCACGACAAAACAAGCCGAAGAAATGGACACTCTCTATAAAAACTCTCCCGCACAAAAGATCCCTTCCTCTTTGGGGGCAGCAGGCGCCAGTCCCTCCAGAAGAATTTTGTCAACTGTTGGTGACGGTAAGTGACAATAGTCTAAAAATATATCGTCGATATTTGAGATCAATTATTATTGTGACTGTTGACACTTTTTCAGCTGTTGCGGAGCACGTGGCGCCTACTCAGCTGAAAGGAGTTGAAGATTTTCAGTTCGACTCGGAGTACTACTCCGTGTTTAACAAGTCCCCGACTGAACCTCTTAATCCTTTTTTATTTACTAATGCTAGTAATTGTTCCCAGCTCGAATTCCCTCTCTTTCTACGGCCATATACATTCGAGCCCGGAAACCCAGACCATTTTCCTAGTGCACCTCGAAATTCTTCCACAGGTTAACCTACTTCATATAATATATATCACCGTCCCGCTTAATAAACAGTTTTCTACTTTCTAGTTTGAAAATGAATATTATTTCAGTATTCGAAGTGTATTTTAAATGCATTTGGAATTGGAAGTCACCCATTCACGGTGACTTAAATTGTATTTTCTGTAGATCATTTTAATACAAACCGATTTTGTATTACTTGTAGGCTATCGGGAGTACCTGTGTGTGAATGGGGCTTCAATAGTTCCTATAATTGCACTAGACTTGAAACCTGGAGTCAACCTGTTAGATATGTGCGCTGGTCCTGGAACGAAGACCCTCATGTCCATATTGACGATGATACCATCAAATATCACCTGCAACGATTTACAAGCCAGTCGTCTAAATAAAATCAATTTAATTCTTGCAGAGTTTCTTGGTACGTATTCTAAAAATTATTGGAAGTTAATAATGGATCATCTGCATGTCACTTCAAAAGAAAAGATTTTTTCAAAAAACCCCTAAAAAGGCTAAAGTGTCGGTCCAAAGTGCACACTTTCTAATAATCCAATAAAATAAACCTGAACAGCGTCGTAGTGCCATGCTTTTAAAAAAAGCTAAATATTTAGGAGTATTTCATAACATATTATTCTCAAGATGGATGTGTCAAATAACTAACTATTGATGTTGTTAAAAATTATTTTCAGGTAAAGCGTACAAGGACAACCTTAAGTTTACACAAATAAATGCGGGTGACTACTTGCCCGATCCAATCTATGAGAGAGTATTAGCGGATGTTCCGTGTCTATCTGACCGCGTCTCTTGCACTATAGCTGACAACAGCATCTTCAAACCCAAACGAACGAAAGAGAGGCTGAGTCTGGTCAAAGTGCAGCAGCGGATACTTGGCTGTGCCTTCAAAAGCCTGTCAAAGAAGCCGGGCAGTTCTTGTGTGTACTCCACCTGCAGTCTAAGTCCTGTGGAAAATGACGGGGCTGTGATGGCCGCTCTGCGGGAGACGGAAGTCTCCTCCCTGGCCGTCGACTTGCTGGGACTCTCAAACGCACTCGCTCCCCTCCAAGCCTCCGGGCTTTTTCATTTGTCTCGAACCAAGTTTGGATATCTAATCGAACCCAATGTAATCTCCAATTTTGGACCTATGTATGTTAGTCGATTCGTCGTTCTTCCCCCTTCAGGACTCCACAACTCAGATGAATCATAAATTAGTAATAAAATAAATGTATACTTGCCAAGTTGCCAATTATACGAATAAATCAAAACGTCGCTGTCGCTACCTATATGCAATGTAATAAAAATAATGATGAGTTCTCAGAACAGAAAGTGTCGTCAACCAAAAATGTTCCATACATACACCCTACATGCACCTAATACGTCGATAGATACATTCTTACATTTAATACCAGTGTGTATATACCTATACCTGTGTATACCTATATATATATATTGTAGTCTGGGAGGGAAAGGAGACTGGGAGGGATATAATGTCTCTCTCAGACTAGACTGGGAGGGATTAGCTGTACCCAAGGGCCCAAGGCATAGACTAAAACATGTCCCTGTACAATAAGACTGCTAATGCTATTGAGATATAGCTGCAACTTCCTTATTGGTTCTTACCCTTGGCTATTGTTTGTTACCCTTGGTTATTGGTTGTTACCCTAACACGTGGGTATATAAACTGCACCATGGGGATAATACGTCAATAGCAGTCTTATTGTACAGTCTTATTTAGTGGTCGGTGTACCCAAGGAAGATAGATATAGGTAATAGGTTTCAGTCTAGGGGGGATACGTCGTAAAGGATTGATCCAATGTGTAGAAGTGCCACAAATATCGCAGATTTTAGGTTACTCCTACATTTTTTATTCATTGTAATCATTATTTTCTATAATATTCTCATAGATTTGGAATTTGGACCCCCAGCAGTGATATTTACAATAGAGATAAGAATTAGTAATTCTATTATATTTACTGGACGCGGTTGACTCCCAATTTTTCACCGACACAGCCGAGGTTCACCAGCGGTGTTCTGCCACCTGTGATCTACTAATAATTTGTCTTCTGACTTATTACTGTTTGAATCAGCCAACGTCAGACCTTTCGTTCGTATGGTGATAAGCCTTCTGATTGGCTGAAATTTTTTGAAATCCAGCCTGATTGGCTATTTCTATGACAAAAATTCTATAGATTACCCAAATGGGGACATTTCAGCAAAGGAAGGGATCTGATAAGATGGGGCAAGGGGGCTAAAATACGTTGAATTTCAAGAAAAATTTTGGGCTTGAAGTTATGTAACACAGTTCTGTAAAATCTGATGCCTTAATTAGTTACTAATAATTACATAGAAAACGACTGATTCCATGAACATAATGACCTATATAACTGGCCTATAACGATCATATTAAAGCCCAGGTGCATGGAAACGAAAATGATTTCTCGACTATCATATTTGCCAGTAACTTTTTTTTTGGAAATTCCCTAAGGATCTGAGACCACAGGTCCTAAGGTCTATGATAATTTTTGCTGGTTACCCAGCAACATCCCCATTTGTGGCAAAAACAATCTGAGTCTTTTGAAACATGCACCATTTCCTTAAAGTCACGATTATTAGACACCTATATATATTACTACGTAACACCCTGTAACTACGACTACATCAGTTTTGTCAACAACTGCCTCGTTATACAAGATTAGGAAAGGCCAACCTGCGGCATTCCAGGCTTCATTCGATTTTTTTGTAATGCATTCGATTTGTGACGTCACACGGCGACATTTCCTATTCATTTCCATGGGACAAAAAAATATTTAATTTAATTTTTTGACATACACTTTCACCATGGTGATGCCGCATGCAAATGTATAGGTAAGTCGCCGTGTGACGTCATAAATCGGTTTACTGTGGCCGGATAGAATTCATCAAGAATTCATGGGGATTTTCAAATTCTGACCACACTCAAAAACGATTCTGATTGGTGGAAATTTTTTTCGATTAGCCAATGAAAATGCAGAGATTCATAATCAAATTCAATATACTCCCTAGTTACTACCCCAAGGGGTAATATTTCATGAAACAATGCTCTTAATAGTGAATAGGGTGTGCACATATGGTAAGATAATAATGCAAACTAAGAGTGTTACTCTATCAGAAACTCATTGCATATTGAAAGGCATAGTCAGCCGAGTGAAGTCTAATCTATTAACCTAGTGTAGTCGTAGTAGTCCGTTGACAAGCGCTACAAAACAAAAAAGTGAAAATTTTTGAAGACCAAAAAATGGAAAAAAACACAACATAATTAACCTACTTGTGTTCCTACAAATGATATGATGTGTAAAAAGAAGGCAAGGGAATCCATTCCGGTTCGCGGTACAACGAAATTGATTTTGTGGGTTGTAAAATCGAAAACAGTATCGGACTGAAAGAGGAATTCTACAATTTAGACCATTGTTCAAGCTTCACAAAATGGTATTCATTGCGTAATAGAAATCTAAAATGTGGGTTTGAATAAATTATAATATGGCTAATGAAAGACTTAGAAATTCCGTTGACACGCGCTACAAAACGAAAAGTGAAAAATATTTGAAGACCAAAAAATGAAGAAAAAAAACAGAACATAAATAAACTAATTGTGTTCTTACAAATGATATGATGTGTAAGAAGAAGGCAAGTGAATCCATTACGAGGGGCGCTACAACGAAATTGATTTTTGAGGATGTAATATCAAAAATAGTTTCGGACTGAAAGAGGAATTCTACAATTTAGACCATTGTTCAAGCTTCACAAAATGGTATTCATTGCGTAATAGAAATCCAAAATGTGGGTTTGAATAAATTATAATATGGCTAATGAAAGATTTTGAAATTCCGTTGACACGCGCTACAAAACGAAAAGTGAAAATTTTTGAAGACCAAAAAATGAAGAAAAAAGACAGAACATAATTAAACTACTTGTGTTCCTACATATGATATGATGTGTAAGAAGAAGGCAAGTGAATCCATTCCGGTTGGCGGTACAACGAAATTGATTTTGTGGGATGTAAAATCGAAAACAGTTTCGGACTGAAAGAGGAATTCTACAATTTAGACCATTGTTCAAGCTTCACAAAATGGTATTCATTGCGTAATAGAAATCCAAAATGTGGGTTTGCATAAATTATAATATGGCTAATGAAAAACTTAGAAATTCCGTTGACACGCGCTACAAAACAAAAAGTGAAAATTTTTGAAGACCAAAAAATGAAAAAAAAACTTAGAACATAATTGAGGGGCCGTATAAAAGAACCTGGTATATCTAAACTCAAATTTTGACATTAAAGTGCGTAGTATTGGTAACCAAATTTTCTGGGATAAAATGTAAATAATTTAAGCACAGGGTAGTTGATTTAGTATCATACCCATTAAATGCACTTTATTCTTGGAATTTAGTATAATATCGGCACATAAACATTTGAAACTTTACAATTTTCTCTAAAAAGCTACTTTTATGAAAATCTTAAACTCAATAGTACTTAGCAATACGAAATGACGACATAAAACGAAACCTAAAATTAATTTCCTGAATATTATAATATGAAACTCAATCATCAGTTGTGCAGTGTGCTAATCCTCTTCATTAGCATTACCTAATTCTGGATACCCTTCCAAAAACTGCCAATTGTGACGATGCTCTTGAGGAACCCACCGTAGTAGCGTTCTTAAGTCTTTTAATAAAGCCGCGGATAAAGGAATTGGATTAGGGTAGAGATTATTTAATATCAACCCAGCCATAGGTCTCTGAGAAGTAACCAGATGAGTCTGCCACACGACTGAGTCTATCTCGTACTTTGAAAAGATGACATTCGGTGCCTCCCTTTCCAGTTTAATTAATTTTACTTCGGTTACTTTCAAAGTTCTGGGCTTTGAGAAATACGGCGTCAGAATAGTGAAGTTTTTGAAGTCTTCTCTTGCCATTCTCTGTATGCGGTTAGGTTTTTCTTTATTTGCACTTCTAATAATTTCTATGTAATCGTCTGGGGCAAATATCAAAGACTTTTTTCGGGTTTTCTCAATTAAAGCAAATGCTCTATCTGCGGGCAAGAAAGTGTGTCCGGTTGTCAGAAATTTCTGTATCACCTTTACATTTAAAATATTAAAAATGAATACTTGATTGACAACAAGTTATTTGGAAAACTAAATAGCAAATACCAAATTTAGTTTTACCGTAGTGAAGTAATTTTCTTCAATCAAATATTTGAATAGAATAAGGACATATTGATTATTGTTTTGACCGGTTGAACGGTCACTCCAAATCACCAGTGTCCTTTTTTCTTCCGGTAGTAGAGGTTGAAAGGTTTCTTGTATATATTTCAATAAACAGCTTGAAACTTCCGAACTGCCTTTTTTCCCTTCCGTTGAATGCCACACGCACATTGTCGAAAATCCGAATGCGTTGACGATAGCCAGATTGTGAGTACCCAACTTTCTCATGTAGTAATATTCCGGATTAGTTAAAACCGGGCTAAAAAGAACCTATATAAAAAGGTAGGATTAATTTTTTGTTAAAAACATAGGAACATTAATATTATCGGAATATTTTTTCACCCCTTGCATGTCAACAGATATTGACACATAAAACTCATCGCGCATTCCCTGTTCCATATCCCTCTTTAAATCGTCGTACCCATTCTTAGCATTTGCATGGTGTTCTGTTCGTTCCAGATACAGTTGCTCAAGCTCCTCTTGATTGCCTTGCCGTAACAACGAATCAATGTTAATTTTCAACTCGTCGCATTTTGAGCACGTGTCAGTTTTCGGGCTACCTATCTGCAGTCCTTTCTCACGAATAATTTGCATGTAGGCCCAAAACCACGGTTCAGCTTCTACTCCATAGCCAGCCATATACAGCTCAAACATTTTTGCTAGGGTCAGATCACGGCTCAAATATTTTCTTACGGGATCGCCATGCTGTATTAAGAAGGGAAAATGGAATTACATTTTAATTTTACTTTTTATAAACCCGAAAGATTATGCTTACCTGTCTTTGGTAGTGACTTAAATAAGTTGGAAACATATCAATATGAGACGCCATTGAGTCTTTAATGTTTGCTGATAATCTTAAGGGCCTGTTATCGTGCCTACCACGGTCGTCAAAAAACATCAACCCCCCCCCGACGATATTTTTGATTGTAGCAGTTCTAAACGGCTTCTGTTAATCGCAAACACTCGTAAAAATGTACGTTGGCAAACTTGTAACTCGATGCCTTCCTCAGTGGGTAAATAGTACTTGTACGGTGAACATCTTCTGCTTTGACTTGCGTCAACCTTTCTTTGAGATACCATAACTTTCTTGACTAACCGAGTTAAAATAGACGTTTGAATATCATAGGAGCCATAAGACCAGAACTCGTTAAAAATGGTGAAAAATCTGTCAACCAGTTGCCCACATCCAGGTTTCCTGCAAGTTAGATTGCACAGCCTATTCTGAAATAAATCAAGAAAAATATTAGCTATAACTTCTATAATAAAATTTTAATTTTTACAAAGGAGTGAAATTTTTGTTTTATAAAGTTAAACTTACTTCTACTGGTGGTTCAATGGCAGGTTTAAGTTGACTGTTTGTGGCAACGTACTGAAGGCCATGATTTCTGCGTACTTTTGCTCTAATGTTTTTCCAACTTACGATATTTAATTTGCGCTTACTCTGACAATTACGATTAATCAGGACGCTGGAACACAATAGAGAACTCATTGCACTTTTGTCTTTAAATTTTTCAGAAAATAAATGTAAGATTTTTTATCAATATGTAGTATAAGTTTTTTAGATTTAAACTAATCCGCAAAAGGTATCGTTCGTAAAAGCCATAGACAATTTGCTGCATTCATTGTTTGGTAGCGCACAATTTAAAATGAACAATGTATTTATTGGAGTTACAATTGATGAGGATAAACATTTAGCAGTTGTTTTTTGAAAAACAACTAGTGATTATTCGCTGATATGTGAGTACTGGTATGTTTCATTTTAGACACCCTGCATATATTTTTAAAATTGTGGCTATAGTAAATAATTTATTTTTTATTTGTTATTTGAGGTCATTATGATATACCAGGTTCTTTTATACGGCTCCTCAATTAACCTACTTGTGTTTTTACAAATGATATGATGTGTAAGAAGAAGGCAGGGGAATCCATTCCGGTTGGCGGTGCAACGAAATTGATTTTGTGGGATGTAAAATCGAAAACAGTTTCGGACTGAGAGAGGAATTCTACAATTTAGACCATTGTTCAAGCTTCACAAAATGGTATGCATGCGTAATAGAAATCCAAAATGTGGGTTTGCATAAATTATAATATGGCTAATGAAAGACTTACAAATTCCGTTGACCCGCGCTACAAAACGAAAAGTGAAAATTTTTAAAGACAAAAAAATGAAGAAAAACGACAGAACATAATTAAACTACTTCTGTTTTTACAAATAAAATGATACGTAAGAAGAAGACATGTGAATCCATTCCGTTTGGCGCTACTACTGAATTAAGTTATTTAGGATGAAAAATTGAAAACAATTTATAGTTTTGTATTATTCATAGAGTTGAGTACGCAATGTAGTAAGTGTAGCTTTATTAGGATGGTGGTAATAATATTATGATAATATGCTGAAAGGTATGTAATATACAGGGTCCGGCAGATATAATTGGGACATAGTAGCTTATGCATTGTCGGTAAGCAATACAACTTAAGTTAGTACCAGGAACCATGTCAATGCTAAAACCCCTTGGATTGTATTCTAATGCTATTGTAATTTTGGACACTGCTATGCATTAACTCTATGTCCCAGTTATATTTGCCGTACCCTGTATACTGATATCAAACTATTGTAATGCAGAAGTCAAATGCTGCAATAAATATCCCCCCTGTGAATGTTTATGAAAATCATTGAAATGAAATGCCGTGTTCTGATTTATTATTTATTATATTATCCATGGATATTCTTGCCGCCTCCCTAATCAAGACTTCCTGTATTCTATTCTTATTATTTCATAATAAGAGAATCAAGAGTCTGAGTAAAATTTTTTTAAATCACTTTGGATACGAGGTATTTTAATTCAAAATCCTTCCCCTTCTCTTTGGAAAAAATTGACACAAAACTGTATACCTTACAGTGGTACATAGTGATAATCACTACAGAAGAATACTTTAGTTTGCCAATTTATTCTGTAAAGAAGGGGAGGGGAAAATGAGGGAAAAATGAAAAATGAGGGAAAAGACCCTAGACTACCGCCTCCCCTCATTTCCGTTTCGGCCATCCACTATTTTGTAATAAATATCATTACAGAAGTTGTTGCATTTATTAGAGGGAAAAGTACTAGATCCATTTGCTAGGCAAATAGGGTGTATAGGTAGGTTCTATAGACAAATCCGAGCTATCGGAAGTGGATGACGAAGTCTAGCCATTCTACCAATAAATGGCTTTCTGGGCTATAATTTGGAAAGCAATCAAGATCCGCAGAGCTATTCAAAGACTGAAATTTGTAAAACTAAATGCATACAGGGAGAGCATTGGCCTTCGCCCCTTACGGCCTTGGTATCTCATCCCTCTTTTCTGGGCATTCAGGTAATTCAGGTGTTCCGATTTTAAAAAGTTCAATTATATTATACACACACGAAGATGAGGACAGGCTAAAAGGTTCCACCATAGAAAAACCTTTAACAATACTAGGAGTATGGGGTTTTTCAGTCTTGCCGGGTGGGGAAACTGAAATCGATCTTTGATTACTTAAATTGTTTAGCTAAATGGCTTGAATATTTTTGTTGTGGTATTTGGAACAGTTTCGTGAAATGGATTTTGCTATCGACCTGTTGTGCTTGCCTGAGAAAGGGGAAGAGCGATAAACTGAATAAATGGGATCTTCTGTGGACGAATGGAACATTATCTAATAAAATTCTGAAGAGCTTCTTAGGAATCATCTGTGAGTAAATCTCATTAGTAAGACTAAAATGTTATGTAGTATTTATTCTATTTGTTCAGAGGCTATCTTGGCATTTACATTTTATAATAGTGTGTTGACATATACTAAGATTAAGCCTGAAACATTTTTTCTGCTATGAATACTTAGTCTATGGTGTGTTGACCTCTGGTCGTGTGAGTGTTTAGGGGTCCATTTTAAGTAAAATGCCCCATGTCTGTAATTGTAGCACGAATTCTCATAGAGCGTAAAATTATAGTATTTTCAGACGAAAATTTAACCAGTTGGCTATTCACGCTGCGCCCGTTAAGCGAGACACTGCAAAACTTAAAAACATAGACCCACAGCCGACTTTCGGTCCGCAGCTGTGTATACATATAAACCATTAGGCGGTCGACCGAAAGTGGGTTGTGGGTCAATGTTTTTAAGTTTTGCAGTGTCTCGCTTAACGGGCGCAACGCAGCGTGAATGGCCAACTTGTCCGTTTCCATATCGCTGTACTTGCCCTCACACTATCTATACTCACTGTTTGAATTCTCTTCGTGTCAAAATGACAGAACTACTCAATCAAGACCAACCAAAATTAATGCAGGAAAGCATTTGAATTAATTTTTACTTCATGAAATGTTTTAATCGCGAATCCTAAATGGCCCCTGCCGAAGTTTTGCTAGAGCCCAAAATATTCATCATTGTTTCCATTTCTTTCATGGATTTGAGTGGAAAATGATAGAAATCGGAAATTTCCCAGTGGGAAAAGTAGGATACACAATTGGCCAAGAGGTTGGGAAAATGGGAATATCTGAAACAATGGTTTTCTTTTCTATTTATGATCTGTTATTTTAAAATCATGGAATATTTTGCTAGGTGGACTAATTGCGGGGACTGTGTCATTGCTCTTCTTCTTTCGGCAATTGAACTTTCAACCGATTTTGTCATTGGTCATCAGCATGATGATTGGATCTGTTTTGTCTTTCGGACTGGCATTTTCTCAGAAAATGAGATGTGTCTACTTCTTGGTGATTCCCCAGTTTTTCAGCGAGAAAGGACGGACTGCCATCCTAGGCTGTGCTCTCATACTCGCCATCTCAGGGCCAGGGAAAAACACAGCTCATAACATGGAAGTGTTATCCGACAGCTTAATTTGCACGCAGGCAATTAACTATTTCTTTCATTTAAATATGATTAAAAATTACTGACCAAGTATTTTGGGTGCAGGAAATGGTGAAGGAGTCGATGGGGGATTTAGTCAAGCTTGCCAAAAGTCCCTATACGACGTTAAAGGAGATTTTTAAGAACATCCTTTCGTCTTTGGCATCCATTGGGAAATATATAACTGGAGGTGTTGAACAATTGGTGAACACAATCGTCCGTGTAGGTGATGAAACTCCTCCAGTTTAGATAATATTTTATCAATGATATAGTCACAGAACTAAAAATGCCCAAAAATGTTGTAACATTATCATTTTAGGCTGGAAAACCGTCGATTCAATTCGGATAGAAATATATAAATAATATTTTTGAATTGCAGTGAACACAATCAAAGAGGGGATTGCTTGGCTGAAAGGGATTGTGAATGTGTGCAAAGAGGACACGGGGAAACCTTTCGATCGCTGCATGAAGGCTTTCAATGAGGCTTCAGAAGATTGTGTCGACAAATTGGGGAGTTGGTTTTCATGGATGTGCTTCCCAGTCGATGCATTGAAGCATCTTTGTCATTTGGCAAAAGTTGTTGACGTCATCTGCATGCTTCCAAAACTGATAGACGAATATATCTTCTCACCCATTGTTAAACGTAGGTAGGCTATATCGAAGTCTCTAAATAGATTTTTGTAATAATAATCATGATCATGATATATTTTTTAAAATGTTTTGAATTGGTAGATGTGAGTAGAATCACGAATCAGATCAAAATATTCTTTCGCTTCAAACCGATTTTCAAGCATGAATTTAAGCACAATCTCAATTCTTCGAAATCCTTCAAAGCAATTGCTGCCGCAATGAAAGAAGATGTACTCAGACACGTTCGATGGGTGTACGAATATTTTGATATCCTTGACTTGGCCATTTCTGCGTTTTTGCTTTTGGTCATTTGGAAGTGAGTAAAAAAAGCCTTAGAAATATACCATATATAATAACCTTATATTTCTTAGAAAGTTCCACAACTCCCCTATAGCAAAATATTCCAAAGTCATAGGTACAAAAACACATGAATTGATTATTTTGTACAATGTAAAATGTAATTATATTGACGTATACTTTTAATATTTTTACTATGTATAATTTATTTTAGATCATTTCTGTATTTGAGGGGCTATCTTAATTCAGACAGGTACGACAATCGCTATATCACTAAAGGACTCGTCAGAATGGATTTACAGAGAAAGAAAGTGGGGAAAGAATCCATTTTTCCATTAAAAATCCGCGAATCAAAAATATACATCACAGTAAGTGTAGTAAATGAAAAGAATTATGATGAGAAATAGAAAGCACTGAGATGTGATAAATTCAGGTGTCGTCTTTGATGCTACTGAAAGATGAGTGGAAGAAACTCCGACGATCTCTTTTCTTTGTGGCTCTTAGCTCTGCAAATATACTTCTGTACATTTTCATTGACTTCGGACTCTACCTCTTTATGGAATTAATGGGAGAATACGGGAATATTCAACTGGACACAAGGGGTAATCAAAATCATTACTGCATTTAAATAAATAATTAAATGTAAATTTTCTGTAATTTCTTTCGCTCCACTGATAGTTATAAAGTTTATAAAAAGTAAAGTAAAAGCAAATGCTTAGGACGAATCTTCAAGTGTTCTCCCAGTTAGTCCCAAGTAATTAACCTACTAAAAGTATTATTTGAATCATTCATATAATAGGTTGGTTAGGCCATGGAGCTGAAGTAGCCGGGGACGGAATATTGGCCGATATTTATAGAATTATTTTAAAGGGGTTGAGTCCTGTGGCTGCTGTAATGCCCCAGTTTGACACTCAGCCATGTCTCCCCGAGCCACAATCTCCAGACTATTTGATGTACTCCGTCATTGGTAATTTCTTAAAAATTCAATTTCTGAGAAATTAAAATAAAAATTTTCTTTGGTATTAATTATTAAATGGGATTTATTAGTGTTTCTCATCCTTTTGGCCTTCTTTGCTGCTGTCACCGAACCCTATGGATTACGCTTTCGTCATGCGATCTGTGGTATGTATTTTCCCCATCGAAAGATCCCGAGGGACCGTTACCTCCTCATTCACATAATTAGCTCACGAGACTCCTTTCTCACGTTTGCACGAAGAAAAATAAAGTCTAAGATTAACGGAGACTCTGGCATTTATCAAGTCAGCTTTTTCGAAAGGATGTCTCACAAGTATTTCACAATAATAAATAAATAATAAAAATTAATGTGTGTTAAAAATAAAACCAACATGTGCCACTCTTCAAGATCAGGCAGTATCCAGGGGATGGGGGCTGGTGCCCCCTAAATCTCAAGAAAAGATTTTTTGTCAAAAAGTGTAAAAATCGAAAATAAATACGTGTTTCGCGCGCAAATGCTATATTTTTACCAGGTCGTTTACCAATTTTTTGTCCCCCTTAAACCAGTTAATATACCTACATTTTGACATTATAGCATTAGTACTGCAGACCTAATTTCAAATAATTTCAATAAATTCCGATACATTCGAATCTTTTCCAATTCGTTGCAATAAATTACCATAAAATCGAATTCGTTCCAATAATAAATTATAATAAATTTGAATTCGTTTCAATAATTTCGAATAAATTCGAATTCGTTCCAGTAAATTCCAATAAATTCGAATTCGTTCCAATAAGTTCTGATGCAGGTATGGTATTACCAATACCAGTTCCATCAGCTTTTTGCAGTTCCCCGTGTAATTGGTTTTAGTATATTGGTTTGGGTACAAAGTACTACGATAAAGATGACTTTAATATTTTTGATATAATTAATACATTTAAAATGATTTTTAACAGGTATGCTTGTTGCCGGAGCTTAGTTTGGTTTTTGAGCGGGAAAAAGAAAAAGTGTTTCTTGTGTGGGGTCAAAGGGGACATGGAAGATCACGAGAATTTTTTACATTGCCCAACTTGTGATACTGTTTATTGTGTTTACTGCTATGCGGATTTAGAAGATATTTGCACTGCGTGTATGAAACCTGTGGACTACGGCGATCTCTCCGATATCAGCGAGGAAAGGTTGGTTTCCAAAAAATATTATGTCAAAGTCAAGTATACGTATTCAATGAACAAGAGACAGTCCCCTAGCTTTTTTATTTTTTAACAGTGGAAGTGACAGTGGGAGGTCAGGGCAGGACAGTGCAGATGACCTCAATGATGAAAGCAGTAATCGAAGATCTGTCACGGCAATTAAGTATTCTAGAGATTTTGGCGGTGAAGGTGAAGATGAGACTGACGATGAATATTTAAGTACTGAAAGCGATTTTTACTCTACTAACATTGTGGAAAGTGGAAGTAATACCGTTTATGATGAAATTCCAGACGATGACGAATAAGTAATTCATTCTTTGTATTGTATTATTCTTTGGTATATAGAAGAAACTGATAGTCTTTATCTTTATTCTTTATCCGATGATCGGATTTGATTTGTTTTCTTAATCATAATGTTATTTTAGTTCTTTTATGAAATATACAATTTACAAATGCATGGAACCACGGTTCCGCGCATTCCGCCCAAATGTAATGCATTTCTTTTGTCTAATTCATCTTTCTAAAGGCGTGATGAATAACAACACCATATTTTCAGGAAATATCGTGGAAAATTTGACTTATTCATTAATAAGTAGTCGAACCTTATTTATTTTTGACTAACTTAAGACTTTTCTCCCATCACCGATCCGTACTTAAAAACATGGCATTGATCAAAGAGGGTAGGAATCAGGGAAGGACTCCTATACATTAATGTTGATAAGTTAGTTTTCCAACAGTTTTAAAAGTACAACAAAAGTTTCCAAGTCCATTCTCATTCTCACTGAATCATCCATAAACAAGAGAATCATTACTGGAAATGTGGAAATGAAATTCTCGGATACTATGATAGCTTCCTTCAGCAATGTATACAGCCGGAGAGTATTAAGAATCTGATTGGTTGGGACTGGTATCTTATATCATACAGCGCTGTTTGTAAACTGAAGTAGGAAATAGGATTTCTTGTGCGGGAGAGTGTTGTTTTTCATAAGCAATCTAAAATCTTTATTTCAACAGGAACATATTTTATTAGGAGCAATAATAATGACTCCAGTGTACATGCACAAAATATGTCACTGGTACTACTAGTAGTGTAGAAAAATACTGCTGTATTAAGCATTTCTTCTTTTGGGTTGTAGAACCGCAGTTTGATTGTCAGGTTTTTTTAGTTTGTCATTTGTGTTTACATTTTGTGATAAATGAAATTATTGGGACTAGGTAGTTGATAAACTTATTTACAATTATCATAGATGTATGTTAGTTGTTTTATGATTTTAATTTCAATGTCCAAAAACCACAATGGCAGGTGGTAGACGAATAAGTCGGGTCCTCTCGTCCTCCTCCAACAGTAAGCACAATAGCTTTGCCTACCCAACATCCTCCCCGGGTGGAACTTCTATTACTGAAGAAAGGTAAAAAGGTCACTCTTCTTGATTATTCATCAACAAATTTCCTAAATAGACCAACAAACGGTAAGAATTCTAAACGTACAAGAGCCATAATTATTATACAGTTTTCCAAGAATATCCATAAAATAATAGCTGATAGCAGCAGAGCGGTTTGGTTTTAAGAGAGATCTGCGATTGATCTTAAGTTGGTTACGACATACAGCTGTTTTCATTTTATCATCAAAAATTCACAATTTTCTCTTTTTGACCATAAACTGACTCCACTGACGCTAGCCTCGGTAATAATTAAGACGTGCAATCAATAAGCACCACCTTACACCATAATATCATCCCACTAAATAATCATATGTTTTACAGATATAAAAGAGAAATAATTTTGCACTGCCTGCAGGGAAAGTTTTAAGTTGATTAATGTTAATTGAATGTATTTTTTTAGACAAGCTCCTGTTTTGGACATGAAACACATTAAGATGCCGTACTTGCCCCGAGAGTCAACACTCACGTTTGAAATAATTTTACTTCTTCACATCGGAGTATTCACATCACTGCAATTTCTACATCTTTATAGAACTGTGTGGTGGCTCCCTCAAAGCTTCAATTCTTCCGGAATGGTTCGAAAATTAATTTTTAGAATTCAATAAATGTAAAACATTGATAGGTTTCCCATAACATGATTTTGAGGAGACAGAGCCGTGACTAAGCTATGCAGACTAATGCAGAATGCAAATCGGAAATATAGTAATTGAAATAATTTAAATCAGGCCTTATTATTTATAAATTCATTTAATTTATAGGCTAAATCCTAGTATACCGACGCTCAACGGAATTGACCGATATATAGCTCATTCGAAAGATCTCGTCGAGCTGATCACGAATATGGCAATAATTTTTGGGGGAACCCCCCAAATAAGAAAGTTATGGTCGGTCAAAGTTGAAAATATGACTGTTTCGATGCATATATTTTCAGAAAACGAAGAGTTACAAGTTCTTTTGGACATCGTTGTTTTGCTCTTCATGTTGAATTTACTTGTAACTATGGCAACGTAGCTAATAACAATATGGAGGTTTGGTTTTGTAAAATTCTAAATTTCGACGAATTTAAAGGGTTTTTCATTATGCTACCTTCGATTTCCATCAATTTTAGTTAGATAAGGTTTAAAAAATGCTAATTGTGACCACTTGCCATGTTTAATTTTCATCAATTTTAATTAGGTTACGTTTTAAAAATGCTTATTGTGACCACGTGCCATGTTCAATTTCCATTAATATTAATTAGGTTAGGTTTAAAAAATGCTAATTGTGACCACGTCCCACGTTCCATTTCCATCAATTTTAATTAGGTTAGGTTTTTAAAAAAAAGCTAATTGTGACCACGTGCCATGTTCAATTTCCATTAATATTAATTAGGTTAGGTTTAAAAAAATGCTAATTGTGACCACGTCCCACGTTCCATCAATTTTAATTAGGTTAGGTTTTTAAAAAAAAGCTAATTGTGACCACGTCCCACGTTCACTTTCCATTAATATTAATTAGGTTAGGTTTAAAAAAAGCTAATTCTGACCACGTGCCATGTTCAATTTCCATTAATATTAATTAGGTTAGGTTTAAAAAAATGCTAATTGTGACCACGTTCCATTTCCATCAATTTTAATTAGGTTAGGTTTTTTAAAAAAAGCTAATTGTGACCACGTCCCACGTTCAATTTCCATTAATATTACTTAGGTTAGGTTTAAAAAATGCAAATTGTGACCACGTCCCACGTTCAATTTCCATTAAAATTAATTAGGTCAGGTTTAAAAAATGCAAATTGTGACCACGTCCCACGTTCAGTTTCCATTAATATTAATTAGGTTAGGTTTAAAAAATGCAAATTGTGACCACGTCCCACGTTCAATTTCCATTAATATTAATTAGGTTAGGTTTAGAAAATGCAAATTGTGACCACGTCCCACGTTCAATTTCCAATAATATTAATTAGGTTAGGTTTAAAAAATGCAAATTGTGACCGCGTGCCACTTACCAAATCAAAAATGACGAAAATTCAAGTTAGAACAATGAAGTAACCCAAAATAGATGTTAAAATGCAATTTAGAATTTTACAAAACCAAACCTACATAACCTTATTAGCTACGTTGCCATAGTTACAAGTAAATTAAACATGAAGAGCAAAACAACGATGTCCTAAAGAACTAGTAACTCTTCGTTTTCTTAAAAAGTAGGCATCGAAATAGTCATATTTTCAACTTTGACCGACCATAACTTTCTTATTTCGGGGGCTGCTCCAAAAACCAATACCATATTCGTGATGTACTCGACGAGATCTTTCGAATGAGCTATATATCGGTCTATTCCGTTGAAGGTAGCATAATGAAAAACCCTTTAAATTCGTCGAAATTTAGAATTTTACAAAACCAAACCTCCATATTGTTATTAGCTACGTTGCCATAGTTACAAGTAAATTCAACATGAAGAGCAAAACAACGATGTCCAAAAGAACTTGTAACTCTTCGTTTTCTGAAAATATATGCATCGAAACAGTCATATTTTCAACTTTGACCGACCATAACTTTCTTATTTGGGGGGTTCCCCCAAAAATTATTGCCATATTCGTGATCAGCTCGACGAGATCTTTCGAATGAGCTATATATCGGTCAATTCCGTTGAGCGTCGGTATACTAGGATTTAGCCAAAAGCTAATTGTGACCACGTGCCATGTTCAATTTCCATTAATATTAATTAGGTTAGGTTTAAAAAAATGCTAATTGTGACCACGTCCCACGTTCCATCAATTTTAATTAGGTTAGGTTTTTAAAAAAAAGCTAATTGTGACCACGTCCCACGTTCCATCAATTTTAATTAGGTTAGGTTTTTAAAAAAAAAGCTAATTGTGACCACGTCCCACGTTCACTTTCCATTAATATTAATTAGGTTAGGTTTAAAAAAAGCTAATTCTGACCACGTGCCATGTTCAATTTCCATTAATATTAATTAGGTTAGGTTTAAAAAAATGCTAATTGTGACCACGTTCCATTTCCATCAATTTTAATTAGGTTAGGTTTTTAAAAAAAAGCTAATTGTGACCACGTCCCACGTTCAATTTCGAGTTAATTTCAAGTTAATCGTGGGTGTAGAGTGTGATTTAAAATATACTTAAATTGCATAATGGGGTCATCAAAATCATTGTTATCGATCTAGGGGAATCTATTTTCATTGTAGGCCACTTGAACTGAGTAAAGAAATGTGAATTTAATTTCATGGTGTATTGTATTTTCAGAATTTTCATTTAATCGACGGCAACATAATTGTGTTTATCCTGGCGCTACTTGCTCGGAGAATTCCATACTTGATTCTGAAATCTTTTATGCCTACTTTTAGTCATTGGATACTTCAGATTGTTCTCACGGCTCAAATGTTGACGTGGATTTTATTGACAACCTTCCATCTTTGGAACGAATTACTTCTCAGTACTTTCCATATTGTATATTTATTTGGACCGTAAGTAAATATTTTTTTATTGATATTTATTGTGGATTTATAATTTGGATAATTTGGAACTGTATTTCTCATAAAAATAAAATCCTTGTATTTATGTCAAATATATAATTTCCATAAAAAAATAATTATTTTTCAACTCTGTATAGCTTCGTCTTTTACTTTCAAATCTATGGATTAAACATTTACACACTGTGGGAGCTGGAGGAGATAGATAATCCTAATTTTGAAGGATGCTGTCCTGGAAATTGTCAGAGTCATTCCTATCATCATGTTTGTACAAACGACCCCATCGAAATCCGAGATGAAGTGGAATTGCTCAGAAAGGAATTCAATTGTCGAATGGGAAGGATTTTATGTCAAACGACTTTCTTGGCCTACTACTCTTGTTTTCTCCCGTGGTGTTTTGTCCAGGTTCGGTATTTTCCTTCAACTAACCATAGACTTAATTTTATATTACTTATTCAATATTAAATTATGTAATTTAATACATGATAATTAATTTGTTTTGCAGAAATATGTTCATTATGATTTATGGTGGGTATCTCAACACCTCATATTATCTTGGATGATTATATTTAGTTTGCTGGTCAGTAGAGCATTTTGCCCAGACTTTAGTGACGGTCTTCACAAAGTGGCTTGCCATCTCGGAAAATGGACCAGACTAAGGCCCACCCATATACCATCTAATGCGTATGTTCAACATAAAAATGTATAATTTATTAATTATTATTTTTGTGGTATCTAATCATTCGGTGTGCAATAGTTGGATGAGCGAGTATTTATTCGCTCCTGGCGCAATAGTGAAACACCAACGAGAATTGTATAAGGTACATTATTTTAAAACAACTGACATTTCTTCGCAAACGATTATTATTATAAGATTGTGACTGATATTTTTCAGGCGGAAGGATTTTTCTCAGTGGCCTCTGAGCCAGGGAATTGTACTCATACAAGATTTCAGGTATCCGAATATATTCGTTTGAACAATTGTTTTGTTAGTGTCTGTCAATGTTATAAATGTATAACAGATGTTTTTAAATGATGCAGATGCTGTTTTGTGGCTCTTCATTTCCAAGACTGCTTCTAGGATTTCATGTCAGCCTCTTGATCCTATGTTTAATGATTTTAATTAGAACGAACGAATGGTATCAAGTGATATCCATCTCGGCCTTGTTGGTGACGTCATTGTACACTTTTATTCGACTAGGCAGGGATTTCCTTGTTGCCTGGAAAATGTATCAAGCTGAAGAAATGATTATCAAGCAGCAGCAACAGTGAAAATCTCGATTAGTGATTTGAATACTCATACTCTCGCTTGAATTAATTATGTTAAGTACTTACTTCAAATTTTTGATAATCGTGATACTAAAAGTATGCTACGATTCAAGTTCAGACTCTTTTAACCGCGTTGTAGTAAATATTTGGATACTATAAGTATTAAGTAATAACCATTAGGAATGTACTATAGTGTTCCTAGTTTGAAAGGGTTAACTTAAACGAACATACGAAATAAATGTTCAAATATAGTCAAATGACTTTGCCGTAGTATTTAACATTATCCTTGAGATAACTATACCTGTGAATTACACCAATTAATTAATTACTGTTAATTAATAATTATGTCAGGTATGTAATAATTTTGCTAGGAGGAAGTGAACATTTCCTGATAATCTTCAAATAGTCTGAAAAGAAGCAGCAGCAGACGGCTCGTAGGTATTATTACACGTTTCAGTCTCAGCCACATACGTGCACGTCACGTGTTGCCTTTCAAGTCGCTTCCATCAGTTCCATCCATTCTCAATAATTTCTGGAATGAGTTTATCCAAATTATTATTCTACCATAAACATTCTGTATAGATGGACAATTTACGGATTAATTGTTGTAAAATCGAAATGAAAAATTCAGTGAACATGTAAAACATATTGTGTCTATTTTTTTCATTAACTATTGTTTTCAATCTAAGAAAGTCTAATGACATTTAGCAAAGTTTAAATGCAAATCATAATGCAGTCCTAAAGTAACAGCCTGGTAATAATCTCATAAACTAACGCCTTTGTATGAATTGCTAAACTTCCAACTACTACGCATCCATCCTCCCCGATTCTATATGTTTTTTGTAACACAACCTTTACATCTTATCACTTATAGAATTATTGCAAAAGGCAAATAAAATTTAGAATTTGGTTTATTTATTGTATTTAATAAATAATTAAAATGTCGAATTTTGAAACAAATATCAGAAACAAAGGTCATTAAGCACATGAAACCTCATATTCATTTTTGAAATGCCTAATTAAAGAAATGCTACCTAGATTCAATTAGATTAAATGTAGTATCCATTTAAAAACTTTTTAGTTTTAGTACAAAGCAGTGTTTTAATTTAAATTGGACTAACTCAAACAAGAGTCCCGTATCTAAACTTTTGAGACGGTATATTTATATATTGAACATAGATGATTGAAATGATATTACAGAATATTGGATATTTATTGAATTACTTTTAATTGTTGACAATTGTGGAATATCTACCATAGCAGGGCTTGTGCTGAACATCTACAGTATTTGTCAATATCAATAACGATGATTTCATCATTGTGATCGTCTCTCTCGTCGATTTTATATCTTTTGCATAAACTAAATACAGTTTCATAGGTCAGGAAAGTGGCCCCGTTGACAGGGAAGGCTCGAATAGACAAAGGAACAAACCCACGAAAGAAAGTCTTCCATCCTTCTGTTAGATACATTTTCTTGGCACAGTCAATCACTCCTTTGTACTTCGGATTCCAAGGATCATCCGCTTGCAATCTCGATTTCAACACATCCAAAGGGATAACTGCCCACCATTGCAATAATCCTAATAACATAAAATTCATTCATTGAGTTTGTATGTCTTGCAAATTAATTAGAATAATTATAGGTATTAGTAACAGATTTTTGGACTTGTTAACAAGATTATCATAAATATAAGTGTGGTTATTTTTGGTTTATAAGTAGCCATCTTAGTACTAATTAATGAATTATATTTCAGAGGAAATAATAACTCAATGTCCAGGGTCAAAATTTTAAACAAAATTTCCATGTATAACTAATAATATTTGACTATACTCAGAATCGTGCACATTCCATTGATGATTGAGAGCGAGAGGCATACTACGACATAAACTAACTATACATAAAAAATAGAGTTCTATTTGGAAACTTCAAGCTTCAATTCATTGCAATTGTATTGTTAGAAACATTCAGAACTATCAAAAACGTAATTTTACCGAACAGCTTAGCTAGTGCTGATGATTTGCCTGGAAAGCCCCTTATTAGTTTTCAATATTATAGTCAACTAGCTGAAACCTAGCACATACAATAGGCTAGAAAAATGTTGAAATATTTAAAAGTTATTTTGAAATATAATTAGATGAACGATTCGGATCCGGAATTTCAATAACGGCTTTTATATAGAGAATTTGCTGCGCCACGACCAAATTTCTGGGTGCCTGCTCATGGGCACATACAAACATTATTCACTTACAGAATTATTCACTGTGCATGCATGTCCCACTTTACGATTATACTATAGTTAATTAGAATTGGTGGAGTTTGTGACTGTTGGTGAAAAAGTGGCGATAACTGCTGATTCCAAATTGGTTAGACTGTTGTTGTCATTGAAATATAGCTAAATAAATCAATTAAGCATCTAATAGTCGGACGATTCAAAAAAACTTTGCCAGATAGAGTAAAGATCAGGATCAGGGTAAGAATGAAAGATTTAATTAGGCTTTTATATCATGCTATAATTAGCAGGGCTATACAGCCAGGGTGGGCACCTGGGAACGTATGCCCTCCCCCCTGAAATCAAGGAAGTCTCCAAACGAAAAACTTTGGGGCACCGAAATATTTTTCTGGCTGCGGCCCTGCCAATAGTTTGAGTCAGATCTCAAATTAAGGGTTGCACGTAACTACTTGCACTTGGATTACTTTTAAATAATACATATAAAATAATATGTATATTAGTGAACGGTAAAATTGTATTTGTATTACCCGCTGTTCCTCCTGCGATAAACATCCGAACACCGATATTACTGATTGGGATGTTCACCTTAAAATATTCGTACATAACTGCGTAGAATCCAAGTCCATAAGATCTGAACACCAAAAAAGTCATTTAATGTAAACTGGGTGAAAAAGAAATTGAAAATGGCTGACCTGCAACAGAGTGGGACTCCTCCGACAAATAAGCCTCGAATCCCCTGCGTGGCCACGATTTTTCGAACACAGTCGTATGGACCTTTGTAGACAATTTTCTCTTGCTGACTCTGTAGCCGCGTTTTAATTACTTCCACAGGGCAGCTGCTAATCAATCTAAAAAACCCAGCTGTCGTTCCGGAAATGAAGCAATCTAAGTACGTCGCTTTCAAATGGTCTTCATTCTTGAGCTGTTGAAAAGTAAACTCAGTTACGCATTGTTCATTGACAAAAATTCAGCAATTTATGTCAAATTGTAGAATAAATTCTTCAATTTTAAAATAAAACATGATTACTGTGAACATAGTTACACTCAGTTAATAGTAATCGAAAAATATTTTTTACTGCAACTCCAAGTTTCTGGATAATTTAAATAGGGCGTAATTTAATAAACATGTATGCCCCAGTCTACCGGCTGAAATCGTTTTCAGCATTGTGCAATGTGAAAATCGGTAGTAAAAGGGAAGTTCTAATTAAACTGGCCAACAACTAGTTGATAGTAAATCAAGTCAATGTAAGGCCAAGGTGTATTAGTAATTTAGTAATGTATTAGTAGGGGAAAATAAATAAGAATCTGTGCATTGTTATAAATCCTGAGTTATTCCATTTCTTACGTTACTCAACTCATAATAATTCTATCTAATGCAAAACACCAGGATGAATGTTGACACTACACAAAAATGGATTGTAAAATGGAGGTGGGTAGGATACCTGAAGCCTAATTCTGTTGTAGGCAGCTCTTTTCTTAGCTTCTACTCGTTTATCCTCATAAGCCTCATGATGAAGGGAATGATGGAGTCTTAACTCTTCTGCTTCCATCTCTGTCTTCCTGCGCTGGATAAGAGCATCCATGGTGGTACCGTAAACTCCAAAAAATATCGACTGGAAAGCCCCACTTGATATCAATGGAACTCCCATCCCACTGTAGAAACCTATTTTCATTATCATTTACTTTATTTCTTTCACTTTCTTCATAATATAGATTGTCAGATTCAATTTTAAAAATTTTAACCTCGCCATCCATGATTACGGAAAATCGTCTGAATAGTCCCTGTAAAGCCTAATTTGTGCACTTGTTGGTTAACTTTGATTGTATCTATCGGATGTCCCACAAGCAGGCCACTCATACCTATAATCACAAAGAATAATCTCAGTTAGTAAATCGGGTATCACATACTCAATTATTAGCTAACGTCCTCCGATTTCTGTTTCCCAACCAGAAAATTTCCAACAGCGTATATACACAGGATACCTCTCGTCCCTATATAGAACCGCATGGGATCAAAAAATAAAAAATCTGGTATACTTATTGTTTTTTTGGAATTTCAATTTTAGCAGCTGCGTATGCCTAAAGGAAGGAGATGTCCTATTTCCTTCCACTTCCTCCATGGATTGGCTTGTCGCCTTTTCATAAGCCTTTCTGAGAAGTGCAGTGTAGGTTCGCATACAAATGCAAAAATTGGAGATTCAACGATATCCGACATTTTTAGCAGCTAATCTTAGATCCCGGTTTGGTTAAGCTGCTAGCTGGTGATAACAAAATAGTTAACTTACCAGCTATTAATCCTCCTATAAAATCACAACCTCCCATAATCCTTAGAAAGTGTTTATTGCGATTTCAGATCCTACGGATTGGTCGCCGCTGTGATTTGCTAAATCTTTTGTTCGATGCATCCCATTCCCATTACGTTTGTGTCAACAGTCAAAATATCTCACAAGTCACAACTGTAGTATTTTATTAATTTATTGTAACTTATTGGTTTGTAATTTGGTAATTTTATTATTAACAAGTTCACCCATAAATAGCTATTATTGACGCCACATTTTCCAACAACTCATTAAAGTTATAACTGAGGACACAAATGAAACAGCTCCATTTCTAATTCCAACTTTGATGTTATCCGAGAAAATAATAATCAAATCCTTGAATCAAATCAAAAATGTATCAAAATGCCTGGCAACAATAAAATTATGTTTTTTTACCCCTTTCGTTGTCTCGCCGCCTGAAGACAAACCGACAAGCACACCATCAAGCTCATTGCTTGGATTCATTTTCGGATAATATTCGAAATAGAAGCTAACTTCCCACTAACTTCCATTTTTCATCGACTTCTTCCCATTCTGGGCGTGAAGAATTTTCAACGCTATTCTTGAGCTATGGAAAAGTACTTTAAGATTCCTTTCGCCTTAAGACGTTGTACAAATAGTTGATAGTACTTGCACTTCAAGAATGAAGAAAGGAACACTGACATCACGATTCTGGATTCTAGAGTAATAACGATATTCCGAATTAGATTATTTTCTTGTCCTGTGTGTGATCAACTATCAACATCAACTACTGTCAACTATTCTGCAAAACAAAGCTAACATACATGGACCGACTAAAGCAAGCACGTATCCATTAGGGGGCGGGGGGCGCAGCGCCCCCACTAAATCTGAGAAAAAGAGAAATTTTTTCTCAAAAAAGGCCAAAATTTTCTAAGTTTTTTTCCCAATGGAAAATCGTACCCAAATTTTTCTAAGTTCTTTTCCCACTGTTAGAATGACGAATTCAGTCTTCAGTGTATAATCACTTTTTAAGCCACCCGTCACTATTTTTGCCTTTTTTCTAACCTAACCTAATAAAAATGAATATAATAAATGTTTGGTTGTTTCAATTTTATTAGGTTAGGTCAAAAAAGAGGCAAATAGTGACTAGTTTTGAAAATACTTAGAAATTTGTTGCCTAATTTTTACATTGGGAAAAAACTTAGAAAATTTTGGGTTACTGCGTCCCGTTTGCAGCAACCCAACCGCGAATATGTGCTGTTTATGTCATTACTTTTGGTTGCGCCCCCCCCTTGAACAAATTTCTAGATACGTGCCTGGACTAAAGCATGACAGTATATAACCTAGGACCTAGGCCCACATAACAAAAACTAAAACTTAAGAAAATAAAAACAATACCAAGGGTGAAGGGCGCATATTAATTTCTTGTATTCTGTCGAGAAAGTTTGAAGCATCTACTTTAGTTAGAACGTGATTGGCACTTTTAATCTTGCTGGTCAATTAATTGAATTCATTATTTTCTGGATAAATTGATGGCATTTTGTAATTTCTTCTCATGAGAAGTGCCCTTTTGTGCATGACTCTTACTTTTGTTCTAGAGAGAGGTCTCACAGTCCCACAAACTACCTCCGATTTTAATCAAAAACCTTTCCGTTACTACTCTCCAGTCTCCAGTCATCGCTCGATACGGTAGCAAAACATTCGGATATTTTTTCTATAATATTCAATGTCTAGTTTTCTTCGATAACATAGCCTCCAATCCAGAAAAAACTTAAACCTACAGCCAAATTAGTCATACAAAAGTTTTCCCCATCTCATGCGAGACTGTAAAAAGTCCCCACTTCTTTTGAACCACCGCCCTAGAAAAGAGGTTGTTCCGATGAATCCGATATAATCGATTTATTACACAGTACTACCATCTACTACTTTTACTTGACCTCTACACCAAGCTTCTACATCATAATCCAAACATTTCAACAATATTCTTTCTATATCTATTTATAGTAAATCAGATGGAATGGATGGAATGGGTTGCGGACCCTTTAAAATTTTTAGGACCCCACATTTCATCATTGACTGGTTCGAAAGACTCAGCAAATTGTTAGACAAAGAAACCAGCAGAACTAGTGCACATCTTCCCCCTCCGCACCCCGCGAAATTGAGAAAAGTAAAGGAAATCAAATTGGCCACGAAGAAATCGTACGACGAAATCAATATTAATATTATAGACCACACAACCATCAAGCCTACTCACTATTTTTTTGTTCTCTAGTCACGATGTCGTAGGATAATAACACGCACGTGTGCATAATAAATTATGGGCATCATCGGCCAGAGCCAGAGTCGTCACTAATAATTACATTGAAATGCGGCACCATTGCAGTTGCAGTGCACTGGTTGGCTAGTATTATTGCTGTTGCGGGGTATTGACATCGCGGGCATATTCAAAATCGTAGATAACAGTGGCCACGTGACCATAGACCAGTTGCCAACTGTGCTACACTACAAAAGGTTTTATTAGCGAAGGTAAATAGTGGAACAGTCAACAGTGATCACAGTGATCAGGCTGTAATCTGTACTGTACTGAATTCTGAAGTGTCTGAAATTCGACGTGAGACGCTGATTTTGGATTTATTCTCTTGGTTGAATGGTTGGATTGGATCTGAGAAAGAGAGGTAACAAAGGAAGCAAAAGATTTTGAATTTTTTCGGATTTCGGACTCGGAGGAAACAGTTCCTAATGAGAATGAAGAAAGGTATCTTGAAAACTGGAGGCATAGGTAGTTTGGACATTGACAAAAAGATGGTTTCTCCAGTAAAAGTAAAGATAGAGCCAATGGAGGTGTCGACGGCATCGACGAAGAAGAAAGGACGTGAAACTGCCAACAAAAAGCAACAAAAAGCAACAATCAATGTGAAACAAGAGGAAATAAAATTGGATACCAAAAGGAAAGAATGGGACAACATATTGAACATGTCGAGAACCAAACTATTGGCACATGTGAAAGTGGAACCCATAGATGTGCAAGAGGACAAAAAGCAACATAAAGCAACAATCAATATGAAACAAGAGGAAATAACATTGGATGCCAAAAGGAAAGAATGGGACAACATATTGAACATGTCGAGAACCAAACTATTGGCACAGGTAAAAGTGGAACCCATAGATGTGCAAGAGGACAAAAAGCAACAAAAGTCAACAATCAATGTGAAACAAGAGGAAATAAAATTGGATGCCAAAAGGAAAGAATGGGACAGCATATTGAACATATCGAAAACCAAACTATTGGCACAGGTGAAAGTGGAACCCACAGATGTGCAAGAGGACAAAAAGCAACAAAAGGCAACAATCAATGTGAAACAAGAGGAAATAAAATTGGATGCCAAAAGGAAAGAATGGGACAACATAAAGAGAGCCAAACTATTGGCACAGGTGAAAGTTGAACCCACAGATGTGCAAGAGGACAAAAAGCAACAAATGGTAACAATCAATGTGAAACAAGAGGAAATAAACGTGGATGCCAAAAAGAAGGAACGGAGCAGCATATCGAGAACCAAACTATTGGCACAGGTGAAGGTGGAACCCACAGATGTGCAAGAGGACGAAAAGCAACAAATAGTAACAATCAATGTGAAACCAGAGGAAATAAAATTGGATGCCAAAAAGAAAGAACGGGGCAGCAGATCGAGAACCAAACTATCAGCACAGGTGAAAGTGGAACCCACAGATGTGCCAGAGGACAAAAAGCAACAAAAGGTAACAATCAATGTGAAACAAGAGGAAATAAACGAGAATGCCAAAAAGAAAGAACGGGGCAGCAGATCGAGAACCAAACTATCGGCACAGGTGAAAGTGGAATCCACAGATGTACAAGAGGGCAAGAAACAGGAACCCTACTACCCGGAAAACAAGGAGATAGAAGCTCTGCTGAAGAAAAGGGAAGACGCTCAGGTAGTGTCATTTAATATGACTTAACATTTTTGAACAGATAACTGAAACAGAGCATGGTAAAAATAATTAAATATGAGTAATCAGACAGAGCAGAGAAAAAAGAAAATAATACTGTGTTCAATAGTAGATGCATGGTCTCAATAATGTTATCGTAATAATTCGTTTCCAGAAAGAACTGGCAGCTCTGGAACAGAATATTTACGATTTCGAAACGGAAATGTTTAGAGAAAGTGGACCGTATGGAAATATTTTGAATTTATTTGGTGACGTTTCCGGCCCAAGACGCCGCACAATCCGCAGCAACGAAATTAATCCAAACATGCGACTTGCATCTATGTCATCAAGCACTGCCATTCTTAATGTTCCTGAATTAGCTGAAAAATTGTTAGTGCATTAACTCTTTATTCACTTTATTTGTGTTATTCACTAATTGCTGATTGTCAAAAGTGCTACTATAGACAAAAATGTTATACCAGGACCTGCCTATTTATTTGTAATTTTATTTTTTGCAGAAAGTTGGAACGGGTGAAACAGGAGAAAGAACAAAATGCTTCATCTAGCAACAGCGGAGAAACTCGTCGTCAAAATAGAAAACGCAAGTGAGCCTTTTGCGACATTGTCCTTTTTATTTTCAAAAGGCTGCTGTTGTTGAAAATTATTTATTTAACATAATGTTGAAGAATTAAATATGGTATAAAATCTATTCTTTATTGTTTATTAAAAGTTATTTTACTTTTATAATGTTTTACAGCTTCATTTTTATATATGCATAAAACGACCATTGAAATATTTATGCACAAAAATATTTTGGATTGATAGTTCTTTGTTTCTTCTTAATCAGTGACACTCGCCCAACATTTTTTATCAAATTCCCAATAAATGGTCAATTTTCCAACATTTTTTCGAGGAACTTCAATTTTGATAGCAGTATTCCATGGGCATGATAATTTATTTGACTATGACTCCCGCCTCTCTAGATTGTTTACATTTTAAAAGTTTCCAGAGTGCACTTTTGCTTCAAAAGTGACTTATATAGAGAAAATCATGGTACTAAACAAGACTTTGAATCTTGGACTTATTTTATTTTGAATAGCTCTGATTTAAGGAGGGACTCCACGAACGCCTGCATAGCAACCACAACCACGCTGGCCTATCTAAATGTATGTTAAAAATGTTTTACATCCGACTTTATTCTTCCCGAAGGATTTTATGGGATTTACATTTTTGGAATCCAGGTTTATCCAGTAACAGATTCTATAATTCTGATGCTTGATATTGTTCCTTTAAATGGTTTTAAAAAAATCAAATTCCTAAAAATGGAACAATTTAAATTAGGAATTTGATTTTTTTAAAACTATTTAAAGGAACATTATCAAGCATCTGAATTATAGAATCTGTTACTTGGATATTCCTGGATTCCAAATCTGTAACCATCATAATCAACTGCTTGGTCCGGGAGGAATTTCGCCAAATGTAACGACAGTTTTATGCATTTTGATACTCCCTTGTGGTTGCTATGTATTTGTGGAGTCCATACTTAAGGAGGTGTAGGGACTTTCAGCGAATATTGCTCAGAAAAATCGGCAAAACGTACAGTAATGCGGTTTTCAGTTTCAGAATCAACTAAGATTTTAAAGTCGAGCATGAAAGCCCGATTTCGAAAATTATTTTTTAAATCATCGAAAATTCAATTAGAAAATTTTGATTTGGAGTAGGGAAATACATGGAAGAGATATATCTTGAATTTTTGTTCACGTTTTCCGACACAAATTCAAAAAAGGCGCCTCATGATCGCCCTCATTTTCTTTCCTCTTTTTTATGAAATTTTAAATTTTTAAAACTTTTCCCGGAATCATTTTTTTCTGATTATACATGGGAAATTTTTGGTAACGATGGTAACAACTGAAATTTTAATACGGGATGTGAGACAATAGTTACCACCACCCGCACGATGCAAGAATTCCGTGCTGTGCGTTTATTGTTGTGCTTCCCGTAGTACATTACCCGTTGGCATGGTAACCAAAGTCCCACACGTCCTTAATCATGCAGCTGAAGTTGTATCAGATGTCATTTAGCTTTTAAATCCGCATAATATTTAATATGCATAAATTAACATTATGTGACAGTAGTGCCTAGTGACTGCAAAATCTAGCTTTTTATGTAATTCTTAGTGCAGACAATGTAGTCAGAGTAGAGTCACACTTTATTGCACTGTCACTGTCACACTACATTATTATGGAACTCTACGTAAAAAATTGTTTTTACATATAAGATTTTACATACTTTTCGCATAATTCATTCATAGAGTAGTTCCATATAGTTCCATCATATAATATATGAAATATACTGGCAGTGTATTAGACTTATAAGAGAGATAAAGACATTTCTAAAATTGAAGCTGGCAAAGAAGCCAAGTTCTATAAATACTTGGTGACACGTTTTAAATTCTACTGTGTGGATGTGTTGTAATCATCTATATCTTAGCTATATAGCGCAATAATACTTAAATAGATTACAGATGAGATGAATGGTTTACCGTATATATACCTACCTACCAGAAGACCAGACAAAATATATTTACAGGAACAACCATCATCATCTTCCACTCAATTTCTCCACCGTCAAATACGTAATATTTTTATTGTTATAAATGATTACTTTATTATATTATAGTCACTAATAAAACTAAGGTCATGGATATAGTGGTCTAACAGGAACTGTACAAAGGCTAATTAATTTTCAAAGCTATCCAAGTTTTAGAGAATAATCCGAAATCTTTTTTCCTGGCTGTTGTACATCCAGGCGTTCCCGGCATTCGACATTGTTCTCAGGCCCTCACAGTTATATATAATCCGTAAAATCTGACGAAACACGGATTTTACAGATTATTACGGTATGGATTCCGTATCCGTGCTTAAGTTTGCTTTTTTACTTATTTAATACATCTGTTTTTTACGATTTCTATCCATAAATGAATGTCACATGAATAATATTTATTACACACCGTTTTTGTTGTTACCGGTAAATATAAATAAATGGAATTTTATGCTTAACAATAAATAAGCTCGTTAGTTGAGTTTTACTATCTTTTTATAACTATGTATTTTTATAATGTCCTAGCCCTAGGCATTAAACTTATTGGGGTGATATTCGATCGTTAATGCCATTGAAAAAAACAGATAAAACCCGTAATGATTTAATTTTGCAGAGATGAATCCGAGATTGGGTGTTGTAGGGGATGAGTGGATAGTGAAATGGTTGACTTTTCTGTATTTGCTGTCTCCACTGGGGGTGGGGAGTCTGCAACTCGCTCTGCCAGCTTCGCTGATGGAGATTCATCCAACGCTGTCAGTCTACAGCGCCGCTGGGAGTCCTCAGTGCTTTGTTCTAGATGGAGGACGCTCTACGACGACAAGAGACTTGGCCCGCATTGCCGACGGCCATGGAGCTTGGAAATTAGCTTCCAGAGTTATATTCGTCACACACGGATTCCGGGATGGGGCAGACACCCCTTGGCTACATATTATGAAAAATGCTATGCTCTCTGAGCGACAGCATCAAACGGTATATCATCAAAATATTAAAAATAGACCTTGACCTTAAATATATATTTGAAATGCCCGCTTTTAATATACTTTCCTCATCAGTAATGTCCATCAATAACTTATCCAGAGAAGAGTTATAGCAGAGGTTGGATTTCGTCAAAAGGGATACCCATCCATAACCACGAATAATTTGAAATTCCTTCCCAATGCAAAATCGGACGATAAAATTTTCTAGTTTTTTTCTAGACTTCGATTTTGCATTATTAGGAAGAGACATTTGTACGTTCCGTTTGAAGAAATCCATAACTATTGCCAGACCCCAATCAATAATATAATAATAATTTGTTTTATTCCTACTCCAGGTAATCCTTGTTGGGTGGGGAGAAGGGGCAGGTGTGGACCGAGTGGATGTGAAGTATAGAAAGGCGGCTGCGAATATGCAGCCTGTCGGCGAGTGGCTCGGGGAAATTGTATCTGAATTAAAGAAAATCAAACCAGAATTGTATGTCTGGGGAATTGGCCACAGCCTCGGTGCCCATCTTCTTGGAATTGCTGCCCGTAAAAGCGGAGGAGGATTCGACAGAATAACCGCCTTGGACCCCGCAGGGCCCCTTCTGGAGGACAAAAATACAGATTTAGTACTCAGAAGATCAGACGCTGCGTTAGTAGGTAAACGGACTTTCTGGAACCATTTACCGTTCTAGTAAAGGTTTTTCTAACAATTGAACTTTCTTGTCAAAAATTTTCTAAGGTTTTACTTTTTATACAGCGGAAGTTTCTAGCTATTGTGCACTTAATCCGCAATTAATGTTTTTCAGATGTAATTCATTCGGACGGATGTAGTTTGCAGTTGAACAGGAACTGTTGGGTGGCTCCGAATAATCATTACGGAACTTTGATTCCTCTTGGGACGATCGACTTCTACCCGAATTACGGCCAGGTGCACCCAGTCACACATCCTTTGGACATTGACCGTAGTCACCGCCGAGCAGTAGACCTGTTCATCATGAGTATCAGCAACAGGGGACTTTTCAAAACGAATGAGACCTTAGATGGGAGCCCAGGATTCGGAAGTGCAGTAATCGCTATTCGACAGAATTCTGTGATGGCCGAGATGGGCTACTTTGCCGACTCCGCCTTCCTCCCCGTCCCCACAGACGCCAGAGTCAACTTCTACATCAACAAAGATACCATGAACATCGTGGAGAGGCTGGCTGATGCAAAAGTCAATCCACACGCCAGACATCGAAGGGACTTGGCCAAAGCCATTGAATGCCACGCCGTCCCTTCGTCTGCACCAATTCACCCAAGTTTTACAGCCCTCGTCCTTGCTCTCATTTTGCTCCAGTGTAAAATATTCATCTAAAGAATCCGCATTGCTTATCAACCTTCTGGATCATATAAATGTAATTTTGGTCGAAGAGGGGTCCTAAAAAAGTCTCAAGCCATAGAAATCCATGGAAAAGAATTTTTAAGAAATCAAAGTGAAAAAGTAGCCAAAATTACAAAATGAGCCCTCTTTTTCTAGCTGCGGCAGTTTTATGGTAGTAAACAGATGTAGCTCTTTTCATTCAGTCAGGACTCAGGACAGGAGGACTCCGTATAGAATGCTAATGCTGCTCATTTTATCGGTATTATCACATCACATTGTAAAACCCATCAGCCGAAAAAGTAACGTTTACACAAGTAGTAGCAAAATTCTCGCACAACGTACCACAATTTCTGTTTCATGGTCGATTCAGAATTTAAAATATTATTTACGAATAAAGTTTGACATCAATAAAATTTTTGGAGGATTCTGCTGATCCATTGACACAATCACTACATTACAGAATCTCTTTGTACCTGTATAGCGGAAATTAAATTCTTAACTATACAACGAAAGCTTTACCAAATTTTATTGTTAATATATCTACGTGTTAATAAAAGTATAGAGACGCTAAATTATTGATTAGGGATTAGAACAATCAGCAGTTAATTATTATTATCAGTAATCAATGTAGAGATATGAGGACAAATGATACTGGTCTTACGCGTATTATTATGGATACCAAAGACTTAAATGTAATTTAATTTACCCATGTACCTATACCTGTCATAGTGCCAGTGCCTTTGAGACATAGTCGCATTCTTATAATAAGACAAGAGGAAGATGTTAAACTTAATCGCATTTTATTTAGCAGCTTTGGTATAATTTATCTACATGATACATATCGTTTAGTTGTACATGGACATGAAAGTAATCAATAAATCCAATGTAATACTGAACTGGACACCTACTAACTGATCGTTTCTTCTTAAGTACAATTAATTGACAATAAAACTACAAAACATTGCTTAACATGACTATAAATCAGCAAATATCAAATCACCGTAATGAGTACCAAAATTAAATTGATTGGAATGGCCTACACGCTGAGTCAGTCTCAATAAAGGGTTAAGTACAGATATATACAATTAAATATACAATAAATTGATAGAAAACGCAATTAAGTATTCAGGGAGCACCAAAATTTTACTACAACTACAAATAACATTTAAGTACTTTTTAAATGCCACGCAATAACTAACCAAAGGAAGCTACTAGCGTACGTATACGTCTAACATATGTAATGACACTTTTGTCGAAAAATTAATTAGCATTTTATTTTAGGGAGTATATCTTACTATTATTTGAGTATTAATCAGATAGTTGAAAATAAGTAAATTTTAATAGAAATAATTCGCTTTGTAAAATTACTAAACTGTGTAACGTATTTGATTTAAAGTTACGTCTTTAATTCCAACGAGTTTATATTAATTATAAAAATACTTTTCGACAGCAATCAGCCGGAAAGAGTGTCATTTTCTATTTTTGTTATTTATTGATTTTCTTCTCTTGGGAGTGAGAGAAGACAGCTTTTCTCTTTCGAACACTAAGCTGCGGATATTTTTGTCATAAATTATTTTATATTTTTTAACAAAATATTTAACCCATTCTTCTCCAACTTGGTACTCAAAATCATTGTATGTACAAGCTCGGATTGTCGCCCATCGTCGTAAATCAGCTCCCAAAACGTTCCTCTTCTCTTCTCGCATCTGTAATTAATTGTAGAAAAATTAATTTTTGTCACTTCAACTAATCTGATAAATGCTACTATCACTATTCGTAAAAGTTTACCCTGCTAAACTCCGCAAGGGTGAAATTTTCCATCTTCATAGCATTTTTAATAGCATCGGCTTTTAACTCTTCCTTTTGTAACCGAGATTTTTTATTCATCAATGAACTGTCAACGGTTTTCGAATTTATAGAACGACTAGCAGGGGAAATTTTTGCTTGCTTATTTAATGAGGGGTTTGGCGTTGAACTAATTTTTCCCGCATCGTCGTCACTGTCGTCCAAGCAAATAATATCTGGATCATCTATTTGTTCAAAGTAATTAATTAGTTTAGTCTTCTACAGATAATTAGCGTAGATCTACTACAAATTCAGCACAAAACATTATTGTGTATTTATTATCGATCGTATTTTTGTCAAAAATCATCTTGAAATTGCAGATAATGTAAAAAATTGAAAATTAATAATAAATCAAAGCTTATAAGCACCAAACCTAGTCGAAAATGAATTGTAAAGTTGATATACAAAGTACATATTTTTGAAATTTATGAAAAAACTTGTATTTAGGGGTTAGATGTTATATATAAAAGATTAGACGGCCTCGTAGAGCATGATAGTAGAATAGCTGACTGGCAAACACCAAAAACACATCATTTGAATTATTTGTGCAAAGCTATAAGTGTCAACCTGATTGTGGCGATGTGCACGTCTCTGTAGTTCTTTTAGAAATTTTTGGTGGCAACACTTCAGGTTTTGTACTGTTTAAACTATCGGGAATTGAATCCTGCTTTTCATCTTTTTTTGCAGAATGGTTGATTTTGATGATCCCACTAGGTTCCCCTAATTACATTACAAAAACAATTTTTTATTTCTTTACGTTTAAAATCGACGTCTGTAATAATTGCCTACCTCTTTTTGTTTCGCTTGATTTGATATCGGTCGAGCTGGAGTGTCTGACAGAAGAAGGGACCTTCTGTTGGAAGTTTTCGTGTAGATTTATGTTTGAAATGTGAAGTTCTTCCACCTCTCGCTTTATCACCCGATCTATGTCAACATAAACAAGGTAATTGTTCCAGTTTGGAATTCTATCGCACCGAGAAAACGAATCATGTCACCTGCACCTTCATGACCTAAAATCTTTCTTTGAAAAATTTCCAACTTTTGATCAGATCAACGTTCTCACCATAAGCAATTGGTGGTTAAGACATTGTACATTCCAAAATACACTAAAGCTTTTTATACAATAAAACCTGAGTGTATTATGAGTTAGCCTCTTCATCTTATAAGCTACCATCCCAAAACGAATTTTGTAGAAAATTAAAACTTAAGAAGATTAAGGACTTCACTTACCGTTAACAACAAGAACATTTTGGTCGGGTGAATTATTTTTGGCCACAGCTTCCGAAGATGAAGCTGAACAACTACGCCCTAAAGCAGTCTCATTCCTTTCACCTTTATTTATGTAATACAATAATGTACAAATTAGACATAAATTTAATCTCATTTGTGCATTTTTTTTAAAAATCCGTATTGTAATACTTTTTATTTTTACTGAGTTAACATTTGAAGTTGTTGCTTTCGTTTTCAAAGTATCCTGGTTTGAGGCGTCTGCAATACAAAAGACATCTTTTTCAAGCTAAATAATTTAATTGAGCCTCAAAATAATGATGTAGAGATAGCGAAATAATCCCTGAATTTACATAGATTATTAGGTAAATTAATTAACAACTGCAAAACTGTTTTTGCTTTTGGATATGAAATAGTGAGCGAATTTTTAATTCCTTTGATATTTTTAAAAGTGAGCTTAGTAGTCCAGACTATATCTCCCTTCATAATTTGGAAACTAATGGTCAAGAGAAAATAAAAAAGTAGAACACAACTATTTTTCTCAAGCATGTATTATGTACAAATGATTTTTCCATAATTTTCCCTTGAAAATGAATTTGCAATTTTACTTAGAAATAAATAATCAGGGGACAACTTTTTGTGACCCCCTGAAAACAAATTGTAGGGTAAAAATTATTTTCCGACTGCCCTGGAGAAAACATATAAATCCCGATAAATCCAGATTATAAAATAGATATTCTCCAGGCTCCAGAGTTCTAGACTACCACTCTCCATCCTCCAATGCGAAAATTCCAGTCTTCTTGTGTTCTATTTTACATTTGATTCTAGAGGCAGATACTGAAGGAGTCAGGAACTCACGGATTGGAGAATTTATATTTGAAATTATCAATTTCCATTTTCAACTATATATTGTTTACTACACTTACTCTTCTTTCTTCTAGTTTCGATGTCCGGTTGTATCTGTTCGCCCCTTTGCATTTGATCGATATTCTGAACTCCATCTCCAACTTCTTTAGCATCAGCCACTAAATTGACCACAATTTCAAATAATTTTTTCGCTAATTGTCGTTCTGGTTCCGTAACTTTAACATCTCCGGGGAAATTGTACTCAGGATACTGTAAAGTTATCATTCGGGCAAGTAAAGCAGCCACTGTAATTGGATTTAATTCACTCCCCATTCTGCCAATAGTTGACAGTAAAAGGATTATTTCTGTAATAAAAATACGATAAACAAATTGGTCAACTCCATAATGTAGCGATCAAACATAAAAAGTCAATAATAAAACATAAATAATGGCTGATGGCTTTAACATTCAATGGAATAATAATATATATTATTATGTGCTCAGTTATGATATCAACATCAACCGTACGTCAAGGTCAAGTCAGGTAATTCAGAAGAGTGAAGAACAAATATTTTAAGAATATTTTGACATTTATGGTATCACTTTTAGCTTCAACTTCATTCAGTCGTCCGTTTTACGCCGAAATTGGGAACACGTTCCAATAATATCTTGGCGGTCTTGTTTTTGTAAATTGTGAATCATTTCTCAATTTCGTTTATAGGAATTTAGAAATTATTTTTGTACAATTTGTCTTTGAATTATATGCAATGCAATTATTAGATCTTTTTAATTTTAACTTTTTCACCTTTGACCTTATACTATACGATTACTTAATCTCGACTCGATCAACAATAACGATTATGAGCAAAATAAAATCCAAAAATAAACACTTTTAACTCATAAACACACAAATCTATAGCGGCATTTTGTTACGAACCCAAGGATGTAGTAGTTCTTAATCCTAAGATTCCCATGAAAAGTGTCACAGAGCAGGGGCAGTGGCAGTTATTCAGCGTTAGTTGAAATGTACCTATTCTACCGATTCTACCATTTCAAAATGTCACCTACCTCACTATGCGTCCCAAATTAAATATTATAATATGCTCTGCTGAAATCTGAAGATACACAAATTTCGCAGGGCAAAAGGATGTGAATCCTTAAAATGCTTTCCCTGAAGGAGAAACTGTAAACGAACATGGACCGCTCAGAGCGGGCATTTCTCCGCTAATAACGAACCACTGAATCCCTCCGCCTAAAACTTTGTTACGCCTCTGAATAATGGTTAATAATATTTTTGAGGTTATTTTGATTTCTGTTATAAAACTTTATTTTCCATTGGCAGTTGAAACAGTTTTAGAAGGATAGACATTTGTTTTGAAGTCGGAGTGGATATCGGTGGTGACGACATTTCTGCCGGGAGTGTAGACGCAAACAACATAGGCAGTGTCATTTAGAAATCCGGTGGCCACTCCCATTGTGTCGGTAGATTTCCACACCATCCTCGCAAACATTAATGCAGACGTGTTGGCTAAATTGCTCGCAATGTTGTTGAAGTTATACATTCGTGCTCCAATCGTGTACCAAGAAACGATTGCTTGACCCACTAAATCTGTGACATTTGTAATTGCTGGATGTCGACGATAAATATTTGTTTCCATATTGTTCACCCCCATCATCACCCCCTTTAGATTCTTGGCACTTTCTTCTGCCCCCGGACTCACATTCTTCACCAATTTCTTTACAGCCTTTAAAGCTGCTTCGTTGTACTAAAATCAATTTATAAGCGTTACTTTACTGACTTTATCATTTAATACATATATAGAGAAAACCATGACTAGAAATATTCCTCGTACATGCATTTGGATATTCTACTTCCCACTGTCAAACAAAAATCATAGGGAAATAAATAATTCTACACCTACTCCTCCACACTGGAAATTGTCCAGAACTATAGGATAACTATATATTTCTAATCTAAAATGATTCGGGCGAGATAGCCAAAACAAGGTAATAAATTACAAAAACTTCTAAACATATTATTACCTTTTGATCAATTTTTAGGGGAGGAGCCTGATGCTTTGCCCGAAATTGATTGTGGAGTTCCAAGGCCAAATTCTCTTCCTCTACATTATCGACAACGTATAAAGAATTAGAACGCTCTTCATCAACATTCGTTCACTTATAATTTCATGATTAATTTACTAGGCCTTGTATATTATTCATCGATAAGTACCTGGAAGATTTGCATTCTTTGCAACATCCGGAACAGGAAATTTTAACCCTTGTATTCTCTACAATATCATAAAATTTAAGTTGTCGTCATAAAAATCTGCCATTATTTTCTAATTTATAATGAAGTTTTTATTGAAAAACGTTTTCAATATTTGTACATTTTATCGCACTTAAAAATTGTTGTCAGATTTGTAAATGCATGTATGAACATTATGAAATTAAAAATTGCAACTTACCAAGAAGTCAGGATAAACAATATTAAGAATTTTTCCTCCTGTAAAAAAGTATATTTTTTATTTTAACAAAAAGACAACAGTTTCAACAAACTACATTCAATTTAAGCAGGACTTGGGTTCCGAAAGCAAGTTGGTTGCCACTTTGCCACAAACCTAATAACCTAATCATCCACCCCCGCAGACGCATAGAGGGGGAGAGATTTCAGGTATGACTCATATACCCCCAAAAAATCCAAGATGAAGAAATATTTTCTTAAAAGGCCAGGCCAAAACTTTTGTTACTATATTGTCATTATAGGCTATTTTTATTTTTGATTGATTTTTGTCGAAAAGAGCCTAAATTTTTTGCGCTCTGCTATTGTGCTTAATAATTAAAATTCGATGAAATTCTGCATTCGTCTACCCATCACCCATCGAATCGGAGAAAACTTTCAGGAAAAGATTTCGCATCTATAGGAAATATTTTATGCCACTTTTACACGATTATATATAGTAGATAGATATGGAGATATTTAGGTGGGCTGTTGGTTTTGCAGCCCTATGCTTCCATCATCGTAGCCTTTTTCTGCTATGATTACTTAGTCTATGTGCTTCCATATAAAAGTAAGTGATAAGTGACCTAGATTGCATAGGGAACTGTTGCCGAGGTGGAGAATGGACTGCCAGACTCCGGAAGTACAGTTGAGAGTTCCTGAAAATGATTCTCCATTCTTTCCTGGACAATTATATTCTGCCTTTGTTTCTGCTTCTGACTCCTTCGTGGAACAGTCCACGGTCTTCCCTTCGCGATTACACTTGACAATTGTCCCCTGCAACAATATCAATTTATATCATACTCTTGATATACAAATATTTATCACCAGAAAAGCTTAAAAATTTTTAAATGCAATTATAGTCATCCGATGAGTTTTAAAAGTGATAATTACCGGTGCTTGTAATTTTGTACAAGTGGAGTCGTCATTGGCATCGGCTGTTGTCGTATCTGAAACTAGAACCACAACAACGACCAGGAGGAATATATTACATCGACACATGACTTTGACAATGGATATCTTCTTCCGCATATATATGTGGTGCCAACGTTGGCGAGGTTTGATTTGTAATGTGAGTGACTGTTTGGGATTGAATTGCATATTTCCGATGAAATCTGTAAAATTAATAGAGACTGTCTACTGTGTCTACAGAATAACGTTATATTGATACAGATGACTTGGAGGATTCATTAGATTCATATTAGTCTGTAATTTATGGAAAGTTTTGCTTTGATGCATTCTTTATTGTTGTTCATAAATGCCTGTGTTAATTAATAGTCAATTCAAAACGTGGTTAAGTGCTAAATGAGTCTTCTACTGAAGCTAGTGCAGTGCATCTTCAATTAAATCCTTTATTACAACAGCTTACAATCACAAAATTCCAAAAGAATTTTTATAACGATCAGTTATACCATTTTCTTCATAGACTATAGAGAGATAGCTAGGTTTGTTTACTGAGAAGCTTACTATGAACAACACTAAACGTAACATGACCTTGTGATGACAAATAAAATGCATTAGCCTTGAGTAGACTGCACAAATATAATATAAAACAACATAAACATTTTAATAGTCCCTTATTTTTGTAAATGTTGACAAAACAAGTAACAAAATGTTGACTAACTTAGATTATAGTACAGAATCTCGTTTTATACAAGTAAGTTTACAAAATGTAGATCAGTCTCTTAAAGGTATCTCCGACGATTGAAAGATGAGGATGTTGACCTGTGGGGTTTGGCCTTGGAAATGTCATATCTCAAAGATGTAGACAATTTGGACAGAAGCGGGTATTTCCCCATACCACAGGTATTCCTAAAGTCATCCAAATCCAGGGCCCAGATCATCCCCCCACCCAGCCCTTCATTCTTGATATATCTGACCTTATTGAGGATGGATCTGGGGTTGTCGTATGAGACCCACTGGTCCCCGCCCACTGCATACGGCCCGATCCTCCCTTTCCCGTCCTCCACCACCGACGACCACCCGACCGGGCAGATTTCATAGTAGGCGAGTGTCCCTCCTTGACGAGTGAATTCTCCGGGGGTGCCCGGCCCCTTGCTCGGACTGTTCAGCCCATTGTTCGACGAATTGACCAGAGTGAAACTTTGTCCGTACATCGGAATCCCCAAAACCAGTTTCTCCGGTTCTGCTCCAGCAGACATAAAATGGTACATGGCGAAATCTGAGTTCAGGTAATCCAAAGCGTCATCCGGGCGGAAGTAAAGCGGAGAGACATGCCCCGTTGTCTTTTCCCATGATCCGTGGAAGTCATAAGCCATCAGTGCAATCCAGTCAAGATATTTTGACATCACTGGAATATTGTAGGCTGTTCACAAAAAAAAACAAATATTATTTCCCTTCTAAATCATAAATTATTTCGAATCGTGGAATGAACAGTCCACCCTTATCTAACATGCTAATTGAATTATTAATAGCCCAATTCTTCATTTAATCATCAATTTCGTCTTTCATACAAACGAAATTGAGCCTTTTGTATTCCGACAACAATTGATGAATCAAAAGTAATAGGGGTAACCATTGTCAATGATATATGGGAAAAATGAGGACGATACCCACTCCACAGAAAAGGAAACCTTAAAAGGGATTATTACACTATATATTTCTATTTGAACCGAAATCCATAACAATACTTGCCTGGGGCAAGTACACAAAAAATAACTCTTATAGATATAGAGTAGGTGGTTATGGTTGGTTGTTTAACTCAAGTATAACTTTTGTATCGTAGAAGGACTCTTTTGGGTTAAGAATTAAAAGACACATGCTATATAAGACTCTTAGGATATATAACATATAAAATATTATACTGTTATTGTTAAAGGCCAAGGCCATAATAGGGACCTTGAGACATAAAAGTAACTAGAGCGTCCTTTACCTTTATCGATGACGTTCTTGTTGCAGGAAACGGCAGCAGAAAGGATAGCATGGGGCATCTTGGTCCTCAACTCCTTGATCAATCTCGCAAAATCATTCTTGTCCGAATCAGGGCCTTTGTTGCAGTCTCCTTGTGGACATCCTGGATATTCCCAATCCAAGTCCAATCCGTCAAAATTATATTTCTGTATAAATTCGGACACAGAGTCGACGAAAATTGTCCGCTTGGCAGGATCCCTAACCAGTTGGGAGTATTTGTCATCAGCTGAATCATTCCATCCACCCAGAGCGATGGTTACTTTGATGCCTAATTCCCTCAGCTGTGTCACTTGCTCGTAGAACTTGCTATCCAAGTCCAGCCACGTGTCTGATGGACGTATCTTCCATGTTTTAACATCCAAAACAGCAAATGCATACACAATGTGCGTACACAATTTCCCATCGATATCTTTTGGACCGTATTTACCATCGTTTTGTCTGTACCACGCCCAATTCGAAAAATAGCAAATCACTTTGTACTCTATAATAAAACAATTCATTTTAAATATTATTTCAGCTAGTAATTTTATATTTTTCCCATTTGAAATATAAAATTGAACTCACTTGAATTTGGTGAAGTTGGAGACGGTGCTGGAGTCGTTGTAGTCGTAGTAGTAGTTGTTGAAGACGTCGTAGTAGTAGTTGTTGAAGATGGTGTGGTTGTTGACGTTGTCGTCGGCGCGGGTGTAGTTGAAGTCGTTGTTGTTGTGGTGGGAGGCGGGGTTGTAGTATTTCCGTTTGCTGTGCACCCGGCATTTTCAGGCCAATCACAATTCTTGATCTTAATATTCCAATGGAGCCCGCCTGGGCATTGCCTTTTAAGGTTTACTCCGTTGTCACAATGACAGTAGCAATTGCAGTCCGTTGGGTGAGGTGTGTATGGTTCGCTGTCACTGCAACTACTGCTACACCCATCTATAAAAATATTTCACAATTCGGGCAAAAAGTTGGATTGAGGTTATGTGAGAAATTTCAAATTTTTTTCTCAATGGAAATCCCACCGACTTTTTCAATGTGGAATAAAATTTAGAAAATAATTGGTACAATTTTCCATTGGGAAAATTATTTTGAAAATATTTGAGAAAAGAACTTTGAAAATTTAAATGTATCAAAGTAAATTACCAGCTTGCGTTCCGTCGGTGAGGATGTTGCTGTTGATTACTTCTTCGTCAAACCTTTGACACCCGGCATTTGAGGCGAGATCACAAGTGTTGAAAGCAGAGTTCCAATGGAGTCCCGTTCCACAACTTCTGAGCAACTTTTGTCCATGATTACACTGAAAATAAGTCCCACAGTCATCCGGGTTGCTTTTGAATTGCCAAGAACAAGTTTGGTAGCGGTAGTGACTGTAGCAATCTCCAACAGTCGCATAAATTAAGATAATTGTAAGGACGGATGTCCACTGACACATTTTCGCGGATTGTTCAAAAAAGAAAAATGAGAGTGAAAATGACTTGAGGAAAGGCACCGTATAAAAGACGGAGAGCGAATGAGTTGTTATCGTAGTAGATCGGCTATTTATGCAACAAACCACAAAAGTCAAAAGTCAGCTGACAGGGAAGATTAAAGAAAGGTCAAGGGAAGACCCCCTCCAGAGATAAGTACTAGGCGGCCGTGAGTGAGGGAAGTCAAGAGTCAGATGCACCTGTAGGTACTCAACTTGCACTTTCATGTCGTCTGTCATCAAATCATTTGATTGACATTGAATGCATCGATGATTGAATTATACGTGGGAGGGATAATGAAGGGCTGACTCGCTAACTATATACTTAACTGCATTATTCCCGACTCCCGACTTTTGACTCTAGGAAATGAAAGTGTTTTCCCAGATCGCGTCGACTGATTGTGCACAGTCCTGATGCATTTGGTGCCTGCTTGGTGAGACTGTAGACTGTACCAACTGACTGATTCTACGGACAGGAACTGTCGACGATTTTGCTAGACACATTCTGGGATTCTCACTTTCTTCTATTCAAATGAACGGCAAGTCAACGGAGTTGTGATTCAACCGCAACGGTACATCAGAGATTAAAGATAACAATTATTTTGTCTGTTCAACAACAAAACCTTTTTAAAAGGAAACCTCAAAGTCTTTTTACACCCCGCCCACTCAAAATAGAGTTACAAAACTCTACGTACATTATGGGTATATGGATACTTAGAATGAAAGTACCGTTAGTTTAGAAATGCTACTAGACTTTTAACTATACTATTGGATTGCCGTTTAATTAAACTATTATATGCATGAAATAAACATAATGCAAATAATGTCAATTTACATTTACCAATGCATACAATAGGATAATATTTACGGAACAGAAGGAGTTTAGGGGAAGGAGAGGACTCAGGAACGAGCTGACAGTAATATTATTTTTATTATAGTTTTCATTTTCAAAATACATTGTACGTCAATTCGAATTATTTCGAATCGATTTGTCAGAAAAATGTTTTTATTCATTATATATATTAGTGCTTCGTTTGTGCTTTATAATCTTAACTGATTTTCAATTTTAGAGAATGAGCCGACTTTTACAAATAAACATTTTTATACGAGTAAATATTAGTAGTATAGTATATAATATTATAAATGGTAAGTATATACATAAATTATGGGTTATGTAATTGTACTATACTTGTGTATACGCATAAATCAATAGTATTTGCTCTAAAGTTTAAAATTTTAAGGACGGGCTGAGGATGGAGAGGGATGAAAATGATAATTACCGTATTATATTGTCATTATCTGAAATGATTCGGATGAAGCTGTCGTTGTGTGGTTCTCTCCTTCCCACAAACCCTCATCAACTAATCCAGTTCACCAACCTACAACTCATCACCAGCCTACCTGTACTTGAGACCAAACCTCACTCAGCAATTCTAACTATTCTAAGTACCTGTAAATAATTTGGGGGTTGGGCTCGTCTCCAAATATCTACCGTTTTGTAGAAGAAAGGATCATGACATGATTATCTATTTAGGGCCTATCTATCTAATGCCTAGGTTTGGATTGAAATAGGTAGATTTATTTAATATATTATGGAATATGGAGCTCTCCAATAAATCAATGCCCTACATATACTTGTTAATTTTTAAGTCTGGCTAATGTAAATAAGGAAAACACAGAAAACTGAAAATTCGCTTTCAAAATTTTATTACAACTTAATTTTCGGTTTAAGGAAGATAAATAAATTCTCATGGGCATTAAACAAGCTTAAAAATGGACCAGCTGCTAGTATGCCCTGTTTGAAAATAATCTTTCTTTGGATTGTTTACATAAATCATTAATAAGAAAGTAGAAAATTGCGGGTGCTGTAATTAAACGAAGAGCTAATTTACAGCACCCGATATTGATGATTGTAGATCAGTATTGACATACAAAACGTTTTGGCCCATAATAGTTTAAAATCCCGAAGAATTAGACAGTTGAAGAGCATCTGCAAAAGACAAAAAGATTGTAAACTGTTAATATTACTTTATAATATGTTAATTATTGTTATACTTACATGCAGCAAGATCCATTTCAGGTAACTTGGCCGTGCCTGATTTTTCGATATCCAAGGTTAGGATGTCATCGGTGGGGCTGGTACAACCGAGCTTAGCAGATCCGATAGGATTGTGAAGAGGACTTAGAAAGGTGACGATTTTGGTTGAATTGTAGCAGGTGGTGTGTCCAGCAAAATCCTTGTCAGCCCAGACTGTCCACGAAGACAGTCCCATCGTGATCAGACTCCGCGGAGGGAAAGGTAGTTCGGGCACCTCCGTCCCCTCCACCACCAATTCACTCCCCAGGAAATCCTCGTCCGAGTAGAATGAGATCGACTCTATTTCTGTGTTACTCGCTCCCAAATAACGAGCCGACCCTGGCTTTTCCCCCAGATCCGAATTTTTACAATCAACTATATTCGGAGTGTACAGGGTCAATACGTCTTCCACGTTGTCATAAGAGAAATTCGGTTTTGGAAATATCCTCCACCTATTTATAAACGCAAAGGATATTTAAAGAATTCATCAAAAACATTTTGGTAATATTTTTATTCTTGCTTACACCGACCAAAATTGAATTTTTATTTTAACGAGCTTCGCTAAGTGCATAAATTACCTAAAGAGCCCTAATAATAATAAAAAACAAATACCATCCTTGTATGCAGACTGATTTGGCATTGTTGACGATAGTGGGTGCTAATTTCTGAAGATTGGCGACTTTGTCCGTCAAAAGAAGTCCGTCCCCTTCTTGCTCTTCTTCCGAATAGATTTCCAGTTGCTGATCAATAGCCAATACAATCCCTCTGACCCATATCGCAAGAAACCCTGCTAACAAAACCAATACTCGGGGATACCAATTAAATACAAACTTTGTTCGACCCATTTATTTTGTAGATTAGACACAATGCCTCCAATCCCAGTAATTATGCTAAATGGCACTTGATTGGGCCTATTGTTATACTTTGGTATAGGAAATGGCTTCAGTAAGGACAATGCAGATTCACTAACACATTGTTAATAGTATATACCTACCTATACCTACTCATTGAAATATGCACAATTGTGTTGTCATTCTATATATGTAAATATTTAATAAACTAACTATAGCTAACTATAACTGAAAGTCATCTTTACACGTTCACAATTTTATTGAAAACTAATAACCTTTCAGATTTTGTAATCTCTTGATTTTAGCCAAACTAAATAATGAAACTAAAGATCTTCCTTAATTAGAGATAGCGAATCCCTTCCATGTTTGACCTTGAAGAAATGATTTTTACCATATGAATGATGAATATGCAATTTAATTATGACCTTCTGAAAAGCTTTTTTATAACATTGGCGGTTTATTTCAGTGTAGTTTTTATTTAGTACTATTAGTATTATTACTTCGATCGGCAAAAGCTTGTTGAATCAATTTCGTGATGGACGACTTGGAATGGTCATTCAGGATGATGGTCTCATCTGTTTCTGTGCCGCAGTTCTGCCGAACTGAGCCGATGGGATTTTCGAGTGAGTTGAGAGCGGTGACTAATTTGGTGGAATTGTAGCAGGTGGAGTGGCCAGTGAAGTCCTTCTCAGCCCAGACTGTCCACGAAGAAAACCCCATCGTGATTAGACTCCGCGGAAGGAAAGGGATCTCGGACATTTCTTCCGCCTCGACGACCACTTCACTCCCCAGCTGTTGCTCCTCCGAGTAGAACGAAATTGATTCAATCTCCGTGTCACTCGATCCCAAATAACGAGCCGAGCCGGTAGCATTCAAATGACCTAGTCCAAAGTTGTGACACTTAAATGTCGGGGTGGAAAACGCCAACAGATCTGCAATATCATCGAAGCAGAAATCCGGTTTCGGGTACATCCTCCAGCTGCTTCCAATATTCAATACTAAATTAGTATCCTTTCAATTAACCGAGTCCTCGAAATATGTTTTCTGTACCGAGAAAAAATAATTCACTCTTCCCGGGAAGCAAGTCTTCCAGGTGGTTTAAAACTCCCTAATTCCTAAAAACATTTTCGGGAAAATTTTCTTTCGGAATAATGAGACAAAGCTTTCTTCCCCAGAAGGCATCCTGGAAATAATTCTAACTTTGGGGTTTAAATCAAATTCCAAAATCGTCAATTAATTTTCTAACTTATTTTTGAGTGCCATTCAACCATTACATTCTGGGACTATTTTTCTATAGTTGGGTGAGTCGAATGCAGGGCCAAAGCGAGGGGGGTTACCGAAATCGAGAAAAATAGAGAAATTTTTATTTAAAAACGCAAAAAACCGCTAAAAGCGCGTTATTTTTTCTCGGTGCCTCTCCGAAATTTTTTTTTGGGTGCGGCCCTGGTCGAATGGACCTTACACCTTAGTCTCAATAGATGATTTCAATCGGTGAATGGTACGATGGGGACTTGCATAATGGTTGCATATCTTATGGTATATAAAATAGGATATTGGATGAACATATACCGGCCTCGGACACAAAATGACTTGATGTTATTTGCAATTTCTGGTGATAATTGACGAAGATTGGGTACTTTACTACGCACAAGAATAGCATCTCCTTTTTGATCAAGCTCCGTGTACAATTCCAGTTCTTGTTTAATTCCCCACACATTCTCCGACACACACAACACAAAATATGAAAATAATATTCCAAACATTATGCTACTTTCAGCTTTACAATGTTCAATCTCAATCATCCGACACTACGCAGTTTTTTGCGACGGGAGGTGATGAGAAGTAGGAACAGGAAGGATTACTCACAGTCACAGTGAAATAGATGAATGGTATAGGATGCAGCGCAATTTTAATTTTAATCAATAGTACTTTTGTTATGATGTGCTTATTTCCAACTGAATTATTTTCCTGAATTATTTTTTTAATATTTTACAATACCTAGTAAAAAAGAGAACTAGGCCACTAACTTCTAATTCTATCTTCTGTAATGAAAAACTTGCGTACTCATTTCGTGGATGTTCTTTAAAACTAATAAATCGCATATTATCATTTTAAACGGGGAATTACCAACCAGGGAATCACACACCACATTGAATCAAATATTTAAACGTAGTCTTTAAAATTAAAACGTCCGTGATTCTACCTAGACTTCAAAAATAATCCTCAATGATGAAACGTAGCTTTAATAATTGCAAATATAGAAATGAGATTAGGTCGGAAAAACACAGAGGGAATAAATATATTACATATTTATTCCCTTCCACAAATGAGTAGACTATTCGCTAACAATATGATAATATGATTTTTGAATTATTGTTCTTTAATATTCAAGTCTTTATTTATTTGGTCGCTGCTGCACGACGTCTATCTATTGCCTGTTGAATTAAGTCTGTGATGGCGGATTTAGCGTCATCCAAGATTACCGTTTCTTGGGCCGCACCGTCACAACCTTCCTTGACAGACCCGATGTTTTGGTTGAGATTGGAGTTCAAGACGGTGACCCTTTTAGTTGAATTGTAGCAGGTGGTGCGTCCTTCGAAGTTTTTTCCTGTCCAGACTGTCCATGAAGATTCTCCCGTAGTGATCAGACTCCGCGGACGGAAAGGCAGTTCGGCCAGTTCCGCCACTTCCACTACTACCTCGCTCCCCAGCTGATTATCGTCAGAGTAAAATGCAATCGACACTCCCTCCGTGTCACTTGATCCCAAATAACGAGCTGAGCCTGTCGTATTTCCAAGTGGCGAATTGTGGCACTTGACACTCTTTGTAGAAAATGCCAAAACATCTGCTAAATCATCAAACGCGAAATCTGGCTTCGGAAATATTCTCCATCTTATACAAACAATAAACAAATAATCATTTTGTAATTAAAATTGTTTTATGGTTAAAATATGGGTTGGTTGGATTGGATGAGATTGACTTCAAGCGATCTAAGCTAGTTAGCTAGAGCATGGGCACACAATGGGCAGTATGAGAATTTCTCTCAAGAAAGATTTTCCTTGAGATCAAGGGAATCGATAACATCTAGATTTAAAATTTAATGGACATACTGACATACCGGCCTTGTATACAGAAAGATTGGACATTATTAATAATATTGGGAGCCAAGGCTTGAAGATTAGTTATTTTATCCCGAATGAGAAGTCCAGTTCCTCCTTGGTCAATCCCAGTGTACATTTCCATTTCTTGTTCAACTGCTAACACGACCATCACTTCCATCACCATAAATCCAAAGACAACTGACACTTGGTAATATCGAGATGATAATGACATTCTATCAACCTTTTTTATCTAAATTCGCATTTTTCCAACAGTTCAAAAATACCAAGGAAAGCCAATTAAATTACAGTGTCAAATTAAATTCAACCTTCAGCAGACCGCTAGCTACTATATGAGTGGGTCGTGGGCAGTGAAAATGATGAGGATTGCCTGGGAATCAAAATCCCACATCCAAATCAAAAAATAATGGGCCAAGGTACACCGAATATTTTCTATTTTCCACCAGTGAACTACATTTCACACGGTTTTACTGGCAAAACTAAAAGGCTGGGGCGCCCCACCCTGAGATGGGGACTTTTAGTCTGGCCGCCTTAGCTCATTTATTAGTGATGTAGTCTTTGGTATCTCAGTAGTGTAGTAGTATGCCGGCCAGACTTAAAGTCCCTACACTTAAATGGGGCTGGCCCCACTCTACAAACCTGACCTAATTTTTTAAACATAATCTTACCAAATCTAAGGATGGGCGAGTGGGGCCCCACCCAAAGTATGTACGATTTAGTCGTGTCCCTTTTATTCTCCCAATTGTTGGGAATACCAATTATCCTACCTACAAACTTGAAGTCAGTAAACTACCTATTTTAAAAATTACTGTGGGCATAGCACAGACAGATCTCTAAACAACCATTGAATTTTACAGTATTGTCAATTAATTTATTCCTTATGACCGTAAAATGTAACAAAGGTATATTTATATCTTTGTATATACAGGAAGTATGTTAATAACAGTCAGAAAATAAATCTAGAATGATTACAATGACAAATTAGCCTAGATTCGCATGATTTCTCTAATGCTCTATATATTGTTTAATTTCTGTGGAAGGGTGAAAATGAACTGATCCATTCCAACATTGATAACAAATGCGACATATATTTTTATTTGGCTGACTTTTTAACTTCCAATTTAGCTTTGAACAAAATCACTTTTAGCTCATAATTTGTAGGAAACATATGATTGCACGAAACGATCTCTTAGCCATTAAAATATGCATAAATTAAATTGGACTATGCAATAGAATAAATATGCATTGGATGAATTAACGGAGTCCCAAAGCAATCGACTCCTGTACAGACAACCAACATTCAGGAAGTAAACTTACACTAAAAAGTTACCAATTCATGGTCGTAAGAAATAAATTGCTTCAAATAGCCCAAATGGAATTTATTAGAAATTACTGTAATGTTACATAAAATCATGAGTCATGCTGAACTCAGAACTAAAATTCAGAAAGCTACCAATCCTAATAAATCTCTCTTTGATTCAGCAAGGGTCATCTGATCTCTTGCTTAAACCTATGAAAATACAACTTGGTTAATAAGTAACTAAAATAGCAGTAAACATGTTAAGTTGCTTGTATAGCGATTTGTACCTGGTTTTTTCTCGGCTTCACATTGAAGAAGACATTCATTGTTGTACGTTTTCCCATCCCTGTGTAATCAAATCAACGTCAATCCGTTAATCTATTTATTGCCTTCCTTGTATTAATATAAAACATATGTATAAGTATAATATTAATTGTTTTAACACACGTTCCGCAGACTTTATCCATAATTCTTGGACAAGCACAGACTTTTACGGTGTTCGCAGAGTCGACACTGAAGAACGTCAAAACGAATGTTAAGACAAAAAGAAATATCCAGAGAGTTCTCAAAGACTTCATTATGAAAGTGGTAGATATTAGCAGACGAAAAGCTGAGTCAGGAATGATCCAATTTTTATTTATATACTTCTCGGTCTCGTCTCCAATTTCCTGGTTTTTATAATGACCTACATTTGTATGACCTTAATAATTAAACAATAGTAGTAATTTGCAATTAGGAAAGGAAAAGGATTTTAAATAAAATGCCTTTTGTAACTAGCTATAGTTGCTTTGATAATTTTCCAAAACATTTAACTCTGTGAGAAATGGCCAAAATGATGAATTACGATACGAAGCTAGTTTACGAATAGTAGACAAGTACGAACATTCGTATTAGCATCATTCTTTTGATTTTGAGAATTACATTGGATCACATTTTTTTGTATAAATTGAACCAAGTTGACATTTGGCTAAGCTACAACACTCGCTTATAGCATGTGTAATTGACGCTATTTTTTATGTGCTACGTTATTTTCAAACACCATTTATAAGTTATCCATTTTATTTCATTGAAAAGGTACATTAATGGTACATAACTATATAAAAGTATACGAACACATAAAAACAAGTAGGTGAATATTGAGGATATATATAATCTCAAAAGAAGCCTGTCATAAGTGATTCGTATTGGAGATCGAATTCCTTCAACGGACACAAAGGGTATTCCATCGTACAGTTTGTCTCTCTGGGTTGTAAAGCATTTTGATAAACATCCCATATTGACCATGAACTGTTCCCCGCTCGTTCTGGCTTCATTCTGAATAAATAAATGTACAAAGATTTTAATATAGCGATAACAGATAGAAACAACAGGTGAAATTGTTGTATATTTAGTTCTAATTCAAGTAATCATTTAGACCTTATTTCATAAGTTAAAAATAGAGATTCAGTGCCAAGTTGAAAACATGACTTAAACGCAAACTAGGAATTTAGAAGGATTGCTGTAGTCTATTTTACCTGAAGACGCGCAGAAATGTCTCATCTTCTTCAGAACCGCTACCCGAGAGTAGGTCTTGGTTCATTTGGCATAAAAAACGAATGAAGCAGTCATTGGCATCAATCCTCCTCAAACCCTTCACAATCATAAAAATAGATTTATTTTAAGTAACCTAGTAAGTAAAAAATACTCCTAACGGGTTGCCTTTCTAAAATAATTTTATAAAGGACATAACATAAGGAGTGATGTGTAATATATTATTATGCTTACCAAAAGAATTCTCTCAATCACTCTAAATTCCTCATTAGTCAGCGAATGTGTCAAAACAGGGATTTCAGTGTGATTGACTTTGCTTTCGTAATAAGTTGAAAATCGTGTAGAATTAAATGCAACACTTCTTTTGTAAATTCTTCGACCGAATAAATCATTTAAGTGGTAGGGAATCGGAATAACTCCAGTCGCCGATCCAAGGCGAAGAGCCAGCACCTACATTAACACCGATTTATTCAAACCATACATTTTTTAATAGAAAGGGTATTTAATTAAATTAAAACATGTTTTCTAAAATTGAGGTTTTTCTCATATTCTGTTCCTTTAAGGAAAAGAGTAATAACTAGAAGGAATTTGGGAAGGGTCTTTTGGATGATGGGATAACAAAAATTATTTCTCAATAATAGAGTTTGGATATGTTAGGAAGAATGTACCTTGACTAGAAGTAGTCCTAGAACAACAGATTCAGCCGGGCCTGGTTTATAGTACCATCCGGTAGTTAGGAATGGGAAGACCAGGGGGAATCCACCCCAAGTGGTTGGCAGATCACACAGCCCGAGTAAATTAATAAAAAGTAGAGTAGGGAGTGCTTTCAAACTTTTCATTGTCCGAATTCAGACAAAAGAATCTTCTAAGAAACTGATTTTTAAAAAACAAAGATTTATTGAATTGTCATTTGGCTCTTGTGTTGTAGATAGCTTTTGACAGGCGACGGCGAATAATAATGGCACTGACTACAACCAAGAACTGCAGATTAGATAAAAGATTTAAACGAGCGGAACTTACTGGGATTAATTTAGTTGAGATATCAATAAAATATGCGACATTTTTCTATTTATATCACATTTACTGAGTTGGCAGAGAGGAGCGAAATATTTTAAAATACATGACTGAATCTATGTACAGAATATGCGACAATAGTGACAAGTCTTGTGTGATGTTAGTAAGAGATTTAAGAGTGCAGAAACAGTTAAAAGACCATATTTGTCTTGACATGTCCCAGTGAAGACTCTTTTACACTTTCACTCGCGTCTTTAATGTTTTACGAATACTGATTAACTTCAGGTGAGATTGGCCCATTTACATCCATAATTAATTGACATCTATGTAGAAAATACCTATAATATGTTACTATACAGCATATATTTATTATTATTTAAGCTTCCTATAAATAGATGCATTGATATAAAAGTACAACACCAAGTATAACAATAAGAGATGCGTGATGTACAATAGGCAAGGAAATAATATATATTTTAACTGTATGTAATTACTAAAATGACATTTTTAAATGTATGAAGAGTTTTCATACCTCTAAAAGTCTGTCTGTATTATAGCTATATAACACTTGCACTTGTTACAGTTTACTTTTTAGTAGAGACTTGAGAGAAGAGTTTTAATAGTAGTTGCCTGCTACGTGTGCAAATGTCAACACTTAAATGTGTACGCAAGTAGAAAGTGAAATTAGAACATTAAATGAGGATCTCTAGCTTAAACATGATTCTCCTAACTCATCTTCAGTATCCAAACAAAACATAAGGAGGTTTTGTCTTGGATCTTGAATGAATCTAATAATGCAGGTAAATCTTTTTAGGAAAATAACATGTGATGCAAAAGTGTATCGATACACGTTGCAAACAAATAGTAAGTGAATGATGCAAAAAATTATTAGTTCAATTATTTGCACTGAATTGATAAACCGAATGTCAAATACTATTCGTCGCATCCATATCCCTAATAGAAAAAGTACTTTTTACATTTTTAATACTATAGATTTTGTTATTGTTCTATTAAGCAGAGAAGCATTTATTTCAACTAAGAGATGCACATGTTATTTAGTCATTTGGATATGCACCAGTTACAAACAACCACAGACAATGAGACATGAGGTCTCCAGTAAGGACGATTCGGAAGTACGTATGTTGGGAAGGATTATTGTAGGGAAGTAGTATTTTTAAATAGAGGAAGACAATAATTGAAGACATGAATAAATGGATGTATGAATGGTTCTGTTGTGTGCTCTATTTCTGGTAAATAGGCGATGCCCATAACATAACAGTATTCAACGATGATGAACAAAGCTTATCTCATTAACTGCATGCGGGAAGCCAGCTGGACAGATAATGATTTCAACCTACCATAGTCACACTTTTGACATACATTAATACAAATACTAATTTTAGAAACAACAATTTACCGTTGAAGAAGCAGTAGCAACGGATACTTATTTATAATTTACCAGGGAATTGCTTTTCCGACAATTCTGGAGAATCCATATAAAAGGATTTCTCTCGTCGAATTGAATTTAGTTTGGCTGGACCACTGGACTATCTCCTTATTCATTCTCTGTTAAAGACTGATTCAGCATGGCAGTTCACAAAAGACCCTTCGCATCTTCCTTTATTCTCAGTGTTCTCATTCTCCAACTTTGGCTGGCATCAATTCCTCAATATGAAGGTAATTTTTATAATTCTTCTTACCCTTTCTTGCGTTCACACGAACATCCTCAACTCAAGCCACGGTTCTCTCAAACAATCCATAATTTCTTCAAATTATGACAATTATCTCTCAAAAATCGTATTTCTAAGAAAAGAAGGAGTAAACAATATGAACTGCAGTAGAGAAGGAGGCGAACATGTTTCACAGGGCAAGATGAGAAATAAAGGTCAATAGAATGTAGCTATCATTTCGAATTTTACATTCCCGATGGAACATAAAGTCCCAGTAAGCAATTTTGTCCTGAGTATGAAGGCATTTTCAACCATTATGGTATTGTTTCCATCGGGAATATTAAATTTGATTTTTGAGGAAGTTTGTTGGGGTTCGGTGGGAATTTATTGTGTAGGAGGATTCAGATTTATGGATTGGTTTAAGTATTCTGATGATCTGAACGATGGTAATAAAATCTTGAGTTGATGTTGATATTATTTGAATTGAGCAGTTGAGGGAGCAGAAGAAGGGAGGAAGCGATTGATGAACCCTAAGAAGAGTGCCAAGATGAATCCGGAGAAGATTAAAGCTGTGACGAATGGGGTGAAGACGTACCTTGGACAGAACACTCAAGTTCCGTCTATGGTGATGCTCATGGAGAGTACTCCTTACTACTTGTGGGAATATTATTCTGTCGGACTCATCATGAGTGACACCTGCGTCTTGATTCGGGCCTATGATATTGCAGAGTAAGTCCCCCTCTTAGATAAACTATTGTTTTCTATGTAATGTCATATATTTATTTTATAGTATGCTTTTTTGTGTCCTAAAACAAAATTGATTAATTAGAAATTAATTGTTGCAGCACTTACAATGATCCTCCTACTTTGTACACCGACTATTATCACACAATTTTCATTCCTCGTTATGGTTGTGATGTTCAGCACCACGTCCGGGAATTCGTCTTCAACGATCCACCTTATAACTACTTAACTGAAGCCAATGACATCGCCATTGCAAAGGTTTAAATCATTTTCCCTCACAGTAGATCAAAAGTCTAAACTTGTCAATTTACTCCTTGTTTTATTTAATCATAATTTTTATCTAGACGAAACGGAAGATTCAATTTGGAAATGCCGCGTGTGGTGGTCAGCCTGTAGCTCCGACATGGGTATCTTGCGATAAAAATGGTCCCCCTTCAAATTACACGGAGTGTGTGTGGGCGTCCTATGGACTGAAAACCGGAGAAGAACCTTATTGGGTCTCTGCACCAGAAGAAATTACTCCAAATGCCAATAAGATTGTCACCCTCAACTACAAAGACTGTGACGCATCGCGGGTGGAAACTGGAGAAACAATTCCATTCAACCCAGATGATGAGATTTGCGTGACAACCCTCGATGGACACAATCCTTATTGCCCCGTTAGTTAAATTGCTCTTTAATTTATTAATCCAAATTATTGTATCGTCAAATATAAAAGTGAGTTGCATTAGTGTAAAATGAAAATAACTTTTGTTATTCCCGCTCGTGGCTACTGTTTTCAGTATGCTCTTCATAGCATTAAAATAGTAACATTTTTTGATTGTTTAGTATGATCGGAATGGAGCATTATTCTGCAAGTATTGGAACTCACCATCAACAGGCCAGAATTCGGGAGGATGGACTCGGGCAGAAGATAATAAGGTGCTACCAAACCAGAACTCTGGGGGATGGAATAGTCCAGGATCTGATTACGTGGCTGTCGGTCATCTGACTTATTATTATGGTAATCGTTGTCCAGAAAGAGCTGCAGCTCTTTTCGTCAAATACGGATCCACGACTTACAGAGATTTGTTCAATACCGATGGCTGTGGATTTAAGTGCAGTTCGGATTTAAAACCGGGTGAAAAGTGCAAAGGCAATCCAAGTCCTTCTTTAGGTCCTGTTTATTGCATTCCCGAATCCTCTGGTGGATGGGGAGAGCAACCAGCAACCAATACTGGATGGAGCCAACCACCCAATAGCATTCCCAATGGTTGGGAGGAAACGACTCATCAGTCTGGCTGGGGAGCTCCGTCTAACCGACCCCCATCCACTGGCTGGACATCCTAAATATTTCAGTAGACTATCATTTTATAGCGATATTGTGCTACATCATTTTATAATAATTCTTATTTATTTATTTATATATATTTAATGTTTATGGTCACAAACACAAATAAAATTATTTCTATTCGGAAAGGATGTAAAAAAATTTTGATAAGAATTAAATGACAAAATCTTAAGGGCCCGGTTCCTCTGACAATCATGAAAAATGTTTCGAATTTCGAAAAACAAAGTAGGTCCCTAATGTTAGCCGAAACCCACATCTTTAAACTAACGACACATTGAAGATTGAAGATGTACAGTTCAAACTGGTTCAAACTACCCCTGGTTTATGAAAATCATTGGGCATTTTACACGACAATCGATACTCGATGATTTTCAAAAACCAAATGAAATGAGGGGAGATAATCTTTATATTTGCAGTTGAAAATGCAAATCTAATGAAATGGCATTACAGTTCTTTTTTATTGAGAAATTTTTTTAGGCTCTATTCATGTTAAGATTTCTGACAGGTTTCAAAATTTGTATTTTGATTTCCATGGATACCCAGACTAGTTGCAACATGAGTGCCCTTTGACCTCCCATGGTCAACTCTTTCAGATAACCTTTTAAGGTTTTACTTCATACCTGCATAGCAACCACAAGGGACTATCAAAACGCATGTTAAAAAATGTTTTACATCGGCTTCTATTTCTCCCGGAGGATCAGTCCGATTTTTATGGGACCTACATTTTTGGAACCTTGAACTATCCAGGAGCAAAAGTTGCCATTCGGAATTTTGATATAGTTGCTTTGAATCGACCAAAAACTTCAACGTTTTATAAAAAACTAAAAATGACTAAATTTTTTGAGAATTTGATTTTTTTAAATGCATTTAAAACAACTATATCAAAATTCCGGATGGCAACTTTTGTTCCTGGATAGTTCACGGTTCCAAAAATGTAGGTCCCATAAAAATCGGACTCATCCTCCGGGAGAAATAAAAGCCGATATGAAGATGCTATGATGGATTTTAAATGCAACAGAGGTTGACCCGAATTGCTGTTGATGGAATATCCGAGGGCATAAGTCAACGCAATTCCAAAAAATTAGTTTCTAGGAAATGGGGAAGTGTATTATGTTATAAATATTTCTATACTATGACTTGTAATAGCATTTCCACCTGTCGTCATTGGCGTCAAATTTTGGAAATCATATTTATTTCGTTAGTAACCAGCGGCAAACTGCGTCCTTAAAAAATAATTTCATTCATAAAAAAATAAGTACAATAAGTTCACAGTCGTAAGAAAAATAAATGAATGATATTTTGTCATTCTAATCAAGGAATCAAGGTTTCTACAGAAACTGTACCTCTGTGGTAGGAGGTAAGTCAGTGTGGGAGTTTGCAATTTACAAATTCACTTTTTCCCCTCTGGAGGACAAATCCTATAATTTGTCCTCCACTGCTTGGACAGGATAAAGGACTGGCCACGGTACGTAAAATTTTAGATTGTCAAGGTGATATGGCATAAGAAACTCCCGCACTGACTAACCTCCTACCATATAGAGGAATCTTGTCAAGAAATGTCAACAGCTTTATCAGAAGGGTTCAACTAGGCTCTTTGCGCGAATACCTATAAGGGACAAATCGTACCAGTTGTCATTGCCAACAATCGGTTAATGGGCAAAAAACGTCCCCTATAGATATTCACTCTGGTGTCTAGCTCAACCCTCCTGATAAAGCAGAAAAGAAGCCAAGGGATACCACGCCCAACAAAGATTCTTGATTCTATTGATCTTATCTTATCACTTCAATCTGTCGGGTGTTCTATGACCTATGCATCCGGTCAGTTATGTGTCATTTCCAACTTTCCATTTTTGCGTAAACTTGCTTTGCATTTCGATCAATATCTACCAAAGTTCTACTCCGATTTTATAATGCAGTACACGGTTGAAATTAGAAACGTATTCCCTTCAAGTTATATAAATAAAATTAGCATTATACGAGCTAATTATGTATTTTGTTAATATTAAGTTGTGAAATCATGGCAAAATTCGACAAAAAAGTTTAACCATTTTTAACGGATAGTAAGCTAAGAATATTTGACGTTGCCAGAAAAAGAAGTAACAGTTTCAAAACCGACAAAATTGGCCGTTATTATTTTTGCAAAATTGTCAAGTCTAACTGACCCGACCAACTTAGTGAGTAGGGTCCCGCCCTACCCATCTCCATATTATTGCATGTTAAGGTTCAGGAGTGGTTCAAAATACGGGAAAATTAAATGAGGGCAGGTAATGGGGAAGTATCTATGGGTACGATTTAAAATACACAGAGCCATAGAAATTTACAATGCAGCAAAATGAATAGGGCATAAAAGTGACGATTTGTTTTGGGAAACTTGGATCTAGTCCCAGAATATTGGTCGTAGAAAGACGAGAAGTTTGTCTCAAAAAACGCAGAAAATGTCAATTTATAGCAGATTGCACTTAGATTCCTAACTTTTACATCTGGTTACGAGATATTAATTGATTTCATAGGAAAATTGCAATAACTCGCAAACGAAGGTAAAAATTGGAAATCTAAGTGCAATTTGCTATAAACTGACATTTTCTTCGTTTTTAGAGATCAACTTTGTCTTTCTATCCCCAATATTCTCGGACTAGATCCAATTTTCCCAAAAAAAGTTAAAGGCGAATATGATAGTCGAGCCCAATCGCCATTAGAAACTATACCTAGCTCTTAAGAAAAACTAGATACAATAAACTTTCTTCCATAAATGCCAAATTGTCAAGGTACATTAAATACCATAGTTACCTAACAAGTTCTTTTCCGATATTTTACATTCGTCTTTCGGCTATACGATGTAAAATATTTACTTACAAATGGTCGTGCAGTGTTAAAAAATACCATTTCAAATGTCAAATTACGTCGGAAAATTTAAAAAGTTAATTATGGTATGAAAATTGATTTCCTTGCTGTTAATAACTTAAAAGACAAAATTTTGACTATTTAACCTTTTAATATCCCGAAAAGTAGATTTTTTAATCATGATTGACCAAAACCAAATTGCTTGGTCTTTATTAGCTGATATTAGGTAAATTCCTGGTATAACGCCGTTCATAGGATAAGTCATTCTAAAGATATCATTCAATATATCACGAATATGAAATTTATTTTGGAGACATCCAACCCAAATAAAAAAGTCATAGTCCGTCAAAGCTCAAAATGCGATTATTATGTGCTCAGGCCACAACGGTTATTGTTACCAATATGTAACCTATTGGTAAGAGTAACTGATGTGACTTGGTTTCATTTTCTATTATCAATATCTCGAGTTTTGCTAGGTCTAATTTTGTAAATAATTTTCCGTTATTACCAGCAAGGAAAGACAAAATTTTCTTTTTGGAGCTATTTACAGCTTTGCTTGGACTATTGGCAGAAAATTATCAAAATTTTATTTTTATAGCTGCTGGGAGCAAAAGAAAAATAACTATTTTAATTCGTACCAAAAACGCTGATATTCGTTAAGCTGCTTTTTAAGAATCAACGTAGACTAACACAAATTTTTGGTGTCGAATATCGGTTAAAACGGAGGGAGCGTCGAGTAAAGTAACAAGTAAAGAGTATTTATCTTAAAGCAAAACATGTCTTCCTACAAACTTATATTACAGTTTCAATAGTGCAATATAAGCAAAATTTTAAATTGAGGGCGAAAAGGTCCTCAAATCCTGGGGTAATTCCACATTCTCCGCTCGGAAAATTTAAATACTGATTATGAATTTGCGCAATTTTTTGAGGCTCTACTAGAAATCATATAGAATTTGATTATGGAAATCTGCAATTTCATTGGCTAATCGAAAAAAATTTCCAGCAATCAATCGTTTTTGAATGTGGTCTAAATTTGAAAATCCCCGTGGATTTGATCTTTAAACATTACATTCGCGCATGCGCATTTCAATCATAAGCCACACGCCACCGCAAAAAACATAGTTACATGTATTCATGCGACATACATACAATCAGCTTTATTTATTGTGATGTGTGTGGAAATCCCTTGACGACTGACACCTCCACCAAATGTCGGTCGGCTCCAATGGAGTCGATTTTTGTTTAATGGGGAATACAATCTTATAAAATTTCCCATGACAATAACAGCAATCTGCGAAACTGTTACTTCTTTTTCTAACATCGTCATTTGTTTCTTTTTTTTTTATATAACTTGAAGGGAATACGTTTCTGATTTTAACCATGTACTGTATTATAAAATCGGAGTAGAACTTTGGTAGATATTGATCGAAATGTAAAAAATGATTTACATGTATTTTGATAGTCTTTTGAATTTTTCAAATCGTATATACCGGACGCTTAATCGAAGGAAAGGGCACTGAGAAATTAATTCATATACCTTTATGAATTTTACTATCAAAATCACTTGCCCTAGACTACATCAGGATATTCTTATTCAAACTACTCACACCAATCACACACCATGCAGAAGGGACACATGTAATGATGATTTTTTTGAGAATGAGAATGATTCCGTTCTTGTACCTTGCAAAGTTATAATCTTTGTGTGCATCCTCCTGTGTATAATATTCATGTAGTGCATTGTAATTTGTAGTAAATTGTAAAGTGTTGCTAAAATTCCCCCATCTGGGGAATCTATAAAATATTCGTTATAGCAATAGCCAATCAGGGACGATATTCTGAACCCCTTAGCAATGGGAAATCGCAAGCAAATATTGAGTTACCACAGGAGTTACTATTGTCCATATTCTCATCATTGTCGTAGATTTAACTTTGCTATCGTTGTCGTAGGAATAGGGAAATTCCATAGCGCTGCTACAAAACACGATTCTCATCCCATAATTTTGCCACAGCATAGCAAACATCTGTCGCAAAGTTAGCGCAAACTGAGAGCTACCGCAACTTTGCGATCACATTGTTGAAGGCACTTGGAGAATGGAGACACTTGTGATCCCTATGGTTACTTTGACAATATCAATTGCAATTTGATAATCTCCGGTCTCGGACTTCGTAATACGACTGTCAAGTGCCATGCATATTGAAGTGCAAGACATTAGGCAACTGTAATTCCCATAACTACAGTCATTCGTAAAGTAGTACCTCAATCAATGCCTAACACCCTTCCCACACTACTCCATACCTTGGAGTTGGAACATCCATGCTGGGACGGTATTCTGAACTTTTGTGGTAAATTTGCGATATCGCAAGAGTTGCTATGTCTACTTGCGATGTCAAAATAAATCCATATTCTCATGTCAGTTAGCAGCGTCCTAGCAAGTTTGCGACGTTGTAGCAGTTTTTGATAAGTTGTCCTAGGTAACGGTACTTATCGGCATGGATGTTCCAACTCCAAGGTATGGAGCAAGGAATATGTATGGAGTAGTGTGGGAAGGGTGTTAGGCATTGATTGAGGTACTACTTTACGAGTGACTGTAGTCATGGAAATTACAGTTGCCTAATGTCTTGCACTTCAATATGCATGGCACTTGACAGTCGTACTACGGAGTCCGAGACCGGAGATTATCAAATTGCAATTGATATTGTCAAAGTAACCATAGGGATCACAAGTGTCTCCAATCTCCAAGTGCCTTCAACAATGTGATCGCAAAGTTGCGGTAGCTCTCAGTTTGCGCTAACTTTGCGACAGATATTTGCTATGCTGTGGCAAAATTATGGGATGAGAATCGTGTTTTGTAGCAGCGCTATGGAATTTCCCTATTCCTACGACAACGATAGCAAAGTTAAATCTACGACAATGATGAGAATATGGACAATAGCAACTCCTGTGGTAACTCAATATTTGCTTGCGATTTCCCCTTGCTAAGGGGTTCAGAATGTCGTCCCTGATAAGTACCGTTACCTAGGACAACTTATCAAAAACTGCTACAACGTCGCAAACTTGCTAGGACGCTGCTAACTGACATGAGAATATGGATTTATTTTGAAATCGCAAGTAGACATAGTAACTCTTGCGATATCGCAACTTTACCACAAAAGTTCAGAATACCGTCCCAGAAGGCTGGATTTCAAAAAATTTCAGCCAATCAGAATGCGTATCCAAGTGCCACTCCGCAATGGGTAATACCAAACTAACATGGAACAATTTGGAATTTGATTTTATTCTAATAAAATATTGCTTAGTAATGGTACCGTTCATATCGTCTATCTATGGACTATGATGTGTGGCCTTGTACAAAAATCCGTAATGTGGTCCCAGAGGACTCATGCATGTATCACAATGTCACTTGTTCAAAATGAGGGAGAAGAATTTTATGGATTTGTCGTTTGATTTGATGTATCGTTCATTCATCATGGATATATATTAGTAATGTAAGCTCCATAGCAATATCCCTCCATCGTCAAGGGCATGTGGGAAGAGGTTTTACAGAGCACATTGCTGAATAGAAATTAACTTGTGGTCATTGAGGAAGTACGATTTTAAAAAAAAGAAATAATACTTTGCTGGATGTTCTTTATGTTATACAGAATTGCCTAACAATGAGTAGTCGTATCAGTAAGAAGGCGAAATCTCAGAGATCTGAAAAGGTAGCAACACTAGCAACTGAAAATGTGGGCGGAACAAGGAAAGGCACAAACCCAACAAACATTGATGAGTCAGAGAAATCAAAGGCCAAGTTAAAGGAGAGGAGGAAAAGTAAAAAAGTGTCTATTAAATTCAGTGAAGATAACTTGGTGGATGATCCTGTTAATAATGACGATAAGAGATGGAAGAGAAAGGAGTCGAAGAAATCGAAGAAAAAAGGACGACGTCGGACGAAATCAGTGTCGAGTAGTGGAAGGACAGACAGTGACAACAGTAATGAGGATGAAGAAGCGATGAAGCTGAGTAAAGCGAAAATGAAGAGAAGGAATACGAAAAGTCTGAATTTGAACATGCTGCGGAAAAGTAGGAGCTCTCAAAGAAGAGGAACTGAAGCTGAACGAGAGTATCAGAAGATGATAATGGAAAAGGAGAGACGGATGAAAATCAAACAGATTTGTGAAGCAGTGGGAGAAGAATGGATAAGTTTTGCGTTGTCCCTGTGCATTGAGAGGTTTTACAATACGATGGGATCGAAAATAATTTGCTTTGAGTTGCGGGACACTTGGCACCGGGTTGTAGAATGTCAGTGGATGGACACGTGGATGAGGTCGGCTTCGGATCTGGATGCTGCGATGAAGAAAATCGAGCTGGATAACGCGGACACTTGTCTCCCACTCAACTATGATACTTGGTCCAGAGGAGTTCTTGAGACACTTCCGAACAGCAGGAGACAATCGGTGATCGACCCATTCCTACGAAATGACCAAATCTTTACATTCGATGAGGAGAAATCTACTCTTAAGTTTACTCAGTTCGTGGTGGAGGAGTCGCAGTCATATGTCTCCTCCGAGCTGACAAAATCCAGTAGTAACGAATCTCTAAGTATGACTGACACTGACGATGAGCGTTTGACGAGCGAACGTGGCTTCACTTCTGATGAAAATGGAAGCAAACTTATTTTCGGACCGGTAAAGGAAAGTCTTATGAGTTTATCCCCTTCGACAATTAATATCCCGGATGTGACAACTCTCATGGAACGGAATCCGAGCTACGAGTCTCTCAGTTCTTCTTACAGTGAGGGATCCGTTGTAAACTTTGACTTTTCAAAATGGACAAAATCTCAATGTGACTATTTCAAAGGCTCTGGAATATTCCGTTATCATAATGAAAACTCTGAAGAGGCCTTGGCAAGATTGAAACGAGATTTTTGTAGAGCAGGTAAAATTCTAAACAATTTTTTTTCAATGTGAAAGGTGACTAAATACTTAATCTTTTAGATAGCAGCACAGCTGAGCATCAGATGTTGTCTAATGAGGATAACATAGATGGCTTACTAAAAGAACTGGCAATGGACAAAGAGATGCACGAATTTCTCAAGGACTACTACGATATTCAGAAAACACATGACAGTCTTAAGAATAATAATAGTGATATGAATGTGATCATTCACGAACTTCTAAACGCCAAGACTAGCATCCAACATGAAGGAAGGATCCTTTTAGATGAAAATAAAGATTCCCTAGACCCTCACATTTTACCCTCCATGCAAAATCTTCCCACTGAGATCTCCTTTGTTCCCAATAAAAAGGCCGTTCGGTTCAACGAGTCAATCCAGTTGGAAGTCATTAAACCTCCGAAGGACGTCCACTCAAAAACCCAAATGAAAAAACTCTGGGCTTTGACTTCTGATAATATGAGGAAAGTGTTTGCAGATCAGTCGGATGTCAACATTGAGATTTTCGAAATCGGAGGAGAATCCCTCGAAGACAAGTCCGAAAACGAATCCTTCACTGCTGTTGATGCAAAAGGCGAAAATACTCTATCTCCATTGATATAAATACTATTGTTCAGTATTCTTATAGTTTAAGATTTGTTTTCTATGCAAATAAAATACTTAAATCTCAATTTCTCCAGCACCGTAAGTTTACTCATTTCCGTAAGTAAATAACAATACATTTATAATTGTAAATAACTTCATTTCTCTCATTATTACGCACTCTGAAGATAATATTTTTAACTAACGCAATCCTAAAGCTCACCATTAGAATTACTATATTAAATAGTTATAATTATTTGACCACATTAACTACCATTTGTATTTCAACTCGCACCGTATTAACACCCAATATATTGTTAATGCACACCCAGCTGACTTTCTAAAGGTCAATGAAACCGATTTTCGATGGAATGCATACACTGAATGTTATAAAAGTCTAATAAATCCCTTGGGATACATCCGGCTTGGCATTTGTCAAGAGTTTTAATATCCAGCGACGGGTTTTCATACAAATGGTAAAATATAATATTACAACTCTCGTTCTGTAGTACATATAAAATTTCTGTTTCGATTGATACATTAGGTCAAAGTGCATATACTAAAGCATTTCTAGTATATTCAAGGTTTCACTTTAAGCCCTTCCGATTCTACAATGTGCAACGCTGCACAGCTCAAAGTATAACATTATTGCTAATTGAAATACAATATGATCCTTGTTGTGCATCTAATACATACACACTGCCAAAGACGTCCTTACTTACGGATGTGTAAGTACTATACAAAAAAGTAAAAACAAACTGCCCAACATAAATATTTTATAGCATAAATTATATAATAATGTTAAATTGTACGTGTACTACTAATGGCTACTGATTTAATAACGGCTATCTATATATTATTACATCGCGTCTATATTATGTAATGCAACCAATTGCAAATATTCCATCATAAAATTAATAAATAAAGATAGAGAAATAAATAATTCTTTAAGCAGTCTCATGTCCATAGCTATTTCCATGACCATTGACGAGAGCATTGCCATTTGATGACGCTGACATCAGTCTACCTGTCAAAAGTCTCGACGAATCCGGAATAAATCTTTGCAGAACAGTCGATAATGCATATAGTGATGTTTCCAGACCTTGTGGAAAGTTTTGCAACATCCAAACACGTCGGTATTCTTCAATTAAAATTAGCATCCTAAACAAAAAACAAACAAATGTTAAATTCCTCCAATCCTCCACGTCAAAAAATCATCCGTTCCACAAAAGTAGAATTAGTGCATCAAAAATTCCAAATATTTTCAACTTTCGTTTACTAAAGCGTTCTTTAACTTCAAACACATCTTTAGTACCAAGCAAAAATTGAATAGTGTATGGATAATGTGGAATGAAATAAAATAAGAATTGGGTAAGAAATGTGTGCCACGAAGTTCTTTTTTAAAGCATTCTAAAGATTTGTTTAAAGTTAAAATTGGACGCCAGACGACTTGGTAAACGAAAGTTACAATAATACATGCAATTTCCGTCAATTGCATGAAACGGAAATGTGTTAATTTTTTTGTTCATGTAACGAGCTGTTTATTTACTTATTGGCAATGTCTGTTCTGACAGTTGGTGGTAAATTTGCAATCCCAAGATTGACAACAGTTAGTCCCATATTACTCCGAGGATTCAAACCTGCTGTGAGCAAACTGCGGCCAATCCTAAAATAGACAAAAAGGTTCCATTTAAATCAAACCGATACAGAATGCAATGTTATTTAAAAATAAATATATCTTAAGTTATTTTATTTTGATTACACACCGGCAAGCAAGTAGCATGAGTTCGATAGTTAAACACAACTCATCAAATACTGGATTGTCTTCTCTTGGGATTTTAGCGTCAACTAAAAGAGTTGCTTGGCACTTTTTGATTGAACGGATACATTTCTACAATACACACATATTTGAGTATTTGGATATTTTTCCAAAAGATTAATATTATTTTATAGATCGACTTACAATGAAGGACTCCAGAGTCAAATTAGTCAAATCGACATTGTCTGGTTGAGTCAAGAGTCTGTACAAAGTTGAACCTTCTGGAGGCGGTAAATTACTCATGTCATTCGGCAGTTGGTTAGATGCTGCTCTAAGTAAATTAGACTCTGTACATCCTAACTGTAAAATAACTTGTCCAGACACGCAAGATCCATCTTTCATGACATAGGCACTTATTAAATTGGCTAAAGATCCTTGCAGATATTCCTACAAATTTAAACGTTATCATTGCATAAATATTTACAACGCCCCAAAACACATCCTTAGTTAGTAGACTATGATAATCATAATGATCAATTATTCGTAAAAGGAGATAGATCTAGCTCTTACCCAATGAGTCTGATGGTTCCATGCCAGTCCAGATGCAAGTAAAAATCCAGGCCATGCAAACGGCTTCGGAGTGAAATTGCATCCGCCAGACCAGTTGGCAACAATAAGACCCAGGCTACAACTGTTCACTGCATTTAATGTTCCATGGAATATGTTACACAATGACGCTTCAGGACATCCCGACAAACTATAAAAAAGGAAAAAAAATTTTAATTGCAAGCCAACAATTCAAGAACCACATTAATTTCTTCTACACTACTTTAAGTAATTATGTAGACACCGTTTTTACGAATAACTGTCAATTTTAAGACATAGCCATTCAATAAAGCTGGTTTAGAGTTTGAAAAGGTCTTTTAAGTTGAAAATTGGTTCAGAAATTCCTAAATGCGCTGTATTAAAGTAGGTATTTCCACTATTTGGGGTTCCAAGTCTGGTTTTTTCTGCTATGAATACTTAGTCTATTTTGAAAATGCAGGTACCTGCTCCAAGCTGACGTTCCTGCACAGACGGACGTCGCAGCTCCGCTCTGAGCTAACTCTTGGATAGAAGTTCCAAAATTATAGTCGGCCTAATTAAAGCAAAAATGTATTCATAACATATTTTTTTAATTGGGCGAGTTAATTAAGAACATTTTCTTACCTGAAATCCATATTCCACCAAAACTACATTTGAAGGCACATTCATTAAACTCGAAGGATTGACGACGTGGGTTTTCAATGCGTTGTAGCACAACATGACTACACTGTCTGTTGAAGATATAGGAATATATTCCCAAATGACACCAAAATCCACACCTCTCCCAACACAAACGTCATCTTGCATGAACATCAAGCTGGTCAACTGAGGCCCAATATGAAAGTAACTATAGAATAGGGGCACAATGTTAATGCGTGTATTTAATATTTAGATCAAATAATAATATTTAATTTACTTTGAAGTTGCAAAACACGGCAAGATATCCTGAAGGGTGGGTTTAACGAATTTAAAGTAATCCGCTACAGAAACTTCACATAAAATCTCAACAGCAGGTACCAGAGTAATGCAGGCATCCATACATTGCCTATCTATCGCTACTATTTCTCTGTAAGACAAAATAAATACAAAAAACATAAAATTTCAACTTAACGAATTTATGAAATACTAGAATAAAAACGAATTCTTACCCTTTTGTATAGGAGAGAAGGGCACCGGTTTTATCAAAGCGTATATGTAGATGGAGATAATTTATTTTTAACATGGACAACAGTTTTATAAGCTCAAATAAGCTTTCCTGGAACAAAAAGTAGTCTAATGCATTGAAATTGTAACAATCTCTAAAAGAAGTCTAACACTCTGTCGCATTTATAGTGTTAACTAAAGATAGTATTTAAATAAATAATTATTTGAATTTGAATTACTATTAAATGTTAAAAATTAGTTTACGATTGTAGGAATGCGCTCCTGGGATACGTCAATGAAAACAGCACGGTGTTTAAGGCTCGGGTAATCATTTACGATCAAAGGAGGGATGCCGGTGGGTTCGTTCCTTGTGGAGTACAAGGTGAGCAGCTGAAGGAATGTGCATATAGCATAGTTAAGTCCATTCAGATCCGAAGCAGTCATCCTCACCTACAACGTCATAATATATTATACTTAGGATATTTGAACAGCATACATGCGAAAATTGAAGTGGACTAAATACATAGTCACATTATACATTATTCTATAGCTAAATATGAATCTTGTCTTTTGGAATTGGTCATTAGTCATTAAACTCATCCTCAAAATAAAGGGATGTGTTTACTTTGTATTTTATATTTTCATGCTTTGTGCTCAAACAAGATAATAATTATTATCTACGGACTAAAAAATAATGAACATTTCTTTTGGAATTAAAATAACTTACTTTCTGACTTGAAATGTGAAGACGGTAGGCACTGGGTCTGTCCAAAACGTCTGGATTGATGCAGCACTGAATGTGACTAGAATGATTACATGAAGAATTTGAATTGTAGCCGTAATTGCTCTCGACTTGTTGAGCGGTGACGTCAAATCCTAAACTGCCAAATGCATCTTTATGTGTACTAAAAACATCCAATATTTTATGGACAGAGACACTAGTCTTGACGACGGAGATGTGCAAAGTCTTCTCTGGTCGAAAATGCAACCCTTCTAATTGATTTAAATTTTTTGGCTGAGGCCACAGCATGCTCAAAGTTGTATCAGTGACTATCGGCTGGATTGGCGCTTTGAGTTCTAGACCCCTTATCACTCCTTCTAATGCCTGGAAACAAAATACAGAATTGGTCAAATTATATTGGTGAATTATGTACGGCTCTATCTGGTTTCGGTAGGGCATTTATAGACTACCCTCCTACTGCAATTCATTGTATTGAAACAGCTGTACTAAACACACCGGATTTAACTGTTTTAATACTCGAATAGTCGGTGCGTGATAATATAAGCCATAAATCATTACAAGCGTCATTAATGTTGTGTAATCTTACCATGTTAAATCCATTGTGGACGGGAATGTAGTCTCCACACACAGACTGACTTCGGATTCTATCTGAATTCGGACTGGAGAAGGCATCTTTAGGATAGATTGGACTTTCTGGTCCAATGCTAATTGATTCCATTGAAGAACTTCTCTTAGTTTTACTTTTGAATTGAGCAGCGAGGAAATGACTCATCAATGAAAATATTTCAGGCTTCTGCGATGCTAAGTCCAATGGCGATTGCTCCGCAAACTTCCTAAAAAACCAACATTACAAAGGTCAAAAGTGATATTCTAAAGCTAGGCCAACAACAATTCCGAAATAATCTAGAATACCCTTTTTCAGCTTTGATTAGGGGTGATGCGTTGTATTTTAGTAAAATTTCAACTATTGGCGGATCTGCACGGTCAACCTAGACAAACATAACTATTAATACAATCTGTATGTCATGTAATATGTATTGTATCTTTTATGATGTTTATTATTACAGCATCATGCAATGGTGTTACGCCTTCGTTTGTCTCTGTATTTACTTCAGCTCCTTTCTCTATTAACCATTATAAAAATTATAAAGTGACTTAACAAACCTGAAAAGAATTATAGTAATCATTCATTTGAATATTTTTACCAATTAGATAGGCGACAGTTTGGGCATTTCCAAAAGATACCGCCCAGTGTAGTACAGAATTTCGTTTTTCATCACAATCCCAAGAATTTGGATCCAGACCAGCCTTTATCATTTGATCCATTCTACCCAAGCTAAGAGAAAGTAAATAACGTAAAGAATCAAACAATTGTGTTTCTTATTTACTATAATAGAATCTCTTCTCCAGACATGGGAAATAGTAAAACTGTAATCGATCAATTTGGAAGCGATTTGCTTTATCTTAAATTTTTGTTCGTTATTTCCATGTCTGAGAATGGTTAAGAGTTAAGATGAGCGTAGCGTACTCAGAACTAGCAGTTGCTCGTAGAAGTTCTTCAACGTAGACTTGTTGAATTGTATCTGACGCTGCAAGTTCAAAGGAATTCTCTCCGTTTTTATTTTCAATAGTAGGATCTGCTCCAGACATCAACAAGGCTCTAACTACATCTTGCAACCCAAGTTTAGTAGCTAGGTGCAAAAATGTGCCTTCAACCACTACATTTTCTCTTAAGATCTTGTCTTTTAACGAGGTCCCTCCTTGCCCATCTAGAAAACCATTGGATAATATTTTCCTTAGCCCTTGAGTCCACATTCCACAATCTTACATGGTTAATAATATTCATTAACACTTACATTTATTACAATTCTCCAGAACTGTGTTGAGGATATCTGTCCTACCACTTGTTACTGCATTTTTTATTTGAGAAATTGCTTCTTCCATGATGACTGAAAAAATAATAATTTAGTTAATAGATTAAGTCATAATATATAGGATAAATAATAATGTCTAAATCTAGATAGAGCAAAACACGTCAAATTCAATATGACTTACCCCTTTGGCAAAAATGCGGAATAAGGTTATGGACAATCAACAATGGATGAGTGCAAGGTGAAGGAGTCTATTTAACATATATAAGTAGTCACGTCACGACGACTCACGATAAGCCAGACTGATGGACATCCAAAATTGAGAATGAGCCCATACGGCTAACGGCCGACTTTTAATCGATTGATTGGTGAACAGAAACAGATGAGTTGGATTAATGACACGTCGTCGTATTGTCGTATAATCACTTCTACTCTACCGTCTTTTATTCCAGTCTGCTTCTATATATCTAATTCTAACTAACTTCTCTATCTAACTCTTGCTCGCTGCGAACATAACTTAAAAGTCTCACACTCACAGAACCGAAATGTTCAATTCCAATCTGGCTGTTCACTACTTCACATTTCACATCACAAATCTAGTCTTCTAAACCTTATTAGGAATTTTTTTTCAGCCAGTCCCTGCAATATTGAATAATATTATTGATTACATACAAGCCAAAATTAATAACACAATTAAATTATATTTACACCTATGACATTCAAAATGTTAATTCCATTTTATGCGTTATTTAGTTATAAATCAATGCTACCCAGACCGGACCCGAATCAGAAAATACATAAATTACTAAACTGATTTATAATTTATTGATTGAGTCTTTAATATGCAATACCTTTACTATTCCATGTTAATTTTGTCAACTATTCATTTCTAATTGTCAGACATCAGAATGTAGATCCCATTAAGCGTGGTTTAGTGAGGAATTTCATTAGACCTTTTCAGGTGACAAACAAAACGACTTCCCGGAATAAAAGTGGTCAACAAGACAAGATAGAAGATAATGTTGTGATGATGTCGATGTGATCATTATTGTGATCATCTGTCACAGTCACAACTAAATGCTGCGGAAATTACTTTGTATTGCTTATATTGCACTGATTTGCATTCGGTGTGAAACTAAGCCTGAACTTGGCTTGACAAAGTAGGGCCTCTTCTGCGGCTCTCATAGTCTTCTTCACATATTATACCTCACACTCACAGCCCTCAAAAATGGCTGAAATGCCTAGTAGCCAAAATGGCCAATAATCATGATTTTTTAAGTTTCAAGCCAAGCCATGAATAATTTTCTCAATTTACGTTGACCCATTTTGCTATTTTTGGCCATTTTAGCCACTGGTAACAAATAATTTCAACCAGCCAATTTAGCCAGCCACTTAGCCGACCAGACGACTGGTCATTGGACTGAACATTGTTTATGTCGCGTATCAAGAAACAAGTAACCAGCCGAGCCAAGGCTTCTATATTTTATACATCTTCCACGGAAATATTCTATCAGAGTTCCTTGCTGTCTATAAACTGCACCTCACACTTACTTTTTTGCACGAATTACACATCTTCATGCACCTATACTCCATGTTAAAAATGTTTTTGGTCACCCAGTCGGCTAAAATGGCTAATTACCGAAATGGTAAACAGTAATCCTTTGAATTTCAAATTAAGTCGAGGATGCTTTTCTCGGTTTCAGTTTGATTTGGTCATTTAAGTCACTGACTATCAAAGGTTTCAACTAGTTGCTTACCATTTAAACCGCCTGGTCACCAAACATCTTTACTATTTGATAAACGTATAATGGGACATGCGCATGGAATTCTTGTACAAATGTTTGTATTGTATGTATGCACACATATGTCCGTATAATTGATTGCCATTGCTGATTTTTACTTTACATTTCAACACGCTTAGTCATCAAAAATGGGACTACTAAATAGTCAACAGTCTATTGATGACATTCCTATGCGCAGTCGCTAGAAATTTACTTATTCAACAAGACTGTCATAATCATATCTTCGTATACTGACTTTCACTAAGAATTCTCACCACGGTTAGATAGGAGAACTAGAGGCAAGTTAGTACGAGGTTACCCATCTTTCCCTTTCGGCCTATTGTTCCCGATTCAATTTTCATGGTACTAACATATTTGTAATCCTGAACAATCCAGTTACAAAACTTGTCATTTGGATGTATTATATTTTAATTGGAGTTCTAGAGGCTCTAAAATATCAACTATTTGTAAAAGGAAACAATTTCCCATGTTTTAGAAAGTTGATCTACTGAAAGCAAAATATATCAAAAATTCAAATGGTAAGTTTTGTAACTGGATTGGCCTGGATTCTAAATAGCTAAACGTCATGAAGATCGAATAAGTCACAATGAATTTAGATACCTAGTTCCGATGTTCGGAAGCAATTAAGCCAGATATAAGGACAGGTTCTCAGAAATGACCATGAAATTCAAATTAGATGAAGGTTGGCCCGAATTGCTAATTTTTATATCCGAATACTCCAAACTCCAGAAAATGTAAATGATAGTTTATTAGCTTTAATGGTCAAGGTCGTAGGCCTCGGCCAAAAAAAAATTCAGGGGGACACCAAAAAATCGTCAATATTTTTGCAATTTTGAGGCAATTTATTTTTCTCGATTTTGAGGGGCGGTGTACCCTCGTGCGGCCCTGTTGGTGGTAACCAAATAAGCTTGCTTCCTCAGCTCAGGCGAGGCAAAATTCCGTTGGATTGATTGCTGCTAACGGAAATTTTCTAAGTTTTTCCCCAAGGAAAAAATCAGGCAAAAAATTTCTTATGTGTGAGATTTTTGATGAGAGATGCAATTGACCAGGTGGCCCATCACTGAGTCCTAATTTTGGTACGTACAGAAAACACATGTAGAGAGGCACATTGAATAATTTAGCATTATGCGAAATCCGTTCGGCAACCAACCTGCTCTGCTGCTTGCGGGAATACAAATAAAACAACCTGAAGAATAGTGTACATCACAGTACAAAAATGAAGTTCACAAAAATGTAAACACCGCGAAGAAAACAAGAAATACATACAAGCAATTATCAAAATAGATCTAACACCGTAATTGCCAATGACCAAACGTGCAGCGGGTATAATGATTTTGCTCAGCAGTGCAAAATGCAAAATATTGATAATAATTACTGACATTCCATAAATACATTTTCCACATTACATTAGCATTACCGCATCACCGTCAGTCACCAATCACCATTCACCAATAACAGATAAGCAAAACGGATTGAATATTCGCGGTTATCTACCCATTGTCAGTGTCAGCTGTATTTGAAAATTTATTTTCGTCTTTCAGAAATCAGTTTTATTCCGGGCGGTGTATGCCAAGAGTCAAGAAGTCATGAATTGCTGTTAAGTTGACTGCTGTGATGTATTGAGGTTGACTGAACTGATCTCTGGAGACTGATATTGTGACCCCAGACTTATAACTGAGCAACTTCACCCGCTGGAAAGTCGAAAACATAATCAGTAATCGTGTAGTCCACTCCTGACTCCATCCTTAAACCTACGAATTTCACTTTTTTTAGACCATCAGGTATTTTAATTTTTAATGATCCTTTTAATTCCTTTTTATAATCAAAATAAAATGGACCAAACGACATTTGTGCTTGGATTTTCACCTACAGGATAATATACAGGATACAGCATAATTTTTTCCTTCAGTTCCATTCTTACTCTAGTCACTATCACCGATTATAATTCACCCCGGAGTAGCGTGGCCCCATATGCCATATCATCATCATCCGATTTTGTACCTACTTATACAAAGCGGAATATCTTTAACCTTAGACCTTATTAGTGAGACTAATTGATTTCCTTTAGGTACAGAATAATTAAAAATAAATACAATATTATTTATAAATACCATAATATGATTGGGCACTGGTTTGTTGGGTTGGGGCAGAATTAACGCATTTACAGCTGTTTTCATGCCTTTTGAATCGTGATTTGAATTTGATTTTTACTGACACTGAAAATCTCATATGTTTTTAGACTTTTAAAATGGGACTTTCAAGACCAGTTTCGTTTCTCGGGCGTGCCCTTCTGGACATCACAATAGTGACTGCAGTAATTATATTCATACCTGGAATTCCACCCCATGTGAAGTTTGAGTCATTCAGGTGCCCTTATTACCATCAGCTTCTATATTATATACAACAATTACTACATATTTATACTTCATGCGTAATTGTGCAACAATCACATAAGTAGTTAAAATATGACTTAATTAGTATTTCCCCAGCCAAAGAATTAGAAGGTCCTCTTAAAGTCAATGAGAGATTAAGCGGGGCAAAAGCAATCGTGGATGGACAGATTACTGGACCAGAATCAATAGCTGTTAGAGGAAATGAAATATATACAGGATTGATCGGAGGAAATGTTGTCCGGATCCTAAATGGAGAAGTAAAAGTCGTTGCTCGATTTGGGAAGCACTGTGGTAAATCTCTTATCTGTTGTGTCTACTGATATTCCATATTTAAAAATAGTGTCCAATTTGTAGTACAGGGATATTTATAAATGTTATAACAATTAACATGTAGTCGGCAAATGGGAAGAAAGTCAATGTGGACGACCGTTGGGGATGAGATTCGATGGAGACGGGAAACTTGTTGTCGCAGATGCCTACTACGGAATATTCCGAGTTGACGTCGATAAAGGTAAAAAATCTCCACTGACCCTCCTAACGTAGTTTCTCTATAATTTGTCTCCTTTTGATTTCTTTTCGCCGGCCTACTTTTCCTTATTGACTATTTCGTAATCCTGTAATTTTTTTCTCGCGGACTTTTTGGCGGTTTTGAACAAAAATAATTTTGGACAAAAATGCGATAGTTTGAGCACTTGGTGGCCAAAATGTCGTTTATTGGCATTTTCCTCTACACTTCACTGCATGATTGAATATTATGATATAACATCAAATCCTAGTCTGTCATGGTTTAATAACCGTTATTGTTTTGCAGGTTCATCGGAGATGTTAGTGTCTTCAAATGATACAATCGATGGCCTTACTCCAAAAATTCCAAATGATTTAGACATAGCTAAGGACGGAACTATATACTGGACTGATTCCAGCACAATTGTCCCTCTACAAGACGGATTGGTTGAATTCCTTGGAGAACCATCCGGAAGGTAAACATCGCAGACAAATATTAATAATTATCAGCTATTAATGTGTAGATGGAATTGACATTTGATGCGATTGCTATTTCAGAGTACTACAATATGATCCCAAGACGAAAGAGTCTAAAGTTCTGCTCAAAGGACTTCATTTCGCAAATGGAATCCAGCTCTCCAAAAATGAAGATTACTTGTTGATCTCAGAATCAGCGCGTGGTCGTGTGCTGAGGTTTGAAAATTAACTTGATTTTAAAAATAATGCAATCACTAATGTTAGTAAATAATGATAATTCATTCATACGTAATAGGTATTACTTAAAAGGGCCAAAAGAAGGACAGAACGATATTTTAGTTGACGGTCTTCCTGGATCTCCCGATAATATTCGTCCCAATGGAAAAGGAGGATATTACGTCAGTCTTACTGTGCCTCGACTATCTAATGTAACCACATTTTCTTGTTCTACACCCTAATTAATTAGTAAATCAATTTTTATCACAGCTGGTAATAAATATCTAAGCAAACATTTAACCAGCCTCACAGAGACCAGTATTGTTTGTTGAAGTTACAGTTGTAAGCTAGGAATCACTTGGTACATTTTAGAAGTAAAAGGAACATCTATAATATATTTTATAATTAATTAACATTACATTACAACTCCCAAATACACATTGCAATGTGTATTTGTACAATGCATTGTTGTACTAACAGTATTAGTAACAAGCAGAAATTCTTACTTAGTTATAAACTTATATTTACATATTAAGTAATGAGGTTTTATCAACAAAACTTAAAACTGTTTGCCGTAATATCTGCCGTATTCAAATGAAATAGGTAGCCGTAGTTGAGGAATACAAGTTTGCTATTTGCTATATCCTTATAATTTTTGTACCTAAGCATAAATTATATTTAGAATATTTCTAATGGCTAGTATATAATAACAACCGAGATATTCCTTTCGAGAAGTAAGTAACTCCTCAGGTGAACATTTCCATTTGCCATTTGCATAGGACAGGGTATGAAAATAAAAATTTATAATTATTGGATTCGTTTTAGGTTCCTGCTCCAATGGACCTTTTAGCTCCTCTTCCTCTATTAAGAAAGTTTATCTTGCGAATGCTGACAATAATCAAAGCTCCGATCTCCGGAATAAATGCTGTGCTACCCCATGAATACTTTGCGAAGGCTATATACTACGTAAGATGTTCATTATCTTGCATTTCTAATTATTCATAATTTTGAATAAAGTACTTCGTTTTCAGGGTAAATGCAAACAAATGCATTGTTAATTATTATTATTATACTAGATTGGTCATCTTGAGCCTGTAGCTGTATTAACTCCTAAACGTGCAGTCATTGTGGAGTTGGACGAGGAAGGAAACATTGTGGGCAGTTTACATTCCACTAAGGGAGAGGTAAGAAAGATCTTTCAACGCTCTGTGTTAATATACTATCTATTTATATTAAACAGACTTTAAACATTTTAAAATTGATGTGTTTAGATTGCCCACATTAGTGAGATAACTGTGGACAACGAAGGCAAATTTGCGTACTTAGGATCTCCGTACAATACGCAAATCTGGAAAGTGAGTGTAGGAGACTTGTCAACTTGTGAAAAAAAGGTTGTCGAAATTAAATTAGTTCCAGATGAGCCTATTGAGGAGGGCAAGAAGAAGGAGCTGTAACTCAAACGAACTGGAAAATTATATTTAGTTAATTTAGTAATTAGATAGGAATCATGGTGTGGATTTAAAATTGCAGTCGTCTTCGCTGCAAGCACATAAAATTAAAAGACAAGTAGTAAGTAGGAAAATTAGTCTATTTTTATTGTAATTTGCCTAAATTGGTAAGGTGTTGCGTTAATTTTCGTCTGTTTGGCTGGAAATCATGATTTGTCTTATGATCAACATCAACCTCCTTATTTAAAAATGGGTGGGGTGTAGCTTAAAAATAATTAATTTTTTAATTTTTGTGCTATTGTAATGAAAGGGTTTAAAAAATTGAATGGTTTGCGAAAATACCTGACAATATTGAAATTTTTGACGTTGTTGTCAAAATGAACGATGCCTTTGCAATCTTTTTATTATACACTTATTATTATGTTTCGTTGGGGTTGTAGGGTTGATCTGTCTAATGTTTTAAACTATATGTATTCATTTTATGTTTAAGGGGTAAGCTTAAGTATTGTTATTTCAGTTGTCAAAGTTGAAGTTTATTTTGTTGGACTAGGACTGACCTTGTTAGATCAAATTAATATTTAGAAATTAATTGAATATCTTTACTTATAATATATTAACGAAGGAATCTAAAGCTGTAGAGGAAAGAAAGACTGTATAAATAATTTCTCTCTTGTCCAATAAGGTCAGTCTTAGTCTTAGAATTGTCTTGAGTTGTGTTGTTCGTCAATATAAACGTGCATTTAAATGTAGTACCTAGTGTTACAGTATTTCAAAGCCAACTTCACAATTACAATCATTGATTTTTAAAATTACATCTATGTAGACATAGTCACAAAAATATTTACTGTCCAAAGATTTATAAATAGATTGTGGATTACTTTTATTTGCTCGTTAGTTAGCTAGAACCCTTTTAAGTTGTGAGTAAAGTACCTATATCTAGTATCTATGCATTTAAATAATAATTTCGTTGTCCTTACAAAGCATTTTTTCAGTTCAAAATATCATTCCTCCTGAACAAACTAGTACAGTATTATCAATTGTACTATAGGTTAAGTCTAAAGTTTACTCCTTTGGAAATTTTTAGTTTGTTTAGTGCATTTAACAATATGCAACACTGTAAATGCGTACAAAATTTATAAAATGGAATTATAAATCTGTCTCAAGTAAACGTTTATTGACTCAAATTGAAATAACCTGTTTGCATATTTGTTTTACTACTCAACTGAATATATTAATTGATAAAAATGGAATTTCATCACCTTAATGATTAATTTCTATTGAATGAGTACCAATTTTTAAAGATCTTATTTCTAAAACTGTATTTTCAGAAGTATTGTAGTAATTAAACCAAAAGAGATGGCCCGTGTGAAACAAATGACTGGATCCTCTACAGATAAGAGACCCTTACAAACAGCCAAGAAATCCACAGGCGGGGGAATAAAAGGGAAACCACGAATGATGATTTCTTCCAAACCGATGAATTCTCAATCTTCTACAGGGGCAGTGAAAAAATTCGCACAGCTATATCCTGCCGGTCCTGGAGGAATAATGAAAACCCGTCGATTCAGGTAAAGTGTTGTTAAAAATACAATAATAACAAAATTATTATTTTCTGAACTCTATTTACTTAATAAATTGGTTAAATTTTGTTTGTGGCGGAGATATATAATTATTATCTGATAATATTACAGGCCTGGAGTTGTGGCACTTCGAGAAATACGTCGCTACCAAAAGTCAACGGAGACTTTGATTCGTAAATTGCCATTTCAACGTCTAGTGAGAGAGATCGCTAAAGATTTCATGATTGACCTCCGTTTCCAAAGTGCAGCGATTGGAGCATTGCAAGTGAGGATTCCCATTTTAATTATTTACGTGAGATTGAGTAGTAGTGAGTTTGCATCGTGAAAGATTTCAATAAAGACATCTCAATCTCAATTCCAGGAAGCCAGCGAGGCGTACATTGTGAATTTATTCGAAGACGTAAATCTGGTTACCATTCATGCAAAACGGGTCACTATTATGCCGAGAGATATGCAGCTGGCCCTCCGCATTCGAGGCGACCAAAATCGTCTTTACAGATAGGCAAATCCATTTCCTTTCTCTGAACTCGATTTCATCCATACATGATTAAACCATGGAACAAACGTCCTTAGCTTTTTTCGCAAAAAAGGGTTGACGTTTTTGAAAAAGCTTTTTTTACTTATTTTGTCGTAACTTAATTGAGTATGCTTAGGAAGACAACCGCTTTGAAGATTTTATTCTCTACGATTGACGTATTACATGTGATGTAAATGTAAATTCTGGAACACTTGTCATTGCATGTCAAACAAAATGATTTATCATTTCTATTAGCTGAAATAGTTAAGTTCGTAACAACGCAAGTGTTTGCTGCCTTCTAGTATGATTTAGCTCCCTGTCTTAACCTTGATGGTATTGATTTTAGCCGATATTGACTTGTAAATGAACTTGTTTTGTCTATACTGCGCAATAATTGTCCTACTCTAACTTTTCTGTAGTATGAATTGATTCATATGCGTAGTAGTTTCTTATCCATGTGATTGAACATGTATAGGTTGCTTTCTTTTTAGCCTGTAGTTTTAATGGCATAATTTAAAAGCAGTAGGGATTTTAATGTATTAGTGATGAAATAAAAAATAAGACAAAATATTTTTCAAGTTCAACATTTATTCCCTTTTATTACATTCTCTCTGTCACCTAGCCCTTACTCAAGTCTTATTGTATTATTCATGTCCAGTTGCATGAAACGGATGGGAATAGTTTATTCACATCAAATTTTGCAGCTCATTTTATTATTACAGTGTCATCAAACGGCTAAGCGTTTGATACGTTAAAAAGTAATCAGAGGGACGCAGGGAAGAGTTAACATCACAGCCACTCTGCATTGTACCCTTTACCTTCCTATAATAATAATAATAAATATAGATTACTATGCTAGATACAGCTACATAAGTTATTACGACTAACACTACTACAACTGTATTTATCTCAATAATATCATACTGCATCGTGGTGTACATTCGTAATTAATTACAAGGTACGTACTTCAAATACAAGGCATCATATCACATTTACGTATTTAATATTTCCATGTAAATTCTCACATAGATCTCACACTCAAACTAAATCTAAATGCTCCCTTTCTTATTTAAATGGAAATATCACCATATCAAAATGCTTTAAGATAAGCATTAAATATTTATATAAATAGAATGTTGAAACTAAACGAATTCTAGTATAGTTAATGATTTGACAAATGTATCAACGAAAGTATGAAATGAAATAGCGCGTGACGTTTGTTTTGCAAAGATTACTTCTTCATTCTGATTTTTGGCTAATGTAAGTCTACAACAACATGATTTACACTGAATCGCAGGAACTTGGCACATTGAAAACGTTTAAAATTAAAATATACGATATTTAGTAACATTTCTTTGACTTGACTTGCAGAGAGCAGGTCGTTGGTTGACGTATATTATATAATAATAATATTATATGAGAGAGAAGGGTGTTAAGGACGGACTCTTGAGGGAGGTCCAATAAACGACAGCAAAACGGGCAAGAAAATTAAGCCATGGGCTGCTCCGAATAGAACGATTCCTAAATACATTCTAAAATAGAATATTCGGAATATCTGGGATTTGGCAAAGCCGAGAACAATGACCCCTCCAAGTTTTGTCAGAGCGATCCCACTCAGCACTGAACTCCCCATATTCACCAAACTGTCCCTGGACCTTTCCAACCGGGTCTTCTCTTTTGACATTGTGAACGCGTGCACGATGTGAGTGCAGAACTCAACGGCGATTCCAACGGCCTACACAAATCAAAATCATATAAAATCCTACATCTTTTTAAGAGTTTTGATGTTGAGAATGTTGACTCACCATCACAAGATTGACAAGAGAGACTGCGTTCAGAGATATGTTCCAATAGTACATGAGGCCTCCGATATTGGTGACAATCATAAATATAGTGACAATGATGACTAAAGCCGAGTAGACGTCAAATCCAGTTAGTAGGAATGTCAGCACAAAAATGGTTACGAAACTGATGCCCAAAGATGTAAGTGTATCTCTCCATGTTGTCAAGTACTGCTCGTAGAAAACGTAGAAGACTGAGTAGGGAAATACTTCATGATCCATTGAATTGGTCTCTGTTCAAAAAATACATCCAATACATTTTATATTTATATGAATGAGGTTACTGAAACACAGCACACGTATTTAGGTACATCGAAGGAAGTCAAGTGGATGTGACGCCGAAATAAATTTACATGTCGTACCTTGTTGTAACATCTTAGTTATATTTTTAGCTATGATTCTGGCTTCTTTCATGGCTTCTGTATAATCCTGTGATGTTTTCAAGACAGTATGATATGTCATAAAGTAAGAAGCCCCAGCTGGAGAGAGTCCCGTTAAGTTATTGTAGTGAGTTGTGACTGCTTGGCCGTAGGCTGCGTGGCCTCCTTTAGCACACTCTTCAAAAGGATTATCTTGCAAGAACCATGAAACGTATTTGTCAAAGAGTTCTGGAGGAATTCGACCGTCGTCCAGATTTTCATTCAAGCCACACGGTTTGCACTTCCTACAAACAAAATAAGAGGATGAAGACTTACATTAACTGATTAGGCTACGAAATATCTTACCTGGCGCTTTGTACGCTGCTAGGACAGAATTCCTCTGTAGTTACGTTGTATCGACAACAATTTTCATTTCCAGCCCAATCGATATAATCATCGATCCATGAACTAGTTGGCTTTGCTATGAACGAACGATGGGATATTTTACTCGCCGAAAAGATTTGGGATGTCAAACTAGATGGGAAATCACCGCCTCGTATTAAATCTTGAAGTCGGTAGTCGCTGTAATTGAAATTGCTATTCTTCAACACGAAATAAACTGGAGGCCCAACATTGAGGTAATTGAACATGGCTTTGAAGTAAGTAGTGACATAAGAGTCTTCTGGCATCGATAGCTCTTGGTCCAGACCAACGTCAATTTGAGGCAGAACGGCAATAGAAGAACAAAGCCATCCAAGAAATACTATCAACACTCCGATACGAACTGGAAACTTCAGAACGAATGGAGCCCACACCTTTTTGAAACAAGCGTATAAAAATCCCTTGTCGATCTTTTGCTTCTTGTCTTGCTTTCCTTTCAGGCTACGTATTTAAAAAAAATTTCAAAGTTAGCCATGACATTCACAAGGTGATTAAGTTTACTTTCCCCATGCTTACAGAATGAATACAAATTAATTACCAGCAAAACACATCAAATCGGTTGTTTTCTCTCCGAGAAATGTCCAGGGATAGAAAAGAAATGAAGCAGGTGAATTGAAGGGCAAAATTGAACAAGAGAGCTACGGCAGCATAAAAGGCAAATGCCCGGACGGCAGGCATTCCAGATAGTCCACCCAGGAAGAAACTAGCCGAATCGGTGAAAGAGTTCAAAAGCATCGAAGGAGCAACATCTCCAATCACCCTTCCGATATGCTTTGACTTAGTTTCTCCTGACAATCGGGCAGATCGTTGATAGTGCTGCACCATTATGAAAATGTTGTCGACTCCAACAGCCAGCACTAAGAAAGGAATAACTTCTATGATAATTAACGTAGCGGGGAGTCCAACATAGCCGAAGAAACCTACAGACGCAAACACCGATAGCAGGACAATGACCACTCCAGCTATTCCCAGCAATATTTGACTGTCGATCTATTGAAACAAAAAATAATGATAAATAATTCCTTTCACAATTTCACCGTGACTAATGGATTGACGCAACTTACGAAAATTCTTGAAAAACTTGTTATTTGTCCAAGGTTGACTGAGATGTACAAAAACATGATTAGGTAGGAAATGACGACAGTGACCAGTTCCCCTTTACTCTCTCGGTCAAGTTCATCCTCGATACTTCTCTGAGCAGAGTAAGCAATATCCAAAAAGTCAGGCTTCTCGTCCTTTACATATTTCTCCATGAAATGCAAAAACTCTTCTTCCCAGGCTTTTGCTGGACTCAAATCTTCTTCTTTGTAGTGGTTATTTACAACAAATGTAATAATGGCAGTATTTGCATCTTTGAATGGAGGATCCGCAACCATTTTACCTATTCACATCATATACAATTGATTGCTTTTCATATACATTTGATTGATTGCATTCTAAGGGTAGAAAATGTCATGAAAAACTTACCATTTTCCAGATAGCCACCAAGAACAACGTTAGGATCAATCGGTCCTCCATATGAGCCTAAACAACTCTGATGTAGAGCAGTCGAGTCTTTAGGTGAAACGGGATTACGCGAACAAAATTTAAAGTGATCTAAATAATTATCAATCACATCATTTTGTCCTACGCCTACTTCGTCGATTTGTTTTTTATCGCTCCTCCACCACTCCAAGTAGCTGAATACAGTGCATTCCTTATTTTCAGGATACAGAGGCTTAAAGCAAATATCCGACAACGTGACGTTCTTCATTGGATCCGTTTTCTGACATAATTAAAACCATTATTATTAAATAACATTAAAAATGAGTTTTCATCCACTTACACAATTATAATTATTATTTCAATTACATTTATATAAGTGATGTCTTGGATTCTTTTTTGTAAATCAAGGACAGCATACATAAAAGTTTTATTAAAAATTGGTCCGAATTCTTCATTTCCATCTGCGGTGTGATGGTATATCGGTTCTATATTTTTGGCTGTGATGATCAAATGTTCAATTCTGTAGAAGGGTCCAAATGTTTTATCAAAATATTCTTTTTCTACACGTGATCGAGAATTTGGTGACGCCCAGAGTTCCACAGGATCTGTGGTTACTTTCAGATAAAATGTTCCGCAACATAAAGCGATTGTTATTAATAGTCCTGGGAGTAGAACAGCAAAGGGATGAGCCGCACAAACTGTAACAATCAATTATATTATATAACATTTTAAATACAGATATTTTACCATTAATACAGCTCTACATTATTTTGGAAATATCAAAAAAGCATACCTTCGCCTAAACAAGTGAAAAATCTGTTGACTTTCTTTTCAGACGCCAATCCCATTTTGTGAAGAACTCCTGGATCAGCGTATTGAGATTTATCTTTAAAAAATACATCAATCACAGCGATCAATAAATATTTAATCAATTAATTCATGCTGCCTTAGAATGTGAATAAGTGTTTGGTAGCACTAGTGCATTAGCCATAATAATTTATTGATTTATGCATACCAGATCCTGTAGAGTAAGATTTAGGTCCCGATGAATACTTTGAGTAGGACATAAAAATAATAGACATAGATCCACACAGGAAGATAACAGCCATAATCATATAGAGTGCAGGGATGTTGAATATTTTCCATTCTTCTGGCAATTCCGGCATGGGTGGTGCAGCTGGACAACTTTCTGCGCAATCAACGCAATAACATGCCCTGTGAGAGTCCTAAATCAAGCAATACGTCAGAATTAAAACATTAATAAGTGCAACATAATAGGGATATACTGGCTCAGGAAGGAATCTCAGATAATATTAATTTTGCACTTACAGGAGACACTTCAGAGCACGTGTACGTTTTAAAGTCCAAGGGTTTTATCTCACTACTGTCATTTTGGCTAGGTTCGCCATAATTACTTCTGGTCTTGTCGCTGAAGTCAAAATATCGGTAGATAATGTCAAAAGGTGAGAACCCATTGGCAGTTGAGCCCATGTAGTCGAACCATCTCTCCGCATTGCATCGATAGGCTCCCCAAGGACCACAAAAGAAATCCATAGCCGGTCCATTAGTGCTGCTCATGATGACATTTTTGCAACTGTCGTAGACTTCCTGGACAAACTGTTTAGAGATGAAACTGTCCACTTTGAAAACAGCTTCTTTCTTGGACGTACTCTGTGGCTCCTCTGAATCCTCCGGTTCTGCCTCTTTCGTCTCGGTGACATTGAGGAATTTGTACTGATATGGAGAACAAACCAACTCGCAAAATACTTGGCGGAAATTGTGAAAGCAGGATGGACATCTCGAAAGAATACTGTGGGGTGCAACCAAGTTGCTCACTAAGGCATCTATTTGTTCTCCGCTACAGCAAAGTTCATCTCCATACTTCTGGTAAAGCTCTGGACAATATTTATTCAAAGAGTCGTGGTCTTCATCCGAAATCTTCTTCGGCGGATGATCCACTTTGCATGGAATCCCACCGCCACAGTCCCCATGCATAACGCATCTTCCAATTGGTGGCGAAGATGAAGCTAAGACATCTTCAATTGTACCTGGAGTTGAGACAATTGTATCTGTAGATGATTCATTTTGATCTTGACATTGTGCCTGGAATAAAATACATAAATTACAATTCATTAGCAATAAAATACGTCTTATCATCACGTAAGCAAAAACCAAAGACGTCAATAATTGTTATTCTCATGTTACCCAACTCTAAACTTTATACAACGCTCACATTTTTCCTTTGTGAAAAATAGAAAAATGAAACCTAATAAAAGGTAAAACTAATAAACGTAGTCTAACAGCTCTTCATTTTTCAATAAAAACTCCATTATCTTGAAACCGTGTACTTTATCTAATTATCCTTTCACACATAAAGTCTGTTAAAATATAAAAGATAGATATTGCCTGCATGCAAAACCTCCCACTTGTCCAGATGGGGAAATTATCGTTTATCCCAGTAAACAGTAGTACCTTATCATATATACCGACCACTCTAGAAGACTATATAACTTATTACTTTATTTGCAATTTTAGGTGCAGCTTTGCCAACAACCGGATCTGACGGGCATAATTTCCATTCATTACGCATACAATTCCATCGATTTGCAAGCAAAAAGAAATCTGATGACGTTATCACATCAACCACATCTTTCGAATATCGTTATCTACGTAAGCCATCCTATTGCCACATCTATACAGATATAATCTAATGTATCTCTATATACTGGAATAGTTAATTGGGTACAAAGGTTCTCGAAAATTTCCAAAATCATAAAAAACATAAAAATATTGATAGACCAAAAAGTGCTGAAACTGTTTATTATTCCGCTGATGTATAAACACCAACACAGCATTACCACGAAACGTCTTAGAATCTCACACAACAGCAAGCACACAAATAAAAAATATGATGCGATAATGATTGCTACAAGGTATAAAAAGTATGAACATAATTTCTACATCCAGAGTTGGTTCATTTAGCACATACAAATTATTTACGTAAATATTTACATATTTAAGCTGAGAAAACATGGCAAATGCATTTTGAAATAGAAACATACACTGAAATAAAAAATGAAGTAAAATCTAGATTTTTGCAAAAGTCCAAAAGTATTCTACCCACCCTGGAAACACCTGGCTGACTCATTGGCACATATTGGATAGTAGAAATAGCAAGAGACCTGAATGATTCATCTTATCATAGTCATCAGAAAGCCCATCACCGAGTTTCTTTTGGTGTGGGGAAACAAGTCTCGGTTATTTTCCAAGCGTAATGACGTAAGGTGCATATACAGAGAGCCTCAAAAGGCAGAATTGTATTTGCGTATGGAATTATAGTTAAGGTATAAGAAGAGGAACCCGTTTATAGTAACTGACATTGAGAAGGGGAAATAATAAAGTGCTATTAAGAGTAGGACACACACACACGCCATGTCCAAAATGATAGTTCTATTGTCTGAGGGAGCGCTTTCGACTGTTTCGACTGCTGGCAAGCAAACAAGGTCAGCAACAATCATTTTTGTCCAGCCCAGGTTACCCTGCCTGATTGACATCAACCGACTGTGTGACTCACTCATTCTATACTCTCACGATATTTCTTGGGCCCTGTTATTACATCCTATACGCACATCACATATGTTGCAATAAAAAATAAAATACTACTAATTTTTAATATAAAACGAGACTTATTTACAATTGGATTGGAGAATGTGAATTATTATAATTAAATATTTTTAAAATATTTATTGAAGTATAATGATTAAGAGTAAAATACTTACTTTTTATGCAAGTAGCGGGCGGATATGTAGCAAATATTTTATAACATGCGATTCATGATGATAACAGAAATATTGAGGTATTTAATACATTCAGCACTAAATAGGCATTGCATGATTACATTATAAATGTGTACTTTTACTATTGTTCTACGCTTTTGTCTTTAAACGTTGTTTTGCTAACTCTCTCTATACATAGTACCTTATGCGTATTTGCGTATATATCATGTAGCGAGGTGATTTGGATTTTCAAAACCAGTTTCCATGAATGATTTAAAATAAAAAAACGCCATTTATTTTACAGCCAAATTGATACCCTTCACCTTGACTGACTAAATATCAAACACACAGCATAGAAACTACATACTTCACTGTGTATAGTACTCGATTGGTTACTCTTCTCCCTAAATTCCCAACATCAATATTAACGACTCAAAATAATACCTTACTCTCTTATATCTACACAGATCATAATAACCCATGAGATTGTGTGAAAGTGATTCACAAATAAAATTGGAAGAAATAACATGTTGTAATTGTAAAAACTAGGAAACAAATAGAAATATATATTCAATTTTCACATTTGTGTGAGAACAGACAGAATCTAATTTCAGTATTACCCATTATTTTTGCATTGTCTTATAACATTATTAAATTATTATTCTACATTCTACACCAAACAGATAAAAATGATCACGATAAAAAGGTAGCTTTCTAGTCCTCGGGTACCCGGGTGTCACTATGCTGTATTTCCACTTTCCTGTCTTCCATTGAAAAATAATATTTTCTTTTTCAATTTTTGCCAATTATTTTTTTAAATTATTTTATGGTGCACTAGTAATTCTATTTTTGAGAAGATACTTGATTACGAGGCAATGGGGCATGATTGCATAAAAATTCTACCACAGGTCTTTCTTATGTAATCACATTCCAATTTCCAATGACACAAAAGATGTAAAACAAAAGACGATAAATTTTTTAATTGACACTAGAATCTGTAACATAATCTTGTATCTGTAATATAAAACTATATCATGGATGGTGAACACAAAGATATAATTTATTTGGCGAAGAGTGCATATAGGGCTAGATTTGCTACCTCGTAAAATTTGTTTACAAATTGACAAGATAGTTTCAGCAGTGTTAAGTAAATACGTAAGACACATGTTAAATAGCATTAGTCTGCAAGGGCAAGGTCGACTTTTTGTATTTAACACACGAGAACAGATTCTCTCAATCCTCATCTTGACTGATGGGATACAAATTACAAAGCATAAAACAATGAAGCAGATATCTATTCCCAACCAACCTCGTTTATTCCTATCTCCGTGTAAGATCTTGAAATCTTTTTACTGCTTTGAAGCACTTACTATTATTTCCACATACGTCATTCTTGAGAAGGAAAGAAAAATTAGGAAGAAGGAAGGTACTTTTAATTAGGTTCCGTTTCTAGCTGTAACGAACAATCATGACCACAACTATATACAAAAATACTACAAGACTGGATAGATAATCTACTTTAGTAATCTACATAACATAATAATAACAATACCCAGAAATTAGCGTACATCGGAAATACAGATTTCTAATTCCCAGTTTATCATTTTCAAGTATATTGAACTTTACGTGATTTACGTTTAAAAACGTAATTCCAAAATACGCAATATTCAAACATGATATATAAAAGAACGACAATTTTGCAGAAATCATCTTATAATATAAGGAAAAATAAATACTTGGTTTTAGTTTTGTATTTTTTATTTTTCCTCTGATCCTACTTTTTGACGACAGCACGGATAACAGATAACTACGCGAAAATAAGTGAATAGGGAAGTAAATATGATACTAAAAGTACTTAGATGTTAAGCATTATTTAATAACCAGTATAGTCGCCAATTAATTCTTCGTGAATGAGAATGATGAAAGATTTCATGGAATTGTGCAGCAGGTGTAATATAACTGAATCCCACGCAGTGTGGGATTCTGCAACATTTTATTATTTATTTAGCAAACTTTTATATCAAACTAGCATTCCGTCTCACTCATCATAAAACTATTTTTCATAAATAATTGCACATTACTCATTACTTATACGCACATAACTAAGTAAGGCTTTTCTTCCTGGCCCTTCCAGCGAACTGCGATTTTTATTTTTGTTTGCAGTTAGTATATCAATTATTTCATGACCCTTTGTTTAAAGAGTTCTTTATTGACTCACCACTTAACAACTACATACTGATTAGTACTAGTACCAGCACCATATTGACCACATAATATACTAAGGATTATAATTTGATGCTATAATTAATTTGGTAAACAGTAAATAGCTATTTATTTATACATTCGGTGTTATAAGTTGTAGTACCCAGTACAGTGCCAATATTCGGTGGTCAAAGCAAAATGCTATGTGCTTTATGAAGGTATTCGTCAACACATTGCATTTAGTTTTGTTTAATTAAAACCCAATGGATGATTACATTATTGTTTAATATGTGATCGCTAATTGTAAGTAGTGGTTAGAAATAGACGTTAATTTAAATGGTTAACAAAATGAGTAATCAAATGAAAGTTATGCAATAATGCCTTGAGATTTGTGCAAACTCATTCTTATCGTAGCTAACGGAAAAGAATTGTGTTTTTGCAAAGCAACGATTAATTAACACTACATAAAAATGTAGGAAGTCTTGGACAATGAAAAGCAAGTTACACATTTCCACAATGGAGTTTGTACAATGTAAGTACTCGAGTGCCATTATATGTATGTGGGAAGTGTGAAGTGATAGGTATTTTATATTGAGTAAAAGTACACACTAGTATATTGAGTATATAATGCCAAATATGTACATTTCTATACATATACAAAGACATTCCATAATTATTCTACTTCCTCTAAAACATGTATACTTGGGATCGTCATTTAATAATACTGGGAGTGTGGAAGTCCACTGAGCAAATGTTACTTTAAATATTGAACCATTTTTATTTGTCTTTTGAAATCCGCTACCGCAAGAAAGTATACTTAGGTATTGTAATGCTGCATTTCTGGATCTATATGTGATTACTGACAAATACCAATATAAGTGGTTATCATCATTTCACTGTTCAAGCTTTTGAGAAACCTTAATGCAGTTCAATCACCTTATCCTAGTATCAATATTTTTAAGTAGACTCTACACATGAAGTATGTCTGATGTGTAACAATAAATATTATTGTAATCACTTAGTTCTCTGCAAAGGTGCCAATTTAAGCATCCTTCTAGCATTTGTACGTACTAAATAGTAAATGGATAGTTATGCTTGCCATCTCTCTCAATAAATTAATAAAACGTTAACCTGAACATAGAAAACTTCTCCAGGTAGTCCACTACACTATTATATGACAGTATAAAGTATATATAATATACCTGAGAACACAGAATCATAGAATCAAGATGATTCCAGTCAACAAATAATTAAATGAAGCCATTTGTTTCTATGAGCTTAATTCTTGAGAGGTAGAGGAGAGGAGTGTGAAATACACGTAAATATGGTTAAATACAATACACTCAAAATGAGCAAAGTCAAAAGTAGTATTTTTCGGATTTCATATTACTTACAATAACCAGTAAAAAGATGTAAATCAGTCACTGTTCCAGAGTTCAGATACCCTTCCTGACATGACTCACATGGCTACTTACACTGCATATATTTATATAAAATGAACGAAGACCCCATATACGCCCAAACTATTTGTAACACTGCTTCAAGATAACGATCCTAATTATTTGTGACGGCGACACGACGAGAAAAGGTGATGAACGTCTGACGAATAAATATGCAAAGGCCTACTAATTGATTTGCGACTTTTTTGTAAATAGATTACAGACACTTATAATTACAGAATATATTTTTATGTAGACAATTCCCACTCTAATGTTTACTAATTTACTAATGATGATTACATAGCTATTTCGTTCTTTAGTGAAATGCCGATACACTACATTATTGAATTGACTCCTGGCATTACCACGTCATTGTACGGAAGTCTCAAGTCTACGCAGCAAGTCATTTCTAATTATAGTTTAGTGGCTATATCTATGCATTGAATCTACACGTCTCTTTGTGATAATAACCGCTAGATAGACCAAGACATGCCCTGCTTGTAAAAACTTCCTTACAGACTGCTGAATGAATTTATTTGATACTTGACCTACACAGAAAATCAAAAGCAGCAGTGGTCGGGTCGCACAATCAGATATCAAAATTAATTGTAGGTATCGACGGAAGGAGACAGCCATCCACGTGAATGTGACACTCAAACTATTATAACATACGAGAGAGTATAATAAATTAAAGCTAATCAAATCTACTTAAACTTACTAAATTGAGTAATAGAAATTCCGCTACATGATTGGGGTAAGTAGAATATCATTCATCGTCTACTAACTAAGTCTAGGTTAGCTGCATCTATTGTTATATAATAAGATCTATATGTTTCCTTTTCATTTAGACTTTCTTTGTAAAGTAATAAAAGCGGAAAGTCAAGCACAAGCACCTACCTACCTACACCAAACTAGCTTATACCAACTAAAATTAGAACTAAAGACGGCCAAGGATGAGGATGAGTCTATTCATACCAGGCAAGAGCAGAAGAACACCAACCTAGTAGCTACATTCTTTCATTACTTATTTTGACAAATACAAACGAAACGCAATGGTGAAATGGAAACCTTCAGACGATCTCCAACAGAATTGATACATGGCTTATATATAACATTTCATTGAAGGCTATGCAAAAAAATCCAAGTCCAGCTTTAAGCTACACAATGACTTCCTTCATTTACAAATTACATACTCTGCTCCCATCTTAAAAACAGATTCCTTCCCCAAAGCATTCATCAACGAAGAGAATTAAGTAAGTAACCATTAACCTGTCTTTTTCTGGGTGTTTCATATCCGAATAACTTCAATTTCCTTCTACTCGTCCTTCTATTCTTAGTATTTAAAATTTACCTATTTCATATTATTTATATCGTGACTATGTACCTAACCTACGCTACCTAATTGAGTACACAATTATAGTAATTGTACGCTATCATAAAAAAAGTTTTCACTGAACATGCACAGTTGGAGAATGAGAGCCGAGAAATGTAGACAGTCACAGTCTGTAGGCACCGATAGCGAGTGAATGTCACAAATATAGGAAACCTTGACTTGACGCTGTTACTCTCAAATCACTGTGATACAGTCAACATCAAAGAATCAAAGAATAATAAATGCTTTAAGAAAAGTTTCACCTCAATGTCGAATTTGTCTGGTTTGGTACTCATTTACAGCGCATTACATACAGAATAGTACATTCCTAGTTTATTATTATACACATGTACCTGCTCTATACAACGCTATTGAGATTGCATGTCATTTTATTATACCAACCAGACAGAAGAACCATGCACCCAACTAACCACATGCTAGACTGACTCAGCCAGGAGGTTTCCTATTAAATAGTTCAGCAGGTCAGCAAAATGTCAATCCCTTTCTTCATGAAAGTAGTAATCTAATCCGGTAGTCAGTTCACTCAGTCACTATTCCTACCTACATACACCATGTTTTAAAAGAACCTGAAATACTTTCTTGGCTTCCCTTTTCTTCGTATACGAAATTAGGACACGCAATATATAATAATGCAGATTCAATATACATTATGTACTCTATTTCTATATACTATTATTATTATTAGAGAGGTAGCGGTTGTGAGAACAGAGCCCACCAGGTAAGACTCTACACTAAAATAACAATCAATGCCTTGTTGTATAACTTGTTATGCTTTACACAACATTCTGGTAACGTGTCTTTATAATGCAGTAAAACTCTGTACTATCTACTACCAACAATTAATTTCACTTAATGTATCAATATCAAAAACTAAATAAAACCTAAATTTGTAGTCCATCCGCACATAGAATTAAATAAACATATATACGCTCTTGTTTGGGAAATCATTGACCAAGTGCTACAACTAATAAATACAAAGATGAAGATGGGATATTTAAATTGAACTCATTGTGTAGAAATACTATTCACTGAGAAAGTAAAAATTGGCATAAATGAAAATGTGAGTGGAATGGTTTCCCATTTCCAAACCATGTCGTAGCTTACAGTTAGACGAAGAGTCCTCGCGGACTCTGAACGGTAAAATGACGTCATATAAAACCCTACATGATCTACTACGGTACATATACGAGTCCATCCATGACAAGGTCTATATACGTACACTAATGAAGTACGGCTTCTTACTAATTTAAGTATTCCACTACACTATATCATATCACCGATCTTTAGTAAGTGTATTCACTCTACCTGCCTCTATCTCTCCAGTCTTAACTAAATAGAGCACATGGCAATTTGGCAATGGCACGCACATACCATACCTACATTAAATTATAATTATGAGACTCTGCCGGCCTGACTACTTAAGCTATTCTATACATGCTATTTTTGCTTGCTTCTGAAGCACTGACTCTAGTACTCAACTCAGAAATAATAATCAATGGAGTGTTATCATCCTGACTGAGAGTCGGAAAACATTCACTCAAGCATGTAGTTTGTAACCATCAATAGAAAATAAACATAACTCTGTATCGGTACCACTTAGACTTATAGCCACAGCATTGAACTCAAGGGAAGATAATAAATAGTATTATCAATTTAGTAGAAACAAAACGCGAATAATGAATCTTAATCTTACATTCATTATTACGTAGAACTAATAATGCTAACGGATGATGGCACTTGGTTGGCACATACAGTACATTTTCCTAACATGACTTATTTGAATTGACATTTAATAGGAAACATTAAAATTATAAAAATACTGGATTTGAACATTTGAGACAGAATAGTAGATGTTAGATGACAGAACTACTTTGAAGTTTGGTGTACTTATTTTGGGGAGAATGCAAATACTTACCTACCAACAATGACCAAGCAACCTGCAGTACTGACATCTTCTAAAGTTGCAAATTCTTTAATGTCATTGCCACATATGAATTACAGATATCTTAACTATATAGAGTTCATATCCCAGTGTCAATATACTACCAACCAGTCATTATATAGTAATAATGTGGGCATACCAATTTTTCTTGACCGATATATTATATACATTATGTAGGTACATGAGAATAGAACACTATAACAGATTAACTGATAAAATCTGATATAACATCAAAATCGGCCCAAACCGTCAGAGACAGAGAAGCAGGCTTTTGTAATATGGATGCAAATGTAGTAAGTGCATAGTTTAGTGAACTCGCTAAGAAAACCAATCACGCAAGCTTCGTTCGTTGATCTAATATTTTGTTACAGAAAGGAGTGCATTAAACACGCAAAGCACATAATAATATTACGAGAAGCATACTTAAGTACTATACTCAGCATTCTGATACCACGTACTTTATATCTACAAGATAACAACTTTAACTTAAGTATACAGATCAAAATTTAAAAAAACAGCGAAACGCTCATCAGTTGTTTTATGTTTGTTGAGCCGGTATTTTGTTTGAGGGAAATAAATCAAATTAAGAAGTAACTTCGTATCACATAAGTATGGAGACATGCAATTAAATAACCCTATTCAAGTTTTCGCATTCCCAAAATTACAATAACGTTCAGAAAGGAAATATTTTTGCTAATACACACAGGTTCCAACTATTAGTGTGCTTAAAAGATACTCCACGTTTTTTAAAATAAGTCTCCGAAATTTAGGTTTTATCTAATGGTATACTATACGGTGGTCATCTATAAACATACTTAGGTTATATATACAGTCCATGAGCTAGTGTACTTACACTAACGAACGTATTATTCAATTTGCGACATCCTTTACAAAACAAAGCAACGGATAGAAGTAAGGATAATGCATAAAAATAGAGTATTCATTAGTAATAAAAGCGAGAGTTAATTTCATTGCATAGTTTGACGAATAATGTCTACTTAATTACTCATTCGTTAGGAAATGACTCAAAGGACTACATTACATTTAGCAACCAGCCGGCAACATAATAAAAAGTGGCTAGTATAGCTGGGCTGCATTTGTGACGCTCTAAAAAGCACGAAAGCTTTTGTATAGTGTCACGCTGGTCTATATCAGATCAGCGTGACAGACTGACGACAGACTCGGAGCTCTTAAGACTCAATTCTGAAGAGACTTGGTTTCATTTGCTTTTTGCTTGGCTCTGTTAAATACGTGCTACTATCTACGTCGTACCAATAATGCATTTAGCATATACGTAGAACATTTTTGAGTATACAGGAAAAGATTACGCAAATTATCACTTAACTAACCACATTTCCGTCACCACGTCAGATGTGCACTACCAACTTGTCTTTTTTTAACTGTCCTGTCCAACATTCACCAGAATTGTCCACGTAGCTTGTATTATCGTTTACAAGATTAAACTTGTACCAATTCTACGTGAACAACATTTTTATTTTCTGCGTAAACAATATTTAAAATTATGCTCGCATTATCCTTAGTACAACATTGTCACCAGTGTTTAAGAAGAAATCAATGGCAAAATTCAAAATACAAAATGTGATTGTCAACTCATGCCACTAAAAATAGTATCATCATGAGTAACAATCCACAATTTAGAAAATCGAAACCCAATGAAAACTGAAAAGTATTTTTTATGAATGGGTAATTGATCTTTGATCTTGAATTTGACTGCGCAGTACCTACATAACCCTACATACCTATTAGATCATGTGTTTGTGACATTCCACACCTAAAAGTACGCATATTACAATAGTATACATTTTTTGAACCTGTAGTATTGCAGGTTTTACGCATCATCATAAAGTTATAGGTAATGGCTATTGATTAGGGGAACTAGTCAGAGGTGAAGAGAAACAGGTTCCTCAATTCAACTGTTCTACTATCATGAATTCTTTTTCGCAAGCCCAGTCTGTATGCAATTACCCTAACCTTTCAGTGTCACACCCTCAGGCTATATTATTATAACATTTGTCCTATATCTTCTTATATCATAGGCTATTGTTCATTCCACAGCAGTAGAAAACAATGTTCAATTTATTCTACATACTCACAACAGAAATTGGTTTAGAGTGCATTATAGAATGAAAGAATAATATTTTAGAAAGCTTTGTTGCACATTATCATTAGACAATTGTAACTTCTATCTGCAATAGTTTTTTTAGACTTAATGGACATGAGCACGGTACAGATAAATAGCATCATGTGTGAATAGAATTTGATCAGAGTGGCTGAGTAGTGCTGCATGACAATGACAGAGCCAGACATCACGTAGACCATATAAGAAAAACAGTCACACTGAATTACAATGCATACCTCAACTCACAAAAGAGAATTATTGATGTGACTTTGCCTCTTCTTTTTCATTCACATCTCATATTACATGAAAATGGAATTGGCTATATAAGAAAAGACACGAGTCTAGTATATAGAATTGCGTAAATACGATCCACGCAATGTTAATACATAAATCGCAAAAATGTGTTTATCTCTTCATTCCACATTGCTTGATGCATGAAATATGTAGTAACACAGTTCGGTGCGTGCACCTTGTTCTCACTCAACTATATCCACATTATTTCTATATTCAATCATAAACAATAACATTGTAAGCACAAAAGTGCATTTTAATAGCAAATCATAGATTAGATGAGCAATTAGAGTTAGGGCCGACTTACAAAATATTAGCCAACAATACAGAATGTGATGATACTAAAAACATTATTTCACAGATTACAATATTCATTGGCTCATGTAGTTCGCAAATCTACTATAAATTACTGTCATGATTCAGTCCAGCCAGACACTTGTTTTTCTACTGTTCCAAAATGCTTGTAATTTTTATATTACAACTTCATTCACACCAATTGACATCAACAACTCTATGCCGACATACTTGCATACTTTACCCAAATAACATTATATATGAGTACAGTGACAACATTTGTATTCTAACAAGAAAGAAAATCTAAATATCATAAGGACTGAGCACATAGTATTATGATTTACTATGTAGTTGTGCAAAAGTGGACACTATCACAATAGCATTAAACGTAATAGAAGAATTATAATATTCAGAATGTGGTTAATCCATAATGAATGAATGGAGTACAATCACAGATTTACTCAACGAACTCAAGTTCAATGGAAATTCAAATGCACAATATAAAAGTCGTTATGCAACGGAGTAATGCAGGCAGAACTCCTTTAGCGCATAACGTCCACCGCCACCAAAAGCAGATTCTATCGATAACAAAACAACACATTGGTACCTACACGCATTATGGACTATAGTCACTTACTGTAATAGTGTTACTACCATATAAAGAACAAAAGTTACCATTAATATGGAAAAATAAATCTATACACAAAACTACCTGCCATATACATGAGTTAACATAAGTAATCTTAATCTTAACTTTATAATACTTATAGTATACATATGTAATAGTTAAGTTCTTAGGTTTATATACAGAGTAGCTATTACTTTTGCCATTGGAAATCGCTTGGCAATGGCAATGCAGATTGCAGACTACATCCATTTCACACGAAACAACTTCATTTTCATACACATGTAAACATTTTTCTCAAGCGAAACAAATACACATTATTGAGATAAAATCTTTAGGACAATTAAACTTAACCTTGCAATGTTATGGATTATTATTTCGCTTATATATTCAATAGTCTTGCAAATTTTCTATTGCAATTTTCATGTTGGTACCATTTAGTTCAAATTTAAAAAATTTTATTACATCATCTACACTTTGAATTCTTGAAAACTAAAAATGACTAATAAAATAATTCATTATAAAATCAAATTGAAAACTGTTTATTTGTGTTAAGATAAAAAGTGTGACAGTATGACAGGTAAAGTAAGTGAGTGTATTATTAGTATGTAAAAGCCAATCATGTTTTTTATGTCCTGACTGAATATTCTCCTTGTCTTACTAATAGATACAAATAAATGTAATGCAGTAGGGACGAAAAAAAAAGTTTAATACCCTTAATTATAATTAATTAATAGAGCCTTTAACTAGGTGCGTTAATCTTTTCTCCTTGAATCAGGATTTTGCCCAGTCTTTTACTCATCTATCTATTGTTTATATTTTATATACATAATTCTTTCTTTCTTCCCACATCAAGAGATAAGGTATTTTTTAGCTCGCCATCTCCAACGTTTTGCTGCAGGTGGGTTTATAATTAGAAACTCATGAATCACGATATGACGATATCTTACATAAGCACACTAATCAACTGACATCCATTGACAGCATGACTTTTATATAACATCTACCTGGAAAATTGGATACCTCCATTAGTCTTTCTTCTTCTTCTTACATGTATTGTGAGTGATGATGAGAGATTACCAGACTTACGAAATATATGCATTTGTTTGTCCCACTTAAATGTATAGGAATAGGAAAATATACCCGGTTATGCATTTATTCTTACAAAATAGCACCCCCATATTAAATAAGCATACAATTAAAAACCAAAGTCATTTTTAAATGGTTTGGATATAAACACAATAAATTGATAATTGGCATGTCGCAAGTTTAGAGATGACTCATTGCTTGGTTTTGGTTACTATTCGTTTGGCTACTATTAAGTCCACTCGATATAAATAATTTCGCATTTGAGATGATTCACAGTACTTTAGTGTACTCAAATAGCATGGATGGATAAAATGGAAACATACCATATTACTGTTTTCTCAATTTTCGTTTCTTTTCCTGTCTGCCTGAAGACAGCATTAAAATTGAATTTAATTATTCAAATAACTCGGTATTTACGTTTAGCAATATGAAATAAATTGCACATTTATATTTAGTATTTTGAATTTGACATTAAAAATCCGTCGCTTTAACCAATTTGGTTTTATTTTAGAAATATGGAACATAGTGCGTCACTGCGTGACCTAGGCGGAAGGCGGGCCATTGTCTGTCTGGTCAAAGGCCAATAGCTCAAAATTTAAAGACCGGTCAATCTAACCAAGTTTAAGTGGCCAACCAAAAAATTCGTGATTACTCAGCACTATTCTTATCCGTCACTGGATCACAAAGGAAGGTCAGTAGCTACTACTAAGTATCACAATACATGTAAATGTAGCTACCTATCAATTATCAATCACTCTGTCACCGCTATGTAATACATACCGCATATTTGGTAGTCGTGGTTTGGTATTGACATAATATCATAGCCATTATAGGTATTGTTGTACCCTAAATAGTTTATGAATATATGCGACTAACTTAATTACCTACTTCAAATTTACAATTGGAAACATTGGAATTAAATAGTTACTTGACATAATTGTTTATCTATATTATACTTATTATAGCTATATTAGGTAATCTATTCAGTATTACTGATATTTAGTATAGAGGATAATGGAACTGAAGAATCTTATTAATAATGGAACTGAAGAATCTTATTAATAAACAAATGTAATATTAAGCAAGGAATATCAGCACATTTATTATTTAGTACACAATAACACCGAGGTTACTAATTAAAACACGTAAAGAGCTTTTAAGAAAATTATAACTATACAAGATGTGCTATAAAGGTATATCAGACATATAGTCATCAGTTAAGTGTAACACTAGGGCTAAATACATGCTACACACACCTGTAAGTAAGTACTAGTCTAGTACTACACACGAGACTAGCACAATACAAATACATACATATTATTATGTTGTGCTTCCCATTCAAAAGTTATTGGCTATTTGGCCACCTCTTCTGCCAACATTTGTCAGTCCATTGAATCCCAATGCAGAGAATTTTTCCTATTCTGGATCTACTAATACTAATGCAGGTTTTCTGACGCTGCTGACTGCTTTTATGGAATTTTAGATATTTATCGAATTATCGATGATCGATGCCACATTACCAACCTAGCCTATAATATAAGTCACTAGCAAGCACCGAAATATTTCCTTCTCCGCAGGTATCATACTTAACTAAGCCCCCAGCACCTCACACAAATCGAAGGAATGTCTATACATAGATAGATAGATAGAGTATATTCACATGGGTAGTAAGTAAATTTATTGCTCTATCTTCATAACCTCGGAGTATTGATTAATAGATACAGTAAGAATACATGTACTACTATAATAGTACTAAAGTAAGTAGTAGTTTAATCACTACAGCAGTACTCGGCTTGGTGTCAGGTATATGAGTTCAACCGTCCAACCAAAACTAACAACTGCAAGCACATAACAATTATACGCTACTATTTGCACTCTCTACTCTACTAACACTTATAAACATTCTTTTTAATGTTTTCTACTGCTTTCTACTATTTTAGGTATTCTTCTGTGTGGAATATTTATTGCATGCAAGGGCGGGCGGGCAGGAGGGCGGAGCTCCTAGGCAGATGGATACATGTCTCTGCTATGCATTTATTTATAATATTATCAGTCACTGACAATGACGATGTCCTACAGTTCGAGTCCCTTATTAGCATTAAAGGAAAGTAAAAAGGTATTCGTTATTATAAATAAATCAAAGTTTGGCTGTAACCTGAAACCCATTTGTTTTTAACTCGGTAGAATGCATTGACGGTTAAAACTGGCTTTAAGGTTTTTATTTTTGGAACTCGGACATTATTTTATGAGCCCATCCAAATTCCAAAACCTTATTATACGAAGTACGACAATAATAATATAACTAATAAAAAGACGAATATCTTTTTTCGAAAATTACTAATAATAAAGCATTCTTCTATCCTAGGGAGAGCTCAGAAACTATTGATTACAATTAATTATATAATAGATAATATTTAAATACTGCAATCGAACTTTGCGGAATTAAACATTAAAAACTCTAATCTAAAAACACCAACGATTTTAGCCCTACTTTATTGCCTCCTTCCTACTACCTGTACCTGTACTACATATACATACATTTAATACATTAAGTGGGTAATTTGGCATGCACCGCAGGGTAATGCTAGTTAACGCATAATAATTTATGGTAGTAGTGCGTTAGCTACTGAATCTACTTAACTATATTAAATTTATATCTACCACACATCAATTACTTAACATAATCACATAGCGTCGTAACAAAAGCAACTATGTGCTGATTTTACTTTTCTGTATATCGTACAGTGTATAGTGACAGACATGTCATCCGTAATCTGATTGAATCATTTCACATAATTGTGCTGTGGCTGTGCGCTAGCAGTTTAACTTGACTTACAATGAAATGCGGTCAAGTTGAGTTGTTGGCAACAATATTACATTTATTTATAACTCAACCTTCAATTTGTGAGAAAACTTCAAAATGCAACTGCATCTTCAGCACTGCTTCAATCATTTGCATGTGGATTATAAATAACGTAATACATGCTAATAAAAAATAAAGCAATACAACAGTTTCACTTTTAATATTACTCATTAAAAAGGAATCAATAACCGAAACTATAGATAAATGCATTACACTGCTACCGAGCTGCCAATCGTGTTATGTAATGTATAAACAAGAAAATTTTCGTTTTCGCCGTCCTTCTTTCATAATTCGACAATAAAATTCAAAAATACTATCCTTGCTAATCCAAACATTCAATCACATAAATAAATAGATATCAAACAATATAGCGAGATGCCAATTAAAACAGCAAACAACTAAAGCAGAGAATACATCACAGAATAGTGATATTTTGGCATACATGTTATGACTTCAGGTTTCAGTTTTTAATTTCAATTATTTTTATACTTATCAGTACTATAATATATACCACATTATTATGTGATTCATAAATCACAATACGCAGATACGAAACTACAGGGAAATAAAATTATAAACAAACACCAGCCCAAAACTACGTTATAAACTTGTGTATCAAGTTTAGACAACTCTTTTACTAATTTTACGTACTGTTTCCCACGGTAAAAACAAGTAGACAGTAGACAATAATCTTGTAAAAAGCTCAATTCTACCCTGAATCAAATTACTCGAGGATTCTCTCATAATAATTTTTATTGCTGATAATTACTGCCTTGTATGTATTTTTACCTATTATAAAAATTCTCTATATCATATCAAATAATCTAAATCATAGTCTAGTCTAAATAACCAAGAAACAAAAATTCACAAAAATCTTTTTTCTATTTTAAGCTGCGTATACTGTTGACTTGTATTTATATATATTTATATAGGCAACGTAGATTGTAGCTAATATTTATGTACAGTATAGTACAACCCGTGGCAGATCCCCATGGAAAAATGAAAAAATGAAAAGTGGGTGGGAAAGCTCGCCAATTGACGTCATTGGCGAGTGTGTATTTAAATTGAGATCCCCAAGTGGGGGAAATTAGGGATCGGCTGTAGTCATGTAAATTTTCCACACATTTTCACTTGTTCCGAACCCCCAATAAATCGAATAATCTGCCATTCCTTTTCTATAATATTATATTCTATATTCCTTGGTATAGTATAGCATAAGAAAATAAATACTATCAATACTGTCTGTGTCTGTCGATACACCATTATATCTGTCATTATAGTCATTTTTAGGGTTGTGCAATAAAATTGAATTATTTTTAATACAATTATAAGGAACTTCCTAATTCCTATTAAAATAGTATAATATGGAATTTCCTAAAGCAATTCTTACATAGCTATTATTAGGGCCACAATGAGACAGCCTCTACGTATTTAAAATGTAGTAGATGCTTCGGACAACAACGGTTATTCGGTTATATGCATTGTTTATAAAATAATGACGAATTTTAATGATTTAAAAGTGGTCAATTGTGACGAATATTGACAACGGCCACTGACATTTATGTTTAGAAGCGAGCACAATAAAACAGCGTAATGATTAATACTGCAACGTCAAATTAACGATGACCTTTGCTCTTAAAATGACTGGGTACGTATTAATGCTGCGTTAAATGATGTTGTGCGAGTCGGCTGGACACCGACAGGCACCACAATTATCTCGACGCTGTAATTGAGAAGCAGATAACTTTACGCATATTGTGTATCTGTGACAAATTGAAAACTATTGGCATTGTAAACGAATTAATCTTAACTATTCAAAGACCGATGGTTGTTAAGAAAATCCTTTATGGCATTTCCAGCAACTAAATAGTCTAAATAAAGAAGTTTCGAATTGAATAGAAGATTAAATTTAAAAGATTGTTAAATTACATTCATGTATGTCGGCTATGCCGCTTATAAATAATTGTAGACAAAATGATGAGTTTAACCATATATTCTGCGTATGCATAAAAGAGAATCTATAAATATATAAGGCATCTGTTATACTTATGAAAACAAACATTCCTTGAACTTTGCCATTTATATTTATAGAATTTTTTTAGATGTTCTTCATTCTACATTCTATTCAGCAATAGCCTACAAACTGCAACTTCTCTAACATCCACTAATTCAAAATTGATACGACGGAAGTGCACTTATAAATAGGAAACTTATTGGTTGCTAAAATTGTATTTACATATAGGTAGACTATTACTGTCATTCACCTACTGCCGTTCGGCGACTGCGTGTCCCATTCCCAATAACATTGTAACGTAGACAGACGTTGTTGTAATAGACTTCTCGTACTACCTATAAACTTATTAATTTTTAATTTTCACTACATTTTACATTTCTTGAAAGCTAACAGCAAAAATTGAAATATTTACTAATTACAACCTTCCCTCACACCTTGAACTTCCACCTTGTACATAATGCGCACGATGAATAAACACTATTAACTGTGAGATTCTACAGTCATGAATGCATGCCAAAAAAGTGTTTATCCGAACGGACGTCATTCAAAGCTATTCCCCACCCGACTTTTGACTTTATAGAAATAAATATTGGAACTTAGCCGGAAACGTTACAACACTACTGACTGGACCCACTCCTACATTTTTGAAATTTCACTACAATTATTTAATATATGGTACATAACCTTAGAAAGCGTAGAGGTACCAGGCTATCTCATTTTTTAATGCATCAATGTATTTCATGCATTTAATTTTCAATGGTATTTGAGGTATTTAAATAATGCTGACTTACCAAAGTACAGAAGAAGAGTAAGACAAGATGTACTGCAAAAATTTTCCACTTGTCTGATTTGGAATGAGCACGCAAAAATTGGGCGGAGAGTAACATTTGAAACCGTTAAAACTAAATAAATGGTGTACAAAATTTCCTCGTAGGGGAACACACTTCAAGATTGAGTGAAATCAACTGAAACTAAATAAAAGAAATGCAAATTAATTTATGATTGAAAATTCTTTCATTGTCGCTACTACAAATGTCTTTTATAAACGCATTCTTGGGCTATCCTACACCCAACACACACTATCTCTGATATTCTTCATTTTTGTTAAACATTGCATTGGCGTTTGCATTGCACCAATGGAGCATGCTGCAAACAAACGCACAAATCATAAAATCCAGAAAACTGATCCACAAAAATCAACAAATTATCATTTCTTTACTTAATTTTGATGGTAAGTACCACTTAACCACTCTACTGCCAGCCTACGGCTTACAGCCACCACCGCAATTGACAAGATTATATTTATACTTTTAAAAACTTTGTAACGGTGACTTTTTGCAATTTTCAATGGAATGCATATGATCCACATTCAGCCAAAAAACTTTTGAACCCAAAAACAGTTGTTGGTTTTGTTGTGATAGCCCAATATTGAATATGAATTTCCCTTTCATTTTTACAATTCATCCGTAATCTGTAAGCTACCGGCTCGTTTCATACGAGTAGATTTAAAACTTAAAATTCAAAATTGTTCACCCTTTCAACTTTCTTTAATATAGTCGACTTTATTATTTCATCAGCCATTGTATAAAATTGAGTCATGTCATGTCACAGTTTTAAAAACGTTTTGTAAAATATTCAAGACCTTTTTGACTTGACTTGACCCTATTTCCAATTTTTCGTATCCGTATTTTTAATGTTAAGTCATAATGTATTTCGTTATCATTTTCCATGAAAATAATATTTTTATAAATTTGAACTTACCCTCACTCGCAGTTGTCACTTGTCGTTTGTTTTCAGTTTTATGATGTATGAAAACAATCCACATTTAACTTTTTTACTAAACTTGTTGGTAAAAATTGAATACATTAACTGACATAATCCCACGAATCACCAAAACACAGATGTTGTTGTGTTTTTCATTGTGTTCAAACGATTTTGAAATTGAAAATGGATTGGATTCAAAAGCGACTTCCTCGTGTGTATTTTATCGTGTGATTTAGTGTTTCATGTTTAGTAGAGCACAGCAAACAAAGGAAAGTTTTGAATCTTGTGGATGAGAATTCTGTTGAAGTGATTGTGGTTGAAGTGTAAAAGTATCAAAAGATGTAGAAGATGGTGAAATAAATAAGAGTGGAGGGAGTCTTCTGTTTGGCGTGTGTGGTGTGTGTTGGCAGAGCGTGAATCTCACTCGAACGAAGCTCAAGGAGTAACTGACGGCTAAGCAAAGAAGTCAAAGCATAATAACTTGACGAAAACTAAGCTGACTGACTCAACTTAACTCCAAGTCTACCTTGTTTTGACTTGCTATTGGTATTTGGTGTTATGTTGGTTGGCGAGTGTATATGCAAAACGTAAACTGTGTAATGCAAATGTAATGCAATCAACTCAAGCAAGTACCAAGCAAGAATCTCACCCAATAGCCACTAACTGGCTGTGGCTCGTGGTTATAATGGTTGTGCATGGCTAAAATGGTTTGTGATGGCTAAAAATGAAAATTAATTAGAAAAAGCAATTTTTTCAAGTGGTTGCTGGAAAACTAGATTTTAAGAGTTCGACAATTTGGTCTAAACCTATTTTGTAGGCATTTTATTTCTATGTAGTGTTTTAAACTCAAAGGTTTAGGCCAGGTGCAGGTGGCTGGCTAAAATCTAAAAACTATGCTCTTGTGGTTTAGTGGGCTGACGCTGAAACACAAACGCTGCCCCACCTCCGATCCAAGAAAAGAGTATTTATTTTAAAATACCAAAAATATGTTATTTTTGTCATATTTTGGCTCATTTTCTTCAAAAAGACTAAAATAACTCTCCCCGAAACTCGATTCTGTAAACATGCATAAAAATAAAATACTGATTGTTATTTAATGTCAAAACTTACTAGAATTAATAGACTTACTTGATTTTCAAAATTTTTACGGCCTGCTGCGAGGTTTAAATGTCCTCTAATCTATTTTATTTTATTTAAAATTGGTCGCGCTCAACGGCCTGTAGGGTTAGCTTAATTGGCATCCATCCCATGACCCCATTATTATTGGAATAAAATCATAAAAACCAAAATCAAGAATAAAAAGGGGTATATTTCAAAAAGTGCAAAGGTAGGCAGGCTACTTCCATTCTTAGATCAAGGCTCTATCGAGGATGGGCTTTGGGAAAATCCAGAATGCCAAAAGTTTTTGTGTTTGTGGTGATTATGATTTGTGGCCTCATTTTCTTTAAAACTGCTTAAATTTTCGATCATTGCTAATAAATTTTCTATAATATATATGGTGCCACATAGCCACCTCCCCGAAATAGTTCTATAGATACGATGCTGTCTATTGGAGTAAGGTAAGTAAGTAAGCCTAGGTCCGCATAGTATAGTTTTGGTGATTCATTTCTCAATTTTCATTTCAAATGCTTGCAAGTACCTACAGTAGTGGTATACCTATCCATACTAAAAGTATACCAGTACAAGTACTAGTATAGAGAACAAAACGACCAAAAAAGATTGATAGGTAGCTCAATTTTCCTGCTAAGTAGTCTAGCTTGCTAAATAATACAATGATAACCTACTAAGCGTTGATTTAACCATTGATACATTGACTGAGGCAGGGGATCTCCACTTCTTCCTCAATCATCTTACTCTTCCTCAACTACTATTACATTGCAAGTATCATCGCCTGATTTCATTACATTTAATACCTATTAGTACATTCACTATTGGCTATTAGTAGCATAAATACTTATACTTTAACACTATTGCCTATGGCTGTAGATGGATTGAGGAATTACGAGTTGAGTAAAAGAATACTTTTTTATCGCAATTCATGAAAGTCATCTGGGCTGCAACGATAATTGCCATTTTTACACCTTCACCTTTTACATTTCTGGAAAATACGGAAGCATTTCTTTATGATCTTTCACCTTTAAAAATGTACAATCTTAGATTTTTGAAAGCCTCTTTTTGGCGTATCTGTTCTTAAGAATTTTGTCCAGATAGGTTATTGCATATTAATTATCTGGATTTCAGGACAGGGTTTCGAAATTGAAGATTAGTTTTAATTAGTTACTACCACTCTTTAGCAGTTGGACATAGTTGGGTAATAAGGCATTTACCTTTTTTCTTATTGACCTAAAGTAATAGATGACATAAAATATAATCACATATGTACATATATCTATGCCCATCTAGAATACAAATATTTTCATGCAAATGCTAAGTACTCTAAATAGTCTTAAACATTTTGTAATCTTCAGAATTGGTTGAGTGTGACAATCTGATATTCGCTTTCGCTGTGTGAATGTCTGTCGTATATTATTGATAGTCACTAGTGTCACTTGAAGTCAAAATGAATATTTTTATCCATTTAGCACATGACTCAACTTTCAGTCACATAATATAGAAAATGTGTCATCGAGGCAGACAGATAATAATATTGTGGGATTTATTACCTAAAAATAACTATAATATTATGCTACATTGCACGCGTGACTAACCTTATGATAATGAAATGACTGACTGCCAATAATGGTAGTATAGTGGCATCAGGCACGTGACCATGCAAGCATTCGCTTGTTGATATTTATGTTAATGCTGTGTTCATTATATACAATGCACTGTTGTACTTCAAGAAGGAAACTTAACTTTTAATTCTAAAGCAAAGAATATTCCAATGACTTGTCACCTCAAAATGTAAAATCCTGCTGAATACTATCATAATGTTTTTACACAAGAGAAAGAAAACATTATATTTCAGTTAATGTTAAAAAATTAGCTTCTAACGATGTCCCATATTTATTGTATAACTAAACCGGAAGCAAATTACTTACCACCTAGGTAGGAATTATTATTTACTTAAGTCGACATTGCAATTATTATCGAAGACATAAATAAATATGTATAATAATCAGACAGTTTCAGATCTATTGAGTATATATTTTTGCATTATATTTCTCAACTTCACACTAGCACAAAAAATATTTAGCAATTGCAAGTAAAGGTCACTTTGTTAGTTTACATGTGGGAATTCTCATAGACTTCCTCTATTCCACAGCAAGAAGGAAAACCTTATTGTTATATTATTATCTTCTTAGTAGCAGAAGCATGTTTCGAATGCATGCAAGTCATATTATACTCACTCACACATAGTTACACCAACCTCTTCAACCTCTTCACAGTAATTGGCAATTCTACCTCAATGCATAAAATATTTGGTACTGTAATAATAATTTAACAGTAATGTAATGGTGGTGGTCACTTGCCAGAACTCATTTTTTACCAATATTTAACACGCGACTAAGGATAACGAATTACTCTTGGCTTTCTGTCATTTAATATTCACCACTCACATATGGCACACATAATGCTCTATATTTAGCTATTTGTTTCGACTGGGATATATACTAGACCCATATATTGGCTACTGGGGGAGTAATTGATGGGTATATCTCAGTCTGGCAGTGAAAAATAGTTTCATAATAGATTCCCAATTCCACAATGGCTCCCCAATCCCTATTGTTTAAATATTTCAATAAATAGTTCAATTTCATCGAGATTCCAATTATTCGAAAGAGGAGGGAATTTAGAATCATCTGTAGCATTATCATACATAACAATTGTGTATGATTGAGTCAAAGTTCATCAGATATAAGATAGGACTCTACTTAATAATAAAATCTTGTATGTACAGGGTGGTCCGAAATGGAATAGGAATTTTGCACCTTCTGACTAGTCAAAAGTCCAAATTATTTTCCGACCACCCTGTATAAAGCAGTGTACATAGCCAAATGAACCGGCTTCGTTTAGCAAAGGACAAGATTCTTAAGCTAAAATATTCTGCTATAACGGTTTTTAATGTAAACAAGAGATGGACAAATTAAGTTTTAGTACAGGTGTGTAAAAGTTTTACATTAAGGGTCTCGCCCGGGTCTTTATAATAGCTTCCATTTCACTATTGTTGTTTTTTCTCGGAAGGTAGTAGAGGGTATTCTGATTGGGGAGGTGTTAAAACAGATGTTAGGTTGATCCCTATAATTTGCATAGAGTGATCTCTAAATTCCAAAATACCTTTCAAGATAAAAATAGGGCATTTTTATTCATAAGCACTTCCACCCACAAGCTAATAAGATACTATGACTAATCTTCATGCTTCATCATAATTATTATTTACTCTTTAAAACACACGCTACTTAGGCAAATACTCCTACCTGACACACACCTTTCGACACAGAAAGGTAGTACAAGTAATGTAAGCTCATAGCATTTAGCTAATACCAAACAACAAAGTCTTTTACGATTGCATTGTTGATTTTTTGCATGTAGATCTGCAACTACTTACAAGAATGAATAGTAAAACCACTACTGACTCCTTTCAAGCCTTCGTGCTGAACATAGTATTAGTATTTCCTACAAAATGAATAATAATTAGTTAGTAGAAGCCAGAAGTTTATATTTATTTCGTGTAAAGATTAGATTTCCTTCTCATCCTTCTTTTACACTTTTCATATACACGTAAAACATGGGAAGTGAGGAGCCGTTTTTATTATTATTATCTAACTAATGCTTGTTTACTTGTTTTATTTTTATTGCGCATATCAAATCCCAACTGTACATAGAAATTAGTAGACAGGAAGTAGCTAAATTATTCTGAAATATTTTGTTGTATTTTATTTATTTATGGAAGGACTTTAGTTAAATTAGACTCACTTTTGCACTTACTTTTGGGTAATAGAGATGTTCACCCTCGATTGAACAGTCCACTAACTATGTCCACGTCCACCCTTGGTGTTTCCATATATTGACAATTAGGCAGCTGATTACTTCCTGCTTCGCCTCCATTTTTTGATTGCTATTTATTTCTATTTTCTATTTCTACTGAAGGAGGTCATAGGCGAGGAGTTATTAGATTATCACATTCTGTATTTCATAACTTCAATACCACTAGGAAGAAATCAACTTACACATTTTACTCCTCTTGTCATTTTATTTAGACACTGGATACGTTTATAAATATTGACCTTCATAAGGGGATGGCAAAAATAGTTTAATTTATTCCTCCCAATTAGAATTCTTTGTGGACATTTACATACCACCTTTTCATGAAGGAAAAATGTATATAAAGTAATTGTAGGTAATACATGCGTAAATACAGTACAAATGGAACATGGTACTGGAAATTAAATGGGAGATTAAAATCAACCATTCCTTTAATTCATTTTTTCCCACCTACCTACTATACGTTCTTTTTCTCTGAGACTAATTTTATTGATAACAACAGTTCCAACTTCTTTTAATTTTTTGAAACTTGCTGCTATGCTGCTCCTTTGATATGGATCTGACATGATGTGACCAATCCACTGTGTGATAAATACATTGACAGCTTTGGTCTTTTAAAATCAGTGTACTTTCCCACTCCTCGCTCGAACTTAACATGTAACCTCCTACTTAAAATTTTCCAACTGACTTTACTCGAAGATAACTCAACATAACCCAAACATGTTTACATCATTGGATTCGTCGTAAACGATTTTACAATATATGTAATTTATAGATACCGACGAAGCCCGTAGCTTTAATAGTAATTATTACAAATTCGTATATTTAACATTAGTGAGGTAGGAAATTTCAAACAAAAGTCAAACCCGCTCCATCTGGCACGAAATGCACGACCGTGCCAGGCAGCTAATTATCACAGTGCAGTGTGCAATCCCTGAATATTAAACCAAAGTTTTAAATTGCATAGTGTGAGTAATTAAAAATTATATTTGTAGTTCGATCTCCAGGCCCAATAGAATTTTGAAGGTCGTATTTCAAATTGTGTTACCTACACCAGGAAAATCAAGCTGAATGAGATTCAAGGAAAATCGGTTTCTGTCTTTTGTTCTCCGCATTGAAAAGCTATCAGTCTATGCATGCTGGAGGGAATACATACTACTCGAAGCTCTTGCTTTTTATAAACTTGTAATTCGCATGTTTATTTCTATAGTTGAATCGTATTACATTGATTGTATATTGAATAACGTGTATAAATATTCCGTCGACCTTGATGTTAATGTGGATAGACAAAATAAATAGACGTCAAAGAACACTTTAACAATAATTATGAATACAATGTTTGTATCTAAAGTATATGGTCATTCTATTGTACACGTATAGACATAGAGAATAGGTATATTAGTAGACGACATGTGTATGCAGATACTTGATTTTATATGCTAATTGCCACACAACTGCCTAACCTACAGTAATTAAAATAGGTTAAGTACACATAAGAAAGGTAAACAAGCAAATAAAGGGTGAGAGTAAGAATGTTATATTAACCACATATTTTATTATAAAATAAGGCCTTGGCAGATAGATTTCCACCTTTACGCTTTCTTAACTTACCACTCCACGCATATTAATAAATGCGAGTAATATTATCATACTGTACCTACCTATGTTATACATAAAATACAATTTGGACAGTTGTTCCGCCAATTCTTCTTACCCCGTAGATATTATTGCAGAAAATTGGAAATCTGCATATTGTTTAAGAATGTAAATTCTTGAACAACCAAAAATGCTGCTACTGAATCCAATCCCTATTTTACAGGACGAAAAGGGAAAAAAGTGTAGGATCATTTTTAGCATATGTTCCAGAAGTTGTAGTTTTACACACAAAGAATTGCAGTCCTAAAAGTTAGTAGCGATGAAAAGCACAATGTTCAAGGACATTTAAGGGTCTTTGAACAAAATTTAGGCTCGCTCGCACTACGAAAGGTTATGCAGACCTCTAAATTACAATTTTCATTTCTTGAACTATAAAAAGAATGTTTCTCATGCTCCGTCTGGTTCCAAGATGTTTTCTTGCGAATATTAGTCATTATGGCCACTCCATTTCGGTAGACTCCATTTAGGGGCTACGTCGGACCTGGAATTTCTAAATATCTATATAATAATAGCAATTCATTTCCCCTTTAACATCAATCTACGACTTTCAAATTTTTACTGGATGGGCGCATTATAGTCAGAACCCCAAACCTCGAGTTTCAAAACGATATCTTTCATAGAAATCATTTTATGATTTTTTGAATTTCGAATTTTAATATTGAAGGAGTGGGAGAAAATGCTCCGATCTGTCACGCTTTGTCCAGATACTCCTCCTACAGTTTTCATCCGATCTTTACCAAACTTCTTCCTGACCTACTCGACTTAATAAAGAAGACGGTAGCCACTCCAGTTTTTTATTTTTTAGTAGAAAATATTTTGCCAGTGAATTTCAAAAATTTGACAAAGTCCTACTCTTTAAGCAGGCAGGCCTCCGCCATGTAAAGGGATTAGTGTCCCTTTCACAACACCGCAGCGCAGCGGAGCCAAACTATTAATAGAAAGGCAAGGTTTACTTAGTATGATTTGGTTGTGGATTGAATAGGTTGACTTGACTTGACATAGGATTGGTTAACTAATGTAACGGGGTAGGTAGAAAATAGAGAGAAATAACGAGGACGATTACAGTAGTGGTAGCTAATTAAAATAAGAGAGCTACTTAAAATGAAGAGGTGAAAATGACGTGAATATTTAAGATGGCGGGAATATTTAAAATAATGAGATTATTTAAATGACAGGAATGTTTAAAATGACGAGAGTTTTTAAAATGACGAGATTTTTCAAAATGACGAAATTTTTCAAAATGACAAGATTTTTCAAAATGACGAGATTTCTTAAAATGAGATTTTTTAAAATGACGATATTTTTTAAAACGACGTTTATAGATTTAAAACAGCGGGGTTATTCAAAATGAAGGGGTGATTCTAAACGACAAAATTATTTAAAACGACGGGGTTATTTAAAATGTGGGGTTATTTACAATGACGGGGTTATTTAAAATGTGGGGTTATTTACAATGACGTCTATTTAAAATGACGGGGTCATTTACAATGACGTCTATTTAGAATGACGGGGTCATTTACAATGACGTCTATTTAGAATGACGGGGTCATTTACAATGACGTCTGTTTAAAATGACATCTATTTAAAATGACGGGGTCATTTACAATGACGTCTATTTAAAATGACGTCTATTTAAAATGACGTCTATTTAAAATGACGGGGTCATTTATAGTGACGTCTATTTAAAATGACGGGGTCATTTACAATGACGTCTATTTAAAATGACGTCTATTTAAAATGACGTCTATTTAAAATGACGGGGTCATTTATAGTGACGTCTATTTAAAATGACGGGGTCATTTATAATGACGTCTATTTAAAATGCGGGGGTCATTTACAATGACGTCTATTTAAAATGACGGGGTCATCTACCAGGGACGCAACCAGAAAAAAATTTGGGACAAATTATCGTTGAAAATATTATGAAAAATTTTTGGTTTTAAGACAAAAATTTCTTTCTTTTCTTCGATTTCGGGGGGCTGGGGCACTGTCATTTACAATGACGTCTATTTAAATTACGGGGTCGTTCACTATTATTATGTTGATTCGATAACCATTGTATTTTGTTCCCCGTCGGTTGGATGTTGTAGCAATGCAGCAAGCTATTTTTTAAACATTTTAATCTGTTAATTTTCATACTTTTTTTAATGCATAATGCTAACTCATGACCTATCGTCCCCATTGAGGGGTTACCCATTTCCCGTTCGGAGAACGGGCCTATTACTAGTAATAATTAAACATTAAACAACATTGCAGATAATTCCGATCTAGTGTTTACTTTAAAACTTTATTTTTATAACCGTTAAAAATTTCAAAGATGGAAATAATTCTATGGCTTGAAATATTAGGGTACTATTAGTAATATAATAATATGACAATTCTAAATAGAGGTCAATAAACAGTTTCACTTCAATACGTTTATAATTTATGTATTGTAATTCAAACAGCCACCTACACTGTACTTCCGATATAATTTCTGTAGACATTTCTAAAACTAAAAAGAGTATTTATCTCTCCGAATATTTTTCCCATAATTTATTGTGTTGTGAGATTTGTGTTAATTCTTTCATACACTCAGCAATCAGCATTCACTCGCTTCACCACCATAATGACTGGTCAGTGGTCATCATAATATAATACGAGCATAATAGATAGTAGATAGTACGATGTCGGCTCAAGTGCGACTTTTTATCATTGCTTTTTTGAAGGTTAGCATATATTGTTATTCTGTATACACTTGACGATTTCCTTTCAGTCCATACATAATCCGGCTAAGCAGCTGATTCTTTTTACTCCTAGCTCTACCCATTCATGCACTCATTTAAATATTTTAACTAAGGTAAGACACTACTTTTAAGTTAAATTTAATATTAAATACGAACATATTGTTCATTTTAATAAGCAATAATTTATTATGGTCCTTTAAATTCTGTTCTGCACGTGTAAGATTCAGCAATCTTCAAGTGTACCATTGTCAATTGATTACATTTAGCTATACTTAATGTTATAAATGTTAAAATACATATCACAATACAATGAATCAAAAATAGTTTATACAGTATAATAATAATAATATTAATAGAATAATATTAATAGAAATAATTTTTGACTTTTCTAATTTTTTTTTTCATTAATAAACCTTTTGTGAAAAGAGTTTTTAGCTTTTCATGAACTATAACATGAGACTAAAGGTAAAAATACAATTTGTTCTCTGAGCCGCTAGCCGCGGGATGCTAATTAAGAAAGTGTCCTTTTTGACATACATAACTGTATTGTATGCATGCATTCATTTGCAAGCTATATTTTTGCCTGGCAATCATAGACATAAAAACGTTTAAAATAAAAAGAAATAAATAATTTCATAATGTTTTAGTAGAAAAGTTTATGCCGACTTATGAGTTTGTTACAATGAGAATTATTATTGCCAAAAATAATTTGTGGCCAATGAGACGACAATGTATACAAGGATTACAAAAGCTTGTATATTTTCGATTTATATGTCTATCAACCGGTAATCAACCAATAATTCTGTTGGAATGGGTTACATGTAAGTATGCATGCTCATGAAGCAGATAAGATTTCCACCTTTTACACTTTTATTTGTGATAATAACCATTCCTGCTGATTACGTATATAGTCAATTTATTAAATACATTTTCAAGCATCATTTGTTCTGCTATAATATAATTAATTTCTTTTCTAATATGCCATTTCTACCGAGGAACTAAAAATGTTGTCACAAAAACTCAAAAACTATTTTATTAACATACAGCTAAAGGTTAAATGGTAGTAAACGAAGAATTATTGCATTTTATTTTCATTCAACTATGCATAAACCTCTTTCAGTATTAAAAATTGGTTTTGTTTCTATTTTTATAAAGCCAAAAAATAATAACAAGGAGGTAGCACAAATGTATTTATGCTTACTGTTAACGATAAGAAATGTATGTACCTACTCAATAAACAGCGATAACCTTGTGATATCAATTAATGCAAACTTAAAAATCACTGCCTTTCTTTTGCTCCCAAAACTCATATAAAATATTTACATTCCAATTACAGGCGTGACTATTTGAACTAATTTTGTTACATTTTGGAGTTCCCTAGACTGAGATTCTAAATAAGCATTAGGCCTTGTATGCCTCTAACTTAACTGCACAAATTCATGTTAATAATCCCACTAATTATAGACACTAATTACATTACATTACTACAAAATTACTTCTGGACTAATTGCACTGCATTGAGAATCTAATTATTTGTACTTTTATTTATTTACTTCAGATTTTTTTAAATCTCATCGGGGACTTGTGAAAATGGGGGTTACAAATTGTGTCTTAAAAAGTGTCAAAGTATTCGCATTTTTTGTTTTTGTGGTTCTTGTTGCTCCAGGAATTCCTCCGAACACAAAATTTGAAGCTTTCAGGTAAAGTTCTTGTGAAGGATTTTTTGTTTTGATCCCTAATTTATTACTAACAACTTTTTGTTGCAATTTCTTTATAAATGTGTCTGTATGGGGCACTTTGAGCTATTGCTTTATTAGCAAGTGAACCAGATCGTTCCACTTGACACGAAGTTGCTTACCAAATGCTACCAAATTTTTCTCCAGAATCACATTTTAAATCATTGAGAAAGCATTGCGTTTGAAAATTATTCTTTTAAACAATTTTCGATTTTTCACATTGTGGATAAACTTCCATCTATATACAACTGGAAAAATCCGAGTTTGGTAGGATTTTGGTGCAGCCCATTGTATTTGGATTATTAAAGAGCCAGCGTTGAAATTATTTATTTTTTATCGGAATAGCAATGACCCTCCTCTGGAATTAAAAGGAAAATTGTCTCCGAATACAATTCTAGATAAGGCAGAAGCAATGAAACTAGACAGAGAGATCACAGGTCCTGAGTCAATAGCAATCAGAGGGGACGAACTCTACACTGGGCTCCATGGGGGTCACGTCATCAAAGTCAAAAATGGAAAAGTCACAACTATTGCCCATTTTGGAAAAGAATGCGGTACGATTAAAACAAAATATTATAGTATCTACATCAAAAATAAAATTAAAAAAATTGTGTAAAATGGAGTAGAAGGCGACTGGGATGTTTCCAACTGTGGGAGACCTGCTGGAGTCAGATTTGATTCAAAAGGAAAACTTTTAGTCACTGATGCTGCATTTGGAATTTTTCGAGTCGATGTAGATACCGGTATGACAATTTTACCTTCACAGACGTTTCGTATGAAATGAACCGTAATAAAACGATGTATTAGCAATGGGTTCGATTACTTCGATTTGCAAACGCACGAATATTTTGTTTTTTCGCAATGGAAAATACTTTTAAAATACTTTTAAAAAGTTGTTTACCGAAACTTCAAAATTTTAATGAAATTTTTTAGTGAAAAAAGAACAAAATATTTGGTACGATTTTCAATTGGGAAAAAACTTTTGCAGCGTACCTTTTAAATCATTTTCCTTGATCTCCCTAAAAATTATACTATCACAATTTCATTTTATAAAAAAGGTGCAACGGAGCAATTGGTGGATATGAACACTCCAATCGAAGGGAAGTTGCCGAAATTTCCTGACGATTTAGACGTGGATAGTGACGGTTTTATTTACTGGTCAGACGCTAGTACTGCTGCTACTGTAGACAACATGATCTTCGAATTTCTAGGACATCCCTCTGCACGATTAGTTCAGTACAACCCGAAAACAAAAACATCAACCGTTCTAATAGACGATTTGCATTTTTCTAATGGAGTTCAACTATCGAAAGATGAAGATTTTGTGATGGTTGCTGAAATGGTCCGATCTCGTATTTGGAGGTTAATTAGTATAAGTTAAATATGTGCCAACCAAATTGGCTGGAAAGCTATTTCCAGTTTCCATAATAATGGCTTGCTCGTATTTCAGGTATTTCTTGAAGGGTGCTCGGAAAGGAGAAAAAGAGATTTTTGTAGACAGACTTCCTGGACTTCCTGATAATATTCGCTCTAACGGAAAAGACGGCTATTATATTACACTGGCCAGCCCATTGAGAACTCCTAATGTAAACAAAATATATTTTATTGATCGATTATTCACATCATATTTACCATCAGGATACGGATAACTAATTCTTAAACTTCCAAAGTAGTTTAAAAGTTCGCTAAAAGGCCAAATAGCTTTAAAAGGCTTCAAACAACTAAATTATGGTTGATAAACAATCCTAAAGTCAAAATGTTGCTCAAACAGTATCTAAAAATGTGATAAATTGTCTTGGATCATATATGACTAAAATTAATTGCGGTATTTGAGCTTCATTTTTCGCAGTATTCACTTAAGGGTTCAAAAAATTCTAAAAAAGTAGCCAATAATGACAATCCTACGTGAAAAATGGTCCAAATATTTAATTTCTGTGCTACAGGTTCGCAAAAGCTTGGGAAAAGTACAATGTGGCTCGTCCTTACAGTTTCCTCTTAGTTCTATTCCAGGAATAAGTCTATTTATTTTATGTTCACTTGATCTGTCTGTGTCCGTACTCTGATCATTCATCGTTTCAGTACTAGAAAATGTAAACATTATTGTTAAAAATAGCGTTTACTATATTTAGAAACCGGGAATCATTGATACACTGGCTCCACTGCCCCTCGTGCGGAAATTCATGGCTAGAACTTTATACCTCATCACTTCCTTGTGTAATTTCATCGACAAGTTGTTTCCAAATATTTACATTCGCCAACTACGTTTTTACGTAAGAATATTTTAGCTATGAAACATTGTTTTCCGGAAATGTGAGCCAGTCTTGTGTAAAAATGTTGACAATGTTTTGTAGGTCTCCCATCTTGGGCCACTTGGAGACTTAAAAAATCAGCCGAAAGAAGTTATCATTGTAGAAATCGATGGGAATGGGAATATAATTGGGAGTCTTCACAACAAAAATGGACCTGTAAGAGAAATCGTGATTTGCAAATAACAATTTGATATTCAGGAGATATTGATCATATTTCATATTTATTCATGTAGGTTGGCGCCTCTAGCGAAATCCGCGTCGGTAAGGATTTCGCGTACATCGGGTCGCCTTCAGCAAAGAACATTTATCGAATTAAAACAGCTGATTTACACAGATGATCACTATCAGCTGTCAAATCCTTCCACTGTCTTCTTTCGTGTTCAAAAGCGATCTTCAAAAGATTGTCTAGATTATTCTTCAATTATTCAGAGTCAGTCGATGTGGAAATAATCAAAATGTTTTTCCATTAATGCAATACTCAGACTCACTTACGTGCACAATGTCAGTTACGAAAGTGTCATCTGTTTTCCTTATGCTAATCACCAAATAATATTCCTTGAAAAATATTCCATAAACTTCTTTTACTAGTAAATATTTATTGCCAAACTTTTCCTTGAATCTGTCTTTCGATTGCATTTATTCAAAAGCTTACAAGTCGATTAGGCAATGGTCAAGATGACCTAGGCCTAGGATCCTAAAGTATAATCGCTTCTACATCCATTTTTATGGTGGCACTAAAATCATTGACGTAGGAAGATTTACCATAGAATAATTGAGGTGATTTATCCAATAATTGACACATACCGATTTACAAAATCATTATAATTACATTTTAGTCTTAATTTATTCCGTTTACCTGTTCTTAATTGAAATTAATTGTAATACTAGAGCAATCAATATCATTTTATCAAACATATCTCGTATTATGATTTTATTTCAACATTATCATGTGCATGTCATTTTGTCATTCAATGTGGTTCAGCTATTCTCACCAGGAAACTAAACATATGGTAATATTAATATTCTTTTGGTTTCTTTCTTATGGGCACTGTGAGAGTACCCAAAACAATGCAAATCCTCCTACAAATTCCTATTTTATAGCAATTGAAGCAGCTTTCGGGAAAAGTGCCTTCCGATTGAAAATTTTTGGCGTCGGGATTAAAAATATGATTTTTGAGAAAGAATTGTGGAGTGTGTAGTACATTGTAGGAAGTAGGAGGATTCTGCATGCTATATTTCATTTATTTTTCTCACCTTGCCTCCTAGCCCTAAGTGATGGTTTCAGTAATTGCACGTTGTACGTTGTTCCACACACTACAATAAATGTAATTATTAATTTAAAAGTGGAAAAATGTTTACACAGCATGGAAAAAGTCTGAAAAGTGGGTAGGATAGGATGAGCTGGAGTTTGGCTTAATTATCTTATCTGCATACATGCATTCTTTTTCTTCTCGATGAGACATCCGAGTAGAAGAGAGTGTACAGTACACAGTACACGCAAAGCGTGTAAGGGAAAGGCATTTTCATGGTCAAAGCAATCTGCATAGATGCTGGTGACTATAACGAGTAGTTTAACAAGCAAGCTCCAGTGTCCACCTCTCAACATCCATGCACGAACATGAATAGGTAGATGATGATCGTGCGAAGGAGATATCTGTAGTAGGTTAGCAATGTAAATAATATTACAGTAGAGTTGCCAGTCAGTAAATGCTGTCAAGTTCAAGAGGAGTCGAATGATATTATTGTGGGAGGATGACCTTCACGAGATTTTTTGATTTCATGGAATAGCAAAGTTAGAGAGGAGCCAGATTTTGAAGACGTCAACAGAGCAGCGAACTCCGCCGGCCGGTCATTTCTCTCCAGACAGATTTCATTATTTTAAAAGTTCAGTACACCTAGATTTTAATAGTTGTTCAATTTCCAAAAAAAGACAATGGTGGTGCAACTAGCCGTCCAAATATTTCTCTATTCGCTCATCATCGCAGCAACGATTTTGCTCATCCCTGGCCTCCATCCTGATATTGACTTTCAACCTTACACGTATGCATACAACAGATCTATTTATTTATTCTTTGAAAATAAATTAAAACTTTTTTGGTGTAAATAGTAATGAGAAGAGGAGAGCTTTGGAAGGAAATCTCGCACCTAATGCCATCCTAGATAAGGCGGAGTTGTATTCAACAATCGACGCCATGGAGTCTATTGTACTGCGAGGGGACCAAGTCATCTCAGGAATCAATTCCCCTGATGGCTCTGAAATTGTGACTATCACAGGAACAAACAGCTACAAAAGAATTGTCAAGCTATCACAGAAATGTGGTAAGCTATCTACTTAGTACAATGCTGAAACATTTTCATAGAATGGCATTGCATTAAATCTTCCGCACCTCCACACGAAAATATTCTTATTCTTCCTGAATTATTCCAATATTAACGCTAATTAACGCATACTCAATCATACTACAAGCGTTCGTAGTACATACTACATACAGCCTCGCACCTGTTGTGATTTGTGATTAACTACCACATAGGAAATTTTGTACGGCAAAAATTATTTTAAAGTGTATCAAACTGTTAAACAACACAAATTGGAAAATGTAGTTAATTTCATTTATTTAAGCCTACCCTTCCACCTAAAGAAAATATTAATAAGTTGGTATTTTTGCTATTTTTCTAGAATGATTTATAAAATTGGATTTTTAAATTAGACTTTTTAAAATCTTATTTCATAAAATTAATATAGCCTGCCATCCCAGTGACCAGGGATTATGCCACATAATATTAACTATGCGAACATTTTCCACACACGGCCTCTTGCTAGGCTAGGCTAGAGCGTCGAATACGGTCCGCCAAAATGTGAAATATAGTTACAATAATAATTAGCCTGATTGCCCGATTTTTAAAATTGGATTTTTGTTAGGCATAAATTAATATTTAATCCTATTTTAATTACGAAAATAATTTTAGCCACGTTTCGCAAAAAGTTTTGCCCAATGTTTTTGGAGAAATATGTTAAAAAATCTTTTCGGGTTGAGAAAAATAATGATTAATATTGATAATTTTTAGAGGGCTACTGGGATGTGTTCAATTGTGGAAAACCCTTAGGATTGCGATTTGACAATCAGGGAAACCTTCTGGTGACAGACGCCTATCTTGGAATATTCAAAATCGATGTCGATAAGGGTATGTTACATTTTTATAACATCTATTTTTGATTAAAATTGAGAATCTAAAGTATCATGAACAAAATTAAAGTATTACAAATAACACAATGCCATACGTAAAAACAGGTGCAGATTTTAAGATTATCTGTACTTGGAAACATTTGAATGTATTTAGGGACTGCTACGAAGATCATAGGAATAAAATCCTTTGAGGTGAATGGAAAAAGTATTCCGAATCTACCCGATGATTTGGATGTTGACAAAGACGGAATGATTTACTGGTCTGATGCAAGTGAAGTCACTACACTAGATAATGCGGCGGTGGAATTCCTTGGACAACCATCGGGTCGTTTGTTGCAGTACGACCCAAAAACAAAAATCAACTCGGTCCTCATCGACAAATTACATTTTGCAAACGGAGTCCAACTCTCTCGAAACGAGGATTTCGTCACTGTTGCAGAAACTGTTCGGAGCCGAGTGTGGAAGTAAGAATAAATCCAACCCAGAGCCTTTTCAGACATTTCCCCTGTAAATATATATAGAGTCAGATTTTCGGGTCCGACTTTTAAAATATTGTAGATAGCCTAACCTATTATTAGTATCTCTTGGTATTTCAATCTAAAATCTCTATGTTCTTTCCAAAACTGAATCATGAAACTGAAAGACGTTTCGAAAATGTAGCATTTCGAATATTTTTCTGATGCAGTGGCTTTTATTGTTATTTTAGGTATCATCTGAAGGGAGCAAAAAAAGGCCAAAAGGAGATTTTAGTAGATCGCCTGCCAGGAATGCCAGATAACATCCGTTCAAGTGGAAAAGGCGGATTTTACATCAATTTAGTCATACCGATTACAGAAGATGTGAGTAATATTGTGTCTTACAATTTTATCTGATCATAATTTGATGTGTGTAAATATAAGTTTAATGCATTTAACTAATTTTGTCCAAATATTCCTAATATATCGTAGATACCTTCTGTTTTGGACACATTGGCACCAATGCCACTTGCGAGGAAATTCATCCTTCGATCTCAGTCGCTTTTGTTGAAACTTTTGTCCTCTGTGGATGCTGTTTTGCCACATGATATCTTCAAGGAAGCCCAACACTACGTAAGAATAAATATAACTTTTTAAATCGTATTACTTTTCTAGGCTTACAAACTATATATTGTATACATTTTGTAGTTGAAACGTAACCAGATTGTTTTAAAATAATTTGGAATTATTAAAAGTAATGTGGCATTCCAATTGGCATTTTGTGAACTTCAAGTAACAATAATAATGTGAACATGCAGGTGAAACATTTGCATCCTTTCATGGATGTCACAAAGTTCCCAAAGAAAGTTATTATTGTGGAAGTAGATGAAAATGGAAAAATAATTGGCAGTCTGCAAACGAAAGATGAAAAGGTAAAGAATTTAGACTTTCGAGAATTTTGTAAATGATCATAGTGAATTCATAATATTTTTTTTTGTTTTCAGATGTCCCTAATTAGTCAAATAACCATCGGTGAAAAGTATTCTTACCTTGGCTCCCCATGGGTTCCACAGTTATGGAGAGTGAAAACTGAAAATCTTAACTAACAAGTCCTAACGAACTACCTAAGTCATTTCTGTATTCTAACCACGGATTTATTGTGTCACAAATCCAAGATTATTATAATTATAATAATTAAAACTTAATATCCTTGTTAGAAATATCCATTCGTTATCCTACATGAGTCTCACTAACTCTATCAAATACAAATAAATATTTATACCGAGTGATAGACACTTAAATAATTTGAGTCCTGATACGATCAGTATCGGCGACTATTAATTATATACAAAAAATATCAAAGTATTTTCTAAAATAATATATCTTTTACTTTACTATTCCTAAATAGTTAATCTTTAAAGTCATTAAAATGGCATTATATTTCATGTTTTTTGTGTGCAATAAAACTCTACAATGTAATCGAAATTTTGTTCATTCTTGAACTAAAAATAAATAACCCTAGTTGATTTTGTCCTTTTTCAATCTAAACATGTGTCTACATTCTACATGCAATCCATGCAATCTAATAAACACAATCAAAAATTATTTTGTGTTTACGAAGAGCAGTGCATATTTATTGTAAAAAAATAAAATAATAGACGTCATTTTCTACAGTTTTTGTACTATTCAAACGGTTTAGCTGCATCCTCTGGTTCTGAATGGAAGATTTTTTGTCATTTAGTAAAATAGTTGTAAGCAGTTTGAAGAAAACAATTTTCAATTTGATATTATGGTTAATTTGTAAAGCAAGTTAGGCAAAAAGTGGAGACAGACAAGAGAATAAATTAAGTTCTGCTGTTCTTCTTAATCAAAGTGCTGGACTCGGATGGTTGAGTTTTACTTTGGTGATATTGTATTCTATCATTGGCCATGGCAGCATAACTCGGCTCTCCTTTCGCTCTGCTCCCTTTGTTCTCTGCAGAGTTCTGCTTGATCCACGACTTGGTGGCTACTGATTTGTACGCTGGAACATTAGAGGAATGAACATTGGAGCCGGGAGGCATCAACTCATTTTCCGAGTACTCGAAGGGATTTGGCAGAGTTCCGTCCAAAGGTTCCTCGTCCACATTCTTGCCACTGGCAAGACAGAAAACGGTGTAGGAGCCCCAACTCAGTTTCTCCAGGAAAATCACGATTTCGTCGATAGTTCTACGTAGGTCCTGGACCTCGACGAGCATTTCTACTCTCTCGACCGAGGGGAGGGATTGGATGAAGTCCTGAAGACTTTGTTTGTCCTCCCCACTGAAGTACAAAAGGAGTTTGAAGATTTCGTAGCATCCAATGGCAGTCAGATGCAAATCCTGGAAAGCCCTCATGACCAGCAGTAAAATCTCTTGCATCTGCTCAGCTACAGGGCCCTTGCAATTGAACTTGTTATAGAACTCTGTCGCATGGTCAACACATGTTTGAATTTTGGACACTGTGATCGTATTGAAAGAGATGGCGGGGATTTTCATTCGTCCGCTGTCGGAGAAGTCGTACATGTGATTGCTATTTGGACTCCGGAGAATGTCCTCGGTGTTGTGGAGACAAATCGCCGTTTGGTTCAAACGATGTGCAGGCAAAAATGCCTCTCGACTCAGAATTGTAATTTTACGTGACAGTTGAGCCAATTGGCCCAAATCTGGGGACTCGGGAAGTCTTTTCAACCCGAGGGAAATTTGTTCATCTTTGGCAATCAGCTTCCCCATGTGATCTTTCACTTCTCGTAGTTGTGACAAGCAGCGGAGGGACGAGCGAAGAACGTTGCTCAATTGGTATTCCTTCTCTGGAGTCGGTTTTTTCTTCCTTTCTGTCGACTCCCGCCGTCGAACTCCCGACGATTTCGTTTGATTCAAATTTTGCTGCGAAGGATTCACCTTGGACTTCCCAGCAGATTGATTTGCATCTTGTGACCTTCGTTCAGTGTTTTTGGGGCCTCCAACTTCGATGGTCTCTTGACTGAGTTTAAAGGCAACACTGAAACATAATAATTATCTGATTAATCTGATAAATATGTAGGAGGGGCAATAATAGCTACATCAGTGGTAGATTAAATCGGGTGCAACCTTTTCGAGGGTCTTCGACCATTGTTATTATCCATTTATTCTGCAGTTTGGATGGAGCAAGCTCACTCTTGATTCTGGCTTATAAATCGCCGAGTATTCTATAGGCCTACTGATATTAAATTAATGTATTGGAGTCAGTTTTTGTTCCACTATTTTGACACTGCTATAAATTAATTTCTGAAATATTCTAATAATGCCCACGAATCATCAATGAATCTGAATGAATCTATCCTATTCATATTTTTCAAATTGTCTTGGTAACTGCATGCGTGAGTCACGACTCTGGACTTCACGATTCACGACCCCAATCATGATTATCCAGCAGATTCAGAACATTTTGACCAAAAGCAAGAATGTTTTTGGCTTTTTCCAGATTCCAATGCAATATGCAGAGGAAAGTACTTCCCAGAAGAATTTGGAAAATGGGCGCTGTAGATCCATAAGAACTCTTCCTGGCCCGTGTATCAGTTCGCATCACATCAAGGAATCGGTGGAGAAATGAAACGCCATGGCCATGAGCCCAATCAGCCAAGTGGTAAAAAAGATATTGGATGTGTATGCGTTTGAAATAAATCAAAAAAGATGAAATGGCGGCAGTAAAATTATAATCATAGTTTTTCGTAATTTTTATTGTCTTGAATAATCGTCGCAATGTTCAATCAATCTCTATTATTGCTGGAGGAGAGCATGAATTTCTTCTGGTATATGTTAGATGCGTGTTATATCAATTTTTGAGGGAGTTTAGATGGAATAAGTATATTAGAATAATAAGCATACATTTGTCATTGTTCTGAATCTCCCTCTTCCGAGTCGAAATTAGCAGTCTCTTCATTTCCCTGTAAATGTTTCTGATTTTTGATGAACTGATCGACTACGGTTTTCTTGCGGCTGACCTTGATTTTCTTGAGTTTTGTTTTATTACTTGCTGGTGTAGTTGGTCCCGGTTTTTTGACTTTGACATTTCGTTGCTTGGCTGAAGAAGGTTTTGCGTTGGTTTTATTGACCATTGCAGAAGTAAATCTGACTGGAAAGCCTTTACTCCGATGCAGAATTAGATGAGACTTCCAGCTGAGTTTCTCCAGTACGATTGCAATCTCGTCAATTCTCCGTCTCAAACTTTGTACTTCCATGATGACATCAGAGCGTTCGAAGGAGTTCAAATTACAAACAAATTTCTGTAGGACATCCATCCCTTGACCACAGATGTAGAGTAACGACTCAAAAACATTTTTGCAATGTTCAGCAGATGCCTCCAAGTGCTTCAAACCTTTAGCGAAGATATTAAGGAGACAAATCATTGGTTTTTCTTTAGGGAAATTTTCTTCAAACACATCCACGATGGTCAAAGAGTCATTTAGCAGCTGTCCTAGTTGATTCAGGGTGACTTCCGTGTACTCCAAAGTTGGGATTCTTATTCGTCCTTTGGCAGAAAAGTCAAGAGTTGAGATTTTGGGGTCTCTCAAGAAATCTTCAGCGACATGAAAACCAAGCGCGGTTTCATTTAATTTATAAGCAATGACAAAGGAATCCTTTGTCTGCCTAACCATGTGCTTCGCCATTTCAGTGAAAGGACTGGTTTCTCCGGATTCTACATCTTTGATTGGTTTCTTGGATTTAATTGTGGCATTCGCATCACTCAAATCTGACAGTCCGTAAGAAACCTCCACAAAACATTGGAGACACTTTTGACACTCTTTGTTGGCGACTATTAGTGAACAAGAGTTGTCTTGTTGAGAAGCACTTCGCCTTAAGTCGGATTCTTCATTTTCTAGCTGTTGTGGGTTTATTTTCTTCGATTTTCTCCTCAAATGACCCTCTGCTGGATTCACCAAATTCCCATTTTCATCTTCAACCAAATCTACAGCTACGGATTGTTTGGCTTTCTGGGCAGCTGTCCATGCATTAAATGTAGTGTTGGGTTTCAAAGCAAGAGCAAACTTATTCCAGTAATCTCTGGGTAATATTTTATCATACAATAATTAATTCTTCTCTCGGCAATTACGCTTTCCAGCTACTGTATAATAGTTAAATTTTTTCATGCCAAAATAATGTAAATATGTATGCGTTTAATGATTTTACTCTCTGCATAGTTTTTCAGCCATGGATGAACTGGGATTTCTACAATCTCCTTCGTTTCAGTAGCACAACCATTTACTGTTTAAGCATGTAATACCGTAAAATGTACCAAGTACCGCAGGTAGCTACTGAACATCGATGAATATATCAGATTTTTCTAGACTGGTATTATAATATAATAAATGGTGTCGTGCTTGGGAACTTTTTCATCATAGGATATTTTAGTTGATAATCTGCAGAAGACACTGAACGGCTGTGGCAATGCTAATGGACAATTCAAAATACCGATTTCCATGGCAAATATGAATATGTAGAAGTACTTATAGGCCAAAAAGGAACTGATTGACCCACTGTGGGGAAGTACTTTACATACTTGTACGTACTATATTATAGTACGTACAAATAATAACCCTCAGAAATACAACGGACACACTAAAAAAAGGCACCCATCCATCACCCTCCCCTCAGGGTGACAGTTTCTTTGATTATGTTAGGATGCCTTTTGGTGTCCCCGATTATAAAATATTGGATAAGAATATATTTATTAGGAGCTTATTCAGAGAAAAGGCATTTATTTATTTCGATTTGAATATGTTCGTGATAAACTCAAATTTTTGTAATAGTTTATTCCTTTTTCCTATAGGCAAGGCAAGGGAATCTATACTACAGGCTGGCATTAATTTGGAGTACGTGTATATGTAATTGTAATGGCAATGAATGACTGATGAAATAAGCCACAATAAAAATGAATGTACGTAGTAATGGTAGTTACTTTACAAGTACAACACTATAAAGCTGGGTATTCCAAAATACCAGTTATATATTATGGTGAGATGAACTACTTACTACTTGACATGACTAGATGTATTATAAATTTATAATAATAAAAGTGCTTAGTCATTGGGTACAAATATGGGGACCTATAATATATTATTCGGTTCGAGCTTCCATTATCAACCGAACTAACTTCCCTGAGAAAATAAATTGTTATCATACTTTTTACACTGTTATTATTATTACACTGCTATTATTACCCTATATATGTCTATCTATAGTCTATGTCAGCTAAACCTTTTTGAAATGAATTCACATAAAAGCAGTGTAATGTAAATACTTATACAGATAATATCATCACGTAAATACATACAAATAAATATAGTTTAGATGTATTATATATTTAAGTAATTATTTAAATTTTAGCTATAGTCTAGCTGTCTAGCTCCAACAAACGAATACTCTATATTATCCAATCGTGGTTCAATCAAAGAAGTTATTTTTTGTTCATCTACACAAATGCGGACGGCTCGTCAAGCTTGATAAAAATATGAAACCTGAGAAGACGGCAGATGTGTCACCCCACCACTTTGCTTTGCAAGAATATTGCATGTCTACTACAACATAGCATTGTGTACGTTCCATTATGCTGATTTTGCTGATATAACGAACACGTTAAGTAGCGTTCGTTCAAGTCCGTCTGTATCCAACGTCAAAAAGATTCGACTGAAATTTTGTTAAAGAACATCATGCTGACTGAACCATAATATTTGTAGTTGATGAGTCAAGTTCCTTTTTGAAATAAACTCAGACATTCATTCGTATGCAATCTCTAATAACAAGTTGAGGATTTCAATAGCAAACTAAAATTTAATAATAATAGTCGTACTCGTACTTAATAAAATAGTAATAATAATATAAATTTCCATTTCTAAACAGGGACAAACATCCTATTCGTAGGCTATGACGAGCTAAACATTTTGTTGTATACCCAGTAATTATGCCAATATATTATTGGGTCATAAAATATTTTGTTGGTGTGGCTGATACATGTATTATATAAACACCAATAGAGGCTTTTTCCTACAGGGTTTTGTATTGTCTGGACGAAATTAGTTACTGTCCAGAATGAAATTAATTTTGTTCAGGGCCAAATTAATTGTTGTCCAGGATCTAATTAATTTTGTTCAGGACAATTAATTGGTTACTGTCCAAGATGAAATTGATTTTGTTTAGAACAATTAAATACTGTCCAAGATGAAATTTTGTTCAAGACGAAATTAATTTGTTCAATTTTGTCACAGGCAAAATTGATATCCAGGATGAAATTAATTTTATCCAATTTTATCCAACCCTCTTATTTCATCCACCACTACCCTGTTTTTCCACTTACTAGCGTAGTAAAGTACACGTACACTACGACTACGGACCACTACTAAATGATCACGTTGCAGTCGCACACAATAACATAGCCATAAAATGTCTTATTCAAGCAACTTCATTTAAGTACTCTATATATTGTCCTATATGAACACTCAGTTGGACAGATTTAAATACTCCAAATAATAAGTTCTAAAAACGTTGTCTATATTCCATTGGTTTACAATTTTAATCTGCTCCACTATCCAAGAATTTTTAAAAGGCTGCATAAAATACTATTTATTTAAAGGTAAATAATATTTACATTTAAATATTTATTTGTGCTTAAATCTTTTATTACCTATGAATAATATTTACATCATAGATAGACCAGATGGAAAACAGCAATTTACCAGATTAAAAACAGAACACATACACTCAAATACTGTATCATACCATTATAAGCAACTTCATGTTAAAAAAGTTAAATCGATGAAAATTGTATATGAAAGTATTACTGGAAACAAAATTTGACTTTACATTACTATCAATACTTTTCAAAGGCCTTTGACATGACTTCGAGTGCTGAGATTGGTTATACTCTAATAATTTACTCTGACATAGATGGTGTAGAGAAAATCGGCCATTCTAAATTCCTGCAATCAAGTTCAAGTGGATATATTCTGTGTAGTTCACAAGACAAAGCTAGAGATTGAATTATTTAATAAAATCATTCCTGTTTTTAAAATAAAGATGAAAACAAATGAAAGAAAATTTTGAATATTTAATTTACAATACTGTCTGGCTAGTGTGGCTAGTATCGATGTGGATCATAATTTGTGGTATTAATTCGCACTGCCACTAGTGAGAAGTGTGGCACCTTATGAAGCTAACCTAGTTGTACTTAGCAATTAATTACATGAGGAATTACCAAAAGGTATAAATTAATTAATTTTGAGAATTCTCAATAACAATATTACATTTTCAGGAGTCATGTCAGGGATTTCAGACCACGATACTGAAGATGGCAGTGAGAACAATAAGAGTGAAGACGAAGAGTCTCAAAATGACATCGTCATTTCAAGTGGAGTGAGTGAAGACTTCTCTGGATTTCGCATGAGAATAAATTTCCCCCACTCAGTCGCAGAATGGAAATCTAGGTATCTACTTGTCTACCACAACCGACGATCTTTTTCCCTCAAAGAGACTGAAGCCCTGCGGTTGATCATTCGAAGAATCGCTAACAAACTAAAGGAAAGGGATCCTTTGGACTTTCGAAGAAGCCACTTCCTCTTCAACTATTTTCAACAGTGTGTCAAGGCTTCCAAAATGGAGAAGACTCGTTTCGAAAGATTACACCTCTCTCAAAAAATGATTCTCAATGCTAAACTGTTTTATGGACTCTTCTACGTCATCACTCCAATCGAATTATAATTATTTTGATGCTTTACAAAATTATCACTGTTAAATATACTATCTGCACTGTACCTAATAATTGTATGTTGGAAATTAGTATAATACTAAAATGTATGTCTCTGTATTGGGCCTAAAAATTTCTGGTTAATCCACAATAAAATATCTGAATCGCAGTATATCTGGATTACAATAAAATGTTCCTCATAAATAAATCATGATGGCACAATATTTACGACTTGCCCATCTTCACCTGCTGCCAACCAAAAAATATCTTCAGACAAATTAATACACACAACATAGACTCTAACACTTGTTTGTTCGATTGTTAGGGTTAGATTTGGAATATCTCGCAAAATACAGTCTAAAGCCTAAGCATGGTCATGGTTAAATATTAAATACCTTTCAATTCAATAATTATTTTACTTTTCATATTTGATTCTTACCATAGGAATATATAATCCTTATAGTATTATAGTTTATATATATGATTCTTACAAATTAGAATATCGATATAACATTAATTATTATAATAGTTAATCTGCCATTTTTCATTGGTTTATTCACATTGCTTATTTACATATAAAATTTTAATTTATCAACGTAGGTATCATTTTAAAGTAAAACAAATGGTTTTGTTTATGGCTTCAATTTTAATTACACACATACTAAAACGCCCTCAATAGAGAATGACAACTAGCATAAAACTCACGAGGAAGTAGAAATATTATATCAAATGGAGGAGTGACATCTTTTATTGCTGAGCTTCTGGATTTTTTTGCAGAATGACAAATCCCTCTAGAATGGGGGACATGGGAATATATTCGTCTGTGGCGAGTTCGGCGCGTTCTCCATGCCCAAGAAGCACTGGGGTGGTATAAGTTTGAAAGCCTGTGATAGTTTTTGGTTTCCCCGCCACTCCGACAGTATCCACTGCCTGGCCAACTCTAACTTGGACTGGAATAGGTTTGAGGTCCTCGTCAAAGGTTGCTAACATCCTAGGATTCATAGCCGTAGCTAGACAATAGATCATGTAGTGATTATTCCCTAGAATCATTTTGCGAGTGTCCAAGAAGGTGACCAGAGTGCTCAAGAGTCCTGCCACGGCCATAGGGCACATTAGTTGTCTATCAGAATGGAAAGGGGTGAGTCCTATTGTTCCCTTCCCTAAATACACCAATCCTTGGGCTATCCGAACCATAAAGAGATTACTTGCGTCCCTGGCGTGGTATTGAGCCAACTGACGAAGCATAGCGGCGACACGGGCATTATTTGTTCCAGCACCTACCATCCCCATAGCGAATATAGAATTCAGGGTCACTTCAGGATCAATATCATGGGAAAATTTGTTCAGAGTGTCGAGAACATTAAGTCGTGGGTTGGAGACGGAAAGCAGACCGAGGGCTAGAGGCACAGCTCGTCTAATTGCTGGTTCACAATAACGCAACAAATGACCAAAGGACCGCAAAGCCATTTCCTCCCCGATATCTTCTCCCATGGCAATTAGGGCAATTCCTAGAACCGCCACTGACTGTTGTGCCGAGAAGTCGATGGGTTTCTCCGTCTTTTCCTTTGCCCCATCAGGCTTCTCTTTGTTGTCCGCTTTTTTGTCGTTGCTTTTATTCTTTGCTTCATTTTCTTTGCCACTGGACTCAGTTTCGTAATGTTCTGAACAAATATGCAACAGTTTTTGGATTTTCAGTACATTTCCAGTACCCGCGTAAGCACATACTTCTACTAATGTAGTTGCCATTGATTTGTATGGATCTGGGATAACACTCATTGCCTCCAAAAGAGTGTCCGCGGCTTCTTGTTTTCCCAGATAGCAAAGTCCGAGACCGAGGGAAATGAAACGGGCGTGATGGTTCTTAAGCTCAGCCTCAGATCGCTCCATAAGACACTGTAGAAGGAGAGAGGCTACTTCGGATCCCGTTCCGACACATACCAAACCACAAGAGAGAGCCGCAAGAGAAATGACTTCCAGTCCCAAGCTCCCATCCAGAATGACAGGGTTTAGCAGCTGAATGATATCGTCTCGATTTGTTCCAACATAGGCCAAGCCCAATCCGAGAATGGCCCCTATTTTCATAGTTGAACTCTGGTGATAAACATAATCGGGGAGAAGTGCCAAGGCCGGATCACAATCATTCCTTACTCCGCAATTTACAATTCCGCAGGCGAGAAGTGCTCCGGCTTTGATGTAGTCTTCAGCCGAATACAAATATCTGTCGATTTGGCCAAGTCCCCCATCCACATCCCATAGAAGAATCAAACCCAAAGAAGCCGTCGCACTCAGCATCCCGTGTTCCTTGTTTTTGTACAACCATTTGTTACCGTCCTGAGTCAGCAATTTATCACGGCCAAATCCAGCATTTACAAAACCAGAGACAAATGAAGCTGCCAAATTTTGGCGTGCTGAGTCAACCTGGCTGCCAAGCGTATGTCGATTCCCATCTAAATTTGTCCATTAAAATTTTTTACAAGGATCCTGTTACTACTATTAAGTACTAACAAACTGAGTACAAAGAAAGATATATTCATTAATATCATTAAATGTACCTAAATGAGTTTTGTAAATCTCGTCAGGAGTTTTTGGCTCCAATATATCCAACTCACGTCCCAGACTTAGAAAGTTTTGATTCAGCAAACCGTTGGTTATGATTTCATTTAACTCTACGCTTAAGTTAATACTTTCTTCAACTTTTACGTGGATCTGTAAATCAATCAAAATTTACTACATCATCACAGAATCCATAACATGTGAAAAGTTACATTTTGAATGGTTATTATATTATAAATATTATTATATGACCGCATAAAAACAGGAGAGGGTAGCCCAATTAACGTTTTCTGTACCCCAACGCGTTGAAATCGCCCCCTCTTTTATTCATGACCGTTTGAGGCAGCTTTCTGCCTCTAAGTGAAATGCATACCTTGCCTTCATGTACTAAATACTCACGAAGGTATGCTTTGGAGTATATTAACACAATAGAGACTGTAATTGTATGAGTTCTTGATGTTCTCGCATATTGTTGGATGAATTTTATTTAGCCTGTTAGTCTTTGAATACCACTTAAACTCGTATTTTTCTGCGGTTGTTATCAGTGTATATTTAAAGAAGTAAACCTTTTGACGCCCGATCATGAAAGCAAGTTGTTTCCTCATGGTGTCGTCACTGCATTCACGCAAAATATCTTGGACAAGAGTTGAATCATTGAGCTGCAAAGCTACTCTCAATGCCAAGGGCCATTGTTGAAATTTCTTGTAAATATTTAGTACACTTTGAAGGAGCTTCACATTTTCAGGGTCTGGAACATACGCTACACAACTTGCCATGTAGGAGCACACGCGTTGGTGAGTGTGTACATCCACAAACTGTTCTAATAGCTCCAGATGCTCCACTTCCATTGCCAGATCACAGGCCTCAGCTTCAGCATTGTGGGCCAAATTATAAGGGATAATTTTTCGCGCTAATTCCAACAATTGTTGACACTTCAAAGGTTCTGCGTCTATGGTCACAGAAGCCCTGAAAATAATAGCAATGAAAATATTTGTAAAAAAACTGGAGTATTGTATAAAGTTATTATTACAAACAAAACTAACCATTCAAGAGCTATTTCCCCAGCAAGACGACGAACGTATTCGTGTCCCCATTCCCCAATATCTCCGTCAAGGCCTAACATCTTATATGTTAGACAATCTTTCCCTTCGCTGATGGTCATTCCCAGCACAGAGATAACATCTGCACAAAATCTTTTGGTATGGTCATTTTTAATTTTTAAATAAATTTGTTTCATCGTTAGAAAATGTTTCCTCATAAATTTCAAAGGTTTAGGAACGGATGTCATCGAAGTTGTCGACGCTTTGATTTGAGTCCTAAGTTGTTCTAAAGCAGGTTCATACAAATTTTCATCTGATTCCAGCAGTCGTTCGACACAGAGATCCAATTCTTCCTAAAAAGTTAATTGTAAAAAAAAGTTACTCAGTTATGTTGTATGTATGGCATTCATTTTTGGGTGCCCCTGTGAATTTCACGGCGCGATTTTTAAAATGTGCTACCTCAGTCTTACTTTATACTTCAACCCGTTTTTTATTTATTACAATTGATTGGTTGTACTAATAAAAGAAATAGTTTTCAACGCATTTTCTAACCTGAAGAGCCCTATCTTCATCACTCAAATCGTCTTCCACCTTTTTATCCTTCGCATCGTCATTCTTCGCATCTTTGGATAAATTTTCTGGTGGACCGGGATTCATAACATCAGCCATAACAAAGATGTTTTGCTTTTTAAGCTGTCAGTTATACACTGCAAAATAAAAATGGACAATTAAATATCAAATGTCAAATGCCAACTTCAAAGAAAATTTATAATCAAAGGTTGAAGGTGAATGCCTAGTTTAGTGAATGTCGCAGATAAAATACAAAGGGGAAACCAGAATGAAAAATGTTTACGTACGTAATTAAAAAGCAGAAAACGCACAAATCACTCCACAGTAGAAATTTTCATTCACTCTCACTGGCAGTTTGTGTCCGAAAACTCTGAATTACGAACAATAACTGACTAAAGATGAAGAAAGAAGGTGACAGAAATCTGAATGACAATGACTCCACGAATTGCAAATAAAGAGCGAGTGATAGTTATGATGTTAGATCAACCACGTGGTATACTTACCCAGAGCGGCACGACACGAAATGCAGAAACCTTAGATTCATTGTGAATCAGCACAAAATTTGAGAAGATCTCTTTCATGTTTTAGTAAGAATCGTAAGAAGGGAGAATAGACGAGTTGCAAAAAGGGCCGCCAAATGAATCGCTGTTGGCGGACCACAGAAATCCTATGTAAAGACAGCCGACACTGATAGTGATGAATGCAAGAATACAGTGCTCACGTAAAGTATTATTGTAGTATAGATCGGTTTAGGAAGAATATTAATGGTTTCGGGAATCATAAAAAATATTAAACAATATCCAAAATAAATTTAAAAAGATTCCCTAAAATTTGGAGACCCACTAACAGTAATTGATATTTGGAGGCCCATGAATAAAAGTAATGAAAATTTGGAGGCCCATGAATTAAAGTGATAAAAATTTGGAGGCCCATGAATGAAAGTAGTCCAAATTTGGAGGATCATGAATAAAAGTAATGAATATTTGGAGGCCCATGAATAAAAGCCTCCAAATTTTCATTATTTTTATTCATGGCCTCCAAATTCCAATCACTGTTAGTAGGTCACCAAATTTTAGGGAACCTTTTTAAATTTGTATTGGATATTGTTTAATATTTTTAATGATTCCAGAAAAAATTAATATTCTTTCTAAACCGATCTATAATACTTTACTTGAGTACTGCATTCAACATTGCATTCACCATTGCATTTACCACGATCAGTGTCGGCTGTCTTTACATAGGATTTCTGTGGTCCGCCAGCAGCGATTCATTTGGCGGCCCTTTTTGCAACTTGTCTATTGGAGATAGACTTGATGAAAGTCATGGGGAGCATAAGATGCTATAACCTATACCATACGAGGCGTGCGTGTTTCTGCTATCTCATTTCTCCCCTATTTGCAACACATGTGAATAGACGTAGAGAACTAATGAATTTATGTAGAATATTGTCATTTGTAAATAAATATTTGCCTTTGTTGTCCTAAGGTTATTAGTAGTGTAAATGTTAACCCATAGTTTTCTATCATTTAAAGAGTTCAGAAGTGCGTCTTGTGATGAACTCTTTAACTATTAAGAGTATAATGAACAGCATTTAAGAGAGTACTTAATAATACTAATTTGCAGAAACATCAAATAGAACATGTTTATGTAGTACACTAGCACACCAGTCAATTAATATTATATGAGAACAAATAAAATAACGAACAAAAGATAAAAATGTTTATTTTCCGCTGTCGTAGGAATAGGAACAAGATATAGGTGAATAAAGTTATCCTATATGATTATCCTTGAAACCCCTGAAATATTCTCGCGAACTCAAACTCTTGCTGACTTGTTCCACTGCAAGTAGGTGACACTTGACCGTTACAACCAGGCCTATCTCTCTCAATGGACCAATAAGCCAAAAGTCCAATTTGATTCTCATTAGCCCATGCAACGAGCTTCCTAGCATGAGCCAGCTCAAATACATTCCCATTGAAGTTTCGCCCAATCTACAAACAGGATATTAAATGAATAATAATAATTACAGCAGTTATAAACGTACCAGAAAACTAAACAAAACAATGTTTATTGACATGTTAAATATGCTATTTGAATTTTGAAAATTGTTATGAATTAAAAGTTTAGAAAAATGAAGAATAAAAAGTGTACCATGGGGGTAATTCCCAGCATCTTTTTAAGTTCAGCGTCAGATTTCTCAGGCCAGATTGTTTTCATTTGCTCTAACACCATGCGTCCTACATTTATGACAGCATCTCCAAAGTCTGGACTGATTTTCGGGAACTCCATAGCCATAGCATTGACAATGTCAACACGTACACCATTTTCTTTGGCATTTTTTAATAAATCAACACCGAGGGCAGGTGTGAGTCCATAATCTTCTCCTTGGACCATCAAAGTGAAACTGACTGTGACATCCGGTCGTTCCCTTTGCACCATCGCTAAGGCTTGGTTCATCAAATTCAAGTTGACTGATGATTCCACGTCCACATCCAAATGGTTCGTGCCCACAGCATCCAAAGCAATTTTGTAAGCATTAGCTAAATCTTGGCTGGTTGAACACATATGCTCCAAATAAGGCCCTAATGCTCCACCTAAAAATAAATAGACATTATACTAGCTTTAACTAAAAGACATAATAATATTACTAAATCTAGTAAAAGCAAGAAAGAGCAAGAAAGTACTGTAAAAATTATTTTCAGAAAACCAAAAAATATGAAAAAGGTTTTTTAATTTTCCATTTGAGCAGACCTGTAGCAATAATGAATTCTCCTCCTTGACTTTTCAATTCTCGGATGGGGTCTATCACAATCGGGTCATTGATATCATAAACGTAACCCCAAGATGGAGTACATCCTGCGAAGCTGCCTAGTACAAAGGCCAAATGGTACTTATTTGTGCCGCTGTTCCTTGCCAGTTCCCTCAAGTCTGTTCTTTGCGTCAAAAACGTGTCATAGTAAGGAAAACTTCCACCTGTGTGAGTTAAAATTAAATTGTGAAATGCAATGGACGAATAATTTACAAATAAACGAAAAATTGTCTAACCAGCAGCCAAAGTGCACCCAATTAGCCCAAAAATAATCGCTAGAGTTTTCATTGTGGTAATTTTTATTTAGTCTTGTTCATTGAACTCTTTGCAGAATACAGACAGATATCGACTATTACAATGAATTAAATGCAAATTTGAGTGAACAAATTATTTGACAAATTGACAAGAAAGCGATAATCATTTGGAATTCAGGTGTTTTCCAGAAGCTTATCAGTATGTTTGACCTGCCAGTGTTTCTTTTTGTTGGAGTACTATATAAATATAATGTTGTATGCAAAAATTCACAATATTACTAAAATTCACACAAAAGAATAACTTTTTATATAAAGTACTTATTTTCTCCCCACCCAAATCCAAGTTGCTAAACAATGTTACCAAAATTTCCCATATAAAATCCCATTTTCCAGGATCCAAGACTTTGGGAACGTAGACACTTAGATATGGAAAAATGTCAAAAAAGGTGACTGCATTGAACCTTAAACTGATTTCTTCAGCTTTATGTCCGAAACATGAAATAAAATTACATTTTTAGGGTATTTCTCGTATTCCTAAACAATTTCAAATTATCAACGTCAAAAAATGTGGGCCTTCACATACATACATTATGTATTAGAGTACTACTTATCTGAATAAAAAATATTTTAATGACATTAAAACAAATAAATATGCAAAACACTGCTGCTCTCAAATTCAAACCAAGTGTGTATATGTCAGTGCAGAAATTAATTGGATTATTGGGTCATCAATCACTATATTATCAGTTCCAGTTGTATCATGGCTATAAATGTACATAATTTGAATGGCTTTAACTTACTAAAAAATAAGAGTCAGGTATAATAGTTAATAATATTCGCATTTTTGGCAAACTTGTATCTTCTCCACGAATGCTGGTCATAGAAAGACTGGTCTCTAAAAATGCAGAAGAGTTCATTTTATATAATGTAATTAATTGTAATATTCTTCATTTTCCGATTTATTGTTTTTAATGGAAAAGTGCAAAACCCCACAACGGTTAAAATGAGAAGTTTACCTTTTGTAAAAACATTTTCTGCGTTTTAAAATGTATCAACTGCCATATGGGGCTTAGTGAACTGATTGTCTGCCTTTGGTTACTGAATATTTCGTGGCCAAATTACAAAACAAAACATGTAAAAAGAAATGTATGAAACGTATGTACTATCATAACGATGAACGCTACAATCATTATAGGAATGTCACTGTCGTCTGTCTGTCTGTTACTTTAGCGCGGATAGCGGATACTAATAAATCGTTCAAGCTTTCTATGTACATACTAGCAGGCACGTATCTAGAAATTTGGTCAAGGGGGGGGGGGGCGCAACTAAAAATAATGGTAAAAATAAAATATATTCGCGCCAAAACATTTTGCAATTTTTGGCCTCTTTTGGGAAAAAACTTTTCTTTTTCTCAGATTTAGGGGGGAGGGCGCTGCGCCCCTCTACTGGATACGTGCTTGCATACTAGTTACTAGGGGTCTAATTTGGCCATGTAGCTTATGCGTACTTAATTTGCAATTTAAACTGACTGCAATTAAACCCTTACGGTCAATCAAGTTATTGACCCAATTTTTGCTACCTTGCTTTATGCCCATTTCTAATAATTTATTCATTTTTAGATCTATATTTGTATGAATGAAATAATGTAAATGTACAATTTTATTGGCCAATGAATAAAATCAGCCAGTACTGTGATCCAAAATCGTTACTCAGATCAGAGTACATCACTATCAACGTAATAATCTTCTATTCTGCCACTATCTGCTATAGAAGTTGTAACATGTCAAGCATGTAAATAAAACTCCATAATTTTAGATACACTAACGTAACTATCATATTCGGAGATTGGACGAGCTTCCAAAACTGACGAAATACCTAAAAACTTGTTTTGTATGCATTTTTAAATAAATAATAGTCATATAGTTACTTCTCGTATCTCAAATGTACTTGGTTGGGGCAGAACATATATTTGGCATCCGCTCTAATAAGACAACTCTACTCAAGTTTCACAAATACAACATGCATATGCTTAACTCCTGTGTGTGTATAGCGTGTCGATGAAAAGAAGCTTTATCGATTTATGCTTTGCTTTCTTCGTGTGGTCACAGCCCAATGTGGTGTAAAAAATGAGGTATAGCTATAAACAACCTTGCAAGAGCAATAAAACCGAAGAAAACGAGTCGCAGTCGCAATGGCAGAAACCAAGTGGCTTTTGCAACTTGAACTTTTTTGCTTTTTGGACCTTTTCATGAAGTAGTTTGTTTTTCCTTCATTTTCTCACCCCTTCTAAATCGGTATATTTTATACCATAGTCTATTGTTCATTCAAATATCAATCACTTCATTTAAAATGTAAAACGAAAGAAAATTAATTGCCTTTGCTTTTTATAAAGAAGACATAAAAGGTCTTTTTTGGTTCCCTATGCAGTGGTTGATATTTCATATATATTAACGTCTATATAGTCTAGAAATAGGAGGTATGTATGTTGTATGTATGTATGTATGTAATATAATATGCTGTGCTACTATTTAGTGTATATTATATTATGCAAGTCAACTAATATATCTGACGATGTGAATTTGAGGATGCGAAAAGCTGTTGGTTGTAAGTGGGTAGCCATAAATGTTATATTTATAATTATATACAGCATGGGCAATGCGGCAACAAGAACTTCCTTCTGCCTAAACTGTAAGCAATCTAACTACTAACCCAACACTAAAGGGGAATGCATCGGGTAGCAACTCTTCCTCTTCTATACTAAATACTCAGAAAGTAAACCCGGACGACAGGCAACGTGTGAAGGGCAACTAGTAAAAACCAAGCATCCAGAATCTTCCACATTCCATCTCTACCAGAAATCCCTAACAATTTTTAAAGCGGAATATGTTTACTGGAAGACTTTAAAATATTTTCCCTAATTTCAACAAATTCTTATTATATCTACCAAAAAGTAAATCAATCTTAGGTGTAAAGTGAAAGCAAAAAAAGATAATTTCCCAAGTTATTCCCTTTTAAACAATGTTTATAAAATGTCAACGAAAAAAGATGCAATATAAAACTAATACTAAAAAATCTTAATTAATTTTGGGAACCACAAATTAGGTGTAGCCACTGGAAGGGACTAGCGCTTTGGGCGCTGCGCCACCCACAGTATGAGAAAGAAAGCAATTTTTTACCAAAAACGCTAAAAATCGTAAATCATTTTTGCGCTTTGAGTGAATGTCAAAAATTTATCAAGTTTGGCACCCCCCTCGAGAAAATTGCTGGGTACGTGCCTGGCTACTAGACTCTGCTTCCGTGTTCCGTTCCCACTGCGAGGTAGATTTTCGTAGTATGACAACGGGGAAACTTGGTGTACCCGGGTAAGTTTCATACTTACTCTTGAATTATAAAAGCCATACACACATACATAGAAGATAGAGTCTATCACGGAGAGGTACTCCTCACTCACTCCTCCAGCTAGTTTCCCTTTTCCTTCCTTTGCTTTCTCCTGCTTTTCTTTCCTTCGAATCAGTTCTCCAGTGCACTTCTATTACGCAACAGTCTCTTACTAACCAGATAATTCCAGTCCAGTTTTTTCTCCATTCGCTCATCCGACTAGATTAGATTTCTTACAAATTGCCCGACAATTAGTAGCTTTAGCATACTCTATTATTAACTTCGTCTCCTACTTCGCCTTTCACGTTTCACCTCTACTTTTACATTACATGGAATTCCGTATCTTGCTACGTATTCCTTTGAAGTTGTGTCAAGTGCTTTGCCTACTAAATGTGTGAATCCACCCGTCTACTACATTTAGACTAATAATTCCATAATTCATGTAGGGACTCAAGATTTTCAACTTAGAAGTAGAATATGTAAATAGAGACAGCTGTCTTTTAGAAGTTAGAATTGTGATTACTGCTTTAGAGCAGGCATATAGCTACACGTGTAGAAACATCTGCACACAAAAAGGTATTAAATACTCAAAATGGAGTAAATGTTTGTAGCCTTTCCCTTGTAGTTAGTAAATTTGAAAATGTATTGTCTAAGTGCAGGATTGATTTAGATGTCATCCACTTCCGCACACTTAATTCCCTCCTGCAATGTTCATGCAGAGCCTAACAACTTGTTGCGAATCGATATACCACTCTCCTTTTTATGGATGTAGGTAGTTTCATAATGTGACTTCTTCTGAATATTTAGCAGTGATTATCATATTAGTATTCACTGTAGTAAGGATTGTCTCGATTGGGGATCACAACTCATTTAGCTCTATATTTTTATTTTACATGGACGGTAGAAATGATTCAATTTTGATAGTGTAGACGAATTTCGAATTTAATGCATCAATAATTAAAATTAATGCTCCTATTAGCTAAATCTCATTTTAGCTACTCCTATTTCCTATCCTTTACTCAAACACATGTTCCAAATGACCTTGACCTTGCAGCCATGCACGCTAATAATAAGCTACTCTCTGTGATCTTATCCTAAAAATACGTATCAAAGACATTTATATCTTATTGTACTATTGTACCTATACTATACTTATTATATAGACTACTACCAAGTCACTACCCCTTTATATTAACTAGGCACAATAATTATAGGATTTAGTATAGGAATTCGTATTTAGCGAAGCATTGTGAAATCATGGCTTACATGAACTTTCTACGAAATAATCCCTCGCGGGAACCGCCAATGAATTGCAAAATTATCTTGAGTTCTGAAAAAAGTTCTTATAATCCTGGAGACAAAATTCAAGGCAAATTAATTGTCAGTCATCAAAAAGAATTTACTACAATGGGTAAGAAAACTATTAGATCTACATCTGTCACTGTCACTTAAAACTGTACTTAGATATTCAAACGCCGCATGTACATCATATTTCAAAGAATTTTCTATGAAAGCGGGAAATTTCGGGTTTGCAAAAGAAAATTACGATTTTCTGATCTGTATTTTGCGTGATTGGTATTTTCAGAATGATAGGGTTGGATTTTTCAATTTCTCCTGAAATTATGTAAAAAAGAATTCTTTTCTGGAAATATCTCCGAAAATGGTTTTTTTCTCTAGTTTTAAAGCCTACAGTTTCTTTATTTTGAGAATAAAAAGTGTTTACTGTTGTGACAGACTTGTCTTGAAATGTATTATTTTACGTGACAGGTTTCAAGGTTGTGCTAGAAGGGAGAGCGTTAGTGAAATTCAAAGAGCGTGAGATTATTCAGTCGAAACATGTGACAATTCTGGAGTCGTCGGTGTATGTGCGTGGAACAGGTGACACTCGTATCCGTCTCCTGCCGGACGATCACAATTTTCCGTTTGCATTGTCTCTACCAAAAACTCCTTTGCCTGGCTCTTTCAAAAGTCCTTATGGACTCGTGATTTACCAAATCGTCGCTTGTCTCAGCACGGAGTACAGAGATGTCAAGAAGGCAGAGAAAACGATTTCTGTGAATGCCTTTGTGAATTTGGCTCTGAACAACGAGGCTTCTAACCCGGTGCAACTGGAGAAAGTAGAGAGATCCATTCTGCCTCCCGGGCTACCTTTTCTTACGGGGAGACGAAACACGCCACAATTTAAATTCCTGCTCAAACTACCGCAGAGTGGATTCCTCCCTGGTGAAGAGATCCCCTTCATGCTAGAAGTCGACAATCCCTGCGCCCACGAAATCAAAAACATGTGCGTGTCTCTTGTCCAGCGAATCACTTATCACGCAGGCAGTTCCTGGAAAACTACCAACATCGCCGTTGCCACTACAGAATCGACTCACATGGACTCGCCTTATGGAACTATGTGGATAGGTGCCATTAATATCCCAACTAAGCAATATCCCACACAAACCAAGAATATCATTGAGCAGCAATATGTCCTCAAGGTTATACCTCTAACCAATTCAATCATTCATAACTATAATAATAACTTGATTTTGATATCCTCGTCGACTCGTCGATTTAAGTAGATTTTACAGTTGAAGAAAATATTATAATTAGATGTAAAAAAATGTTTATTATTACCCAACAGGTGGCTGTGAATACAACTGGACAGGTAGTTCCATTGAAAGGAGAGATTCCTATCATAATAGGTTCGGTTAGAATTGTGGAACAACCATCTCCCAGTAATGCCGTCCCTACCAGGAGTTTTCTAGACGAGGATTCAACGACATCGTATTCCGTTTTCAGAAGCCGATCTCCCATTTGCTTTTCTGGTGCATCTGCAAATAGCGGAGTTATGGGACCACCCTCCTACTCAACTCTTTCCTTACGGACCAGATCCAATTCCATTGAAACTTGTAATTACATACTCATTTAAAGTCATTTACTATATTGTTATCGTAAATGTTTGGAGCCGAAAGACAAAAATGTCTTATTGTGTTACAAATTCTTGAAAGTAGTTAGTTTAATTACCTAACAAAAGAAAAGCTGACTTGTCATAGGGTTAGGGATGCGGATAATTTTATAATGACATGTTTTGTATTTGTAGTACCCCCAGGCTATGAAGAAGCAACGAATTCGGATGGAGCGGATTGCGGGTGCGGGGAAGAAGGGTCTGTGGTAACTATTACGCTCACAGAGGATGCGGATAAGATGATTGCTGATGTTTCTGCATTGCAGTTGGACGGCAGCCAAAATGAAGAGTCTAGACGAGACTAGATAGAAAAGGTGAATAGATAAGACTGCTTTACTTCCATTTTGTAGCCATGTCATGTCCAAGTAACTGCCACAGAATTAAAACAGGGAAAGTCCAGGGTTGCCAAAAAGATCCCTTTTGGGTATTGAATATGGGAGAATTGTATTTGAGTCAGAATTAATTATTAGACGCTGTCCTACCTACATTAGTTGATATTTGAAATAAAAATAAAGGAAATAAATGAATCTTAAAATGCTTTATTTTAAATCAACAGGAAATTGAGACATGTATGAAGAAGTCCCAAAAAGGAGGAAGAGTAGAAAATGTTGTGGAGAGGAGGGCATGCACTTTTATCACTGCACTGCATACATTTTGATGTACTCTGAAATATTTATGTGTGAGATATTTTAAATATTTAATGTCGGATTGTCTGGATGGTGCGCGAGAGATTCTTTGTGAGATTATCTTATTAACTCTTGGACCATTCTTTTACTCTATGATGATACTACTTAATGATATGTACTCTGTATGTGACATTTTATGATTATAATATGACCAGGACCAAATCCGCACAGTTACCTGCTAATGCATCACAAAACCGCAATAATATTATGAACCTAATACGATATAATAATATTTGCATCTAAGTCCAGATTATGCTAAATTACAAAAATACTAACAATAGTACAACTTTGCGAAAGCCTAAACACTTTATAATATTATATACGGAAGAGCTAATACACTACTCCTACCTCTCGTTTTAACTATTTATTATGATACTATTGTCTAGAAATCTTATTCTATCTCCTCTCTGTCGCTTAAGGACACACTACAGTGTCAATTTTTTAAAATTACCAATTAAGTGTAGTGCCTATAATAATATATGTCTAAAAGATAATTTAATAATGTCACAGTTTTTGAATGACAAGGTCTTAAGCTTTATTTAACTTGGAAATTCGAATGTTAATATAGGGAAATGATGCTAAAGTCAATATACCTCTATCTAACCTAACCTAACAGAAAATGCAGAAAATCCTTAGATTTTGATTGAAACAAGTTTCTCATCTTAAGAAGGCCACGCACGCCTGCATAGCAATCGGGCCTATGTAAATGCATGTTAAAAAATGTTTTGCTTCTGGCTTTATTCCTCCCGAAGGATAAACCCAATTTTTAAGGTGCTTACAGTTTTGAAATCCTGTACTATCTAGGAACACACGAGGGTTTCTGGATTTTTGATAGCGTTGCTTTAAACCCTGCAAATAAATTAACATTTTATAAAAACTAAAAACTGAATCACTTATTTTGGAATTTGATTTTTTAAATGCCTTTAAAGCAACTATATCAAAAATCCAGCAACCCTCGTGTGTTCCTCCATAGTCCAGGATTCCAAAAATTGTAAGTCCCATAAAATCGGCCTTATCCTTCGGGAGGAATAAACCCAGAGATGTAAAGCATTTTTTAACACGCATTTAGATATGTCCATGTGGTTGCTATGCAGGCGTGGAGAGCGTCCTTAAGAGTTACTAACATAGGTATTCAGTGTTGTGATTAAGGTAAAAACTCCAGAAACTAGAATCTCTAATTCGTGAATTTCTGCCATATTCTCTTGCAACTAATCTAGAGTTAGACCTTACAGTTAAAATATACAAATGAGCGAAAATGACCAGTGACCTTATTACCATGATACGTAGGGACTACAAATCTGCAGTTCAATATAGGCTGATAAAATATGATAAGATGCAACTCCTAATAACACAATAATTCATTATTCCCACTGTTAAAATATTGTAAGCCTAACGACAAAAGCAATTTCTAGCACGAGACCAATTTTAACCAACCAACAAATTTTGTAATCAAAGTCACCTTAGAATTTTGCTACGTTTCATATTCCTTAGACTTAACTGAGCTGAAATTGTGCGTCTGTAATTGTACCGCATTAGTGCTAAATATGTTTAAATAAACATGTTTGTGGCTGGCTGGTTATATAAAACGCAGATGACTCAATATAAAACCTATTTTAAAGATTATATTTTGACTTTTACTTTTTAAATACTATTTGACTGTCAACAAACGTCTAGCATGAAGAAAGTATATGTCTACTAATACTGATGATAAAAATATTATTTATTATTGGGGTGAATGGTGTATCAATTTAATAAAGGTGACTTTGGTATCATTCAGCAAATTCAGCATATGAAAATAAGACATTGGTGATGCTTTACGTATTTAAATTCAATATTTTTGTTATTTCATAGTATTTATCAGTTAAGAAACCTTTAAATATGTTCATTTCTATTAATATATCTTTTATTATAGCAGATAATACTATAGTTTATTTATGTTGCATATATTTGTGATATTACCATATTTTTTACTGTTGTTTATTATAAATATTGAAATGTTTAACGTATTCAATAATCAATATGTGGTTCTCTTTACGTCGTAGATTTTTTTGTGTACATTTTGATAATATTCTTGATTGTATATTTACTAATGTCTCGCAATTGGTATCAATTAAAAATAATTCTCAGCCTTAGCATTAATTTGTCAAATGTGTATTTGTTGCAGATTATATATTTATTGCATACTATAACATGCATGCCAGCACGCGTGCAATAATAATACTAGGATAATTATAATATACTACAAAAGTACAGAGGATATCTAATTGGGTAGGGATTTACGGGGCTGTAAAAGAAGTAACTTTGGCAGTAAAATAAAGTCTTTGGGGCAAGGGTACTATAGGCAGTACGTTTAATTTTTCAGGGCTGTAAAATAAAGTACAAAAGGCAGTAATACGAGTAGGAATGGCTGTAACAAAAATGATTTGTATTTAGTCAAAATTAAATCACAATTAGTTCAAAATTAAATCAAAATTAGTTCAAAATTAAATCAAAATTAGTTCAAAATTAAATCAAAATTAGTTCAAAATTAAATCAAAATTAGTTCAAAATTAAATCAAAATTAAGTCATCTGGCAAATCAGTGTCATATTTCAGAATTTATGGTCTTACTAGGGCTTTAGATACACCTCGAGGTCTTCCCGCTTTGCTTTTTATAGCGATTGGTACCTGTTTAGCGCTGGGGAGAATTGTTGGCAATTTATTCATGCTGGCTATACCTATGATAAAAATGCTTACACATGTAGTTTTTTTGGTAAATTGGGCAAGTACCTGATGAGGTTTTATAGTTTTCTTGGGAGTAGATGACGTGGCACATTGTGGTCTCTGAGGTCAAAAAATCGCTTACATGGACACTTTTTATTGTCTTTGGAAAAATAATATATCACTTCGCTATCTTGATTGTGGTTTTTGTATTGAATATACCAGTCACTTATAATGTCTTCAGAGGCTTCTTCTTGAGTATTATATTTTTTTACAAGTTTCCAGTTGATTTTAGTATTTTTCGGGGTATTATTGGTACTATTTTCAATTTCTGAATCTGTGCCAGAATTGGAAGAATAAACAAGTTAGGAAGCCATTTTTTACTAAAACCGAGTCTTCTAAATAAAAGAATCGAGTCCACGTCTGTGTCTATTCTGACCTTCTGACCACAACTCCAACGAAATAATTACCTTAAATTTCTTATCTGATGTAAAGCAGATAGCAAGTTATCGCTGCATCGCACTACATCATGGTGAATTGTATTCATTTGTATGCTCAAGGAATTCTAATTCTTCTAATCTTCTAATTATCTAATCTTCTAATCTTCTAATCTTCTAATTAATGCTCATCAATGAGACATGCAGTAATTTTTGTGCTACAGCCACTTATACCCGAACTACTGCCTTTTGTACTTTATATTACTGCCGTCAGTACTCAGTTTTAATGCCTATAGTACCCTTGCCCCAAAGACTTTATTTTACTGCCAAAGTTACTTCTTCTACAGCCACAAAATCATTAACCCTATCTAATTCCTTTAGTCCACAAATCAAATCTCAAAGGAATTATGTCATGAGAATGTTATTGATTGGGATTTTTTTCTGGATACGTGGTGGATGTAGAGAAGGTGACAGTGATCTACATAATGGATGCAAGGACAAACGACAAATTCCAATTAAGATGGGCATAAACATTTTTTATGGTCTGTCCTCATAAAGAAATGTCGAGCAAGGAGTCAGTGTCAAATGTTTATCGGGACTCGGACGCTGAGTCATCATTGACTAGTCTATTGATTGCGGGAGGGAGATTAGGAATCAGTGTGCAAATGCATTATGCACCTGACCTGGAAGGGATTGATTAGGAATTAGGGAGAGCAAGAAACAGGCATCTCATTTCTAGTTCACCGAGATGTAGTGCACGATAACGAATGGAGAAAGTATAACTACTACAGCTACAGCTCTGTATACAATTAACTCCAGCAGCCCAAGCCCGGTTACAGAAAACTCACGCTCAGGAAGTTGACCCAGATTCAACCGGAAAATACCTTGCCACTCCACTCCATAACAAATTACTTGCTTTTCACGGTTGCCTGCAAGAAAATGCCCGGCAATATAGGCACATATAATAATATAATAAATAGATTATTTTTCTTGTCCTACCTGCCTGCGGCTCCAAAAATTAACGTCTGCCATGAAATACCGTACATGCAAACTATACCACAATCCATAACCACACTTTCACATTCTGTATCTGTATACATATGCTTCTATTTTAGTCAGCTACTAGGCCATTTTAATCATTTGACACCATTTCAACAAGTGAAAAAGAAAATTTTAAAAGACTTCATACCTTTTTTTATATATTTAAAGGCGTTTAGACAAATAATAAAAAAATTGAACAGTTTTGTACCTAATAATAATAATGAAATGCTCCAGTATTTTTTAAGTTGGACTGCTATTATCCATTTTCCTGTACCCCCTAACTAAAATGCAGAATTTTTATTTGCCTCGGAAGCATTTAAATATAGCAATTATTGAATATTGAAAGCACATTAATAGATAAGGAGATGTAGTCTGAGTCCGACAAAGTAATAACCATTGACCATGAAGAAATTGCCACTTCTCCCTTCATAACTTTACTTTTTTTGCAGAAAAGCAAGAAATCCTAATAGCATTACAGGAATGCAATAATTATCACAAAGGGAATTGCAAAAGAAGTCTGCTTCAAAATCGGAGAATAATATTGAGAACATTCACCGAGTTCGACCGAATAGATTTATCTAAATCTTATAAATCAACTATATGTATGTATATAATCATTAAATCATTTGGAATAATGATAACAATAAATACTGAGATATATCCTAGATTGCAACTGTCAAGTTGTTCTATATTCTATGACTGGATTTGGCTACTTTTGATTGACTCAAGCGCAAAGTACGTTTTTTGTTGGCATCAAATTATCAATATATGTCAATAATACAATTTTTTGCACTCTACGACTACATAGAATTTAACCGATCGACCGGAACAATAATTTATTACGAATAGAAAATACAACTTTTCAGAAATAAAATGTTTTTTAAGTCTATTTTTATCAATACTGATTGCTCACTTCATTAAAATACACAAAACCAACATTTACCTCATTCATGCCTTGTATTACATTATTATATGGGATATGGTTGATTTGTTGTGGATGTGGGTGAGTGGAAATGAGGTCAGTCGGGCAAAGAGGGAAATGTGTTTATGATGATGTAGTGGAGTAAATCTGAAGTGACGTAAAAAGTAACAGTTTCACTTTCTTTAGGGCAAGTTCCCAGCCAATTACTCCTGCCCTTCTACCTCCACTCCACAACAAAAACATTCATCATTCTTTTTCTCTATAAACGGGATCTACAACCACACTTCAGACTTCAGTACTAATCCGACTTTCTCCACTTTCCCTTCTCCTCGCACAACATGCAATGAATCTCAGAAGGATGCCTTTGTCTGCATTGCAAGACTCTGCTGACAACTCATTCAAATGTCAAATCAGTTTGAAAGGAGACAAAATATCTTTTAAGTCCGGAGAAAATATCGAAGGCAGTCTACTCATCACTAACCACAAAGAGATACATTGTTACGGTACATTTATTTCTTCTTTTCCTATTTAACTTTCACTTCTAAGTAATTAAATTTTCCATTTTAAATATTTTCAACTTTCCATACTCGAGAAAAAGAAATTTTGGTGAAATCCTCTTTCTCCAAGTGAAAGTGTAGTGAACAGTTGATATAAATAAAAGTCTTTTTCAAATGATGTTTTCATTTCTCAGGAATTTCGGTGAATTTGGAAGGAAAAGCGAATGTCAAATTTGAAGAAGGGTCCACAGTTCATTGGGACGAAGAAGAACTCATCACAGCTTCATGCTATGTCTTTGGGAAACGTATGTACTTTCTCTCGGGATTTTGTCCCATTCTTAGATTCTGTACTTATGTGGCAGGGGTGGAAAAAATTTGGTTATTTTCAGTAAAAATATTAAACTTAAATCAATTTTAATTCCTTTAGTTAAAGATTTCAAGTATGAGCGTTATTAGGTGATTTTCTATTTCTTAAATTGTCTTTTTTAGTTGTCTGTCGGTCAGTCCTGCAGTAAATGAAAGGAACCAAAAGGTCAAGGAGAGAAAACCAGATTTTCTTTGAATTTCTTTTGTTAAAATTTTTAAAATTTTATCTGGTTTTAGCTACGGAACAAAATTGTCATTGATTTTCTGCTAGCTATTGACTAAGAAAACGAAAAATATTAACAGTACCGAAAAAACTATTTTGAATATTAAATCCTTCAATTTTATCATCAACAATCTTATTTTATTTTTTGCGTATACCTTTTAACACTTATTCGCTCTAATTAACACCAAGCCAAACCCCAAGAATTTATTTAGACACAGAGAATGAATTAAAAAGTTCATTTTGCCCTTTTATTGTATAGTGGCTTGTTATAACAGGTTCAGTGCAGTGGTTATAAAATATCTGTTAATGCAGGTTCGAACGTGAAGCGGATGGTTCTTAAGGCCAGTCAGCACGAGTTTCCATTTTCCTTCCAAGTTCTTCCGACCTGTCACTACCCGTCGTCGTTTAAAAGTCCCCACGGGACAGTTGTGTACCAATTGGTGGCTTACATGCAGACTTATTCGGGGAGTACAAAGAAAGAAGAGAAGATCATCGTTCTCCACGGGAATTACATGCTTGACCCTTCCTCGGATGAGCCAATTCGGTACTGCCGGACTCCTCCGATTCTGCCACGTCTAGTCCAAAGTCCCAATACCCGAGTCCAGGTCGTAATTCAGCTGGAGAAGAACGGATATCTGCCAGGAGAGACTGTTAACTTCCTCATGAGACTGGACAACCCGGAGAGACAGAATGTGTACACGATGTCTCTCAAACTCGTCCTCCGCATCAACTTCTACTCGGGCAACACCCACAAAAGCACATCCAGAGTCATCGTCACCAAAGAAAACCATTCCAAATATTCTTCCGACAGTAAACTAACCTGGAAAGATTCCATCATCATTCCCAGGGGATTTATGGCACCATCCAGCACTAACATCGTTGAACATCAGTACTTCTTACAGGTACCGTATTCCTCCCACCTAGCACCTTGATCCTTGTCAGCCACAAAAGTCTTATTTGATCCAAATTCTTAAATGTTTCATCCTAGTGGCTATGTGGAATAATTATTCAAGCTTTGACAAAATTGCCAAAAAATATATTCAAAAATTTCCTAAAATTAGTTTACTAAAAATTGTATGTCGAAAATAGTGAAAAAGTGACAGTAAAAATGATTTTTGGCTTCCGAAATGTTGCCCCCAAAGTCTCTTCCTAGAAAAACCGTATTCCAGGAATTTTAATGTTTTATTAAAGATAATGTTTTTTTCTACTTTTGGCAGGTTGAGATTTTTACTACAGGATCTCAAAATGAATCGCCTACAGTTGAAAAAGTGCCCATTTTCATCGGTACGGGAAGAAGATCTAAAGATTGTGCAGATTATCCCACCGCAGAGCTACAATTGTTCTATAATGTTTTAACAAATTCGTGAACGCTTAAACTTTCTTTATTAGAATCTTTACGTTCTCACTGATCGCCGCCAACTAAATAGTTTTGATGCGTGCCCGTCTGTATACCGTGAACACATATAAGTTACTCGCTTTCTTAAATAAAGAATTTTTATTCATTCGCAAAGCTAACACTCATCTTGTCTTCTTCAGGATCACTTTCTAATATTTCTATTTTAAAATCTATGCACATTATTTCCCTGTAAACAGTAATTTTGTGGTGTGTGTTGTTGGTGAATATGCGAATTGTGAATCGTCTGAAAGAATGTGTTCAAATTCCACAGAGACTGTCTAAGATAATTATGAAATTGTGAAAATAAAACCGAAATTGATCGAGATTTAACTATTGACTACCTCCATTTATTAACTTACACAAACAATTAATGCACTTCGGCGGAGAAAAAGATCATTTATTATAAGGTCGCCATTTGTACATACAATTAATTAAAAAACGAGAATCCTTACAAATCAACTATATTTTACAGTACATTATCTTTATTATCTAGGTAAATATACGTATAACATTAATCAAATACAAATATAAATTATTTAATATTCTACTAATCGCAAAACATAATTATATAACTTCCCTCTACCGACACTTATAAATAATATTGGTCAATTCATCAAAATACAAGAATTATTAATAATATACGAAATCACAAATATAATAATAAATTACTAAATAACTAATCTATCGTTAAATACAAAACAAAACTTTCACCACTTGTACTATTATTTCAAAAACAGAAAACCGTATCAAACTTACTAATAATTTGTAGACATATAAAATACAATTCATTCAAAGTGCAATGCAATTCAAAGTGCTATAATTAAAACAGATCTCATGAATTACTGTGGACGTCCACCAACATGTGGATTCTGTGTGTTTAAGCCAAGACCTGACATTGAGGAACGAATATTTTCCATATGCGAAGAAGAATTAGTTGACTGACTGCGTGGATCTGATCCTTCTCCAGAGTTGTCTTCGAAGAGAGGTCTTGGTTCATTGACAGGAGAGGCGGTTTGAGGTTGTTGAGGCAGATAAGGGAAGGGTGGGTAATTGTAGCTGTACGGCATCATTGCCCCTCCCATCGCCAGAGAAGGGTAGTAGGCCATCATAGGATAATAAGCCATCGGCAGACTTGGATACTGAAACGGAGGACGGTGGGGGCAACTCCCCATTGTTGGCCACTGATGATGATGATAATGATGAGCCGCTGGTGGAAACGAGCTGTATCCTGGAGTGAATGGTCCCATGTGAGGATTCCAGCCCTGGAGAAGTCAAAATTGATTCAAAAATAACATATTGTACATGTCTTTTAATTGCATTCAAATGTGTATTTAATAAAATGAAAGGGGTAATAAAATTCTGAAGTTTGTAAGGTGAACAGGTGAACATACTTATTAAAACTATTAAAAATAGTAAGTTTTATCATCAAAAAAAGGTAGTGCAAATATAACTTACAGTGTAGGCACTATTCATAGGATAGCTCTGCCCCGCTCCTGAATAAAACTCGGAATTCCACATCGAAGGGTTGCTGACGGGTGGGATGGGCTGTGCATCTTGTTTTTTAGGCTTCTCGTCAGAACGACTGCTTTTGACAGTTTTCGCTACCAAAGTTGTCTACATACAAAAATTAAACATTTAAATTAAATTAAATTAAAATTAGATTTAGATTATTTTTTATAAATTATCAAATTATTTAATACACAATTCAAAATTATTTACCGGTCTCGAGTATGGAGTTGGGGCAGAGCGTTCAGCAATAGAATCCCAATCTCGTAGATACAACTCTCTCTTGAACACTTCGGTATCACAATCCCAATTTTGAATAGAAGTAGTAGGGCTGAGATCTTTATCCCCCAGAGCTCCAATAATTTTGTAAGCGTGTTGGTTGACAAGCCTCAGGGGACAATAAAAAAGTCCAGTTTTATTCTATCAGAGAAAATAAAAGTAGATATTAGAGCCGTAAAAAGTCAACTATATTTAGAAATACACCCATAAAAATGTATAATCGAAAGTAATATTAAATGACTAAACCATCGTTAAAATAGTTTTTGGAACTATGTACTTTGTCGGCAGTTTCAATGCAAATTTTAAAACAGCATTATAAATTTACAGAATTTCTAATAAAATTGTCTCACCTCGGAATGATAACTGCAAGCCAGTCGACTCTTCCTGTAATTTCCTGAATCCAATATTTTCGCTGTTTCTGAGCCACTTTTAGTTTCTTTGGCAGGGCATTTTTTCGGATTAACTTCCTTGTTCTTGTCTATACGGGGGAGTAAATATTCCAGATGAATCACCGGGAAGCCAGATTGGTCGCCTGTTGAAACATTTATTTGCATTAAGTAACTTAACAAAAATAAAATCTGCGAAAATGTCTAAAAATGGTAAAATGTGGTTACCTCCCATTTTGAAAAGAAAGCTCAAACAAGAGACCACTCGGGCGTACTCCAACTTTCGGCAAAATAGAATAGCTGGCCGACCTTTTCCATATTGATGCTGAAACACAAAATTGAAATATTAATCCCCGTAAAATCTCAGAATCTCGCTAATTAAACTCCAAAATCAGTCATCTTATGTTTAATTTCCAATTTTAAATTGCTTGCCAATTTTTTACCTTTTCACGAAACAAAGTCAAGATTCGAATTGCAATTTGATAATTATCCTCTGTTTGAGTATTCGGTGGAAGGTCCAACAGCTTGGTCAAACTATTCAATGCTGCAACAGAAATTTTTTTTCCTGAAATAAATAAATAACATAAAATTAAATTCTGAATAATTTGGATACGGAGCTGAATAATAATTCAAACTAATTAATATTATCCTTACTTCTGTGATTAAAATTCGTGAAAAAATGAAAATGTAATTACCGTGATTGATGTAGAAAGCGCAGTTGTCAATGATTCCAGACTGTAGAGTAAACGCTGTTAGAGCCATTTCTCCAGGGATAAGTTCACTCTTCCTATCATTTTCACTAATGGCACTGAAGTTGATGATAACAATAGGGATTTCTGATGATGGCGCAGAATTGACAAATTCGTCTACTTGGGCTTTGGAGTAGGCTTCTAGTCGCTTCAATATTTTCGGCACCGTTTCTTCTGCATTTTTAACATCCACTTCTTCATCACTAAAACATACAGAATATTAAAAACGTGGTTAAATGGACCGACTGCTGGAAAAGGTATTCAAACCCCAATCTTTTTCTTCGGATACAATTTTGAATCAATAATCACAAGAAAATGTTATTCCATTTTTTTAAAAAAAATCTAATTTATCGAATAATTAAAACTAGCAATTAACGTAGTTCTAATGAAAATACTAATAAAAATTTACCTGTAATCTTTGAGCTCGTGAAAATCGTATTCTTCAGCCATGGCGAATCCGTCACCAGTTTTAGAATGCACTGGTAAATGAGTAGAGTGTTTCAGAAGTAGAAGAGAGAGGTTTCAGAAGAGTGTGAACTGGCCGGTAGTCAAAGACAGAATGAAGTGAAATTACTCTGGACAACGCTATTTAAAGGAAAATATGGGGGTTGAATGTACCCTTAAGATTTTTCCTCCCTTTGACAGTCCCTGCCATCCCCAAAGCAATTCCCCCAGCAGGAAACCTTCATGTCCTCGGTTCTTTAAGATATTCTTAAAACTAACAAAGGAAAATAATATTCAAATTAAGGATTTTTCCCTTCTTATTATAGTTACTAAATTGGCAACTGGAGATACGAAGACAAAGGAACACAAAGAAAATCAGAGTCAGTGATTTAAATGTCTTCTCTCTCCACTAATTAGCATAATTTAGACCAACGGACAAAGGAAAACATAGAAAATCGGAGTTAGTGATTTGGTTATCTCTCTCAACTAATTAGCATAATAGGGACTAAATAGTAAATGAAGACAAAGAAAATCGGAGTCAGTGATTTGGTTATTTTTTCTCCACTAATTTGCATAATAGAGACTAACTGACGGTAGAAAACGAAGACAAAGAAAACAGAAAATGGAAATCAGGGATTTGGTTATGCTCTCTCTACTAATTAGCATATTATAGAGACTAAATAGGAAATGAAGACAGAAAACAAAGATAATCGGAGTCAGTGATTTAAATATTTTCCGTCTCCACTAATTTGCATAATAGAGATTTACTGACAGTAGAAAACGAAGACAAAGAAAACAGAAAATGGAAATCAGTGATTTGGTTATTCTCTCTCCACTAATTAGCATAATAGAGACTAAATAGGAAATGAAGACAAAGAAAACAAAGAAAATCAGAGTCAGTGATTTTAATATCTTCTCTCTCCACTAGTTAGCATATTGAGTATTACTCACTGTAGAAAATGAAGACAAAGAAAACAAAAAAATCGGAGTCAGTGATTTGGTTATTCTCTCTCCACTAATTAGCATAATAGAGAGACTAAGTAAATGAAGACAAAGAAAACAAAGAAAATGGGAGTGATTGGTACGGGTATCTTTTGTCTCCACGTGCTGTAGTGGCATTGCCTGGGGACGTGGGGACACGGGGGAGGAGTAAACATTAGCATAAAATTGAAGAATATTTTGCATATTTTTTCCTACCAATTCTTGGAAAATTCACTCGATTTCCATGATAGGTATTTTAATATATTCGGAAATTCTGGTCGTTCATCTTCAAAAGTGGATTCTAATTTTTTCCTGTAATTAAGAAAATAAAAATGATAAAAAGAATAAAGTAAATGCAATCTCATTAGATCACCATTACCATTGGCGTATTTAGGAATAAATTTCAATATTAATCTGTAGAACATGATGTAATGGAGAAATACAAGGAAGTAGCGTAAAATGATGGAAGTATATAAGAGTATATAGGCGTAAAATACATGCATATACATAATAAGTCTTTAACATTTTCTTAATATTGCTATATTGTCCGAGTATATATTTGTGGTTCCAACATTAGTTTACTAACCGAAGGCTAAAAGGATGTATGGTCAACAAAATCGTCATCAAGTCATTGAAGTCATCAATTTCCGTGGTTTATAGCATGATAGAGGCATACTACGGGAAACCAACCAGTGCTATTTAGAGCCAACAGAAACTATCACCAGAAAAATCATTTTGTTTTTAATAAATTAGAATAAATCCTTTCAAAATTATTATTATTCAGATTATTTGGGATGGGCTGGCTGGATAGTGTATAATAGTTACTTTGAAATTCGAAAGGAAATATCTGTGCTGATAATAAATAGTAAATTGTCACGGAAAATGTCAATTAATTTGCAAAACTTAATATTCATTTCGTTTATATTTTGTGCGCTGAGTTCTCAATTTGTTGATTCAAAACCGAATGCAGACGAGAATGAGAATGGAAATAACATTGAGGGAGATATTCTAAGACCTAAAAAAGGAAACCGATATTCGCCAACTAGGAAATCAACAGGAGTTGTTGATAAACAATTCCGGTGGGCGGATAAAAAATTGCCATACATAATATCTCATGATTTCCGTGAGTTGCAATTTTTTTTGCTTTTCCTTAAATAATTTTATTGCTACCATACTAAATTGCTAGGAAGATTGCATACCTACAAATTTGTTTTTGGTATTTGTAATTGGGATAATTGAGTTATTTTGGTAAATGAAACTTATTGCCTTGTTTTTACTTGCTTTAAGGGAAAGAAAGCAGAAAAAAGATTTTGAAGGCAATGAAGGAGATTGAAAATAAAACTTGTTTGAGATTTATCGCTAGAGAAGAAGAAGAAGATTATCTGCACATTGAAAATGGAGATGGATGCGAATCATACGTGGGAAAACAGGGAGGAGAACAGGTTCATTTGTATACAGTCATCCTTTAATCTTCAATAATCTTTCTCTACATATTACCGACGAAATAAGCATCCATTATTTATTTATTAAATTATTAATTTATCTAGAATCTCAGTCTAAATGATCCAGGTTGTATGACCCACGGAGTCATCCTCCATGAACTAATTCATGCCATAGGTAAATCAGTAAATCGGGTCAAAAATAATTTAACATAAGAATTTATACTCCCCTCTGTTACATTAATGACATATTATTATCTTACTATTGTTTAAAATTAATTTAAAGGATTTGAGCATGAACAATCCCGATCCGACAGGGGAATGTTTATAACTGTACTGTGGGGAAACGTCAAAACAGGTATTGGAGCACTACAAGGAAATCCGAGAATTTTTTGCAGAAAATATTACTACAATTCGAGAAGAGCTTTTATGCCGTGTGTCTAATTTTAGGGATGGAGAATAATTTCGAGAAGTACTCAACGAGTGAAATACAACATTATGATATGCCTTATGATTACAGCAGCATCATGCATTACTCCGCTGAAGCTTTCCAAAAAAGCAAAAAGGACAAAACTTTACTAATTCCGGTTCATCTTTTTATTCATTTCAACTTACACATCAAATATGCAAATCGCCAACTTTTATAAACCTGCTTTCGATTCGTATAGTACATTCTGTGCTACATTTCTCTTCGTTTAGCCCCAAATAAAAGTTATCAGGGTTCGATGTTCTATTTAATTTAAATCTATTCCATTAAGTTATCCATTCTTTGAAGTACATATTATTCAGAGGCCTTTTCAAATTATATCCAACTAATTTATATAATAGTATTCCCAAGATTGGCAAATTGTGTACAGAATTTATGGTAAAGAAGAAATAGTTGTCCAAGAATTTATGTTATTAGAAATGATATTTTATAATGGTTTAATATCTTTAATTGTCTTTAATTGTAGAGATCTGGTGTGACTGTTGGTCAGCGATATCACATGACTGCAATCGACAGGGAGAAGATTAATCGCATGTATAATTGCCATCAAAAATCGTCTTTTCTCAAAAATATTAAGAAAGTCACCAAAAATGACATTGCTAGAATTTAATAAACTTAATTACTGAACAATTTCTTTTTCAATGTAATGCGAACAGTAATGGTGCTTAATGTATTGTATGCATATAATAAACCACAATGGAATTGATTATAATAATGTAATTTGCATAATTGGATTATAATACAATTTACCATACGATAATGATAATGCTAAATGTTAGCCTACTAAAATGCAAATAACAATAAATAAGCAGCATGTGTAGATGTCATCAATACTTGTCCTTAGATAACATTTTCTAAATTATGGACTTTCAATAATACGTACATTAAATACTCTATACTAATTAATAATAAATTAATTACCCGAGCTCAGGAAGATTGATATGATGTTATGATGTAGTATATTGATGCATCGATATGTATAGTAAAGCTTTGCGCATCAATTCATAAAAGAGTATAGCTATCATTTAAATCATTCAGTTGAAATGTCGAATTTTTATTCGTGGCTAAAGTGGATGTGGCTGTGTGGAAGTGGATGATTACCAAAATTGCAAAATGCAAATACATGGCAAGGTGTGATCAATCATCTGTTACCAAACGGGGATTATCAGATTGTCACAATCGACTCAAATGGATACTGATACAAGTACTCTTACCAATATAAATGAAGCAGATATAATACTTAATTTGGAGATTAGATATACATTTTCTGCCAAATACGTAAACTAATTAATGATTAGTTGTGAAATTCGATCATTTTTAACAAACATTTTGTTTTCTGATAACGCGTAACCGGATTAAAAATGAAGTGCATCTGCAAAGTAATGCTGTATACTCTACAATGTAGAATACGTTTAAATCAGTCAGCTTTGGACCTTGAACCAAGTTGAACTTATAATTAGCTCATATTTTTGTAATTGGTTTCTTATTATCCAGTATTTTCTAGAAAATGGCAATTTCCCGACTTTTCCTAGGAATATGTCTACTTCAATTGTTGCATTTCGGTCTTGGTAAATCTATCAATAAATAATATTAGCTAGCATGAAATTCAATAAAAACAATTTTAAAAGTTGCAATCAATCTTTATCTTAAAGGTATCGACAATGAATCCGGCAGTAAACGATATCCAGCGTTTGGCCGCTCCATGAGACAAGAATTTTTATTCTCGCCCGAGTTTGTCAGTCTTAATCATGGAGCATACGGTAATTAATTCCGTCTTTAATAAATATTATTTCCTATCAATATTCACAAGGGTTCTCATTCGGAAGAAATCCTATATTACTATATTTATGTCCTTCAGGTACTTATCCAAAACATGTGCAAAGAGCCCTGCACGCTTTTCAAGCCCGTTCGGAAGCGAACTCTGAATTATGGATTCGTCGGGAGGCGAGGACGGAGTTGGACGCTGTCCGAGTTAAACTGGCTGAGTTGGTGGGTGCTGCGGCCGAAGACATCGTGGTGATCCCGAATACAACCAGCGGGATGAATGCAATTTTTCGGAGTATGATTTTCCACGTGGGAGATCAAATTTTGCATCTGAGCACGATCTACAATGCTATGCAAAGTCTGATTCACTACATCGCTGACACTAGCAACGGGACGGTGACTCCTCTCCAGTTCACGGCCACATATCCCATGTCAAATGATGTTCTTCTCGCCAATTTCGAAAACTTTTTGGATGAAAACCACAGTTCCGAAAGACCGATCCGTATTGCACTTGTTGATCACATTTCCTCTACTCCATCTGTCGTAATGCCCCTCGAAAGAATTATTCCCATGCTCAAGCAACGGAACATTCTTGTCCTCATCGACGGAGCTCACGCCATTGGCCAGATTCCTCTTAATCTGACCCAATTGGCTCCTGATTATTACATCACCAATTGTCACAAATGGCTCTATGCTGCTCGAAGCTGCGCTATGATGTATGTCGACAAACGACTCCAAGGCGATGTACACCCAGCACATATATCTTCAAACTATGCCAGACCTTCCCGATTCCAGGACGAATTCTTTTGGACTGGTACGTAAATTGCTAAAATGCATGAAAATAAATCATCTAATTACATTCGCTTACTCAATTTTCATCTATTTTCCTTCCTGCAGTCAAAATTAAAAACGATTGTTAGATTTTACTCTCGCATCATTGAAATTATTCTACCTCTAAGCAACAATATTCGACCTATCTCGTATTTTAGTGGTATTATATAGGACGGATTTATCCGACAAATCGAGGGTATCCATTTTTTGAAATAGGTAGAGTAGAATTTTCCGATTTTTTCAGAGAATCTTCATCAATATACTATACCTGCTAGTATAATGACTGTGGGGGACAAGGAGATAGATTGTATTCGTACTGACATTTCGTGGCATTGACAAAAAAAATCAATTCTGGAACAGCACGATGAAATTAGTGAGAAATCGCTCTTGCAAACCGGATGCGGGCCTATGTCATTCCCACGAAAATTCCCCTCTTTCCTAGAAAACATTCTTTCTCCTCCTGAGATAAATGGTCTCAAATGGTTTTCGGATTATTTGAGTTTTGTCCCATACTTTTAAGTATCTATTTATACTCAAAATCTAAATAATGTTAATTAATTTCCTCCTTTAAAAAACCTAATTGAATTTATGTTACAGGGACAATTGATTACAGTTCGTACATGACGGTTAGTGCTGCTTTGGAGTTTAGACGGGAGGTTGGAGGTGAAGCTGCGATACAAGCCTATAATCATCGTCTGGCCATTGACGGTGGAAGATACTTGGCGAATCAATTCGGAACAGACATCCTTCAAGAAGAAGATCAAATTGCCAACATGGTGGATGTCCGTCTGCCAATTGCTAATCCTGAGAACGAACTACTTACTGGAGATTTTTGGATCGACACTCTTCTGTACAAATACACCGTCTACTCATCCCCCTTCAAACACAACGGACAATGGTGGATACGCGTATCGGCACAGATCTATAATGACATGGACGACTTCCAAACAGCAGCGAATGCTTTCATAGACATCTGCAACAAAGTCAACACAAATCATACTGACATTTATAATACCCACATGAGAAACTAATTATTCAGAAATTATCTAGAGCTCCTTCTTTTAGAACAAATAAATAATGTTTACTTTACTGAATAACAAACAATAATTTTAAACATTTAAACAGATACGGAGATACTAACAGCATTATTTGGCTCAAAAATCATTTTGCTAGTTCATTAATAAGGTACATACTATTCACGCTTTGTGGTAAGTCACCACTTTCTTGGAGAACGCCGCACGGAAGATACCAAAAACAACTTTTAAGGAAACATTTCTCCATTCATACTTAGCCATAAAAATTATATTCGAGTCTTATTATGGCAGAATCCAATTCGTTCAAATCAGATTAAATAATTATGTATGAAAAAGATCGATCGACGTCCATTGTTCGAATTTGGCAATATTTTATTTCATTTCAGTATGGTATGGCTAGTAAAACAAGATCAGCCTCATAAATTCATAACCAAATAATTAAAGAACATTAAAAATAATAGTTGTTAATAATTATATAAATGCTACCCAATGCTACAATTCAGGGCTCAGGCTAAAAACATTCCGGAAGGGATCTGACCAATTATTAGCGAAAAGAGATACAAGGTGAGAAAAATTGCAGCAAAAATTGGAGAGGGACGACCGGTAGAATTACATAGAGTTTGAGTTGGCATTTTACTGCAATGACCGATGATAATATAATAGGTTTGGTGGCGACAAGACCGTCGTCTACGTTAATAAATAAATACCTTTTAAACCCTTTCTATAATTTCAACTGAAATCCTCACATAGAAGCCAATTTATAAAATGGTTCTTAGAAAATCCATAATTGTCAGTTGAAGAAGTTCAGCGATATTATTTTCTTAAATTAATGATTCCTCCTATTTCTTGTTCTTCTGTATAAAGTGCTCTTTATTCTACAGACAATTTGTCACATTGTTAGCATAGCATAGCATAGCCCTAGTTTCATCATTAAAATAATAACAAAAAGATATAAAGACAGCAGTATACTCAATTGTAGCAAACCAGTTAATTTTGAACCATACATATTTTGATAAATATCTCCAACTTTCTGCTCAAATAAATGATGAAGTGCACAATATTTATCAGCTTAGATTTGGTTTTACTTTCAATTTAAAATTACTCCAAATTATGAGTTGCTGAAATAATTTTATTATAAATTGTTATCAGCATTTTGTAAATTCTAGGGTAAAGAATGCATAATATTACATTTTAAGACCAATTTCCTAGAATATGTAAGCTAAATATTCTTGTTCAGTTTATCGTTATACAAATTACAAATACGGAATATACAAAAAATATACTTTAGCAGCATTACACAAAACTAGCTAATGGCCATGGCCATGCATTTATTCAAAAGCTACGCGGCCTTAATGATTATTGCATTTAATTGCAATTTTGCAAATATACATCTACTAAATTTTTTTAAATGTAGTTGTTCGGAATTTCCGATCAAGAAAAAGATTTGGTTTAATTAAGTTGTTTCGTTGTCGGCTTCTAATAAATAATTGACATTGTATAAGCTCTAAGTGAACTATATTGTAGCAATTTTCATTGGTTCATAGCAGAAAAGTAAAACTGCTACCAGGGTAGTGTCAATTGCTGCGGGCTCCATAATATATAGAGGCGATTTATTTTTTCGTACTATTAGATGCGGTGAACGACGAAATTGGAAATTTACCGAAACACTTGCGTTAAAGAGTTTTATGATGTAAAATATATTTATAAATTCTTACTTATAATAAAGACGTAAAGATGTGGTGGATCGGAATTGTGAGAAGAGGCCTAATTCCGAGTTTGACATCAATTTTTCCAAAAGGATTCCAACATTCTTGACCAAGTAATTGGCTTTATAATTTTTTTCAAGATGTCACTATATGGGTCACTATGTACATACTACACCCCTAACGAAATAAATTATACAAGTTATTCGGGTACCCGCAGAGACAAAAGAAATAGCATTATATATCGGTAATATTCATCAAATTAGTTTTCATACAGAGTTGTTATAGTATACTTACAGGTACAAGGTAATAGCGTGTCGTTTAATAGGTAATTACTGTAGAAGGAAAAGTAAATAGAGCCCTGGGAGCCCGAATTTCCATAAGCGAATTTTGAAAGGTTTTCAGAAAAACACAAAATTTTATTGACAAGTGTCTTGGCAACTACCTCTATTATCCTAGACAACCGCATAATGTCACTGTTGAATACTGTTTATTTCCATATTTATTTCGCATAAAACAACTTCAAAAATGATAACAATGAAATTCGCGTGCCAAATAACTTACAAAGAAATCCCAGGGCTCTATTTACTTTTCCTTTTACAGTAAGTAGGTACTGTAAATTCAAGGAAATTGCTTTTCAATGTTGTATGAAGGTGTTTATTAGGTACTTTTCATATTAAAGAAAGTAAACCCCTTAACTGCCTCACAATAGAAAAATCGGTAGACAATGGTTGCCGTTGACTGATAGTTGATAGTCTATAAGATACTTTTAGCTTCAGATTAATTTCCAAAGAAAAATAGAAAACATTTTGAGAATTTAAATACTGCTCCGACTATTGTAAGTCAATCTCAGAATTCACAAAAATGTTTTCCGAGAAATACCTGAAATTACTGTCGGTGGTTGTGAAAATGTTAGCGTGGTTTGGCACGATGCCGTATTCATGGAACGCAAAGACGAAAATGATGACAAAAAATAATTCAAGAGCGAGCACTGTGCACTGCTTGACAATATTGGTGGCACTGGTCGTGCATACAATAATCAATTGTGTCCGGGTAATTCATCTCCTTTTCACCGATTTTGACAATTTGGCAGATCATTCAATTGGAATTGTTATAAGTGTCATTTACATTCTCCTCTCTTTGCTGGCAATTATCAGCTGGAAGTCTGCAAGAGCCATAGTTTATCACAGCAATCTTTTCCGCCACTCAATTATGGAATTTGCCAGTAAGTCAATTTTATTAAGTGGTGTTCAACACCGCTTTATAGGAATGCCTGATCTGTCTGTCTGTCCGTCCGTCTGTCTGTCTGTCTGTTCGCACGATAACTCAAAAACGTTTTGAGATAATCAACTCAAACTTACTGTACGTAATGTAGGGATAAAAAGCGAAGTCGAGTTCGAAAATGGACAAAATCGGACACACCCTCTGCCTGTAGGCGTGGTCCAAAAATTAAAAATTGGTGTAACTTTAGTTAGTGACATTGTAGAACGTCATGAGATGGTTCGTTCGAAAAGGTTATTCGTTAGGCCATGTCAACGTCAAGTCACACGTGTCAAAAGGTCAAAGGTCATTGAAAAAATTCATTAAAAACGTCATGTAACGTCAGATAATCAGTTCAAACTTTTTATGCCATTTCACACCACTTTTTTACATCCATTTGAACATGGTTTATTCATACTATCATTATAAATATCATTTGATGAAAATAACGTTGAAAGGGTATTTTAGAAAAGCTAATTTGAACATTCTTGTCTTTTTCTATTTTCTTCTCATTTTCTAGCTTCTTACAAAATGGTAAAATTTCAACATTTTCAAAAATTTTCTAATCATGAAAATTTGAAAATCCGTATTAGCGAAAATAGTTATCATTATCAGGGCCGCAGCCAGAAAAAAATTTCGGGAGGTGCCCGACAAATAATAACTGCGAAAAATTTTTGGGTTTTAAGGCAAAAATTCCTTTCTTTTCTTTGATTTCGGGGGGGCGGCCCCCCCCCTCGCTGCGACCCTGATCATTAAAATCAAATTCGTAGCCATAGACCAGACCTATATAATAGGTCTGGTCTGACACCAATTTTACTAAGTTTCTGTAAAAAGTCATAACAAATAATTTTGACCGGCAAAAATACGTAATGGGTTTTCAGAAAAAATAGGGGCTTCAGCCTCCAAGTCCCCCTCTAAATAATTATGCCAAAAATCATTTTACTTAGTTCTGCAATGTGTTCAAAGGCAAATTATTTTTTAGCTATTTAATCGTCGGTCAACATTTACAAATTACGAATATTCATGTTTTCTGGGTGTTTGATTAATTTCAGAAAATCACTTTATAAATCCGAAGTTGAATATCACGTCTAAACTGGACAATTTCATCCTACTGTCAACAATAATTACGTACTGCGTCCCGCCAATCTTTTTTGTCTTCTACTATCGAACGCACGATCAAATCTCGTACCTGCCCAGTTTAATTCCTAAACAGTATCGATATTTCTACTTTTTGATCAAATTTGGATATGCTATCATAGCAGTCTACGCACTGTTTGGATTTCTCAGCTTCGCCTTGCTTGCTTCATTGTTATTAGGCTGGATACCTTTTTTCTGCCTGGTCAACATGTACTCAGAAATGAGGTACCCAACAGATCCTTATTAAATTTCTGTATACATTTATTACGACTTTCCATGCATCTCCGCTGCACATCCTGATCTGCTAATAAATAATGTGCACACGGTCTAATAGCTCATCTAATTAAACCAAATTGTAATTGTTGCTTTCAGATATAGAAAAAGGTCTAAAAGGACTAAGGATTCTGCCAGGGAATTGGAGTTCGTGGTGAGGACGGTTAGATTCCATCAAATAACTCTGAAAGTGTACGAAGAAGCATATCGATACTTTTTCGTACCTTTGAGGTCACTCCTGACTCGGACGGTGTTAGTCTGTAATTTCATCCTCATTACCTCCTTCTACCAACTGGAAATCATGGAAAGGCTTTTGTTCCTTTGTGCAGCTATCATTTGCCTGGTATGTTGGGTAGGAATTCTAATTGCTTGCGCACACTTGTATGCATCAACCAAGAGTTGCCGAAGATCTTGGCGGTTGCACTATTCCAATCCACAAAATAAATCTACTGAATTATATGTTCGAAGATTCTGTCTATCGTGGACGCCACTCAAAATTAAAATCGGTGACGTTTCTTCAATGTCTAAGAGATCCGTTCTGAGATACATTTTTGTGATTAGCAATGGGACAATTAAAATGCTATTTGCTCGATGAATAATTTCATTTAAACACAAAATATTAAAATTAATTCCTGATAGAGTGAAATGAATAATAATGTTAGAATAACCATACTAATCCATACAACTCTATATTTTAAAGCACTATAAAATATAGCTGTCGTATTTAAGTGTAAAAAGACAAATTTTTATTCAAAATAAAAATGATCTAAGAAATATTTTACTACATTGTTTTTATTTAAACAAATAAAAGGTGATAAAAATTTCCCAAAAATGAATTTATATATTATTTGCCCTTCATATCCTTGAATTTTCAACGGAGAACTAGGGATTCCAGTCAAACCTTTAAATAAACGTTATACATTTGTTTGGGACGAAAGCTTTGCATACTTTTCAATGGTTATTGTAAATGCTTTCCATGAACACAAAAAAGAGACCTATAGTACCTATAACCTATTTTATAGTCCGCTTCGATTAGTTAGGAGTAGACTGCTGCAGCGTTGGGCTAATATATATGTCAGTTGGCAGAACGAGGACGAGATAAATAGTTCACATTACGTATTTAATCGTATACTATACTGACCATGAGATTACTTAAATTCTGATATTATTATTATGTATGTATTGTTTTTTTATTTCGGTCATTGAAAATAATACGCAAAAAGTAGAATATAGACTTGAATTGAGCACAATGATTTATTATGGATGGCAAAAAGTAATTGAATAAGTCGCCTTTTCAAATCGACAATTGGATAACTCACCCCAATAATGAGCTTTGTGAAACTATTCGTTCATTTGACATGGTGCATGATGAAAGGAACCACGATCATTGGCATGCAAATTCTATTATCATCTTCACCATTATATTACTTTTACGTGACATACTGGATAAATATATCCCAAAATTGTAAAATATCAAAATTAGCCAGATTTCTATTATATTTAAACAAACATTAGGAAGACAACTGCGCTGAACATATTTTAGAACTTACGTCAACTAAAGAGAACACGGTTTCAAGTTTTTAGCATTTTATTTTATATCAAATCTCTGAATCCATTCTGAATGAAATCAATTTAATTACGAACAGTTTGATAAATGGCGCCACAAAAAGTGCTAACCGAGAAAGTAGTAAGGGAAGCTGTCTGGGATTTCGAAAATGGAAAATGTTGGCCCACTACTACACCAATTGCTGAAGAAGTGAATATCCAGAATATATCTATGAGTCAAGGTCATATTTACTTGTCACAAGCTATTTTGGAGCACAGAAAACTGGAATGGAAAACTGTTGCTTACCAATCGAAGTTGATTATCGACGGTCCTGAATATGGCGCTACCGTCCCTATGTGGTTTATTCCAGTGAACTGTCCAGTAGTATTTGATTCCAAGACCAAATGGGATAAAACGTTTGTCTGCGAAATGCCTCACACATCGTACGTGTATGAATGTGACCAAGGCTGTATTGAGGGGGGGGCATTGGGGGCAAATGCCCCCCCCCCCGAAATCCAAGAAAAGGGGAAATTTTTTCTCAAAATACCAAAAAATTTCGCGCTTCGCGCGATTTTATGTAATTTTTAGGGTATTTTTGACTCATTTTAGACAAAATAAGCAAAAATTTTTCGCGCTTCGCGCGATTATGCCTAATATATATTGTCCTATGATATCATTGCCCCCTCCGAAATCGACTTCTAAATACGGTACTGAATGTGACAACTGTCTGAAAGTTGGTTGGATCAAATGTCCCAAATGTGACAATACAGGTAAGGTAATGTAAACGGGATGCGAAAGTTTTTAACCGATGATGCAAAACTGCATTACATATTTTTTACTTTTAATTTATATATGTTGTTTTGTTTTATCATTCCTCATTGAGAATTTTTTAGTACTATACTGCATAGGAAAGAACTTTTAACTTTTTGGTGCGATTTTCCATTGAAAAAGTTTTTTTTGGGAAAATGCAGGAATAAATCCATGTGTCGCTTGTCGAGGAATCGGTGTGAAACAAGTTCACCACCACGGGGACGGACATTCTCGGCAAACCGGACAAAGTACAAGTCATAAGTGTGGAATGTGGAAATTGTAACGGGCGCGGGAAGAAATCTTGTCTCAACTGCAAAGGTTTGGGTCGTCTTAACTGTAACATGTGCATTGGCTCCGGCTACGTGAAAAAGTATCAAGCGCTAACCGTCAACTGGGAAGTGTCGTCAGAAAAGTGTGTTGACATGCCCAAGGGATGCCTGCTCCCTGAGAACCAACTGAGTAAAGTCACCGGCTACCAATCAGTGTACAAAGTGTACATCAGTCAAGATTTTAATGAAAAGACAATAGTCGAAATCTGTATTACCTTGGACATCTAGTGTTTCTGCAGGTTTTAAGTGAATTTGATGGCGGGATCCTTCGTATCATGAAGATATTCATCACTGTATTTAGTGATGTACTGTGTTTAGTGATGAATATCTTCATGATACGAAGGATCCCGCCATCAAATTCACTTAAAACCTGCAGATACACTAGATGTCCAAGGTAATACAGATATCGACTATAAATCCTTTGGCTACACTTTCCGAAAACACAATTAGGGAAATTTCAAATGGAGTTTTCGAGAAGTACAGAAATCAAAATCATAGAGGAGACTCACAGAATGAAGGGAAAAGGGTTATCAAAGTGAAACAGACTGTTATCAATTGTCCGATTGCAGAAGTCAATGCCATCATCAAGGGCAAATTGGACAAGCTTTACGTTTTCGGTAATGAGCGGAAGGTTTTCTTCCCTCATGGGCACCCAAAGGATTGTTGTTGCTGTTCTATTGTGTAAACTAGATTCAAGTCTGCTCATAATTTGTTTTCTATTTGTAGAATCTAGAACTAGTAAATAATTTGCTTACTGCTTATTATTCTACTTAGTTGAATAACAATAAGAAAGGTTAAAGGCTAAAATATGTACATTTATGGAGAACATAATAACATTAATAAAAATAATTAACTAGTATGAAATGAAAGTATCATATTCTGCTATAGCAGAAATTCAAAATGATTTCATATAGCTTGATTTGAATAGACAAATGGCAACATGGTACAAAGTCCAAAATCATCGTTCAGATTATTTTGTATGCATGTACATGTATTCTTACATCTAGGCATCTATTTGTTGCGTCAGGCCTGGGCCTGTATAGAACTTACCAAGTATAGAATACATAAATTATAATAGAAAAGTAACTTGGAATTAATGTATATGCGTATCTTACAAACATATTATTCATTCTTACGAATGATTTTGGTATTGAAAGCATATAAGTGTGTTTGCATCATGAATTTGGAATTGGCGATACTATTTATCGCTAAAATTAATGCTAATTCTTGATTAGTTTTGTAGTACCTACTCAAAAGCATTTATTCAGTACGTGAAAAAATTGAAGACTGAATTGAAACCTTTTTGGTCAAATAACAGGAGTTTAGTTGGGAAAAACAATCGTTATATGTCATGGAATAATGTTTGATAACATTATCGAAATTAGTGTGATTGTGAATGTTTCAGTCACCTATCCAGCAATTTGACCAAGGGAGGCAAAATATATTGGTGTGAATATTTTTACGATATTTTAACGTTTATTGACAAAAAAATCTCTATCTCTGGATTCAGGGGAGCCGAACCGGGGACCCTTTAAATACATACAATGGATTGTTTTACAGGGCTCATTAGGGTCTCCCAATTTTTGGAGCCTCACAAAATTTTCAAAATAAAAAAATAATGTCATTTCACAAAATTCTTGTCTAATTGTTGCAAATAGTAAAAATTTCGTATTTATATTAAATTTTCAGCTTCCATCAGCCGAGCCCCCAAAACTTGGCTCTTTTTTCGAACTCCACGCATTTTTTCGTTCCCTCGAAATACCTTTCATATTGTCGAACGTTGATTGATTTTTGATAAGCAATGAGATAAGCAACACCTAGATTGTACTGTACTGTACGTGTGGTGATTAAGATATATTGCCTACTAACTTAGAATGGCCGGTCTTCTATAATTTTATAATGTCACCAATCAGCAATCAGTCATATAAATGAACATTGATCGATAAGCATTGTTAGAATACCACAAATAAAAAAATGTTGTGATTAAAAGTGGTTTAAAAAATAATCTCAAGTTTTTTTCTATATCTCCGTCAAACAGGTGGGCAGAATATTCTCTTCTGATTTTGACCACCACGCATAGTTTCCTAATTACGTAATATATTGTTATAATAATAATATGTGCTCACTAACTACATAATAATATGGATCTATTATGAAGAAATACTTATAATTGGTGACGGCTATGATACAATTTATCTAAATAGGCATATCATTCAATCAGGTAGTAGACTGATAACTTTGTAAATGTAAAAATGAAGCATCAAAAGGAGAAGCCAGTCACCCGTATCTTCACTATTAAACGAAGCTTCGGATAACACAATTGAAAGCCATAATTCGACATCTTTTTCAAAATGTTGAAAATTGTGATATCCGTCCTCATTCTACAATTCGCAACGGGAAATATTATCCCCGGTACACATTATCGTATAATATCATTTAGGAAGGATATTTAATTTTTTAACTTAACTCTATATCAACTTATTTTACAGTCACAAATATCCATGGAGCGTCAAAACTTAAAGCACCAATACTGCCACCATTACCAGAGCGCATAGAACTCAACAATACTGTGATCGATCTAGGAACACTTGGTCTTGAAAATGTGAAAGGTCTACTTTCCCTATGGTATGTATGTAAATATGGTTCAGTAACATTAAAGTCGCGACTTGCGAAAGGTACTTGTTAGTTAAAAACGTTACGCTACGTTTTCTGTTCATTTCCTAAGATTTGAAAATCTTCCAAATAATTTTTGCACCCAAAAGGCAACCTCTACAACAGATTTTTTATTTTCAGTTCGGGTGTAATGACTGGGCTTAACACATTAGTGGATAGTGGCATTGGTATCACACCAGCACCAGGACCTGGACAACCTCTTCGCCAAAGAGTTAGATTTACAGTTGATATCGAGGATGCTGCTATCACTGGACTGTACACCGCAGATGTGGAATTAGGACAGTCTGAGATGTTCCCCCAACTATTAGCTGTAACTAAAATGACTGGAGAAGGGCATCTTCATGGGAGTCTGAAAAATGGAAAACTGGGGATTGATGTCCTGGTTTCTCCTTTATCTAAAGCAAATAATAATGTTACTGGAATTGGAACCATGATATCACTGAGCACTTTGCAAATCAATCTACAATTTGATGCGGCAGAGGTGAATCTTGAAAATGCTGCTGTAAACGATATTCCTATTGACTGGGTATATGAACGATATAAAAAGTTTTACACAGATAATTAAAATGAATTACCCCTATTTCCTTCTTACATTTTTTCTTAAACTAAATCTTTATTATTTTGTACAGGAACAATTCAATATCGAAATAAAACAACTTTTTGATTTTGTCTGGGGACAAATTAAAGAACCGCTAAGCGAATTTATAGTCGATCTACTAAATGGAATAGTTGCGGTAAGTTTACCTTAAAATTTTACTCTTTGATCTCGAATATTGACTTAAGTCTTAACGAAATAGATTAAAACTTTCATAAAATGCTAATCACAGTAGAATCAATATTATTATGATGTTAATATTTATTGTAGGACTGTACGCTGGCAGAACTCATTGGAATAATTGGCGGAGGTCCAAGTAAGCCAACCAAAATTTTGAACTATAATTTTTCGTTGTTCACAACTAAAGTTCTTCGAAATATGTTTTTGGCTGCGACCTGCTAACACCGTTAAACACGCTCAGATACCTGAATCTGTAATTAGGTACGGAGAGAGTACTGACTATACGTGTACTACACCAAGTATAATTCTCCGTGCTAAAAAACCTAGTTTTTGGAGTGTTTTAAGTCATTTTGGGAATATATGTCATAGAAAAATACTAGATTACCTATATAACATTTAATATACACTTATATTATTATTAGGCGTTGATCTATATTCTTTGATTTTTATTTACGAAGCTGAATGCCTTAATTTGCCAACACCAAGAAAGTTCTTGACGATGGAAGATGAAATACCATGTGAAGGTTTATCAACAACAACAGCCACTACAACGACGATTACCGAACTATCTACAACATCGTCAGGGGAGCAAACCACCCACCCATCATGTCTGAAATACCATGTGAAGGTTCATCAACGACGACTATCTAACGATCTACAACAATTAGATCGTCATCAAGAGAACAAACCCATCTTATGATTTTGAATGCCCATCTCCTGAAGGCAACTTCGAAGACCCGGAGGCCTCCGGAGGACTGTTCAGGATTTTACTCGTGCACTGACCGGCGAGATTGTCATAGGCCATCAGTATTGCCCCATGGAATGTTGACTGCGATGTTGTTAACAATAAATAATTGTATTTTAGGGATGTTGAATAATAAAATGGGCTATGGCTTGAGCAACATGAAATTGTTAGCAAAATGTGATTATATTTTATTGGTCATTGATGATTCGGGAGAGTTGGTTTTAACTACAATGAAGCGATTGCTTATTTGCATTGCAGATTCTTAACTATGGGATGTTTAAAAGTGATATGTAGCTGTGAATTTAGTACATTTTTGAGAGTAAACAAATAATAATTCATATGCATTGTTCATAATATAGGATTAAAAAGGCATGACTTAAATTAAAAAAGAGTTAAAAAACTTTAAATTCTGTTAAATATTTTGTAATTAATAGATAAATGGAATAAGATAACTTTTAAAAACATTTGAAACTTAAAACATTTCAATGAAATAATTAACAAATTGTTTTCAAAATACTACTAAACTCTTGGTCTTGTTAATTAAACCGTTTCAACCGAAAATACTTGAGCCCTTGGGAAACGGGGTTGAGATATTTTTGCATCCTGATTCAGTTTATCTAGATCGGGCGATTTAGCTACAAAAGGTTCTCCGAAAGGCTTAGGATAAGGTGTCGGATGAGATTGGCCATCGGGTAAACTGAAAGTAAAAGGATGTTTCTTAACGAAAGCAATTCTGGGTTTATCTTGTGTGGCATTTACTTGGACTGCCCCGCCTACTTCAATTCTGTGCTCATGTTTCGGTGGAATGACATAAATTGTCACATCTTGCTTGCTAATCCCGTTATCTCCATGGACGGATATCTTGTGGATGTAGTGCTTCGCTTGAGTCTGCACAAAAAATATCTGTTTGTCGATTTGTGGCTTGGAAGTAACGACGAAGTGATGTTCAAGACTCTCGTCGCTCGCAGCATCTTCAGGATACTTGCAATGCCATTGAGTATCACCCGAAACTCCAGAATCCCCAGTCTCACAATATTTTTGGTACATCTTAACGGCTTCATCTTCTTCGCTTTGACTCCATTTCACCACTCCGGCATACACCACTGCAATCCACAGCACAAGAATCTAGAATAAGTATTAAAAATTAGTTTATAATGACAAAGTAGCTATTAATGAATAAAAATGCCTAAAAATATTATTGCTAAAATTACTATATGTAAAATGTAATGGCGGGCATGGAAAAATATGCATTACGGTTTTTAAATATCTAAAAATGTCCGTAAATTAAGCATTTCAAAATTTCTTCTTATTTCAGAATTTTTCGAAAAATTTAAAAATTATGAAAATTATTATGAAAATTTAAATATTATGCAAATACTTCCCTAAAATAATTTTTGGTAGGTGCCTTAAAAATCATTTTAATTTTCTCTTTCTATGCTATATAAATTGTTTTAGGGCTTAATGTGAAATGGACATTTATTTTTTCAGAATTATAAAAAGTGTTTGAGCGGATGGGATCGAATATTTTTTAGAATAACCTCCACCTGAGTTATTAAGTATTTGTTTATGCGTATTTAGTGAAGAGATAAAATTGAGCAGACCAAAATAAATTTCATAGCAGAAGATCTCTAAAATAGGATTTGCTGCTACATGGTCGTCACTTGCTTACTTCTGCGACTACAGACCGTGAACTTGACTTCCAAAATGGCTCTTAGTGGTACCTCATCATCAGTTGTTGGAGGACATTAAAAGTTTGAGGTGGATATCTTGGCTATAGACATACGTAAGAATGTAGTCAGGTACCTGCTTCAGAGCATTGAATAAAACTGCAGATACCAATCCTGAGTGCAAAAGAAATTATTATTCAACAAAGTTTGCTTACATCATCACCACAATTTTTTAATTAGCATTGAAGGTTTCCTGAAGTGTGTGTAGCATCATTACGTACGTACTATAAGTATTTGATAATTCCAGGTTTTCATGGAAGTGAAATTATATAGCGATAAATTAAAAGATTTCTGCCGGCTTCTAACAAACAACAAGCCGTGAGAACTGTGTCAATTATTTTCCCTACCTCCAACAATTACTTTGTAGTACCTAACAGTAAAATGCACTTTCGACAATAAAAATGCAATTCATTGTAAACACTCCATTTCGTTATGAGACAGTTTTAACATTTTCAATAGGAATGTCAATAAAAATTCCGTCTTGAAACACAACAAAGTGTGTGAAAATCTTAAGCATTTTCATTGCTCACTTTGCATTAGGATTTCAATAAATATATGAACTTCATACGATAAATGACGTGGCATGATTATTAAATGGAGGTAATCTTTCCTACTCACCTTGTCCTTATCATGTAATCTCAGAATATAGAAACATTGAAATCTATTACGTAAAGATAAAATAAAACACTGATCTTCTTCACTATCTCTATTAATACTCAAATATAATGCGTGAATCAATGAATAGACATCTTTAGCTAAAAAACAAAATATATCATTTATAAATTAATTGATTGTTAAATTTATTTATATAACTATTCTGCACAGTTATTATTATTTTAGTAAATACAATTCACAACCTTAACCTACATTGTGCAAAACAAAAACAAAATAAATTGACAGAATGCTCTAGAATTTACTCCTACTCGGTGTAATTGTATATTTTGTGCTTTTTAATTACATGTATTATGTGTATTGTGTATACAGTAGCACAATGAACAGTTAAATGATGATGATTCTGTTTCCTAGTTGAGAGAGCATGTCTAAATTTATATTTTTTGTATTTTCAGATATTTTTTGCATTTGAGAAGCAAAAGTTGTTGCATAAGAATTTGTGGAATAATATTATTGTTCATTATATAAGTAAAGATAAGAGAATGGGTAATTAGTGTAAAAGAAACCAAGAGTTTGGAGTCTTATCAGTAGGAAACTATGAACGATGAGAACTCACACGTCGGTGGTGGTTGGTAAACAATCTTCTTTTACTCCAACCGTCTCGCTTGATTCACACGAAGATAATTCACAAGAACTTTTGTTGTGCGATATGCCACACGATTTAACCTGTTATTAATACCTATCTTTACTTCAAAGAAAACGAACGGGATGCTCATCAAAAACTAATGACCTTCACAAATAAAATAACCTGGATATTAATTACACATTCTACAATTATATTCGTATTGGTATTTGTAAACTTGCACTACTCAACTGCACTCATTTATATGATCTAATGACGATATTATCTAACTACGTCCATATGATTCATATACCTATCTGTATTAGCTGCCTTCATTACACAACTCATTTTATATATTTTATGCTGCTCACAATAATTCACATCACAAATAAAAAACCTCACAGGGAAATAATTCCCCGACTAATTTAAATAATAAAACCCCTTTCATTGTTATATCTTATTCTCTGCATGCAGTAATAGAAACTCACCCCTCATGAGATTATTTTAGAGTCCAGGATTAGTATGAAACCCTGCAAAGATGTAATCCAATCGTCCATTCTTGCTATCTTCAAACTATTATATTTTTTTGGAGATCATTGGAATTTCTTGTAAACTTCATCTTCCTTGTGTGTGTAAACATGCGTTTTCAGATGATGCTCAACTCAGCTGCGGCCCAACTAATAAAAGGAGAAGAATCGCTTTGTCCAGCTTCACTCCAGTCTTAACCTTCCACAACAATACCACAAAGTCTGAAATAGAATTTAATCATAGTGTAAATTACACAATAAATTATCAGCAAAGGTTCACCATGAGTAGAGTGATTTGTGTGAGTTCCCATTGACAGTCTTAAAAATTTATAATTTAACAAAGTATTATAACACTTAATTTTGGTTGGATTGTTGCAAACGGGAAAATTTTTTCCAAATGGAAAATCCAACCCACTAAAAATTTTCTTTGAAAATATTTAGTTTGATTTTGGATTAAGAAAATATTTTTTTAGGATTTTCCATTGAAAAAAACAATCTAACCTTTAATTTTTAACCACCCATGAAATTTAAAATTGAGAAAATACAGAAAAGTGACTTACTTTGTTTGCAGGTATTTGCTTGTTGGCTAGCAGTAGCCTACGGAGGTATCATCCCTTGGTCACAAAGTGGAGAGGAATATGCGATCAGTTTGTATCAGCAGTACTGTGCCTACGGTGACAAAGGAGAAAATGGAGATATCAAATGGTACTGCAAAAACCCGCCACCAGGCAGTGACGAGGAGTATGAGCACAACGCTAAGATCCACGGCCAGACGCAGACGCAGAAACAAGTGATTTTCCTGCAGACGCCGTCAAAGAAAATCAAGCACAAGGTACATGTCACTGGCCAGGCAGGTGTGTCACAAGATACCAGCATCTACGTCCTTCCACCCAAGATCACTCATCAAGTCGATGTCCAAGGCAAGATTGAAACTCACAGTGAAAATGGCAAACCACACACCTTCTTCTTGAAGAGAAATCCCGGGGCAAGCGGCGGCGGCAGTGGCGGCGGCGGCGGCGGTGGTTATCCTCCATCAGGTCCCGCTATTGCCCCATGGGCACCAAGCTATCCATCTGCTCCATCTGCTCCTTATAGTCCTCCTGCCACCGGCTACAACAGACGACACCGAAAACGCTCTCACCGCACCAAGATCACCACCACCGAAATCCCTGCGCCAACTTTTGAAGACTTTGCTGTCAATCCTGACACCGGAGATTATTCCGGAGAAGCTTGATTATTATTTTAGCAATTAATCTTTTTATTAACAATTTTAATATTAGCAGCTTAATAATTATTTTTATTTTATTGTGATAATGGCGGGTGAGATTGTCATTAATTAATACCACATTTACAGAAACTTTGTATTTTCCTGTTTTGCTTATTAGAACTATTTTAATTACAGTATCTGTAAGGTATGAAGGGCATTATGTCAATACTATATTATGTATTATATTAGTTTGGTATTTGTCCGATGTTAATGACTACTGCAGACTCAGGTTTTTGCAATTATGAGTTATTAAATTGTTGTAATAATGTAGTATTACAAATCAAGACAGTTTGAACTAGATCCATTGCGTTTAAATAAGCTTACATTGCCGTGTGCAATTATTTTTTATTATTTTGAATTATTATCTTTTATTATTAATAATTCATTTAATGCACATATTTTCCTCCTACATTATTATTGTTACCGCTTTATTTTTAGTTGGTACTTGGTAAACTTGTTCACTATGTTCACTCTACAAGGTTATATATAATGTAGAATAGAATTTAACATCACTTGTACTGAATAAAAACGCTTTAGTGCGATATCTACGTAATACGAACATAGAAAAAGGATTTATTATTAGCTGTTTTGTCAAATAACGAATTCTCATATACGTCACATAATGGTTATCATCTTGTATTCTAATTTTATTTATTTCTCCGCGTACAATCTATATATACATTCGTATGGTGGAGGTTGGGAACTTTTTGACGCGAGTAATCCTTTCTATAATTGCACGCTCGCAAACGATTTATCTATAGATACTAATCATTTATGCACGATGCATTACATCAGGGAATCGAAAAAGATACCAATTTGTCACCTTTGACATTCACTTGTAACTTCATCGCAAATTATTTAGGACAAGGCGATTAATGAATGTTTACAATAATAAATTGTAGGCATTTTTCTTTTGAAAACCAAATAATCCAGCACAATGCAAATAAATGGGAAATTATGGCAATGAAGCATTGAAGGGTAATCCCATAATGACAATGGTAGCGATAATCTAAAATTGCAATCTGCACCTGCAGTAATCCATTCTCGTCATTCTGCTCCTTTGATCAAGTAACCTACTTTTACGTGCTTTTACACAGTAATAAAATGTCAATATTGCTTTTTTTAAAATTCCAAAGCATACCCCTTGCAAAAACATCATTAAGGTTTTTATTTATTCATTCATGAGTTGCAAGGATAATAAATTATTATTAAATGCGTCTTAAGTTTAGTTGCTTTATAAATCAGTCAGGATTTGATTGTTTCATGTGTAGAAAATATATAAAATGTATATAAAAATGCGTTACAGATAATTTTCAATATTTAGGGGTTTAAGTAATGTTAATTATTATATTTATAAATTAAATACAGTATCTGATATATACTTTTTGATAGTTGGGTGGCCAGAATTTTCCTTGTCCTTAAAAGACGTTTTCTCAAAGAAAAATGCAAAAACCATTTCGGTACAATTTTCTCTAAAAACTACTTAAATTAAAATTAAACCATTGTTAATCAAGTACTATTTGTAAATGAAAATTGCTTGGCCGCTTGTAGATAATATTTAAATATTTTGTGGAAGAATAAAACATTTCTGACTGGTAATGGTAATGGTAATACTCATCGAACGGAATGTACGTTTACTAAGAATATGGACTTGCAAAAGGTACTGAGTACTGTGTGCTCTGATAATGTTACTACAAGCTGTTTATCACATGTCGAATTTGATTGATTAGAAATGGAAGTTTCCTTAATTTATTTGTTTTCCTAATGCAATTTTAATCGGTATGCCGTCAATGAAATTCGTGAAGGCTTAGGTTTCGGGGATATATAAACTGATTTGCTGATTCCATTTGCTACATTATTACCTGCGATTGTTGTTGGAACGAGGAATCTGTATTTTGAACAGATACGATACAATCTCATTCGGATCGGATTTTTTTAAATTTCTAAATAATGGCACATTTTCCAAAAGCTACCACATTGGTTTTGGTTTTAGCAACTTTTGTCTTAGGTAAAATATTATTATTTTCTACCCTATCCAAAATAAAATCAATCAATTATTACACTAATTCCATAATATTATGAATTTTCAGGGAATATACTTCCGGAAAGGATCGACGAATTCACGGTAATTATTTTTTTTGGCATTCCGTAAAATAGAAAATGTATATATTAAGATTTAGATGTATTATTAATTCAATCATTGAAAATCTGGATCTGAATTTTTTTCTATTAGTGTCCAGACGGGCCGGAATATTTCCGACATTCAGAAGACTGCTCTGCGTATTATTTGTGTGATGACAATGGGGTGAAGCTGCAAAAATGTCCAGAAGGAACTTTTTTCAACCCTGATCAGAAAATGTGTGACCTTCCAGGAAATGTGAATTGCCATATCGGAGTCACAAGCAACCCGGCAATTGTAAGCTTGAAATTAAAACAATAAATTCACAATCGTTGAAATATTTTAGGATTTAAAAAAATATTGCTCTAATTAAGATCATAAATCATAATTATTAAATGACGCCTATCTTATTTCAGAGAGGTGTTTCAGTAATTGATCCGAATCCTGACTATAATTGTACCGGAGATGGCGCATTTCCCCACCCTACAGCTTGTGAGCTATTTTACAATTGTTGGGCAGGAGTTGCCATTCTGAACACCTGTACCGAGCTACAACTTTTTGATCTTCGCTATTATGGATGTAATTATGCCAATTATACTGCTTGTGGAGATCGAGAGAGACCAGAAGGCTACCCGGGAACAGTGACACCCCCTGCGGGGACAACAACAACATTGCCCACCACTACAAGAGATCCAAATCAACCCACAACGACAGGGGAACCCGATGCGGGGTACAACTGCACCAGCAATGGAGCATTTCCTCATCCTCTCTACTGCGAAAAGTAATCAATTTTTTAATTCATAAATCTTTCATACAAATAATTTTATTTTAATTCTCTCCAGATGAAGACAAAATAAAATATCATCTTTTTCTTGTCGTAAAACACCCATACCTAAATGGCCGTAGGGAAGTTTTTTCCCCACAATGTATATTAAAATTCCAAATAACCTATCGATTCCAGGAAATTAATTTTTAAACAAATAAATACACTAACCCAAGAGTAAATAGACCATTTTTCTATTTCTGTAGGAAAAAAATATGCTTCAGCTGTTGGGTTTAAAAAAAAGACTTTTTCTATACATATTTTAATTAAAATGCAAATCAATGTTTTGAACAGGTATTATGACTGCTACGATAGAGTAGACACTCTATTTACATGCCGAGACAACCTTCTGTTCGATTTGACGTATTCTGGATGCAATTTCCCTCAATACACAGCTTGTCAGGACCGACAACGACCTCCGGGATTGCCGGGAACGATCACACCCCCAGTGGGGACTGGTCCGACAACAACCAAACGACCTGGATCATTCGAATGTCCAGAGCCGGAAGGGATTTTTGCTGATCCAGAGGACTGCTCATCATTTTTCCAGTGTGCCGAGTGGATCGATTATCACTACAATTGTCCTCGACCTCTTTTGTACAGCCCTGTTACTTCTAGCTGTGACCATCCAATCAATGTTGATTGTGGTGATAGGCCTAGGCCTTAATTAGGACAAAGACAAACAAGAGTAAATGCTGAGAATAATGATGACAACTTGTATATTAATCAAGTAAACAATTGACAACATTTTTACATTTGTTTTTATAACCTTATCCTCGCCGATGATATTTCAAGTCAGATACGCAGCGATAATCCAATATATCATGTGTACGGATTGTTAAATAAATATGTTTAATTAATTATGTCATTTCGTATAATACTTCGACACATTCTTTAGCATTTTAATATTATTTGCAATATAATTTTTATTTATCTACATTTATTTATATTATCGACCAGCTGATATACAAATAGGAATAGATATAAGAATTCCATTGCAGTAATTCTGTAAACCATATAAGTATTTTTACCTTCCCTTAAAAATAGACTAACCATGCACAATAATTATTATTGACACATTTTATATGCTTATGCTTATAGTTTTAATAGTAAAAAATATCTTAGCAGCATGAAAAAACATTTTTGAAGATCAAAATAGCCAAAAATTGATAAAATTAAACCAAAATTGCACCAAGAATATTAATGTAAACAAATCTCATTTTTGAACTTTGGGAGAGCTTCAGTCCCAAAAGATTTATTAAAAGTTTCATGCCACATCATGGAGAGAAAAAGGATTTCTGTGGTTGATATATAATTTTGTAGAATTGGTTCAATGAATTTGCTGGCGGTATATCTTTGCTGGTAACTTCCTCAAGGAGTGGGAATCGACAAAATCATTTTTTGTGAAGACGGCCAGTTTCGGCGTGGCCCAAAAAGATATGCTACATTTTTTCAAAAGATATTTGGGTATTTTCATTTTTTGATATAGATATCAATTAAAGAAAGAATATTCCGCCCGGCGCCCTACCCAAGATTTGATGAATGGAGATGGAGGGAGGGAAGAAGTCATCCTGTCCTTATCTCCATTTCAGACTTAATTACAAAACTCATTAGTTAGATTGCAAAGGTTGAACAAAGAAGCTTGCCTTCCATGCAGAAGGTGATGTGCATCGGTGAACTCCACTCCACTACTTACCTCTATCCTGTCTACATCAACAAACCAACCAAAGAACTGCTCAGTCTGCATTTATACACTTTTAATAGTTGTATAAAGTTTCTTAACATGTCTTATACATTGATCTTTGTTCAAAATAGCATAAACAGATAATTATTACCTCGCAAATATTTATTTATTTAAGCAATTGCACTTCTACTTTTGCTAACTATATGAAAATTAGCTAAAAGGGAAAACTTAAAAGGGGCTTTATGCGATATGATACAACCATACAACTAGAGAATTGGGAGTGAGTTTGTGTTGAATCTAAGTTTAGCATGTGGTTATATCTTTATGAAAAAGGTTTTACACATCAAGGAAATGTAGGTAGGTATGCATTGAGTCGATGTAGCATTAATATAAGTACTTATCGATAACTCTTATAGCTTACTGAAATGACTATTCTCTAAGTATTGCAACACAAACTCCTATTACTTGTATTTGTAGTATTAATAAAGCACATAAGGTATGGACATCAGTTAACACGCTTGAAGTACAGAATAATCAATCTTCACACGCCTTATCATAAGAAAGAATGGATGCAAAGTATATACAATGTCAAGCAACATATAGCAAGTGCCGTTAAACACAATTCTATATTATTTATACCTTTGAGCACAAATAAATAACTGCTTGTGGCCATTTACCAAGTGTTTCTAGCAAAACGGAATAAATGGGAATAAATGCATATTTCCACTTACAGTATTTACTTTGACCAACAAATACCAAAAGGAAACCTATGCATAATATTAATACATAAAACTTTATGAAAATTAAATACTATTTTAAAACCGCCGAAAACACATTTCAAAATGGAATACAACTATGGAATTATTATTTAAAATGATAAACAGTAAGTAATTTTTCTGGCACTGAAATAAGGATAGTGGACCATTAAAATTTGCCGGTCGTGGTTTTTTGCAACTTATTTAATTGACTTAATCAATTAAAAAATCAACACATAAAAATGCCAACTATCTGAAACCCTTGCCAGATTTTCATTTCATCATTGTAGAAACATCCAAAGCCGCAATCTATTTTAATTTCAATAACATGTGAACGTTCTTCAGCCATTTCTCTTGAGCATTTATGTAGGAATGTAAAAGACAACCTACAGCTAGTGAGGATGATTCACATGCATATAAATAGGTACTATATTTATATAGTAAACTACAGGTAAACGACGACTGCACAATTATAATTAACAATTGTGTAGTAGTATTTATGCACTTTAGGAGGTCATTGTGATTACGGACATTTAAGCATTTCTGGCAAATTGCATCTCATTTTCAAAACACAAAGTACTTTGCATTCTCCGTGTGTAAACGTCTTATACCTGCAGACATCCAAACAATACAAAGAACCGTGCAAGTGATAATTTCATACAAAGTGTCATTAATTAGAGCACAATGATAATTATTTCAACCCATCAAATAGTGCACTGTCTATCTGCACAATAAAAACAAAATTATCATTTTGCCTTTAATAACGGATAAAGTATTCTCGAACAACAACAATGGGATTTATATTGATTACGGTAAGCAATCTAATACATTTTCCTTTCTTAATAATTTATTTACATAGCTTTTGTGCATTTTAAAAATATTTCGGTATCTAAAATTTATCAATTTTTAGTAAAAATATGAACATGTCAACATTTTTGAAAACCCAATAATCTTTTTTGTAAATAATTTCATATTTTTAAAATAGTTTTAGAGTCAATTGAGACAATGTGTTTGGAAATTCAATTTCATGGCTTATGGAATTAAAATGCTTTATTAGAGGCTTAGAGGATTAATTTTAATGTGTTTGAAAATAATAAAATTCAAAAAATACTAGGAACAAATACTAAATAGCAAAGCAAAAAATCTGAAATTCTTTTACGTACATCAAAACTTTTGTTCTAGATGAATCTTTCCATCGTTTCATGCATTTTATTTTGCTTAGAATTATTTATATTCAACCTACTCACAAAGACTTTATCAACATATAGCTATATGCTTTATCTCTGTCTGCAGTCAACGCCCTGCCGAATGCAGACGCGTAATTCACTCAATTGTGAATATTTTCTTTGTTTCTACACGCTATATACCATACGATGGTTATTATCGTTGGGTTTTTTACTCGAATTCAAAAATGACTAAAATACATCCATCCTGAACACAATAGCATTAATACTTAAGCACAACAAATAAACGCCTTCAATGAGGGATGGAACGTTTTGTTTGCTGAAGAACGGCTGAAATAATTTATGATTTACATTTCTGAAATGTTTTGCGACTATCGTGTAGGCTTCTCTTATAAATTAGATTTTACAAGGTCAAACTTTGAGGTTATGTGAATTGGAATACTAAATACATAGACATTTAGATTTTTTGATTTTACCGACAGAAATTCCAATTAAAAAGCACCTCTGGTTCTTCAAAATCTTCTCAAAGTCTAAAAGAGAATCTAATCTTGAAAAAGTTCACGGGGAATGGGTAGATCTAATACATTGTTATACTAACTAGCTTTAACTTTTGCTACATAAATCCTAAATACCTTGCTCGATTTCCATTTTCGATTTGTATCCTTGCAATCCTGCATATTGTCCACCTTCAGCTACAAAAAGTTAGTCTGTAAACGTTATGAGTTTTTCCTGTAACACTTTTTAAGGCCCAAAATTGTCATAAATTGGATTTTTATAAATATGGAAATCAAAAATAATTAACCGACCAATTTAAGTGGAAAATCAATCTTAAATTTCATGGGTGGGCAATCCTTTTGTGTCGAATTACAAGAGTGTTAATCCTTTACAGAAAATAATTAGTCAAAATAATTTTTCAGGTTTTTGCCATCTGCGTTGTAAATGTGAGTAGCAAAGTTCAAGTTGAAGGGGTACAAGCGGAGACGATTCGTCTGAAACTGCGAGGGATTGCTTCGGATAAAGGGAACGAGTATGGCCTGGAGGGCGAGTCGACTTGGTACTGCCAACGCATGAGGGAGAAGGACAACGACGGATCTTCGCAGACGACCAACCCCATTTACTTTGTCCAGCCACAGTCCAAAAAGCATAAACACAGTTCACCCATCGAGGGTCAACCTTCCAAATCCGACACGACGATCTACGTCCTCCCACCCAAGAATTCCCACGAAATAGAGATTGATACAGCTGAGAATGGAGCAGCCGTATCAAAACCCATGTTCTTCTTCTTAAAAAATCATCCGTACGAAGTGGGGAACAGTCACAGTCAGCGTTCTGTGTCGTCTGTATCCATTTCGGCTACAAGTTCTTTGGCTCCTCCACTTAAAGAATATCCTTCTATTCATCGAAATCTAAAACGGAATAGAACTTCCACCCATAGACGCTCACAAAAAGCCATTTCCTAATTATTAACTTAACTAATTATTATTTAACTATTTTATGTTTGTTCTTACAAATAAGGTAGGCTACTTTTACATTTTCCTAATAATTATTTATTATTTCTAGATTCTTAAGTTACACAAAAAGTAGAAAATTCATAAAAAACATTCTTGTCATTAGAGAAATGATTTTAACGTCACAATGTTACAAATTAATTAGGATACAACCATAAATCTTATTTCTGCCCGGCTGGAAAAGGATGTAACTCCTGAGTGACTGATTAATAGATTAGTCACATAAAAGTCAAAGTTTCAATTCAATAAAAATATCTCCAAATGGCTAAGATTTAATTTGTCATGAAAATACTGTTTTGAACAGTTGAAAAAATATCATCGAAAAACATTCATTTCAGTGATTAATTCAAATTACATATTTAAATGGATTAAAATGTCGTATTTGCTCCAAATTTGGAAAAATAAATTAAATAAATTCATGTGGCAGATATGGAAAAATTAGAACTAGAACATGATGACAGTATTTAATTGTACATCAATATTCAAGATTTGTAATGTTATTTGTCATTTAGGCCATTTGTAAAGCATTGATTGAATTAGGAATGATTTTCTGATATGTATAATACAAATATTTGATAGCGTGATTACTACGCTCTAAGTCGGATAAGAAATTAAATTAAAATGAATAAAACTTTTACATTTAATAACTAATCCTTAAATCACCTACTTATTTTCCAAATAAGAAATTCACATTTTATTGCAATAACTAATGAACTAACTTAAATACACCCTGTAAACTTGTAACACCTTGTAAAGTCCATTGAATTAATTCCTCCAGTAACGATACTTTTTTACGTAAGCGGCAACCAGCTCCCTGATTTTATTCGGATCAATCTTCCCAGACTTGCTATGATAGATCTGCAAAATTACAGAGTTATAATCAATTTCAATTGTATTGCATTGTTTCCCTTGTGAATATTATTACATTGTTCTTCTAGCAATGAAAATTAAAAAAGGACATGGATGACAATACAAAAACATAAATTACATCATTAAATGATAATAAACCATAATACTCCAATCCATATTAGAAATAAGAAAATTTCCTTTATTGCAAGTTTTGTAAAAGTCAGTGCAAGAAATCTGAGCTCCTTCAGCACATTGGGGAGGAATCAAACTTCTTGCAATTCCGTGAATTACTTTGATAAATTTGGCGAAATTATAAGCCAACTTTTCAAGAAAGTTAATAACAGTAATAATGTCATAAAGTTTTTTAAACCTCACTTTGTGCACGGCTTTTTTCAAAATTGCTTTGTATTCTTCCTTTGTAATGCGTTTTCCATTGTAGTGTGGCTTTAGCGACAGCTTCACTTCTTCAACAATTCTTTCTTGGCGATTTAATTTATTTAAAAACTGCAAATACATAAACCACAAAAAATCCAATAATGTAAAATTGTTATAAACGTCATTAAAATATCACGTAAAATAAAAGTAAAATTTAGTCCATCTAATGATTAATTAGAATTTATTTTTAATAAATTAATTTCAGTATTAAATTGGGTATAATTTTATGTACATTCTAAAGTTTATGAGGAGACAATTAATTATTATTGTCTAATATTAGCCCAAAGTCATAGCAGTAAAATAAAATGATAGCTTAAGAAAATAAGCCTTTAGACCCCGGAAAATTGTATAGTAGAAACCAAATAGAAACAGCTATAGTAAAATTACTCGACAAAGAAAAACTCACATTTTCCCTATCCGCTGACTCCCCAGGAGAATTCTGGGACGACACCCATGAGTCAACTCTTTTCTGAAACCCTTTTTCAGCCACATGTAAAAAGTATGAAAGAAATTAATACATTTTTTAAATGATTTAAAAGCAAAAAATAATTTGACTTGTTTGTAATTACTCTTCTCTGCCGAATGAGAGGATGTCATTGATATGTTATTTTGAATTTTCGTTTGACTATTTCCATTTGAGCGTGTATCTAAGACCCAATCAATGAAATCATCCACCCCCTCTGAAATTCCGACATTTCCAGAATTGGTGTTTTGAGAGGAGTTAAATTGTTCAAGCAGGTGAGTTGATTCCAATTGATCATTTCCTGTACTAATTAAAGAAACCAGATGACTTGGATCTGCATTACTTGTGGGGATAGAATTATTCTTTTGATTGACAGTTTCAGTTGAATCTGGACATTTCGAAGTATTTTCTGGTGATAAACTTCGAGACGGTAACTCATTTTCTACAGAATATTCGGGGTTTTCATTTACTTTGTCGATTTTTGCAGTTGGGGAATGTTTGTCGAATGCCAGTAACGATTCACTGGCTACATTATTGGTACTATCATTTAACACAGCAGACATTTTTGCCTGAGTAATTTCCATTTCTGAGTAACGAAGTATTGGCGGTGGTGGTGGAGTTCGGTAACTACGACTAACAATTGGCGATTTGACAGAGCTATTGTTTGTGTCCTTTTTGGGAGTTTCTATAAAAATTTCAATGCTGCCACTTTCCGATTTTTCGTAAGAATTTGACTCCAATTGAGAAATAGGAGATCGCATTAAGGAAGGCGAGCGTGAATTATTCGGCTGTTCAAATGGAGAAGCAGTTTCTGAGGAAGAATCTCGACGCGAAATCTTGCTCAGTGAAGATGAACATTTACTTTCTTCATCGGGCTCACAGTCTATACATTCGTACTCGTAGTTATCACCATCTATAACTATTAATGCTGGCGACGTCCTTGGATTCTTTGGAACAAACGTTTCTACTTCCATTGAAATACATTTTTCAGTCAATACCTCGGCCTTCTTGGCTTTTTTATTAGCACAAGACCTTTTTCTTATGGTTTCATGACTACTCTCATTCTCAGTCGTTGACTCAGTCGTATAGCTTGTTACTGGAGATTCTTCCCTTGCGTTGAAATTAACACAAACTTTGATGTTATCTCCGTCTTCATCAGTAACAACCGTTTTCGTCCGTTCACGACACTTTTGCTTCTTCTTTTTGCGCTTCTTTTCCATTTTTTCGGCCTTCTTCTTTTTTTCCTTCTTGCGTTTCTTAATCTTGTTTTTATTTCGCTTCTTTAGTCTTAGAGGTTGACAATCTCTCTGTTTATTTGGTCGGTCCTGTCTATGCCTAGGTCGTTTAGGAGAGTTCGATGGAGATGGTAAGACCGATTTTTTCTTTGCTCCAGGGGGGAAAACTTCCCACGGAATTTCATTCAAGCGCTTAAAAGGTGAAGGTGGACTATTTTTACTTCTTTTCTTTCTTTCACCATTCTTGACTGTGGCTTCTTCGTTAGGTTTGTTCTGTCTTTTCTTCTTTTTCCGATGCTTATTTTCCTCGAAGTCATTTTTTTCCGCCATGGGTGTCATTTCTCTGATTTCCCTTTAAGAGAATATTAAGCAGACGGAATTACTTTTACACAAATGGTTAAATCAAAGTTAAGAGATTAGTTTTAATATCAGAGTAAAATTAAAATTGTCATGTCCGCCTGTTGGGTTATATAATATATTTTATTTGTAGAGAAACATAAAATTAGAGAAATCAAGAAAAACTGTTCTATTTCCAGAACAAATAATATATTCTATTCAGTTCATATGTAAATTGGATCTAATCATAAGTATAACAAACAAACAAACCTGCAATTTTGAAGTTTAGTAGACGTAGCGGCCTTGAGTTTTGAAAAAATAGATTTGCTCTCATCTTGCTTTTTAGGGGACAAACTGGGAGCATAGGAGAAATGAATCATTTTTGTAGTAAAATTGGGAGATTTTTTTCGGTTTTTGCTTTTCCGTTTGCACCTTTTGTTCTTCACAATTTCTTCTTCAAAATCACTAAAATCACTATTGATTGATTTTCGACGTTTACGTCCAAGGCAGCCAGAACTTTGTAGTTTTTCTGACTCGATATTTTCAGTCATGGAATCAACATGAATATTAATATCGTCATCAGAAATTTGTTCCAAAGACGTTTTGTCCACATTGGCTACGTTCTTGATTTCATTCTCATTGAACATGACTTGGTTGATATTTTTTTCTACTTGCTTTGTTGGATCGTTTTCAATGAATTGTTCATCATTAAATTCAGTTTGGGAATAACAGTTGGAAATAACAGTATTTTCTAATTCAATAGAATTATCTACGTTTTTGGCAACTTTACTACTTTGCTGGAAATTGTCTTTTCCTACATCACAATTTGAATCATCAACATTTTCCTGCAAAACGTTTTGATTGTCGAATATTTCAGAAACGAGAGAAACCTCTTTTGGACCTGAGTCCCCGTCAAGTTCATTGTTGTCGTCACTGTCGTCACCAAATATTTTGGATATTTCTGATTCGTAATCGACCAAGTTCTTACTACTATTCTCCTTCCTTACAACAACTCCTCTTTGTTGCCTCTCAACAAAAGAAGTTATCAGCAAATTATGACGACTTCTGGTCTGACGAAACTTGTCAAAAAATGCAGACAACTTCACGGCATTAGACTGCACTATATTATTAGGCAACGGCAGTGAATGAAGAACATTTCCCCCGTTTTGTTTATCACTTTTATCTTCGAAATCCTTGTGTATTCTCTTCTCCTCGTCTTCTTTGTTGTCCTTCAGTACTCGTTTCATTGTATATTAATAATTTTATTCAATGTTCAATACGTTCGTTCTGTTGTCTGTGGGATAAAAATATATTTTCATTACAAATACAAGGAATATTAAGAATATTTATGACGCCAAATAATATTATCACATGAAGGATTTTTAAAAATTCGTTAAATTGTTAATAATAATATCGCTCAATGGAAAACTCGAAATAAGTCTAGAGGCGACGACAGTCGGCAACGACATGCGGAATATCAATCCAACATTTCTTTTCTTCTGCTGATAGCGTTATACAATTGTTATACCTGTCCTGCATGATGGCTTCATTTGTATTGTGTTTTTGTGTCAATGACACAATCTTTTTGTGCATGAAGACATTAATTTTTGAATCTGACTCCAATAAATAATAATTCATAAGATTTGATGAGAACGAAACATCAGACTTTCTATAACTATAACTCAACCACCGAACGGATATTAAAACAAAAAAATTATGTTTTGAAAGACGTTTATTACCAGCTGACCGGTGACCGGCAATCAATCAAGTAGAATCGAATCGACTCGCGGTCAGCACTCAGCAGTGTACGGCGCAGTCACCAGTGTGTCAAATCCATTTTTTAAAAGTTACGCTAACTCACTGTGTTTCACACTGCCAACGGCGACGTGAATCAAGCAACGGCAGCTGGGATGATTGCAGCAGGTAAACTGTAATTGACTAATAAAAAGAGAGAGAGCATGTAAGTCCGTTCGTTTCGTCAACCAAAAATGTACCTGGGATGTCGCAAGACATTGTAGAAAACAATGTGAGACGGTTTACCCTTGGCGGAGCCAGGCATAAGCAGTGTAGTGCTTCTGCTTATGCCTGCTTGCCTTCTACTACCCTACTCTACTCACTCGCGCGGCTGCTGGCTGGCTGGACTGAGATGAGAAGACCCTTGGCGGAGCCAAACAAACAATTATTAGAGTGCTTTGGCTTGCCTTCTACTCTACTCGCGCGCTTCGCTTCATCCTTACCTCTGCACCAAGTACAAAATGCAAAGCAGGAGCGGAGCATTTTGTATTTGCTTTTGTATTCTGTGTATATCGTGTCATTTGCTTTTGTGTTTGGTATTCTGTATCGTGTCAACCATCCTTCGCTCGCGTCCGTCAAACCGGCAGTGGCATTTTCCAGTCAACAAGAGTACAGCCAGCACTGTACAATTTGCATTTGTATTCTGTGTATATCGTGTCATTTGCTTTTGTGTTTGGTATTCTGTATCGTGTCAACCATCCTTCGCTCGCATCCGTCAAACCCGCACAGTGACATTTTCCAGTCAAGAGTACAGCCAGCACTGAACAATCCGTGTAAAAGCTTCAGGTATCTTTCAGCCTAATTACTGTTAATTTTATTGTCCCTTCCAATGTGATTAGAACGTAATAATAAGGTGATGTCAATAGCCAATTTCAGTATCTTTCTGCAGCCAGTTTGAAATGTGGGTTCATTCATTTAGCTTTTAAGTGGGGAAAAAAGCCCGTGGTCATGGATACAGTCACTGATCCCCTTTGGCCTGCACCCAGTTTTCCTATTCAAACTGGCTGCAGAAAGAGAGCAAAGCATCCTATTGACTTAACCAGAAGTGGGACTGTCATAGGTTCGAATCACATTGGAACCCTTTCAACATACTATCATCATCGAGTCAATAAATATCAACAGTTTTAAAATTTACCACAACGTGTCAGCGAGTATATTATTATAGGTCCTTGACTATCCTGTACCTAAAACCTCAACGTTGGCATTGTCCTTTGTGGAGTGGCACCTGAATACAATTCTCAGATTGGACAGTCAGCACTGAAGCAGTGACATTTTCCAGTCAAAATTACAGCCGGCACTGAACAATCCGTGTAAAAGCTTCAGGTATCTTTCCACCTAATTACTGTTAATTTTATTGTCCAACTTCCAATGTGATTAGAACGTAATAATAAGGTGATGTCAATAGCCAATTTCAGCATCTTTTCTGCAGCCAGTTTGAAATGTGGGTTCATTCATTTAGCTTTTAGGTGGGGAAAAAGCCCGTGGTCATGGATACAGTCACTGATCCCCCTTAGCCTGCACCCAGTTTACCTATTCAAACTGGCTGCAGAAAGAGAGCAAAACATCCTATTGACTTAACCTGAAGTGGGGCTGTCATAGGTTCGAATCACATTGGAACCCCTTCAACATACTATCATCATCGAGTCAATAAATATCAACAGTTTTAAAATTTACCACAACGTGTCATCGAGTATATTATTATAGGTCCTTGACTATCCTGTACCTAAAACCTCAACGTTGGCATTGTGCTTTGTGGAGTGGCACCTGAATACAATTCTCAGATTGGACAGTCAGCACTGAAGCAGTGACATTTTCCAGTCAAGAGTACAGCCAGCACTGAACAATCCGTGTAAAAGCTTCAGGTATCTTTCCACCTAATTACTGTTAATTTTATTGTCCCTTCCAATGTGATTAGAACGTAATAATAAGGTGATGTCAATAGCCAATTTCAGCATCTTTCTGCAGCCAGTTTGAAATGTGGGTTCATTCATTTAGCTTTTAAGTGGGAAAAAGCCCGTGGTCATGGATACAGTCACTGATCCCCCTTCTAGCCTGCACCCAGTTTACCTATTCAAACTGGCTGCAGAAAGAGAGCAAAACATCCTATTGACTTAACCTGAAGTGGGGCTGTCATAGGTTCGAATCACATTGGAACCACTTCAACATACTATCATCATCGAGTCAATAAATATCAACAGTTTTAAAATTTACCACAACGTGTCATCGAGTATATTATTATAGGTCCTTGACTATCCTGTACCTAAAACCTATGATGTAATTAAAATTATATTGGAAAATTGGACAATGATTTTCATAAATCCTCCCCAGGAAAATATTTATTTCAACACTGAACTTTGAACTACAGACATGTGATAGGAAAATACGGACTAACACTTTCAGCATCATCGCAAAAATAATACACCGTACCAACTCTATGATGTAATTAAAATTATATTGGAGAATTGCTTCTGATTGGTGGATGCATTTTAAAATTGGCCAATGATTTTCATAAATCCTTCCCAGGGGAAATATTTATTTCAACATTGAACTTTTGAACTACAGACATGATATGATAGGAAAATACGGACTAAAACTTTTAGCATCATCGCAAACTAATACACTGTACCAACTCTATGATGTAATTAAAATTATATTGGAAAATTGCTTCTGATTGGTGGATGCATTTTTAAAATTGGCCAATGATTTTCATAAATCCTCCCCAGAGGAAATATTTATTTCAACACTGAACTTTGAACTACAGACATGAGATATGATAGGAAAATACGGACTAAAACTTTTAGCATCATCGCAAACTAATACACTGTACCAACTCTATGATGTAATTAAAATTATATTGGAGAATTGCTTCTGATTGGTGGATGCATTTTTAAAATTGGCCAATGATTTTCATAAATCCTCCCCAGGGGAAATATTTATTTCAACACTGAACTTTGAACTACAGACATGTGATAGGAAAATACGGACTAACACTTTTAGCATCATCGCAAAATAATACACTGTACCAACTCTATGATGTAATTAAAATTATATTGAAAAATTGGCCAATGATTTTCATAAATCCTCCCCAGGGGAAATATTTATTTCAACACTGAACTTTGAACTACAGACATGTGATAGGAAAATACGGACTAACACTTTTAGCATCATCGCAAAATAATACACTGTACCAACTCTATGATGTAATTAAAATTATATTGGATTAACTTCAACTATGAACTGCATTCACCAATCATTGCATTTAAAATGCCTCATAACATTTTTTTTGTATTTTTAGGCCTAATAATGAGTAATAAACGTCGGGGAAGTAATCCTAATCAGGGCTCCACACCCACTTCGAGCCAATTTGTTATTCCTAAACGCAGTTTACAGCTAAGTGGGTCAGCTTCCAAAACTCCTGAGGATAAACATGAACTTGGCAAGCTTCCTTTATCACTTAATGATAGATTTTGCCCCTACTGTTCAAGAACAATTCGAGACTATTATGATAAAGGTAAGGGTAAATTTTAAAAAATGTTTAAATTAAATATTTTTTTTTATTAAAATATTAAATAAGTTTCAGAGAAGAATGCAAAAATTGTAATTTTGGATTTTGTTTATTGCAGATGAATGTGTCCATGCACAGTGCAAAAAATCATTGAAACACGATTTGCCAATTTTAGCCAATGGTTGGGAATGGTGTAAGGCATGCAAAATTGCACCTATTCGCCCCGGTCATTTTCGCTGTTTGGTGTGCAATTCTCCAACGACGATTGGTACAGCCTACTATAAGGCTAACAAAGATCTAAATCGAAAACATTTTGGTGAAAAGATGATCTTTTTTGAAGTATCAAAAATCGTCGGAGATGGACCATCCTGTAGAAAAAAGGACCAAGGATTCTAATGGTAACGTTGTTGAGGAAGACAATGCTTTACTTAGCTCCGCAAATAGCGACACTTCTATAACTGGTGCCACCATTTCGGAAGGAAAGAATTTATTGCTACCTGAATCTAATTTAGTTAGTGATGCGGAGATGGCATTAATTGAGGAAGATAAGCAAATGCTTTAAAGAAATATTGTGAATTTTATACTATGAGATTTTAAATAAAGTACTGATTGCTACCAAACACCGTAGCGTGGTGCGTAACCCTTTCTGTCTCCCTGCAGTATAGTATTATGTGTCTACTGTAACTTTTTAATTTCTTCCTAGGACATCACATACTTTTATCTTTTATGATATTAATTTCTAAAGTCCTGATCGCTAACCAACAGTTATTTCCCCGTCCGTAGGACGGGCTGCGTTTCTCGTATAAACTATAAACTAACATGGTTTATTTTATATTAGGTTAGGTTCGAAAAAATCTGCAAAATTAGATTGCCTGCGGTCACCCAAGTAGACTGGAAGTTGTTTACTTTTACTGGCAGAAATACCCGCGAACATTATTATATATATAAACTCTACAATCTAAATAGGTATATCTACTATACATCCTTTCGTGGGGATTTCAACCACAAAAGTTATAACACAGTTGAATGTAAACTTCCACTCTATCCTTACTTATGACTCTACTGGTGGGCTAAACTGCAGTTATCCGGCCAGGTTTTCTATTGAACCCCGAACCCCTGAACCCCAACCCCCGAACCCCCGAACCCCAGAACCCCGAACCCGTGAACCCCAAACCCCTGAACCCCGAACCCCAGTATAGTCACGTTATGAGCCACCAGTCACTATTTTCGCCTTTTTCTAACCTAACCTAATAAAAATGAATATAATAAATGTTTGGTTGTTTCAATTTTATTATGTTAGGTCAAAAAAGAAGCAAATAGTGACTTGTTTCATCCGGCCAGGTTTTCTATTGAACCCCGAACCCCTGAACCCCGAACCCTGAACCCCGAACACTTGAACCCCTGAACCCCGAACCCCTGAACCCTGAACCCCGAACCCCTGAACCCCGAACCCCGAACCCCAACCCCTGAACCCCGAACCCCTGAACCCCGAACCCTACTATAGTCGCGTTATGAGCCACCCGTCACTATTTTCGCCTTTTTCTAACCTAACCTAACCTAATAAAAATGAAAATAACAAATGTTTGGTTGTTTCAATTTTATAAGGTTAGGTCAAAAAAGAAGCAAATAGTGACTTGTTTTGAAAATACTTGCAAGTCACTATTTGCTTCTTTTTTGAACTAACCTAATAAAATTGAAAACATTTATTATTTTCATTTTTATTAGGTTAGGTTAGAAAAAGGCGAAAATAGTGACGGGTGGCTCATAACGTGACTATAGTGGGGTTCAGGGGTTCGGGGTTCAGGGGTTCAATAGAAAACCTGGCCGGATAACTGCAGTTTAGCCCTACTGGTGACTGGTCACCCCAGCTGCGGTTGCTAAGTCATACTACGACAGCGATGGTCAAACGTCAAGTCAGTTTAGTTCACCACCGCACCGTTCGTTGGACAAATTGCAATCACAGCATTTCAGAAACTGGCTGATATATTAAAAAAAAAGCTGAAGTTAGTATTAGTAGGGAGCACAGCAGTATACCTTGCTGCCGGTACGGTATTGCTTGTTTCCGGTGTTGGGTTAGATAGCGTGCACCGAGTACCGAGTGCACCAAACGGTGCGGGAAAGTTATAGAGTCCCACAGTCCCACCCAAGCTCTAACAATAACAACTATAGGTCAATAATACTGTTCTGACTGGTCACGATCAGACTGATCAGGAATCAGTTAATCACAGTACCCCGCCCCGTTGCCCCAAGTTTGGTCACTATTACCTTAATGTATTTCCCCCGTTGCCCCAAGTTTGGTCACTATTACCTTAATGTATTTCCCCCGTTGCCCCAAGTTTGGTCACTATTACCTTAATGTATTTCCCCCGTTGCCCCAAGTTTGGTCACTATTACCTTAATGTATTTCCCCCGTTGCCCCAAGTTTGGTCACTATTACCTTAATGTATTTCCCCCGTTGCCCCAAGTTTGGTCACTATTACCTTAATGTATTTCCCTCGTTGCCCCAAGTTCTTCTAATGTGCCTACCTAATCTATTGAATTCGTATCACGTATCCAGGAATTTGACGAGGGGGGGCACACCAAAATATATTGGTAAAAGGAAGAAAAATTTTTGGATTTTTAACCTTTTTTGATAAAAAATCTCCTTTTTCTGGAAGGGGGGCCCCCGTTCTCCCTTCTGGATACGTGCTTAGCCCCAATCCCAATATAGCCCATGTGCACTGCATTTTACTACGTTTGGGGCAACGAATACCGTTGAAGTAACTTTTCATGGTTATTGAAAGATCTACGTTCACTTTTTAAATGTTGTCGACAACTGTCTTTTGTCTGACTCAAAAATAGATTTAGGAAAAGGGTAGATTGAAAATGCTGTATCTGCCTGTGTTATTCCAATTTTCATGCAGTTGTCTCATTTCTAGCTGACATATCCTTACCACCACTTTTCAATTATTGGTTGTAAAAAAGAGTGGAGGGAACGAATGAATAATGCATTGCAGAAGCCTGCTGCAATGACAACAAACCTGCTGGGAGTGAATTGCACTCCGTATACCAACCAATGCATTGTTCATCTTTCCCTCTCCGCGACTTCCAAAGGCAGCTCTTAACCAATAGACGAAAACTGCTTGTTAGGATAAATCAAGGATCAAGACAGAAATGAAACGTGACGTCACAATTTCAATTTTGACTTTTAAGTTCGATGGGAGATATTATCAATCCAACGAAAGTTTTCCTCTGCTGATAACGATAACAAAAGGGAGTTCGCGCTTGACTGAGCTCGAACAAAGGAAACCACCTACAAAGCTATTGTGCCCTCTTATCAGCAGAGAAAAACTTTCGTTGGATTGATAATATAAAATCCAATTTTTGATGAACTTTGATAGAAACGGTGAGAAATTGTAATGTGTATGTGAACTAACATTGCGGCAAACTCATTCATTTTGTGGATTTAACGGTCAATTTTAAAATTTAAATTTTGATAAACTAGCATTTTTAAATAAGTCTCAGATATATTTGTGAATCAATCTGAAAATTTGAAATTTATTCGTGTATCATAAGCATGACAAATTATATGCCAAACATTGCACTACGTTTAAATTTCCTACACATTTACAAGCAATGGCTACAGAAGGCCAGGAAAAAAAAATTAGGGTCCTTTAGGATAATTCTGTCAACGCTACAATTAAGATTAGGGTTCTTACTTTATTGTGTATTAAAATCAGCTGCGCATCTTTGCGCCTCTCTGAGAAATAAATTTTTGAAAATTGGAGTTTATGGTATGGGGCACTATGAAGTGTTCATTTGTAAATGAGATTTTCTATGCTTCCAGCCTTTGATTTCATAATTCATTTTTGACGGAGAAAGGCTATTAATTATGATATATTTATTAAAATCGTTCAAGCTTTCGACAAAATTCTATTGTCATCCTCAGGAACTGGAGTTAACACTACAATTACATATATTAATGGATATAGGAGGAATATTATGTTATTTTAGTTTGTAACAGAAAATATTAGACAAATGAACAATAAACAAATAGTAGGTAGCCAGGTTACAAATTCAATCAGTTTTAGATGCTGTAAGATCTAAAGAATGGATTCTAATAGAGATGACCATAGCGGATTTAGAGATAAACCTGAGTCCAAATTCATCGTTTGTGCTTTTGAACGGATGTATAAACCTTCTTTGACTTTCCTAATGAATGGGTTTGCTTCTTTATCAATTAGTTGTATAGACGGAGCATTTTTGATGTGTGTCTCATTTTCAGCGAAATGTAGGGCAACTGCTGAAGATAATACTCGATTATGACGTATATCCGCCAAATGTTCTTTAAATCTAACATTATAATCTCTTCCAGTTTCTCCTATATAGCTTAATTGACAATCTTCGCATTTTAATTCATAAATTCCTGAATTGATTTTTTTGGGTTGATCTTTATGGTTACAGAGTTTACTGTAGAGTTTGGGTCCAGGGTAGTAGCCAAAATCAGAATCTAGTTCCGACTGTATAACTTTAGTTATCTTTTTTGTAGCATAGGTAATAATATATATAATAATCTGACAGTTAGCTGCTAAAAAATATCCGATACATCAAATGTTTTTGCTTTTCTATAAAAATTTTAATTTTTCTGATATTTTAAATAATTTAATAATTGGTTTTTTATAAAATTCGAACTTTTACCATTTCAGAGCAATATTTTTTGATAAAACAATCAGGTTCAGCAAGTAATCGATGCTGCTGCTACTGATCTGAGAAAAATCAATGTCGATTGCCTAAAATCTTGTAGATTTTAGGCTTCAAAATAGGAATTCTCATTTAGATGACAAGTAAGGATATGAACACTTTCTGGGGTCCCATACTGTAGATAAGGAAAATGTAGAATTTTAAGTTAAGAACAAGTAAAGCTTCATAAAACGCAAAAAAAAGCGTTTTTATAACAAAATATAAGCATTTGGAATTTAAAACCCTCAAAATGAATTTATCCACTATTTACTCTCATCTGCCGCAATGTGGAACTGTGTGAACTGTGTAGCTGTAGCTGTGTATAGGAGACATCCGCTGAAAAGGGCTTCTCAACTTGCCTCGTAATTTGGCTTTAATAAGATCGGTTTTGGTTAATGAAATTATAATTTATAGTTTTAATTAATTTTAATACTAGTATGCTGGGGACTGACCCCTCTTCCCACTTATTTACTTAATTCCCATCCTCATTTCGAATGACAGTGACAAAATGACACCTGCCAATCAATGCTAAATAAATTCAGTGGGCAAAATAATAATGATTTCTTGAGGGTCAAACAAAAGATAAAAAATTATACAGTCCTGTCAATCTTATCTCCGTTGTAGGTCGGAAAATTAGTTAATAATTTTCTTCTGGGTTGAAAGGGCCATGGGACTTACAAAAAACCTTTTTGGTTTTTGAAATGGCTATTACTTTAACATCAGAAAGCTTTTTTCTTTCGTTGAAAATATTTGTAGTAATTGGAGTGAAGTGAACGTGAAGGAAATGTTCATTCATTCTTTCTGTGAGGGTAAACCACTTTCACTTGATGGGTCATTCATTTGGGAATTTGTTCAGCCGTACATGGGAACAAGAAAGCTACTTTTTTGGTACAAACCCGATAAATTAAGGGTGCATTACAACAAATCCTCAAGTATTAGCCATTTAACACTTCCGATGTTTCATATGCTCGTCCGAGGAAACTATTTCTTTTCGAAACGCATTTATATTAAAAATCATTAGATATACAATGATGTCTATACTGTGAATTCTTAATTTTATTCCAGAAGTTGTGAATCAGAACCAACACTTAATCAGAAAATAAAAATACTAAATGACACTGATACCATAAAGCTATAGTTTTCTCACACAATAACAATGATGATTTTTTCATTCTTTTACACTAATAGGGTCCAGTGCGTGTCACATTTATTAATCGTGCGTGCGTTCACCTTCCCTCTATTACGCCTATACAACCACTAACATGGCTCAAGAATGAAGAAAAGGATTGCAATTAATTATTTTTAAAAACAACCGTGAATCGTAACCACGTCGAAAACAGCAAACAGGCCAGTCCTAATTTTTTACATCATGCACACTTCGGAAACTGATAGCATAATTTAACCATCAAGGAAAAGGAAAATTGCCATTTAATTAACAATTTCATTTTAATTAAATTACAGTGGAATGTGAGGTCAAGGTCTGAAATTCGTAGATATCCTTTGGTACATTGTATTTTGATCTATTAAAAATACAGTGAACGGATTCAGTTGGTATAAACAGAGTCGTTGGTAAACACTAAAAAGTGGAATAACGTTTTTATTCTGCGTATCAACAATTATTTTTGATATCTGTCGCAAGGAAAAATGAGAAAGATTTCTATGTTAATTTATCTTGGTTTATTTTGCGAATTTGTTCTCACTTCCTGTGATGGGCTTGAGAAAAATCAAATTGAAAGACCAAGGAGAATTGGAACTGTTCAACATCTTACTAAACGTAATATTCTGATATTTATAGTTAATTATCAACTTTTTTAATTTAATTTTTATTTCGTCGTTCTGCTTCACCTTTCTAAAAGGCATTATGGATTTACGGCATATCCCATTAAAATATTCTACATATTTATGACAAAAAAATTTGAGTCTTAAATATACGTTTGATTATTACAGAGTGAATGCTGAGGCATAAATACATAGTATAAAACAGGCAAAAGCAATATGCAGTTTTTTACCACATATGGGACAACAGTTTTCGGTGTAATTTCATTTTCAGTTAATTTTTTTTGCAAATTAAGACCCCATTTTGGATTTCTTCGTTGAGTTAAATTTTCTGTTTTCAACTATAGATTTTCTTAAAAACGAAAACTCAGATTTTTGGCCTCTTCGTGGATTGGTTTTACAAATAAATTCATAGCCAGATCGTCGGATGTTTTAGAAAAATTATGTGTGAGCCTCTGATTTTTATTTTGAACAGGAGAGGTTGATTTCTACAACTATTTTGTAAATGAAGCTCCAAAACACCCGGCAGATTATTCGAGTGACTACTCCGCGGATAGCATTCAATGGTTGAATGTGGAATTGATTAAAAGAACTGCTGGAATTTTCGACAAAAATACTGTGGGGATTTTCACTTCGATAATGTACTCGGGAATTGAATTATTTGTGATTAAATCAACGACGTCAGTTCTAATGACCACTGAAACTGTTTTCAAAAGGAGTCAGAATTACCACAGGATACTAAGGACCATCCAGCACACAATTCTTTGGTATACTTCAGGCATGGACATTTTCCGGAAGGGATCTCCAGCATATAAATCATTACAAAGTGTTCGGAGAAAACACCGATCAGCTTCCTACATGATTACGAACTCCTCCGATTCACCTGTACAATTCATTGAGAAAAATGAAATAGAACTCGGAGAGACCTGGAGAGAATTGAGTGATTTGGTTGAAGCTATCCGGGGAGATTTAGCGTTCGTGGTCACCAGTGAAGTACCCCCTCAACTATTCAGTTGGAATCCCAGCTCTCCACTTGGCCAGTTCGATTTGGGAATGGTCCAGTTTATCAAGTTCATCCATCTTGCCATGAATCCTAGGGCATTTGGTGTTTATTTGAATCCAGAAGACATTCAAGCACTAGTCCATTTCGAGGCAGTAATAGGAAGAATTCTGGGATTGGAAGACAGATTCAATGTGGCTTTAAATCTACCGCCTCTCAACTACAAAAAATTCTACACGGATATTGTCGTGGCAAATTTGAAAATCATTGACGAGCCAACTATTCACATCATGAAGGTCACAATGGAAGCTTTATCCGAAAATATTGCACCCTCCATTTTCAAACTCAAGTGTTGGCTCTATCACTCCCTTGCAATAAACGTTGATGGATTTAGAGGAGACCGCATTTTGAACTTGATGGACTTGGAAGATCTCTATTGCCTCACTTTTCTGGGCGTTAATTCCGGACCCCTAAATTTTAATATGCTTTATAAGAACCTGGGCAAAAGTGTTTTCAATTCTTGGTTCCAGCATGAATTGCGAAAATTCAATATCACCGTTTATTAGAATTGAGCTAATCTAATTATGCCATGTATAAGTTGTCGATGAAATGCGCATAATATATGAATGTTGAAGACCTGAATAAAATGTTCTGCTACTAGTTATGCTGTCTTCACCTATTTTTTGAATTATCATAAATTGTATCAACTTTCTATTTATTTAAAAATGCTTCGCTCAATATTTCACAATATTATTATTGAAACTTATACAATTTCAGGTATTTCTATTTCCATCAAAATATTCCACCCCTGATTTTGACATTGATTTCCTAACGAAAGAGATATTAAATACAGCTTGAACTGGCTGGACGGAATGGTAGTTTAAAAAATAATTATTGCATATCTGTCCCTGTAAAGGTATTTGATGATTAATACTTCTAAATTACTATTTAACTGCCCATTTTTGTTTGGAATAATGATGAAATCAACAAAAGAAAAGACCAAGGAAAAATAATTAGTAATAAGAAAGTGTGCTTTAATTCCGCCAAATTATCTGAGAATTTGCTTAAGAAGAAGAGAAAATCTTCTAAAATTAATAGATTGCGTCCATCGGAAACCCTGAAAATATTTTTATTGTACAATTTCAATTGCTTTACAATGAATATTCAATACAAATTTCTTAAGTATTGTCAGGAAAAGTTTAATTATTAGTATTATTATGTTCCAAATAGTAACAATGATTTAAGCAATTATTATGTTAGTAAATGACAAGAAATATTATGTTACAATTAAATCCAATTTCTTAAATAAGTATACCCATCTGCACAAGTATATTATTGTAAATGATAATCAATTTACTTTTATGTGATTGCAAGCTTCGGACACGATTTTATTAAATTCTTCGACGTTATCTGCATACACATGATGACCTGCCCCTTGGATTACCTTTGCATATATAAATTTTAAAAGAATTAACATCTGTCAAAATTTAATATCGGAGTGAACAATTTAATTACACAGATTGATTTGCTGCAAGCAGAATGCTCGAAATGGTTTTGCAAGTTTTTGGAAAAAACTTTAATGTTTTTTCCATTGAAGAGCTTTGAAAATTTTCATGTTCACCCATTTTGCATTGGGAAAAAAATTGTAGCAATCCAATCTCAATACATAATAAAATTGTAATTACCTTCGCATTAAGATATGAATGTGGCCTTCTTTCTTTAAAAAATAGCGGTGATAAATGATCGACCCAGGAGTGAGACCCGTAAATTAAAGTTAAAGGAACTTTTTCGTCCAGCAAATCTATTCTTTGGTTTATCGGATTTTTGGCCCATCCAAATTGTGATTGTAGGGAGTGAAATACAGACTCCCCACTAATAAACACACAAGTGTCAATTTTAGTCATTAAACTCAAGTCGGATTTCAGATTATTTTGAAAACTGTTATTTTTGGTGAAAATTACGTTGGATTTTGGGCGTTACAGTGGTAAATATATTTTGCAAGAGTTGTCCGAGAGTCCTCGACTACCGATTCAAACTTGGCCATTAAATCTGCCCTTGTTCTCATTATTATTTTCGGACCTGTAAGTAAATTCATTTGGAATTCAGCCGAAACACTTTAAATTACGTATTATGTCTTGACTAATTCAGTTTTTATTTAGTAATAATAATTATTTGTATGGCTATTGTCATAAAAATAAATCAGTGAGGTGACCATATTTTATTTATTAACAAAATGTTTAAAGCTCTGGTCAAATTGCAATTATAATACATCGATTATTTTTTTGAGTCGTAGAAATCAATTTGCGATATATTTCAATGTATACTAGATCTAGATGAGTTCTATAAACACATTTTAAATCTTATGGCGACTATTTTAATAGGTAGGAATTTAAAATTTTGTAACCATTTTTACCTGTAAACAGATAGTGACAATTTTAAGCTTCAAAAATATAACTTGACTTACCAATTCGGCCTCCAGCAAGTCGCATTGCACTCAGTGGATTTAAGGGTTCGACTACTCTAACAAGCATTCTGATATGAAATGGAGCATCACGAAATCTTGGTTGTTGTAGAAGATCCCCCGGTTTGTCTTTCAATCCCCAAGGATCAGCCAAAATCAGATGGCCGACACTGAAATTTACTTTAATATTTAATCCTATTTGCTTTTGCATAATAAATATTTAAAATTACCACATTGGAAAATGTGCATTTTAATTATTTTGTTCAATAGGAAGATATTTTATTTTCATTACGCATTAGGGTATTTCATTGAATAGCAAGTGGATAAATATCCTCCGAAACTATGCCCAACAATCGCAAATTGTTTCAAGTTCATTGCAACACGCCAAGCTTCAATCGAGTCAACAATTTGATTTTCCGCCTCTTCCGGGTTAGAACTGAATTTTGGTCTCGAACTCCTCGCGAATCCTGTTCACACATAAATGTATGCAATGCAAATATTAAAACTGTACACACAGCATATTGAGATGTACTATTGTAGGAAGAATTCATGCTCCCTGGCTGCACTATTTTAGATTATAATATATATTAAATTAGATGAGTGCTACTGCTATATGCTACTAAAAAGGGATACTTATGCCTTTTGTTTATTTATGTTACTAGTAGTGCACAATATTATTAACTGAAAATGTCTTTTCTCTTATAAACTATTGCATTTTAAATTAAAACAAACTCTTAATTACCAAAATTCGCAAATTCACATTTTGGCTATCATCAAGGAATATAGAATATAATATTATAGAAAAGGAATGGCAGATTATTCGATTTATTGGGGGTTCGGAACAAGTGAAAATGTGTGGAAAATTTACATGACTACAGCCGATCCCTAATTCCCCCCACTTGGGGATCTCAATTTAAATACACACTCGCCAATGACGTCAATTGGCGAGCTTTCCCACCCACTTTTCATTTTTTAATTTTTCCATGGGGATCTGCCACCGGTTGGCTATCATGAACATGAAATTTTATGTTATTTAGAATGAGACTATATATTTAATAATAAAAACTGACAAAACGGATACCTAAGATGTCAATAGCATGAACTGGTCTAGATTGGGAGAGTTCCTTCATGTTAAGAGCCCAGAATCCAACTCCCGCTCCGAACCCATGAAGAAGCACTATTGGAATTTCCTTCGAGCTTTCATTGAAACTGACAGTCCATATTTTACAGTCCTTCTTCCCTCCAACAACAGGACCAAGGTTAATGAACCGTCCATTGTACGGCGTCTTCAAGGCTGTTCATGAACAAATATCAGCAGTTATACTCGTAGTTTAAAGCAATCTCATAAAATTATTGTTTTATGCAGAATTGCAGAAAAACGAAGATCGATTCACGATTTAAATTGCATAAGATGCGACAAAGACTTTTTCATATAAAGTTTAGCACTGTTTATTTAAGGCTACTCAAAATTTCTGATATTAAACTGAGAAAAATTAAAAGAAATGTTCAAATGTCAAATACTCTAATACATGGACCCTAATTTTTAAATATAAAGCAAATGCGGAGTGCTAGTATTTCTAAAATTAAGTTTCTCTACGGTCACATCTACGATTTCATCAAGATTCAACATTTCGCTATATTATAAATATAAAAGAATGAGATTATGAATTTACAGGATAAGATTTGCTCCTCGGATTGCTGAAGAATGTATTTGGAAGATGGACACCATCTTGGCCGGTAACTGAAAGACAATAAAGATATTTAATTACGTAATGAAAAAAGTAAAAGGTTATATGAAAGGAAAATACTGACGTTTCTTTGTCTTCATCATCCTTTTCCACGTTTTGTAGGACGTCTTCAGTTGGTTTATCTGAAATGTCAACTTCGCCTTCAACTTGTTGCGACTCTGTGTATCCATAAGATTCATGCACTTTTAATTCCTGTTGAACTTCCATAATGTTAGTTAAAGGAGTTAAACTGTTTCAACTAAATTTTGAGAATATGATAAACTGAATGAACAGCTGTATAATGTATACAGATACAGAGAGAGGAAAGTGAGTCTGGTAGGATTTGTGGGTAATAGTCTGAGCCTGTTTCCCATGATAATATAAGGAAAAAGTGCAGGTAATAATTACATGAGTATTATTTCACTATATAACTATCATACTGTACGAAATAATATTATTATAACGAATGGTCTGAACTGAAAAAGTGAGTTTTCCAATGTCAGAAGTCTCAAAATTATACCTGATGTCTATAGTAGTGGCTGAATGTCGGTGCGTAGCTTTGCTATAATCTAAACGTTAAAGTAAGCATGACTTTGACTTTCTGGCTATGATCATCTCCTTACTCAGTCTATAATAATTATTATAATAATATAGCAACACACTGTAGCTGTTTTTTATCACCACAAAATACAAATGTGTGTGTGTCATGCTTAACCTTGAAATTGTAATATTATTCCTATATGCATAAATATATGTACTAAGTAATAAAATAATGGGAATTGTTCAAACTTAATGGACTCGGATACCGCAGACATTCATATCGATTTTCGTGTACAGCGGAGCACAAAACAGCAAAATTCCCAGATAAGCATAATATGGCTGTATATACTATATAGTTATATAGTTCCTATAAATGTTTCCTTTATAGATATACTACTACTGAATGTGCACTTGAAGGAGCAATAGAATTACAAGTACAAATTATTTGGCAATTCGCACGACCACTTCTCTAATGCATTCGAAGCACCGATATCTCTGATCTACTGACTGACTGACATACGAAATTAATTACCTCTTTATTATACTGCATTGCCTAATTTTATGTTAGGTAAATAATTGAAGTTGAATATGCAATGAGATAATACAAATGCATGCCACTGTAAATTATAAAAGTATTATGTAACCTGTAAGTCAAGTATTGTATATCATTGTGTGCAAATTAATAATCTATACGCTATTCAACCATACCTATGACAAAATAATATAATGTATACAAGAAAGCTGAGTCTAGGTTTCCCATTAAGTAACTTCAGCTAGGAGGCTGTTGCATATTATGTTGGGAAAAAAATTGAACTTGATTACTACAGTAAAAAGGATATGAAACAGGAAATAACCTGCATGATTGTCATTTTACTATGATTCCAAAATAATAGCGTATTTTGTCATTCCTTGTCAATGGAATTAAAAATTATTTTCAAGATCTGAAAATAAAATCTAGTTTTCAATTTACTAATTTTCCAATTTTTATTGAAAGATACATATTTTTTGAAAATGTGCTCTGTTTGCATTATAGAGCTTACAAAGACCGCTTTAGATATAAAAAAATAGTTTTTCAAAGAAACTATAAGTGAAGTATAATAGAATTATTAGTTAAAATCTAATAAGAACAAGAACCAAATCTAATTGAAATTAAATATTGACTATGAGTGGGTTTATACTACTATTTATATTTATGGAATTAATAATTATTTTGTTCTTTCTATTTTCTTACAGGTAATCTCAGAAATATTATTCGATTAAAAATATCAATTACAATAATAATTTTATTATTGTTAAAAGTCAATAAGGGTTATTGGTATACGTACTTTGTTCCGAATTGTGGCCCGCCATTGTACGTAATGCTTCAGATAATAATTAATAGTTTTCATAATTGACTTTGGAATTGGCTTCGTTTAAGGTTTGTTTTCTCATGCAATACCTTTGTTTTCTATTTTTCTTTCACTTAGTTTAAGTTCTTGCATGCGATTTATTAATATTGATTGACGTTTTCTTCAATATCCTTCTAAGAAAAGTAATAAAAGTTGGCTATAGAAGCCAAAGAATTGGGAAAGTTAATTTTCGTAACTCTATCGCTCACTTAAACTCATCTTGCGAACAACTCAGGCTTTGTAGGAAATATTAGACGAAAATCGGAGGTAAAATGAAAGGCGTTCTCCTCCTCGTGTTGGGAGCGATAAGTATTTTTCCAATTCTGACAACATCTTCAGAAATCTTTAATTTCGGACTTATTTTAGAGGAATTATACAAAACTGAGTCTGAGATGAAAGCGGGAGAAATTATACTTTTGAGTTTTGCAACTGTCGAGGGAAAAAGCGTCATTGTCTGCGACGAATTTCTGGATAAGTTGAAAGAGTTTCACCCAGAGCCCCTCGAGATATTCACGGATCTTTCTTCTTTTCCAAATTTCCACTCTCGTTTTAAGAAATCTCTTTCTTTTACGTTTATCATCGAAATAGGCGATTCAAATGTTGATCCGAATTTTCTTGCATTGTCCTTGAAAACATCTATGAGACCAGGATCTGTGAACAGAGGGAAATTTTTGGTGATCAACATCAAAAATGAGATTCCAACTGTAATTCCTGAGAATGAATTTCATTACCTGAAAGATAAATTGGAAATTGTTACAAAGAATGGCAAGGATAACTCACCTAGATTCATGGTCTACAGCTATTGTGATTTTCGACCTGCTCCAAAAGAGGAATTGGTTGCTGGAATTCATTTTCCTGAAAAGAACAAATCAAAATTTAAATTATATACTTCAAAATTGTTTCCAGATTTCTCCAAAAATTTCTATGGAAAGGTATTTCGTGGTGTAATTCAGACACAGAATAATGACATATTTACCATATTCACCCTCAGAAATAAAGGAGTCCAACTTTACAGCCAGATGCCCGAACTCCGCATGTGCTTTGCATTTTCAGAGGTCATGAACTTCACTTACACTGTCGCCAGCGCTTTCACCAGATTGAATCCTGTCAAAAATAAAACTACAGGACAATTTATGGGCTACATAAAACATTTGCATACTAAAAGGTATTCAATTGGCATGGGATTCACGGCTCATCCGGCATTCACACCGGAAGTGGAAATGGGAACACCGTATTTCCGAAATATCATTAGTATTTTGGTCAGGAAAAAGATTATTACCTCACAATGGGAGCCCATTTTTGATGTGTTTTCTCTGGTCGACAACATCTGTTTCCTAATTATGCTAATTTCTGTTGCGATTTTAATCCTCTTGGTGGAAAAGCTCTTCAGTGAGGAAATTGAAGCTCATCCAAATCGTCGTGATGGCTTCTTTAATGTTTTAAGGTAATCTGTATGAGGTATTATACTTTACATTGATTTTTCCACTCTGGTATTGGTATCCAAAATTATCGTCAATAATACAACCAGTTTGGTCTAGATATTCGTCTAAGCTCGTTCCTGCCCTCCTGACTGGAAACAATTTTCAACTTCTTCCTTACTAATTATATTAACCAATTTTCCCCTTAAAATTCAAACAAGCGGAAAACTTTTCATACATTTCTAAAGAATTTTTAGAGAATTTTTTTATGAAAAATAGCTTGGCTTATACTTTTTTAATTGCTATGAATTAAAATTCTGGGAAGTTTGGTTTTATAGAAGCCGTTTTACAGATTTTCGCAGAGGTCTAAAATTATTGTCGCTTTTGACCAAAAAATTTGTCTAAAATTAAAAACCTATTCGAAGCAAGAAAGCCCCCTGCCCCGAAATCCCACATTTTTTCGGGAATGTAATGCTAACCGAATGTAATACTCTATAGGGCACTTCACAAATTAACGTTCCGCGTTATTCAAATATTTCTCCTCCAGTATGACATCAGTCCACGTTTTCTCGGAAAATTGCGAAGATTCTCTCAGATCTTGATGCTGTCATGGTGGATTTACAGTATCATTGTAATTTCCTATTACAAGATAGTTTTGACGGAATCAGCCTTGGTGCCATCCAAAGAAGGAGAAATAAATTACCTTCAAGAACTTCTGGAAGGGAAGAATGGATGGAAGGGAGGAACATTTCGAGGGAATACAGAAATTGAAAACGCCTTTAAATTTTCTAAATACAAAAATGTATACGAACAGATGACATATTTCGCAGATCCCTATGAATGTGTAACCAACGTTGTACAAGACCCGAAATTCATTTGCGTCAGCTCCGAAAAACTTTGGTCCTACATTCTACCAGGAATATCCGAATGGGAAAGAGAACGAGTCACCTTGAAACCTTCGGAATTGCCGCCCTTATACTATTCAACTGCAGTTGCGAAAGATACACCTTGGGCAGACCGAATAAACTGGGTGTCATCTCAGTTTGTAGAAACCGGGTTGTTTTCTCATTGGTCAATCATGCTCTCAAGCTCTAGAGTCAGAACTAACGATTCTGTTACTGAAAAGGAGGAAGATTCAAAGTCCTACAATAATCGAATCACTAAAGAATTTGCGGACCTCGCTGCAGAATTTGGAATGTTTATGGCATTTTCCATCATTGTTTTCATCATTGAATTTGTTTTCGTGAGGTTGCCAATTATCATTTATTTCTTTAGAAGAATGATATACGGCAGAAGATTAGATGATATACCACCATATTGAATTGGAATGTTATAAATGAAAAATATCACATCATATGCTTTTTGCCGAATGTATTAAATAACTTCTTGGCTTGTATTGTGTTAGAACCCTACTATATATTGTGTCCATTGCGCTACTCAGTTGAAAATTTAGGCCAACCGAAATCAGGTCGATGTAATATATTTGTTAATGCATAAACCATGTTAATGTACCTACTACCTAATAATAAAATCCGTGCTTGCAATAATATCGCGTGTTAGGATTAGACAAAGAAATGCTATCCTATTGTATTTTTAAATGTCAAAATCGGAAATTCACTTATAATGTCATAAAAAATGCGTTGTAGCTACATAAATATTATTGGTCATCGAATACAATGCTTCTGAATGTTGACAAACAATAAATGAATGTTAAACTAGATTTCATTGAAAGTAAAAAGGATTCTTATGGATGGCGACTATAACGATGGCTCCAGCTTTTAGTTTGTCCTTGATTTTGAATTATTCCGTGGTAATGGCGTAGACTGCTTCTTTCTCTGTCATAATATCTATTATCATCATAGACCACCGGCAAATGACTCAGATTCGTGTCACTCATTTCCAAATCAATCATCGTGATTTTCTCTCTGATTTTCTTTGATCCATAAGTAAAATGTTGCTTTTTCAAAAATTCGTTCATTTTAACTTTCTGATAAGCCACCCAGAAAATGTTGGCAACTCGGTAGCCAAGTGTCATTCGACGAATTCTTTGCCAAAATACTCTAATTGTAAAGTAATAAATTGCTTCGATGGCGCTCAAGGCACTTACTCCGAGACACAGCCCCAGAATCCCGCCTGTGTTTGCTGAAAATTATCAATATCATCAGTTTTTCTTACTGAAGAATGAAAAGAAAAAAAGCAGGTTACGAAAAAATGATATACCTATTAGATCAGTTGCTCCGTATAAATTCTTCCTCAATTTGGGGACAGTGGCATCTGCTCCGTAGTACATGTGAACAATGGACATTTTGTGATCCGCCCTATTCAGATCAATTTCATAATTTATTTGCATGATTAAAATATAAATATTTGGCAGTGGTGCGGACCTGCTGAAATCCTAAATCTGTCTTAATTCAGCACCGCGTGCAGAAAACTGCGAAACAGAGTGCTTTCAGCACTCGATCAAATCAGCCCAGCCCATAGTCTCATTTTATAACTTGGTGGACAATAAATTACCATTCAGGGATGCTTCCATTATCAATATTCTTCCATAGCTCGGAAGAATTTTGTAAAGTAGCCCACGTTGTGTCGTAGTTGTACCTGGCATCCTCACAAAGACCTTCACAGTAACTGCAGTCTGACATAATGTTTTCGTTGATTCGTTCTGAAAATCAAGAAAACATAAGTTAAAATAAAATCCTTTGTTTAATTATTATTAATTTCATTGTCAATAAGGAGTTATGATGGGCATTTTACGAACTGCATATTAGCAGAATCCTTAGCTAAATACCCCGAAAATGCTAAATGGATTGAATTGGAGTATTATTGTAATGCCCACCACTTGTTTTCCTTAATATAACTTACTGGTTGTTTCTTCTACGCACACTGAGTCACTTTCACTGCAAACTTTCGTGATATTCTTAATTGCTAAAGATTAAAATATTTTCAAGCATTTCGTTATTTTTGTTATAAAAGTGTAATTTATAACTTATTTATATCTGGTTTTACAGCAAATCAAATGACGAATATTTACAAAGTAATTGAAATTCAACAACTCAAGTACTAATTCGACTGATTAGATTTTGGGCTCAGTCTTTGACACCAAAATTAAAATATAGCGAAAGAAAATATCTATAAAACAAGCTCTTAAATCTATTTAATTTTCTAGCCAAAATAGAAATAGCTTACATGGCATGTAAATCAAGATGCATTTACAAGTCTCTCCCAAAATTTTTGCAGCACACTAATTTAGAAAAGACAATTATGATGAATTACATTAACAATTTCACTGTTAGATGCTGTTTAACCATACTTACCTCATCAAAACAGTTATTAATTGTGTAAGGAGCAAACGCTTCTAGTTCTCTTTCATTACCAAACACGCAAAGTCGTTTCTCCTGAAAATCATTTTGTTCCATTTAAAAAAAAAATACTTCCACTCACTAATATTATGTCCGTTCATGCAAAAAATCATAAAATATAACCAGTGAACAAAATCAAAGAATGAAATACAAAAATAAGCTAATTAGATAGATCTATCTACTAAATATTCCCTACAAAAGGATTGGAAATTTTGACCACAAAGGATATGTAAAACAACATGTTGAAGAAATACTTTCTGTTAGAATACTACGGAATAATGATTTTTTGATGATTTAATAGGTTTGTCATTTTTCAAAAATAATTATTCTTCAGATGGTATAGAATAATTACTTTTAAATTGTGAAATAGTGGTCAAATAAGGATCCAAAATGTTTATTCTTTGATCTTTGCGATAAAATCTCATCAATCGCACAATCATTTCTAAACAACTTGACGTAAGAGTCTTCTGGCTATTTTAACAAAAAAAGTATAACTTTTCGTTCAACCGAATAAACAAAATGCAGATTTTATACTGTCAATTGAATTCAGTCACTTTTGTATTTCTCTAATGCTAAAACATTTTAATTTTAATTTTAAATTAGAAATAGAATTTTTTTGAAACAGAACAAATTTTCTAACAGGTGGAAAGTCGTCGATTTCAGGGTCGGCTAAAGTGACATCGGGTTGTATTTCCACAAAGACTTCTCTATTAACTCCGATAGATGATCCGAATTCCAGGACGTGAGCAGTTTCTAAAGGATTGTGCAGAAGATATCTAACTCCTTCGGAATCCGAAATGGGGCAGAAGTACTCGTGGGTATGGGGATCGACTAAGATCGACAGTCCGTACGGCATTCCTGCACGCCGTTGTCTCAGCGGGTATTTTAAAGCCTCGTCCAGTACCACCCACTTTTCGGAGAATTGGAGCTTATCCCATTCATTCAATTCATCCTCTGTGTATCGACCTTTGACCATGGTTGTTTTCCTGCCACTGTTATTTCAATAATTAAGTAATCAGGAACATATTATAATACAATAAAATGTAAATAATAATAAAAAATTATTACTTTTTAAACTTCAAGGGATTCGGAAGGGCATTGAAACTGCAGCATGTAAAATTCAAAATAAATAAATGTTTTACATTTCTAGACAAATAAATCCCAATTTATATTTTACAATTTGCGAAAGATTTTGAAGATGTAATTAATCATAAATTATTACGTTCGGGAATTCTGTATACATAAAGCTTTAAAAAGGGGTCGCATGGGTGTTAAATTACAAAACAAAGAACCTTGTAACAGATCATTAAAAGCTTTTCAATAATTTTGCCCCAAAATTTTAATTACAACATTAATATGCTCCACAAACAGGCAATTGTTGTTTCGTGTCGGTTACTATTCTACATGACGCAGCAAAACAGGGAAAATATTTTCTAAAACCCCTTTCTTTCTAGTTTACATACAAACGAAAATTTACTCAATAAGGATACAGCTGACTGTGTGGCTACGGCTAAATTACTCGGCCCCATTAAGAAATGGGAGAAAGAAAAGCTTAAAAATTTTGTTATCGCGTTTGATGAAATATTCTTCCTCAAATTGCAAAAATCTCAATTCTTGGGTTCACAATAAAATATATAAAATTTAGGCGACGACTTATTGATTTTTGCTATGCAGTACAAAATATTCCTATTAGTGTTCATAGCAGAAGCGTGGATTAATAAAAAATAATGATTAACTATCCGCTTATCTTCCATAGTTTGTGCTTATCGCCTTGAATATTTCTGAGCAGTTAGCCGGCTTGTTACCCCACCTGCACAACTTAATGAACTTGTCACACTGCAGAGTATGCTGCAACAATATTTGTCAAGATATACAGTTAAAACTATTTATTATAACATATCTCGAAACATTCCCAGACAGGTAATTAAAATTTCCATCGGAAAATTTATAAAGAATAATTTTGGATATAAAAACTTGGCATTTATGTCATACTTTATATGAAAATTGAATTTTTATTTCTTCACAATATTTCTTTGAAGTTTTAAGTATTTACAAAAGTAAATAATATTAAAGGTTAAGACTAAAATGCCACTGCAGAATGTTTCGGGATTATTTAGGGAACTAAACTAAAAACTATTTTGAGTTGGACAATAAGAATATTTATTTGTTATTTTCACCTTGTACATGAACCGTATGAGGGCACCTCTTTGTTCACCATCGATTGAGCTGTTGTCGCTGTCAATCACACCTCGAGACATTGAATAATTAAAGTCTTTCGAAAAACTCTTCTGAATATTACAAATACTGTCAGCGAACTGCAAATCTTTCGTCATGTTTGCATCGCTGTTTTTGTTCTTCAAGTTTTTGCTGTTGACAGCAAAAATCATCCTCATCATCAACATCTTTCATTAACATCCTTTTTTCTTGGTATTTAAACTACGTCTTACCCAAAGTTGCTGTAGTTATGGTGATTTGAGTATCAGGTTGCCTCTTCAGGATATTTGAAAAATGAAAATTCACTTTTTTCATTTGTGGATCTAAATTGGACGATTTAGATCCACAGCCAAATCTACGCTGCACTCACAGTTTTGACTTATGAGTGACTATGACCCAAAGGTCAAAGGTTGGTTGCCATTGGGTACATACAGCTTTAGCTTTGAGTACAGATTTGGCTGTGGATCTAAATCGTCCAATTTAGATCCACAAATGAAAAAAGTGAATTTTTATTTTTCAAACATCCTGACGAGGTAACCTAATACACAAATACACTGCTATACTAGCTAATACTACAGGGATTTTGGTCTTACCTGATTAATTTTTCTATCACTGACTTGGGAAATTTGTTCATATTACAGATTGTCAGAGCTAAATATAGAACGTGTCCACCAAATCATTTACACAACAGATGACTAAAAGAAACAACCAAGAAATAAATTTTAAAAAATTGAGATTCCGTCTAACCTGGAAAAGCCAAAGAGTCTATATTAGTTTCCGTAGGCATATAGGTCACTATAACTGGATTTTCAAGATAGCGTGTCCAGACACTGTTAATTAGCACTACTGCCGCCACAACTCCGCCGAGAAACGAGATAATCCAAAATATTCTAGTAAAGATAAAAATTGATTTCATTGCTGCTTTCAAAGATTTAAAAGATTTAATTTGGCCTTTATTAATTAGTAATTAGGTTTTCAAATAATAATTATTTATATTAATCACCTTTCAGTGATATGGCGATTCCGTTGAGCCATAAATTTGAATCCTTGAATAGAAGTATCTCGGCAAAAGTCGACCGGAATAGCATGAATGGGTGGATTCCACCTTGTGAATTAAAATAAAACACTCAAGAAAATTGCAGCAGTTAAATAATAAAATTAAAATCAAATTTCGGTTAGAACTATTAGTCAAAAATGAATTTTATTAAAGCAATATTAGAATCAAAATAATAAAAATCCACAATGAAAAATACAATTGCTCGCACCATGCAATTTCCTGCCCTTTGAACCATTTACGACGATATTTTTTCTTAAACTGTGTTTTGTTGATTATATTGTAGTTTTGAGCAGTGATTAGATTATGACTACTATTATTATAACGGCTCTCGATATCCATACTTTATGTACACATCAATAAAAGCAATAGTAGGATTATGTTATTTTTTCGTATATTAATTTGTATATTTTATATCGTATTTTATATTACATTATTTAATTCTTAATTTGTAAATTTAAATACATTATTGTGTGAAAATAGTCGGAAATCTGCCAAATGGCAATATGGCGAAATAGATAAATTTCAACGGTGAATGGAGTTTTTCTTTCTCTGGGACACTTTCTTTGGCTTGGACTCGCATTATTATTGCACTTATTGAAATTGTTATTTTGTAGTAGTGAATGTTTTCCAATATCAATGTATGTAAAGGTATTTAGTTGTCCATTATGAAAATCCATAAAAAGGCAGTCTTCAACTAATTGACAAAAAAGCATGCAATAATTTGTCAATCACGACATTCCTCAATTTTATAAAAGTATTACCTCTCTCTATACCATTTAGTAATGTACAGAGTACAGGGTCGTTCGATACTTTGGTCACAACTAGGACAATTGCTGGAGAGTGGAGAAATTTAAAAAAAAACTATTTGTTTATAATCGAATTTGTCTAAATTGGTTCTAAATCCATTGAAATTTTTGTTAAAAAATAAGTTAAAACATCTGCCCGATTATTACTTTTAGGGTTTTCCTGAAGTAAAATCTTTTCCACACCATTTGCAGTCCGAAACCTTTTAGATTTCTCAGCAATTTTCATCGAATTGTAGATTCTGACAGTTTTGACTAGCCACTGGCTGGTGATCATAATGCCAGTGGCTAAAATCACTTAAAATATTAGCTAAAAAATAAATTCCGAAATAAATATTTCCGAAAGCCTGATTTCGTGACTATGAAGTTCCCGACAAGGATATAAATGGATATGGCTTTCCTTTGATTTTCGTAGAATGACTACTAACAAAAATCTGTGATTCAGAAGACATGGGCAATTAATTGACACAAACACATATTATTATTTATTTGTGATTTTAGTGTATTACGGCATCACAAAATTTCGGAAAATTTTCGTCTCAGTAAATATTTTATTTTACATGTTCCTATTAGTTTTAGCAACCCATACATGACACTTTGGTGCCATCCAACATTCGCTTACGACATTTCTATTACAATTAAAAATTATGGGCAATAAAGTAGATGAGTCATGTCATGTACACAGTTTTTAAATTAGTAATAAAATTATTATTCACAATAAATACGAAAATTCCAAGGCATCCGATGAAATCTTCTTAGCTCATTATCTGAAACAAAATATGCTAGAGAGTTTTTTTTTCAATATTTTCAATAGCGCTTTTGCTGAAAATGATACAACATACGGTAAATTATACGTTATGGTGACTGTGGTCGATAAATATCCTTCTATGAATCAGCATTTTGTTCCTGGGCAGATTTTGTGTTTGTTTCCTGTCCCCCATATCCAAGATTAGGATAAACAGCATTTACTACATTAGGTTCAACATTTCCTTGTTGCTGTCGATCTTTGTTTGCAATGGTACATATAAAATAAAAATACACTATTAGAAACTCAAAATGACAAATTAATCATTTTTGAAACCAAAAAGGATTTCTTTGATTTCATTTAATGTTCTTGCTATTGAGAACAAACAAATCTTTTGGCTGAATTTTGAGCAGCGGTACCTCGTTGCAGTTGCGGGAATTGCCTATGTTGCCGGTCACTATTTTTCTATCTTTCTGACCTGGTCTAAGTAAAAATTTTTTATCTTTTATAGTAGGTTCGGTCAGAAAAGACTCAAAAATAGTGATTTTTAATAGGTTAGATCCGAAAAGAGGCAAAAATCGTGACCGGCAACGCCGCAACACCCGCAACGAGATACCGCTGCCTAACACCTAAATTCAGCCTCCCTTTTCATTGCGATTAATTGAATTATCAATTGGTTTGATTTTTTGGAAATTCAAAAATATTCTCACCTTTTTTGACAGAGTAAAAGGCATAAGAAATCCAGACAAATCCTATCAAGTCATCCAACATTACTCCGAGTACAGTGGTACTACCAGTAACCTCTATAAATGGATAAACTACCAATAGGGAGATATAACAAACCGTTGAGAATATGGCCATTGTCAAACGAAAATAAAACCACATAAAAGAAATTTTGTCGTCAATTTTCTGGAAAAAGTCACAAATACATAATGCTATTGTATTAGTTAAATAATAGCATCTTTTTGATTAAAAAAACTACTGTGCAGTAAATGATTAACACTTACGCCTCTTTTTGCAATTACCACAACCGCTGCTCCCATCTCTGTTGTGCACTTGATCAGCAAAACGATCAAAATACTTAAATCCCACAACACTATTAATAAAATATTCATAGTTGCATTGAGTGAGACGAATGATATTTTATAAGCATTAAAAATAAGACTATAAAAATTAGCAGTTATGTAAAATCAGCTTTTACCAGGATGCATGAAGAAAGATAATGCTTTGTTCCTCAATGGGTTGTTTCTCGCTATGAGAATGGAGACCCCTACTCCCCAATTGATAGTATTGGTAACCTAAACATAAAAATTAATGCAATCCATATTTTTGACTAACGATTTTTGAATCAGAGTACAAATTAACTAACTAAAGATAAACTTTACAGAAATTTTCGAACACCCACCCAACTTCATACATAGGGATTGACAAATCCTGAGAGCAGTTAGCGTGCCTCGAATGTCTCCCTATGAAAAATTAAGTATTGGCTTACTAAAAAATAGGCCGCGCAAAACAACAGATCCCCATCTTCGAAACAGAAAGCCATTTTTCGCTGATATCTCGCTTGTCTAACATCTATACCCAATTGCTTGTCTAGTACTAAACCTATTATTTGCCTTAGGCAAATAGGTCTAGACAGTTTGCCTTTAAAAAATGGGGTCGGTTTTGCTCCTTCTCAAGGAGCAAATTATCCATGGTTATTATAACAAATAATAAATCACAACAGATTATTTCATTTCAAAATTTTATATGATTTTCATATACATTCACAAGGGGAATATTTATTGCAACATTTGACTTCTGCATTACAGTCGTTTGATATCAGTATATTATATACCTTTTAGCATATCATATTACTACCACCATCCTAAGCTACACTTATCATATCATATGATACTACTCCACTCTATGATAAACGTTATAATCATGTTATTGGATTAACTTTCAAACTATGAAAACAACACAATAGAATAGATCATTTTAATTACTTGTTGTAAGGAGCAACTGTTGATACAACTACTATTATGTTGACACACAAAATAGACAGTAGGCATATTGAAAGGTTTAGTTATTGTAGATTTTTCGGTTATACATCATCAATATTGCAAGTCACTGAATAAAGAATTTTCAATTACATTACATTTCCGAATAAATTATAGAATTTTCGAATAAATTATAGAATTTCTGAATAAATTATAAAATTTCCGAATAAATTATAGAATTTCTGAATAAATTATAAAATTTCCGAATAAATTATAGAATTTCCTAATAAATTATAGAATTTCTGAATAAATTATAGAATTTCTGAATAAATTATAGAATTTCTGAATAAATTATAAAATTACAGAACGACAATATGTATTGTTTTATGAATTTATTGCACGGTTAAAGGTTTTGGCATACATTACAAAAGTAGGATTACATGGAAACAGGCGGTGTGACTTTACAGGTGACGGGAATTACTGGATTTGTGAAATCACCAACGCTTCCAAAAGTCGTACAAGAAACTTGAACGTGCAGTTAAGAGCCAATTCTTAACAAATTTTAATGTGGTTAAACATAATTTAATTCCAAATTTACATATTATGTTGAAACATATTGAAGTAACTTTTTAAGTCCAAAACAAATAAAAGTTGGTTTAATGATTGAAGTATAGCTCCAAGCAACCAACTTATTACATTCATATCCCCAAACTGCACGTTTATTATTCATAGAGTGGAGTAGTATCATATGATATGATAAGTGTAGCTTAGGATGGTGGTAGTAATATGATATGCTAAAAGGTATATAATATACTGATATCAAACGACTGTAATGCAGAAGTCAAATGTTGCAATAAATATTCCCCTTGTGAATGTATATGAAAATCATATAAAATTTTGAAATGAAATAATCTGTTGTGATTTATTATTTGTTATAATAACCATGGATAATTTGCTCCTTGAGAAGGAGCAAAACCGACCCCATTTTTTAAAGGCAAACTGTCTAGACCTATTTGCCTAAGGCAAATAATAGGTTTAGTACTAGACAACCCAATTGCCAGCAAATGAATTTAGACAGTTTCCCTCTAAAAAATGCCACAACTTTTGTCATGAAATTCATTACAAACAGAGATGATGGCCGACAATGAGGAGAGGGGGAAATGAGGAAGGCGGCCAGAGTGTCCATGGATATTATAATAAACTAGTAAGGTTACCCGTCCTACGGACGGGGCAGTAACAGGGTGCTTGAATACTCAGAAAAGGAAATTCAAAAAAAATTCAAATAATTGGTTTTAAAGTTAAAAACTAAATTCTAAAGTCTTTGACAAAACTTTATTTGTTCAAGGATTATCTTTTTAGCAAAGTACCACAACTTTGTAAATGGAAATGTACCCACCACTGACCCAGTCTAGATGTAATAGACCACTTCCAAATTCTTTAAATTTAAAGAAATTCCTTGCACACTACATTTAGAGTGAACACTCGATGGCTGCCAGGAATAAGTCTTCCTTGAACTTCTGTATCTTTAACTTGAACTTTGATGTTTTCAAATGTTCTTACTCTCGAAAAAGCAGTATAAGTTTGCCCATGCGCAAACCCTGGCTGAGACAAACAAAGCCCAACCATATTTGAAGTCTGTCCTTGCAACTTCTTAATAGTCATGGCAAAAGGCAATCGTATTGGAAATTGATTCCTTTGCAAAGCAAAAGGGGTTTGAAGGGGTAAGTGTGATTCGTGGAATCAACACAGTCTGTCCCTGAGATTTTCCAGCAGACACAACTTTGGCAATAATCAAGGTTTCTTTTAATTCCTTGACAATGAGTCTGGTTCCGTTATAAAGATCTCTTTTCCAATTCAAATTTCCAAGCAGCATTACAACCGCTCCTACTTTGAGAGTCAACTTATGCACAGGCATTCCTGGCACATTTAAAGTATTCAAGTGATTCAGTGACATTTCGTCGCTTTCCTGTAAAAAAAATCCTAATCAAAAAGCAGTTTTAAAAGCATACATTAGAAACTGCAATAGGCCTAAACGGAACTTAAATCCCCAAACTTAACAGTCTGTTCTGCTCACTTTACTGAAGATGATTACGAAATTGACAGGATAAACCTTACATTAGGCCTTCCTCTGCACTAAGGAGTTGCACGGGTTGACTTTTTGTGGCCCATGTCTGCCCGTAGCAACTGAGCCCGTGATCGCCCATGCCCGTAAAGATTTTGCCTACATAATACCCGAGCCCGCCCGTGCCCGTAGTGAGTTTGAGAAATCGGTCCGCGGGTTGAAAATGTACATACATACATATGTATTACATATTTATATGCATAAAATATAAATATATAGTAAATAATATACATCTCATCAAACATATGTAGCTGTATTGCAAAAATATATAAAAATATATAGAAATTTATTTATTTAATTAACTTTAATTAACTAGGCCCCCGCGGTCATCATTAATTTAATGTATTTTACGCCCGAGCCCACCCGTAAAAATCTTATATCTATTATATTATATTTTTCAAACTCTTCATAATTTTAATTTCAATGTCATTTCATTTTGGCGAAAATATTTATATTAATTTCTAGATATGCATTATAGATGCTTTTCCAACAGTATTTGGAATTTTTTTGCTAGTGAAAGAGGTTTAAGGACGACCCTGTGTTTCAAAATATAATGCATAATATAGTATTTATTCGTAGTATAGAATATTTACTGTTATCAATGTGTTGTTGCAATTTTGGTTTTAACGAAGTTACTCATTCATCGGAGAGCAGACAGGCTGATACTGAAAATCAGTTACTTTGAGTAATAGTATTATAGCAATACCGACATGAGCCGACACCGACTATTCGATTCAGACTGTACTGACTCTTGCTATTTACTCTTAGGAAACAAAAGTCAACTTAATCGCGCGTCTTCATAATGCAGAAATTAAAAGTTGACGTATGAGAATAGAAATATTATTAAATTGCATTGAGTTGTTTTTGATTTCTATGGTCTGGCCTTGTGTTGTCCTGTCGTGGAGAAATAGTCAGTAGTGATCCCAAATCCCAGAGCAGGAGTATCTGCGTCTTGTAGCAATAATAGTTAGAGATCAAGATAAGAAAATTAAGATGACTAATTCGTGTAAATTCGAGAACTAAGTCTGATGACGATAAATGATGACTCATTTCAAAGTGTAAAATTGTCATGCCATGCATTCATATCGTTGAATCATTCCAAAATTACGTTGCGAAAACAGAAGGCAGATACATACGTGCTGCTAGCTATGTAACTCTAGAATATAGTAATGACAGTGTCAGGCACGTATCCACGACTTCTATCAAGAGGGCACACCGAAACAGTATTAAAAGTAGCTTTTGCTTCATTCCAATTCCAACGTTGTACAATTTTCAGCAATATTTGGTCAAAAATAATGCAAAATAAATCGCACTCTAAACTCCCTGTCCCAAAATTCGGCGTTGAAGATTTTTTAACTTTAAAAAAGACTCCTCCGTCTATCCATCCATGAAAACCTTTTCAACACTGGGGCTACAGAAGAAACTCCTTGTATTATACTCTACTTACGTACTTCCTATTACTAATATAAAGTACGTATGACTTTAAAGTTTAAAGCGTATTGTAAATTCTCAATCGTGGAAGTCAATGCCGTCTGACCCCAACTTGTCTCAACTCCAGCATCGATAAACCGATGTGCATGGATATGGATTGTGACGTAAATAAGATATGAAGAGCGATGCAGGTTACTCCTATTTCTTTTTCTCCCTTTTGACTTGCACCGTTCATTTCCACTCTTTCTATCCTTTCAACCGAGCAGAACTATCCTTCCTATATATTAAATTGTCACCCGGAGAAGTAATTAAAACTACAGGGACAGATGTCTTCTTCTTGTTTCTGTTGGAGAGAAATACAAGAAGAGAGCAAATGTTGTTAAAAAATATGAGAATAAGGTTGGGCGGAGTGTACGAGAGAAATGATATTGTTATTCACGTTCTATACTCAAGGCTCCACGGGATTCTTTAACTTCCAACATCTCCATAATCTACATTAAGCTGAGGGATTTTCGTTGAAAACGACTATAGGCATTCCCAGGGATATATTCTAATACACAATTAAGACATTATTTTAAGTTATAACGGACTAGACAGAGATTAACGATACTTTGGATTTAGAAAGTCAGCTTCTGGTTTGGCTGCTCAAGTGCCCTTCTATTTTTTAAGCTATACACAAGTAAGTATGGAACGATATTTATTGTAATCTAAGAAAAGCAAATTGACAGAAACCAATTGAATGGAGAGACGAATTGGGGTAATAATAATTAGGGGGGACTCATAATTATGACTCTTCTGCTTTATGGAGACTGTCGTAGTCTGGTCAGAAGACTCAAAAAGGAATCTAATTTAATTTTAACAACTTCTTTACATTTACCTACGCAATTTTCATTTAACAGTATTATTGTAAATGATAATATTTGAATGAGACATTTCTGTATGCAATATTGCTGTTGAGGTAAGCCCGTATAAGCCGTCAGACATAGAGCACATTATAATACATAATATACATTACACAACCTTACTATACTATATTGGTTGAGTTTGAGTTCCACAGTCGTAGGATAAGTAGATAGATAGACTTAATAAAGAAAGGGACGGATACATAATAAGGTATCTATAGTTGGGAGGTTGGTTAAAGTGAGTAGGTAGTATTTGAAGAAGGGCCATTAGATATTTATGATAGCGTGTCAAAGTCCACCTGCTGCTCCACCAACCAACAGAATGTCATACACGGGGTTGCTGGTCAAATATAAATACATGAAAATAACTATTTAATATTTCATAGCTCAATATCTATTATACTTACCAGTCCAACTACTACTTAAGTCTTTCTATCTACACTATGCATTTATAAATATCCTCGTAAACACGACCTGCCTCAATTCTTACCATTCGCTATACAAGTTTTGGGTTCGACTTTGCTCTGACCATTTTCAACATTTTTAGGAACCATTCTGGTGCTGAACAGTAGAGCTGCACCCATCAATCGGCCGCTGCTGTTCATAATTTTTAACAGGGGAAACTTTCTCAAAAAACAGAGGTAAGTCATTTATATACTTAAGTAAGTATCAACTGCGTGGTTATAATACATCATCGCAATTAGTTTTATTTTTATCACTGACAACTTATCTTGCTCGCAAAGAATTATAATATTTTTTTGCTTTTTCGACAGACCGATTTTCAGATTTTCATTAGGGTGGAAATATTTGTAAAGGGCACAATGTGCCTATGACGTAATATTTTTTTCCTGATATATTTGTACTTCGAAATTCATCAAAATTAGTTTCCAGTCATGAGCCGTGGAGTTAGGATAATTAATTAAGTTAATTGCCGGTCTTTTTGATAAAAATGTTTCAAGAATTTTGATTTGGAGCTTTTAGGTTTGGACAAGGCTTCTTTCAACTCCAACTCTTCAGGCCTTTAAGAGAGAAAGAGAAAAATGTGGGATTCCAGCCAGCAGTGTAGGATTTGCTACAAGATCAGGAGTGACCTGGATGAAAAGGTTTCCAGAGAAAACGAAACGGATGACTACCGTAGACAACTGTTGAGTTTGTGTAGCGAATATTTGTTTAGTGAGCTGTGTGACTGGAAATCTATTAGCGACAAAGAAACGCTGCCATTCTGCGATGAGTGTTATGCCGTGATTCTGAAAATTCAGAGTTTGGATGCAGAACATAAAAGTCATGAGTTAGATATTTCGAATTTCTGCGAACTGTTTGCTGTGAAAGTGCTCAGATTGAGGAATAAACAAAATGTAGATATTTTCCCGAAAGTTGTCGGAGGTGTAACCATCAAAATAGAAAAGGGAGTTGAGCAGGAAGTGATGTGCAAGATTTGTCATGGAATATACAACGAAAGACGGTCAGATGAGTTACTCAACTTGACGACGGTGACAAAAGTCGTTACAATTTGTAAGAAATATCTGTTCTCAGAAATCTTCGATGAAGGAAGTCTGGATTTGGATGTCATTGTTCGTAATAATTTACTACCCTTTTGCTTCGACTGTTGCATTATTATACAAGATATTTGTCAAAAGAGTGATATGATCCAGAACATTTCTGCTGAAAGTGAGATGCTCGTTAATGGATTTGCAGTCAAAGTATTGAAATACCGTAAAACCAGAAATTATTCAGATGACTGCGCGGCCGTTCCGATATTTACTCCGGAGAATTCTTTCCAAATTCCCGAATCTCCCACTCCAGCGCTTAATGAATCCATCATCAAAGTACTGCCACAGACTGCGGAGTGTACGGAGAAAGTATTCCAAGCTCCAGCGACAGAAGATCCAATCCTAGAAGTTCCGTTGCAGAATCAAGTGACGAGTTTCCAGGAACCTCCTGCTCCAACGGTTGATGAAACTGCAAGCGACGATGATGAATGCATGATTGTAGATGTTATTCCTGCTGGAGTGGAAAGAAACATTCTTAACTCCCTTTGTAATAAGTTGAAAATTAATAAAGATGGAGTTCCAACACAAGATTCTCCTGGCGAACCAAAACTACCGAAACTGTGGGAAGCATTCCCATGTAGGAAAACTACCGTTTTATCAACATTTTGTGGCAATGGTAAAGAAATAATTTTGTAACATTTTTGCGGTTATTTACTTTGAATTATTCAGGAATTATTTTTACGGAATTATTACGGAAAAAGCAATTTCATCTAATAGATTTTACTGTTGCTACTTCCTGCGAACATTGGCACCGGAATACCTGTTCGAAGCGGGAAGCGCAGCGCAAATTATTTGCAGATTTAGTGTGAAAATGGGTTGCTCACTTGAAATATAAATAAACCGTTGCAAAACGGGGTATAACAGCAGAGGAGTTTCGCGTTCCAAAGTATCACCAATTGAAATTTATTTGAGCAGTTTAGGTATAACTGTTCCAAAGTTATCGCCAATTGAAATTTTCAACCCTTTCCCCCAGTCAGGGGATGTGACCGATCCTGCTCATATACGAACTCAGACCTACATTTTACCTCAAGATTGTTTCCTGAAAATTTGAGTATTGTAGGTGTAACCGTTCCAAAGTTATCGCCAATTGAAATTTTCAACCCTTTCCCCCAATCAGGGGATGTGACCGATCCTGCTCATATACAAACTCAGGCCTACATTTTACTTCAATATTGTGCTCTGAAAATTTGAGCAGTTTAGGTATAACTGTTCCAAAGTTATCGCCAATTGAAATTTTCAACCCTTTCCCCCAGTCAGGGGATGTGACCGATCCTGCTCATATACGAACTCAGACCTACATTTTACCTCAAGATTGTTTCCTGAAAATTTGAGTATTGTAGGTGTAACCGTTCTAAAGTTATCGCGTATAGGGACGGACAGACAGACAGACAGACAGACAGACAGACAGAAAGTGTAAACGCATACATCGGAGTAAACTCCTCTGAATAAATTAATCTAATTCCATTTTTTAAAATTTTTTTAGAGCGCCAAAATTTGCTCTTGGGTGTGCAGCAGCAAATTCAGATACCCTCTGGAGTCGTGGGAAATATCCCAGTGATTGAGCAAACTGTGCAGAAACATGCAAGAAATTCTTCGGAGAGTGGGAACAGAAAGTTGGACGAGGGACCACCGATTCTAACTGCAGAGATCCCATCACCGAATCGGAGAACTTCAAATCGTTCTAAGCCAGAAGGAAATTTCAAATGCCAGAATTGTGGGGCGGTTTTCCTGCACAATTATAATTGGTTGAGACACATTGACTCTTGTTTTGAGGGCAACAATCTCTTTGAATGTGAGACTTGCAATCTGCGTTTCTCAGATCCCCTATTATTTAGCAAACACATTGAGTCCCACAATACAGTTGAAACAGGAAACCCTAAGACTTGGAAAATTATTAAAAGACAAAAAAGGGGTGCCATTTTGGCAGGAAGGAATCGACGGATTAATGCAATTCGCAAACCAGTAAAGCCTTACAAATACAAATGTCCCCATTGTAATCGATCCTTTTCCGGGGCAAACCATCTGACTAATCACCTCAAGAGCCGTAAATATTGCAAAGCAGAAAATTTCCGACCCAATCAGCGACCGATGCCACTTTCATTGAAACGGGGACAAGCTTCTAAGAAAAACTCAATCAAACAAATTCTGAAGTCCAACAAAGGGAGCTTTAAATGTTCTATGTGTCCGATGGAATTTAATGAGCAGATGATATTTAGCAAACATCTTCAGACTCATTATGATATTGCTAGCCCTCTCAATCGATGTGACATTTGCCGGAAAGTATTCTCTTGCAGCGGGAACAGAAATGTTCACTTTACAAGGTTACACCCGGAAAAAATCACAAGAGTTTCTGCAAATGGTAACTATTATGATCTTCCTGAGGGAAATGTACCCGACAATGGTGAAAATCTGCAATATAACCCGAATCCTGTTAGATACAAAAGGAAATATACTTTCACTTGTTCTGCATGCCAAAAAATATTTAAACGGAAGAATCAATTGCGCCTCCACTACCATATGCATCACACAACACCAGAAGAAAATCAGGTGCACCCCGAGACTCATGAAGAAAATCAGACATACGACGAAGCTCCCGAAGAAAATATTGATGAGGACAATGACGATAAGGATCCAGAATATTCGCCAAAGCGAAAAAAAGGCGAAGTAGAGATTTCTACAAGGACCACCATGAAATACTGTTGCTATATCTGCAGAAGACGATTTAGAGGAATCATGATATTGCGAAATCATCTCCAATCTCATTACGACGAGGCTCCTTATAAATGCACTATTTGCAGAAAGGTTCTGACTAACCAGAGAACCCTAGATCGACACATGGACACAGTCCATGCTGGACAATACACTTTGTAAATTAATCAACTGACCATTCGAGCTGTTGCTTGTATTTTGTTTTTTTAAGTGTTAAATGTAAATATGTCCCCAACAATTCCGCTCTGTCGAACTAACTCCGAAAAATGACGGTAGAAAGCAGTAACAATAATGTAACAAAGACAATAATGAACAGATTTTAATACCAATTAAATTCATAATAATATTAAGTACGAAGTTGGATTACATGTACATCGTTATTAAGCCTTCGTTTTTGTAAGTACCCTCTTTTCAAAGGAAAATTATTCTGTTCTGATTTCTTCCATAATACATTACATTTATAAAGTTTGTTAATTTCTTAACTACTGTTGTATCTATTTCATGTATTTGGCCATTTATTTAACTACTAGTGAACCCAGCTAAGGGGCAAATCTAGCACTCAAGGGAAATTCAGCAGGCCACCGTTCACAGTAATAAAAACAATTTCGAAAACATTCCATTAGGTTATTATGTTAACTTTGTAAATACAAAGTAATATTTAAATTAAAAAACTTTAACGTCTATAGTGGTGGATAAATTAGCTGCAGCCCCAACTTCCTGATAAAAAGGAATTTCCTAAACCAAAATATTAACTGTAGATCGTAGCTTCAAATGCAGGGAAAAATGAAAGACTCCATTTTTGAAACAAAATCCCACAAAGTCACCAAAAAGTTCCCTTTAAATCAGAAAAATTAAGATTCCCCTGGGATTTTGGAAAAACGTACAAATTCTATGAGTACAACTTACGAATAAATATTTTTTGAGAAAAGTTAGTTACCCAGCACTGTTATTTAATTCTACAAAAAGGTGCGCCAACTGCCAAAAGAATCAAGAGGGTAGTAAAAAAGAAAACCCAGTTCTACTAAAAAATATTAAGTTTGTTGATATAGCATAACCAATTTGTATTAGAAAGTTTTCAAATGCTATTTAATAAGCCACATTACGATCATTACGACATGTCCCCTTTCGCTAATCATTTCTATCTAATAACGACTCACCACCATTCAACCTTCTTATTTTAATTTCTATTATTATGAAACATTACCATTTACTTTGCCTAGGTAGTTAGAAATATTATGAAACATTAGTATTTCCCTTTTGGTATTAACCTGACCCTGGCTTTATAGTTCGCCCAGGCACGTATCCAGAAATTTGACTCCCCTTGAGAGGTGATTTGGGGGGCGGCAGCTCCCCCAAATCACCTCTTTGTATATACGCGCCTGGATTTGCCCTACCACACATAGATCACTACATACATAGGTAGGTAAATTTATTGCTTTATCTAAAACGGTGGTTATAATATAGAGAGATAGGCACCCAGTACCATTGCTGAATTTCAAAATGATTATGCATATTATCATTGTCTAATTTCGAAATAACCTAATGTTAACCCATATTGGACTTCCTTGTTTTATGAAACATGTGTTTTATACGCGCATGTGCATTGCAACAAAATGCCGCATCGTCCATGGCATAGATAGATACATAGATAGTTACCTGCAACATAGGAAGAAATAATTTTATTATATAGAGATACTAAATAAAGAGATTTTCGGACATTATTAGCCCGATCATTATTACATTTATAAAGAATTTGAATTAAGTATTTTTGCGAACTCATAATAAGACGATAATAGTAAAATAGGAAAACTGTATGGAAAATGATGACGTTTTCTGTCCAACCAAATTCATGTGTTCGATTTCTCAAGCATAATTTTCGTTTCACAATTTGTTAACAAACGCGAGCGCCCTCTTTGTTTTGGGGATTTTTGAGTGTGATTGAGCGTTGTCAGTAGTCAGTTGTTTGGTTAGTAGTTAGTAGTACTTCTCTGCTGTGAGTTGAGTTTAACGCTAAATGCAACTTATGTTCTTTTCTAACCTCAGAGTGATCTACTTTTCAAACAAATTGAGACAATAGAAAGTTTTTTGATTCTAAAAAGTTTAGAAATCTTGTCAATTGTCGATATATTTCTGGGATTTCAGAACCCTTCGACAGATTCTCTAATTATAGTCCGAGTTTTTGAGGGGAATACAATATTTGTAGGGTGGACCTTGCAGCATCTTTCATCTTTGGTTATTGGTGACAATTATTCCACTTTCGCGACAGTTTAAGTAAGTATTATTAGATTTTACGAAATTATGATTTCATACGTAGATTAGCCTCTAATGGTTGAGTTTCTTATTATAAGTCTCTGGCGGATTTGGTCGTCACGAAGTGAAAATTCATCGTTATTGTGCTCGATAGATGCCCCACCACTGCACTGAAGGAAACGTGCGTGTAAAATCAGTCAAAGCATGTGCATGTGCACTTTAAATTCACGTTTCCTTCAGTGCAGTGGTGGGGCATCTATCGAGCACAATAACGATGAATTTTCACTTCGTGACGACCAAATCCGCCAGAAGACTTATAATCGGAAACTCAGTCATAGGTTTTTAGTAAGATTGGCGATGGGGTTTGAAAATTTTTCTAAATTTTAGAAAAAGTCGACTAAAAGACTTTAAACAATTCTGCACATTTTTCATTTCAGCAATTTGGAGTCGATTTGACGATAGTCAACGTTTTGGTAAAGGAAACTCCCCAACCCCCTCCTGAGGTAACATTCGACATTATAAATATAAATTTACGATTAGGGAGCTAGACGTCAAGATGACGTATCGGAAATATTTTCAAAGATTTCAGTTTTTGGTCAAAAATCAGTTAATTCAAATATAAAAAATAATCGCCCGAAGCTAGAAACTCTTTAGTATTTTGAGAAAGAAAAAATTTTTCTTGCAATTAGTAGGCCTATGTTCTGCTTCAATGCTCCACTCAAAGGGGAGGGCTTAAAATTTATTAGGAATAAATGTTAAATGAAACATATTTTTGAGAAAGATATGTGCTTTTTCAGAGAAATTCTAAAAATGGCGGAGTCCATCCAGCAGTGTAAGATTTGCTACAAAATCAAGAGTGACTTGGATGAAAAGGTTTCCAGAGAAAACGAAACGAAAGACGATCGTAGAAAACTGCTAAGTTTGTGTAGTGAATATTTGTTCAGTGAGCTGTGTGACTGGAAATCTGTCAGCGACAAAGAATCTCTGCCGTTCTGCGCCGAGTGTTATACCGTGATTCAGAAAATTCAGATTTTGGATGGAGAACATAAAAGCCATGAATTGGATATTTCGAATTTCTCCGATCTGTTTGCTGTGAAAGTGCTCAGATTGAGAAAGCAAAATGTGGACATTTTCCCGAAAGTGGTCGGAGGTGTGACCATCAAAGCACTCAAAATAGAAAAGAGAGTTGATCAGGAAGTGATGTGTAAGATTTGTCACTCAAGATACAACGAAGGATCGTCAAATGATTTATTGAACTTGGCGGTTACAAAAGTCATTAAGATTTGTAAGGAATATCTTTTCTCAGAAATCTTCGATGAAGGAAGTCTGAACTTGGACGTCATTGTCCGCAGTAATTTGCTACCCTTTTGCTTCGACTGCTGCACCATTTTAAAAGATATTTGTCAAATGAGTGACTTGATCCAGAACATTTCTGCTAAAATTGAGATGCTCGTCAACGGATTTGCAGTCAAAGTATTAAAGTACCGTAAAACCAGAAAATCACATGACACACCGATTTATATTCCGGAGAATTCTTTCCAAATTCCCGAATCTCCCACACCAGCGCGTGGTGAATCCACCAACAAAGTACTGCCACAGACTCTGGAAAATACATCCCAAGCTTCAGCAATAGAAGATCCCATTCTAGAAGTTCCGTTGCAGAATCAAGAGACGAATTTCCAGAAACCTCCCGCTCCGGCGGTTGATGAAGCTGCAAGCGACAACGAGGAATGCATGATTGTAGATGTTATTGCTGATGGAGTGGAAATAAATATTATCCACCCCCTTGAAAATAGTAAGTTGATAAACTTAGATGAAGATGAAATTCTTAAGCAAGATTCTCCAAGTGAAAGTGAACCAAAAATACCGAATCTGGGGGAAGCATTTTGTGACAATGGTACAGATATAATTTTTTGAGATTTTTTGAAGCTATTTAATTTTTTAATTGTTCATAAATCATTTTTACGAAACTAATACGGGAGTAACAATTTTATCTGCATAGATTAGTGTTTTTACTCTTCAATTTGTTAGCGGCAAGGCAATCCGGCAATAGTTGAATTCAGGCATTATACACTTAATGTCGAGCAATGTAATTAAATTAATCTAATTCTGTTTTATTTTTTAGAGTTACAAAATTCGATCTCTGGTGGTCATCAGTCAATTCATGAGACGCCCGCAGGTGTCGTGGAAAACAGTTCAGTGGTCGATCTAAATGTGAACTTGGACGAAGGACCGCCGATTTTAAATGCAGAGAACCCATCGCCGAATCGGAGAACTTCGAATCGTTCTAAGCCGGCTGGAAATTTCAAATGTGAGATTTGTGGGGCAGCTTTCCTGCACAAACATAATTGGTTGAAACACATTGACACTTGTTCTGAGAGTGAAATTGATAGTCAAAATAGTGGCGCCATTTTGGAAGGTGCGAATCAATGCATTAATGCAATTCGCAAACCAGTAAAGTCTTACAAATGTCCCCTTTGCAAAAAATCCTTTTCCAGGGCAATCCATCTGACTAATCATATCAAGAGCCATAAAAACACAACAGAAAATTTTCGACCCAATCAGAAAAACTCAATCAAACAAATTCTGAAGTTTAACAAAGGGAGCTTTAAATGTTCTATGTGTCCAATGGAATTTAATGAGAAACTGAAATCTAGCAAACATCTTCAGATTCATTATGATATTGCTAGCCCTCTCAATCGATGTGACATTTGCCGGAAAGTATTCTCTTGCACCGGGAACAGAGATGCTCACTTTATAAGGTTCCACCCGGAAAAAATCGCACGGGCTTACGAAAACGGTAACTATTGTGATCTTCCTGAAGGAAATGAATCCCAAAATGGTGGAGATCTGCAATATAACCCGAATCCTCTTAGAAACAAAAGAAAATATACTTTCTCTTGTTATGTATGCCACAAAATATTTAAACGGAAGTATATTTTGCGCTGCCACTTTCTAATGTACCACACGACGCCCGAAGAAAATCAGAGCTACGACTTAGCCCCCGAAGAAAATATTGATGAGGACAGTGACAATAATGATCCAGAATATTCGCCAAAGCGAACAAGAGGTGAAGTAGCTGGAATTTCTACAAGGACCACCAAGAAATTGAGATGCTCAATCTGCGGACAACGATTCAGAAGAATGAAGATATTGCGAAATCATCTCCAATCTCATTACGATGAGGCTCCTTATAAATGCACTATCTGCAAAAAAGTTCTGTCTAACAAGAAAACCTTGAAACGACATATCTACTCAAGAAACCATGCCCTATTAAAAATTAAAGGTTAAATTAAAGGTTAATTTTTTTTAAATGGGTTCAATAGTTGTTAACAATATTAATTAATTTTCCAAAATTATCTAGCTTAATAAAAAATATACCTAGTTATGTTAAAACAATATTAGTGTAAGAAACAGTAGGTAGTTATATAAATACTGCCAACCGTCCTCCATGTTTGGACTTGTCATCTCTTCACTGTAAGAGAAATAATAAAATTAATTAGTTGGTTATTTAATTCCGCTCTAATTTAAAAATCCGTAATCTTTTTTCATTACTTTTGTTTTCCTTTTCCTCGTATTTTTGTCAGTAATCAGTAGTACTCAATTCACCGAATTTTTTCAAAAACGTAACCAAGCTTTAAAGTTTGTTCAATTTGTGCTTGGCTTTAGGTTATTATAGCAAATTGTTAAATCCGTAAAGTGTAACTTTTATACATGTGAATAAAATTACGTATTTATTTAGAATGTGTATATGGGCCTGAATTCTAAATCCATGATTTAATTATACATTATAGATATAGAAACAATTAATTACCAAAAATTCCTAGATTATTTGGCTTAGGATCTGAACATTCTGAACCCTTTAGTACACAAGAATCTCAATAGTATCAACATATTTTTCATACAAATGTTCATAATTAAAAGTGCACTGGAGGATATATAGCAAAAGATAAATAATAGTTTTTAAAACTTTTGGGTGAAATTTTTTTAGGAAGTAGAATGAACAACTTATTATTTGAGGACAAGATACTAAATTATTTTTAGGGTTTTCCAATTCTAAGCACATCACATTTCGCATTGCATATTTAATTTTTCTGTAGAATACAAATTCACAATTGTACACATGAACTGTTATTAGCATTAAAAATCCACATCAAAATATTTAATTAGTACGTTTTAATTTTTATACAGTACATAATCAGAATAATCAGAGTAAAGAAGATATAAACGTATATATAGTACTATTAGTACAACTATGCAAGTGGCACTTTTTACACTATTGGGAAGGGGTCACTATATTTCAAAGTTTTGATATGATTATTGTCATTATTATGGAGAACAGTTCACCAGATGCACATTATTTGAATATTTTATAAATAAATGAGACGGCCAAGCCACCAGCAATATATTTGTGTTGTTGAATCCAGCCTTTCATTTCGTTGACTTTGTCACCAATCCATTCCATTTCATTTTTGATTTCTTCATTCTCCTCGCTCTGCTTTTCGATTTCCTTGTATATTTCACCCCAATTGACAATCACGTAACCCTTCCGAGCAGCCAAATGAATAACAACAAATCCACCGGTAATAGCAGTCAAGGCAGTTGTTCCAAATTTCCTCAGAAGATAAGCACCCAGCCAACCCAAACTGCCACCCACTAAAATATCTTTGGCGATATACGTTCCAGTAATCACATTCTGCTCCAACGCCGGTCGACTCTCACGAATCGCAATACTGAATTCTAAATAAATAAAAATCATTAAAAAATGTAAAAAATTAAACCACCCATAGTTTTTTTTAATAAAATGTATTGGCGGGAAATGTAAAAAACTGTCAAAGAAACCTTCGAACAAACTGGTTTTAGATTCCTGTGTATTCAGAATGTTTTCTTTGTCCCCATCGATTATCTCCGAGGAAAACACGCAGAGTTGATTTGTAAGACCAAGCTTTTCCAAACAGTATTGCTCTTCACAGTCAATTAGTTCACTATTATTGTCACCTGATCCTATGGACGGACGTTGGAAATCGAAGCGAGGAATATTTTCTGAAGGATGACCCCGGGATGAAGAAAATACTTGAATATCATTCAAGCATTCTGTGAGTCTCCGAATTGTTTTGTCTTTGATTTGAACTTCTTCCAGAAGACTTGAATTATCCAGTAACGATTTTTGCAGGGATTCTCGAAGTTGACTTTCATCCATTGAATTCAACTTTTCCGGAGTCAGAGACAAAGAACTTTGATCTGTTGCGATTGGCTGAAGACTACTTCGATGTTGAGATTTCGACGATGAGATGCTTCGTTTACTCCTGGTGCTGATTTCTCTTCTTGATTCAGAGAATCGATGGGATTTTAGAATTGAACACTTTGCGGAAGTAGGAGAATCAAAGGCAAATCCTTTGAAGTAAATAAATTTTATTTTTTAATAGCCATTTTAAATGAATTCTAATGAATTTATCTTTCGAAAGAGCATTTGCCTCTTGTAATTAAGGTTATTAATCAAATAATCAAAGGGTGTTGAATATAAAGGGATTCCAAAGAGTCGAAGTAAGTATAGTTTATTGCTATCATAAAATATACATTTGAATTCGTGGATTCCAATTACCAGCTAATAGCGGTGAGTTTGCCTGAGTCTGTAAAGATTCAAGTTGTACATCATCTTGATGCTCTTCTCCAGAGATCAAGTATCCAACTTTTGACTTTTCGTTCGGTAGGTTATTGTTCCTGACAATTCTTTCGTTTGACGGTGAAAACATTTCTGAAGATAGGGAGTGGTCTCCACTGAACGACTTATGGTCCGTTAATAAATAGGATATTTCTTCTAAAGAACCAGAGTCATGCGACATTTTGACTTTTTCTGGTTTTTGCACAGCGTTTAGTAGACAATTTTACAGTTTTTACGAATAATGAGTAAAGAGTTGGACAGTTGAACCAAATGCACTTAGTATCGAAATTGATATCGAATTCACAGAAAGTGTTATTTATTATAAAATTATTAAAAGTAACGTAGCAACTTACTTCTTCGGCTCCTTTTTCTAACTTGACCATTTTGGGCAAGAATACCAACTTGCCAACTTTACTATCTAAGAAATATCCAAGAAAGTAGAATATACCCAAAAATGTCATTTCTATTTGAAAATGGCCGAGACACCTATTTTGGGATACTACCGAATTTTGCTGTGATTTCAATACTTACAATTTTATCGTTCTAATTTATCAGCCCTACGGAAATTGTACTTATCCGAAAGGGCGTATCTAGAAATTGGATTTAGGGGGTGCTAATTTCCCAAAATGAGTATTGCATGAATCAAACAAATTAGAGCATCCCAATCTATTCGATAAAACAATCCATTTTTGCACGAAGCGCGAAAAAATTTATGATTTTTAATCTTCTTTGACAAAATAATCCCTTTATCTGTAGATTTAAGGGGGTTACCCCTTCTAAATACGTGATTTACATGTCATCACCCACTCAGTTCGGCAGATTTAGTTTTAAGCATTTTAAACCAAAAAATCTCATTTAGTTCATCTATTTTTGTAAACATAAGATAATCCCAGTCCTAAGGGTGCTGTAGTGAGAAAAAGGATTCATAAATGCTCGAACAGATTTGGAAACGCTCAAACAGATTCGAAAACGGTCCAAAAAGTTCGAAAATGCTCAGATGCAAAAATGCTGAAGCTGAAACAGATTCGAAAATACTCGAAAATAAGATAGGAAATGTAATGTTATATTGATGTTATAAGAAAATGAATGAAATTATGTTTCTCCCAATTTGGAATTAAATATATCTGTTTGGTAAAAACATGATAATATCTAGTGTGTTTTCAAAATATTTAAGGGGTGCTTAAGCACCCTAGCACCCCCCCTAAATCCGTCCCGATCTCCTCCACATGATAGAAATGTAATAAATAATAAGTTATTATGCAATTAATTAGTTGGCACTAATTAACTGTAGTATAATCTTAGAGTGGGACATGCGCAGTGAATAATTCCGTATATTTGTGTGTGTCCATGAGCACGTATAAATTTGGTCACTGGGGGGGGGGCAGCAAATTCTCTATATAAAAACCGTTATTGAAATTCCGAATCCGACTCATGTATGCATCTACTTATATTTCAAAACTGGTGCTATTACATATTTCAACATTTTTCTAGCACATTGTAGGTGATAGGTTTCAGCTAGTAAGTATCATAAAATCATGAACAAACTTTTAATTCAGTATACTGGCTAAGGGTCTTTTACTTCATCAAAAACATCGATTTGTCTTCGTTCGGCAGTTTTTAATTAATTTTCTATTTTCGCTTATAGGCAGTGTACAAAATTTACCACTTTTTAGGCTTTTTTACCATCACAGTGGTAAAAATGCACTTAATGGTATAAATGCATTTAATGGTAAAAATGGTAAATATTTGAGATGGATTAGACAGCTTACTACAGATATTAGACTTCCTAAAATATAAAGGTTTTAAAACTTTATTTTCTATGAAACATAATTTCCAATTAGCCCCTTAATTAATTATTAAATTAGTCAAGTAAATATTACTAAAACCAAAGTTGCATTTGGTATTGTCAAATTAAAATTGATTTGAAGGCAATTTAATAGCAATTAATTTCTCATTCGGCAAATAAGAGCTATAGCTATTAATGCCCACATTGGTTGAATCTAACTCAGATTGGTGAAAACTTATCAATTAGTAACAACAATCATCAGCTGCTAAGCTATTTCATACTTTGGCACCGAATTTTATTCAAAATCTACACACGAAATTTAAACGAAACAATTTTTACCATTTTTTACCATTTTTTACCACTTACCACTACTTTTTAGGTAGTGGTATTTAACGTTAAATACCATTAAAAACCACTTACCACTGGTAAGTGGTAAATGGTATTTTGTACACTGCTTATAGGTCAGGCAGGGCACAGGGGCATCAAACTTCTAGGTATACCTACATATGCTTTGGACACTCGACAATTTAATTGCACCATAAATATATCTATTGACATTGAACTGGGAAGTTTAAACTGAATTTTATTGCAAATTCCAAGAATCTTCCATTTCAAGTTTTCCAGCTCTGTAGACAAATATGTATACTATTTCTTCATTTCTCAAATTGATGTTTATATAATAGCTAATATATTAATGGGCAATTTAATTGATACTGTAAAGACATTGAATGCGGATGTATTTCTCAATGACATATTTTTCACATCTTTTAAAAATACACTGCGAAGTTCAATTTTATATTTTCACTCTCACCGTGTAGGTTTTTTTGAAATAAATAAAAATCAGTGCATATGTGTTGACTTTTGACAAACATTTTGGAGCAATAAATATTGAATATTATTCGGAAATTTTCTAAAACAGACCAACACTTGAAGAACGGGGAGCGTAATTTTTATGACTATGCTAAATTGTAGAATAACTTTGTTAAGCAATTTTTAATAAATCCTTCTTGAAAACTTATCTCATATTTATACCGTTTAGAAATTTTAATACTGGGCTGTTTATGTTAATCGGAAATGGATTTTCTAGATATTATTATTTTTTTATTAAACACCAACATTTAAATTGACCCAATTTCATTTTCTTTTACCCTTTTCTTAAAACTTTTACAGGAAAAAAATCAATCCCGACAAATTTTTGTAGCAGATAGAGATAATCATTCCAAGGATATCAGAAGAAATCGAGTAAGTTTTCTAGGATTTACCTATGATAAATATAATAAAGAAAGTGTTAGTCTGCAATTATTTAATATTCCTGAGAAATGCTTCTCCCGATAGACGGAATTTTAACGTCAAAAATTTTCACTAAATTATTGTCTTTCCTTTTCAAGTTTCGTATTTGGAATTTGGATGTAGAAAGAAGAAAACGATGAATTACGGCAAACAATGCAAGATCTGCTACAAATTCTGTACTGTGCCCGAGAGTCCATCATCAGAATCCCTGGAGCAACTAAGTGAACACCGGCAGAAATTACTGACGCTTTGTAGTGAATATTTATTCAATGAGCTGTGTGATTGGCAACATATAAATTCAAAAGAAACGCTGCCGTTTTGTGCCGAATGCTCCGGAGTCATTCAGAGGATATTCAATTTAGACGGAAAGTTTAAAACCCGAAAATTAGACATTTCCGTTTTTTCAGAAAAGTTCACTGTCAAAGTATTGCGATTGCGGAATCGGCGTAATTATGCGGAAAGCATTTCTATTGGAGGGGTGCCTATCAAAACGGAGAAAGGAATCGAGCAGTGCAAGATTTGTCACGGCATGTACGATGGGGATTCTGTGCATGAATTCACTATGTCGGTAGTTAAAGAAATCATTCATATTTGCAAAACGTATCTTTTCTCCGAGATTTTTGACGAAGGATGTCTGGATGTGGATGGAATGGTCAACCGTCCTCCATTTTGCGTAGATTGCTATGAAAGCATTCAACATATTCGTCGAAGGAATGACCATCGCCAAAGAATATCCAGAGAGATTGAGACACTCGTCAACAACTTCACATTGCAAGTTTTGAATTCTCGGAAGCGTCTAAAATCTGTGTATTCCATTCTTTGTGCTGGTGATACAGTTGATAATAAAAAAATGGCTCCCTGCGAGGAAATTCAAGAAAGCGACGATGATTCAGATGATTGTATGATTATAGATGTTATACCTGGTAGAGTTTCGGATCCTCCATCTTACAAAATGCCAGATGATGAAATGAAGTGGAATCAAACACACAAAATAGAACAAAGTCCTGAAGAAATGTCATCAGTTGAAACAGGTACTAAAGCATTTTGTCCGTCTTTTTTCGGACTTGACACTTTGAAAGATATTCTATATTTAATTCTCACTCCATCGTTAACCAAAAGTATAAAATTGATAATCTTTCCTTTAGATGATGAATATTTGCATGAAAATAACCCGCAGCCGCCACCATCGCCAAAATTAACAAAAAAAGTTGAAGACTCTGCTCCTACTATGAATTCTTTCGAAAATGCAATAAAACGCGATTTTTTATCTTTAAATATTGAAGAAGATGAAGAACAATGCAATTTCTTAGAAGCGTTGCCAGAAAAACCATCGACTGACACTAAAATACTTGCCAATAACCGGTTCAAGCCTGGAATATACAAATGTCAGAACTGTCCTGCCGTTTTTGACTATGAATATAAGCGGTTACGACACTTGGATTATTGTTTTGAAGATGACAGTTCAAAAAATTCAAATTCACCTCCGGAAAATGAAATCCCGAGTCTGTTCGAATGTAAAATATGTGACAACTACTTTCTAAGTGAAAATGAATTGGATAATCATCAAAAGATTCATAATCCGCCATACAAATGCATTCACTGTAAGAGATTCTTCATCCGAAAATGTCACTTAGACAAACATCTCAACAGTAAATCATGCCAGGCGGAAAATGTCAACGAAATTCCTCCAACAACTCAGACCTTTCCCCCTAGAATGACACTTCGGCACAATACTAGGAAAACTTCGGTGCAGAATTCTTCAAAAGCAGGAAGTAAAAACGAGGATCGAAAAACGAAGAAATATCGCACCTTCCGTTGCAGTATCTGTCCACAGATTTTTAATCACCAATTCGTATTTTCGAAGCATCTTCAGTCTCATTATAATGACCCTGCTAGCAATCACCTCCAATGCAATTGGTGCAGACAGGTCTTTAACACAATTGCAAACAAAAATAGGCATATTGCAACATTCCACCGCAACATAGATTTTGACTTCCAAATCCGCTTGGACCCTGACTATTCACCTACTGGAAAATAAAAATACTTCGAAACTTACAATAATTTTAGTATTCTTCGGGGGATTTAATTTAGAAAAGAAATTGCTTCTGAATCATGACTTTAGATGGAAATGAAATGTAAATGGAAAAAAACCAAATAATGGGTGGGAAGTTGTTCATGTAATTGTTCATCGCTTAGCAAAAATGGTTTAATGTCAATCATGAACAATGTTAAAATGGGTAAATATTTTCCTGTAGTAATATGACGATTGCTGTGCTCCTGCTCTCCAAAGAATGCAAAAGAATGCAATGCAATGTAATATAACTTAGTCTGTAAAGCATCCGAAAACAAATAAATATTGTTGTCGTACCTTATTGTTGGGTGCAATGAGATGTTAGGTAAGATTAACATTCCTCTCAAATAAGTGGTTAGTTATTTGAATGCTGGAAACGGTTTGGGAGTGCACATAAATTGTAATTTAACAATCAGTCTGGAGGACGTTTCATCCAAGTCCAACTATAAATGTTCGTTACATAATAATCCACAAATTTTGAATCGTTTTTATTTATTTTAACATATAGTAAATCTGTATATAACGACCGTCTTACTACATATTTGAATAGTTACCAATAAAAAATTATGAAATTGGTGTTCAGAATGTTCAATAAATACTGCGCACATCGGATATAATATTATCAACAATATTTAAAAATAATTCATTCAATTTCAACGCCACATTGGGATATTATTATCTGTGAAAATAATGGCATCTAATATCATAATCTACTGAAGCAGATTAATAAATGGTAACAGTATATAAAAAAATGTGTTCGCATTTTTAAGCTTCCGCAGTGAATACTATTTGGAAAAATTCAAAAAATAGATATTCTGCAATTCTTGGAATAACGTCAGAGTTATTTTCTTATCCGTTTTTTTATATAGCAAACAAAGTAAATTGTGTGTACAGGATACATTATTATCTACCTCTGGAGAAGAACAAATTTTCAATATCGTTGCTGTACTTTTCGTATTATTAGTACAATGGTGCCATTAGAAATTTAGAATAATGACCCCTAGTAACCCCATTTAGGTCCATGCTTATGGCAAAGATAATATTCAGGTACAATGTATAATAAGATGTTTGATTCCTGCTTCCGTGTTTTTGTTATTCTGTATATAATGCACTGAGTCGCAGATAGAAAGGGCTCACCAAAATATATAATATCCTTGTCAGTATATTTTTATTCTATATAGATTCTTAGCGTTTGGCTTTCATGTAAGTATTCTGGATTTCGAAATTTTTCCTGCCTAGCAGGGACACTTAACATAGACTATTGACATAAGAATGGATATATAATTATGTCCAGTGTGAGAAAGTCTTTAATTATTTTTCTGGCCTTTTTCGCTAATTTCCTGGGGTTTTTATTGCTTTCAAGTAAATACGAAAATGTTGAACTCATAAAATCAGAGAAAAACAGGGAAAAACTTCCCCCAGTGATCATGGGCTTCCCAGAAGGCTCTGGCTTTGGAAATCAGTTGTTCCAATACGCAGCATCTTATTCAGTATCCCGACAACGGAATTCAGATTTATATTTCTGCGTCCCTCCGAATTGGAAACCAAAGGTCAGCCCCGGAAGTTTTTCCGACAGATCATACGGGTTAAGTGTGTTTAAACTTCCCCAAGACAAGTTAATTTTAACCAAGCCAAATTGCACTTTGAGTGGATTGTTGGATTCCCATAAGACTGCTGGTGTATTTTACGCCAGTGAAGAAGATATTATCCTGGGAAATTTACCCAAAGATAAAATGGTGCACCTAAACGGATTCTTTCAATCTGAAATATTTTTCAAATCCTACAAAGCAGAAATTCTAAATTTATTACAATTTTCACTGGAGAAACAATATTTAGAGGATTTGATGCAAATGGTGGATCGATTGTCAATTGAAAAAGTTGAAAGTGTGGCTGTCCATGTTCGAAGAAGAGATTATGGAGTATTTCGAGCTACTAGTCAAATCCTACCATTGTCTTATTACGAAAAATCAATGAAACTGATGCAGCAGAAATTAAAGACGAATGCAACCGTTTTCTTCGTTTTCTCAGATGACATCCATTTCGTCAAGTCACAATTCAAAAATTTTCCAAACCTGGTTTTTGTTTCAAATGAAAAATTTTCTCGGATAACAGACTTCATACTAATGACCTTGTGCAAGCACATTATCACTGCCAACAGTTCGTTTAGCTGGTGGGCGGCTTATTTAAACAAAAATTCAAGGAGAATCGTCATCGCCCCGATGCCCAGGTACACATTTGGTTGGAACGCCACCGTCTATAGAAATAGTACAGTCATCAAGAAAATTTATAACGGAGTGTGGTCATATCCTGATGACTGGATCAAAATTAATCCCTATGTATAATCTTTGCGTTTCAAACCGGTAACAATTAAATCTATTATTTTTCTTGTTATTTAAAACAAGAAAACTCTGGAGATGGCACAGTGCCCACCTTAGGACAGAAAGATTTTTCCAAAAAATTACAGGTGAAAAACCTGTAGAAATATACGGGGAGAAGGCCAAAAAAACTCGAAAACGAGATATAATTTAGATGCCAAGATATAATTACACCTCGTAATTTTAAGATTTTCTTCAAAAAAATCTCCCCGTGCGTTTACCGCTAATTCACTTGCAATTCTCCTCAAAAAAAAAGCATTTTAAAGAACAAAAACACAATAGTGATTCAATTAACTCCTGAAGCGGGGATGGAAAATATTTTCGACAATGGGAACACCGGTCAAAGCTGCCATTTAGTGTTCTATGGGAACACCTTTGTAATCGTGCATACATGTTCCCTCAGTTATTGTAACGTAACGACTCTAAATTATTTTCTGAAAATCAAAATCCAGGTTAAATTGTCGGATCCATAGTAATTAAGCAACAATTAAGATGATAAATTTTTCCGTATCAACATTTAACAGTAAAATATTTTTAGATATGACAGCGCCATAATTGTCAACTAAATGTCCAAAGTAACATAAAAATGTTACAGTGTGAAGAAATTGCCACAATGTACAAAGTAACTGTGAAATTAGTATTTTCTCTGTTTATACGGAAAAGTTTTTTGCCTTGAAATGCAGTGTCATCTTATTTCAATACTTCATTTCCATGAAATTTATATTTGCAGTTATTAGCACTTAAAGTCTAGTTGATATTACAGTATGTCAAGAAAGTAGTTTTCCATATGAAATCAGTTTCCATAGCATAGCAGTTTGTACTTCATTATTTTATGGTTATAATACTAACTCTCAAATGGGGAGTAAGTTTGTTATTATTATTAAATTACTACAAGCTGTTTATTCCTAATGGATTTACGGATACTGCTCGATACTGACTATTACTGACTACCTTCTAGTTGGATATTGACTTGGCTTACTATGGCTGGGTACTATGGATACTGGTTTCCTATGGATACTTACATTCTTTATATACTGTAGTGTGTATCTAATGTCTTAGGCAAGTTTTAGGGTTGTTGCAAGGAATTAACTGTAAACGCACGGGGAGATTTTTTTGAAGAAAATCTTAAAATTACGAGGTGTAATTATATCTTGGCATCTAAATTATATCTTGTTTTCGAGTTTTTTTGGCCTTCTCCCCGTATATTTCTACAGGTTTTTCACCTGTAATTTTATTTTATTGTTTTTCTTGATATATCTGGTTACAGGTAACTATTATATAATAACTACGAACTAACCAAGTTAGGAATATTTCGAAATTATTTATATAGGTACCTTATTTTATATAGGTATGAAATTAAAAATAAAAACAAGTTACAAGTAAAACATTATTCGCAGTCTTCGCAAATTTTTGTAAATATTGGAAAAGTAATGTAATGTACCATGTTCGAGTAAACTTCTAATCAACATGTCCCCATTTCCTAAATATTGTTCATCCCTTCCTGGTTTATAATGTAAATTTTAAATCTATGAAAAAATCATAAATATTATGTTATTTGAGCTACATCTCTAAAACTTTGATTTTTTCGCAAAATTATTAATAATATATTATGAACGTAATAAGATAATTTTATTTTTTATTGGGAGCTGCCGCCCCCAAATCCCCGCTTGAGGGGTGATGAATATTTCGTATTCTTTTAGTTAGTAAAACACGAGCCAGTAAAGCGTAAAGGTTTGTATAGGTATAGTAGTAATGAGCATTACGGATATGCATGCCTAACTCAATTTGTCATTTTCTATGCCTGGAACCGCACTCAATGCTAATTTTTTTCCATCCCTGAAATTTTCCTTATTCTAAATTTTTTACAACCCCTGTCAGCGCCCTCAAGCCTAAAATATTTTCCTTCCCTGGAATAGTTCTTGGTACTCCGTATTTGCATTGGGATGTGAATGTGACTGGGATTATTGAGAATGGGAATACTACGTAACAGGAATAATGCATCTTTAAATCCGACATTATTATCATTATTGAGTTGGTGCCTGCCAATATGCCAATTCAGTGCTCAGTACTCCGTATCTACGGAGATTGAATTAGGAAATGGAAAGTTACAATGTGTATTCCTAGTATCCTAGTCCATACAATCCATCCAGTAACCAATTGAATAAATGACTATGATGCATTGCACCAAGTCGCCAAGGAGATACCAAACAATTTTAAAATTCATTCTTCCGGTTCCTACGGCTAAAGTTGAACCCGGACAGTTGGCTCGAATTAACGCACACCCCGCAGAGGAATGCTTTACGTTTTCGGTATCTTGCATTATGTCCCAGAAATTACCAGTTTACGAGCAATCTCTCTTCAAAATTTTTAGCCAACGTGAGAAGTGCATAATAGTGGTGAAACCACACATTGCCCTTCGGGCAATGCGATGAATGCTTTGCAGTTTCTCCCCGTATAAAAAGACAGCCGAAGTTATTTAGGCAGCGGGATATCGTTGCCCCTGTTGCTGTTAGTCAGGCAATAAAATTCCCAGTTCAAAATATACTCCTCTAGAGTCAATAAGATTTAACGACAGATGTTATCTAATTTAAGTTGCAGCAATGGAACTAAAAAATATAAAAAGCTCCCGCATAATTAGCATTTTATTTTATTGGCATAATTTATTTTGCTTGCACATAATTTTCAAACGACTTGAGAAACGTCATACAAATTGATAATGTCCAGCTGAAACACAAATTCATTTGGAGCCAGAGGTTTTTGTGAAGTGTAAGTGACCGTTTTAGTGGGAGTGACCATGATGAATCCGTTGTCACTGAAATACCCTCGGGGGTTGTCTTTCAGATTCATCATCACAAACGGAGCGATGGCATCAGACCTAAGATCAATGGTAAACGTCAATCCGTCTGCTGATGCTTCTATTCTTGTCACCTATACATTCGGAACACCCAATATTAGAAGAAATACTTCAAAAATTCATCACATGTTATTTATCAAGTAAAAGAATCACTCTGAGTCCAGGATTTTCCATGTGACTTATTTGATTAGGATACTGCACCCACAAGAAATTATCAGGTGTTTGGGGCATTGTTAAGTAAACAAAGCAAACATCCACGATCCCGTCACAATTTTCATCAATCGTGGTTTTCCTAATCCTGGATACTTCTTTCGACGTTAGTGGAGACTGTGGAAATAAAATCAAAATCACCAACAAGTATTATTTTCTATTGAAGAAGAGTGTTTAGGCATTTGCCTTTCTCATTCGTTCACATTCTCTATTAGGCAGTACAAGTGACATATTATTTTATTTTGGTTTTCTTAAAAATCTTGTGCTATTGTTTATTTAAATAATTGAAAGATATTTACAGCTTGAACAGCCAACTGATAGTCCAGTACTGGAGAAAAGCTTTTCAGCTTGAAAAGTTGAACTCTTAAGTTGCCAGTAAAATTTGCTGGAGAATCAGAAATCAATTCGATGATTGCATCTCCTTCAATATCCAAATACGCAGAAGCTAAGACTGGAGCGAAGAAGTTACGGGCGTAGTAGTGACTCAATTTCCAACGACCAGTAATTTCTGTGGATTGTCAAGGTTGGCTTTAATTTAGCTACATTTAGGTTCTAAACTAATTGGTTACTGATATTCTTACCGACACTGGCCCAAGATGCTCCCTGCCAAATGTCGTTCAACTGCCAGTAAAGTGCCCCCATGTTGTGACCCTCGCCGTTGTCGTAGAGTTTATCGACGAGTCGTCTGTAGCGCTCTGTTTCTGTCTTCAGGCCCACAGCATGGACCACTTGGGCTTCGTACAGCATGAAAGTAAATGCCTCTGTGCTGTTGTACGCTGCTGGGAAGGGCAGATGCATCCTGATCTGTTCCCGCATCTCGTCCTGACCTTTCGGGTGGTGCTGGCGGTGAAACATCATATTTGACTCCCAGTGCCAATCTTGCTCTTCCGTCACCTGCTCATCCAAACATTCTTTAGTCAATGAAATTATTGGCTTTTTATTAGATAAAATAATTCATTTATTAACTAACAGCAAAAAGAGTTGATTTGTAGGGGAAAGATTGATATCCGTACTCAGAAGCATACCGAGCCCTAGGAAATGTATTCCAGTCCCAAGAATCACTATCCATGTCATAAAAGTGCACTAAAAGGAAAAGGTAGCCCAATTATTGTAAGCAGAAAATCCAAAATGTAACTTAAACATTCAATTTACTTAAAATAAATCCACTATATAATTTAATTACCATCTCCGTAAATTCTGCTCCCAGGATTTTCAGAAATCCAGCCCTCGAGTTCGCTTTGTATTCCGTTAGTGGGACTGGAAGAAATAAAATCCCGTGAAGGGTCCATTTCCTCTACTATTACCTTGATAGTGTCAATGTACAATTTGACCCAATCTCGATAATAATCCTGGTAATGTTCTCCAGCTGTTCCGTACCAGTTGTCCTTCAAGGCACCTTCATTCTCATTGTTAGCTGCCCAGATGGAAACACTCGGATGGTGCTGCAGCCGTTTCACCTGCGTCTCCACTTCCTTCTTCACATGTGCTAAAAACACATCCGTCGCAGGATACATAGCACATGCAAACATAAAATCTTCCCAGATGAAAATACCCTTCTCGTCAGCAAGCTGTACAGTTTAGAAAAGTCAATCATCATCAAATCAATAAATAAATATTCAAAACGATGAAAATTATTTCTAATTTTAAATGGAAAAATATTAACTTTATAGTTAGTGAGTATATGCCTGTTTATACTTTTCGTTTTCCCTTCACTTTCACGTTTTGTGATGTCACTACAGTTAATTTGTAATTAGCAAAAATATGTTTCCAATTTGTTTCCAGCGTAATGACGTCATTTTGACGTCACAAAACGTGAAAGTGAAGGGAAAACGAAAAGTATAAAACATGCATAATATTCGATAAAATATTCTCGGACAATTAAATATAAGTTTTGGTAACGGAGTAGAATATTAATTCTCACGTCATAAAACAAGTCGGATTCGTACATTCCTCCTCCCCAGATACGAATGACATTCGTATGGGTTTTTTGAGCAGACGAAAACAGCCATTCAATCATATCGGGAGTTTGTCTTTCAGGAAGGACATGAATTGGGATTGAATTCGATCCTTTGGAGTACATCGGTTTTCCATTTGTCACCAAGTAGAACTCTCGACCTGCAAAAGACAATGGTATGGAGTTGTAATAAGTTTTACGCTTCCTCCCCGTCCCTGGATTGTGATTTTAAATTGCGGATAGAAACAAACCTAAAGTTGTGTTCGTTGGGTCCACAAAGTCTTGATATATCTTGATAGTTCGATATCCAACCCGGACGGTATACTTACTGCTCTCATTTTCCGTATCGGATGCAAAAGTGACCTCATAAGAGTACAAATTCGGATCTCCGTAGCCATTCGGCCACCACATTTTCACATCCGCCCCCTACAATTACAAATTGCAATTTTATGGATCTGAAAGCTCTAAAGATACTTACACTAACCATTCTAACCTTCTTTAAACAAAAGCAATTTTAATCTGAATTAATTAAACTGTTAGTGCTAAAATTTATGCGCATCTTACAGACACTGAAAGTGTGATATCTTGAAATCCTTCATTTTGAACAGCAACATTTTTGGTAATTTTTTGATTGGTTCCAGGTAACTCTAAAGTCAAAGTCCCCGTTGCTTGAATTTCCAAAACGCTTTCGAAATACACTCGGGCGGTCAGATTCCATTGTGTTGAACTTGTTTCATCAGGTACATCTTTGTTTGGAGTCACGAATATTAGAACATCCCGAATAACTGCAGAGTCCAATCCCTCGATGAAAATGTTTTTCCTGTATTTACACAAAGATCTGCTTGAAAAAATTCATTGAGATAGAAATCTGTATATGCAAGATAATTGCAAGGTAGATTTGAAAGATAAAGATAATTGCGCAACTGCATAATATAGAAGAATTGCATAATCTCTATTATTCTCTACACAATTTCAAGGTTTAATTACTCAGAACGTGGAAGCAGATGAGCATCCACTGTTTCATAACAAGACACTGAATGTGATAGTGATCATACGTACTTTAAAGGTGTAACGATGTTGTTTGGCTAGAAAAGTATGTACTCGGTATGATATTCAGTAAATTGTATTCCACAGAATTTCTGAGGCATTCGTCGTTGAATATTCGTTTTAAGAAAGTCGGAGTGTAAAACGCTTTTGGTCAGAAAATGCGAAATTTTTGAATCGACTCTCGAAGTTGCCAAATTAGGCCCGGGGGAAGTAATGTTTTATTGAACCAAATTTTTTAGTAAGCCATTTCTATCTTATGGTATAAAATGACCTAGCTAGGGGCTAAAAATGCACTACATACCAACTAAAAAAACTCCTTCCGAAAAAAATAGTTCCCAATTACAATTTAAAATGCTTTGGTGGATCTAAAATAAATGTAATTACAATCATGTTTTAAAAAATGCTTTTCTTTCAATTAATTTTCATTTTTTGCCATTTTAGCAACTATAGCATTATAACCATGAGCGAGGGGTTAATTAAACAGTGGCTGGAGATGAGCGAATATTCTATATTCGGTGAAAAAGTTACTAATGAGAGTGTACCAGATGCCGGAGGATGCGTAGGCGGGTCCCCAATCCCAAGAAAAGGAAGCTTGCATTTTCCTTAGCATGTGGGCGTAATCTTCTCCTTGGAATTCTGGGATGAGTCCATTGGGCAGAACCGGGTATCCGTACATCTCGTCATGACTCACGTACTCCTCTCTTGCATAATTCACTGGAGACTTAAACTGCACCAGAATGGTATTCATCCCAGGCTATTCAAACAAAAACATTTCATCAACTTAATCCTCATTGTATTATATAAATAGTGTTAGTATACTAAATTAGACTGCGTGTGAATCGACGGAATCCTCAAGTATACTACCCTGCAATTTTGTGCATCTAGTGCAATCAATCACTGTCAACAAGATAAACGTCTGCACGAAACTAAACCTATACGAATATGAAAATGCTTGTAATTCAAGCCACAAAATAGCTACTCCGATCTTAACAAAAATAGTCAGGGCACGATTGCAATTTAATGGTGTAGATTACTGCTAGTGTTTTGAACAGACTTGGTTGGGGTACCCGTTCGTATGCAACAAAGGATGATAATATAGGTATAATTTTGTAAATGGTAAAAATTGAAAAAAATACCCGAAGAGCATCTTTGATGTCAAAAACGTAGCGGACGAACATATTTTCACTGGCCCCCACTAATTGATCATTGATGTACACCTTTGATATCGTATCCAATCCTTCACAAACTAATACTACTTTCGATTTCGCCAACAGATCTCCACTTGCTGTAATTTCATTTCAATTTAATACTTTCATTTAATATTTTTGATTTCTTTAGATAAAATATTATTTAATTTTTCGAATTTTGTATTTCTTACGAATGAATTGACGACTAAAATTCCAATCCGTTCTTCCAACCCAACGTGTCTCCATATCATTATAGTTTTGGTAGATTTCAGTAGTGAATAAATGCTCAGCATCTAAATCCGAATAAATTCCTCCGGGTACCGTTGCAGGTACTGCAATTCCTAAATGACAAAATATCAATTATTAAATGGAACTACATTTTGCTCCACCTTTTTGATGTGTAAGATAATATACTTTCGGATCCATTAATTCCCTGAGCTATCCAAATTCCACTGGACCGATGAGCTCCTAGGTCAAGTTTGACAGACCCTTGGTTAACAACCCCGGCCAAACTGAGACCAAACAGTAAACTGGAAATAAATCCAGCAACAACGACGTAAACTGCCATTTATCAATTTTGAGTCAATGAATGGAGAAAAGAATGAAGAATTCTCCCTTTAAATAAACTTTTAACCAAATAATCATACGAATACATATTATTTGGTATTATCAGGTAAATAAAAGGAGAGGTACTTCAGGAAAGATAATTATGCAAAACCTTCATGGACTCTCAAAGCCAAAAACATGTCAATCAATTTGAAGAGAATTTATCAATTAGCATTATGTTGATTAATTTGGAAATTTAGTGTTGATAAGAGGAAGAATAGATATCGCCAACTAATTTAAAATTCTATTCAAACATTTTAAGAAATTGTCCATACAGTAAACAGATAGAGAAAAACTAATTACTAAGTTATGCAATCTAAATAGATGTAAATTGTGTAGGAATTAATTTTTCCGTTGTTTCAAGTCGTTAGGGTTCTTTATTATTCATTAGTATTAGTATCACAAAATCACAAGTATAGAATAGTAGAAACTGATGGGTTTAGTAATAAAACTAAATAATTAGTTTAAGTATAAATTAGTTTAGAGATATAATTAGTCTAGAGAAGATCGATTGAATCAGTTGAACATCAAAACTGGGTTAGTATTAGATGGTTAGTGGAAGGACGAGGGTCTTAGGGATTGAGTGCAGCAATAGCTTCGTTGATCGACGTCATGTTGTTGGGCTGATAATTCTTCATCATTGGGATGTAGGCTGGGATAGGCTCTTGGCAAATGTTGTAGCCATTCACCTGTCCACATGTCATGAGATCTGCACAGTCCTGGTTCACTTTGCAGATGCAGTAGTCCTGCAGGGCACATCGTCGTACCGCAGGGTCATATGTCAACTCTGATGACTCCCCAGTCAACCGTCTCCCAAATTTGTTCATAAAGACACCATGCGGATCAAATTTCCGCATGACTTTTACAAACTCGCCAACATTCGGAGCACTTTTAGCGATTACTTCCTGGCTGACGTAGTACGCTCCGTTCTTCCCCCAGTGAGGACGACCCCCGTGGGTATTCAACTGCAATTTATCACCAAGTTGTATTACAAAATTCAAAAACAGCTGATAATATCAGTAGGAAAATCAATCTACACATATAATTATTATATTGAGAATACTATGTAACATACCATAGTCTGTAGAACCGCTTGGTAAGCTCCAATTCCATCCCTGGCATCGTTGTGAGGATTGTTTCTCATGGGAGTGGCCCATTCGACATGGACACTGTCACGTTTATTGGCAATTGACAAGAGTCCGTCAGAAGCTTTAGAAAATCGAATGAAAACGCCAACCATTGGGAAAGTGGCTTGAACTTGGCTGAGAATGCTTTTCATACTGGTAATAATTTTGGGGAGTTCGTACATATCAAAAGCCATCGCTGACTCTTCGGGGTATATCGACTGATTGCCATTGTCCCAAGGACATTTGTTGAAACATCTGTTTGCTTGAAGTCGGTGCACGAATCCTGTCGCAGGATTTACAACATTTTCTCCGTCTTCAGTGTAAATTGGTGGTTTTCCAACGACATCCGCATGAAGGGAGTTTTGTGTGAAATCCTGAATGGCGTAAAGACCGCGCTTGTTTCTAGTTCCTTGGAGAGTTTCGAAAGAGCTTCTTGCACTGCCAATCTCAGCTGGGCTTTCGTTGGGGATCATATTGGTGGTGGCATTTCCAGGAATAGAGATGTCGCTTTTGTAAATCCCTCGGGACACAACGACCGCCTTGGTCGACGGAAACCACCACATTTGGAACCAATCGTGTTTTTTCGCCTCTTCAATCGCTGTCCCATTCAGTAGGATATTTTCATTCTCCACCGTATTGTGAACAGTCATTTTGAAAAGAGGAACCGTTTTCAAAGTTACATCTACGATCGCTCCTAAAAGTCCGACGTGAACTCGAAAAGCTTTCAAATCTTCGCCACCATCCACAACTCGGATATTTCCCATGCCATCAACCACGGTGAATCTAACTGCCAGATCTGATATCGTATTCTGATGAAGCAATGACGAACCGTGAGCGCCAGTTCCTATTGCTCCAGCAATAGTAATTCCTCCGAAGGCGGGAACATGAATTAGAGTTCTACCGTTGGCGTGGAGGAATTCCAAAACATCTTCCATCTCAGCCCCAGCCCCCACCGTGGCTGTTCCGTCTTCGTTGAAAACCGTATAATTGATCGCGTGCATTGACATTGGCACGCCATCTGTGCAGATCACATCGGTCAAAGAATGCCGACTTCCGAAAGCTTTAACCCGCTGTCCATTTGCAATTGCCACTTTCACAATCTGCTGAACGTCACGGATGTCACGTGGATGTTGGATTGGTGATGAAGAGGAGCAGTAAACACTCGTCTGGTACGATTTGTAAATGTAGGAACTGCAAATAAAAAATCGTTTTAATTTCTACTGTTTGTAAAAGTCCCCCCACGGTTAAAAAATTTCAAATTTCCCACTAAAGAACCCCACGATACATTAGAAAATTGGAATTAATTTTGAAAAGAAATCGTGTACATTCTTTATGAAAAATATTCTAATTACTCAAAGTGATACATAATAAATGTTACACCACAATTATTTAGAAAGTCGGGGTACCATACCGAAATTTCCAACATAATCAAAAAGAACTCTTAAACTAGGATTTTAAAAATAATTACGTAGGAGAAGGTGTTGGAGGTGCCCAGGTGGTGGAACCTCTTGTTGTTCTGGCTGTTGTTGGAGCAGCGGTAGATGGCTCTGCATCTGCAGTTTTAAGTGCCAGCAAAATCGGAAGAATTAATTTTAGCGTGATCATGTTTAAAAAAAATTTAGTTTCAATGTTTTGAGAGTAAAAAATAAATTAATATTTTGTGAAAATTTAGAAAATGAATTGAAGAGGTTTAGTAAAAGTCAATAAGATTTAGTAAACAAGAAAATCTGCGAAGAAGGTAAAGATGTGAGTGTGCAGAGGAGACTGTGGCTCATTATGTAGGAAATGATGCCTATTTATTGCAAACCCGAGTCGTTCATCAGTTACATTTGTCTATTATTAAAACAATAACGAGGTTCTTTCAGATTAATGCGTATACACGATTTTTTCTTCCCACGCCACAATACAATGGCTTTCGCTCTCACATAATCTAAAGGGAAAGAATGACATTTATCGGAGATATTAACCTAACCTCGTGTTTTCCCAAGAAACTGAGATAGCAGTCAATGAACATTTTGTTAAGCGTGCATTAACATCAAAATTATTTAAAGTTTGACCCAAAAACACACACATGGAGTTCCGTCAGGCACACATACCTAGAAACAATATTTTATCAAATGTCATTCATTAATTGTGAGTTTGTTTACCCTAAGGAAGGACTGAAACAATGTCGATTTTTAAAAATCCTATTCTAACAATTATGAGACACAAACAACAAAATCCTAGTTTTGAATTTTGGAAAAAAAATTGAGTTATTTGTTATTTCCTTGTATAACGTCAGTAAAGTGCACCATTTAATTATTTGTTACCACACGGCACAAATAATTTGACAATGCAATGAATGAATACTTCAGCATTACAAATTAATGAATCGCTATGTAAGTGGAACAAAATCATGCAGACCTGTCCAGAAATGAAAATAAAGCAGTACACAATTACTGAGTCAGAATCAACAGACAACTTCCGCAAATAAAAGCATCATTCTGGACGCGAAACAAGATTTCTATATAGTGGAAAAGTCAACCATCATGGAAGTTTTCCAGTTTTTTAACTGCTAAATTTAAAATTGCTTTTGTGTCAAATTTTCACAAAACTCGACATTTTTAGCTTGGTTGCAGTATACGGAGAGCAAAAGTAAACAATAGCCAATTAGCTATCAATTACTTGCTTATTTACGACAATTCGGCGTTTACCGCATTGACTCGATATACCTTGAATTCAGCTTAGGATTGCTTTACAATAATTATACCAAAACATGATTTTTGGCCACTAGCCATTTCACCCACTTTAGCCGGCTGGCTGGTAAAATTCATTTTTAGCCGGCTAAAATGGAACACTGTCCCGGACAGGTTATTTTGCAGGGAATATTCGTCCTCCTGATGAATTTTTAAATTCTTTTTTTTCTCCTGGATTTCAGCCAGCTATTTTCTGCCTCGTCTTAAAAGTGTGCATGTGCTTTGCAATTATTTTAAAAGCACTTTAATATGGAATATTTATAAAATAAACATTGGCATGAATGGATAATAAGATTATTGTTTGTATCATTAAACAAGTGAGAAAGGATTTGCCATTAACTTTTAGCTAAAGTGAGTATTCTTGTAACGGATGCGAATTGTCTGGAGTTGAACTCATGGGGAATTCTCCATTCACAGTACCAACAACACGTACACACTCAGACTTAAAAATAATTATAATTGCTTCACTGTTTAGTAACGCCCACTTGTACTCAAGTCTCTGGCTCTTCAAAACATTCTCCCTCAATTCACTCATGTCAGTGCAATAAGACATTACGGACGAATTATTTTATTATTCATATCAAGATTCTAAAAATAATATCTTTTGTACTGGAACACTCCGACACGACATTCATTAAAAATCCTACATTTTTCCAACAGTATTCAACACAGTAGTTATGTAACTCCACCCCATTGTCATGTCATAATAATAATATTATACTTAACCAGTATTCAGCAATGCAATGCAATTCCTTCAGACAAGGTACATAGCTGAAATATTTCTCGAAAATAATTATAAGCAAAATTACTAAAATATATTCTTAATATTTTAAACGGGTAAACTGTCATTTATTTAAAGTCATAATATGGCATCCAATTTTTTATTTCCTATTGAAATATTATATATCAGACTATAATGGTGTTTCAATAAGAATTCAAATTTCAAGGACAAGTCATAGAAATTCCATGCCTGCGGACTCCAGTAAAAACGTAAATCCGGAATCAGTACAGAAAATCAGGTTGCATTTTTGCTAAATTTTAAATAAATAAAGGTATTTATAATAAAAATTGACGAGAACTAATGGCAATTTAATTATGAAATTACTATGTGGCAGCCACGAGTCCAACAGCAAAAAACAATAATAAACCAGTTTTATATTTACCAATATAATTAGCATCCAAGATATGTTTGACAGATAAGTAGCTAACACTCTCAGTCTAACAACAAAAATTTTTGTCTACGTGATATTCATGTATAAATTGCGCACTTGGATTGGGGGAGGTTATAGAGGTATGTTGAATGCAATGCAATGCTAAATTAATTGACTATTAATTTTATCATGGATTTTGGATAAATTGATTCGCCAAGTTTTGAAAAACAGGCAAAGACCTTACGCAGTAGACAATATTATACACATTTACCCGTATTACTTAAAACCTTACGAATTATATTTGCGTTTACTAACTTTTACAACATCTACTATATGTCATGGATTTGAGTCAAGGTCAAACTGAAGGTCATTTTTTCGTACGATGCGTGTGTAACCATATATTACACTACTTTAAAAAGCGTAATAAATCGCAGGGCTTCTAGTTAAAATTATTTTGACATTTTGATTAGTAATGTAGATAAATGTATTTACACACGAAATAATAAATACATACACGGAATGGCATTTCGTCGAAAGGTAAGCGAAACACATTAAATCTTAAAAATGAAAAAAGGGAATCATAATAAAGATTTATTTTGAATCTGTTAAATGTATTATAGATTTATACCTTTATCTATATTCATGTTAATGGATAAAAATAGGTATTGTTCTTCAAGAAGCTACGTTATCAATCACATTGTTAAGCAAAACTCTAAAGGAATGTCAAGTTTAGACACTAACATTATCGTGTACTATATATTACAATTAGTTAAAGGTATTAGCACTACAGAGCTTAGTACAGCTTAAATATTCTGAACACATAGGAATTAATTATTATGGCAGCTACTTAGGTAGATAAAGTAATTAAATGTAAAGTACCTCGCCTACTACAACCATTTATATGTTTTAATTACAAAAATTGCTTTTTTTACAGTCCAGCAATGTCATTAGAAACGAGAGGAGCTACTCTACTGTTTTTCTGAATGTGTGATGTACCTGTCCATGTGGGAATAATTAATTCACACAGCTCTCTTCACGCAATGTTGCTCTTGACAAAAGAAACTGCGACTCAGGTGTGTGTTGGGGTATCTCGTACAGCAATCTGAAGAAATAACCGGTATGAATTGTTGAACAAGATGTTCCAAATAAAAATAAAGACTTTATGAGCTAAAAATATCTTGGGAAGAATCGTGAACTTATTTAATGACCAGGAGTGCATTTTTTGGATTTCAACCATTCTGCTGGACTCTTTTTGCACTCTGCATTTGTAATTTAAACTCGAGATACAAGCCTTGAAGAAATTGACATTTGTAATAAATTAGTTTTAATCGTATCCTGGATTACAAAGGGAATGTTTACAGCTCTTTTAGAAGTTCCGCTATAATATAGATATCCAACGTCTTTGAATATTTATTACATACACTCGACACTGTTCAGTTTTATTCAAACAACTCAGTGGTATGTCCAGCTAAGATAAAATATTTACAACTCACTAATGACAAAATGAATTTATTTATTGTTATTCTGAGTATTCTTCTGTTTTTTGAACACTACATCACCGTAGGAGGCATCGGTAAGTATTTGAAAAACAATTAATTTTAATTTGATTAAGTGATAAGTTCTGATAAGTGATCACGGTTGGATTACTGCAAACGGGACGCACTATTATTTTTTCTCGATGCAAAATACTTTGAAAATGAGTTTTTTTTGCAAAACTTAATTGACTGATTATTGTATTGGAAAAAGAACTTTGGGATGTATAAAAATTATTTCAGTACAGTATTACATTCAAGTATTACATTTTAGCTAAAGAATTAAGTGGCAAATTCAAAATTAAACAAAGAAAATCAGTTTCTTCATGAATTTTCATTTCGGTAAAGAGTTGGTGGGGAAATTCAAAAGAATTGAAAAATTTACTTTAATTTTAATTTAGGATTTTTGGCGGAATCCGAATTGTCGCTTCCCAATTTTCGTCAAGATGTAAATACACCCGTGGGGTTTTATGGAGTTGAAGTAGGAGGATCAAGTAGTTCAAGGGTTAATCAAGATTTTGGTGGATATGGTGGAAGTCGATTCGAAACGAGTTTTAGCAGCAGGAGCTCTGCAAACGATGGAGATCAGATCAAAGCAAATGCGGAAATTGCAGGAAAGAATTTTGTGAATGCAATCAAAGATGGATTAGGAGGAATTGTATCTGCAATCGGGAATAGTTTTGGTGGAAAATCTAAGAGTAGTGGTGTTGAACTCTCCTACACATCGGCTTCGAACAGAAATAACGCAAGGAATAGGGCAAACACGGAATTGAATTTTAATGGAAGGAGTGAACCTCAGAGAACAAATATCGGAGCTTATTCAAATACCAATTTTCGTACAGATTCGCGCTCGAATGCAAACGTGGGATTGAATTTTCCAACTAGGGTCAACACAAATTTCAACAGTAATTTTAGGACTGAACCGAGAGCAGACGTGGAAATAAATTTCAACAATAGAAACAATGCTCCCAGGGTGAGCGCGTCTGCCAATAACAATTTTCATGGAAATCCCACCCGGACTAACTCAAATGTGGAAGTGAATTTCAGTAACAGAAATAACGCCCCTCGAGTCAACCAAAATTACAATTTTAGAACACAGGCTTTGGCAAATGGAAAAACGCATGCAGAGGTGATTTTGACGAATAGAAATAATAACCCTTCCCGAGTCACCCAGACCAATTACAATTTTCAAAGTAACCCGGCCAGGGCAAATACGAACGTGGAAGTAAATTTACCAGCAAGGGTCAGCACTAATTTCAACAGCAATATCAGAACGGAGCCTAAAGCTGCCGTGGAAGTCAATTTTAGCAATCGAAAAACCCGAGTGAACACCCACACCAATGTCCAACCTAATCCAACGCGTGGAAATTCAAATGTCCAAGTTAACTTTAACAACAGAATCAACCATTCGAAAGTTAGTGCAAATTCAAACAATAATGTCAAAGTAAACCCAAACAGAGGAAATTCGAAAACAAGCTTTGAGTTAAGTTTCAGCAACCGAAATAATGCCCCGAGAGTGAATACTAATTCCAACAGCAATTTTAAATCAAAAGCTGTAACAATTGGCAGTGGAGTTGGGTTTGACCTAAATCTTGGTAGTCGACAACAAGGAAATTTTAATCTTCAAACTACAACTCAGCAGAAGCACAACCCGAGTGTGGAATTTAGTTTCCATAATCGAAATGAGCCAGCAAGATTTACTGTTGATTCCCAGAGTAATTTCAAAACGAAACCAATAAGCAACATTCCGCCGGAACCAGTCGTAAATGTACAAGCAAAGGAGGATGATTTTCTCGAAAATTCCCGCGAAGTAGCTCTGAATTCCTTTGGGAAAGTAAGTTGGAGTGACGAAGACGAAGGCTACTCGAAAAGCACTATAGATGTTTTGAAATCCCGTTATGATGACACAGATTCCAATGTCGGGGGTGGGTTAGGCTCAGGATCCAGTCACAGAAATCGGATCGTTGCTTCGTCTGCTATTGCGGCTCCGATAACATCTGGAAGAGTATCTTTCGGGACTGGAGGAAGTAAATTCAGCGGAACAAGTTCCGGAACAGGAAGGCTAACAACTGATCAAATATTTAAAAGTTCTGGAGAAAAAAGAACTTCTGGAATTAGCGACTGGAAATCTACTTCAGGTGACAGTGACTTCAAATTTCGTAGTGGGGGACGCACACGCTTAGAAAATTCGGGAGAGGCTGGTGGAAATGTTGACTTTAAATCAACAGGAAGGGTTTCTTTGGGGATCAGAGACGATTTCCCTAAAAATAGATTTACAGAACGCAGGACTATTACTACCCGCAATAAATTCAACGCGGGCTCTGAATTAGATTCCGATCTAAGTTTGTCTTTATCTGGAAGAGCTAATATTCGCGGTGGAAATTCAAGGGACAAAGTAGAACGAACTTCAAATTCAAGAAAAGTGGTAACTACCGGCGGGGGATATGGTAATCTAGGTTTTAGTGCGGAAACAAATACTGACGATTTTGGTTCCGACTCATTGATATCGACAGGTGGAGGGAAATTCGTCGATGAAAAAGATTCTAGGGAAGGTATCTCCGTAAGCGATATCTTCGCTGGAACATCTGGTAACACGAAAATTTCTTCTCACTTAAATGCTGGAAAAGATTTCGATCTGAATTCCGGAAGCAAGTCAAAAATAAATACAAAAGTTTCATCGGTTGAAGCTATTGGAATCGGAGGCAGATTTCGTGAAGATGTGACCGCAACAGATTCGAGGGAATTACGTGGAGACATTTTTGTTGGAAATTCTGGGAGAACAAATCCAAACAGAAGAGGAGAAGTAGATTTCAGAAGCAAGTCTGATCTCCGATCAGAAACAACTGGACGAGATCGATTCCGTTCAAGTGACTCTGGAGTCGGAGGCGAATTTCGCGGAAGACACTCTGCCGATACTGGATTTGAAGTAAAAGCTATTACCAGAGTCGAAGATGTCTTTCGAGATGTCAAGAGCAAACCTACAACTGGGAGGGTTGATTTCAGTTCTCGTCACTCATCTTCATTTGGAACTGCTGGGAATACTGAAGATTCCACAAGAAAAAAGGAGGAAATTACACGAGAAAGATTTTCAGCTGATACGGATACAAAAGGAAGATTTGGGGGCAGTGCCGGAAGTAGCTTTCGTTCAGAGTCTAAACACAGTTCCGGAGATCTTGAAATCAATCTTAGAAGGCAACCAGACTTCACTCCAGAAAAAATCAGATCTTCGACGTTCTCAGCCCGAGGAAATTTCCGCACTAGTGGACGAAAAGAAAATTCCAGAGAAGTTTTATCACTTGGAGATAAAACAAATTCCAGATCTGATTTTGATACTGCGTTGGGAATCCAGTCGGAGTCCACCCTCCACAGAACCTCTTCCTCCGGAACTACAAATTCCAGGTTTCGTTCTAATTCACATAACTCCGAGGAAGAAAATGAAAAGGTGCCTTTCGGAGAACCTTTGAATGGTTCAGAGGAAGGACTGCTTTCTATCGGAGCCGATGTTAAAAGTTCTCCTAAAGCTAGGTTCTCTTATGGTTGATGACAGATAATCGGCAAACCGACAAATAAAATAAATAAACTAAATGAACGCGTTGTCTAAAGCTAGAACTATACTTACTGGTTTGACAGCAAAACTGAGTAAGTTCACGGTGTAGTTCATGATTTCAAAGATATACTGTCTTTTTCCGTTTGGTTTTAGTTCATTATTAATTTTCGTTTCAGTTGCCGATGTGTTTCGCGCAACTATACTGTTCTGATCACGATCACGGTGAGATCACGCTGTGGTTCCATTTCCATTTCTCGTAACTATACTGTTTGGTTAACGATTCAGTTTACTTTTAGTTTGACAAAACTTATCACGTTTCGCAAACCCAACGGCGCCCGATTTGGAAACTGATCCAAACTGATACAGTTTGATCTTTTACCAATGGCAAAGCAGGATTTTATTATAAGGTGAGATTGCAAGTTGGCACTATATTTAAACAATCAATTGAATGGAAACAGCTTTCGTACTTATCACCTTCCATATTTCTGATATTTATTTTTCCAATTTTAAACGAAAATGTCTTCCAATAATGATGTGGTAGAAGTGGAAGAGAAACTGATCACTCTAGTTATGGATCATTCGTACTTGTACGATAAAAGTGACAAGAGCTACAAGGATAATGTGAAAAAATTAACGCGTGGTCTTCGATTGCAACACAAATGAAGCTGGAAGGTAATAATTAATTTAATTCATTTTCGTTCTTGGCTACTGATAAATTTCACTATTGTGTGTAGAACATACAAGCAATGCCATGTAAAGAAAACAATGGCTTGACTTAATTTACCACGTATTTAAATAAAAATTTTGAATCAACTCCCTTTTAGTTGGAGAATGTGAAAAGATTTGGAAGAAATTGAGAGACCAATACGCATCCTACTTGCGTAAAACTCAGCAGCCGACAGGATCCGGACGAAGTAATGTCCACTTTTTTCGACATTCTGAACTCATGCGCTTTTATGAACCACACTACAAACCGTATAAGTAATAATAACAAAAAATGTTACTTTTGCAATGGTTACATAGTATTTGTGGTGATAATCAATAAAATATTTAAAGGTCTGTGTCAAATGTCCATGAAGACTCGACAGCTGAAGATAATGTGATTCCAGAAGATGATTTGGAATTTGAGCTTCATGGTTTCGAAGACGGAAAGCAACCTGCCATCGTGGTTGAAAATGCAGGCGTCAGCAAAAGTAATTACCGAATTGTTTCATTAAATCGTTGTGGTCTGTTAGCAATAGAAAATGAAAGCCCTACTATTTTTAATAGCAGTGTCTTCAAAAGAAAATTGAGGCCCGACTATTTTTTATTATTTACCGCAAAATAACATCTAATGATTGCTAAATTAATCTAACAGGTAAATGTATTGCCAAACGAAAATTTGACCCAGTTGATCAAAAGTTAATCGAAGCTCTTGAAAATAGCAGCAAAATCAAGGATATTGATAAGGACGAATTTGAGCTATTTGGACTAAGCATCATTCCTAAACTACGTCGAATAAATGACAAATGCCCACACAAAGCAGCTTCCGTCCAACTCAAAATTCAGCAATTACTTTTGGAAACCGAGTTTCAATAACATTTGTTCTAGAATTTTTCATTATTGTGGTCCATTGAAGAACTTAACGAATTGCATCATAAGCATCCATGATTTTCAGTGAAATATTAATATATAAATAAGTTTAAAGGAATATTTTAAATATTTGTGCCCCTGAAATATTGTAGAATAAACAGTGACAAATGTATTTATTTTTACTGGTCCATATTCATATTTTTTGCACTGTGATAGTGAATCTAAATACTGCCTTTTACTTGGGACAAATCTTTGGGTTACCTTCAAATAACGCTAACCATTTTATTCTTTGTCTCCAACTATTTGATTTTCTTGACAAACCATTTTCGATTAAATTAGTGCATCCAACATGAAAAATTTACGATTACTTTTGGTTATTGCCATTTTACGGAGAAGGCGGAAGAGACAACAAAGATCAATTTACATTAGAAATTTATTTGTGTCCAAAAGCTGTTGTAAGTTGATAGAAATGCTGAGGAACGACCCTGTTTACCATCATAAGATGTTTAGGTACCACATTTAATACTTCATGCATTTAAGAATATAATGAAAAATGTAATATATATTTATGCGTATACTTATGTATTGATTACGAAATTATAGGATGAATGTCGAAAACTTTGACTACATATCAAGTTTGATTGCAAAGGATTTAATTCATTCTCCTAAACACCGAATACCGATTTCAGCTAAGACCAGGCTGGCTGTTACCCTGAGGTATAAAATTAAATATGGAATATGAAAATATTAATGTGAGAATTGATCTGCAATGATAGCAGTGCCATGAAAAGTAAATGAAGGCCCGACTATTTGTTAAGTTTATGTAATAAAAGCAGCGTCAATAATAGAAAATAAAGACCCGTCTATTTTTGATTAATAGATACTTAGCTTCTGGAAATTCCATGATATCCATCGGAATTACATTCAGAGTGTCCCCTGCATCGGTACGAATGATTCTGAGAGAGACCCTTAAGAGCATCATACGGCATCTCAAGCCAATTTATTTTCCTCCTCCAAATCCAACCATATGGGCTACACAAGAAGAACTTTTCTGCGAGAAATGGAACTTTCCGAACGCCTGCGGAGCAATTGATGGAAAACATGTCCGCTTGAGGTGCCCAAAAAATACTGGTTCTGTGAATCACAACTACAAAAACTTCTTTTCCATCGTACTGCTAGCTATAGCAGGAGGTGATTACTCCGTAGTGGCAGCCGATATTGGCGGTAATGGTGCGTCATCGGACAGCGGAATATTAATGCGAAGTACAATGGGTAGGGCGTTATCAGAAAGAAAGATAGGTCTACCCGGTGAACGGAAATTACCAGGAAGTGTCGTTGCTACCCCGCATGTAATTCTTGGAGATGAGGGTTTTGGATTGAAATCATATTTAATGAGACCATTTCCTGGGAATTCGGTTGAAACAACCAAGTCTGTTTTCAACTACCGTCTTAGCCGTGCAAGAAGAGTCGTAGAAAATATGTTCGGCATATTAAATGCACGATGGAGAATTTATAATGTCCCAATCTACTGTGATATGGACCTGGTACATCTAATCGTTGAAGGAACATTAATACTCCATAATTTTCTTTTAAAGCGAAACGACAACGGCGTTTACACAGGGGATCATATAAACGACAATGGAGAAGTTATCGATGGAGGTTGGCGTTCTGAGATTGCTAATAATTCTGGGCTAATTCCAATTCCAATAATAAGCAATGAAATCACTCCCATGATGCGTCCCAAATTCGGAACAATTTCAAAGATTATTTCAATTCTGGGGTTGGATCAACATCTTGGCAATATCATCATGTAACGCGAGGATTTCATGTTTAAACCCAGCTCGAATCTAATTTACTTTGAAGTATTTTGGCTGATATTTTAACTCTATTTTCAAGAAGAAGTCATGATTAAAAGCAGTTCGAATCTAAATTTCCCTTAAAGATGTTGACTCCAGTTCTATTTTCAGACGAACAATGCCGCTGAATATGTACACAAAATTTAAAAAAATCTAAGCCTGTTATTATATAGTAATTATTATAAAGTAATATATATTATATTGAACAAAGTATTAGCAAATATTTACAATTCAGTTCCATATCAGTCATTTAAATCGTATTATATTAAATACGTTAAGGAAAGCGTATGAATCTGAAAGTGGGAAAACTCGATAACTTTGTATATGTGACAATTTATTGCACAAAATTAGTTTGTTAAGCTCTTTCTTGTTCTATCTCTTCTTGCTACTCATCATCAACCACCTTTGAAAGTTTTACCGTTGTTGACGGTAAACATTGTTGCCAATTCATCTTTTACCACCGGCAACAAATGCAACACTCTCATTTGGTTATATAATAAACTTATCGTATATAACTAACCTAAACTAAATGAAATAAACAAATACGACAATTATCTATAAAAATTATAGGTTCGTTACATTCAAATCTGGTAGAATGTCATTTTTGACATCTGACTGGATTGGAGTAGACTTTTGCACAGTTTCTACAATATTATGAGGTATTCGAAATAAGCCCAAAAAATTCTCGGTCTAAAATTTATAATCATAACACTACAAATGATTACAGTAAAAATTAAATTATCTTTTATTAGGTTATATTCCTGTTTCATTACAAAATTTGATTACTCTGCTGCTGCTTTGGTCAAGTTTTGGTTTAATTTTGTTATACCTTTACTGCGTGGCATTTGCAGACATCAAATACTATTTTTTCCTTAGGACTTCTCTTGATTTTTAAACCTTTTCCAGAAAATATCCCTTGTTTCTTTAGCATCTCCATTTGAAGAAATATGTGCAAAGTAGCACGAGCATCTTTTGCGGAAGAATGCTCTTCCTCCTGAAAACTTCCATTTTCTTTGAAATAGAGAAGAATATCCTTCAGCTTGAATTTTTGATTATTAGAATCAATGAAATAATCAGAAACATCGATAATTTGTTGCCCTTTGAATGTATAGTTTAAGGATATTAGATCTTGATCCACCGAATGTCCCACTAAGTAGTTGTTATGGAATACTATGTGTCCAGCATTTCGTGCACCTGAATTTTTTAAATTTATTAATTTAATGCAGTATTTAAATATATCTAATATTGTCTCCCCAAGTAATGCTATTTTATTATTTTATGCTCACCAGACTTAAACTTATCCCTTGTCCTATCTTCAATTTGTCCAATCTTGTCAGTTGTGTGTTCCACTGGCACACTTAACGTCATACTTAACAAATGCCCATAAAATTAATGTTCCTTTATAATCACAAATGGACAAGTTTGCGCCTACGAGGAGATGTTTATTTTTTTTAAATGATGAAAATCCTGGGTCGTAACCCTTTTTGAGAGATACTTTTTCAACGTCTAACACAACGTAATCATTCACAGGAACAAGATCTCCTCTAAATATTGTGGGACACTATAAAAAATATTTTACAACGATTTTAATTTACTATTGTCAAAAATTAATGTAGAATCTATGCAACAAGAAAACATTGTATTAAATTACAACCTGCCACGCTGATTTGCTATCCTCAAATGGTGGACGAGACTCGACTTTACTTTGCGAGTCGTTGCCACCACTTAAATTGGATCTTTGCTTTGTCTTGTTCAAGGCATTGGTGATTTGTTTGGACACTTCTTGGTGGATGGTTTTTTTTGCTATAGTTTTCATTACATACAAGTAATCCTCTTTCGATAAAAATCGCACCTCGTCTACCATCAAATCCTGTAATGAAAACATACTTAACATTGATCTGCCATTTGCCTGCTCAATGTCATAATGCTAGTATTACTATTACACATGTTTGGTTTACACATGGTTTATATTTACTTACCAAATTGGATCTTCCAGCCATGTTGATATTGTTTTGCCAATTATAATATTTATTCAATCGTATTTAGTTGTTGCAATAGTTTATTATAATTTGATTCGCATTCACCAAATAAAATTTTTACTTTCGCGCTGATTAGTTTATCGGGATCGGTGATCGTCTAGTATAGCTAGGAAAGAGTTCAGTTTCAGTTTGGTTTCAGTTGCAGTTGTCTAAACCTGAAGTACAGCTGCGGAGGATTCAATTTGATTTTTAAACTGGAAATGGAACGACAACTAAACCAACGAAATTGTAACTATAACTATTCCGTCACGTTTCTATCAAACGTGATCATGAACGTAAAATTTGAAACTGACTCAAATATTCAAGTATAGTTTTAGCTTAAGCGTGTGACTGTCTATAAGTATAACTAATCGTAGCCAAATTATGTGATTTTCATAAAAATCGTGGTAGTTATAGGATATTATGAAATAAGTCGTAAAGGGTTATTAAGACAAAATGTTTCTGTTTGTAGATAATCAATAAAAAACATTAATATTTATTACCTTATTAAATTATTGTGCAACCGCATATGAGTTGTAACATTACGCATGTGTATAGGAATTTCATACTGGGCCGAAAGTAGAGCAAAAGTGTCAACATGAATAACATTTGTAGGTAAAATTAAGTATTCGTTCCCGCATAGTAGATTCCAGCTTAATTATTTGTAGACGAGGTTGCTTGTAACGGCTATTGGACGTCTTGTACGTAATAATAAATTTATCAGGCCATGCAAATTGTTGTGCACTAGGGGACGTCTAATTTTCTGACTTGCGGACAATAAATCAGCCGGTACAAATGGGGAAACTGACTTTTAATAATTATTATCAGACTTAAAAAAATTACCTCCTATGTTAAATATGGTATAAAGGCCAAACGCTGTAGAAATGCTTTTATAATTTGTTTGTTATTGTATAATTATAATTTAGGGTACAAAAACTTAACTTAGAGAAGAGACAACAAATCCTGCATGCATTATTGAATGAATACAGAATGAATAGGTAACATCATTTTATGGCAATTTCCTTAGTTGTCATTATTGTCATAAATGTCCTGTTTCTACTACATGTCAACCGCAGAAGAAGCCACAAGACATCCGCTGCAAAGTGGGTCCAGACTTTATTCCAGTATATACGCACTCATACAGGGAAGTACGTTGACTCTCACTTCTGCTGTCCTCTTTTACTCCATTTCCCTTTTTCTTAATTAATTGTAATACAACTAACGACCAAGGTTTCAGAACTGATATTGTTAAACCTCCCGACCCAATTTTATACTTTTATTCATACTTAACCTTTACAAAATAAAAAATTGTTGTTCTGGGTCCAACATTCATGAATGACAGTAGTTTATCGATCCTTTACCCTTCCTACGATTTCAATTATAAAGACGAAAAGTTGCACTTTTTACAAAAACCTTGTCATTGCGTCAGGGAAAAATCACTTACTTTTACCTTGGGAAATCATAGTTTCGATTTTTGTGCTGATATTTTCCTAAGTATGTACAAATTATACTTGTAAATAGTCAACAAATTAACAAGGGTACCAAATTTCTAAATGGTTTGTTTGAATAATATTGAATAAGGTTAAAAATCCAATGCAAGATTGAGGCAAATTGTAAGTAAGGTAGAAAATGGCTACCAAAATTACTTTGCAAATATTGTTCACGATTATAGTAGTTATTGTTCAAGGATATTGCCAAAATGTGACATTATATACAGATGAAGACAAAACAGGTAAGATTTTGAGAACTATACTATATAGAAATTTCCACTTTTGACTTTGCAATTCGCATATAAACATAATCTGAAATTTAAAAAAAATTGTATTTTGATTGTCTTTGTCGATTTAGATAAGATTGGGAAGAAAATGTTTTCAATTTTGTTTTCAATTGACTGACAGTATATATTTAAATCTCTGTTTTATAATGATTTTGTACACATGCGTTTTGTCTTATAAAAATCAATATAGTTATTCACTACGAAGTTCCCATCGCATCAGTTATCATTTTAATGTCCTTGAAAATCGATTATTCAATATAGAATAATATTTTAAATTTAGGTAACTTGAAGCCATTTTAATACCTGATTGACGTGATTGATAATGTAAAGGTCTAACCAAACTGACAACTTGCACTATTAGGTACTTCGGTGACAAAGGATTTAAAGGGTGGTTCGTGCATTGCAAATTTGGGAGCGCAAATGAATAACGAGATCTCTTCGGTTGACACTTACGGCCATTGTTTACAATTTTACAAAGATGAAGATTGTTGTGGGGAGTCGATTGAAGTTTCCGGTGGCGGAATGCACGATCTGAAATGGTGGGGATTTGACAACATCGTCAGCTCAGTTGGTCAATGTAACAACCCATGCAGTTTCTGGAGAGACTCAAAAGTACCCGTGAAAGTCACTTTGTACGAAAACGAACATTACAAAGGTAAACATTTCTGTTGGATCTGTGAAGCTCAAGGTGGAGTGTCAACAAAGATGTTTTCAGTGGTGTCAACATCTTCCCGGACTTTTGCAACAATTCAAGGGAAACGTTTTTCTGAATATCCCTATATATCTGAAGACCGGAAATATGTTGGCACTGTTCACTTTTTTTGCTACTTCATCACATCCTAAATCCACTTTTCAAACAATCCCCATATGATTATTTTTACAAAATGCTTAATTCTCTAGGAAAAAGTGAGCCCATTGACCTCGCGGTCGGATGCGTTAATGTTCGATCTCTAATGAGGAACATTATGTCAATTAGAAGTCCTGATGTTTGTGTAAATCTGTACAAGAAAGATAATTGTTTGGGCGAGTCTTTTTCTCTTCAGCCACATAATCCTCTGCATTATGCCAATTTTCATCTTTGGCCTGGATTGGGTAACAGTATCTCCTCCGTCAGTCTTTGTGACTACCACTGTCCTCTCCCACCAGCTGAAATAAGATCCAGGATTAAATCGGGTGATGTAAAAGTCGTCACCATCTTTGGACAGCCATGTTTTCAAAGTAAGTACTATACACTTCAGAAGTAAATTCGGATTCTGTTTTATATTTTTCTTAAAATGTACACTTCAAGAATCCAGTTTTACTTCCCAACAAAAATTGCGTTTTTTCGCTTGAAAATTCCCTTTTCTTTTCGGGAAAAATCATTAAAATCAACCACTACTCTAGAACATTGTCTATTCCTGTCGAAACAATGGCTTTCCTTCCCTTTTACTGCAATTGTATAACCGTGTAACTTTTGTTTTCTTGGAGGCTCTTCGGAACATGTATACGTACCAAAAGGAGAATGCAAGAATTTACATAAAATGTCGATGAAGTCTGTCCGAACGTATGGAAATTGTTTCATTGTCTACAGCTCTAGTGACTGCAAGGGAAATAACAAAACTCTGCCGGATGTTGAATCGCAAACTGATATTCAGAATGTCACATTTGGTAAGATTAAATCCATCGAAATATGTCCGGATGTTCAACAGTCCTACAGATTGGATGGAGATATTGAAGAACATGCAATTAAAATGTCAATGGTCGATCTGCTAATCATCATCAGTGTTTTTGTCATTTTATTCTTCGTTGCTGTCTTCGTTATCATTTACTTTGTAAGGAAACAGAAAACAGTCCCTCAGGGGCTATCAGCACAAGACATTGCTGAGTTCAGAGCCGGGTGCAAAGAAGAAATGGAAGAAAACCATTCATCCATTCAAGATAAAGTTTACAACGACCCCTACAATGCTACCTTTGAAATGGCTAGAGGAAGCTTTTTTATCGGTAATTTTTTACTTTTGAAATAAGTAATCATGAAAATTAAAATTGCACGAAATATAATATCCAAAAAAAGAGTTTATCATACATATTGCAAGCAGGGTCCTCAAAAGTTCAACATATGCCTGTTTTCATGTCATAGATTTCCGAACAAAATTGGGATTTGGGGAGTATGGTCGAGTTTTCAAAGGAAGTTTGGGCTACAATCAGAATTCACCAGTGGCAATCAAGACCGTAAATTCAAAGGCCGATGTGCAGTATTTAAAAGCCCTTCTGAGAGAAGTCAAAGTTATGATTTATGTTGGCAAACATCCTCACATTGTTGAATTTTTGGGTTGCTGCACCGAAAACCTTCACAAAGGTTAAAACTCTATATTTAATTTATTGAATACTTTTTATTAATTTAATATTTTATTAAAGAGTTTTTATTTATGTTGCTTTTATCTTCTCTAATTTTACTTGTAGGTGAAGTTTTCATAATTTTGGAACTATGTGGCAATGGAGCTTTAGATAAGTACCTTCACAAACACCAACCCGCTTTTCAAGATCTTCTTCAAGGAAACTCAAATATTAGCGAGGAATATTTAATGAGGTTGGGATATCATTAATGCTTAACTATTAAGGTAGCCCTCAATAATATTTAAATACCTAAATTAATGTTTTATGAAAACGCTTAGAGGTTTGGAGGGCCGGGAATATTGCCATTTTAACACTCTTCTGTTGATGCGATGGATTTTACAAATTGCCGAAGGAATGAATTTTTTAGGACTTAAGAATGTAGGTAATTAAATTAATTTTCCCATGAAGATCATTTTCTAAATAAAACAATTCTACTGCAGATAATCCACGGTGATCTTGCTACTAGAAACATTTTGCTAGATTTGAAAAATAATGCCAAAATCTCGGATTTTGGATTGTCCAAACGGTTGTATCAGTACTCACAGTACGTAAAGAAGCAACAGGTAAAACGATATTATAAGTATAATACACTTAAACTACACTCTTAACAAAGAAAAGCCTGCTGATTTTCAAGTAGCATTGGCATTTGTATACTCTTTTTAAATTAGCAGTAAGAATCATAGTAATAAATATCGCCAACAATATTAACTCATCATCTTTCAATTCGTGCAGTTTTCAATATATATTCTCCTATTTTAATTAATGCCTAATATATTTCAGACTTTTATAATTTACAAAATTCAAATAGAAATATTTTGAGGTTTTAAGTATTCTTGCCCTGTCAATAACGTTTATTATATAGGAATAATGAATTTAAATAGCATTTTATTGATATTTGAGCAGGTTCCTCTACCCTGGCGCTGGCTTGCTATAGAATCCTTAAAGAGTTTTGAATTTTCCATCAAATCGGACGTTTGGGCTTTCGGAATTACAATGTGGGAAATTTTTAGCCTGGGTGACATTCCTTACACATTTTTGACCTGGGATGAAAACTTTACAAAGATGCTCAAAGAAGGAATGAGACTTCCCCAACCAGATTATTCTACCATTAATCAGTATAAATTATTCAACTGATCAGTATATAATCTAACCAGCTGATTTAATATAAATTAATCCGACTTTTTGGAACAATTTAACTTTTAGCTATAACATAATGCTTGATTGCTGGAAAGAAGTGCCATCTGAAAGACCATCTTTTCCAGCTTTACGAACGAGGCTACAGAAAGTGTACGCTGAATGCATAAAACATGAACCTGTCAATCATTTACATATGTCTATTTATTGTGTTCCACATTTACCTTGTATTAGTGAATAAATGAGGAGCCGTATAAAAGAACCTGGTATATCTAAACTCAAATTTTGACATTAAAGTGCGTAGTATTGGTAACCAAATTTTCTGGGATAAAATGTAAATAATTTAAGCACAGGGTAGTTGATTTAGTATCATACCCATTAAATGCACTTTATTCTTGGAATTTAGTATAATATCGGCACATAAACATTTGAAACTTTACAATTTTCTCTAAAAAGCTACTTTTATGAAAATCTTAAACTCAATAGTACTTAGCAATACAAAATGACGACATAAAACGAAACCTAAAATTAATTTCCTGAATATTATAATATGAAACTCAATCATCAGTTGTGCAGTGTGCTAATCCTCTTCATTAGCATTACCTAATTCTGGATACCCTTCCAAAAACTGCCAATTTGTGACGATGCTCTTGAGGAACCCACCGTAGTAGCGTTCTTAAGTCTTTTAATAAAGCCGCGGATAAAGGAATTGGATTAGGGTAGAGATTATTTAATATCAACCCAGCCATAGGTCTCTGAGAAGTGACCAGATGAGTCTGCCACACGACTGAGTCTATCTCGTACTTTGAAAAGATGACATTCGGTGCCTCCCTTTCCAGTTTAATTAATTTTACTTCGGTTACTTTCAAAGTTCTGGGCTTTGAGAAATACGGCGTCAGAATAGTGAAGTTTTTGAAGTCTTCTCTTGCCATTCTCTGTATGCGGTTAGGTTTTTCTTTATTTGCACTTCTAATAATTTCTATGTAATCGTCTGGGGCAAATATCAAAGACTTTTTTCGGGTTTTCTCAATTAAAGCAAATGCTCTATCTGCGGGCAAGAAAGTGTGTCCGGTTGTCAGAAATTTCTGTATCACCTTTACATTTAAAATATTAAAAATGAATACTTGATTGACAACAAGTTATTTGGAAAACTAAATATCAAATACCAAATTTAGTTTTACCGTAGTGAAGTAATTTTCTTCAATCAAATATTTGAATAGAATAAGGACATATTGATTATTGTTTTGACCGGTTGAACGGTCACTCCAAATCACCAGTGTCCTTTTTCTTCCGGTAGTAGAGGTTGAAAGGTTTCTAGTATATATTTCAATAAACAGCTTGAAACTTCCGAACTGCCTTTTTCCCTTCCGTTGAATGCCACACGCACATTGTCGAAAATCCGAATGCGTTGACGATAGCCAGATTGTGAGTACCCAACTTTCTCATGTAGTAATATTCCGGATTAGTTAAAACCGGGCTAAAAAAAACCTATATAAAAAGGTAGGATTAATTTTTTGTTAAAAAAATAGGAACATTAATATTATCGGAATATTTTTTCACCCCTTGCATGTCAACAGATATTGACACATAAAACTCATCGCGCATTCCCTGTTCCATATCCCTCTTTAAATCGTCGTACCCATTCTTAGCATTTGCATGGTGTTCTGTTCGTTCCAGATACAGTTGCTCAAGCTCCTCTTGATTGCCTTGCCGTAACAACGAATCAATGTTAATTTTCAACTCGTCGCATTTTGAGCACGTGTCAGTTTTCGGGCTACCTATCTGCAGTCCTTTCTCACGAATAATTTGCTTGTAGGCCCAAAACCACGGTTCAGCTTCTACTCCATAGCCAGCCATATACAGCTCAAACATTTTTGCTAGGGTCAGATCACGGCTCAAATATTTTCTTACGGGATCGCCATGCTGTATTAAGAAGGGAAAATGGAATTACATTTTAATTTTACTTTTAATAAACCCGAAAGATTATGCTTACCTGTCTTTGGTAGTGACTTAAATAAGTTGGAAACATATCAATTTGAGACGCCTTTGAGTCTTTAATGTTTGCTGATAATCTTAAGGGCCTGTTATCGTGCCTACCACGGTCGTCAAAAAACATCAACCCCCCCGACGATATTTTTGATTGTAGCAGTTCTAAACGGCTTCTGTTAATCGCAAACACTCGTAAAAATGTACGTTGGCAAACTTGTAACTCGATGCCTTCCTCAGTGGGTAAATAGTACTTGTACGATGAACATCTTCTGCTTTGACTTGCGTCAACCTTTCTTTGAGATACCATAACTTTCTTGACTAACCGGGTTAAAATAGACGTTTGAATATCATAGGAGCCATAAGACCAGAACTCGTTAAAAATGGTGAAAAATCTGTCAACCAGTTGCCCACATCCAGGTTTCCTGCAAGTTAGATTGCACAGCCTATTCTGAAATAAATCAAGAAAAATATTAGCTATAACTTCTATAATAAAATTTTAATTTTTACAAAGGAGTGAAATTTTTGTTTTATAAAGTTAAACTTACTTCTACCGGTGGTTCAATGGCAGGTTTAAGTTGACTGTTTGTGGCAACGTACTGAAGGCCATGATTTCTGCGTACTTTTGCCCTAATGTTTTTCCAACTTACGATATTTAATTTGCGCTTACTCTGACAATTACGATTAATCAGGACGCTGGAACACAATAGAGAACTCATTGCACTTTTGTCTTTAAATTTTTCAGAAAATAAATGTAAGATTTTTTATCAATATGTAGTATAAGTTTTTTAGATTTAAACTAATCCGCAAAAGGTATCGTTCGTAAAAGCCATAGACAATTTGCTGCATTCATTGTTTGGTAGCGCACAATTTAAAATGAACAATGTATTTATTGGAGTTACAATTGATGAGGATAAACATTTAGCAGTTGTTTTTTGAAAAACAACTAGTGATTATTCGCTGATATGTGAGTACTGGTATGTTTCATTTTAGACACCCTGCATATATTTTTAAAATTGTGGCTATAGTAAATAATTTATTTTTTATTTGTTATTTGAGGTCATTATGATATACCAGGTTCTTTTATACGGCTCCTCAAATAGTAAAGAAATGAACATTTTTCTTAAATTCATTTAAAAATTTAAAAATAAATTTTATTATCGATTAAAAATAATTTATGGCATTAATGTTTCATGTTTCAAAATATAATAATAATAATAAATACAATTAAAAATATTTAATGAAAGAATTATTGATTGAAGAACGACAAAATTAAAAATTCCCCTAAACCTATTCACAATCACAATCCTTTGTTTAAATCGCTTTTAGAAACTAAAGTCGAAGCACGAGCGATGGGATGGGAGTGCAAAAGATAGAAAGGGAATTCTCACAGAACAAGGGTAAATTATTCTTGTGGCCAATGACCAATTGGTTGTTATCATTGGCGCACGGGAACAAACTCCTCAGCACAATAATAATAGCTAATTTATTTATTTATCCTTTATTTATTTATTATTTATATTAATTAACTAAAATGAATAAGTTAATTGTGAAGTGGTGGCAATTGAGCACATTAAATTGTAGGAAAGAGTTTAGATATTTTGGAACATGTGGGAAGAGAATGAGTTTAGCCGGAACTCCTTATTCTAATGAGAATACAAAAGATTTCAAGAGCATAAAATATTGGTGTGAGAACGAAGGGCGAGTTGCCCACTTAATGCTGAACAGACCGGAACGTCTCAACGCGATTGACTCATTTATGCCCTTAGAAATTGAAAGGGCAGTCAAAATTGCCAATTTTGATAACAAGGTCAAAGTGATTTTAATTTATGGAGCAGGTAATTCATTCTGTTCTGGATACGATCTCAAACTTTTCGCAGAAGGGAAACGAGGAGAAATGCTGGGAAATCAGAAAATGCCCTGGGATCCTCTCACAGATTTCAGGTCTGTCTATTTTATCAGTTTAATAACCCTCCATGCAAAATAGTACCAAAAATTCCCTGAAAAAGGAAAAGGCAAAAAATGAAAAACTTGAAACTCTTTGGTACAAATTTTGATACAGTTTTTCATTTGAAAAATTTTCGTGCCAAAAATTTAAAACAGAATTATTTTGCCTATTTAGGACTTATTTTGAAAATTTTGAATTTGCAGGTTTATGAATACATGTACAAACGCTTTTATGGAGATTTGGAGAAGTCAGAAGCCAGTTGTCGCTAAAATACAAAGAGTTGCCATTGGCGGAGGAAGTGACATTGCCTTGGCATGTGACGTCACATTCGCCGAAGATCAAGCCAAGATTGGATACCCCCCTAGTCGAGTCTGGGGCTGCCCCACTACCGTAAGCGAATTACAATACTATTATGTTTACTTATCTATTTGACTGACACCAAGGATTGTTAAAAAATAATTTCTAATTACTTTTAATAATTTAGTAAAGGTTGATTAACAAATTACAATTCACATCCTTTTAGAATCATTTAATTTTGGTTATGAATACGAACAGGCATTTTGGTTTTACCGCATCGGAATGGAAAAAGCTAAACGGATTTTATTCACTGGAGAAATCCTTTCTGGAAGGAAAGCAGCTGACATTGGCCTGATAGGAGAATCTTTGCCGTCCAAAGAAAGCTTAGATGACGCCGTGGAAGATTTCTTGTCGAGAGTGGTCACCGTGCCAAGTAACCAACTTTGGTTTCAAAAACAGATGATCAACCAGGCGGTGGAGTCGATGGGGCTGAGTACAACTCAAAGAATGGCAACAATCTTCGATGGGATGAGTCGGCACACGCCGGAAGGAGTTCTTTTTCAGAAACGAGCAGCTCAAGTCGGTTTCAAACAAGCAGTCTTCGAAAGAGATTGTGGACAGGATGCTCTCTGGTCGGATGTCGCTCATGACGAGTGATCAGCTATCTTTTAATTATTGTTTTTATCAATAATAATTCCTTTTTTAATCTCTATATATTTTCAAAAGAGAATCTATTTTTAATATCACGAAAAATTTTAAAAATTTGGAATGGATTGCTGTAAATAAAATTTTCTACATTTTTCCACAGCAAAAATTCGAAATTGGTACCAAATAGACCTTTCCCAATAGTCCAAAAGAGCACGAAATATTTTGTTTTTTGTCTGTAAAACTGAGAAAATATTTTGTGCGTCCCGTTTGCAGCAATTCAACTATTTAAAAAGGTTATATTGAAATTGAAATCAAGACTGAGATGACAGTAGCTTTTGCTATTTTCTAAGTGACCACAGATTTTGGAAACCGAATTTATATTCACATTCAACTTTATTAACATAATATGATATTATTTAAAATAAAATAAATGAATCAAAATTATTGTAACATCGTTTTCAATACTCGTGTAACCAATGTGGGTCGAACGTAATAAGGTGATGTCAATAGCCAATTTCAACATCTATCTGCAGCCAGTTTGAGGTTTGGGTGCATTCAGTTAGCTTTTAGCTGGGAAAAATCCCGTGGTCATGGATACAGCCACTGATCCCCCCTGGGCCTGCACCCAGTTTTCCTATTCAAACTGGCTGCAGAATAAGAGCAAAACATTCTATTGACTTCACCTGAAGTGGGAGAGACTGTCATAGGTTCGAATCACATTGCGTGTAACACTCGTCAGTATTAAATGCATGCAATAAGCTGTGCTAGATCACTGGAGCCAATTTTCATCAGTTTTTAATGAATGTTATTACAATTAGAATAATGAATTTAACATACGTATATTATTTAGTGTAATTCTATTTTCGTTATTATTTGATGTGGTTTTGTGGAATTAGTTCAAATTCGTGGGATTATTCGCATAAAGGTTTATGACGTCCGAAACTGCAGGAAACATATTCCCAATTACCATTTGCTATCACAGCAGCACAATTAGAGGATCTTGTGTTGTTTCCCACGAAATGGTTATATGGTACAGCCCGACTGTCCTTCAATGACCGAAACTCTCCTTCACTACCCAAGTCGGATATAGCTATCCAAAAACTGGAAGTTCCATTTGCTTTAATAAAAGACTTTAAAAATTTAATCCCAAAGATATTTTTCAAGATGCTGGGTTCCAATATTTATTTTGGGCAGAAAAACGATAAAAAAACGAAGTCGAATAAAATAAGACATTGCAATTACAGAAAATCATTTTGAAATCCTTACCGTAGCTTAAAACGATAGCATTCTGTTCCAAAGATTCAATCCTGGCAAGATTTAAAAGGTGTTCGTGACAGAAGTCCAATGCGTTCGTCCATTTAACATCCTACAAAATTATGCAATGTTATACAATACACTGGATAAAAAAATATTTTTTGCTGTTTCTTACAGACTGTTGAGGATCAACATAGAAACTTTTCCCGTCCTCTGCTGATCCGATATTTGTCAAATAATTGGGACCTTCTATTGTTCCTGAAACATTTTCAAAATTCCATACCCTGATGTTAATAAAAAGCTAATAATAATAATATCGAAAATTAAAAAGTTACAAATACCCGCAATGACTGCTGCTAGCAGAGCCAAAAGTACAACAATTTTCAATGTCATCATTTAATTTGAGAATTATTCTACGACGAGCACGGACAATTTTATTTATTTAATACAACACAGAAACTGTATTTTAAGGATGTGATGATGAAAATGATGATGATACAAATAATACATCATGGCATATCTGTTCGCTGTGAATTACAAACCATAGACACATGATCATCATTTGTTATTTTTAGTATTCGCCGTACTAATTGTCATTTTAGTTTAGCTTTTAGGTTCAATTGTTTGGTGTACAATGCTTATTTAAACAGATCTATAAACATTTGTGACTGAACAGGTGGCAAGGAATTAAAAGTTGTTGAACCAAACTTATAATATAGACCCATATTTATGGAATTACATAGAAATATCATTGTAATAATTCAACAATCTATTGGGTTTAGCCTTCTAAGTCATTATTTTGCGGACGAAAGGGTCGAAATAGATAATTAAAAAAAATTGAAGGAAGAAATAATAAAATCTTCGTTGAGCTATTAATGGAAAAACTTTTTTAATCATTGTTGGTTGTTTTAAATAATTATTTCTATTTTGAGGAGGGGCTCAAATATAGCCTTTATAAGAATCTCTGGTTTCATTTCTTTGTTCACATATCAAATGATGAAATAGTTTCGTTTAGTTATGTTTTACATTTTATTTCAACATCTGCTGAGTGCTATTTACTATGTTGATGTTGGTACCTGGTGTTTTTATAGCTATTTTGCCATTATGATTGTTACAGATCAACTGGATATCATCATAAAATGAAAACAGATGTTTCTTTTTCATGAAAATTATAAAGTATGGCTATTACAATAATTACATAATATCGCTTTTACATTTATACCACAAAATTGACTACAGAAGCTTTAGTGTTGGTTATTGCATGGATTAAAAAGTACTCAATAAAATAATAGCCGTATAAAATGTGGTCTGTTCTAATTTCGACACTTTTAGCCAGCGTGATACATTTTGGTGACTGCAGTAAGCTGATTTAAATAAATAATTAATATTTTCAACATTTACAGAAATAGCACCCAGTGAAATAAATACTATTTGTAACATTTTCACCTTGAATAATTTGTACGTAGATAACAACGACCTGTCCCGGAATCCAAATTTGGACTTCATTGCTGAAATTGATGGAAAATCATTTTATGCCGATGCCTCACGAAGGGTTGAAATTTATTATTATTTTAATGCTTTTGGTAACAAGTTAATCTTTATAATTTTTCTAAACATAAAATTATTATTTTTTCAGGATGCAAAATTTGCAGAGGCCTTGGATTTCTGTCATGAGCATAATTTGAATATGGTCATGATTCAGTCGCAGCCACAAAATAATAAAATATCCAATTACGGAATTAACCATGGTATGGCCAACAAATAGACAAATAGTCGAAGAAACGCCATGTCATTATAATATTTTTATATTGTATTTTCTAATTTGGTGCAGCAGGCGCACTTTATTGGTTGGGGGCGACGGACTACAACCGAGAAGGAACTTTCTACTGGCTGAAGGACAATCGGCGGGTGACATACAATAACTTCCAAAGCAAGAAGAATACTTTGGATTTTAACTGCGCTTTCATTTCCAGCAACAATGGCACTTGGTTTTATGATTCCTGCAGCAATGCTAGTCATAAAATTCTTTGTGAAACAGAATCCCTTTGGCCAGAAGAACCTTTAGTCTTCATCTAGAATCTTATCCGATTTAACTTGTATAATTAACACAGATTTTTTTTTGTAAAAACAGAAGACATTTGTGCATTCTGTTTTCATAATAATTAATTGCTTATTAATGACTAAAGAATTAATTATCATTTCATTTAATAATATTGTAAACGTCAGAGACAAAATTGCAGTATTTATTGTTACACTTTAAGCATACTGTTCATAAGATCATTCTTGAAATATTGATATTGCATAACAACAATAAGACACCAGAATGAACATATTTCCCATTTTCAGTTATTTCAAACTTTAAATAATTGGATTAGTAGAGTTGAAATTGAGAGTGGGTTCAGCTTGAACTTCTGTCCAAGGAATTTCTTCTCCTGGATGTGGGCGGTAGTTTTTATTGACTAGAACGCGGTGTCCAAGGGCAAGACGTTTCATCGGGTCGTCCCTCGTCGGTTCGGTGGGGCCTGTTATTCAAATTATTTTAATAATCATTAATTTACTTTATCAATAAATTTGGAATGTTGGAAAACTTTAGAATGTTTTGATTTGTAGATCAAAAATTCCCACCTTCTATTCTTGTAAAAGTCTGATCACGGCATTTGTCAATTAGTGACGAATAGTCTCTTCTGATGTTGTTGTAGGCATAGGGACTATTCCAGGGTGGGAAAACGGCTCCTCTCAGATGCCCATCTCGGGCTTTTCCTTCTTTAACGGGAGACACGTAGCTCTCCATGGTTTCTGACAGATATGGACTGACTGGACATCGGTGACAAAGATCGAACTCGCTCTGGAGACTAAACGCCGTTTGAGGAAGTCGTCCTACGATCTGCTTTCCGGTGACATCGCAATGGCCCGAGATTTTCGGGTAGTAATCTTTTTTGTAGTTTGTCAAAAACCGGTCGAATCTGTAACAGGGATCTACATCTTTCACCGTCTTTTGTGGGAGGAAACACGGCTTGAGTTCTTTGGCGTTGATGAACCCGGTCCCGTCTCGAGGGGCCGTAAGGGACAAAGGGGCACTACTCTCCTTCCCACTCAGGATCATATAAGGCTGGAAGTCTGTTTGGGTCACACTGGCCACGTTCATTCGTCCTCGCAGATTTTCAGCGGTTTGGTCCATCGTAGGATTCAATTGTTTGCATGTCACCTGAACAATTTAAAAAAATAATTATTTGTAAATATTTCCATTTTCAGGCATCGAGAATCTTCATTTTTCATAAATCAGGAGAAATAAATTTTCCGCGGAAAAGAGATAATTTTCCCAATGTAAGAAATGTTTGTTTGGGGATAAGAAAATAATTTTTTTCTGAGGAAAGAAAATGCTTCTTGTACTGTTAAGGAAGTTTTCCTAGCCTGGAAATCACATGTTTCCATTAAAGAGGATTTAATTATTTGCGTACACGTTGTCTGGGAATAAAGAAACTGAAACTCTGAAGTTTTTCTAGGATTCTGTGGACAGCTGAAAATGGAAAACTTTTGGCTATGAAGTTCAAAGAAAGTGAGTTGGGAAATTGGCAAATTCTCGATACCTGAACTTTTTCGTCGTAGTAATAAAATAATGAAGTTGTTTGAATCGTACAGGATTAAATGAATTTTCAGAGTGAGAGAATCCCGAGTCTCGACAACCGGGAGGATCTTCGTATATGAATTTACTGGGCGGGTTGCGCGGGTAAGTTATGAAGGAGCCCCTCATTTCTGTGGAGAGATCCGCGCCGCAGTCAGTTTCGCCTGTCGTCACGTTTTGTGCTCGTTTTCCTTCGAGGACTTGGACGACTGTCGGAGTGTGGAGGGGCTTTGTAGTCGTGAATCCAGATCGCATCACTGGAATTGCCCCGTTCGGGCATCCCTCCATACCTGTCTTCAATGGGGGCGGGGCAATGTAGTCCCTCATTGTCACACTCAGATTCTTATCTTTCTTCACCTCCTTCAGTAATCCGGGATTCACCTTTTTCTGCAATGCTTCCGTGTAGATCCTGCTCGAAAAATTTGTCGCGTACCCTATCCAACCAAATACAGATCATCTTTACATATTTTCACTAATAAAAATACTAAAACAGGAATGGGATGGAATGACGATCTATTTCAGAGTTTGATTTGCGGAAGAATTAAAATTTTACCTCCATAATTGTTCAGTTTCGTCAAATGAGGATCAGATAAACTCGCCATAGTCTGCTAATCGTTTGGAATTTTATTGCAACAATAATATTCTACTAAATGTTGAAATAACTTTTGAATAGTGCAGTTCAGTTCCAAACTGTTGAAATTAAAAATATTTTTTACTCGTTGACAATTTCTTATTTCTTTCTCAGATCAAGCAGCCCAAGTCTTTCTGATTCTAATAAATATTAGTAATAAGTACGCTTGACAACAATATTATAATTGGCTATGCTATGACAATATGATCTGCTTTTTTCTTGAAATTAATTTTACCTATTTTAGGCCATTCTATTCACTGACCAAGAAACATTTTAGCCACTACCCAAGGCCCACTACCATTATAACCACTTGACTAGAACCTATACCCTATTTGCCAGCAAATGAGTCCAGTACTTTTCCCTCTAAAAAATGCAGCAAGTTTTGTAATGATATTCATTACAAATTAGTTGATGGCCGATGCGGAAATGAGGGGAGGCGGCTGGAATATCCATGGTTATTATAATAAATAATAAATTAGAACACAGAATATCCATGGATATTCTGGCCGCCTCCCCTCATTTCCGCATCGGCCATCAACTAATTTGTAATGAATATCATTACAAAACTTGCTGCATTTTTTAGAGGGAAAAGTACTGGACCTATTTGCTGGCAAATAGGGTATAGGTTCTAGACAATAATATAACCACCATACCAGCGAGTGGCTAGTCGGCTAGTCAAACATTGATTACGTCGTTCGAAGTGCATATTCAATCAAACGGTCATAACGAATTGTATAACTGTTCATAAAATAATTATTTTTGTCGTTCATTTTGGTCATATCTTTGATGTATGATGTTCAGGGTGGTCGTAAATGAACTAGGACTATTGAGTTTTTGACTAGTCAAAAGATTCAAAAACTCCTACTTCCTTTCCGACTACCCTGTATATATAATTGAAATAGTAGAACCACATAGAACATTAACATTACTATATGCTTGGGCAGTACATAATAATAATATGGTATAATATTCGAGAAGGCTTAGAAAGATAGAAAAAAATTTTCAATGTCAAAAAATGTTGGCAGAGTTGGAATTTAAAATTTTCAACACTGCTTTTCTTCTGTAATACGTATGTAGCCTCAATCTATTTAACTAATAACACATCTAAATAATAAATAATGGAGGAGGATAACTGCTATTTAATCATTAAATCAACGTCAAGGAACGGATTAAATAAGATGGGTAATAAGAATATGCTGCTGAAAATAATTACATTAGTGACTGCTGCGAGTGATTGACTGGACAGACAATCGATGCTTATTAGTATTCATCGATTGCACTGCACTCACCACCCCGATGTTTTATTTATTCATAGCATTATTCCAATTATTCGGTGCAAAATTTACTGCAATGAAAAGTAATCAGAACGAAGTTAATTGTAGTAGCTAAGAAATGCTAACTGAACAAAGCATCCGACTTTTTGGAAACACGACAAGATTTTGTGCGAGTCTCCAAGGAATTCCTTATCAGTGGGACAGAAATGAAATCAAGATCATTTCAAAGTCCAAAACTCGTTGTCTCTTCTTTGCCGCTTCTATTCAGCACTTAATGTCAGTAGTGCACATAGTAGTTGTTCTCCTCGCCGAAGTGACCAAGTCCAGAATAGACACAATCGATTTTATTTGGAAGATTTTCTGGTTTTTATCACACATTTGGTGTTTGACTTGCCGTGTGAGTGTCTACATGAAAAGATACCAAATTGCTACCGCCTTCAAAAAAATTGTTGTGCTAGATCGAGATTTAAGTACGTTTATTTCGGTTTTATCCAATTTTATCCGGTTTTATCCGATTTTATCCGATTTTATCCGGTTTTATCCGATTTTATCCGGTTTTATCCGATTGATCCGATCGGAATAAGTTGATGAAAACCGGTGTTTCAATGTAACTTTGCACGGGCTTTCGATTGGTATCAATGGTTTTATCTTGCTACTTACGGTTCTTTAGATACATACTGCCTGAATCCCCATTTGACACCCTGTACATGAAAAGATACCAAATTGCTACCCCCTTCAAAAAAATTGTTATCGTAAATCGAGATTTAAGTACGAATATACAATTTAAAATTTAAGATTTTCTAAAAATTCACCTGTATTTATTTATCTGATCATACAGGTCTGCAATTACAATGCCCTCAGCGAAGAAGATGCTACAAAAATAAATCCTCCCTGATAGAAATGATCATAATGACCATGGGTTTCTGCTCGATTGGCTACATGATATGCACGACTATACTCTTCATTGTCATTCTATAATATAATCGCACTAATACCTGACTATCTATGTCTTGGTACGACAGCCTAGGAAACCTGCATATATTACGTAACCTAAAACCCCCTCTCCCAAGTGTAAAACATGTGCATGTGTAAGCGCTGAACGCAACACTTCTGGGTATCTCCTCCTCCCATCAACGGCACACGTAATATATGCACGTTCCTTAAAGGCAAAAAAGGAAAATGCGCATGCCCCCCTTCTCTAAACCAACGAAATGAGTTGTTGCGTAATAATACTAATATAAATTATTATTGACCGCTAGATTTCTTTGTGCGATTCAATTTTTGTATAAAATCCAATAGCAATACTGAAGGTCTAACAGTACTGGGGGTTACTAGTCCCCAATAAAAATCAATATTGGTATTCATTCCTACCTGAGAAATACCAAACCAAATTCACGCTTTTGTTTTTTATTGTTTTGGAATTTGTCACCAAAGGATCCAATGCCTGCTCGCTTGTATTTTGTTTCGACTTCTCTGTCCTTTTTATGCTCATAACCACCCACTGGGCTAAAAACATCAGGTAAAGCAAATTAATTGAAAGCAGTTAGGCGCGCAAAATGAATTTAAGTTGTTTTCGTGATATTTTGGAATCATATTGTGGTTAGCTTTCCATGAATCGTAAATACAATAAATGATCTTTATTGTTGCAGACTTGTTGAGAGGCCACTGGAAAGAAAAATAATTTTGTTTGAACAGCTGGCGACGTTAAATAACATTTACGAAGATTCAGTGACTTCTGTGCTGATGCCAACTCATTTGTCCATGTTTGGCATTTTCTTTATCATTTGCACATTTTCGACTATTCGATTGCACGGAATTGTTCCGTTCCTGCATTTGCTGCCCTTTCCTTTTCTAGCCATCAGTTGTCTTGTGTTGATAACCTCGCTTCTCCTGAATGCAGCCCAAGTCCTCAGATCTTCAGAAGATTTCTTTTCACACTCAACTCTGTTACTGAAGGACATGGGAAGGATGACAAAATGCTCAGAAAACAAATAGATCGCTGTCGGCCATTCGGAATTAAAAATGGGGTTTTTGGTTCCGTGCACCACAGTTCCATCATGATAACTTATCTCATTCTATCCAATTACACAGCTTCACTGCTACTCGCCTTCCCTTCATCCCCTTTTAAAAATCTAATTAATACCTGACTCCAACAATGTATACAATAGGGCCATTCATTCAATCCATGTTAAATTATATTATGTTTATTATCTATACTACTACAGTTGGTGCCTATGTACTGTATTGTGATATCTGGTACCTGCTGGTGTTTATCCAGCTTGGGGCGTTTACTTTTTTCTCCGATTTAGGGGTAAAAAGTTTTTTTCTTTAAGAAACTAAGCATAAATAATTTTTTGCTCCTCGTGAAAATGCCTTATTTTAAATTTTTGCTGTGTCCTCCCTTTAAAAAACTACTGTAAGTCTGCCTGGATGCATGATACCCCTCCAAATTTTAATGCAGTTTTTGTACCCCAAGATATTAGCAGTAAAAACTATGACTTTTGACCTTGGGTACCACATGCACTAAAAATTCGGATAAAATGCTCCAGAGATCTCAATCAGTACCCTATAACCTGCTTAAAAATCATAATTTTTGGCCTACCTTTGAACTGCCCTATTATCATGAAAATATTTATCACCAAAACTAAAAATTCCATTTCATTGTACCTTAATGTTATTATTGGAAGGAACATGTTTTAATAATTTATTTTCCAAAATCTGTTTTTACAATAAATTACTACATTTGTAAGCCAGAAGTTATATTTAAAGCAGTTTTTGTATTCTAAATAAATAAATAAAATTATTTCTCTCGTACATAAATAATTGAAGAAGAGGAAAGATAAAATATATGATGATCTACATCTCTGGAGGTGTATTTATTACTTTGGTGGTGGAAGGTAGGCATTATTGGAAGGGGCGTAGCCACCGCCGGCACCATTTGGGTTGTTCTTCAAGAAGTAGAGAGATGGTTTCTGTGGAGGTCCAGCAGCGGGGCGATTGTCAACGTACTCAAGGGTGTGGGTGTTCTTCTGTGGCAAGACGTAGATAGTTGTCTTCTGGGGCTGTCCGTTCTGTCCGTTGATGACCACGTTGTGTTTGTAGTTGGTGGATGGAGGACGGACGAAGACAACTTGTCGGGGAGCCTCTGGGGCTGGAGTCACTGTGATCACGTGTTGCAGAACCTCCACCGTGTCTTCCCGTGCGTTCTTGCAGTAGTAAATTGTGTTCCCATCTGTCCCAATATCAGATCCACTTCCACAATATTGCAACCAAAGGTTAAGGGCATCTTTCTCTTGATACGGCTCCAGAACTCCTACACCTGCGAATGCCACTGCCAGGCAACTCGCTAAAACCTAAAAATTTGCATCAAAATTTATACACTGTTAAAATTCTTTTATTTTCGTAAAACGTTTCGTCTTTACTGTAAAAATATCCGACAGACACGACGGGGATTGGAAAATTGCTATGCAAATATTTCCTTTATGTTTTTGCTTTAACCTTCAAAACTCCCTATAAAGACAACACATTCTCCTTGAAGACCCCACAATTGATTTAATTCATATGGTACCTTTCATTTCTCACAATTTCCGAAAATTTCATATTATTTCCGAAAACACTTGCTTTAAAAACTTGCTAAAATAACGAAGTAATGAAAGAAAATGCTTGTTGTAAATTGTTTTGAATCCCGCTTAGTATGAAAAATTTAATTATTTTCTAAAATGTGCAGAAAAAGGGTGAGAGGGTTGAGGAATTGTTTGGCTTAAACTGGATCTTAATGTTATAATATTAAATATCAATTTCTTTAGGTTCGAATCGAATATTATAAGTTAAATGTACAATAACAAATGGAATTTCTATGTAAATTATTTGAAAAAGGAATACTGAATTTACGTCGGACATAAATTATATTTTTAACAAATAGTTTCATTCTAAAAACTTAATTTCAATCATCAATAATTAAATTTTAATGTTTACAAAAAACGCCTGCCACCTTTTACAAAAAATTCTAAAATTGATTCAAAATACTTTTTTTAAAATTTTAAAACTGAAAGATTAGATTGACAAAGTAAAATTATTATGTACGGTTACAAAAATAATATTAAACTATAAAAATTTTTCAAAAAATCTCAAGAATACAGAACAACAATTGCCACTAAAATGGCAGAACCCAAGAGGAACTTCCCTTTGACTGGAGTGGATGCAATAATTAGGAATTATATTATTATTCTGCTAAATTTATTTAGATACCTATATTTGTATACTTTATGAAGTTGTGTAATAGAAACTTATTTGCACAGGAAACAAATTTGCATAATTAATTTAAACTAAAAAACTCACCAAAAGAACTTTCATTCCGGCTTAGACTCCAAAAGAACAAACTGAGGAAAGTCACAGGGAGATGTCCAAATGCAAACTAAATGGATCTTTGGGAGGGACGCTTTATAAAGCACTACATTCTAATTGTAAAAGGATGTAAAACTATCTAATCTGCACTTGCACTGTCTCTACTCACTGACTAACTGCAAAATGCCCACCGGCTACAATATTCAGGTGGCTACTGATCAGATTCGACGCTGCTCCAAATTGTCCGAGGCGATAATGTCAAGTCAAGCAAGCCTCACACGCCACGCCACATTCTGCTTTTCCAATCACTAATTACCGCATCCTTCGGATATTCATTTTACACATTCCCATACCGCTGTCAATTGTTTTCATTAAACATTTACTTTGTTGATTAACAATGCGATATTATGTAATAACGAATTTTTTTCGTATCAGGTTAAATTAGAATGCCAATATGTTATTAGAGTACCTATACGAAGATTTTTTTCATCAAAATGAACAGAATGCTTTGTAAATCTCTGAAGACAATTTATTTCGGAAAACTCAGTGCACTAATTTTTATGTGCACTACGGTATATTTTGGCGTGTCCCTCTTGGTACAATTGAATCTGGAAATAGTAGTAAACTTATGAATTTTAAAATTATTTGGAATATGGTTACTATACATGTATTTCGGGAAATAAATATCCTTGGTCTGCTAATGTCCAATATAGTCACTATAGGGTCAGTCACGAATGGTCCTAACACAAATATGTACATACAAACTGCATTATAGTTACCCCACACTCATCATTATGTCATGAGCGAGTAGATGAGTGCCGTCGACAACCACTTAATAAGCAATTCGCATTCCTGTGCACCCTTTTCATTTAAATATGAGGAAGAGATTTAATTTTCACTCTCATTTTTCATTCGTTCTTGTTAACGATGAGAAACTAACACAATAACTATCTTCCTTCCAAGAAAGTACAAATGGTACTAAATATTAAATACATCTTAGGGGCTTCCTATGAGGACAGCTTTTTAAATAGAGGTACCAATAATTCAGAACTTGAACCAGAACATGATCTAATAAAAAGTTTCTTAGTTTTTACAGAAACCTGTAAACTGTACAAGTTGATTTACAAAATTATTTTCTGGCCTACTGCTTTTGAGTGTAATCATGGCATTTTTCAAATCGAATGCATCGATTCTATAACCTCTAAATTCCTGCAATGTTCGTCATCTTTATTATAAAATGAAGCACACTCCTTGGAATTGCCTTAAAGTTAATTGTATCAGACCTGAGACCTTGTCCTTCCCTTTCTATAAAGTGTCAATCATCGATCGATGAAGATGGAACAAACCCTATTTCTTAATTACTAATTGTGCCAATGCACTAGCAGTCACGAAATGAATAATTAATTAGCCTTATTTTAATTGTGAGCTTGAAAATTAAAACCAAATATGACTTTGGGCTTCCTTTACTATGAGCAAAGCAAAATATGAATTACAGTAGCAAAAATCATAGGAATGATATTTATTTGGCATTTTATGACATATGCAATGCACTATCAAAATCATGGTTGCAGTGTCCGGATAGGAACATGTGGACAAAACTTTTATTTAGGACAAAACTAATTTTATCCAGGACGAAACTAGTTTTGTTCTGGAAAAAATTAGTTTTGTTCTAGAAAAAATTAGTTTTGTTCTAGAAAAAATTAGTTTTGGTCTGGACAAAAGATGGACAAAATAAATTTCATTCTGGACAGTATAGTTTAATCAAGGCAATATAAAACCTTGAACAAAATGTACAAAATTTCAAAGCTGGTTAATAATAACAAGCAAAGTGATGACGTCCAATGTATTGCCTAAAATTAATATAGAAACTCAAAGTAAACTAACATTGATGTAAAAGCGAACAAAACTGAGTGACTATGTGACTTTAATATCAAGCACGTATACAGAACTGTGTTTCGGAGGGGGCTAAGACTTCCAATACAAATTTTAACGCGAAAATGTTTGGCATTTAATGGACTAAAAATGGTAATAATTGATATTTAGTAGAAATGGCACTTGAAATATTTCTCGGAAATATATGTGAAAATTTTGAAATATTTCACTAAATGAATTGCGCATGCGTGTACACATGCGAATTGTATTTATTTAAAAAATTTCATTTATTTCATAATTTTAAATATTTCATTTTTCAAGAAAAATTCCTTGAAATAATAAATTAATGTCATGTCTGCCGAATAGTGAGAAATGCTTTAAATTATTAAATTGGTTACAAAAATCTAAATGTAAATGGTTGAAATCAAACATTCTCTGACAGGGAAAACTAGTTCTAATTCAAAAATCCAAACAGTGAAAAATGATTGACAAATTCCTGACCAAAATGACAGCAATGAAATAATAGGGTTGACATTCTAAAATTCTGACAAAATTCTACATTGTTGAAATTTCCTGAATAAAATCGAAACAGTAACAAATGGTTGAAATATTTAAATAGCAGAAAACTGCAAACATTTTTGAAATTCAGGAATCATGTCAAAGGCGCAAACAGAAAACCTACAGCAAGCCGTAACAGAAGCTCGCCTGAGTAAAAGGGAACCGTGTGCACATTTTAGGCAGAATAACAGTAGAAATAAATTTATTTTGATCTAAATCAAAATAAATTAAAAATAGGTTATATATGACTATCATAATGAACAGAAATGAAATGTAGATTAATAGATTAAAAGATAAATCAACAGAATTTCAAAATTGATTGATATTGATTATCAAAATCCACAGAATTTCAAAATTGATTAATATTGAGTATAAAAATCAAAAGAAAATCAAACTCGGTTAATATTGACTATCATAATGAAAAGTAATTCAAAAAATGTAAATTTTACTATCAATTTACATATAAATGCGAAAAAGATTTTTTCCGTCCTATAATAAGTATTTTCCAATTTTATTTACTTTATTTTAAATCTTAAATCTTGTCGAAGCGGAGCTAAATATTATATATTATCTCTCTAACAATTCATAGGAAGCACAATTGAACTACCAATGTGCATTTAATGCCACATTTTTATTTTGACTATCAAAATGAAGACAATGTGACAAAAGTGAGCGCGCGGCATCTCAGCAACCTATAAACCAATGTGGCCCATTTTCAATAGGCTTTGTCACAGGTCCATAGGCAATGTTTTTGCCAAGTTTAGTTGAAATCCATTAATGTCTTCAAAAGTTATCGCATAAAAAGACGGACGGACTGTGCGATTATATAAACTGCTTTATTGAGGCGAGCTAAAAAGTTGTTAAAATTAAATAAATCCTGAAAAAATCTAAACAATAAAAACGATGGAAATTAAAAAATCCTCTACAAAAATCTAAACATTGAAAGTGGTTGAGCATTTCCTGACAAAAATAAAAACATTACAAAGTTGCCGAAATTCAATAATATTGAGAAAAACTCAAATAGAAAAAATAGTTGAAATTAAATAATACTGAAAAATATCGAAACAGTAAAAAATGAATAAAAAGCTTAATCCAGAGAAAAATGCAAACATTGAAAAAATTTTAAAATTCAGAAATCCTGTCAAAGATTCGAACAGAAAAAAGTTGTTCAAATAAAATAAATCCTGACAAAAATCTAAACAGCAAAAAACAATGGAAATAAAAAAATCCTCCACAAAAATCCAAACACTGAAAGTGGCTAAGCATTTCCTGACAAAAATAAAAACATTACAAAGTTGTCGAAATTCAAAAATATTGAGAAAAACTCAAATGGAAAAAATAGTTGAAATTAAATAATACTGAAAAATATCGAAACAGTAAAAAATGAATAAAAAGCTTAATCCAGAGAAAAATGCAAACATTGAAAAAATTTTAAAATTCAGAAATCCTGTCAAAGATTCGAACAGAAAAAAGTTGTTCAAATAAAATAAATCCTGACAAAAATCTAAACAGCAAAAAACAATGGAAATAAAAAAATCCTCCACAAAAATCCAAACACTGAAAGTGGCTAAGCATTTCCTGACAAAAATAAAAACATTACAAAGTTGTCGAAATTCAAAAATATTGAGAAAAACTCAAATGGAAAAAATAGTTGAAATTAAATAATACTGAAAAATATCGAAACAAATATTAAAAGGTAAAAACCTTAAAAACCTCATAGGGAGACGCAAGGAAAACTAGAAAACAAGGAAAAATGAATTTTCTGGATAATCAAAATAGGGTGTAATTTAATAAAAAAGATGCCCCAGTCTCCCGGTTGAAATTGCTTTTGGATGATTGTGAAATGTGAAAATTGGTATTCAATTTGCAATCTTACCATGTGATAAGTGGTAGTTAGAAGTATTTACCATTACCAACCATAGAGTAGCATGTTCTTTCAGTAGCAGAGATTTTGGAGAAAAATTATTTTAGGTGGGAAGAAATAGTGTGGGTATTGCAATCTGGTCGTTATCAAGATCAAGATGTCTTAAATCTCAACGACCCCACTTCCACATGATATATTAGGTGGGGACAAATGTAATTCTCAAACTGCAAATAGTAGCATCGTACTCATGACAATGAGCTAATTCGCGGTAAACAATTAACTGGTTGTTGAAGGCCAAATTTCCGACTGTCACCACCTGGTATCTGTCAAATTCAACCTGATCCTGAGGCATTCCCAGGCACCTATTTTACTTCTACTAGGGTAAAAGCATTGTCATGTCAAATCAAAGTATTGTCATTTAGAAAATTTTCAGACAATACAATCACGACTCACGACTTTAAAGCATTTTATGTTTATTTGAAAGATATCCATTTTCTTTCTTATGAAGTCTGATATTTTCATAATTTTCATCCATTTCAGGAGTACCTTTTTGAATCAGCCCAAATAATTTTCAATATAATATTTATAGTTTACTTATTTATTAATTGAGGGGCCGTATATAAGAACCTGGTATCTCCATACTAAAATTTTGAAACTAAAGTGGTAGTTATTGGTAACCAACGTGTTTTATATAGGAAATATGTTAAAATTTTAATTGTTATTTGAGGTCAATTTGATACACCGAGTTCTTATACACTGCACCTCAATAATCGTGAAAAGATGATTTGGAATATGTGATTTCAACCGGGAGACTAGGGCATCTTTTTTATTAAATTACACCCTATTTTGATTATCCAGAAAATTCATTTTTCCTTGTTTTCTAGTTTTCCTTGCGTCTCCCTATGAGGTTTTTAAGGTTTTTACCTTTTAATATTTTTTATTTTATAGTTTTTATTGTTTATAAATAGTTAAAATGTAATGTAGCGCTGTATTGAAAGCTATGTAAAATATTCTCAGTGAAGCAAGAATATTTTAGGTCTGTTATACGCAAAAAAATATTTGTTATTCCTGAAATGTTTCTTTTTTTCATTTTTAAAGCAATTTTCTACTCCTGGAATATTTTCCTATTTCTAAAATTATTTTCTATCCATAGAATTTTTTCCAATTGCTGGAATCCGTAAAATGTATATTATCATTTATTCTCAAAATCTTTAATAAAATACTCTATCGAATGATATCAGAATTTGGTTTTATGGGGGGCTCTGCCCCCCAACCCCCGTGAGGGGAATGATAGGTTGGTGTTGTGGTTGCACCTAATGGTAACACCTAGTAATTCAAATCCTGCACCTAGTACTAGGCGACGGGATTCAGTCAACCTTGTGTATTACTATGCCAAAGTAGAGTGAGTGGACGTAAGACACGTAATGATAGGGATTTGAAAGAATACTATACTACTGCTATACACTGTATCTACGGAAACTGCATTTGACAATTTCATTATGATGACCAAACAATGGGACAACCGAATCTTCGGGGCCTAGCGGAAGAATCGGACCTCCGACAGAGTTGTTGAGCTAAAGCAACGTAGCTCGAAGAATTATTTACCCGTTTTGTATCTATAATTTTTTCCCAAAAGTTTCAGGTTTTTGAGGTATGCTTGGCTAGTCCATTTGGACCAAAGGGGAAAAGGATACATAGGGATTGGAAATCCTGAGGACAGGTAGCCTGCCTCGAATGTCTCCCTATGAATAAAAAATGCTGAGTCGTCATTTCAAAGATGAAACAGATAAAAATTGTTATGATTTTTAGTAAATCCTGACAAAATTCAAATTTTCACTCAAACTAAGACAAAGTGAGCGCAGCGGCATCTAACCAATGAACCGATTTACCCCAAAATCAATTTTCTATAGCCATAGTCCATAGCCATTTCGATGCCAAGTTTGGTCAATATCTGTCATTGCTTCGAAAGTTATCGTGGGTGTGAACGGTCTGACGTACTAAACAGACTATGTGTGATTCTTTAAGCTCGTCAGGCGAGCTAAATACCCTGTCAAAGGCATTTATTCATTGAGTTAATTTGTTCTAATTTTAGCTTCGCGATTTAAAATATTTCGTACTATACAACATTTAATAGAAGCACAATTGATTATTTTCGTCTTTCTTTATCAAGCTACAGATGATGTGAGCCCCATGCAGATATTTTGCCAACTGGTGAGCTTATGTCATTTTTTCTCAAAAATCACCAATTTGTAAGTAAAGTACAGTTTTGCAAATATAAATTGTTTTTTCTGCCCTGTGTGGCTTGGCTATTAGTTTAAAGTCAGCAGAGATATCAATAATTATTTAGGGATGTTTTTTCATACTCGCAAGCATTCATGAAGTTAATTGAGCATTAATGTCATTTAAAATATAATATTAATATTAATGGTAGTAGTTAAATTACTATAATTAAAATTCATCATATGTAATGAATTTTTATGAGAAAATGATAATAATATTAGTTAAGCACAAAATATGAATGAAAGCACAAAAAAATGATGGCATTTCAATCAAATTAGCGTTCGTAGCCAGTTCGTAGCAATATTAAATATAACCCCATGTGGATTTATTTTGTATTTTATGTTCAAGTGATTGCTGTCAGTGTCAATGTGCTTCTTAGAACTTTTGGGGATTAGTAAATGAGGAGGCAGTAGAGTAAATGGATGAGTGGGGTTAGAATATGTTTATGCAATAGTAATGTATGTTAAGTATATGTGAATAAAATGAATGAACGGCTATATACGTACGTTGATTTGGTATACAAATCGCTCTAGTTACTTGTGAAGATCTATTAAAGTCATAAATTGAGGTGTCTTACCGGTTATTGACATAAGAAATTCAATCACCATTTGAATTAAATAGTTCAGACAAGACAACACGAATTATATAAGTTCTACTACTACTTGCTACTACTGTATGTAAGATCTTGTGTGTGTGTGTGTCGACATAAAAAGTTAACGGCTGATCATTTACGGCCATCAAGAACCAGTTCAACTTTCTTGATCAACGCGTGTCTCTAATGCCGAGGTGCATAAAAACATGAATGTACCTATTTCGATAAAAGTCTATCTGTCTCGTCCATTTAATTTATTTGTGATCTCGTTACTCTTACAGAGAAGAAGCATAAAGCACAGAAAAGTAATAATAATGAGTTTGTACTGAGTACAACTAGTTTGACTTGAAGAAATCAGATCACCTCTAAAGGAATGATCCTTTTTCTCTCACAATCCAATCCCAACATGCTACACATTAAACAATCTGATATCAACGATTAAATCACTTCAAGTCAATCCTCGCCTGACGTTTTAATCATTTAAATCATCCAACTTCATTTCCATGCTGTAATAAATAGAGAAAACCAAAAATGTACTTTTTAAATTACTTTATCTTTTAATAATCAAAACAAATTTATGAATATCAAACACGTCACTCTTATAACTTTAAATTAACTACTAGATTCTAAACTAAATTCTAAATAGAATATAAGAATTAGCTACCATATTTAACATAACTTACATAATTTAAATAATTATTTGTTTGGTTATATTTATCAGGGCCACTACTCTCTTGTAGTATTTACAGGGCTCTGGAATGGAAGATCAAATGAATTATCTCGCTGAACATTCACGACAGTACAAAAGCTTGGTAGTGCTGAAAATTAAACTTTTATTCAACAAAATAGCAAGGAAGCTAATCAGCTGAGATTATATTAAACTGAAAAATATTATTAATAATAAAAATCATCAAAAATTTTAATTTTGTAGGGATTTATAAAATTTTCTACGGGTTTATTAAATAGTGTCAATTTCTCCATTATCATTTGCTACAAAATACAAAGACATGTAAAATATCCCTGGCCGTATTACAGTAGGGCTGGTTCTGATAAATATTTGTAAATATACAATAGGAGTTAGATTTGTGTGGTTCCTTTTACTTTCAGAGAGAATGACTTTGATTTGCGTAATGCAGAGAAGGTGCAAATGTCGATTATAAGCATCATTGTTTTATCGCGATAGAGTTGATCTCAGACTACTTTTACATTTGATTTTACAACGAAAGTGAATATCTGTATAGTAATGTCTATTTATTATTGTCTCGTACAGATGGACATGGACTGACAGTCGATTGGACTCTGAAAAAGATTCATTTCGTTATTTATTAAATATTATTGTTCATTTTATTGCATTTTCTATTATGCTAATTGCTGAGAGGAGTAATCCAATCTGCCTATGCACTTACTCTATATTATACATTTACAACATTGTAACATGAGCATCAACATGTTTTTGCAACATCAAAGACTTCCTTATCGGTTCAGTTCACAATAATGCACATTGCAAAAGATGTGGGCGGGTCAGCCCACCACTCGTTTCTAAACTCAAAAAGTTGCTATTGAGGAATCAAATTGCATGCACTGAATTTTATTAAATCAATCCATTACAACACGATTTGCATATGGGCCCTTGAACTCAATTTGTAAAAATCAATGAGAATATATAACAGCTAGTCATTAAATATTATTAAATAGTTCAAACTTCATTATGTATTCAACGACCACCGTATAAAGATGTACAGCTGTGTAGGATGTTCACTTATAGGTGTTTAATTACCAATTTTTGTCTTTGCAAAAAACAACCTATTCATTGTTTGACTAGTCAATGGCTAGTGGCTAGAATGGAAGTGGCTAAAATGGCCTATAGTGGTTATATAGTTAAAATCGTTGGTGTCCAGTGGCTAAATTAGCCTACAATGGCTAAAACTAAAATTAATTGAAAAATAAGATTTTTTTGGATTTTTAGAGTTCAGAAGTTGATCTAAATCATTTTTAGATCTACAAAAACATTTTAAGTGTAAAGATAATTAGGGAATATTTTTTCGGGATGAGTATTTCCACTATGTAACTATGTAGGACATTTTTGAACATTAAACCATTTTATACCATTTTGGGCCAGGTGGCTTGCTAAAAATCTTAAAAGAAAAAACAGGCAAAATAAGAGGATTTCCGATTTAAAACCAAAACACTGGAAAAATCTGATTTATACCGAAGATCAAAGCCAGTGGGAAGGGGAGTAATATGTATTATTAAATGGCCTTTTATGAAATCTTTTGGTTACGTAACACACAAGAATTATTTAATGCATGCCTTGTAAATAGAATGACACGATATACTAGACATTTGGCACTTTACAGGCTATCAAGTTCCTCTTTTGTATTGCCATCTACTCCACTGACATTGAATACTAATTAATGGGCTAATTTTATGGTCAGGTTTTTTACATCACTTGTCAGTCGTGGAATTTTCGTCTGCATTGTTTGTACCCTACAAAAAACCAACCTGCTTGAAAGGGAAATCAATCTGCACTTTTAGTGCACTGTTGACACGCGTTGGTAGTGGATGTGACCACAGACCTTTATCAAGTCAACAAACGTGTCCCAATCTGTCTCATCAAATTCTAAACATGCATATACTGATTTACTATTTGGTTGTACAATATATTAACTACACGAGAAGAGGCTTGACACAATCTAAATGATATGCGTATAGGTTACTTAATTTTTAAAATTGCGTGTATCCTACGTTGGATTGACATCGCAAAATCATTCATACTCAAGATAAAATAATTGGGGTTGAATTTCACATACGATTCTCTTACTTTTACACTACGCCTAAAAAAGCTCTAAAGTTAGGAAAAATTAAACCAAATTGCTTTTTAAATAAAAACCTACCGCAAGTCGTAACAGAAGCTCGCCTGAGTAAAGGGGGCCGTGTACACGAAGTAGATTGTCAGTATAATATTTTATTCTAGGTTCTTTGGAAGTATTCAATATTGATCAACACTTTCAAAATAAAAATGTATGAACATGACATGTATTTCAAAATAAACTCCACCCACTTTTCTGTTGCATGGCATAGGGGATGTCCACGGGTTGCCCGCAGGCCCCAGATACGAGCACATCAACATGCGCTACTTTATGATAGTAAAAGTGTATTACTTCCTCATAGCAATGGTATTACCCATTGCGGAGGCACTTGGATACGCATTCTGATTGGCTGAAATTTTTTGAAATCCAGCCTTCTGATTGGCTATTGCTATAATGAATATTTTATAGATTCCCCAGATGAGGGAATTTTAGCAACACTTTACAATTTACTACTACAAATTGCAATGCACTACATGAATATCATACACAGGATGCACACAAAGATTATAACTTTGCAAGGTAACGTTTTCATTCTACTATATGAATTATTTACCACGTACAGTAATTAAAAACCCTGATGTTGAAGTGTGAAATGTGAATTATTGATAAACTGCCTCCGCTTCAAACAGATGACTCATTAGGTTTTATTTTACTGCAATGACAGTTGCAAACCAATAATTTTACTCAAATCTATTATAGCAATAGCAATAACAATAACAAAGAATTTTACGACTCCACCTAGACCATATAATAATATTATACACAGAAGGATTTTGCATAAAGTCTGAAAGTTAGCTAACATATAACGAGAGATGCTACTATCTTAATAAATAATAATCTTATCTATCAGCACTGAAATTTGAAAAATAAAATAATTAAAATGCATAATAATAGTACAAAATATTACCCTATTCAGCGTTCTTTTCTAGCTCATTTATAATCCTATTATTTGGTATTTTTGTTTGCGGCTGGGGAAGCAGTGGGCTGTGAAGTCATCGTGATGAAAATCAGTAGACCCACCCAACTGTGTGGTCTATAATTCTTCAAACAAAAATACCAAATAATAGGATTATAAATGAGCTAGAAAAGAACGCTGAATAGGGTTAATAGATAGCAAAAACTTATAGGAATCATAAATAAATAATAAAAATAAAATATTTACATACAGGGATACACATAGTGCTCGATGATGTTCGACAGAAGGATCTCCATCAGAACTCCTTTATTTTCCTTCGATAAAGGACACAGGAATTGAGTTCTGATTGATGGAGATCAATGCTAGAATTTCTCCTTCTTTAGGTACATCCGCACTGCAATCTCCGATATCAGAATCAGTTACGACGAATATCCTGTGTATGATATTCATGTAGTGCATTGCAATTTGTAGTAAATTGTAAAGTGTTGCTAAAATTCCCCCATCTGGGGAATCTATAAAATATTCGTTATAGCAATAGCCAATCAGAAGGCTGGATTTCAAAAAATTTCAGCCAATCAGAATGCGTATCCAAGTGCCACTCCGCAATGGGTAATACCAACCCGCGGCAAATCCCCATAGAAAATCTCAAAAATGAAAAAACAATTTTGTGACGTCATCTGCAGTACTTTTTAAATGGGAAATGCTCATTTCGAAATTCGATTTCCAACAAATCCCATTTAAAAATTACTGCAGATGACGTAACTTTCCAATAGCAACAAAATATGATTATTTGCCTTTCCTTCTGTATTCTAGGTTCTTTGGGTAATACCATTGCTATGAGGAAGTAACTAGTACACATATTTTTCCAAGTTTTACATCCGTTCCCATGAAAATTAAATTCTGCCCATGAGACAAAGAAAGGCTCTTTTTGGATTTTCTGAAATTCGTCTAAAAATCACTTCAGTGTCGAAATCGAACATCCTCTATTCCTTTTTGTGCTTTTAAAAGACTAAATTGATTTGACAATAATTTTCCTGAGGGACTCAAAACTCGGTGGTCACAACTATACCAAGTGATGTACACTGCTAAGGCAAGCATTCTATTTGAACTTTTTAAGCTTCTTTTTTTGTCACTAATTATATTATAATTTCTTGTTCATTTAGTCACTAACATCCCTTTTCAATTATGGTTAGGAATCTTGTAGTGAATCTCTGTTGCATACTCCAATTGGAGAGAGCTCATCTCTGGATGAGGTTTTGTTCACAAAGAGGAAATGTACAAGGTGTACAGTCAAAAAAATAATGTCCACCAGAGGGTCCAGTCGAAACCCGAAAGATGCCAAACATTGTGAGAGGTAGTTACATTACAGTTGACTTTACCGCCAGAATTATTAACCAATAATTTTGGTTTATTAATACTTTACTTTGTAATTTTGATGTAGACGGTCAAGGAAGAATCAAACGGATCCTTGTGTTGTTGAGAAAACTTGTAACTTAAATCCGTGGTGAGTTCGTCAACAAAAATTGTGACTAAATCACTTGAATTTGAAAGTCAGTGTAACATTTATACGTTTTGCAGTGAAAAACGAACAGTGTCTATCCAAAAAGATAGTTGTCCTTATTGTCCACCTACAATCCCCGAATTTCCTGAGAAAAGTGTATCAGGAGGGTCATCAACTTCCATTCCTGATTTGTTTCCTTTTGATAATTGTCAAGAACATGCATTTCATCAGAATATTGTAAGATTTGAAATTTTGAAGTATTTATTAACTGTTTGAAATGTTAATGAGAATGATTTAAAAGATCTCAATGGAGTCTTCTCAAGTGGCGCTGCTGACCAACGAACGAGTGAAGGTCAAACACACCGAGAATGAGAATCTTAAAATCACTTTCAACGAAAGTTGTGAGTGCATTTGTATCCACGTCCCAAATTGTCCTGATGAAAATCAAAGTGCCCACTCCGACTGCAGTAAATCTTGTCCGGTGGCGACGGAAAATTTCTGTGGACAGAGACATCAAAAAGTCTGATTTATTTTTTGAATCAATTTTTGATTATTTCATTCTGAATGAATTAAATGACAATCCTCTTGTGATTTGTATAGGTTTCAAGTGTCAAAGAACCGTATTGTACTGGCCAAGAAGATAAATCAGGACGCAGTGAATGTGGGCGGACAGAAAAGTGTTTTGATAGCGAGAGAGAAAGTTGTCCAGTACGAAGTGATTATTGCAGAAATGATTTTGTGACTGATTGTGAAGAGAGGAAGTGTCTCCGCAATGATTACCACGGTAAGAGTTTTTTGGATTGTGACGAAAAGGATAAATACTCGGACTACCCTGAAAGAAACCGAAAATACGAAGTAATGGACAAACAATGCCGAGATTTCAACGAAAATATTCACTATCGAATTGAAAGAGCGATGTCAGTAATTAATTAATTAATGATTATTATTGTGATTGAAGTATTTCAATTTCTAATTGTAAATTTTGAATACTTAGTAATCCAGATACTAATGTGATTATTGATGAGCAAGAATTTCCTTGTCATTTACTAGCCCTTCAAGTTTATTCAAAGAAAATTGATGATGAAATCCGTCCAACACTCTTTCGTCTGGAATTACCATCGGTATTATAATAACTCCTTGTATTCTACCCAAGTGCGTTATTATAAAATAAACTTTATTTCAGTCAAAGGTTTCTGTCCGAGTATTCCCGTATCTGATGGACTGGATTCTAGCGAGTGAAGAAAATAAAAATTATGTCATCTGTTCGGAGAACGTTGTTGGTCTCTACTGTGCAAGCAAATTCCTCAAAATCTCTGGTGGATTATTATTATAATGAATTTAATCGAAACTGACTCATTAATCAAAAGTAAATTTTCTTCAACAATTTCAGAGTTAAATGTCCAATGTAGTGACTTTATAACGAAGAAGGTCAGTGAAGAAGATCCGAAGATGATTTCAATGTGGGAGGAGACTCGTGGTCGTTGTGATTGTGAAGAAGTCCAAATCCTCTTTTCCAGTAAATTATCCCGAATGTTTATGAAATTGTACAAGTCTGGACAATTTCTTCATTTCAAAGTTGATGAGATGATTATGATTCTTGAGAATGATTCCCTCTGCATAACTAGGTATGTGACTTAAGGGCATGAAACTAAATCCATGATATAAATATAAATAACTTTAAAATAAATAATAAAATTCCTTTCTTCAAGTGAAATGGACGTCTACGATGCGGTAGTTCGTTGGTTGCTGTACGACTGGACAGAAAGACGCCACTACACGGACAAAATAATGCTCGTGGTTAGATTCGGTTTGATTTCTGCTGTAGACCTCATGAAATTGAAGCACTGCATGAAGGATCCTCATTATCCAGAAATATTTACATGCGCAGTCGAGAAAATGATTCAGAATGGAGTTCAGTGAGTATTTAATACCAGTTAATTAATTTTTTCATTAGAAATCTTAATGAAGTCTTCCCAAAGGTATTCTGTCTTGAGTGAAAATTACAACCGTCGACCTGGAGAATTGAAGAAATGGATTGAGCTAACGAAAGTATGTGAACCAAAGCCTAGACTCTGTCTGCTGGATTATTATGTTCATTCTGAAGATCTGAGAATGTCCAAGACGGAAATCGTGGAATGTCCAAATAAAGAGCCACCGCCATCCCCTCCGGAGGAGCAGCATAATTACGAAAACATCACCGAAGATAGAATGGACCACATAAAAATTGTAAATTCTATTAATTCGAGATATTGTAATTAAACTATTCTTAATTTTTGTCGTTAATAGTTGTTAGAAGAAGATACGGTGGCCGAAAGACGGGAGTCAGCTGCAAGACTAATTCAAAACAAGATTCGAAAGTACCTGAAGAAAAAAATTGTAATTTTAGGAGGCTGTGATCCAACAAGTGACTATGAGAGTAGAATGTCTTCCTGCTACAAGATCTACTCCTATGAAAACAAAAACTGGGACGAAATTGAACGCATGCCAGAGCCACGCACTCATTTCTCTGCCGTTTGTCTCAATGGACTCGTCTACATAATCGGTAATGATTCATTTCAATACCGATTCATTATTTCATCATCATTTATATATTGCTCTGCATTTCTGATTTGTTTTGAATTTTTAGGAGGATGCGATCCTCGTTTTGAAAATCATGAGGGGAGATCAGTAGCCACAAATACTGTTTGGAGATGGGCTGTAAAAAATCGGGAGTGGACTCAGCTGGCACCGATGATCTCTGCCAGATCACATTTCGGTTGTGTTGCTTTTAATGGACTTATCTATGTATTTGGGGGACAGGACGAAAATGCTCTGTTCGTTTCTAAAATCATTTTTCTAGATATTATTTTATTCATTTTTTTCATTATTTATTAGATATTAATCTCTACTGGACTCTTTATTGGGTGAATAGATTCAATTACTAAAACTTACTTAAAATGAACGTAAATCAAAATAAATGAATATTATCTGTTTTCAGAGCATTGTCAAAATGTGAGATGTATAATCCCGAGAGGAATAAATGGAGTGAAGTGTCTCCGATGGAACAACCGACATTTAGCATGGCAGTCATTAAGTACGACGATTTCATTTGGCTCATCGGTGGCCTGACTCTCATAAAGCAATTACCGTTATTGGATGACGTCAGAATTTACAAACCTGAAGATAACGAGTAATTTCGGAAACATCATAATTTATAATATAACATGCAATTTCGTAATTATTCCAATGTCTTTGCAGATGGATTCAATCCGCAATTCCTTTTCCATTCCCAGTTGGCTTCACATCTGCTTTGGTGTTTAAAAGAGAAATCTACCTGTTTGGTGGTGTGAACAAGTTGAAGACCAGTTTGAACACCGTTTTTCGTTTTGACTTTGAAAAACTTGCATGGCTTGAAGTCGGTCATTTACAATTACCACGCCATGCCCATTCTCTCGTCCTTTTCGGTATAAATCCCCTTCCTACTAACTAAAATTATTACATAAACAAATAATTTGTGGTAATCTTTTATGGTAAAATTAATGATGACAGGATCTTCAGCAATTTTAATCGGAGGGGTGAGTTCTGAAACACAAGATGTAGTTGCAACCGTAGAATCTTTCAACTTGAAAACCTTCAGCAGTCAATTACTAGGTAGACTACCATGCAAAATGACGGGTGTTGCCGGGATTTGTCTACAGTGAAGAAATAATCAGTTTACCTTAGTGTCCGGGATAAAATTCTGATTTCAATTTTATGAGTTTTGATAATTTTGACGCAAAATGTAATTTTAGTGTGCCGTAATAATAAACGAGGTTTACAAAATGTTTTACAAAACTTTAAATTGTTAAATAAGTACTTATTAAGTACTCTACTTAAAGCCATAATTCTACATTTTTAACCTAAAAATTTTTTTAAATCATTCTACATCAGTCTTGGGGAAATCGGTCTAGCTCCCGTTTTACGAAAAATAAATCACAGAAAATACATCGACATAATATTTTAGAAAACTAACTTTTAGCAACTCACTCACATGGCATGGCATGGCAATTATCTCCTCTTGAGTCCGAAGATAATATTCCTAGCGATTCTACTCTTGTCCATGGTCAGAGTGTAGGAAGTGGGTCGTGGCGGCTAACAAAAAACTTAGAAATATAGTATAAATAATGTTTAAAATAGGAAGTTAAAAGGAAAGAAATGAAAAATTAAAGGAAGGAAAATTAATAAATAAATATAAAATTTTAGCCATGCACGAAACTGCATGGATTCTGTACTGTATTCATGTGAATTAGAAGATTTTCGACATTTAAAAATCAGGGAATATACCAACCCTGCGCCAAATGTACGCTTCTTGGGTACATGCACAAATAATATAGACGAACCTACGCATCATTTGTGCATGCACCAAAGGTGCGCGAAATGTACGCTTTTTGTGTACATGCACAAATAATATAGACGAACCTACGCATCATTTGTGTATGCACCAAAGGGGCGCGAAATGTACGCTTTTTTGTGTACATGCACAAATAATATAGACGAACCTACGCACCATTTTTGTATGCACCAAGGTTGCGCGAAATGTACGCGCGCTACCTTGGTATACACACAAATAGTATGGACGACCAAACGACGTATTTTTACTGTACGGAAAAAAGTAGCATGTAAATTTACGCAGCCGTGATACATACACTAAGAGTACGTACGTTCGTACCTACTATTTGTGTATGTAAAGTTTTTTAAAGTAGCGTAAATTTCACGCAACTTTGGTACACACACTAAGAGTACGTAAGTTCGTCCATATTATTTGTGTAAGACATTGCCATATCTGATAGGTTCCGATGCTCAGCATCAGCGGTACAAGCCGTACCTGCCTACTTCGTCCGCCACGTAACCCCTTGATAATGTCTTATCTGAAAGGTTCCGATGCACGGCATCAGCGGTACAAGCAGTAACTGCCTACTCCGTCCGCCACGTAACCGCTTACTTTAAGGTTTCCGATGGACGGCATTAGCGTAGCGGTGTGAGCTTACTTACTTACACGGTCCATACGCACCGTGTGTAAGTAATCCTAGCCATAGCTATAGTCTTCCTAGTCCATGCTTTGTGATTCCGACAGCATGCACAGAACGAACGGTTTCGGAGTTTGGGGGAGAGTGTTTAACATGGAAAAGAGTAGGAAAAATTAGAATTTCTCAAACATTAGCAGGAAATGTTTTATAGCCAGCAGGGAATTTGTTTCATGTTATCATTCGATAGTTGGTGTTTAACCTATAAGGTCTTAACACTTGGAATTTGGAAATGAAAGAATAATTTTTTCACTGGTAAAAATTGCCTGCTGGCTATAAAAAATTTCCTGCTAATGTTTGAGAAATTCCTACTTTTCCTTACCCTTGCCTTGTCCACGATAAACTGCGACGCGACTATTCACAGTCACCCACCAGCTCGAAATCGAACGTAACTCAGAAAGTGCCAATCCTTGATTGTAGCTCAATAATATGAAATACAGAAAATTTCTGCCAAAGGGAGCTCTAAGTCAAACTCATTTCCACTTAGTGAATTAATTTCCACTTTGACTTTTGACTTTGATAATAACAACAATATTACAAATTACAATAATGTTATTATGAGTTTGGGTAAGGTTGAAGGAGATTGAAGGTACTGAAGGTAGGTTTGACTTTATTTATTTTTAACTATTTTTAGCTTCATTTTAACTATCAGCTGTTGCTGTTAGTCGCTTGACTATTGTAACTTTTGTCATCAGTAATCAGTAAACTACAATAAATCGTTATGAACTATTTGTCTAATGATGTATTGTGGTTTGATATAGATTTATCGATACTTGACATTGTACAGACTAGACACTACTAGATCATAAAACTAATTGAGGTCAAAGGATTTGTAAAGATGGACGAAATGGTCAATAGCGATGGGGAAGAGGATTTGTTAAAGGAAATTGAGAATGCTTTCAACGTTTTTGAAGAAGCTGATCCAGAGAATGATGGTATCGAAGCCGTCGGCCACTCTGGAGGACCCATGTTGGAAAATGACGTTGCTGCTTTATTGTAAGATCAAAAGCTATAATATTATACCTTTATGGGTATGTATTATAATGTATTATATTATTAAAGTTGCTTCTCGCCAAAAGAATGTTTTTCAAAAGAATTGACACTGTTTGGGGGTTAATATCTAATAGGAATGACGACCTTATTTCTGACAAGGAAGACTATGATGTTGAGGATGAGAATTTTTTCAACGACGATATTTTCTCTGATAGCGAGACTGAAGGAAATGATAATAGTGAAGAAAGTACTGCTCAGAAAGCTGAATTAGATGTCAAAGAAATTAAAATTGAAAAGATGAGCACCGACGATGATGAGACAGAACTTGAAGAAGAATCTGATTCAATTTCAATACATTCCTTGGTGTCAGCTGATGGCGATGAAACGCGAAGCGAAGGGAGTTTATCTGCCGAATCGACAACACCTTCAGGAATAGTAGACGATTCCGATGATGACAGCAATGGCATGGTTAATGTTTGGAGAATAAAAGAAAAATACGCACCGAAAACAAAAGTGCAGCTGCTGAACACACCGAACGGGTTGGAATCTGGATATCGACACGAAGTCGTGTGGCCTGTAACCTCCATAGAAGTCGATTTACTTCCAATTGAGACTCCAGCCAAAAGTTACAAGTTTGTTTTGGACCCTTTTCAACATGCTGCAGTTGTTTGCATTGACAATTATCAATCAGTATTAATATCCGCGCATACTTCTGCTGGAAAAACGGTGGCAGCTGAGTTAGAAAACATTATTCTTATTTAAATTTAATTAATTTAATGAATAAAATAAAGTAACCAAAAGTAAATCAAATACATTGCAGATCGATTATTAAATAAAAAAAGTTAGCTTAAGTAATTCTAATATTTTAATGGATGTTTTAGGTACGCTATCGCCAAAGCGCTGAAGGACAACCAAAGAGTTATTTATACAACTCCAATAAAAGCTTTGAGCAATCAGAAATACCGTGACTTTTTGCAAGAATTTCAAGATGTAGGGATAATCACTGGAGATGTTAGTATTAACCCATCAGCCAGCTGTCTCGTAATGACGACTGAGGTTAGTAAAATAAAAGTGTTTTAATTGGGTTACGTAATTGAGTTTAACTACGAAACGATGTACATTTTTGTAGATACTTCGTCAAATGCTGTATAGAGGATCGGAAGTCACCCGAGAAGTAGGGTGGGTGATTTTTGATGAAATTCATTACATGAGGGATAAAGGGAGAGGAGTCATTTGGGAAGAGACGATTATCTTGCTACCCCAAAAGGCCCATTTCGTATTTCTATCTGCCACTATTCCAAATGCAACTCAGTTCGCAGAGTGGATTTCCGCTATGCATAATCAACCTTGTAATGTCATCCATACAGACTTCCGACCAATTCCTCTCTATCATTATATATATCCCAATGGAGGAGAACAGGTTGTCCAAATTGTAAAAGGAGATGCTCAGACTACAAATGTAAGATTATAAAATATTTTTAAACTTTGGACTTGATTTTTTATTAATTATTTTTATTAATTATCTATAGTCGATTCTGAAATAAGTCGGATCAGTAACCATTTCGAATTCAGTTGATTATTACTAATGAATGTGATGAGTTAGATTTAATCGATAATTTTTCATTTTTATTCTTATTTAATTTTCAGGTGGAGTTTAATGATGAGGGTTTCAAAACTGCAATGACAGTGTTAGAAAACGTTGACAATGCAAATATAGAGGAAGACGATTCTCATGTAATTAGATTGGTTACCAAATTAATCTCAGAAAAAATGACTCCTATAATTGTATTCAGCTTTAGTAGAAAGGAATGTGAAAGTTATGCATTGGATATGTCTAAATTAGATTTCAATAACGGTAAGTATTAATTTGTTATGCACTATACCAAGATGCCTTGATTGGTCCCATGGCTACGCCTCTCGGGGGCAAGGTGACGACATGCTCCAGAAAACTGGTTTCCCCCAACCAGTTCTTTCCAACCACTTTACCCCCGATTTCGATTCGGAGAACTGGTTGGGGGAAACCAGTTTTCTGGAGCATGTCGTCACTTTGTCCCTGAGGGCGGAGCCCTGGAAACATTCAAAGCACTTTGCACTATACATTAAAAGATTAAATATTAACTATTTAAATGGATATTATTATGTAATAATTAATTATTTTTAGATGAAGAAAAAGGATTAATATCGGAAGTGTTTTTAAATGCTGTGGATATTTTAAGTTCTGACGATCAGTCGTTACCTCAAGTATTAAATTTGTTGCCACTGTTGAAAAGAGGGATAGGGATTCATCACAGTGGTAAAATAATTTTTTAGTACCTGGTAATAAGTAATCGAGTTATTCTTTATTGTCTTCTATGTTGAATCCTTTTATTCGAAATTATTTTAGGTTTGCTTCCCATAATGAAAGAAACCATTGAAATTCTTTTTTCGGAAGGATTAATTAAGATTTTGTTCGCTACTGAAACATTTGCATTGGGATTGAACATGCCAGCGCATACTGTAGTTTTTACGAGTATCAAAAAGTTTGACGGGAAAGGGAAGCGTTTGGTAAGTTAATATTTTATAGTGTTATTATTAATTATTTTCAGATTACTTAGCTATTTTGAAAAAAATGTTTCAATTGAGTGTATACTTTCACAAGATGACAGCAGGGGAGTACATACAAATGTCAGGAAGAGCAGGTCGAAGGAATTATGATAAACATGGTACATCAATTGTCATGATGGACGAAGTAATAAGTCTTGAAGAGGCCAAGAACTTGATCATGGGACGACCAGACCCGATAGATTCGTCATTTCGACTTACTTACAATATGGTATTGAATTTAATTCGTGGTCATGACAGAACTCCTGAGTACATGATGGGAAAAAGCTTTTTGGAGTTTCAGCATCGATATTTAGCTCCTCAGATTTGTGATCGTAAGTTTTAAAGCAAACAATTCTTGTATTAACAAATCATCAAATAAAATAATATTGACTATGATGATTTTGATCAGGAATTATTGCGGCATCCCAGGAATGTGACAAGTATACAGGTATTCGTCGGGAGGGAGAAATCGGTAGTTACTACATGCTGAGAAGAGAGCTGGAACTTCAGAGAAGACAGCTTAAAGACATAGCAAGATCCCTGGAACATATAGGCCCTTTTCTACAGTCTGGACGGTTGGTTTATGTGAGTATTTAAATATTTAAAATAATAATAGTATATACAGCATAATATAATTTAAGCATATTATAGGCACAACTTTTTAAATCTTTGTGGATGATATTTTCAGGTGAAATGTTCAGCTCGGAAATTTGGGTGGGGAGTGATTATAAATTACAATGTTCAAATTCAGAGGGACAAGCAAACAAAGTATGCTCTGTCCATTTTGATGCGGGTGTCTTCGAACGGAGCCATGTCAAAGGTAATTATTTTCTGAAACTGAATCTCAAGAAATTTACATTTTTAACAAGTACAGTTTTCTAATCATAGTCTCCAGATAATTTTTTAATGTCTATAATCTTTTACTTTGACCTGAAGACAACTTATGACTTAAAGCCGTTAGAAAGTGGATCGGACGAGGGTGTTGCAGTTATTGTTCCTGTTAATCTTAATGTCATCGAGCACCTTAGCTCCATTCGTCTCAACTGCCCACCGGATTTGCGTCCGGAAAGCAGTAGAATTGCTCTGTTAAAAGTCATGGACGGCGCCATTGCTGATTTCCAAGGAAAGGTTCCATTGTTAGATCCTGTAAAAGATATGCGGATCAGAGATGAAAAGTTTAACGAAATAGTCAACAGAATTAAAGTGAATGAAAAGAAATTGTGGGTTCATTCCCTTCATAATAGTGAAGATCTCCCCGAACTTTACGCTCTTTACCATAAGAAAGTTTTGGTAAGTCTCTCAAAAACATTTCATTATATTTTTACTTTTTTATTAAATTTTAATCTCAACTGTAAATTATTGTTTTCTCAGGCTTATGACAAGTTTGCAGAAGAGCTGCAGGATTTGAAAAAATACAAAACATTACTCAACACTGAAGAATTAAAGAAGCGTAAACGTGTACTGAGAAGATTGGACTATTTGTCTCCGGATGGCATAATTCAGTTGAAAGGGCGAGTGGCGTGCGAGTTGACGGGATGCGACGAACTGCTGCTCACTGAATTGCTATTTTGTGGAGTCTTCTTAGCTCTGGATGTTCCTTCATGTGTTGCTTTGCTAAGCTGCTTCGTGTGCACAGAAAAAGGCGGAATTGTACCGGCTAACGATTCCTTGAAAAGAAGCTTCGAATTGTTGCAGGTTTGATTGTTTATAAGTTTGCATGATTCATCATTTTATCATAACTCGAAACAAATTGATGTTGATACCAATTCAGACTTAAAGGCATTTGAGCCAAAACAGACTGGCTATTGCTTAAGGGTATATAGGTCTAATTTATTAGAATTAGATCGAATTTTTTGGAATTAATTCGAATTATGATAAAGCGTTGGAAGTTTTAATACCCAGAATGTCATTTTCAGATTACATTGGGAACTATGATGAAAAAGCTTCAAAAAAGATCTTTATGGATTTAGATTGCATGTTAAACTCGTTTTAACATTTATTAAGGTTGAATTAAATGTAAATGAAGAAAAGGTTTGTACTTAATGCAGAAAACTGCAAAAGACATTGCTCTGTTGAGTCAAGACTGTAACTTGGATGTGGATCCGATCGGATACGTTGATAGTTTCAAGCCTGTGTTGATAAATGTTGTCTATCAATGGTGTTCAGGAAGCACATTTGCGAAGCTCTTCGAGATCACCGACGTTTATGAAGGTAATTATAAATTATTTAATCCTCGTGGGCGGAAAAGCTTGGATAATGAATTTCCAATTCGTTGTTGACACAACAAAAATACGGGAAACATTAATCCTAGTCTCAAAATCACTTTTTGACAAGTTTTTGCCACCACTGATTCTTTTCGTTCTCGTCTAACATTATAAAATAACTTTGTCTATTTTTAATTGGAGTGGAATTATTTTCAGGAACGATAATTAGATGTATGACAGCTTTGAACGAAATATTAAATCAAATGCTGCAGGCTGCTAAAGTAATGGAGAACAAGGAACTGGAGTCAAAATTCGCCGCAGGGATTAAATTGATTAAACGAGATATTGTGTTCGCTGCTAGTTTGTACCTTTAATGAAAAGAGTACATGCATTTATCAGTTGTATTTTTAAATTGTATAATAGCATATAATGTATTTTTTGCATTTATTTGCATTTTTTGTTGACACGTAGCAGTGAATGTGCCAAAGTTATAATAATTGCTCTGATGTGATAATACAACACAGATTATAATTTGTTTAGATATTAATGTAGCTCAAAATAGGCACATATGTTTTCTACACTTAATATACATTTTCATAGTATAAAATATGTTAGACAAAATAATCATTATATTGACAATTTAATTTTTTATTTAGTAATTTATTGTAATCCTTTTTAGTACTTTATGAAGCATTATGAATAAATAACATTCAAAGAGCATTATAAAATAATAATTTGTTTACAACTGCCATTCTTACAATATTTTTAAAATAATATTATAACAAACAATTATAATAATAGGATTGATAAATACTTTAGGTGTATGTTATGATACTGGTTTGTTAATTATCAACTTTCTGATATGTAGGATAAATATCAGTACCAATTAACTTAAATTCAAGAATTTGTCGATTTTACTATTTTCTGTTCTGCTCTAAACCATTTATATTTTCAAAATCCTTCTCTTGTTTTTGCAAATGTTATTTTTAGCAAAAATAATATTATTTTCGTATTTCCAACATATGTTAGTGTTGGCGCATGGCATGTTAGTTTTGGCTATAGGCATTTATAACAGAGCCACCTGTTTTCCATTTAGTATCGGTCTCGTAGCTCCCAATATTTTAAAATCATATCGGCACCTTTTTCTGCCACCATAAAAACTAGAAATAAATGTCGAATGCATTAGTTTTGAGGATCTTTTAAAACATTTCTAATCAATCGTAATTAAATAGAATTTCTATAACCGAATAGTATTTCTTACCTGTGGCTTGAGTGTTAGTAGTGACGACAGTGGGAAATATACTTTGGTCGATGACTCGTAGGCCTTTGGTACCTTTGACTCGTAGTTGTGTATCCACGACAGAAAAAGGGTCTTCTGTCCTACCCATGGTAGCCGTGCCGCAAAAATGGTGCAAAGTCACCGAAAATCTTCTGATGTAACATCTAATACGGAACAATTTAAAACATTACTTAATTTCAGTTCAGGAGAAATAAATTTTAATCACCGTTATTTAAAAACTATTTTAAAATCTACAAAAAACATGCAAGAATTATCTTGTATTTAATTAAGTATGTACAGGGTAGTCGAAAATTAACTAGGACCTTTGACTATAGTCAAAAGATTCAAAAAATTCTAGTTCATTTCCGATTCCGACCACTCTGTACAACTTCCTGGCAATTTTTAATAGTATTAAATAAAAATAGGAGCCAACTCCCAGTATTTTGGAGTCCGCATGGGGAATTGTTCGCAACCGGGAAGTGGCATATCTGTAAATTTAGCATCGACTTTTCTAAAGGCTGTTGTATTCTCAAACAATTTCAGAGCTATGTCAACTCCCTCTTGCAAAACTTTAAAATCTTGGCCTCCAGGGTCCGAAAAATATTGAGGGTCGATAGTAAGATCATCATGGGGATTTTTAGAACTTAATCGGATGTGTCCTCGAGAAAGCGGTCGGGCACCTTTTAAATTAAACTGATTAATTTTACGACAAAATTATTTTAATTTTAAAAATTGCATAAAGTACCTGAAATGGCCAAATAAACACTTTCCCGATCGTTGGCATTTCGGTGGTAGATTTCCATTTCATCTTCTTTAAGGCCGTAGGCGTGAGAAATTGTTTGGGCAAACGTTTTATAAATGGAGAAACTGTACATAAACCTATCGCACAAGAAATGTAATTACAATCGCCATTCAAGAATGTTTTCTAGATGAAATTGTATTTACAAAGGAAAGGTTTAGAAATGGAAGAAAATTGTAATAAAAGCTTAAATAAAAATTTTCTTCCACTGGAGATTTTCATCTTCATTTTACTTCAACAATTTTCTTTCATTTTAAATTATGAAATAAAGATCTAGATTAAATGGCAAATTTTTGAAAATACATTTGTAAGTCAGGCCATTCTCCTTTTCTCTTAGCGATAGAAGAGGAGAAGAGGGCTGAAGCGGTTGCTCCCGGAGCAGCAAAATCTCCTCTTCCCCTTTCAATAAAATACTTCCAAGCAGCAGTCAGGGAAATATCTCTTTCAAAAACAATTGTGTTCTGCCGCTCTTCGTGTGGCTTATTAATAAATATCGGACCGAAAAATACTAAAACAAATGCTAATTAAGATGCGAAATATTGGTTTGAATTTTGGATTTGTTCGAAGAAGTTTGAAATAAACCTGATAAATGATCCTGCAAATTAAGACCCACAGGGAGATCGACGCGAAGGGGAATTCCATGTTTCTTCAGTTCATCACGAGGTCCGACCCCGGAGTGCATGAGGATTTTCGGCGTCTGAATTGCTCCCGCAGATAAAATCACTTCTTTATTTGCGAATGCTTGAATGGACTGCCCTAGACGTTCGTACTCAACTCCGTAAGCCACATTGTCATCACGAAATAATACCTGTAATACAATTTTTTAAAATTAATTTTCTCTGCGTCTCCAATTTAATCATTCACAATGTGTCCAAAAGAAAATGTGCCCAAAAGATATGCAAAAAGTCTATTTGGCTATTAAAACGCTTATTTGACATATATCTTGCAATTTTTTCCTTGCCAGGATAAACATTTGCTAAAATTTGGTTGCGTACAAAAATATCAGGAAATTCTTAGTTTCTACCCAAATTTTAATTTTATGTAAAACCGACATACTTTTGTTGCAAAAGAAAATTTGCGAATTGTTAGTGTCTTCCATCCCCTTGCTGGTTCCAGAAAAGCTTTTCCTGCCTGACGCTCCCCATCTTTTAGAGGGAAATAAATCCTTTCGACACCTTCGCCTGTGTAGTATCTAGATACAAATACCAATACAATAAGTGAAATCTTTCGCAAAATATTTCATCTCTTTCCTTTACGATATTTTTCTTTAGCATTAAAATCAATTTATAAGTAGTTGGAGTGCAACGGGTATTTGTTTGGTACTTGTCCACATACTTTTCTCCGAAATTACATACCCATTGAGATCTACGTGAGGAACGCCAAGTTCTTCAGCACCTTCAATAAATTCCTTGGACAAACCTTCAAAGTCTGGTGCTTCAATGTGCAATTCATTTCCGTAGCCGTGATACTTTTCTATGGGACGAAACAAAATTAGAAATGCTTTCTAAATGCATTGACAAAATTACATTGGATATTGTATCTCACTGTCTACATCCGGAACACCGTAATCTTCGTATTTCTTAAAATATGGCAAGACAGCTGACCAAGACCAAGAAGGATCTCCCGTTAACTATCAACAATATTAATTTCATATACATCCATTTTATTTGATATCCAAAATTGAAATTATAGATCAAATGTATAAATACTTGTGCCCAAAGATCGTAGTCCTTAGGATGTCCACGAATATGGAGCATTCCATTTAAAAGTCCACCTCCTCCTAAACCCCGACCCGCATTCCAACTTGATTGCTTTATACCAAAGAATATAAAACTGCTATTTTTTATTTTCTTAAAAATAATTGAAAATACGGAAAATAAACAGAAATTCTGGAACCTGATTGACAGAATTAAGACAAGAATGTTTCTGAGGAACAGTTTTGAACCTCCAGTCAGTTTCGGGATAATTAAGCAAGTAAATATTCAGCCCTGGAATTAATTGCAAAGGATTTGGTTCCCCACCAGCCTATAATCATTAATCAATTATTGTAAATTAAAAACCAATCTTATCAAAATGCATAATAAACGAATAAACCTTTAATTACTAGAATGAAAACATAAATACTATGCACTTGCCTCCAGCAATAAAACCGTATGGTTGTGTCTCGCAAGTCTGTTTGCTAAAAGGCTTCCTGCTGAACTATAAAGTAAATCGTTAATTGTTTCTTAAAATTTCCATGATTAAGCCCAGTTTATAGTCCACGGAATTATCAATAAGGAAAATCAGCATTGTAAAATTCTTCTTCTAGACCTAGACAGCTTGTATTCAACTCAGTTTTTCTTTGTCTTAAGACACCGGTTTGTGTTAAAACTCATTTTTAAATGAATTTGTTACATATTATGGTCAGGAGAACAAATTTTGATGTCAAAATATAGTTTTCCTTATAAATTCACATTATTTAAAATTTACAAATCAAAAATCCTCAAACTCTGATTTTAATTGTATTCGAATTTTTCAAACACAATTAAATTTTATAATTTAGATATTTATTTTGATATTAAAATTAACAAATTCACCAAAAGTCATAACAATCAAAATTGCGTAAACTCTAAACTAGGCTTTTTTATCACAAAAGATTTTAGAAGGAAAAATTTCTTGAACATACCCAGCTCCAACTGTCAAAAAAATAATAGAAATTAAAAAATAGTATTTTATTATTGATAGAATTAATTATAGTAAAAATAAAAGTTACCGATGATAAAGTCGAAATATTCCAGTTGGGTGGGATTGGGATTAAATATTTGTTCTTGTAGTCTGTCGGTGGATTCCCACATGCTGAGCATTGTTCCGAATAATGAAAAAGATGCAAAGAAGAAGGGAGAGACCAGGGCTTTGTTGACAGCGTACTGCAACATCCGATTGGTTTTCGGAGGCAGCGTCATTGTCCTCAAAATTTAAATAATGATAATAGGATAAATAAAAGATAGACAAACACAGCAGAGAATCAACATTTTGATGGGTCGAGATTGGAATTACTTAGCTATTAAAGACTCCGTATTCATCATTGGTGTATGTTATTGAAATAAATAAAAAAATATTTGGAAGATAATGAAACTAGCCATAAAATTATGTAAGGGAGTCATTGTTGCATAGTTGAGTTGAGGCGAGAGGGAGTGGAACGCTTCCACCCAACTCGATTTCTTTATTCTATGTCCTAATAACTTTAGATTTGCTTAAAAATGGGTGCTAGTATTGCATACAGACACTATAATCCTAATAGTATAAAGTTAGCACTAATAAAATGATTTTTATCCCGAGCAGCGAGCCATGAACTCAGTTAGGACTCTAATCAATGAATTTGTTGATTTATTCACTTATTACTTAGTTATTTTGCACTATTTACTTGTTCAAGTGCATTTAATTGACCATTCGTCAAATTTTATACTACATAAATATTACATATTTGTACCAGAATACATTTTTGTTGTAGCATGTCCATTATAGCGTTGAGAAAAGGTAATATAGTAAATAAAATCTGTTATGATGAGACTATATATTATTTCTAACGTCTTATCGTCAAACTTATCAATATGGACTATCAGAGAATAGATTATTACAGACCTAAAGCTTCTAACACTAATGAACAAACATGTTTATTTATAATATTAATGAGTTGTTGTTACTTGTTGTGCTTGTGAAATTTTAATTTAACTATTAATATTGTTGATATTTGATAGGGCAGGTTAGGGTCAAGGTGTAGAAATAAAATTCCTTCTATTTTTTAGGTTAAATTTAATATGCTAATTACTATAAATAAAAAAATCTAATGAAGCTTAAAATTGCATAATTAAAGAATTAAAATCGCAACGAACTCTTGGAGAAAGAAAATTCAATGTTTTAAAATGACAATACATGTATGACTATTTAGTACTATACTGAAGTAGCAAAATTGCCAATTAATACCTGATTGTGGATTGCCAAATAATTTTTAGATTTCGAAAATTAATTATAGGTTTTCATCTTTTTGAAATAATTCTAGTAAATCAGTCAGTGCCAATATGGATGAGGATAGAGCAATGTAAAGTGTTGTAGAATATAATCTCCATGATTCTGTCTGTGTAAATGAACAAGAGCAATGAGATTAAGGTAACTGAACTCAGGCAACTGTAACTGATGATGATGCAATTTCCGTCTGCTTAATTTCTACCTGTATGAATATATGATCGTTATAACCACAACTTTGTTCATTGGCTCCTACTCTAATTTCTAAATAGAACTTTTATTCATATTATAAGAATCGCCCCTGAATTGGCATAATATTTTTGGCATACTTAATATTTCATGGGAAACATTTTCGCACGAATATTTTTGGTTTAACATTTATTTATTAGGAAGTGCCACATTTTGGAGGAAAGTTTGATCTACTTTTTTCTGAATTACTTACAAGTACATTACAAAACAATTTAGAGGAAAATTTGGCAAAAATAACTTCAGTTTAATATTTTGGAGCCTATACCTTTTTTGACAATTTTTGGCTCTGTGCTGTCTCTGTATCTAGGAAGTCGGAAGTCAATTGGTTTTCTTGTAGTTTAATTTAAAACGTAAGTTTAATTTGTAGTAGAGCATTTTAGTTGACATTATGCCAAAAAATAGTGCAGGATTTTATAGCAAATAAATTTTTATGCCAACAAAATAAGGAATTAGTTTTTGTGCCAAACAAAATATGCCAAAACGGAATTACAATTATTTTATCAGTTATATAAATATTTTTCAAAATATTTTCCCAAACACTACTACCTTAATTATTTATTGTCTACTTAAGGTATTAAATATTGGTAACAACCAACGCATGTTGAAATTATAGGTCTAATTACACATATACATGAAATTAGGGCAGAGAATGGAGGAAAAGGATTATGAATGGGATTAATGGACAGATGCAAGTTGTCCTTTGGGGGCTGTAGTAGAATTTTCATCAGCATCTGGACTGACATCAAATTGGAAGATTTCTGTGGGGACTCCGACGGTGCAGCAGGCATTGGGGATGTCAACGATGGAATTGATCCTGCCTTCGCAGGGCGCGGTGGAGAGAAGGATGCAGATCTGCTCTTCGGAGTAGCCGAACCTTTTGAAATACGCGATGGCGTTGAGCAGGGCCTGTTTGTACGACAACGTGGCATCCAGGTAGTGCTGCTTTCCACTCCCATCCACGCTGAGCCCTTCGAAGGTCAAGTACTTCGTATACCGGGGCTCTACTATTCCTGGCATGAATATCGGAGTCTTCATCGACAGCCGAGACATCCCGTTCTTTATCAACTTCGTCCGAAGTGTCACACAACCGTTCATTTCGATACCCCCACAAAACTAATTCACAAAACAAAAATCACATAAAATATCGTGCAAATGACTATTTACGAGCTTCACATTGTGCCGTTACCGTTTTCGTTTAACACAATTAATATTTTCAAAATACATTTTCCTGGAAAATACATTTCTCGACTCTTATGGCTTTATCGTGCATTATTATAATGATTTTATAAATGAAAAAATGTATTGAATTTAAAATGTAACAACTGCTTAAAATATTGATTTTTGTATCTTCAATAAAAAGTAGATATTCAAAATAAATGGCAATTAAATCTTAAAGAGGAAGTAGAGATGTATAATATTAGTGTACGGGGATGTAGACATTTTCAATCGCAAATTAAATGTTTAAATGAATTAATAATTATTTCAAAATCCTCTCACAGCAATTTCTCCATCTCCTTGAGAGAAGTGAATATCTCCCACGCTCAGATTTCCTCCAGCCACAAACACCGGAAGCCAAATCTTGGAACCCCTGGACAAATTCTTAATATCGCAATTGCCACCATTTTCTCTCGGGGGAATTGTCCGGGCTCCTTCCATCTTTATCTTTTCTCCAGCAGCAGTTCCTTCTAGGGCACCCACAAAAGCCCCGCCCGCACTCGGTCCTAAGGCCAAAGGAGGCACACGGTTGGGATTGGTATCAATCAATTCCTGTTCTCGACGATTCCATTCTTCCAACAATTCCCTGGAGGGAGCTGTTGCAATTACTCCGGTATGAATCAGTCCTGTAACAATTTTACAATTTCCGCTGTATAATAAATAATTAATATTATCCTCCTAATGGAATAAAATTCCCGAAATATTTTAAATCTTGTATCAATAATCAACACTCTTCTATTAATATCTTTTAGCCTGGCTGGTCTGGATGTTGATGTCCGTTTGATAATCATTTGTGAACAAACATGAAAATTACACTTGCCGACAAATCTGACTCCAGGGATATGTCTGCTAGAAGCAAAAATGCCATCAAAGTCCCAAATGGCCTTTTTGGTTTCGTTGAAGCGTTCGCACAAAAATCCTCCTCCGTGATCTGCATCAAGAATGGCGGTGTATCCCCATTCGCTTCCGGGCAGAGGTTGAATGTCCAAAATGTCTACTTTCAGTACATCTCCAGGCTCTGCTCCTTCAACCCCTATGGGTCCAGACAATACGTGACTTCTGGTAAAGTCAATGTTTAAAATATCCAACGCGTTGTCATCATTCTTCACTTGACCCCCTCATCATCCCAAAAAATTGAAAATAAATAACCGTTATTCAATTTATATATTTCAGAGATACAAATTATTTTTAGAATGTTATGCAAATCGACAATTTCTGGACTTTCGGAAAATTTCAACCGGAAATTCCACAGATATAGTATAATTTTAAAAATCTATAATTTATTTCTCATTAAATAAAACTTGGATGCAATTGAATTGAAAGTATTTTTACTAAAAGGGGATCCCACCAGTGCAATCGAAGCATTCAACTTTGACAGTCTCCCCAGGTTTGATATTAACAGCCGCTGGAATATCTGGATGGAATCGGTTGTGAAAAAGTGGACCAATGGGCTGATCTTGGAAAGACTTTTTTAAGTCTACGGAAATCACAGTACGAATCACCATATTGTCAATAAAACAAAAAAGGTCGAAATCTGGAGAAAATAAAACCTCCGAATTTATGGTTAAAAAGGACTAGAAATACCAGAGATTTAAAACAGATTGACGTGACTTCTTACAAGCAAGATCTCAGAGGAAATGCATTCACTATACATAATATTATTGTTGATAGCTAATACTTAGTTACATAATATAATCTCGGAGCAATAAACTGAGTTGAAGGTCACAGAACAAACTTGATCATGTATTGATAGCAATCACAAACAGAAAGAAATGTCACATGAAACCTTTTGCTGGAGTCTGGTGGACTTGTTCCTCTTGGTATATTCCTATAAGATATAGAATTAAGGGTGTAAAAGCAGAAGACAAACAAACCAGAATAACATAACAAGGATGAAATACATCTGCAACTTAAATTACTTTTTTTATTTACTTGGACAAGTACAGATTTTACTGAATTACAAACATAGATCTTATCTAACTACTAAAATGGCCTGAAAAAAAGACATTTTTAAAAGTAAAAAATGTCTGTAAGGAACGAGAAGTGTTTTAAAACTCTATTCAGCATCCATTGTTTGATTGTTTGGTTTTAAGAAAATCCAAAAAAAAGTTCGGTTTCTGTAAATGGATGGAACTTAGCCTTCTTTGGCAAAATATTATGGCACCATAGCAGAAATCTGGAGTTCGACTATTGATCATTTGTAATGCCGTTTCGATATTGCATCTACAAAATCTCTTGACAAAAATTGACAATAAAGCAATTGGAGTTAAACATAAGTAATTAAATAAATTAATAAAAACACCATCACTGTAATGAGTCATCATAAATTCCTTTTATTTGCAATTGCGACTCTACAATAGTTAATACAGCAAAAAAGATTATGTTTGCAGAAACAGTTTTGATGATGATATGATGTTCCCAGTACTCCAAAAGTCTTTTTTCGTTTGGTTTTTACATGTAAATGTTGTTTAGTTGGTTGGTTGTTGGACCGCTGGTAGGAAATCAAAATTGCTATAATAAAACAATAAAAGTTCACAATTAAAATCAATAATTTTGTTGCAAATTTTGATTTTGCTGATATTTTTTAGAACTTCCTATTTATTTTGTTTTGGTGAGTTAATTTTAATAACAAAAGTTGATAAAGTATTTATTTAGCATGAATAGCTTTATATTTACATTATTATGATTTCTCAGCTGATTCATAATTTGTTCTGGGAATTTACGTAGCTGGGTAATCCATCTGCACCCATTTGAGACTGGCTTTTGAGGTCATGAATGACTTTGACATAAAATGTGCTGAGACCAATCAGCAGAAGGTACAATACAATATCCACAACCTGCGCTCCTTTAAAGCAAGCCACAATAAACATAATCACGAGAATTATGATGAAAATAATTTTGAAAACTGTCCAGACAGTCATCAGGGACCGGGATTGCTGAAATAGAAAATAAATTCTATTTAAAATGCTAAATAAAACCGGACCTTCTACAAACGTACAATACCGAAATGGTAAATCGAAACCTTACAGATATTAAATCATTGAAATCTGTTCATTAACTGAATTGATTTAAAATCCAAATAATATACGCAATTTCATTAAAAGATTTATTGTGTAATATTCCTTGAATTTCCAAAATACCCATACCATTAAAATAATTTCTAATAAAATAATAGAAAAAAGGAGATTGAGATTTAAGGGTTTTAAACATAAGTTTAATTGATTTTTCATCTAAGGTTTCATAGACAATTTCAAAAATAAATTTGAAAATAAAGTCCAATTAAAATAACCCAAACGGTCAATTATTATTAATAAACAATAATTTCCAAATTTAATTTACGTACCTTTCGAATGCCATGAATCAAAATGGAAGAAATGATTATTTGGATGCAGGAGATTATCAGGAAAACAACCACAAAGGTGCTGATGATAGAAATTCCCACTTCAACTAAAATGACATATATAATAAAATTCTAATTTTAAAATCAAAATCCCTAATTATAAAATAAAGTTATGCGAAGTGACTTTTTATGTATAAGGTTTTCATTGTTTTATGACTTATAAATTAGACACTGTGCTGTATATAATATTATGAGACATCTACACTTTAAATCTGAAGTTCGATAAGGGAAAATAGGAATTTGTATGGCACACACAGGAATCTTTGTATGGCAAGAAATTTCATCGAACAGTCGTACATTTGTATGGTACGTTATAAAAAACCGAAGGGTATGGTATGGAAAGTAAAGGACCTATGTATGGTACTAAGACAAAATTGTGGCTTTGATAATGTTAATATTTAGTCATTGTAAGTACATCATATTTATTTGTGTGATTTTGAAAATATGAAAAAAATTAATGGCAATATTTAGTCATTTTAGGTACTAATTATTACTTTAACAAACGTTAAGAATTTGTGGTGTACACGTAAAATAAAGTTAGGCAATGTCAATAATGAAATAAATTATAAGCAGGTATGGTTAAGATAAAGTTATTGTCGTTTTGTTTTAGAGCTCGTGTCAGTTTCTTTGGCCGACCTGGTTTTCTTCGTTGTCCGATAGATATGGCCTTGGCTGTCTCTGATATAATCTCTTTGTTACCATTTAACCTGGCGATTCCAATAACATGCTTACAAATATTATGTTTCAGGAACTGCCATAAATTTAATTCGTCAACTCCAACAACAATTTCAGTCCATTTTTGAAATCTTTTGGTAGTATTTTCTTTGTCCGACACGTCACTGTCACTACTATCACTGTCGGTTAGATATTCTAAACTTACAATATTTGACCCAGCCATTGTGAATGTGGAGTTGTGAGCAACCCAAATGCTGACTGTCATACTAAAACCAAACAGATAAATGCATCCCCACAGACAGGCACGTATCTAGAAATTTGTTCAAGGGGGGGCGGAAGCAAAAATTATACCAAAAATAAGACATATTCGCGCGAAGCGCGAAAATTTTTTGCAATTTTAGGCCATTTTTGTGAAAAAAATTCTCTTTTTCTCAGATTTAGGGGGGGCGCTGCGCCCCCCCGCCCCCTACTAAATACGTGCTTGCGACAGACATGCAGCTAATATCTTCATTACAATTAGTAGATAAAAGAACATTAACTTGCCTTTCTCTTACTATCTACATTTTTATTTGCATTTCTGTAGACACTTTTTCGTCGTTGTAGTAGCTACCCTCTCCATTACTTACTGTTATAGTACTCTTATTACTTATACTATCCGGTATCTTATAGTATTATTACCTGTAGTACTCTCATCAAAGCCCCAATTAATATTGTCTTAGTACCATACATAGGTCCTTTATTTTCCATACCATACCCTTCGGTTTTTTATAACGTACCATACAAATGTACGACTGTTCGATGAAATTTCTTGCCATACAAAAATTCCTGTGTGTGCCATACACGTTAATTCGCAGCCGTTCGATAAATGCACAAAATGTTACCCAAAGTGTATTAGTTTGCGATGATGCTAGTCTGTAGTGTTAGTCAGTATATTTTCCTATCACACGTCCGTAGTTCAAAGTGCTATGTTGAAATAAATATTTCCCCTGGGAATGATTTATGAAAATCATATAACATTTTGCCATGGAATTCTGTGCTCTGATTGGTCAATTTCAAAAATGCATCGACCAATCAGAAGCGATTTTCACTGCGGTTATTATTTGAAAAAGGTCGCGAATTGATAGTTCTAACAATAATTCTAAAATTTTTATAAAATAGACGCATTTTTTCAAGTTTTTTAATTTTGACGTGCAAATTCTTTAACTTACAACTTCGAGAGCTCCGATGATTAAGCCTCCGGTCTCAAGGGAAAAACAGCAACAACGATTCATTTTTAAGTGTAGAATACTTGTCCGTCCTATACGTATCGTATGTGTCTATCGTGTGAAAGTTAGATCTGCACTAAGAAGGAAATAATTAATTTGTCACTAATTCAGAATCGCATTAATATTTATTACATTAGCCATAATAATGTATAATAATAGGTGTGTGCACTTTGTATCTCCATACTGTGCAAAAAACGTCCTTAAGAAGACAGCAAAGTCAGAATACACATGTAATAGAAATGCACAGAATCTTCACTCAGACCTCACACATCATTGTGCACTATATTTTTTATTACATTACATGCATATTATCTAAATACCTACACCCAAGGTTTCTATAGAGACCCCCTTAAGAGGTTAGACGAAGCGGGAGTTGGCAAGTCAAAAATTCACTTTTTTCACCTCTGGAGGACAAATCCTATAATTTGTCCTCCACTGCTAGGATAGGATAATAGGACATGACTTATTACCATGGTGTTCCAGGCAGGGGAATTTAGATATGATAAAAGTGAATTTTTAACTTGCCAACTACCGCTTCGACTAACCTGTTACCATTAGAGGAATCTTGACCTACACCGGTATGGCCCCTTTTTGTCAACCCCTTTCTGTCAACACCTTTTTGTCTACAAGTTTTTTTTGAGATCCCTTTTTTTCAACACGTAACATCCTTTTTGTCAACAAAATGTCTATTCTACATGTAGCATGTACATATTATATATAACTATGAGATATATGTAAGATGTATAACTATTATAGCTTTAACTAAGCCACATCACTACCCTCGCTACTCGGCCTAGCATGTGGAAGTTTCCGAACGTGTTGCAAAAAGAGCCGCTACGTATAAAGAATACATATTACCCCGCATCTGTGTACAAAATAGTTTTCCTAACAAAAAGAATCCTGAAGCTACACGGTTTATTCAAAACTGTTAAAAAATATTATTCAGAGCAAATCTAAAATGTCTTTTTCAGAGTGGATCTATATGTGAGTTGACGAAATACCCCACCATTCCACCAAAACTAAATGGTTAGGGTACTTTTTGTTTATTTTTAGATTAGGTTTGTTTGCTAGCTTAACCATTTGGCGGTGGCGATGGAATGGCGGTGTATTATGTCCATATGTCCACTCAAACGCTCCTCACTACCTCAATGTACATTGTGAATTACGAATGCAATAGCAAAGGTGAAGTGGACATAGCCGCGTCCTTTGTAAACAAAATTTGCAAGCATTATTTTGCAATTACATTGTCATTGATTCGATGCAATTTATTTATAACTTACTAGTTGAAACCTAGCACATACACTGTGCTAGGTTTAATACATTTAATGCATGTAATAAATGCATTGATGCATTTAAATTTCTAGCGACTTCTTATTGGCCCGAAATTCGTTGACAAACCGAGGATTTCAACAGCATATAATTATTACAAATTCTCTGCGTCTGCGTACTAACACGAAATTCGTCAAATACATGATCCATCATAGCATTTTATTGCGCAACTCCACTTCACATTTATAATATTAGTATGAATGATAGTACCACTAGCAGACCTAACACAAAGTGCGAGAAAATGTTGAAATATATTAGCGGTTACACATTAGCCCGAAATTTCTAGAAATCTTTTACCTTTTTGTAAAAAAAGAGCATCATTTTTGTTCCCTGAGTAGAATAGTAATTACAGAACGATAGGACAAACATACCGACAGAATTCCATGCGCATTTTCGCGTTTATCTAATAGTAAAGACTAGCAGAAAACCTAACACGAAGTGGTAGAACATGTTGAAATATGTAAATTTATAGTGATTATGTATTGTTCCGAAATTCATCGACGGACCAGTAATTTCCAACAGCACAAAGAGTACATACTTGCGCATGCGTATAAACACGATTAATGAATATAGCTGTTTTGATTTGAAATATAAAGAAGTCGACGAATGTGTCGGACGGCTTTTATGTAGAGGATTTGGTTTATCATCATATTTAGCCTACCCTCTAGAGAATTATTTAAATCAGATCTACTGTACATTTTTTCATAAATTGGGGTGGTAGCTAGAACCCTACATGTACAGAACTAACATATAATATATGATATGTGTTGTGTGATTGCATAAATTGTTAAGATTCCTTTAAAATAATATTATTCATTCATGATACTAGAGTCGAGGTTGGCTCCTTTAATCTGTATTCTAAAATCTATGTATCAATTATAAAACACTTCTGATTCATCAAAACTAACAATTTTTAATTTAATTAATTAATTTTAACAATCATTAATTGGCTACATTTCTCGTTTTTTCACTCGTAATAGTATGTGTCAGTCAGATCAAGAACACTGACAAAAAAGTATCACAAAAAACAAATAAGGGTAGAAAGTGTTATGCTTTGAAATTTTTTATGATACAAAATAATGCACAAAACAGGGTTTTTATTTGTCATTATGGGCTGTATAGTGTATAGTATATTATGAAAAAGGGTAATAGTATCTAAAACAATTTTCATCGTAAAAGGAAGTAAATATATAATATCATTTATTGGTCAAATAGTTAATACAAAATGCTAAAATCTCTGTTTTTTCTAGTATTTTTCCAATTGAAATTATTTCTGCAACGTATAATAACTGTTTAGTGTAGAATAGCATAGAGTATAATATGAAATTATAAAATCATTGAATGTAATTTATGCTCATGCGTGGTATATCCATGCAGCTCGAAGAGCCAAAGGAAAATCTTTTGGAAAATCAGTTCTGCTTGTATTTGTCTACAACTAAGGTGTAAATTTTGTGTCTGTCCAATTTGATCGATTTTATTGAAATTCAATATAGATTTTGTCTGTTTTATCAGTGATTTGTGCATTATTATTACATAAGCACTAATTATTATCAGTACACATTACACCCACAGGCAGGAACTCAATTACATACAAAATAGCTATAATTTTGGACAATCCATATTTTAGTTACAAAAATCAACCATCAATCCTCAACCCACACATTCTACATGGTCCTAATCGAGCCAGATATAATATCTGAACCTTTTTAGTGTTTTTATTGTGTTGAGGACTATACAATCAAATTGTGAAAATCGACTGTCTACTGTGGAAGTCATTTCATAATTGTCAAGCTTTTCTGGTGTCATCCGTCTGTCAGTCTTTTCTGGTCTCTCGTCTGTCAAGTCTTTTCTGGTCTCTCGTCTGTCAAGTCTTTTCTGGTCTCTCGTCTGTCAAGTCTTTTCTGGTCTCTCGTCTGTCAAGTCTTTTCTGGTCTCTCGTCTGTCAAGTCTTTTCTGGTCTCTCGTCTGTCAAGTCTTTTCTGGTCTCTCGTCTGTCAAGTCTTTTCTGGTCTCTCGTCTGTCAAGTCTTTTCTGGTCTCTCGTCTGTCAAGTCTTTTCTGGTCTCTCGTCTGTCAAGTCTTTTCTGGTCTCTCGTCTGTCAAGTCTTTTCTGGTCTCTCGTCTGTCAAGTCTTTTCTGGTCACCGGTTAGCTGTCATATTTTGTCAAGATATTCCTTGGCAACGAAGATTCGGAGTAGCTGTTCTTTTGTCATCGCCCAGTTTTCTTTGGTTTAGCTGTTTCTTTGGAGTAGCAGTTTCTTTGGATTAGCTGTTTCTTTGGAGTAGCAGTTTCTTTGGATTAGCTGTTTCTTTGGAGTAGCAGTTTCTTTGGATTAGCTGTTTCTTTGGATTAGCTGTTTCTTTGGATTAGCTGTTTCTTTTGATTAGCTGTTTCTTTGGATGATACGTCGTGGGATCTTGGTCCGGTAGGGTAAGTTGACCAATTAAAAAATAATCACAATAAAAGCATTCTGTTTTTGATCTGGTCGACCCCATACTAATAAAACCTACAGCAAGCCGTAACAGACGCTCGCCTGAGTAAAGTTTACCGTGTACACATTTTGGTAGCGAAAAGTTACACAAAACCGAGCGTACGGATTTTGATCAAACTTTCAGAATTGAGTCTTTATATATGTATCTACGACATATTAAAAATTCAGACATTGATATTATAAGGAAACGAAGCTATATCATTTCAAATATCAACATAAAATCAAAATTGATGATTGTTGACCACGAAAATCAATCGAAAATCAAAATTGATTAATGTTGATAATCAAAATCAACCGAAAATCAAAATTGATTAATGTTGACAATCAAAATCAACCAAAAATCAAAGTACATTAATGTTGACTATAAAATCAACATAAAATCAAAGTACATTAATGTTGACTATAAAATTCAACAGAAAATCAAAGTACAATAATGTTGACTACGAAAATCAACAGAAAATCAAAATTGATTAATGTTGATTAAGAAAATCAACAGAAAATCAAAGCACATTAATGTTGACTATGAAAATCAACAGAAAATCAAAGCACATTAATGTTTACTATGAAAATCATCAGATATTCAACTTTGATTGATTATGAGTATTAAAATCAACAGAAATTTAAATTCGGTTAATAATGACTATTAAAATTAAAAAGAAATCGCAAAATGGATATTTGACTATCAATTTGAATATAAATGCGAAATTGATTTATTTTCGTCCTATGATGTTTATTTTGCAGTTTTATTTACGTTATTATAAAATTTTAAATATGGTCGAAGCAGAGTTAAATATTTTATACTATCACGCTAACAATTAATAGGAAACACAATTGAAATTTTTATGGCCCATTTTCTGCTTTGACTATCAAATAAAGACAAAGTGAGCGCGCGGTATCTCAGCAACTTATGGACCGATTTGAACCAAAATCAATAGGGTTCGTCACCAGTCCATAGGCATAGTTTATGCCAAGTTTGGTCAATATCCATCATTGCTTTCGAAAGTTATCGTGGGTACGGACGGACGGACGGACGGACGTACGGACGTACGGACAGACTGTGCGGTTCTATAAGCTGCCTTATTCAGGCGAGCTAAAATTCAGATATTGATATTATATAGAAACGAAGCTATATTATTTGAAAAATCAATAGAAAAACAAAATTGATTAATGTTGACTATGAAAATCAACAGAAAATCAAAATTGATTAATGTTGACTATGAAAATCAACAGAAAATCCAAATTGATTAATGTTGACTATGTAAATCAACAGAAAATCAAAATTGATTAATGTTGACTATAAAAATCAACAGAAAATCAAAATTGATTAATGTTGACTATGTAAATCAACAGAAAATCAAAATTGATTAATGTTGACTATGAAAATCAACAGAAAATCAAAATTGATTAATGTTGACTATGAAAATCAACAGAAAATCAAAATTGATTAATGTTGACTATGAAAATCAACAGAAAATCAAAATTGATTAATGTTGACTATGAAAATCAACAGAAAATCAAAATTGATTAATGTTGACTATGAAAATCAACAGAAAATCAAAATTGATTAATGTTGACTATGAAAATCAACAGAAAATCAAAATTGATTAATGTTGACTATGTAAATCAACAGAAAATTAAAATTTGGTAGAAGCGGATTTAAATATTTTATACTATCCCGCTAACAATTTATAGGAAACGCCTTTGAACTTTCCAATGTCCATTTAATGGCAAATTATCACTTTGACTATCAAAATGAAGACAAAGTGAGCGCGCGGTATCTCGGTAACCAATGGACCGATTTACCCCCAATTCAATAGGGATCGTCAGTGGTCCGTAGGCATTGTTTTTGCCAAGTTTGGTCAATATCCGTCATTGCTTTCGAAAGTTAGCGTGGGGACGGACGGACGGACGGACGGACGGACGGACGTACGGACGTACGGACGGACTGTGCGATTCTATAAGCTCGCTTTATCAGGCGAGCTAAAAACCGAGTTTCTTTTTCTGTGAATCGCAAGAAAGAAAAATCAAGAGAAGAATTCTCTAAATAAAATCAAAAATGGACGTCGTTTTGCGAAACTTGCGCGCCCTCAAGTCGGATGTTCGACGCATTGAAAATGCTATCGCCGCCTCCGATGTAACAAAACCACTCCTAAAAAGCAAGATAGAGTCTTTGGAAAAAGAAATCCAGCAATTAAAGCAAGAAGCACAGTCTCTTTTGCGAAAACTCAGTGCAGAATCTGCTACTGATGCCGAATTGGATGCAAAGGAACCTGAATTTGTTGCAATACAAGAAAAGCTGCAGAATGCAGCAGAAAAATTATCTGAAATGAAGTCTACTTTTGCTACTACTACAAATATTGAAAAAACTGTAGGAAGTGACGAAATTAAGCTGCCAAAACTGGAAATGCCAAAATTCAGCGGGGATTCCCAGGATTGGCTCAGTTTTCAAGATCTGTTTATGGCTTCAGTCCACAACAACAAGAAACTTTCTGGAGCTCAAAAACTCCAGTACCTGAAAGGATTGCTGAAGGATGAACATTCAAAATTACTACATCATATCCCTATCACCGATCTCAACTATGATCAAGCCTGGAGTTTGTTGAAATCCAGATATGAAAATCGAAGAGACATAATTAAATGCAATTTGGATCGCCTCTTGTCTCTCCCTACTCTCCAACAGGAAAATCCTGCGAGTTTAAGAAAAATCGGCGATGCCACCAACGAATGCGTTCAAGCTTTGGACATATTGAAAATAAATCCTGAACAAGCAAGGGATTCCATAATCATCCACATGATAACAAAAAAGCTCGACGGAGGAACAAGACTGGAATGGGAAAAATCTCAGAAGCCGAACTCCCTCCCCACAATTAAAGAATTTACTGAATTCATCGTTCACCATGCAAGAGTTACTGCAGCAGCTAATGTTAAGATAAGGAATATCGCTGTGAGCAGTTCAAGAGAAAATAGTGAAAGCCAATTTACTACAACAGTGCACTATGGCTCGAATAATGAAGAATCACAGAATTGTAACCTTTGTCAAAAATATAAACACTATCTCAATCAATGTGATGAATTCAGAATCATGCCAAGAGAAGAAAAAGTAGAATATCTAAAGAACAGCAATCGGTGTTTCAATTGTTTGGAAATTGGACACAGAAGTTCGGAGTGTAAATCAAAATACAACTGTAGAACTTGTCAAGATCGACATCACACATCGATCCACTTCATCAAAGAAAACTTTGAACCGCAAAATAGTGAAGATTTTCAAAAAGATGAAGATAATGCAAAAAGCAAAGAGCATCCTTCCACTAGTCACTTGAGCAGTCATCTTGGAAGGCAGCGGGGACGTCGTCAAACTTTACTGGCTACAGCCCTTATTCAAGTAGTTAATCAGAAGAATGAAATTTTTATCTGTCGTTCCCTACTTGATAATGGATCACAGACAAGTTTCATTACAAAGGAATGTGCTAACCGACTAGGATTGAAGCAAAAATCCGTCAACCTCCCAATTTCTGGATTAGGAGGAACTCAAGTGGATACTGTCAACACAGAAGTAAATCTGATGTTCAGCTCAACTTACAATTCAGACAAGATATTTTCGGTTGATGCCATCATCATGAAAAATATAACAGAAAAACAACCATCTAAACACTATCTATCTTAATAACAAAGTATAATGATGCCGATATAGTGGGTGGACCCCAGTCCACTATAGCGGTTGTCGATACATAAATTTGGGATCCATATTTGAAATCAGCGCGCTGAATTACCTCTAAATTGGCGTTAACAGAATTTAGCTGCAATGTATGATGATGCCGATATAGTGGGTGGACCCCAGTCCACTATAACGGTTGTCGATACATAAATTTGGGATCCATATTTGAAATCAGCATGCCTAATTACCTCTGAATTGGCGTTTACAGAATTTAATTACCAAAATTATGTTGCCGATATAGTGGGTGGACCCCATTCCACTATATCGGTTGTCCGGTGATAAATTTGAGGCCCATATTTGAAACCAGCATGTTCAATTTGGTGGAATTGGATAGTTATTACAAGTTGTCGGATGTAGTAGTACTCAGACTTCAGGTAATGTTCACGACTCTTGGTCGTTTATAATTCTTCGAGGCTACGATTAGTCTGTTCCAACCCACTGGGAAACCATGCTAAGAGCAGTAGACTTACTGATAAACAATTTTTGGTTGGGCATAAGCTGCGAAGCAGTCAAATGGTCGTGGCGCGATCTCAAACTTGCAAACGTGAAATTTCATGTGAATGCAATGCAAATAGAGATATTATGGTTTATTATTGTTATTGTTGTGCACTGCACAGTGCACCATCTACCATTTCAACCTAGTCTACAAGCTTTAGCAAGTAATTGGTTTCCCTTAGGTGTAGTTTCGCTACTGCCGTTTCAGAGCTACACGCTGTCACTTTTTGCCCTATAGCATTATCCTTCCAGATTAACCTATTAGTAGTAGTCTAATTCCGTGGTCTGTTCTTTATTTCACACTCACATATGTTAAATGTGGGATACAAATAATATTTAACAACGAACCCTTCGGCGACCCGTGACTTCGTCACGGTAGCAATTGTTCGAAAAACGGTATTCACAAATTAGAAATTTAGATTAAAGTTAACAAACAGGAAACCAAAAAATGACATTTTTCATTAACTCCTAACCAACACATCTACCTAACCAATTAAATATATCTTTGATGTAGTCTCCTACTCCCCAAACATTCCACTACCCCCAAAATATAGTTTTTATCAGCCCCACTTTCCAACGCATTGACTTCCCCAGCAAAAAAATAAAGTCGCCTCCCCTAGACCTCAGTCCTATGTAAGTTCGATTCCACACCCCCAATCTACAAAATTCTTGTTTTGAGCTCCATACTATCTCCACATCCATTTCCCTAAACAACTACCAGCTACCAATGAATCAGTTTCATGTAGGCTCCAACTCGTACCCATTTGCCCCTAAAGAAATTTTTTTATCAGTTCCGTGTTGTCTATACCTCTCCACGCGATACCTTTCCCCAAACAGAAGCTATCTTGTTAGCTCTAAGTGGTTTACACTTCCAACCTAATTCCTGTCGCTCCAAACTCCAAAACGTGTTTATAAATCCATGTTATCTCCACCTCATATACCATCCTAATTTAGTCAGATCAATGAAGTCTTCAGCTCTCCCATCGATTACCCTCCCCCAAACAAAAAACAATTTTAGTCAGCCCATATATTTTCCTAACCTAACCATATCTTATAGCCTGGCTGGTCTGGATGTTGATGTCCGTTTGGTAATAAATTGTGAACAAACATGAAAATTACACTTGCCGACAAATCTGACTCCAGGGATGTGTCTGCTAGAAGCAAAAATGCCATCAAAGTCCCAAATGGCCTTTTTGGTTTCGTTGAAGCGTTCGCACAAAAATCCTCCTCCGTGATCTGCATCAAGAATGGCGGTGTATCCCCATTCGCTTCCGGGCAGAGGTTGAATGTCCAAAATGTCTACTTTCAGTACATCTCCAGGCTCTGCTCCTTTAACCCCTATGGGTCCAGACAATACGTGACTTCTGGTAAAGTCAATGTTTTACCCAACGCGTTGTCATCAAAGAGGTTGTAACATATAGAGCCAAAACCGTAATGCCTTTCAATGGTACAAAAATCAATCCCTATTGTCTTCGATTATACATAAGTAGGTATCGTAAAAATTTCGCAGTAGTCGGAAGTATTAGTAGGGATCGGTAAATTTTCGCGCCGTTTCACGACGGAGCTATTCATCAATGTTATAAAGAAAATATTCTCCACTTTTGCTCTATTTCCTGTATCTTTGGTTATAGGCGTCGGAACCGGGAGGACAGGGAGGACAATGTCCCCCCTAGAATATGGCCAGGAAAGACATGTCCCCCTAAAAATGTCCCAAAATCCAAACTAAAATTACATAAACACCAGAAAATGCGATTTTTTTGTCAAAAAAGGTTAAAAATCCAAAAAATTTTCGCGCGTGTTACCAATATTTTATTATTTTGGTGGCCCCCCCTTTCTGAAGAAGCCATTTTGTCCCCCCTTGATAAATTACGTTCCGACGCCTATGACTTATCTCTCTTCACTTGACATCCTCATCATCCCAAAAAATAGAAAATAAATAACCGTTATTCAATTTCAGAGGTATAAATTATTTTTATTATGTTATGCAAATCGAGAATTTATGGACTTTCGGGAAAATATCAACCGGACATTCCACAGAAATAGTACAAATAGTATAATTTTAAAAATCTATAATTTATTTCTCAATAAATAAAACTTAGATGTAGATGTAGTTGAATTGAAAGTATTTACTAAAAGGGGATCTCACCAGTGCAATCAAAGCATTCAACTTTGACAGTCTCCCCAGGTTTGATATAAACAGCCGCTGGAATATCTGGATGGAATCGGTTGTGAAAAAGTGGACCAATGGGCTGGGCTGATCCTGGAAGGACTTTTTTAAGTCTACGGAAATCACAGTACGAATCACCATATTGTCACTAAAACAAAAAGGTCGAAATCTGGAGAAACTAAAATCTCCGAATTTGTGGAAAAGACTTGAAATATCAGAGATTTAAAACATATTGACGTGACTTCTAACGAGCAAGATCTCAGAGGAAATGCATTCACTATATAATATTATTGTTGATAGCTACTTAGCTACGTAATAATAATCTCGGATCAATAAACTGAGTTGAAGGTCACAGAACAAACTTATGATCATGTATTAATCACAAACAGAAAGAAATGTCACATGAAACCTTTTGCTGGAGTCTAGTGGACTTGTTCCTCTTGGTATATTCCTTAAGATACTATGTAGAATTATAGCTGTAAAAGCAGAAGACAGACAAATCAGAATAACATAACTAAGAATGAGATACATCTGCAACTTAAATTACTATTCTTATTTACTTGGACAAGTACAGATTTTACTGAATTACAATACACACTACTGTTACAAGTTTATTTAACCATAAATCTTACCTGTAAAGTTCAGTGTTTGACAAGTCATTATTAGCTGGTGGTTATAAAGCTACTTGTTAAAATAACCTAAAACGGCTAAAATAAAAATTTTAAGCAATTTAAAAAAATAGCCTGTAATTAAGGGACGAGAAAATGTATTAAGAAACATAGTAGAAACTCAATGCTTGGTTTTAAGAAAATCCAAATAAGTTCGGTTTCTATAAATGGATAGAACTTAGCCATCCTTGTTTGGCAAAATATTATGGCATCATAGCAGAAATCTGGAGCTCGATGATCATATTGTAATTCCGTTTCGATATTGCATCTATAAAATCTCTATTTCTAATATTTGACAATAAAGCAATTGGAGTTGAACATAAGTAATGAATTAAATTAATAAAAACACCCTCATTGTGATAAGTCATCAGAAATTCCTTTTATTTGCAATTGCGACTCTACAATAGTAAATACAGCACAAAAGATTATGTTTGCAGAAACATTTAAGATGATGATATGTTGTTCCCAGTACCCCAAAAGTCTTTTTTCGTTTGGTTTTTACATGTAAATGTTGTTTAGTTGGTTGGTTGTTGGACTGCAATAATAAAACAATAAAAGTTCACAATTAAAATCAATAATTTTGTCACAAATTTTGATTTTGCTCATTTTTTAGAATTTCCTGCTTTTTTGTTTTGGTGCGTTAATTTTAATAACAAAGTTGATTATTTGATTAGTTGAAAGTATTTATTTAGCAATAAACACAAAAGTGTCTGTTATAATAAATAGGTAACACAAAATTATTAAGTGCTGATTGCCTAAAATTACCTTTTAAAGAATGGAATGAATAGCTTTATATTTACATTATTATGATTTCTCAGCTGATTCATAATTTGTTCTGGGAATTTACGTAGCTGGGTAATCCATCTGCGTCCATTTGAGATTGGCTTTTGAGGTCATGAATGACTTTGACATAAAATGCGCTGAGAAGAATCAGCAGAAGGTACAATACATGCACAACCTGCGCTCCTTTAAAGCAAGTCACAATAAACATAATCACGAGAATTATGATGAAAATAATTTTGAAAACTGTCCAGACAGTCATCAGGGACCGGGATTGCTGAAATAGAAAATAAATTCTATTTAAAATGCTAAATAAAACCGGACCTTCTACAAACGTACAATACCGAAATAGTAAATCGAAACCTTATAGATATTAAATCATTGAAATCTGTTCATTAACTGAATTGATTTAAAATCCAAATAATATACGCAATTTCATTAAAAGATTTATTGTGTAATATTCCTTGAATTTCCAAAATACCCATACCATTAAAATAATTTCTAATAAAATAATAGAAAAAAGGAGATTGAGATTTAAGGGTTTTAAACATAAGTTTAATTGATTTTTCATCTAAGGTTTCATAGACAATTTCAAAAATAAATTTGAAAATAAAGTCCAATTAAAATAACTCAAACGGTCAATTATTATTAATAAACAATAATTTCCAAATTTAATTTACGTACCTTTCGAATGCCGTGAATCAAAATGGAAGAAATGATTATTTGGATGCAGGAGATTATCAGGAAAACAACCACAAATGTGCTGATGATAGAAATCCCCACTTCAACTAAAATAATAAAACTCTAATTTTAAAATCAAAATTCCTAATTATAAAATAAAGTTATGCGAAGTGCGTTTTTATGTATAAGGTTTTCATTGTTTTATGACTTATAAATTAGATACTGTATATAATATTATGAGGCATCTACACTTTAAATCTGAAGCTCGATAAATGCACAAAATGTTACCCTTTAGTCGTTTCTCTTCATCCAGTTCATTATTTCCATCTTCTCCAACTGGGAAAATTTTGGAATCTTTATCTTTCAATTCTGTTCCAATAGCAGTCCATACTCCGAGTGACAAAATGCTGAAGATAGCTCCGATAATTCCTCCAATCTAAAAAAATTGATATGAAATCGACAACAAAATGAAACTACAGATGTAACTACAATGAAGCTGGTAGATTTAGAAAGCTAAATTCATGGGGTAACATGATACACATTTTTTTTGTCTAACCGTCAAACCTTTACTTTACTACTTTGATATAAGTGCCGGTTAAAAAAACACACTTGATGTTCTTTTTCAAAATTTAATAAAAAGCCTTTTCTAAATAACAAAATTCTTTACACATGTTCAAGCCCCCCCTACTTTTTCAGGCTCTGGATTACGCCCTTATATAGTAGCTATGATTAAATTAATATTTGGTCTCATAAACAAAAACTATGCTAATTGCTATTTAGTATTTTCTTAGGTTGAACTTATTTCTAAACTTACTAGTAATAATTTTAAAATTTTTATAAAATAGACCAAGTTATATTTTTTCAAGTTTTGTAATTTTGACGTGCAAATTCTTTAACTTACAACTTCAAGAACTCCGATGATTAAGCCTCCGGTCTCAAGAGAAAAACAGCAACAACGATTCATTTTTAAGTGTAGAATACTTGTCCGTCCTATACTGATGTGTGTCTATCGTGTGAAAGGTAGATCTGCACTAAGAAGGAAATTAATTTGTCACTAATTCAGAATCGCATTAATATTTATTACATTAGTTATAATAATGTGATAGCGGCCTTAAGGTTACCTTTAGCACTTTAACTCGTACACCTTGCTCTCAATATGAGCCAACAACAATTTTTGTGCAGCAGTCAGCAGTCAATGCGTTCTCAGAAGTTATGCACCTCAACTCCATTCAGCTCAGCTCCATGCTGTTCCAGTGATAGGATAACTCACACAGGTGTACTGAGTACTGCAATAGGTGTGTGCACTTCGTATCTCCAATCTGTGCAAAAAATGTCCTTAAGAAAACAGCAAAGTCAAAATACCCTTGTAATAGAAATGCACAGAAATCTTCACTCAGACCTCACTCATCATTGTGGACTATATTTTATATTACATTACATGCATATTATTATCTAAATACATACACCATACTATCAAACGTGGGTGTAGCAAAGGTAGCAGTTTATTGTACTCAAACGCCACTCACTATGTACATTGTGTATTCAGAATGCAATAGCAAAAGTGAAGTGGACATAGCAGCGTCCTTTGCAAACAAAAATTGCAAACATTCTTTTGCAATTACATTGTCATTGATTCGATGCAATTTATTTATAACTTACTAGTTGAAGCCTAGAACATACACTGTGCTAGGTTTCATGCATTTAATGCCGAAATAAATGCATTGATGTATTTAAATTTCTAGCGACTTCTTATTGGCCCGAAATTCATTGACAAACCGAGGATTTCAACAGCATATAATTTCATAAATTCTCTGCGTCTGCGTACTAACACGAAATTCGTCAAATATCCATCATAGTATTTTATTGCTCAACTCCACTTCACATTTATAATATTAGTATGAATGATAGTATCACTAGCAGACCTGACACAAAGTGAGAGAAAATGTTGAAATATACTAGCGGTTACACATTGGCCCGAAATTTCTAAAAAGACTGGTGATTATTTAGTAGACTTGATGCCTAAGCTTTTGAAATTCAAAAGCAGTACTGGTAGTCTAGTAGCATCAGGGAACAGAAAAGGACCTTTCTTGCCTTTTTATAAAAAAGGTAGCAGTAAGATTTTTAAACAGTCCTTTTATGCCTTTTTCTTTTTTTAAAGTAGCACTTCCACTTTACATGTAAAAAACCTACAGCAAGCCGTAACAGAAGCTCGCCTGAGTAAAGGTTACCGTGTACACATTTTGGTAAACGAAAAATACTCGCACGTAGCACAAAACCGAGCGTACGGATTTTGATCAAACTTTCAGAATTGGGTCTTTATATATGTAGCTATGACATATTAAAAATTCAGACATTGCTATTATAAGGAAACGAAGCTATGTTATTTGAAAAATCACCAAAAAATCTAAATTGATTAATGTTGACTACGAAAATCAACAGAAAATCAAAATTGATTAATTTTGATTATGAAAATCGACAGAAAATCAAAATTGATTAATGTTGATTATAAAAATCAACAGAAAATCAAAATTGATTAATGTTGATTATAAAAATCAACAGAAAATTAAAATCGGTTAATAAAGATTATCAATATTTAAAGGAAATCAAAAAATGGAAATTTGACTATAAAATTGAGTAAAAATCCAAAATAGATTTTTTTCATCGTATAATAGTTATTTTCCGGTTTAATTTGCTTTATTATAAAATCTCAAATTTGGTAGAAGCGGATTGAAATGTTTTATACTATCCCGCTAACAATTTATAGGAAACGCAATTGAACTTTTTAATGTCCATTTAATGCCAAATTTTCACTTTGACTATCAAAATGAAGACAAAGTGAGCGCGCGTTATCTCAGCAACCAATGAACCGATTAACCCCCAATTCAATAGGGATCCATAGGCATTGTTTTTGCCAAGTTTGGTCAACATCTGTCATTGCTTTCGAAAGTTATTGTGGCGACGGACGTACGGACGTACGGACGTACGGACGTACGGACAGACTGTGCGGTTCTATAAGCTCGCTTCCTCAGGCGCATACGTATGAACACGATTAATAAATGTGGCTGTTTTGATTTGAAATATAAAGAAGTCGAAGAATGTGTCGGACGGCTTTTATGTAGAGGATTTGGCTTAGCATCATATTCAGCCTATCCTCTAGAGAATTATTTAAATCAGATCTACTGTACATTTTTTCATAGATTGGGGTAGCTAGAGCCGCACACGTATAGAACTAACATATAATATAGGTGATTGCATAAACTGTTAGGATTCCTTTAAAATAATATTATTCATGATACTCGAGGACTTTTAATTCAATTAATTTTAACCGTCATTAATTGGCTACATTTCTCACGTTTTTCACTCGTAATCGTATGTTTCAGTCAGATCAAGAACAGTAACAAATAAAAAAGTATCACACGAATAAGGGTAGAAAGTGCTATGCTTTGAAATTTTTCATGATACAAAATAATGCACAAATCAGGGTTTTTTATTTGTGATTATGGGCTGTATAGTGTATAGTATATTATGAAAAAGGGCAATAGTATCTAAAGCAATTTTTATCGTAAAAAGTAGTAAATCTTTACTCTACATAAAGATAAAGTGGGGCATGCGCATGGGATTCTTTCACTATTCCTGAATAAATGTTTGTATCTACTATGTCCGTAATATTTTGTAATTAATGAGTAAGGGTAATATTTTGTAATTAATGAGCAAGGACTAGGCTATCAATACTGAGTCCAATCAACGGTCTATGAAATTCGGGCCAATGCGCAGTCGCTAGAAATTTACTGATTTCAACATTTTCTAGCACACTTTATGTGTGCTAGGATTCAACTAGTATATTATATATATTATCATTTATTGGTCAAATAGTTAATGCAAAATACTAAAATGTCTGCTTTTTCTAGTATTTTTCCAATTGAAATTATTTCTGCAACGTATACTAACTATTGACAAAATGTTTACGTTACTCGAAACTCGAAACCTTGTTTATAGTCTAAAGTTGAAGTAAACACACGTCGTTGTTATTCACGAGCATTATAATATGTGTGCATCTATACATCAGCGTTGGATATTGTGTATTCAGTGTGTGTGCATAATCCCTTGTTGTGTGTGTACATCGTAAAAGATCATGTTCATCATTTCATGATCTTGAACTTGTACTTGGAACTGTTGGAACCATCAGACGCAAAACGTTTTTGTGACTTCTACTTTTACTTAATATTTCCCCCTGGGCATTGTAAAGCAAGTCCCAGTCATTATACCAACATCCAGGTTTAGCCTATATAGAAGCATCTTATGTAATGTACTACAGATGCTTTACATAATATATATTGTAATATACAAATACAGGTGCAATATGTTATTATTATTAAATAGGGGATACACATAATATTTAACAATATGAAAAGTAGTCATAACCTATGCATTGTATTGCATTTTGTATTCGCATAACTCCAGGTTGAAGGACAGGGAAATATAATTAGAATTTCTTAGTAAAGCTCTCCATAAGCATAATACCGAGGACATAATGCATCAGCAAATTTTTCAAAACTTCAGGTGCACTTATGATAATGTAAATTGACAAGTTAAGGTTATATGTTGTATAAAAACATTGAATTCTCTGTTGATTTAAACATTTGGCATAAATTAATATCATCGCATTCAGACAGAATTCACAATAACCAAAAACATTTCCATGAAAAGAATTTCCTGTTGGATTTCATTACCCTACAATGACATCATCGAATATCGAATGTAACCAGTGTTTTATTTTAGCCGGTTTTTTTAAAAATTTTAGCCAGTCAGGAGTTTATTTTATTCGGCTAAAATGACTAGTGGCTAAAATGGTCATAATCATAATAATTTACGTGGGTTTTAGTTTTAGCCACTGGCTAAAACTCATTTTAGCCACTGGCTAAAACTCATTTTAGCCAGGATAAGTCCATTTTAGACAATACCATTTAAGCCGGTAGCTTGTCAAACACTGAATGTGACGTAAATTGACTTTATGCTAATGATTGAATATTTTGAATAATAAAATTCATGTTGTTCAATTTCTCTTATTGTACAGATAATATCAATAAGCAGAACTTAGTAGTATATTTACAATGCTAAACACACTGCTCTGTATTTCTAATTCTATGTTATGCAAATTGGGATTCTATATGGGATTCATTATCGAATCGAATGCCTAATTTGTTCTCCTTACCAGCTTGCAACTTGCCAGATAATAGCACGATGTAGTTCTACGCATTTAAACCTAATTTAATTTATTATTCTCAGAAACGTCTTATTCTTATGCTATGCTACGGGGGAGTAAGAGAGCTAAGAAGTAGATAGAACGATGTCGCGTTGTTCTAAATCAGCTGACATGTGACATCGGAAATATTTTTGTAAGCAAATCGTTGAGAGTCTGTTGTCCATGTTTCCAATTATAATGTTCTATTAAATTATTTTCATAATTTTATGTTATAAATAAAAAACATTTGTAAACAATTTTTCGTAGAATTGATTTTTTACTAAGCTTTCATTTAATTTTAAATGTGGTACATATAAATTAAATGGGAAATAGATTTTTATTCAAGCACGTATCCAGGAATTTGACCTAGGGGGGGCCCACCAAAATATATTGATAAAATTAAGACATATTCGCGCGAAGCGCGAAAATTTTTTCGATTTTTAACCTTTTTTGACAAAAAAATTGCCTTTTTCTGGATACTTAGGGGGGGCCCGGGACCCCCCGGCCCCCCCTCTGGATACGTGCTTGTTTTTATTTATAGTAATACTTTCAACATGACCCTTTTATTTGTAATTCTAAAATTACACAAAGAGAAACAAGGGATTTCAACATTTGCAAAAATGCTATCAACAACTAGTGGATAAAATGTTGCAAAAAAGATGAAAATGGCAATAACTTTGGATGGGGAGCCCTTCTAGGCTTTGGCAGAGTACATGACGTGAGGATTCCCATCTAACTGTTGACCGATTACCTTGCGCAGATCATAGATGACTTTGATGAAGTAGATGTTCAAAGCAATGGCCAGTACTTTTGTAATAATATCCTGCAAGTTGAAACTGACAAATAACATCAAAATCATGGAGACGATGGAGATGGCGAGGAAGACCACTTTGAAGATCAGCCATACTTTCATGTACGATGTAATTTGCTAACAAAAACAAGTTTCCACTATTACTATTACAATCTTATTGGGTTCAACAATTAACGAATCTCAATTTGCAACTCACCTTCCGAATTCCATACAGCAAAAATGAAGCAATGAGGATTTGAACAACACAAAGGACCAACGTGATATACAGTAAAATCGACACAAATGCCACCACTGAAATATAATTACAAAGTCATTGGTATAATAAATAAATTAAACTCAAAAATTAAAAAAAATTATTTAAAAAGTTGGACTTGTAGTAGTTTTAAATTTTGTCCTTTCAAATTCCTGGTATCGGTTTACTAATTTTTAATTATAAACAAGTGTAAAGTATTTTAAACTTGAAATGGAAACCACTCTTATTATATTATGTTTACAAAAATGAAAATGATGTAATTAAAAATTGACAGGAAATACACATCACAGAATTCTAATATTCCGTGCTTTAAAAAGTATATAGAATATTTTTAATGTATTGGTATTACGGAGAACAGCAATATATTGTTTTGACTCATCCTCAATATCATTGGTGGACGAAGATACGTTTGTCGATTCAGTAGTCGAATTGGTAACATCCCAAAAACTTTCGCGTTTCTTTGCAGAAGGATCAACAAAGGAATCTGGGATGTTTGTTGAAAAAGCAAAAAAGCCGAGAAGTACAGCACAGCCGACGGCACCGATTATTGAGCCCACCTATCAAAAAATCCCAATTAAAATTATTTACAATTTAAAATTGTAGATTATGTTAGTATATTATTACTAATTACAATTTGCCAATGAAAATTGACCTACCAAATCGAGGACTCCAATGATAATCCCTCCCGTCCGGAGGGAAAAACAGATGCAGCAACTTTTCATTGTCATTATTTTACAGAGACGGTAGATTTAAATTGAACACAAATTCAGAGCAATTTCAATATTCTGAATACAAAAATATTTGAAATGTTGTCAACACTTTAGATGTTGATGAATGCTGATGATGTTTGGAACTTGGAAGGTTAATTGGTTCACTGTCTCATCTCCAAGGACAACAGCCGACTAAACGATAATCCAGAATCATGTACAGAAACCATGCAATAATATCTATCTACTCTACTTCGTACCGATTTGCATTTACTTATTCACCTGTGGCATACTAAGTAGAGTTCTTGCTTGCACAAACTAATAAGTAGTCTAGGTCTTAGGTCTAGCTAGGTATACTCTGATAAAAAAGCTACCCAGTAAATGAAATCACAACTGACGTAAAAAACTGGATCGTTAGCATCATCTGCTTGAAAACAAGATTTTGCTATACATATACTACGCACAATCTGAACTTCTATTTACAGACGGTTATAGTTACAATATATAATATAAAATAAAATAAACATACCCATTGGTAAAATTATAAACCACGGTTTCGGACGATGATACCTGTACGGACGATGATAACAATTTCTATTCATTTAAAGACTCATTTTTTAAATGCTCAAAGTTTGGAATGAGATACTTTCCAATTTGTTTTTCCATGAACCGTCCTTTTGCATTGGGAATTATGTTTTGACCTTCTTCTAAAGCTTGTATTTATAGTTGAAAATATAATTGGACTGAATTGGACTGAATTAGACCGAACGGTTTTTGGTGTCTTTCTTTTCATGAGCATTTACCCAATTTATCTCACTATTTGGAGATCGAACCAACTTTGAGAAATTGTAATCAATCACCAATAAGATATATAGATAAATAATATAAAGAACACATTCACTTTCTTATGCTTATTAGTCCTATATAAAGGCCTGCTGCGGCCGTGGTCTTATCTCTTTATATTTGTCTTAAAAAGGTTTATTTCCCATGTAATTTATAGAGATTAAATGTCAGCTGTCTTTCTAATATTTACAGTGCCGCGAAGTCAGACAATTTTTTGATCTAAACTTGTTTACTTTAAAAAACTTAATTACAATGTTGGCTGAAATTTGGGAAAGACACATTCCAGAGGATAAAAAAGAGTATGTTAGGAATCTGATTTACGGACCACGATTATTTCGGTATAAAAGATCTAGACATATTTAGAAACTAAAATAATAATAAATTATTATTATTACATCGTTTGTATAAAGAAAAGTTTTGAATTACTGATCCTGTCACTCCATGGGGACTATTTTCAAATCGAGGGGGACATGAAAATCGCTTCTCATTGGTGGATGAAATTTTTTATTGACCAATCAGAACGCAGCATTTCATTTCAAAATTTTATATGATTTACAAAAATCATTCCCAGGGGAAATATTTATTCCAACATTTGAGTTCTGACTTTTATCTTAATTACTTGCTGTAAGGGGTAACTGTTGACTCAACTATTATTATGTTGACACGCAAATTAGACAGCAGACACACTACATAGGGTTTAGGGTAGATTTTGTTACTATAAATCATCAATACTGCAAGTCACTGCATAGTGATTAGTCTCCCCAAGGAGCTTGGACGATTAATAAGGAGAGCCAAGTAGAAAATTGCCCGTAAAGGATTTTGAAGATCTATAAGGGACATTTTATCCCTAATTTTGTGTGAATTTCTGGTTGCTATGCTGTTGGTGGAAACGTATTAAATTATTAGAGGATAGCAAGTGAGACATCAATGTTTATAGCAGCTTGATAAAGACAGGGGTAGGGGACGTTTTCCAAAAAACGTCTCTTATAAATCTTCAAATTCGCTTATGGTAAAATTCCGTACTCGGCTCTCCTGATAAAGCGCTACTATACTAGATCCATGGCTCCTTGAGTCTCCCTAATACAGATACAAGCCAGTGGATTATTTTACAATTATGTATTGTTACATCCGTGTAGAGTTAAGTACGCAATGTGGTAAGTATATAGCTTAGAATGGTGATAATAAAATTACATGCTAAAGTGTATAATGTCTCAAAAGTCAAATGTTGGAATAAATATTTCCCTTGGGAATGCTTTTTGAAAATCATTTAAATTTTGAAATGAAATGCTGGGTTCTGATTGGTTAATAAAAGATTTCATCCACCAATGAGAAGCGATTTTCATGTCCCCCTCGATTTGAAAATAGTCCCCATGGAGTGACAGGATCTATACTGCCGTTACAATTTTAAATTCAATTTTTATCATTTTTGCATTCAAAAAATCATCAAATTTTCAAAATGATCCAATTTTTTTAACACGGTGCTTTTCCTTCATCCTTGCAATCCTAATTTTGATACTATTTTCAATTTTTAAATTGAGTTGAATTTATTATTCAAACTGTCCTCATTGGTAGCATGAATAACAGAAGTCAAAAATTTCCTAGACTGGAAAATTTTTATTTACATCCAGATGAAATAAATAGGTAGAAAATGCTAAATGTATGCCTTTGCAGTGAGTTACAGTTTTCTAAAGAAGTGATTGAAGCTGCTGGGAAACACAGCATTGAAATAAAAGGTTACTATTGGCCATCATCCTCTGTGGCAGAAGATGATCCCAACTCTGTTTCAAGAGTAGCAATATTTCAAAATGCAATTGTAGAACCAACAAATTCGCCTATTACTAAACAGCGAGACGCATTACTAGATCTTGGAGCTCAAGCGATAGAAATCGCCGCGCGCTGCTCGGTCAACATTTTTTGCTTCCAAGAAATATGGAGTAAAAAAATTAAAAAAATTAAAAATAATCACTACAAAAAGTAGTTAATTTTATTAAACTAACAATAATTATTTATTTAAAAAATTGTTTTACAGATATGCCAGTAGCATTTTGCACACAGAAAAAACTGCCATGGGTAGAATTTGCTGAAGATGTTCATCAAGGGCCGACCACAACAACACTGAAAAAGGTTCATGCCAATTTAATTCGAATAACCTACTATTTATTTGATTGGATTAATTTAACGTCATTTTTAATATTGATTTATTTCCACAATTTATCAACAATTCTAGAAAAAACAGCCTAGCCTTTCTTTTGATATAATGTTTTCAATATTCATTGAAGAATTTTTCCATGTTCTTAAAGCAGCGTGAGTAAGAAGCAGTAAATAAAGTTATTTACTAAATGAGTTTTACTGATTTAATATTTTTTTTAAATGCTGGGTTAATTAACTGATAATTTTATTTGTCTATTTATTTAGTATTATAATAATATTTAATTTGTAAATATTCCTATATTAATAATAATTATTTTTATTAATTTAATTAATTATGTCCTATTAATCCTAGTAATAGTAAGTATTTGTTGCAATTAGTAAATACCCTGTATTGTAAAATGTGTATGTATATAGTTAGCCAAAGACAACAATATGGTGATTATCTCCCCAATTTTGGAAAGAGATGCAAACGATGCTTTATGGAATAGTGCAGTCGTAATTGATAACCATGGACAAGTGATGGGAGTTTCCAGAAAGAATCATATTCCAATTTCAGGAAAATTCAGTGAAGCTTCTTTCTATAATCCCTCTGATCAAGGGCATCCAGTTTTTCAGGTATCATTCTTGTTTATAATGCTAAGATCTGTCTTTAACCTCCATTCAACTGAATTACAAAAGGATAAACAAAATTTGCTCCATGCTAAAAATTTAATTGCTTTGATTCTGTTTTAAACAACCGAAGACGGAGTTTGGTCGTGTGGGCGTTGCAATTTGCTACGAGCGTCACCATCCCCAAAGTTGGTTGATGTACGGTTTAAACGGCGCTGAGATTGTTTTCAATCCAAGTGCAACCGTGAAAACATTTAGCGGGCATCTATGGCCAATCGAGGCGAGAGACGCAGCTGTCCAGAACGGGTACTTCACCTGCGCCATTAACAGAGTTGGCTCCGAGACATTTCCTGCTCCAGACAATAAAGTCCCGCCAGATGTCATCGGCCCATTCTTCGGGTCATCCTATATCACTGCGCCTGATGGAAGTCGTACTCCGGTAACTCACTCCTTCTCCTTCTTATATATTTTACTGCCTATGAAGGTTGTTCAAAGGCAATAAAATAAAATTAAACCCCTTAAACTTAATTTTTATATTTTCAGGGTTTATCTGAGACAGGCAACGGGCTTCTAGTTGCTGACGTGGATCTTAAAATGACAAATATTCGTTTTCAAACAGAATTACTGCTCGAATTCTCCAACCATGTCATCAACAACTAGATAACGGAGAATTACTATTCATAGGAAGTTACACAGTTGTTTTTTATTTCTATTTAGCTATTCTTTGTAAGCCATATCATCTTTGTTTTCATTCCAAACACACATACATCTATCTATAATGTGTTCAAAATTGTTTTCTAGAATAATAGATACATATATTTTCGGCATAAGTGCATAATTTTTTGTAACCACAATGTCCTTGTAAAATTTGAAATATTTCTAATTATTATTATTATATAAATAAATAAATGACATTAGACATTAAAATGCTAATTACTAATACAAATAATTGAAAATGAACTGTTTACGTTTAATAGCTGCATTTAGACAGTCTTTTGAGACGTCATTTAAGCATTCTAGATCAGGGGATAATGACTATTTCGACTTAGTGGAAATCAATAAATTACTCCTGCCTGGCTGTTATGTAAAAATTATAATATTAATTTTTTGTTTTGTACATACGGCGGATAAGGCTAAAATAGAATTTCAAACCACCGTTGGCTGTGAAATCTGCTTCTGTATGCTTGCGAAAACGTAGACATAATAATTATTAAAGTATATGTAAAGATGTAAATTGAAATTCAAAGGATATTCCATTCTATTGCGAAAAAGTTAAACTTTGTTTGATGGAAAATGCATGTTTGAGTGTTTGCTAAAACATTTACAGCCTTTTACATACTTTAGTTTAATCAAACTCTAAACATGAATGAGCCTTATTTTCATGATTTTTACATTTTTTATATAATTAACTTCTGTGTTAAATTAAAGTCAGATTTAGTGCAATGCTTTCTGATAATTGCAATTTTGCAAGTTTAACTGGGTCAGCCAAATCAGCGACACTGATGTCGTTTGTGCATGTTTGTTTATGACGCAGACTAATTCATTGCCATTTGTAAGAAGTGTCTGTTCAATCTCAATGCTAAGCTGATTACTGTGATTACGTTTAAAATTAAATAAGACTGTAAATATTTGCGAATGGGAATAAATGACATTTCTACCAGAATTTAATTTAATAATTATTTCGTTATAAGAAATGATAATATTGATAATATTAGGCAACTATATTATACTTTCTTCCTCCCCGCAATTCATAAATCCATTTCATAATTTTCTAAATTAAAAAATTACATCATTTCTTTGAATTTTGGTAATTAATTCATCCACATTCTTGACATTTCAATTTATGCGGATTCTGACCGCAGAAAAAGAACCTTATTGAAAACAATCAGTGTATCTATATAAATACGACAAGAAGAGATGACATGGAGACTTTTTGTTAGCTGTTATGTCTGGTGATTTAATGCAATGATGCAGTTTTACTGTCAAAAGCCACGAAGAGTTTTATTGAAAGTAGAACGACCAAAATGTGAATGGCGACTTCTAATTTCTTATTTAAAGTAGTCCCTATTCATTACTATTCATGTGAAAAATGAAATTGTTAGGAATTAAACAATTTTTGAAATCTTTCAAATTAAAATTTGGCAAATAGCGACAATGCACGATTTGCAGTGTCAGTATTCAATATCCAACGTATTTGCATATAGTGATACAAATCAAGTATATTTTTCATCAATAATTTCAAGGGAATAATATCCTCAATGTGTCCTAAATAAGGATTGACCTTTTACCTTTTTAACAAAGAAATTACTGAAGCCACTGTCTTGGGACTTGCAATAAAAGTAGAAAAGACTTGCTTGTCATCACAGATTTTCATTTAGTCATCTAAAAACTCTTCAAAGATTTAGAATGAAGTCAATTAAAAGTGTTGTGATCTTCGTTTTCTTCTTTCTGTGCTTTTCTCACCCGATTTTATGTTTTCGGGAATTAAATTTCGACAGCTTAGGTAATTTAAAAATATTAATATTTAAATCTTATTAGCATTTTAATATTTGAAGGTTTTCATTTTTCCGAAAACAGAAGAGGAAACGAACAACGTTGACTCTTTTGGCTCTGCTTTGAGGGAAGGATATAAAGTGCGTCCTGTCACTGCTGAGAAAATAAAATTCCTTTGTCACGTTATGAGTCCAGCTGATGACAGGTAATTCCGATTTTTTATTTACTATTTTAGGCTTATGGTTATTATGTCTGTGTTTGAAACTTTAAATCCAAAAAAGTCATTGAAAATAGAGAAAATAGAGTTTTAGTCTTTAGTTTATATATGAGTTAATAAAACTATTTCATAAAAAATTAATTTTTTTACAATATCAATTGATGGAGGTCATTGGTGATTAATATCTGAGCTTAATCAATTTCATGATGGTATATTATCATTATTTTAAAAAGAAATTCTACTCGGACTGATCGGTTGCAGCGAATTTTATATGGAAATGTGAAGAGCCTCGAAGACGCCAATTTAAAACCAGAATACCCAACCAAGATCCTTGTCCATGGATTTACATCAAATACTTCGGCCAATTTTCCACTTGACATCATATCAGGCAATTTTATTAAATTGATTATTATTATTAAATTACTAGTGAACCCAGCTAAGGGGCAAATCTAGCACTCAAAAGAAATTCAGCAGGCCACCCATCACAGTAATAAAAACATCCCATTAGGTTATTATGTTAATTTTGTAAATACAAATAATATTTTAATTAATATACTTTTATTTTCTACAGTGGCAAGGCTTTATTGAGGGGGGCATAGGGAGCAGCCCCCCAAAATCCAAGAAAAGGGAAAATTTTTTCTCAAAATACCAAAATATTTCGCTTTAGGCTATTTTTGGCTCATTTTAAACAAAATAAGCCAAAATTTTTCAAATGCATATAAGTGTATGACGTCATTGCCCCCTCCAAATCGACTTCTAAATACGGTGCTGTACAGTGGTTGGAAAAATTAGCTGCAGCCCCAACTTCCTGATAAAAAGGAATTTCCTACACCAAAATAATAACTGTAGTTCGTAGCATCAAATACAGGGAACAATGAAAAACTCCCACAAATTTACCAAAACGTTTCCCATTCAAAATGAAATAAATAAGATTCCCCGTGGGACTTTGGAAAACCGTACAAATCCCATGAGTACAAACTTACGAATAAATATTTTTAAAGAATAAATCGTGGTTCTGGCTCCCAGTACTGTTATTTCATTCTACAAAAAGATGATCCAACTGGCCCAATGGAATCAAGAGGGTAGTAAAAGTATACCCAGCTCTACTAAAAAAATTGAATAAGTTTGTCGATATAGCAGAACCAATTTGAATTAGAAGTTTTGAAATTCTATTTAATAAGGCACATTACGATTATTACGAAATGTCCCCTTTCGCTAATAACCCCATTCCATCACCACTCACCATTCATCCTTCTTATGTAAATTTCTATTATTATTTGGATGTTATCATAATAGTATGAAACGACTCGATCATTTCGGTGGTTTAGAGGAATTGGACTGTTGGACTTGCGCATTTTGCTTTTAAGGAGCCTGCATATATTACGTGTGCAGTTAATAGGAGGAGGAGGTGTTCAAAAGTGTTGCAGTCAGCACTTGCGTTTCACATGGTGGGAGTGGGTTTTGCGTAACGTAATATATGCAGTTTCCTTGGTTCTCCCTACCACACGTACAGACATATATATATACATATATAGACAGGTAAATTTATTGTTTTATCAAGTCTGCGAGTATATATAGAGATCTTAATTTATTTAAATATCGAGAAATCTGGTTTGCTGCTATTATTGAAAGTGGAGGAAAAGTAAATTGTTGTACTTAATTTAATTTTAATTGCTGTAACTGATTTTCCACACTAATTTTTCAATTTCTATTGAACTAGAATTTATTTCACTACATTGTTTCCAAACAAAATATTGATGTTTTATTGCGTTTTGTTTCAGCCTACAAATTGAGATTGCACATGTTAAATACGTTAAGTCATTCTCGAAATCTGACATTAGAAGACTTGCCTTACAACTACAATTTGATAGTGGTTGATTGGAGTGAGTACAGTGGGCGGAATTCATCTTCTCCAGCAGAAACGAAGAGAGAGTACGAAAGCGTCGTGGCCAACGTTGTCGGTCCTCTATCCAAATTAATTGCAGAATTTGTGATTTTTCTCCAAGAAAATGGCAAAGTGAATGATTTGAACGATGTACATATCATTGGACACAGTCTAGGGTTTGTGATTAAATCAACATGTAGTCGCATAAATATAAAGGCTGTCCGGTACCATTTTTAATGTTTATGTAACGTGTTACAGGGCTCACATCGCAGGGAAAGCTGGAGAACATGTCGGCAAAAGAAATTTGAGACTCGGTAGAATAACAGGTGACCACGACTGTTTTAATCCAATAATTATCGTTGAATTGAGGGTAAAGTTACTGTATTTTATCAAAGGACTTGATCCTGCCAACCTTCCAAAATCCTGTCGGGAAGAAACTTCGGAAAGCTATTGCTTGTCTAAGAAGGACGCTAAATTCGTCGATGCAATTCACTCTGAGTTGTACTCAGTCGTTGGCCAAATCTCCACTTTTGGCCATTTGGACACTTTCCCCGATAAAGGAACAACAGGAGAGTTTGGGTCGTTTACACAAACCCCGACATCTTATGCATGACCCCTTGACATAGGCGGACGGAGAGGGGGGGGGGTCCAATTTGGACCCCACTCGAAAACAATTTCTCCGTCCACCCTTGATTAAAGAAATCAGAAATCGATTGATTTATCTGATTGGAATTAAGCCCTGGGCATTTATTATAATATCTATTGATTTATCAATATCTCTCTTACCCTAATTTATGTTCTGGACTTTGGACCATATTCCTCTGAATTCCAAAGAAAATCTAGAATAACGCTGACAGATGGATGGCAGAAAAAGTTAGAATATCGGGGCACAGGATTTCGGAAACGTTTAGTCATAGCCATCGGTGGCTGAATAGCAATACGTTTGAAAATTCTTAACGCCATTATCAATTTCACTTTTCCCTAGAGATCGGATTGCCAAATCCATTTATGAAAATGAAGTCATCGTTCAAAAAAATGCGAAAAATTAGAACCTTTCGAGGAAATATTACCACTTTAACGACGATTAGCCTATTGTAACAAAAGATTAAAAACGGTGAATTCCGTTGTGAATAGTTCCTTGATACAATCCTGGGAGGGAAGATTTTATTTTCCTCGTCAATTCCTATTTTGTGTTTAATTTCGATTTCATGTTACATTCCAGCAGCTTGTGGGCTTCGTTTAGCACGTCCGACTTAGTTGGTTGTGATCTCATAGTTTGTTCGCCAGATGAGATACTTCGAAACATTATTACGCAACCATCTCAGTCGGCTGAGCTATTGGAACGGGAGGGAGATGAAATATTACAATGAAAATGTAATAAATGCTGTGGGATGGAATACAAATGAGAAGGCAACGGGGTTTGTGTATTCACCGATTCTACAACAAAGACTGTGCTCAAATAGAGGATGAAAACGAACGAGGTTCTTAACTTTCTCTAATGATTTTTGCCTTTAAGTTGAATGTCTTAAAGATGTTTGTTTGCTCTTGTTTCAAAACAGGATCAAGTTACCACAAAGCTGCTCATCAATTGTATGCTCTGTCAATCATGGATTTCACAAACAAGACACAGCCCTTGGCCTACAAATGTGATCTTCAGGAATTCGGAGAACCTGTAATCAGCACCAGATACAGCATCACATACGGAGAATATTTAGACAAAACGTAAGATTACTACTTTTAATTTTAAATCAATCTCCCTTAATCATTCTTTGGATAGAAGGCACTTTATCCCTGAAAATACTTTTCCTTTGTCCTCCTGAAAAAAATATTTTCAGACATTCAGCAACTAAAATGTATTATTTTTGTAGAAAAATCGGAACATACTGTATGGACTTGAGTAGTCTTTCTTCCCAGAGACTCGCTGATCTGTTTTCAGATATTGATCAAATAAAATGGACTGATCAACTGAGCGAATCTGTCATTAAGACATTGTCAGACGCTTGGCATGAATTAGTCAAAACTGGCTTGGTGACCTTCCATTTTTGAATTGGACCAATTTCAGAAATATTAACTACTGCTAATTGGTCGGATAATGTCGTAATGAAGTAGTTTCATATTTGAAAGTTTATTTATTTAAATATTAACATGGAAAACTTTCTACCTTTGTTATAACATATCATCACAAAAACTGATGCGAAAATAAAATTACCACTTTAGAAACACGGTTAATGATGAGTTAACAGTTCTGTAATAATTAATATTATGTACATCGGAGTAAGGTTTAAGAAAATTGTCTTTCTATTTATCTGACTTTGGCATTGTACCACATGAACGAAACGAAAATTAAAATAAATCCTAAAATTACTGCATTTAGTAAATCTATTTATCATGACCGACGACTTTTTGTTGCTTTTTGTTACATATACAATTATTTTTACAACTTTTAGACTACTACTATTCAGTCATTCACATCGGATATATGATCATTGATCAAGGATTCAAAACATTTTCACCCAAATATATTTTTAAACACTTCATGTTAGCTATAATTTTACGAAATATTAATATTTATGGAAACTTGTAGACCCCACCCCCAGTGCTCTTATTGAATTTCAAAAGATTTGCCCGTCAATAGGTTTAATTTCGAAACCTGGACTCTTACCAATTCTCTATTCATGGCTTCTTTGTTTAGCAATATGTCTGTCCTGTCGTCGAGTTTGAATCTTGAAAAACTACCGCCGCGTTGGAATGTTGGTAATCAAAGCAAACAGTCGAGTTTTGTTGAAGAAAAGAATAAAATGAAAGTTATCCGTGCCTGCCTTGACCTGACTCTGTGAAATTTCCAGATCGTGAATTAAGTAGGGCTACTACACGTCTGTTTTACAAGAATGACATCGCCGGCGTCTTCAGTAGTTCTCCCCTCATTTTGTGGTAAAATTATAAAAAAACTTTTGTATTTTCTGCTAATACTTTCTATGATTCCTATTGGCAGCATGGAACAAATCAACCAATATCCAGCTGATTGCTTTTACGATTACGAGGTAGCGGAGTGTATAAAATTGTGCAGAGAACCTGCCGAACTGACAAAATGCTACGACGAAGTAAATCCAACCTTGTCATTTGAAGAGAAGAAGGCTTTATGGGTTCGGTGTACTTTCAGGATACAAGCAATTCGATGTTTTGACTACTGTCAGACAAATCCAGATTATGTGATTTGTAAATACGGGAAGGCACCGATTGGTAAGTGCTCCTCAATACAAGTGCCAAATCTGGATGTCATGGACAAATGTGGTTCTACCAACGATGCGTGCATAAAATCCAATATCAAAGATGGATGTGTGGCTATCCTTGAATATTGGCAGAAGAGAAATACGGGAAATCGAAATTCAAACAAACCTGGAACCGATGTTGTAGCCATACAAGAATATTGGGAGAAACATGACGAAGATGTTGAAAATTGTGTGACAAATTCTTTTATAAAATATAAAGATTGTCTATCTTTACCAGTTGGCCAACGAAAATGTTTTTATGAACATCTTGTGCAAAAATTGCAAGATTTTTGCCTAAAATTTCAACCGAAAAAATTTTCGAAGGAAGATTGGGAAGATAGGTGCATAGAATTATCGTCAAAAAGTATTTGTCAAGAGTTTTGCCATCACAAACCAGCCCTCCAATTGTGCATCGACCAATGTGCCAACACAAACAACGCACAAGAGATTTGCGCGACACTCAAAACAGATTATGACAATTGTTTGAGAAATAACAATTGTAGCTATACTGGTTCGAATATTTCAAAGTCCGACTGCGCATCTATTTGCTATTATGGAGTAAAATTGAAAGACTGTCAGACGCGTTATTGTGATTCTGTTGTGAATCCACATCTGCAGTCGAAATGTTTAGCCGAGTGCCAAGATACATATTCTTATGATGCAGAAGTGGAAAAGTGTCAAAAGGATAGAAAGCATAGATTTTCTAACGTTGCGACGCCGAAAGAATGTTTAGACAAAATCTGTTCTTCTTTTCGAAACGACTCTAAAGTGTTAAGCGATTGTATTTTGTCCAACTGCAAAAAGATTCTCCCTCAGGCTGATGTCGACGAGTACTGTAAAAATCCGCGGCGTGTTCAAATCTTTCAACGCTGTTTCGAAAAGGATATTCCTTCATACCTTCAAGATATATTTAATCCTGACATAGTTGCAGAAGCTTTCAGTAAGATAAATGATTGTGAAAATTTTAATTACAAGATTGCTGAGGAATCCGATTGTTTAAAATACGACTTTATTGCCATCAAGTGCAAAGTGCATTGTCTTACCATACACTCAAACCCAGACCCAAGCATGCCTAACGAATTTCGTCGTGAACTCAGCTGCCCTGTCGTAGCTAAACCCAAGGTATTTCAACTGACCAACTTCGCAAATTGTCGTTGGAAAATTGATTTCTCGACATCCCGAACACCCTACAAACTCTGGTCTCATTATTTTAATGAAAAGGAAGCGATGAATGTCCAGGAGAAACTCGAAAAGCCTGACACAACTCACTATTTGGACAAAACAGCTCTTGCACAAGACGGCGGTCAAGGCTACTTTGTCTTTCCTTATTTTATCACTATTCGGGATGATTGTGAGGTTGGCTATGAAGAGAGTTTCTACAGAATGATTATAAATGGAGGATATCCCCACCTGACTTTACAGGTATAATAAAAATTCGATGCACTTACCCAATTTTATTATTTTACTAATAAATAATTCCTTTCTGTTTATTATTTTGCAGTATGCTGCAGTCAGTAACCGCGCCAAAGTCGGAACCGCTATGAAAATTAAGTTCCGTACCTCATTGGTGGATTTAGATCCTGTAGATAACAGCGAAGAAATTTTGCATAAACGAACTCAAGAAGAGTTATCTAAATGTCACAAAGGATTATGCTATCCAGCATTTTCAGCCCCTATGGTATTCAAATTTTTAACCTCCTAATCTAGAGAGTTACTACATTATTATTATCATACTTACATATTTTGTATTTGATAGTTTTTAAGTCGATTGATTAAGTTAATTGATTAAGTTGATTGATTCATTCTTACATATTTTGTATTTGATATTTTTTAAGTTGATTGTACTGTTGATTGTGTTGATAGTGCTTTTCTACTGGGTTTTTGTGTTTATCATTTAATAGTTTTAAAGAACGGTAAATTCTAATTTGTATTTAGGTCCTCCTCCATATCCCGATTTTTGGTGTAACCGTTTCGGCGGATGACGTATTCGAAGAATTGTCAACATCGGTTTACGTGTCAACTTTCCATTCGAGAACAGTCCCTGGACTGGGGAGTATTCATTTTGCAAGTAAAGATGTGGTGCTTAACCCATATCAGTTTTTCCCATTACGCAGGTTGATGGGAAACGAAGATAGAGCTATCGATGAATACCAGACATGCGTCCGACAAGCAGAAACTTCTTGCCCTCCTCTGTACAATCCAGAACATTCGCCTTTAAACATAGGTAAGTAAAACATGATTTATTAACTGATTAATTCCAGAATGTAAATTCACTTTCATTTTTATGATTTTGTTCTGCTTGTTTTCCATTTAATTACTTTTTATTTTGTTCCTGCATTTACTTTCTCTATCTTTGTGACTTCACTTCTATAGATGATCTACTATCACCAAGTTATACTGCTGGAAGTGCACCGGTAGTAGTTTTTGCAGGATTCTTTACACCTACTCTTGTAAGGCTTTTTTGACAATAATTATTTATGAAGGGGTAGAATTAGAGTTATTGGAATTTTATATTATAAACACAGAAAAGAGATAAAGCAATAAATTTACCAATCTATCTATGTATGTATGTCTGGTAGGAGAGCTTAGGAAACTTGCATACATTACGTAATGAAAAACCCCCTCCCCAATTTGTAACGCAAGTGCTGACTGTAACACTTTTGGATTCCACCTCCTCCTCCTCCCCCAACAACTACACACGTAATATATGCAGGTTCCTTTAAACCAAAATGCGCATGCTCACTTCCTCCAAACCACCGAAATGAGTTGTTTCATAAATTATTATGACATCAAAACAATAATAGACATTCACCTAAAAATTGATTATTGGTGATTGAATGGTAATGATTAGCGAACTGGGACATTTTGTAATGATCGTAATGTGTGTATTAATTAGCATTTCAAAACTTATAATGCAAATTAGTTCTGCTAAATCGACAAATTGTTTTATATTTTTAGCATTTTTTAGTAGAGTTGCTGTTACTTTTTAATGCCCAATGATTTCTTTGTGCCAGTTTGCTCACCTTTTTTGTAGAATTAAATAAAAATATGTAGTACTGGTTAACATAAAAACCTTAGTGAAGTACCGAGGATTTTTGGAATTGTTTTTGTTACTGTGATGGGTGGCCTAAAGAAATTTACTTGTGTGCTAGATTCTACCCCCTTAGCTGGGTTCACTAGTTCTGAATAAATGTTAAAAAAGTCGATAATATTAAAATTACAAAAGTCAGATTTCCAATTTTGAAGTCTGAAATCTGACTACCCATACACAATTTAATATTTTATGACGTTAAATATTATTCTTTGGTCCTAACGAATGACGAATAGAAATATAATTCATGTCAATTTTTTAATTATTAAAAACTTATTATAGTTGATTCTTGGGGATCCGGATATGGAGTTGTTCACTTATTTTGAATGGATTAAAGGCACCACTGAAAGTAAAGGCACGATATTTGAAGAGAAGACAAAATGCACGTATGATTCAGGGCGTCCTATGTACTCGTATCTTGATTTGTCCGACAATGACTTTCCGATAAAGCATTATCGAATTGGATATGACAAGTTGAATTACAATAATGGAACGGAGGCGAGAGCTATTTTCGATGTTATAGCGATGGAGGATCGATTGTTGCTAGTGACTCTGCACGGCTTGGTGGCTCTTTACGGAAATAGTTACGAAACTCAGGAGTCGAACAAACTGTGGACGGCAGAAGAAGAGGACAAGTTGAGGGAATGTTTCAAGTTTGTTCGGAGTGCTCGGACGTCAATGATGACTAGTGACGTCATTGTAGGTGTGACTTACGGACAGGAAACGGGAAATGGGAAGGAGAAAGTCTTCATGGGGAAACTCGTGCACTCAGGAAATCCGTTGATCTGGAAAGAAATAGTAAGTGCCACTACGGAAGAGTACGAGAATGATGACACCACGGAGATTGAAAAGATCTGCTACAAAGCGAAGCATCAAAAAATGGCCAATGTAGATGGAATCGTTGTAGGATTTCCCAGCTGGTGCGTGGCCTTAGATGCAACTCCAGTCCCTGCCAAAGAAAATACAATTCAAGTATTGATCCGAATGACAATTAGGATAAATGACCTTCACTTAAAAGTAAGAGGTTCTCTCTTTCCCAAAAACGATACGGATATTTATTACTACATAATCGCTTCTTTTACATCGTATGAAGGCAATTCTGTCACTAATCTACACAAATGGACGATCGACAGTATGTTACCCAGAATTCCATGCGTCGGTAAGTAAATCTAGATTAATATTCTTTTATGAGATATTTGATATTTGACTGAAATATCAATTAATTGCATAGCATTTGGTTTTATTAGACAGGCAATAAAATAATTCAAGTATCGCAGGAAGAATTATAAATAATAATAAATGTTTAACAGTGGATCATAACGAAGCTGTTCAAACTATCATGGCCCATGGTCTTCAAACGTCATTTTTCTCTGACTCTAATTCTGAAACCAATCCCGATCCCGGGTGCACAATTCACAATTCAGGAGCTGATGAATTCGAAAATTATTTATTCTTGTCGCATATAACGTATACGCGGATGCTGTCTAGTCATATGTTCTTGTACGGAAGCAGCCTCATCCACAGCACGGACGGTGGCCGAAGTTTTTCATATTTGCATGTGTTCCCGAAAGTGGAGAATCCCAAGGAGTCCCAGCGACCACAAAATATAGTCGTAATGGCATTTGATGATTCGGGACATTTCGCATTTCTGACGAACCTTCGAGAATTATGGTATGGAAGTACTGGAGAATTGAAGCCAATTCAACTGAGACCAAGCGAGGGTTACAGTATGACCCAAACTGTCGTCTCTAATATTCCAGGGCTCAAGGATGCTATTCCGTTTAGTGTGATGTTTGATTCTAAAAACAATTTATTTGAAATGGTCGCCGTTACTCGAGACCATGAAACGACACACATTTTAAAGCGTCCTGTTTTGGTGTCTCAGATATTTCAGAATAACTATTTTGTGAAGAAGATGATGGAAGCCAGTGCTGAAAAGGAGGAGGATGTTAAAAATAATCCCCCTAAACCTTTGATCTTGAAAAACGACGAGGATCGAGGGAGTTGGGAATTGTTTTGTCCGTTTAGTTCTCCCCAAGTTTCTGAAAATTACTCAGAATCCTACTCACGGAGTCAAGTCTTTTTCCTCCGACCGCCGCACCAGCATCCTTCCATGGGGGAATTTTTCCTCCTCTCTTCCCTAACAACCTATCAAGCAGCAGCCTTTAGAATTATCTACGGTAGTCTCTTCAATCCCAAAATAGAGGCTTACTCGCGAGTCGCCGCAGACCCAATCTTAGCTTGGCAAAGTAGCAAGCAAATTGCGACAAAAATTGGCTACTTAAATTGGATCCTTGGAAATGCATCGGACCATGGTATCCTTATTGACCCTGACGACAACAAACGCGAACTGAAGGAAACCAGTAATGAAATCATCAGTTTTCTATCCTTGGACTATGGTATGATTGTCACTTACGAATTGGAGTTTTCCATTAAAGATGAGTCAAGTTTCGCCCTCACGTCCTTCGCCACCCAAAATATCGAGCTAATTCAGCTTAATGTAGACAATGCCAATGGATCTTTGCTTAGAATCAATACTGAAAGAATTCGTAAAGAACAATCTGCTTCTGTTCAGTTCAAGGTCATTATGGAGCTCAATCCAGCCAGTGGTTTACCTCAGAGTCTTCCTGGAAAGAATCTCTTCCACATACCCGTCGTCTTCCATTTCATTGGTGGTTTTGGAAAATGCTTCAAAACCCAGGAGAAGTCCGTTGACAATGCCGTCTCTATGCTCGTTTTGGCTGGTTGTTTAGATTCTACGGCGATTATGTTCGACTGGAACTCTACACTTCGCTCAATCAAATTCAGGGACAAGAATTGTAAAAAATAAATTATTAAGTGTAATATTATAAGTATTTTATTTGACACTATCTTGGTCATCGATCCAGAAATCTTTTTTTTTTCAATTTTTAAATATTGTTTACTAAATAACACAATAACTTTTAAGTATATTTTTAAAAACAATTTCAAGCTACCGGCGAATAAGGGTTTTCTTCGTCTTTTACTAAATCTGACAATTAAGACGTAGCCGTAGGTAATTTTGCATTTTAAAAGTGCCATAAGTTGTATTTTAGGTATTTTAAAACTGAAATGGTGGTGATAATTTGTTAATTTGATTATTTTTCAGTTAATTATGGTAATCTAGACCAATGCTACAATGGGGAGTTTGCATGTGTGTTCGCAAGACAAACAGTTAAACTTCATTTTGAAATCTTTGACCTGGCAAGACAAGTGTATAAACCTTTTCGAGGAGCATATACAATGAGAGTGGTTGCAGGGGGATATTCTCGCAATGATATGATAAGGTACAGTGAAGAGGAACAAGATGCTTACAATGTTCCGGGTGTATCGGATGTTAGCTTAATTTGGGCAGGTAAAATTTACTTCAAATTTTATTGAAAACTTCGCTTGAAGCAAAACTTCAAAATTGAAAATTAATTTTGACCAGAATTTATGTTTGTGTAATGTGACAGAATGGGATGAAGAGTCAAACAGTAAAGTAAAACGAAAGTCTGGAGATTCAAAAAAAGGGGCGGAAGCGAATGGTGTTCCATTACAGCAAGTTGTATTACAATCAGGGAAGTCGACAATCAAATGGGCGTGTCACACATTATCACCCTGTGCCCGAATTTCGCCGACAATCTTTGGAGAGACAGTCTACTGGTTTCGAATCTCCATGTCAAACAAAGGAGTGGACAACAATACTCTGTGTCTCTACGAAAGGGAATTCGACCTTCTCCTCTATGGTCTTCCTCCGTCTCCAGAGTTCCAGCTGCTGGTCACGGTTGTGTTCTGTCTCATCATCCTAGGCATTTTGTACACACTCTACTACTGCTGCAAGTCCCATAAAAACGTGTGGAGATCCAACAAAGTCAAACTAGCGGGCTGGTTCCAGATTGCCAGTGACACATGCCCTAAATGTCTGAAAGGCCTCACAACGGCCTCCAGGGCAGAAGATGAAGCCTTGCGTAAGGCACAACTCCTCGGCTCCATTCAAGGTCACCTTCAAGTCCCTGACTTGTCCGAAAAAGCTCTGCAGGATCTGGAGAAAGGAGAGCAGGTGCTGATTGCTAAGGATAAACTGGAGAAGGAACTAGAGATGGATGCTGCGTCTATCCGGAGTAACACCTCAAGCACAATTCTCCCCGCCGTCAATCCCCACACAGGAGCGGGCACATGGACAGATCTTGTCTACGAACAAATCATCACAAAGAGGCTCCAGGCTATGGTCATGAAAAATAAACAAATGAGAGAAGGCATCTTGAAGAAAGTGGACTTGTCCCGCATGAAGGAGAATCTGGAGCTTGAAGATAGATTCCTCAGTACACATGGCTCCAAGGCCTCTAGCGAAAGTGCTTATCAACCCCCGATGTTTGGAAGAAGAGTCACAAAAAAGAAACACTCGAAAAAATAAGTCAATTGCAATCAATAACGTTTAAAAATATTTCGATGAGAATTTTGGTTAATTTTGATTATGAATTTAATCTTTGTAATTTAAATTATGTATTAGGCTATTAAATTAAACTTTAACAATAATTTAATTATGGTTAGAGTTCTTTATCAGTTTTTCAAAACTTTCACTTTTCCCAAGTCATGTTAATTAAATCTGGTTAGTAAATTTTATTTATGATTTAATAATGTGAAAAATCGTCATAAAATCCGTTTATGCTGTGTTACGTTGATAAATGCTTGAGCAAATTAATATGCGAGGTGTAAATGATGCCGTGTTTATATTTATTACGCAAGGCTTTTATTTGAAATTGTAACAGTTTTTAATTTTCTAAAAATAGCGATATTTTTTACAACACAATTATGAATTATGTTGTTTTTCTATAGCCTTTTAAATCACGGCATTTCCATTTCAAACCCACTACAGCTACTATGAAGGTAATTAATATCAAAATTTTTGAACAGAATAACAATCAATTAAGATAACAATAATCAACGTTTTAAACATTATCCAACCATTTACATGAATAAATTAAACGCAACTGAACAACAAAAACGTATAAAGTGGGTATTTAGAGCGGAAAATTCTCCCACATTAGAGATAAGTAAAAAATAAACTAATTTTTTTCAATATTTTACACTTTATATTTTTACAGATTCCCCCTTCCTCAACAGCCTCAAAAACCAATTAGCCTATTCTGGGCAAGATGGCTCCTCCTGACGCGGCTGGACTGATAGGTGGACGAGGGCGTGGCATTTGTCCAGGTTGGGGTTGTCGTTGCCTTACGGTAGAAGTGGGTGGTGGGCTCCTACAATTAACAGCGGGTTGGGGGGTTGTCTCTCTACGGAGTCCGAAGACTCCTCCAGTCCAGTTATTAAGGGCTGTCAATATATTGCCCATCATTGTTATGACTGAAGGGGGTGCTCCGATTCGGACGGCGTTGTCGACGATTCCACTAATATTCGCCCTCATGACGCTGTCCAATATTTTCCCGACTTGACCAACGACAAATTCTTCTCTTGTAGTTGATGATGGCTCTTCCGTTTCCACCTCAGGAACTGCCGTCGTCACTGGCGCTGATGTAGAAGCGGCAACTGCTTCTTGTCTATTGGCATTATTTGGGTTGCTCAAGGCGGCCAACAAAAGCATGCTCATCAGAGCTTGGTTCATGCTCCCGTTCCCTCCATCTTGACTTTGACTCAATAGTTTTGTTAGGTTGTTCACTTGTGCCAGAGATAAGGATGATCTTGTCGTTGTCTCTGCCGGCGCATCCGTTAATCTCCCACCTAATATGGAAATACCATACCATTAAATATTAAACTAATAAAACCCCAATTTTGCGAAATATTTTACGAAATGTTTCGTAAAATTCTAAGAAACCTTGCAAATCTAAGATTTGGTAATCCGAAGGGTTTTCAAAAGTCTATAAGGAATAAGGTATGTAAGGAATAATGTATGTAAGGAATATGGTATGTAAGGAATAAGAAAACTAACTTCTAAATTTTGAGAAAGGATTTTTAAGGGCCCAGTACCTTTAAATTTGGAAATCTCTGATGACTATCAAAATACATGTAAAAATTGCTTTACAACTCCTGGAATTCTGTCTAAAGCTTTACCTCGATTTCTTGTGGCATATTTTTGGAATCCTGAATATATTGTCAACCACCCCATTGTACAAAATATACGATATTTAAATTTTCTAGCAGATTTTGTCGTTTACAAAATTATAATCGCAATAAGATATATTAATGAGTAAACATATCGTATATTTTGTACAATGAGGGGGTCTACAATAAATCCAGGATTCCAAAAATGTGTCACACAAAAAAATCGGGTAAGAACTTTAGACAGAATTCCAAGAGTTGTAAAACAATTTTTACATGTATTTTGGTAGTCATCAGAGATTTCCAAATTTGAAAGGATTTTTAAGAAAATAGTTACTAAATTAATTAAATATTATTTGTAAAAATTTTGGGAAGTTTAATACTTTCTTCTTTGGCTTTCACAGCTGAACTTTCTTCTTCGTAGTTGTCCTCATCCTCATCCTCGTCTTCATCATCTTGGCCTTTTACCTGTAAATATAATGGTCGTAAGCTTGAGAAACAATTAAATTGAAAATGGATCGTTTAAAGAGGTGAAAATCCAAATCACCAAATGCCTAAATTTTTTCGCTTTAAAGGTTGTATGAAATCTGAAAATAATATTCCCACTTTTTGATTTTCAGTTGTAATAATAATTACAATTACCGAGAATGTTGCGAGGAGAAGACTGAAGATTAAGATCCACACAGCTCTTTCCATTTCCACAGCCCAATGCACACTGTCCTTTGATATTTTTGGAAGGGAGATGAATTTTGAATAGAAGCCATGGAAAAAGACAGAAAGAGAGAGTTTTGTGACCTTTGCGAAAAGAGGCAGGATGGAAATGATAATGAAAGGAAAATTGGGGCTATCTATATAAAGTAAGTCATCAAACTTGTTATTCATGTTTATCATTAACAACCAGATTAATAATTGTGACGACGGATATTCGTGTGTGGGAAATTGGAAAACATCTGCCACATAAATTAGCTAACAATAATATTATTACCTTATACACAAGTCAGATACATGCAGGCATTCTAGATTCTAATACCATATCGATACTCTTCTAAATGTACTCATAATGTTTTCCTTTCGGGTACATCTATTGCCGTAGACTATAAGCTACTAATAGCAGGAAAAGGCTTAATTACTAATTAACTTTATTTTAAAGGACAATTTCCTTTGAGTAGGAATAGTAAGAATAGCATCTGCCGTACTTTGCTCAATTGTTATTAAAATATTTATTACAAGTGGGGTATTTCCAAGAGCAGCAACAGATGGAATAGAATTCGGGTATGTAAAGCAATAGAGCGGGTATAAGGAGACATTATTAAATAGAAGGGAAGAATGACTCTGTGTGTCTTTAGCTGACACATAGACATGAATAATTGAAAGATCCTTCTAAGCAGCAAGAACTATGAAAAGTTGCATGATGACATGAAATGTTGGATATGTAATGCTAACGGGGACAAGGGGGAATCTCGATTTAGTATTTAGTAATTACAATTTGACGAATAAACAAAACTATAGGTTTCAGGGAATGTTCATGAATTACGTACTCCTCGATTTTTTGCTCGCGAAATGGATATGATTACTATACTGTACATAAGTAACCAGGATACATGTGTTGAAAAATACATTTGAATGCAATCCAAAAAGTATTATAGTCGGATTCAAAAACCTAGTCAGAAAAAATGTTAAGGGGTGCGTTCAAATTTAAAAGCTTGAAATGTTGAACTAGAACCATTGTATCCTTTAAAAATTTCCTTAAATGTTGCACAGTTACGGACAGATTAATCCGACAACCATATACCCTAGTAATATTTTTATGAAATTAAGTAAGGATCTGAGGCCACTAGCCATGCAGTATTTTTTTAAAATCATCGAACTATTTATTTTCATTTGTTACATTGAACTATGACACTAACGTTATATCCCGGGTCCTTGCTTGACTTTAATATACTATTAACAAATATCCCTATTTATGCTTATGCACTATGTATTAATAAATAGAGTCGGTATTTTAGCCGGTAGTACCGGCGGATCTATTCTTTAAGAAAGAATTTTTTCACTTTTAGTCAGAGAACTGAATCACTTCTGAGGCTATCTAGCTAATGGTGATCTCCTTTCACATCAAAATTTGGGAGGGGTTGAGCCAATTAGCGAGCATGGAACACTTAAATTATTCCTTAGAATGTTTGGAATGTTCCAAACAGTCAGAAAATACACAGACAAAAATGTGAAATTTTCAGTGCAACTACTTAAGAGTAGGGTTTGTGAATTTTTTAATGGATGTAGGACTAGTGGTTTTAGATCCTTAGGGAATTACCTAACGGAAACGAATTTTGTGATTCACATTTACCCTCTATGACAATTTTGCTGATTACTTAGCACCACTATCATTAGTGGCAAAACAATCTTTTAAAGCAATCCCTTAATGAAGCAATCCAACTACTATTTTGAATTAGACTATATAGCATTACGGAAAGTATAGCTTTAAACTGTAGACATTAAGTGAAGGGGCCACAAAGTGCTTAGTGTATTTGTAAGAAATTTTTAACGAAAATACTTTAAGTAGAATTTTAAATATTTTTGAAATGCCACCAAAAGAATTTTCAGCTTTTAGAAATGTTTCAACTATTATTAAAATAGAGTCCAAGAATAAAAGATTAGAGATATGGACTATAATAGCGAAATAAAAATTATAATGAATGTAATTTCTGGACCTAAACACTATCCATTGTTTATCTTTAAATTTTTTGCCACTATTTTGTGTGGTTCGCACACAAAGGTTTAGTGTTCGCGATAGTGTATGAGTTCAGAAAGTTTGTAAGACTCTCCTGTACATTAACTCATAAACTATTTTATTAACAACTAATACTACAATGATTTACATAAATCAGTTATCAATCAGTTATTTAGCAGTTATTCAGTAACTGTTTCAGGAGTTCGTGCTACTTTCATCGTAGGTCGTAGAGAACTGAATATTACTAAATACTATTACTAAATATTCGCAGAACAATTTAGGTATAAGGTAATAATGTAATATCATAACTAATCAGTGATTTTCTAGTGCAGATGCACGATTGTATGGGATGGGAAAATATCAGTACGTTTGGGTGGTCACATTTGGTTGGAAAAAATTTTATATTTGTTTATGGAAAGTCCCTAGATGTGCAAAATTTTGATTTGCAAACTTAGTTGCTATTGGAATTAATGTTATATTTTTAACTATTCGAGATTCCCCCTTGTATCCGGGAGGTGTTCATATATACTCATATGCGTATTCCCTTCACACGCAAAGATAATACTGCCCTCAATACTTATTATTAGCTTGGTTCTTGAACACCCAAATAATGTTTCATAGGGAATAAAAAAAACCCAGCACAAAAGACACCTTTTCTTTTATTATTTAGCCAGTGAGCTAGACAGAAATTACATCCAGACTTCCTGCAAATCATAAACACAATTCATACATAGCACAACTCATAGGCTTCTGTTAGATGAGACTTGTTCCACTGAGACATAGAGTAATCAATTTGTAACCAAAAGATCAAAAATGTGTAGCAATTACCTTTATTTCAAAACTGAAAAATCATAATTAATTATTGTCCAGGATTTTTCTAATTTTCCAGTGAGCTGGTTTTAAAAATCTTTCCCTTCTTCGTTTCGTGCCATATAGCCATATAAAGCATAAAGGTCATAGTTGGTATTCCTTTCCTGTGTAAAAGTCTCTCACGCAAAGACATTTGACAGAAATTAATTAGTTATGCCTATTTAATCATAAACATTAGTGCTAAATATTAAATGATGCCTCGGACTATGTTTACCAGCTTAAAGCGTATAAACACAGGACGTACGTACATACAGTCATTACATTACTTTTTATCTTTACCTATCCGGTGAATGTATATAGCTTCGATATTGATTAATAGCTACACCTACACCTGAACATTTACAGACAGACGAATAACCCTTTCTCTCATTTTGCTATGGCGTGGCGTCGATTCATCATTCTGAGTAATGCTCACTGTCAGTACAGTTGCTACAATCTGGGGGACAAGTATTTTTTGATACACACACAACCATAAACTCCAGGGATAGGAAATATCCAAGTTGATTGAACCGGGAGATCTAATAGTGAGAAGTGATATAAGTTTTGGCTTATATAATCTTAGCTCAAAGTTCTTAGAATTCTTCATGGTTTATTTTATTCAAAATATATCTACCTATTTTAACGGGTTTCCCCAGTGGATATTCCTTCCTGGAGACAACGGCCTTCTAAGTGACAATCGGTAGTGTATCTTTGATTTAATGAAATCTCAAACAAAAACGTTCGTCTAAAAAAGAGACACGCTAAAAGCCAATAAAATGCTTTTCCTGATTTATCCTAATATTTCATTTGGTTTACAATTGTAGTGTTTAAAACAAAAGTGAAATGCTGTTTTATATTTCGGTGGGCTGATCATTTGTCCGCAACTAGTTTTCGATGATTTAGTGACTACACGATGTGGATTTGAAAACTGCGACTACAAATTAGTAGATCGGTTAGTGAATAAATAAATATTGTATGAGAGTTGAAATGAAACTTTAAATTGAGATGGTTTCAGAGATGGAAGAAGACGGAGACAATTCGGAGTTACAGACGACATTGGCTGTTAATCTCAACTCGAGTGAGAAGGGGACGGGTGACTACGATGGTAGTCCCGATCACTTATTGGTTCGACTTCCTTCGCGCTCAACATCCACACTCCCACCAGAACCTTTCATGATCATGAGAAGCAAGGCTCAGAGCCGTCGAGTGACTTTGAATGTTGGTGGTATTAAGCACGAAGTAATGTGGAAGACCCTGGACCGCCTACCCCATACCCGCCTGGGACAGATGCGAGAGTGCAACTCCTATGAAGAGATTATGGAGATGTGTGACGATTTCTCCCTCGGGGACAACGAATACTTTTTTGATCGACACCCGAAGTCCTTCAGCTCAATTATCAACTTTTACCGGACAGGGAAACTTCATCTCGTGGACGAAATGTGTGTTCTGGCCTTTTCTGAGGATCTGGAGTATTGGGGCATCGATGAACTGTACCTGGAGACCTGTTGTCAGCATAAATACCACCAGAGAAAGGAACATGTCTTCGAGGAGATGAGGAAGGAGGCAGAGAGTCTGAGGCAGAGAGACGAAGAGGATTTTGGAAACGGTTGGAGTGCTGAGTACAAGAAGTATGTTTGGGATTTGCTAGAGAAGCCCAACAGTTCTTGCCCCGCCAGGGTAAAAAAATATTTTATTTCATTCCATTTATTCATTATTACTTTTACAAAAAACGATGATTGGATATTTTATAATTGAGTTAAATGGTTTTTTGTTCTTTAGGTGGTGGCAGTTATTTCAATACTTTTTATAGTTACGTCGACTATTGCATTAACTCTGAATACAATGCCTGAACTACAGGAATGGGAGTGTGCCAATGGAAATTCGTCGATTTGTGATCTGAATGCGAAGCCGAATAAGAGTGTTCTACTGAACAAATCAGAAGGGACAAACCAGACAGTTGCTCAAGACGGTGGAATTCACCAGGTGGACAATCGTTATCTGGCGTTGGTGGAAGAAGTATGCATCACGTGGTTCACTCTGGAGTACGTCCTTAGACTAGCAGCGTCGCCGGACAAGTGCAAATTCCTCCAGGGTGCCTTGAACAACATCGACCTCCTGGCCATTCTCCCTTATTTCATCTCCCTGTTTCTCCTCGAGTCGAAAGCTACGGGCGGGGCGGATCAATTCGCTGATGTCCGAAGAATCGTGCAAGTCTTTCGGATCATGAGGATCTTAAGAATATTCAAACTGGCTCGTCACTCAACGGGACTTCAGAGTCTCGGCTTCACTCTCCGCAATTCATACAAAGAGCTGGGACTTCTCATGCTCTTTCTTGCCATGGGTGTCCTTATTTTCTCGTCATTGGCCTACTTTGCTGAGCGGGAGGAGAACTCAAGTGAGAACCGGAATGATTCAGAATCAAAACGGGGGGAAGTCGAAGCCACGAAATTCGAATCGATCCCAAAGACATTTTGGTGGGCGGTGATCACAATGACGACCGTGGGCTATGGAGACATGTACCCGAAGACGAGTGTCGGGAAGTTGATCGGCAGTGTTTGGTAAATATTATTTATTAATATTTATTTGGTATATATTTAATATATTTTTATTGTATTTCAAAAGTGCGGTGTGTGGCGTTTTGGTGATTGCCCTCCCGATTCCCATCATTGTCAATAATTTCGCCGAGTTCTACAAGAATCAGATGCGACGGGAAAAGGCACTCAAACGAAGGGAAGCTCTCGAAAGGGCCCGGAGGGAAGGCTCTATCGTTTCATTTCGCAATGTTAACCTGAGGGATGCCCTAGCCAAGTCTATGGACCTCATTGACGCCATTGTCGATACGGGTAATAAAATATCTAATTGAGCCAGAAAATAATAGGACGAAAAAAAGTCCTATCGCCTCACGCTTCATGTTGAACTAGACAAAATTGAGGCACTGGAATTTTTTTCATCCAGGTTTAAAAAAACTGGTCTTGTAGGTATCAAATCCTCATAATTCAGTCAATCTTTAATAAAAGTATTAATTTGGCAGGGCACAACTTATCACAAGCAGATGGAAATAGCCAGGATGGTGAATGTCGTGACAAGCCAACAACAACCGGTACAGGTTGTTACAAAAATTACGACCATGGAATATATTTCCGACACAAACGAAAGAATTCTTCAAAAGGCAGCGGGGGTATTGGTGGTGGAGATTGTACTTGGCAAGGCTCCTCCCAACTTCTGGACGTTTACCATGAGCCAGAAATCCAAAGCCTTCATAGATCTTTTCAGGGACTATCAAACTCCGTCTTAGAATCGGTTAGTTGATTTATAACAGTAATAAATGACTCGAATAGTGATTAAATCAAAAAAGTAATACAGAAAGTTGAATTAAATGCATGAAACCAAGACACTTTAAAATTTTCGACCTTTTGTTTGTCATAGGGAAAAGAAATTGGGCGAAGCAAAGGAGAAATAACAGACGCGGATTCTACAATCGATGAGGTTCGTAGACTTCTCTCCTCTTTGAATAGTTAATTGCATTCAGATATATTGGTATACATTTTTTCTTAGAGAATTTTTGTTGCATGTATTTTAATTTTCTTTCCTCTTAAGAATTCCTTTAAATGTCTTATAAAGTTATTACAATAATTGACATTAGGAGAAAATAGACGAAACGACAGATCTTGAATTGCAAACATCCACTACCAGAGCTGGAGCACCAAACCCGAGTTACCGACTACCACCTTAAACAGCAACATGCACATTCTACAACATTCCAAATTGGGACTTCGCCAGTAATTCTGCAAAAAACTAAGAAAAGATTTCAAAACAGAAATGAAGAGATTATTGATGCCCCGGAGCCCTGGCACTTTCTAATTTAGAGAAGACAAAATTTGTTTAATTTGTCGCATCTTTATATCGTGACATAAAATGCATCTGCTAAGTTATTTTGCAAATAGTTTTGTATGACATTTATTGAAAAGCTTTGGCTCGAAAGAGTAAATGTATTTCCTTTTATTGTTGATTGTACAACAGACTACGTTACTTTTTGACTTAATTTTGTTTGACAAATATACGTCACAACTATTGCATTCTTCTCGATAGTCCAAATATAGCCCTTTGCATCTTTATGCGCCATGTGAGCTTATAAAATTATTAAAATATTGAAATTATAAAAAATTGTTAACTAGCATTTTCATTGCCGGCTTTTCTGGTTAGAATGTAAGATTAATTCCCCCAAATAAATATTGATTTTGTAGTAATTCGTGACTTTTACTCGTTTCTTTAAATAGGAAGGTAAGTATAACATGGTAATTAAAATAGATGTTAATGGAATAAATTGAAAGGGTTGTTGATCCTGTGGTCAATTAAAATTTTAATGCGGGGAAACGATTTGCTCCATCTCTAAATCCACTCTCAGGCAATGGACGGGTATTTCCGCTGAACTCCGGGATTCTTTACTCTGTGAACGGGAAATGGCATCAAGAGTGGCTTGTTCCACTTGATACTTAAAAGAGTAAACAACCCGGACAATGAAATACGTTAGTAAAATCAAGAAACCACAGAAAATTATTCCTGCCGCAGCAAAATCGTGCATTCCTTTGTCACTAGCGAACCAAACAGCTATCCCCAGTCCGAATAATACCATCGCTGATGCCAAAGATAATAGTGCAGGAATAGCCATCTTACAATCTGAAAGTAAAGTTCTAAATTCTATAAACTGACCAATTTCTTTGATTTATATCTTGATGTTTCATAGAAAATTGTGGTTTCAATATCTTAATTGTATAATTGAGCGTAAAATATTAAAAAAGAAGACATTAACGTATAACATACAATTAGAAGGAATGTAAACGTAGGTACACGATTTATTTTAATTACAAAAAATCGTTGAAATTCGGAAATTTAAACAATTTAAACCTGTGTTGGTAGTAAAACTGTTGAAATGATTTCCTATTTCTCCTTAATTGAATATGGATTTAAATATTTTAATCACTATTTGGTTGATGAGTGCATAAAATGTGCATAAATTATTATAACCTTCAATAAATTGCAAGGAAAGAAAACAGACAGAAAATTGTAATGAAATATGGTACAAGTGCCACAAACTTCAAATCGAGCGACACGGAAGTCAGTTTTATTGCATTTCAGATTATTGCCATTAGAATGTAACACTCGCACCCGGTTTAAAAAAGACCGACAAAGATATAAATACCTGTAAATAAATGTAGTGGCCAAGGTCAAGATTTTAATTACTAATGTCAATTTCTGTAGGAGTATTACCTTATACTTCCGTGGAAATGAGTAAAATGATGAACATGTCGATGTCCTTTTAAATGAATTGAATGTGGTTTCGGAACCAGAAATTATACAAGGAAAAAAGATTTCGACTAAGTATAATAATTTTTATAATGAATCGCCAACACTACAATTTTAAAATTTCTTCCAAAAGCAATTAAAAAATTTAGTTACAAATTGGTACTTGCGGTACAATTTATTACTCCGCCTTATACCATTATTTCATTTAGAATTTAAAGGCACTTTAAAGATGCTAAACTAATTTTAAAAGGCTATAATCACATAATAACTTATTTCCGACAAATCCTGATAAAATCATATCCAAGAGGCACATTCGGGGTAATTTCGGATAACTTCGTCGGAAAAGATGGGATAACGTTTGTTAATGGCTTAGATGGTTATAGAAATTAGTTTTAAACCATTGCATTGATATTCATGAATGCATAAATCCTTTATTTACTTTCAACTTTACATAAATAGTAGTAAAAAGGAGTGTGTGAAAAAAGTATTAATCTATGAGCCAAGTACAATAATATTTATTCAAAGCGATCTTGAAATAGCAGTTGATGAGGTTTGGGTGAGGACATGGGAGCCCCTGGGTAGACATCGTAATTAGGAATAATCGGGTCATTCGGATCGAATCCAACTTTAAATCGCTGGAAAATGCTTGTGACAAAGAGAAATAATTCATTTCTCGCTAAAGATTCGCCAAGACAGACACGTCTTCCCGTGGAGAAGGGAATAAAAGCCTCTTGCTTCACAACGGCCGATGCATCTTCCTTCAAAAAGCGTTCGGGACGGAAAACCTCTGGATCTCCCCACAGTTTTCTGTCTTGGAGAGCCGAATAGAGGAGTCCGATGACGACCGTGTCTTTCGGGAGGAAGTAGCCGTGGAAATAGACATCCTCCAGTGTCTTATGCATGGCACCCATTGGCACTAGGGAGGAGAATCTTAGCACCTCCATAATCACCGCCTCAGAATAAGGCATGCTGTAAAAAATAAATATTTTATATTTTAAATTAAAAAATGTCTTTAAAAATACACAGAATATTGTCTCATTATTTACAACTAGAAAATGAATTGTAAATTTTAAATTTAATTGAAAATATTCAAATTGAATGGTAATTCATCAAAGGTTTTCACCGCAGAATGTAAATACGTTCTTATTACTTACCTTTAGTTATATTCGAAATGACATTTTTCAAAAAAACTTACATAGCTTTATCGGATAGTGAAGGGAGCCTTTGGAGACCGACGACTGTACTAATTTCTTGATGAAGTTTTTCCTGGATTATTGGATTATGGGCCATTATGAGGGTCGTCCAGGTCAGAGTCAAACTAGTCGTTTCAGTGCCAGCCAGAAACAAATCGTAAAGACCCATCTGCATATTCAAATCTGCACAAGTATCTCAACCAATTACAATACTTTTGAATTTTATATTTATTTTTAGTTAGAAAACGCAGATCAATTCATTTTAAAATAAAACCCAAAAAGATCCTCAAAATAAAACAGACTATTTGAAATAAACATTTCTAAAATTATTCCCTATTTGTGAAAATAACCAGGAAAATAATGTTTGAAGGCACCTCCTTGCTTTCCGTAGAAACTAGAATTTTTGTCTGTGGTATTTTGAACTTCCTCAAGATAGCAGTCAATTAAATCTCGATTATTGCCTTGCTGGTAAGTCTTCCTGTGGGACTCGATGCTTTCAAGTATCATTTTGTGACACGGAATGACATTATTCATGTGGCCATTGAAGCCTGACCACTGTGGAAATATTTTCGCAATCAAAGGAAACGCTAGCAAAAGTCCAAATGTTTCTTTGGAAGTCATATTTCTAAAGAAAATAATATAATATATTTAAAATATTATCCTTTTACACATCTGATACAATTATCGGGCAACTCAGACAATCGCTATTTAAATACGATCTCCGAAGGTTTCACTATTTTTCCCGAATGAAGACCATGGGGGAATAATTTGGATAATAATTCTATATTTAATTTTCCCGGATCAACTATTTTATTTTTTATGCACACGAGAATAGAATAGTTGACCCTGGTCAATTGGAAAGGAAAAAGAAAATGAACAAACTGACAGAGTGAGCGAATGGATGAGATCTTTGAGTTTTGGATCATCATGGGAGTATCTCTCCCCACTTGTGATTTTCCAGAGAGCGTTTAAAACTGCCAGATTGAAACGATTTTCGGTTTTTAAGGCGCAGGTTCCCGATTTCGAGTCCCTCTTGATATTTTCTACAAGCTCGTCAATTTCGTCGTGGATTAAACTCTCCATTGTCTTTTTGGCGAATCCAAAGTCCCTAAGGTTTTTTATCATGAATCTTCTTTGCTCTGTCCACTCCTTCCCCTCCGTAAATATTACACCTGACCAGTACGAGATTTAATAAATAAACAAATAATTAATATTATTATCAAATGTTTTAATATTTCTTACTCTACCCCTTTGAGTTCCTGAAAACGGTTCAGCAAAATGATCCGTATGATGGCGTCCGCTAAAAGCTGGAAGATTAAATGCCTCCTTCATCAACTCGGGATCTGTGACAACAACCGACCTGGGAGCAGATAATTAAAAATTATTTTAATTCTGATTAAATCAATTGACATTTTAAAAATTCATAATAGTTATTGTTAATAAATTATTAAATTATTAATTATAAATTTATTTATATACCTTACACAACCAAAATCAATTGCAAAAATGTCTCCATAAATTTCTTTCATCTTCATAAACGTTTTATGTGGCTCCAGACCAATTTGGAAAATATTGCCCATTAATGGGATCGTAAAAGGCCCTGTGAATAAAATAAGGATGAATCACTTATTAGACGAATTATAATTGCAATTCCAGGCTATGCGAAATTTGGATCTTATAAATTTTAATTTTATATGGATGAAATTACCAGGAGGGAATTTTTTATGTCTTCTCCACCAGGAGAAGACAATCCACCACACCGATAACGATGCGATGATGAAAATCAAATAAGTCCAAAGTAACATCTATCTAGAATTTTGTTTTGGTCATTTGGCTATTGTAAGACTTAATTGCAGTTATCTTTAATGTATTTGTCTCAGTATTCAACTGAATCAGTATCCAATTGTGGTTTATATACCCATCTCGAAGTCCAGACGTTAAAGAAGTTTAAAAATACTATTATCGTCAATGTGCTCTTATTATATAATTAAATAATTATCAATAACCTATCTGTTGGGTGAAAAATGCAATAATTAATCTCATTTTGAAAGTACTTTCCTCCATCTTCATGAAATCTTATAGGAGATTCAAGATATTTTTATTTCAATATTTACAGGGTTAATCATTACTTTGCCCTTTGTGTTTGGTTTTGGTTATATTCAATAGGCAGGCATAGAAAATGTTTCCTAAACTGGTTACTGAAACTCCGCCCTGACGTCTAGATCAAGATCAAGGTATAATCAAAATCTATAATCAAAAGTTGAAAATAATTTTCCGTTTTGATCTAGTCTGAAAATCGAAATTTCGGAAAAATAATTCATGGAAAAGGTTGGTCAAAACTTGGTAAATTTTATAAATGGACGTAGCGTATGTAGGGGCATAACGTTTATTTTTTGAAAATAAAAATTCGTGATGTCTGATGTCCAGATCGACCTTAGACGTCCGGATATAAATTATTAAAGAATTATCAAAAATTACTCGAATTTGAATTTATACAGAAAATTTTGCCTACATCGATCGGTAATAAAGGATAGGAAATTTTTTCAGAATGAGTTTACTAAAATTTTCTAAAAAAATATTTTTCCAATATTTTCTATACTCTAAAAAGTTTTTTCATTTTAAATTTTTTAAATCGTTTGAATATATTATGTCGATAGATTTAGATGACAATCGTAAAATAATTTCTCATTCCTGAAAAATGATTGTTTTTAGTATTTCTTCAACCGGTCGAGAAGTATAATATGTGAGCCAAGGCTGTGAACCATGTAGTGAGTGGTGAACGATCCTGTAGATGAAGTAAATATATCAAAAGTATGGTCACCTCAAAGGCAATTTACTATTTAACATTAGAAGCCGCCTTTAACAAATATTGTTATTATAATGCAAAAACAAAATGTACTTTTCCTTAGCAAGTTAAATGTAATTTTTATTAAATTTTCGTTGCAAGTTGCAACTCTACTCGGTCCAGTCAACCTCCCTTGCAAATAATTGCATAATATGGTGTGTAACACATGTATAGGTACTGGAATTGTGTGTAGCGTACATTGTCTGCATTTACCCAACAATTTCTTCATTTTTATATCATTTTTGTTGCGTGACAGAAATTTTCCTTGTCAATGTAAAAATTTAAAACTGAGTCAGACAGAGTGAAAGACAGTTCAAACGTTGAACTGTATTTTTCCTACCTTAATTACAGAAAAGGAAACTCCCAAATGACTTCCCCGAACGCATAATTGCTGATCATATTTTTCTATACAATGTAGACATACTTAGAGGCAATTATGACCCATTTTATTCTTTAATTTAATAGAAGATCTGTTTCATATTCTGAAATCATATTTACCTATAAGTAAATCAGCAAAAAGAAATTTCTTAAATGTGATACGTTGTATTCAGTGTTAGGAGTTAGTACAGGAGGAGAAGGATGTTGAATAATAAGTGTTTATGCTGCTAAGATGGTTCATTCAATCCTATCCCATTCACCTACTTCGTTCTCTAATGTAACCCTAAGTGCAGTTGAGTTGCAATGTAAATACTGTTGATGAGGAAAGGTCCGAGACAATGTATTCCAATGATTCAGATCTGCATCAAACGTCTACGAGTTGAGATTTTTTGTTTAGTTTGTTACACGTGGGAATTTTTATGTCTGATAGTCTGCATCACCTTTTACATTATTTCGTTCGTGAATCCCTCTTTTATAATAGTTCACTAGAATAACCTTTTGTAGTTTTTATACGGGGAGAAACTGCAAAGCAGGCAGCGCATTGCCCGAAGGGCAATGTGTGGTTTCACCACTAGTATGCGATTAGGTACTGGTTCAATTTCCATTGACACCGATTGCTCGTAAACTAGCAGCTTCTGTAAAACATGGCATATATGACAGCGTAGAGAATTCTTCTGCGGGTTGTGCATTAATTTGAAATCAACTGTCCGGTTTCAACTTTAGCCGTAGGAACCGGAAGAATGATTTTTGAAATTGTTTGGTATCTCCTTGGCGACTTGGTGCAATGCATCATAGTCATTTATTCAATTGGTTACTGGATGGATTGTATGGACTAGGATACTAGGAATACACATTGTAACTTTCCAATTCCTAATTCAATCTCCGTAGATACGGAGTACTGAGCACTGAATTGGCATATTGGCAGGCACCAAGGCAGGCACCATCTCAATAATGATAATAATGTCGGATTTAAAGATGCATTATTCCTGTTACGTAGTATTCCCATTCTCAATAATCCCAGTCACATTCACATTCACATCCCAATGCAAATACGGAGTACCAAGAACAATTCCAGGGATGGAAAATATTTTAGGCTTGAGGGCGCTGACAGGGGTTGTAAAAAATTTAGAATAAGGAAAATTTCAGGGATGGAAAAAAATTAGCATTGAGGAGGTTCCAGGCATAGAAAATGACAAATTGAGTTAGGCATGCATATCCGTAATGCTCATTACTACTATACTTATACAAACCTTTACGCTTTACTGGCTCATGTTTTACTAACTAAAAGAATACGAAATATTCATCACCCCTCAAGCGGGGGTTTGGGGGCGGCAGCCCCCAATAAAAAATAAAATTATCTTATTACATACATAATATATTATTAATAATTTTGCGAAAAAATCAAAGTTTTAGAGATGTAGCTCAAATAACATAATATTTATGATTTTTTCAAACCAGGAAGGGATGAACAATATTTAGGAAATGGGGACATGTTGATTAGAAGTTTACTCGAACATGGTACATTACATTACTTTTCCAATATTTACAAAAATTTGCGAAGACTGCGAATGTTTTACTTGTAACTTGTTTTTATTTTTAATTTCATACCTATACTAGTTGAACCCAGCTAAGGGGCGAACCTGGCACTCAAGAGAAATTAAGCAGGCAACCCATCACAGTAATAAAAACAATTCCGGTTCAAATGGGGAATAATAAAACATTATTTTTATTAAACACCCCAGAATGTTCCCCTTTAAAATCAGAAAAATATGATTCCGGGATTTTGGAAAACGAATTGCCTTCTTTAGCTAATTATTTCCATTCAATCACCAATAATCATCTTATGTGAATTCGTATTATTGTTCTGATGTTATAATAATATTATGAAACAACTCAATTCGTTGGTTTAGAGGGAGGGGCATGCGCATTTTACTTTTGTGCTTTCAAGGAACGTGCATATATTACGTTGATAGTTGATGGGAGGAAGCGATGCCCAAAAGAGTTACAGCTAGCACTTGCGCTACACTTGGGAGAGGGGGTTTTACGTTACGTAATATATGCAGGTTCCCTAGGCTGTCGTACCAAGACATAGATAGTCAGGTATTAGTGCGATTATATTATAGAATAAAATAAGGTACCTATATAAATAATTTCGAAATATTCCTAATTTGGTTAGTTCGTAGTTATAATATGATAGTTACCTGTAACCATATATATCAAGAAAAACAATAAAATAAAATTACAGGTTAAAAACCTGGAGAAATATACGGGGAGAAGGCCAAAAAAACTCGAAAACAAGATAAAATTTAGATGCCAAGATATAATTACACCTCGTAATTTTTAGATTTTCTTCAAAAAAATCTCCCCGTGCGTTTACAGTTAATTCCTTGCAACAACCCTAAAACTTGTCTAAGACATTAGATACACACTACAGTATGTAAAGAATGTAAGTATCCATAGGAAACCAGTATCCATAGTACCCAGCCATAGTAACAGTACTGTATTTAGAAATCGATTTCGATGGGGGCTATGATATCATAGGACAATATCTATTAGGCATAATCGCGCGAAGCGCGAAAATTTTTGGCTTATTTTGTCTAAAATGAGTCAAAAATAGCCTAAAAATCACATAAAATCGCGCGAAGCGCGAAATTTTTTGGTATTTTGAAAAAAATTTTCCTTTTTTCTTGGATTTCGGGGGCTTTAGCCCCAAAGCCCACCCCCTCAATACAGCCTTGCATAGTAAGCCAAGTCAATATCCAACTAGAAGGTAGTCAGTAATAGTCAGTATCAAGCAGTATCCGTAAATCCATTAGGGATAAACAGCTTGTAGTAATTTAATAATAATAACAAACTTACTCCCCATTTGAGAGTTAGTATTATAACCATAAAATAATGAAGTACAAACTGCTATGCTAGGGAAACTGATTTCATATGGAAAACTATTTTCTTGACATACTGTAATATCAACTAGACTTTAAGTGCTAATAACTGCAAATATAAATTTCATGGAAATGAAGTATTGAAATAAGATGACACTGTATTTCAAGGCAAAAAACTTTTCCGTATAAAAAGCAGAAAATACTAATTTCACAGTTACTTTGTACATTGTGGCAATTTCTTCACACTGTAACATTTTTATGTTACTTTGGACATTTAGTTGACAATTATGGCGCTGTCATATCTAAATATATTTTACTGTTAAATGTTGATACGGAAAAATTTATCATCTTAATTGTTGCTTAATTACTATGGATCCGACAATTTAACCTGGATTTTGATTTTCAGAAAATAATTACGTTACTTTATTAATAAAATAAATTAAATTAACTAATTAACTATTAATTAATTAGTAACGTAATTAATAAAATAATTACGTTACTAATTACGAGTCGTTACGTTACAATAACTGAGGGAACATGTATGCACGATTGCAAAGGTGTTCCCATAGAACACTAAATGGCAGTCTTGACCGGTGTTCTCATTGTCAAAAATATTTTCCATCACCGCTTCAGGAGTTAATTGAATAACTATTGTGTTTTTGTTCTTTAAAATGCTTTTTTTGAAGAGAGTTGCAAGTGAATTAGCGGTAAACGCACGGGGAGATTTTTTTGAAGAAAATCTAAAAATTGCGAGGTGTAATTATATCTTGGCATCTAAATTTTATCTTGTTTTCGAGTTTTTTTGGCCTTCTCCCCGTATATTTCTCCAGGTTTTTAACCTGTAATTTTTCAGCTTTGGGAACTGAAACTAATGAAGATCGTTAAGATCGATGAACTCCATTTTGTCCTTAACAACAAGTAAAGGCATATTTTACGAACTTCATATTAATATTAATGTTCGGTACATTTTAGTTTAAGTTTCACAACTTATTATTTAACCCACTAGGGTAGTTTATTTATATACATAGACTATAATGATGAATGATGGTATATAGCAGGTTGGCCGACATAAATATTCCGAGAATCGACATGGGTCAGTAAATAAATCACAGATAGACAACGATAGAAAAAGGTTTTTGCAGGAGGTTAATTTTTTCCAGCATAATAAAAATGTAAATAGATTTAAGAAAATATTGTTACCGAAATATATTTACATTTTTAATAAAACTAGTTATATGCATATACTTCCTCCACACTTGATATAATGTCAACTTAAGGACATGTTTATATATAATATTATGTAAATGTAGCACATAGTAATAGGAATAATATATTATATTGTATACTTATGTAATCTAAACAGCATTACATCGCTTTTAGTAACCATAAACATAAAATGAGCTTCTCTATTGTTGGTTTTTAACGGTTGACTCTTGACTACATTGAGTTTTCAAAGATGAATGAAAGATTTGGAATCTTCGGAAGATTTGATTTGCAGGCATTTTATAGCTAATCGTACTAAATGATTATATTATCAGAAAATAGCTTTTTAAGCTTTTCGCTGCCATGTACAAGACATACATGTAATTTTGTCACACAGTTATCTAATTATCTATATCAATGTGACATTTTGTAAAAATACCTAGGGTAAGTACCTACAAATTGGAATATTTAAAAGCATAATTTTTCATACGGTACTTGAGAAAGAGCGAAAATAAATCAATAATATTAAAATTGTCACTTATGATAAACTTCAATTTGTTTTAAAAAATGTCATTTATTTAGTTTGTGCCTTCTGGAACCACACTACGGATTTTTGTCCAGGGCTACACATCAAAGCCTTTATTTAAACGATATAAACGGACTCCTTGTGAATAATATTAGACCAAAATCACATTTTCTAATTTATAGTTTCATAATTACTCAATTTGAGACATGGGTCACAAGAAACGATGCCATTTTAGTTGTGCGTTTAAAAGGTAAAATATAATGATGTCAGATGATAGTACTTAAAACGAGCTTTCGAACGGTATACGACTTGCTAATAATAGCTACATGGAAAGCATTTCTATTATGGTTTGAAAGTTGAGTGCCATATCATCATAAGCGACACTTTTTAAAATGAATTGGGGCCATTTTATCATAAGTGACAAAGGCCATTTTATCATAAGCGACAATTTTAATTTTTATGTATTTTATTTATTTCTTCCGTACTATATAGAAAGTTAAGACTTTAAATATTGCAGTATATAGGTAGTTGGCCTAGGTATTTTTGATGTAACCCATATTGATATAGGTTGTTGTCTGACTAAATTATAGTTATAATTATAATTAAAGGGCTTCTTGAGCATATGACGTGCTGTGCTTTTAACATGTATATAAATCTGAAAGTTATTTTCATAGTAATATATTATGTTTGAAAAATTAAAAGACACCTCTAGCAATGCAATTTTATGGTTTTAACTTCTTATGCAATGCTTGACAGATGTACTATTGAGAAAATACGAAAATTGACGCATATGATCATATGGTCGGAAATGACTTATTATACAGTGTGACCCAGAATGGATGACCCACACATTGACCCTAAATAACTTCCGAACGGCTTAACATATTCTTACGAGTAATACACCAATCGAAAGACCAAGCGAATACTTAAAAAGTGTCTAAATATCAATACTAACGAAAAACTTTAACTATATAGGTAAAAAGTTGCATTAACGAAAAAGGTGAATTCGTACTCCCGTAAACGACGAAATCCAACTTTGATCTCTAATAACGCTTAAATTATTGGGTTTAGGTCAAAGATGTCAACGGCAATAAAAAGAGTGTGCGATTTTGAGTAAAACCCAAATATTTTTTTATGTAAAAGTAAAAACACATTCTTCTGGAAAGTGACTCTCAAAGAAGAGTCACGAGGAATTTTTGCAAAAACAGATTAAGGTCTCGATTTTGTAAGGATAGTAATTTTGACAGTTAGGAGACGTGTCAGACTGTTTTTCTGATTTGGTTTCAACTCCAGGTCGGTCACCGCTGCAATGTTATAACTTTTTAATGTCCCTCTAAAGAGGATATAGTCTAACAATCCCGAGACAGCATCACAAAGTCATAACCAAATCCAGCGCCACACAGAAAGTTCCACAATTATTCGTAATTTCGATTGGTATTTAATTACGTGTATTTAAGATCTATGAGGGAAAATCAGTCTGGAAACGACTCCAAACTGTCAAAATTACCTTCCCTACAAAATCAGGACCTTAATCTGCTTTTGCAAAAATTCCTCAGTGAACGTTACTCTTCTTTGCGAATCACTTTCCAGAAGAATGTGTTTTTACTTTTACATAAAAAAATATTTGGATTTTACTTAAAATCGCACGCTCTTTTCATTGCCGTTGACATCTTTGACCTAAATCTAATAATTCAAACGTTATTACAGATCAAAGTTGGATTTCGTCATTTACGGGAGTACGAACTCACCTTTTTTCGTTAATGCAACTTTTTACCTTGTTAAAGTGTTTTGTTAGTTTTGAAATTTAGCCACTTTTTATGTATTCGCTTGTTCTTTCGTTTGGTGTATTACTCGCATAAACTCCTATGTATACCCAGTTTCAATACATACTGTATGTTAAGCCGTTCGGAAATTATTTAGGGTCAAAGTGTGACTAACAGAGTGTAGTTTATTTTTATGTAAATATGAACATGCGCATTTTGCTTTTGAGAACACCCTACCAGCCGTACATACACGTAGATAGAAATATAGACACGTAAATTTTTCAAGTCTACGATTATAGTATCGAGATTATGTGAAACATTTTGCTAAGACTTTTGTGTAGAATTTGTTGAGTGTGGACTAGTGTGGAGGATTCAGTCAGTCGTGTCGTGAAAAACTTTCTTGAAAATTTTTTACATAGCAAAATTATGTCACAATGCAACAAGTTAATTACTATGTGGTTGTGGATTGCAAATTGCAAATCAAGCATATGAGAATCTGTTATGTACAAACAAATACCCCGTTAGGATAACGATTTGCAAGTGGATAATGGAATACTAAACTAGAGATGATCTTACACATCCTTGGAATTAACATTTAAATGGATGTGAAACCGACTGAGATGCACTTTTCTAAATTGTTTGACTTTCATTTTTAAACATTTCACTAATGATAAGCAATCTGTAACTCTAATAGAGAGAGAGAGAGAGAGAGGGGTATTTAAAGCAGAACTCTTTGTCCGTAAGATCACATTCAATCTCACATTCTGCTCAAATACCTTCTACAGTCTGACGACAAAATCCGCAAACAAAATGAAAACTGTAAGATCAAAAGAATTATCGGAATTTCGGAGTGACCCAAAATTGTAAAATTTAATGTGATTACTTTTTATTATTTTAGGCCCTGGTTCTAGTTGCGTGTAGCCTCGCATGTTCCGTGGCCCAATTGGTCACCGACTGCAAAGAAGCCTCTCCCGGAAAATTTGTGTGCGAGGGCGTGAACAAAGATCAGATCACTCTTCGTTCTGAACACATCCTGTGGCTGAATAGCAACGGCGGGCAACAGCAAATATACGATATCGAGGTACCGAACTACCAGATTGATGAACTCATAAAGGCAGGATTCAAGCCCTCTAAGACCGAAGACACCAAAATCAATGTCCACCTCAAAAAACCCGAACAGACGTACGAAGCCCAAACAGACAAACCCACTGTCACCTCAGGTCAAACCAAAGTCAATCTCGAGTACGAACCTGTCCAGCCTGTTCAAGTACATTTCCCCAACGACAAACCCTATCAACCTCTGTCCGGGCCCATCCTCCCTCCTCCCAAAAAATAATTTACGCTTTTGTGTTCTTCATAAAATTTTATTCTTGCACATTGTTTTAAATTGTTCTCAAAAAGGTTGAATTTAAAATATTTTTAAACAAAAATTATTTACCGTGTGTTATCATCATCATATTCATTCTTGGATATCAATACAACAGTCATCTATCTTTATTTTAGATGTAGTTTCTCCGCCAGCATCGTAGTAACACACAATATTGAGATTGAAACTACTTCATTGAAATATTTACTATTAGATAAGCGCGAAATGGTATTCTGTCGGTATGTTTGTCCGTATTTTTTTGTATTACCGGCGTGTACAGCATTTGAATTCCAAAAAGCTTAGACATCAAAAATTGGTGTACTAAATAATCATCGGTCTGTCCATGAATTTCGGGTTTATGCGCAGTCGCTTGAAGTTTACATATTTCCTTATAATTTCATTTCTAACATAATGTGCTAGGTTTTCTGCTATATTATAGTCTTGGGCATATTATTGGTATTTATTTGAAAAAAAACTAGAAATGTGCTTCAACATAATAGTAGCAAGAAATTTTGTCAAAATATTTTATTGTCCTTTCATCTTTTTATGATAATTTTCCTTTTTCCATAATTCCCAAACGTCTCCAGCGTCAGATCACATGTCCCATGGATGCTCTAAACTCTGAACATCTGAACTAACAAATCATCAGATCAAATCTAACAAAGGACAAAAAGGACAATAAACTGCACATCAGCGCATGTGTAGGATTTTCATTTTAACTGTGATCGACTACAACGCACAACCTTTTCTACTGTATGTCGTATTCTCCATTTCTTATTTGACCTGTGTCGAGTCAAGTGGAGAGTCGTTTACGAAGAATTTTTTGGCAGTTTTTTTAGCTGGTGGGTAATAAAGAGAAAAAAAGCAACAAATAACAAAAAGTTGCTGAAAATTTGGGACTTGAAAATATTTTTGTAACGCGTAAGTGTTAAACATCATATTATTATTACTGTTATTGCTGTTATTATTTAGTTAACATAGTATTTTTAATTTCAAACAATAAATATTAGAGTAACTTTAACTCAATTTCAAGCATGAGATTTTGTAAATGATAATAAAAGAAATCTGCTCTGCTGATGATATATATGGTGTCGTTTATTTAACTTTTCATTGTTAAATGTTTTAGTAAATCGTTTCGTATCGTTTATACTCCCTTCATGGAAGACATTGAATCAAGCGACGAGGACAATCTTATTATTGCAATGGAAGACGCAGGCAATGCCGAGATGCTTGTTCAGGTAATGGTAGATAAACGTTTATTTTTCACTGTAATGAATAAAAGGCACATATTGAAATACAAACAAATAATATTGCCGTTACGCTATGGTAAACTATGGTTGATGGTTATGGTCAGGCTTTATTTAAAATGTTGTTTTTAATATTTTTGAAGATTCACCAATGCACCTGCACCAAATACGAAGAAAATTCCAAAGTGATTCAGAAATTCTTGGGACACAGATGTAGGTTTTTTAAATATTATGATGACATCTTTATAATTTTTAAAATTATTTGGTTTTATTGTATAAAGGTAAAATCCCAATTATATTGTAGATCGACGAGCCAATGATCGCCATTTTTCTTGTGACGGAGATGGACTGATATTCCCAGTGACCGACTCCAAAGTGTAAGTATACCTTAAATAAATAAATTAGACATTTTATATATTATGCAGTCGTCTATGATTTTATCAACGTCACTAATTTCAACAACTTGTTATGAATTAGGTTATTAAATTTATCGCATCATGAATCAAACAAATTTTTCTGTGAATTATTTGGGAATGTAATTTAACATTTTCAAAACAGAAATCGTCCAGGAATCATGAAAATCATTCCTACCAATGAGCGCCGAGGGAATGGAAGGTATTCTGAAAGCACTGATTACTCGTATGACTTGGATGAAATCGCTAGACTGAAAGCTATTGGTGACTTTTCCGGCAGAGGCAAAATGTACGTAGCGTTTCTGGTTTCTGATCTAGTTTGTTTATAAAACCTTTTCACGTCTACTTAAGATACACCGTGTAATGGTTAATCACCATCTGATAATATTTTCAATATTTTTATGTTGGAATTAATCACTTTAGATTTTGCGCTCTTATGGAAGATTACATGTACTTTGGCTGGTACGCTGGAATCGTCTTTCCTCAGTATGGTCCGGATTTATATGAATTGACCGTATGTTTTAGCAATAAATACTTATATATAACATCTAGATTAATTATGAATTGACAGAATAATAATACTTTTATTTATTTAAATTCTTAGCATCAACGTGGCCCAGTCCCATTACTGTTGAATGATTTGGCCACCGTCGCATTTCAAATTATTCACGCAGTTAAATTTCTCCATGATAATGGACTTGCTCACATGGACATCAAGCCAGAAAACGTTGTCACCATCTGCGGCGAATACCAAGAGGTGGAAGTGGAGAATGGGTGTGTCCGAAATGGGGAAAATTTCTCTCAGATTTTCTTGAAGATGAAAGATCCCAGAGTTCGTCTCGTCGATTTTGGGTCGAGTGAATTTTTCTCAGAAAACGGCGGAGTCCCTCTACATGGCAATACACTCTTGTTTCGAGCTCCCGAAGTGATTCTGCAACTGGACTGCAATTATCAAGCTGACAAATGGAGTATTGGGTGCACTCTCATGGAACTCTACTATGCGGGCTCTTTGTTTCCCATTTTGGATGACATCAACCATTTAGCTGCAATACACAACGCTATTTCACCTATTCCTCAATGGTTAGAACTCATTTACCTTTTCATTCTGAACATTATTATGGACCGTTTGAAACGTTTATTATTTATTTCTATGTAGGATGACTAATGCAGCAGAAGGTCAAGATCCGTATTTTGAGCCGGATTTAAGCAAAGATATAAAGAAACATTCGTTGCACAAGAAAACAAAAATTCTTCCACTTGAGGTATTTTTTAAAATTATCTTTGAAGAAAAAGTAGATTACATAATGTTAAAGGAAATTATTACTTCGATTTTTTGTGATCTAATAGAAAATGTTCATCTTTGGTGCTAATCCAACTGTCAAGACCCAGTTTCAGAACCTTATCATCAAATTACTGAGAGTAAACCCGAATAGACGCATTGAATTGGCTGACGCCTTGAAATTGCCATTCTTTCACAATGTTCCGGATTACATACACATTGACTGTGAAGAAGACTATTGAACAAAATGAAAATGAAAATGTTGGTGGTGAAGAGTTAGATTAAGTGTAGTATGTATTCGATGATAGTGTTATCTGCCTTTTCTTTATATTTAATTATTTTTGAAGAGATTTATTTTAAGGTTTTTCTTGTATTCTCTTAAAACGGGCTAGTACTACCATATCTGTTAATGTATTAAATATTTGTATTCTATCTGGTGTAGGTATCTACTTAAATTCCTGACTTTAGTAAAGTTATTGTTAGCTAGTTAAGAAATTATTTTTGAAAGGATTTTACGGTTTCACTATTTATGTTCATTTACATTCATTTATTGTTATACATTCTGTTTGTGTGTTTTGATTTTCCATTTGGTGTAGAAATAGAAATTTCTTTTTTTATTAATTGTCAGCTACTTAATGTTATTACAATGTGCTGTAATTATTATTATCACTACTCTTAAAACAAGCCAGTATGGAAAGAAAATAATTATTGTTTATACTTTTCTCTTCATTATTAATTTTGTTTATACCTGTAGACCTTACTTTTAATAAATGAACTTATAGGAATTTAAAAGTATTAATAAATTAGCTATATCATTAAATGTTTTAGCCTTATTTTTCATAATATTTTGGTTTTAAACTTCAAGGGTAGAATATTTTTTAAATCCTTTATATTGCATGTAGCAAAGGTATTAATACAGATTTAGATTCAGAAACTTTGCAGATTTTTTGGTTAAAAGTGTGGTTAAATTTTTTTAAAAGTGATCATGCCATTCCTAATTGTGCAACATAGTATGATATATTTTATATTGTATTTAACAAACAATTTAGCATTTAAGAAGTACAAAATTAATGTGCACAGCTCGAACATTCATGCCTGCTCAAATTAAGAATTTTTGGCATGTGCCATTTTATAGAGCATCGGCAAGTTACGGAATTTAGTAGCTATTTTTAGATCTGCCGACATAGTTTTGCTACGTTTACTCTTGTAGGTACATGTCGACATCGTATTGTCGCTTATTGAGTGCGGCAATGCAATTCTCGAGTTAAAGATATCAGCTTGAAAGAGTGCATGTTCTATTTGTAAGTTATTATATGATGCTGAGTCAAACAGTCAAAGATATCATCCTAAATCAACACACATGTTTGGTTACACTTCTGGTTTCTTGTGCATCTTCTATTAGCATATATAACTTTCGTTATAGCTGGGTGTACTAATTGCAAATTGGAAAGCAATGAATAACAATAAGGTAACGGAGCAACAATTATCTTAACTAATTAGTATAATTTGAGTATCTTGTTTAAAATGATGTCTATTAAAATGACGTCTCAATAAATACGAAGAAATTCTTTTACAAATTCCTCGCAGTCAAAAACCATAGAAAAAACTTTCAAGGCTTTTCATAGAACCCAAAATAATTTTCAAAGGAAAAGATAAAATTTTTGAGATTATGCTTTAAAACCCAGAAAAACAGTTTTATTTACGGATGAACATTCCTTATTAGAAATAAACACATTTTTCAGGATTTTTTGTTCAAGTATGACATCGTGTACTCGAATGACTTCGGACGATATTTAATAGCAAGTCAGGATATGCCAGAGAAAAGTCTGATTCTAGTGGAAGAGCCCCTGCTCGTCGCTCCTGCAGATGAAGTTCAAGATGTAGTCCCAGAAAAACGGCTTTTATGCATGGGTTGCTTTGCCCCGATTCCTACTGAAGACACTTCCCAGCAATGTTCTTCCTGTCGGTGGCCACTTTGCACAAAAAATTGCGAAAAGGTGTGGACAAACAATATTTTAAATTAATTTACATTATTAATTTGAAATTTAATGATTTTAAAGATGTGGACTCATTGTGACAATGAATGTAAGATTTTTACGGAGAACAAAGTGACATTCCCTCCACCCCATTCCTGGCCAATTCTTAACAAAACAGTTTTAGTCCTCCGCTGCCTTCTCCTCAAACACAACAACCCAAGAGCTTGGAAAGAATTTATCGGACGATTGGAGCATCATTCGGATGTGCGGAAAGATAAAATTGGCTGTTACAAAGGAGACGAGATGATCATTCGGAATATCCGCTATTTCTACGAAACACACGGAAAATGCCCTTTCACAGAGGAAGAAATTAAAATTGTCTCCGGAGTAATTAATGTCAATGCATTCTGTGCCATTAAGACTGACGAAATCACAGGAACCACTAGGTAGTTTTTTTGCAAATACTAAACGCAAATACAAATACTCCACAAATAATCTAAAGTACCACCTAAAAACAATTAGTGATTTACATTTTTATTACTATTATGCATATGCATCCCTTGCACGTCTGTATTTTTAATTTTAGCCTTATGTACCCTAATTTAAACTCATGCAGTACACCAAAGTGATTTGAATGTTTCCAGGGCTCCGCCCTCAGGGACAAAGTGACGACATGCTCTAGAAAACTGGTTTCCCCCAACCAGTTCTCCGAATCGAAATCGGGGGTAAAGTAGTTGGAAAGAACTGGTTGGGGGAAACCAGTTTTCTGGAGCATGTCGTCACCTTGCCCCTGAGAGGCGTAGCCATGGGACCAATCAAGGCATCTTGCAGTACACACTAATTTAGACTAACTTGGACCAATTTAGACAAACTTAGACCAATTTAGACGAAAGCTAAGCCACGTTCCATATGAAGTTTAATTTTTATTATTTTATTATTTATTTTATTTCAAACTAAAACTGAACATTTTGTTGACTTGATAATATTATTTTCACAATGCTACCAAAAATAGTTTATTGAACAATTGAACCAGATTTAATTATTTTTTGCTCTTATTTTGATATTTGTTACAGGAGAGCAAAGTGTTTGTTTGAAAAGGCGAGTCTCCTCGCTCATAGCTGCAGTCCAAATTGTTCTTGGGATATTACTATCAGCAATCCTTCGGTGGATCCTCCGGATAATAAACCCCCTGAAGTATTAATTCAAGTGAGCACAGCTGTACCCATATCCAAAGGAGACATTCTCACAATTTTCTACAGCACGCGCTATGCACTATTCGGAACGCTGAAGCGAATCGTGTCTATGGAAGAAATTGCTCATTTCATATGCAAATGTTGTCGTTGTAAAGACCCTACAGAATTAGGGACTTTTGTATCTGCTGTCAAATGTTTTGAGTGTGAAAATGGCTATTTACTACCAGAAGACCCAATCAAACCGGAATGTCAATGGAAGTGCCAAGACGCGAATTGCGGAAAGAGGCAAAACGTTTCGAAAATCGTTTACATGGTCTGCAAAGTGGAGGATCATGTCGAAAAAATTAAAAACTTGAATCTGTCTCCCAACGACGAAGTTGAAAAACTTAATCAAATGTTCATTAAATACTCCACAGAACTGCTGCATAAAAATCACTACGTTATTCAAGAGATCTCTAAAAGGATCCTCCACATTTTGTTTGAAGATTTAAATATTTTATGCACAGATAAAAATATTCCTTCGTCAGAAGTGAACGTTCCTTTAGTCGAACTCTTCATTTTCCACTGCAATTACTTGTTGGAAATTGCAGTTGTTTTACTACCCGCCATGACAGGATACATCGGTAATAGACATTCATATAGTAATACCCAGCTAGTTTATGCATCCATTAATTGCAGGGGCACTTTTTTATGTATTTTGGGGAGTTTGTAATTGTAATATATAACATGTTTGTTTCAAACCTCTTCTTATGTAAGTGCAAGGGTCAAAATGATTCATGCAAAATCCGATCGTATCTTGAGGCGCTTAATTTGCCAAAAATAAAACGATGCTCCGAAGTAAAACGTTTTTAAAATCCATTTTCTCAATTTTATTGTCTATACCTACAAAAAGTGCAAAACCAAAAGGTACAAAATGGTATGTAGTTTTTAATATACTATTACAGTATTTAATAATATTTAACAAGCACGTATCCAGGAATTTGACCTAAGGGGGGCCCACCAAAATATATTGATAAAATCATGGCATATTCGCGGGAAGCGCGAAAATTTTTTGGATTTTTAACCTTTTTTGACAAAAAAATCGCCTTTTTCTGGCTACTTAGGGGGGGCCCGGGACCCCCCGGCCCCCCCTCTGGATACGTGCTTGATATTTAATGTAGCATATATTTAATAAATATTAAATATCACCACCTAAAAATTAGTGGTAAATGGTATAATTGCTAAAAAAGTATTTTCATTTAAATTTAATACAGAATTTTGAATAAAATTCGCTTTCGCATCTGGTGGTTTTTGTTTACAAAATTTAATTTCAATTAATTGCGCACATTTTTAATAACTAAATTATAACTAGCTATATAGACCAAATGAATATGTCGTTTAGAAAATTTTTTTTCTTTACTTGAGTAAACATTCAAATTCAAAAACAATACAAGTATTCAATTGATAGATCTTAAAATCGAGCAATAAATAATTATTTGAATACATTAAATAAAGTACAATCAGTTACGGCATGCAAGGTTCCTTCTCCTTCCTATTCCTACTAACATTAATCATCGGTTTAGCATCAGTAATAGCCAACATGGCATAAAAACAATTTGGCCCCAATTGAGAAGATGCAGTGTTTTAAGACATTCTAAAATTCCATAAACTGTGATCGTTCATGTTCCTCACTGATTGCTTTGATTGGCACAGAGACATTCAAATTCAAACTAGCACAAAATAAGAAAGAACTATTTAGTCAAAACGTTTTACTTCCTATGTATGAGAATATTTAATATACATTTCAGAATATTGAATATTCTGCCTACTACTAACGAAATATAGTCTATACCTGTGTTTTAGGACTGGTGATATTTATTTTTCAAAATATTTTGTCTCCGAAAATCTTCGAAATCGCTTTATTCAAGTTTCCAACTCTCCTACGTCAGATATGACAATTTCTTATTTCATGTCTTGAAAGCAAATTCGAAGACCTTTCAAGGAAATTTAATGCAAAAATAACGTAAACGTTTGGGCGCAGTGTTGCTTTCGTAAATTCTCCCCAAAATACTGTATACTGTCCTCAAAATAATATAAATATATGTAATGTTATGGTTTATGTATGTTAACATATCATGCATCCAGTTTTTCATAAGAATGACTATGATATTCTACGATTGAAATCCAATTTGAATAATTTATCTTTTCAGACACACTGGAGATATATCTTGAACACGCCGAAAGAATCAAAAGGAAAAATATATAGAAACGAAACGAGGAGTCGAGGAAGTAATTATTATTATTTATTTTCTACCTATGCCTATGGAAATATACATACATATAATACCTCCGTTAACATAAAAATTATATCAAGAACCAACAATAAAAGACCATGAGTGTATTTTATGCATTTTGTAAAATCATAAAAATCTTTCTTCGCTTATTTGAGTTGTACAATTACAATGGTGCATTTTATATCGCTTGCTTGCAATGTAAATTCCCTAGCTGAAGCATAAAATAGATAGTACATAATTAATCACTTAGAAAATATTCAGAGCTAGCCAGGCACGTATTCAGAAATTTGGTTAAGGGGGAGGCAACCAAAAATAATGTCAAAAATAAGACATTTGCACGAAGGGCGAAAAAATTTTGCATGGCCTTTTTTGGAAAAAATCCTCTCTTTTTCTCAGACTTACTTAAGGGGGTCGCTGCGCCCCCCCCGCCCCCTAATGGATACGTGCTTGGGGTCAGTCCACTTTTGTGGGGATTTATGCACCTGGCATGGTATAGCATAATGATTCTGTTTGGTACTGTTGTACACAGTACTCATGGCCGTGTGTAAATCTATTTTGTGTAATATACCTAATTCCCATACAGAAAAAAATTATTCTATCTCTAGGCTCCAACATGAACAGGCATATAATATGCACATTTTTCTTACGGACAGTTCCGGGTTATTTTATTTGGAATAGGACATCTGGATAACTTGATACTAGGCCAACTGGACACTAACCAACTGGCACAAGGCCAATACTTGCATGGCATTGATTGCGTCACTGTCACCAAACTATATCGGGAGGTTGCCATTTCTCCGAAAAATAAAAATTTTTTCTAACCATGTTGATTAATTGGTCAATCAAAGCTTTCTATCTATTTTTCATGCCTTCATGCCCACTGTGCCCGTGCAAATTGTAAAACATTGTTTTCCTAATGCCACCCGAAGTTGAAAGTAGATGCTACCCGACCGAAGATGTAAGTTGTAGTTGTAGGTAAATATCTCATCCATTCCAAATGATACCCACCCCAATCATTCTATCACCAATATAGACATTTAAAAAATATTAATATCGCATCCAGCCCATCATAAACCAGATCACCGACATCCAAATAAGCTAAACATAATATTCAACCCCAAAGTTGCTGTAGCTATAGTGATTTGAGTATCAGGTTACCTCTTCAGAATGTTTGAAAAATGAAAATTCACTTTTTTCATTTGTGGATCTAAATTGGACGATTTAGATCCACAGCCAAATCAGCTCTCAGTTTTGACTTATAAATACTATGACCCAAAGGTTGGTTGCCATTGGGTACATACAGCTATATAGCTTTGAGTGCAGATTTGGCTGTGGATCTAAATCGTCCAATTTAGATCCACAAATGAAAAAAGTGAATTTTCATTTCTCAAACATCCTGAAGAGGTAACCTGATACACAAATACACTGCATACTAGCTAATACTACAGGAACTTTGATTCAACCCATTGCCATATCCAAAACATACAACGTATAAGTTGCTAGACTCAAACATTTACTAAAAAAATTATTTGTTTTTGTTTGAACGTGAATTTAAAAAATCCCAAGTCATTTCATTACGACCCTTGTGGCAGTAAAATAAACCGTGGTAAATGTGGTAAAATAGCATCGGTAAAATATAATCATATCCTAACTTTAGGCTCTACAGTGACGACGAAGAAAACAATTAATTACTCCGAGGTCAAAGGTGTGTCAAAGTACTCCATGTCATTCTCGAACTCATAGTTTTTCATTATCCCTAGAATATATGCCGAAAGTTTCATTGAGTAATCTCAATTCAATCTATTCGAAAGTTATTGTACCTGTGACCATACACTCACTCACCCACAGACAGACATGGGTGTGAAATGATAATGCTATCGAAAATCGATGCTTACCACCGACCGAGTAATTAAACTGGATGTCATCCTGCCCATCATCAACATCTGGTGAATGGGAAGGGGGCGTTGGGCAAAATGGATAGGGATGTTGGGTAAAACGGATGGAGATGTTGGGTACATTGGATGGGATCTTTACATCTATATACCTGACATGCGATATTTATACTTCATTTTTTATTTGAAAGTTTAGAGTCATTATTCATATAATTCAAATATCTGTTCATGCTTCTGCTCATTTAGTAAATGAACGTCGGGTCTCACTGAAACCAGATCAAGTAGCCAAGCATAAACTTTGGCGGGAAAAATTTTATGGTCACGCATACGGATACGGAAGCGGGATCAATTTATTGCTGCTTGACTACAAGGCAAGTTAGGGAAGGTATAATTTCGCATTGTACAAAAAATGAATTTTACTCTACACAAGTAGTAAAACCCAAACCATTTTAGCGTCAGCAAGCATTAAGCACTCACTACTCCATTGAATCTTCATAAAGATTTCATACATAAATTCACCTTTCACCTTTATTCACCGTTTCCCAAAAGAATAAGGTAAATCACAATTTCTTAGCACACATTATTATAAACATTTGACATTGGGCTGAATTTAGGCTGCGGCATATTGTTGCCCCCGTTGCCCTCATTGTCCCTGATGTGTTCTCCGTTGCCCCAAAAGGCGCAGTCCCACGACATTACTACATCTCGGAATATGTAGATGTGACCCCACCCCCAATGTCAATATTTCCTCGGATCTTTTCTTTACCAGACATGTCCTGGAGGACACGTTTCCACTTCCACCCACCCCTAGGAGGTCTAGGGCAAATTGAGATTCTACGGAGAAATAATCTTATTCGCCTAAATTAACCAAAGTAGGGTAGGGTTATAAGTCCTCTATGAATGCTAGTAAATTGGGGTTTACTAAAGCAACTCTTAAATTAATACATGATACAATTCTTAGGTATATATATTATAGTACTTCTAGTATTTATACGCACCTACACCCTTAAAGCTGCATGCCCCAAGGCCCCACTGCACTGAAAACTAATTCTTTACTCTTTTGATTTTATTCCTAGTGAAATCGATATGATTTTCGCGAAAATTTGTTTGAAGTGTCAAACATTTTTTTCGAATGCAATTTTCTGAGAATATTTTTTCGGAATCATTTTCTGTGAAATTTTTGAAGCTACTGTTTTCTGAAAATACTTTTGGGAGGTAAAATTTTGGAATTTAATATCAGTAAAATATCCCGACATCGGAGGCAAAATTATAATATTAATTGGGTACATCTGAGGACTGAGGACCAAGTGGAAAAGAGTTTCGTACTATAAATATAAACCGTATTAACTATCAAGCACGTATACAGAATAATTGAGTTTTGGTCAATGTCATATCGATATTTTCATACATAATTTTTTGGCGTTTTTTGACGTAAATGAGTCAAAAATGGAAAATAATCGCTCGTAGCGCGAAATTCTTTGCTATTTTGAGAAAAAAATTTTTTCTTGGATTTCAGGGGAGGGGTGGGTCTTCAGTTTCCCCCTCCCTCAATACGTCCTTGTAAACTATAAAGATATAGCATTTCATTTCAATCAGGCACGTATCCAAGACTTTGACCTGGAGGGTCGTACCAAAATATATTGGTAAAATTATGACATTTTGGTAAAATATCCAAAATTATACTTTCAAAATTTTCTGAGAATATTTTTTCGAAGGCTATTTTCTGAGAATGTTTTTTCGAAGGCAATTTTCTGAGAATATTTTTTCGAAGGCAATTTTCTGAGAATGTTTTTTCAAAGGCTATTTTCTGAGAATGTTTTTTCGAAGGCAATTTTCTGAGAATATTTTTTCGAAGGCAATTTTCTGAGAATGTTTTTTCAAAGGCTATTTTCTGAGAATATTTTTTCGAAGGCTATTTTCTGAGAATATTTTTGCAAAGGCTATTTTCTGGGAATATTTTTTCAAAGGCAATTTTCTGAAAATATTTTTTTGGAGGCTATTTTCTGAAAATATATTTTTGAAGACAATTTTCTAAGAATATTTTTTCGAATGCAATATTCTGAAAATATTTTTTCGAAGACAATTTTCTGAAAATATTTTTTCGAAAGCAATATTCTGAAAATATTTTTTAAAAGCTATTTTCTGAAAATATTTTTTCGAAGGCTATTTTCTGAGAATATTTTTTCGGAGGTAATATTTTCTGAAATTTTGGAGGTAAAATTTTCAGGCTGGCTTAAATCGACCCCCTGCTTCTAGAGTAGACTAACTTTTACGCTAAAATGTTTACAAATCGTGGACTGTTACTCTAAGAAATGGGGGTTAAAGTAAGACACAGGTTGCAGAGGAGGGTGAGGGTGAGGAGGGTGAGGGTGAGGAGGAGGGCGAGGAGGAGGGTGAGGAGTTGGGTGAGGGTGAGGAGGAAGATGAGGAGGTTTTCACGAAAGTACAGCTATTTAAATGTTTTAATAGTGTATATGTATTAAATTGTATTATGTTAGCCTCAATACACACAAAAGGAGTACACTCGCACTCACTCGAGTGGGGAGGATAAGGCATATAGATTTAATAGCCATATATTTGAAATTATTTTACAATGAAACAAAGGTAAAGGTTGAAATGGGCACAATAAATAATCGTGTAATACCTTAATCGACTTCTAACAGATTTGTTGATACCACAAATAGGTACAATCTAGTTCAATTCATTCCCCCCTGACTGGGGGAATTAATTTAACCCGATTTTTACATGCCCCTGACTGGGGTAGTATAAAAATCTAAAATTGGAAATAACTTTCGTTTTATTCATATTGTACAGTATGATTGCTAATAAGGTCCACAAGGTCTAGGCCCTCTAGCTCCTAAACGGAGGCTGCTACGGAAATGAGAGGACCACCATTGGAAAGGTGACAAAATTTCCTACAAAACAGACTATAAGAATAAATTTATTGATTTCCACTTAAAAAATTAAAAATCAGGAAGTCAAATACCAAATTTTCATGTTAAATTCCTCATTTTTCCACAACATTCTTTGATTAATGAATCTTTGTTCCTAAACTTCTGGGAGTTTTGGAAATGATTTAAACCTGTTGTAAAGAGTATTTGGAGGTTGAAACTCGCTAAAAAATCTGTTACAATGAATCTTAGTGATTTTCAGTGATCACTTTTTGGTTGAATTGCCAAATAGGGGTGATAAAGTCTTTTGAACTTAAACTCAAATTTTAAACTAGCTTTAAGGTACCAAAAACTGTAATGCAGTTGAAATGGGCAGCAGACCATTTGCATTTTCTTGTCTTCGCACATTTCACTTCAAACACAGATTTGGATTGACAACAAAAATTGTTTGTAGTCGGTAGCTCATTTTCAAGAAAAATCTTTATTTCTTTAAACTTCCTCATAACTTAAACAACGAAGCTACCTTTGGATTGGAGCCAATAAGGTTGACTTGAGCTAATTTTTCACAAAAATCAATGCTTGAATCCGTTTCAGATTGATAGAAGAAATTCTTTTACCACCCCCGATCAAGATTTCACTTGGAATAAAAAATGTTCGCAAACCTGGGATCTTTACCTCAAATCAACCTGGGTGTCTTCGTTTTGATGTGTCAGCTGATAACAATAAATTTTTACCGATTTATTGTTATGATTTCCTCTTTGATGAACATCCACCATTTTAAGCAGCGTTAAAAGCTTAGGATTTAACATGTAAAATGAGCAACCTCATAAACTGCAGACAAATACATACAATTTCAGGCTACTTTTGTCATATTTCATAAAATTGCCAAGCCTGAAACAGAGTCAATTAAATTATCGTTATAGTCTGTTTTGTAGGAAATTTCCTCCTCTTTCCAATGATGGTTCTCTCATTTCTGTAGCAGCCTCCGTTTAGGAGCTAGAGAGCCTAGACCGTGTGGACCTTATAAGCAATCACCCTTTTTATAATTTATTTAAGCCCACCCCTTATTTCTTGTTTTTTACATATATACAGCAACTAGGTCACGTGACGTCGAACGTCGAATATAATTAATAGTTGAACGTCGAACCTCTTTTTTTAATTTATCTAAGCCCACCCCTTATTTCTTGTTTTTTACATATATACAGCAACTAGGTCACGTGACGTCGAACGTCGAACGTCGAACATAATTAATAGTTGAACGTCGAACCTCTTTTTTTAATTTATCTAAGCCCACCCCTTATTTCTTGTTTTTTACATATATACAGCAACTAGGTCACGTGACGTCGAACGTCGAACGTCGAACATAATTAATAGTTGAACGTCGAACCTCTTTTTTTAATTTATTTAAGCCCACCCCTTATTTCTTGTTTTTTACATATATACAGCAACTAGGTCACGTGACGTCGAACGTACATAGTCGTGCCAACAACTTAGAATAAAATATACTGACAAGGAAAGCCAATTTCTCGAAAGGCTCGCATTGTACTGCAAGCTACGTCATTTTCCAGTGGCCACTAAAAATGGTTACATGCTTTTCCTTGTCAGTAAATTTTATTCTATGTTCTTTTGCACAGCCCTGTACAATATGAATGGAACGAAAGTTAATTTCAATTTTAGATTTTTACATTGCCTCAGTCAGTGACCGAGCATGTAAAAATCAGGTTAAATTAATTCCCCCAGTCAGGGGGGAATGAATTGAACTAGATTGTACCTATTTGTGGTATCAACAAATCTGTTAGAAGTCGATTAATCTATTACACGGTTATTTATTGTGCCCATTTTAACCTTTACCTTTGTTTCATTGTAAAATAATTTCAAATATATGGCTATTAAATCTATATGCCTTATCCTCCCCACTCGAGTGAGTGCGAGTGTACTCCTTTTGTGTGTATTGAGGCTAACATACTACAATTTAATACATATACACTATTAAAACATTTAAATAGCTGTACTTTCGTGAAAACCTCCTAACCCTTCTCCCAACCCTCACCCTCCTCCTCGCCCTCCTCCTCACCCTCCTCCTCCTCACCCTCCTCCTCATCCTCACACTCCTCACCCTCACCCTCCTCTGCAACCTGTGTCTTACTTTAACCGAAATATATATGGGAGATGTTAATGTTTTTTAACTTGGAAGTTTTTGCATCCTATAGGTCTAAAATATCCAAAATTCTACTTTTTTGTAACTGGATATATAGTCCATGATTCCAAACATGTAAACACCATCATCATGAAATGTGTATTTTGGGAAGAATTAAGCCGGATAAGCCAGAACATTTTTAACCTGCATTTTGACAGTCCCCTGCTCCCATTATCTAAATATGGTGCGTAACGCCAGCTAAACTAATGGACTTATGATGTTTCTCCTTTCAGTCAAATCTCTTGGGTTGCCAGCTTTGCCGATAGTCGCGACCTTTATCCCTATAACTGCCACTAAGTTGAATTCGAAGCACAAGTAAGTTTTGGGGTTTGGAAACCCATTTAAAAAACCACATAATTTTGCGAATTGCGACATATTATCGTATTAAATAGTATAAACTTTATTTTGTTTCTTTTCGCTTAATAGTGGATTTGAAATTTCGTGAACAAGGAAGATTAGAAAATGATGAAAACCACGTTTCCGGATGGGACCAGCGAAATTCCATAGACGTGATTCAAGAAAATAAAGTCTCAAGTCAGAAAATTCAAAGAAAAGTTGTGGACAGTGATCCGTCGAGACGTCCGCTTAAAACTCTTACTCCTAAAGCTGTTAACGATCAGGATTCAACGCCTACGCCGGGAAAAGCGAAAAAAAAGTTCAGTTTATCTTCGCTCAAAATTCCTTTTGTTAATGTTTGCAAAGCGACGATAACAACAATCAACATCATCAACAGGGCCTGGAAGCAAAACCGGAGCGACGTTGTGAAATACATGCACATTGCTTTAGATAAAGCTGAAAATCCGTATGCTTTGTCACTCTATCTTGCTGTACATAGCCCTGACTTCATGAAAGAATTAAAGGAAGACTCGTTGGCGTTTTCAATAATCTTGGGATTGGACAAATGGTTGACCGAATCTGATGTGGATGTCCAAAAAACCAAGCACTTGAAACCGGAAATTCAAGATATCGCGTTTGAAATGTTCACTTTGCAGAAAAATCCGAGTTTGCTCAAATTGGCTTTCTCCGTTTATCGTCTGGAGACAATGAAAGACAAGTTTATCGAAAGGATTAAGAAGCTATGTGAAGAGAAGCAATTTACTGAAGCTTGTATCTGCGCCGGAGCCTTAGACCTCCACTCGTACTTTACAATCCATGATTTTGTGTTTCCATTGATAGCTCAGTCGAGAGATGCGGTAGCAATCGCTTTCCTGTCAGGGTCCACGGACAAACAGATTGAAATCGTCCTGTTCCTGGATGAATTAATTGCCAACTCTAACTTGGGAAACTTCATCATTGACTATATTCAAAATCACAAGATCCCCGAGGCTAAAATGGGAAAACTTTACAAGAAACCCCTAGAAACACTGCTCAAACGACTGCTGACGAAATTCGAAATGGATCCCAAAATATGTCCATATACAATGAAAAAGCGGGAACGTGGCTCACTATACTATTTACTTCACCGTAAGTATTCGGATGTGGAAATGAGTGAAGAATCATTTATGGAATTGTTGGAAGACGCGGTTGGCAACGATTTTCAACTTCAAAGCGATGCCATGCGTGAGATGGTACAACATGGAGACTTAGCGACTGCTGCCAACTTTGCAATTCGCCTTGAAATTCCAACAAAAAGAATTCCAGTTGAACTACGCGAAGTAATTCGCCAAATAAATTCAGAAATAAATTCTAAACCTTCATCAGAAACTGAAAACACTGTCTTGGAATCAAATGGTGATCCCCCTGGACAAAATGCATATGTCCCTGGATTATATCAAACAAACGTCATTTGCCAAGAAAATAGTTTCCAGGAAAATAAAAAGCATTATACTCTTCCAATCACCGAGGAAGAAATTCGTGAAAAAGTTAAAATTGTGGCAACAAGAAAAGAAATGGAGGACTTCATGGACTACATTGACGAACAACTAAAGAAAACATTGCCAAATTTTGTGGTTGTTGGATTTGATGCTGAGTGGAAGCCAATGTCCCCAGAGTATCCAGGAGCTGCAATAATACAAGTTGCATTTGGAGAGGTAATCTATGTATTAGACATTGTTCAACTTAAGAAATCATGCCAGACTCCTGAAGAAACTTCTGAAGAGTCCCAAAATCCAAGTAGAGATATATGGATTGCTTTTAAGTCCAACTTTTTGGAAAACAATAAAATTTTGAAGGTTTCCTACGACATCGGCAACGATATGCGGAAACTTGGGCAAACTGTACCTCAGTGGAGGAACATCAAATCTGAATTTAAATCTTGCGTTGACTTGCGTGCAATGGAATGTGAAATATTGCGTAAGGATTGTAACTTCTTTCCGTACAATGACAGTCCTAGTAGCGGCACTGGTCTTAGCGAATTGGTTCGTCTCTGCTTAGGACATCCTGTGAATAAAGAGGAACAATTCTCCAACTGGGAAAGACGTCCATTACGTCCAAGTCAAATCCTGTATGCAGCTACGGATGTTTATTGTCTGCTGCAGGTGTTCGAGTTTCTGATTCAAGACAGCAAAAAGCAGAGTGAAGAAATGTACAACAATATCCATACCTTCATTGAGGTACAATTAATCACCGGCGGAGGCGTTGGAAAATCAACAAAAATCCCGATGAAGAAAAAGAAAATTCAAAAGATTGAGCAAGTCGAAATCGTCGATTCTCCTTCTGTTGAGCATACCAAAAATGTCTCGTTTGTGTGTGACAAGATGCTACATCCTTTGGGGAAGAAACTCAGAGCTTGTGGACTGGACACTCTCATTATCTCCGATGATAAAACAGAGTACGATTATCTTGGAATGCTTCCTACTGCACAGGATCGCTATTTTTTGACACAGGGTGCTTCTTATGATTTAATCATTCACTACCTGTCACCCACTAAAGCCTACAAGGTTATTTCAAAGTCTCCTGAAGAACAATTGGATGAAATTTTGGCCGTCTTTAAGGTCGTCGTCACTCCCGAAGACTTATTTAGCCGATGCCAAAGATGCAACACGGTCAAGTTCCTTCAAGTCACCGGGGAACGGATGCGGAAGATTCTTAACAACTTAGCCATGCCGAAGATAAAAGACGATCAGCAAGGAGAATCGTCTCGAGACGGAATGATCACCTGCACGGATCAACAAGGAAAGGCAACAACAAAGAAATGGCTGTTATTTCCAACTAACCATATCATCGTAACTAAAGACCTCGTTCTGAAGACTATCTCCAATGCGGTAGTAGAGATTGAACAAGTCCCTCAACAATACTTTGAATCTATTCAGAACTTTTACATTTGCGATTTTTGTGGCAAATGTTACTGGGATAATTACGAGTTAGACAGTCAACTTTCTGAAGATGCCAAAGACTAAAGACTAACGTCTTGAATTAAACTTTTACGATCTTTGTGAATATTTTAATGTGATTGTTTATTCGCCCAAAATATTATTAATTGATTCATTGTTCTTTGAGTTATTTGTTTTTGTAGTATTTAATTTGTAGAATATTGAATATTGGATAAAATGTTGATGATAATGATTAACGAAAGTAGGATTATAAGTCTTTTAGCGGATTTGGGACTCCCTACAGCAACTCATAATACAACTACTTATTATTTCTACGTTCCCTAGATTCGCTGCACTGAAAACTGATTCTTTACATTCACATCTACTTCATCTATCAGGCACATATATACTAATATAATAGTGAGCCTTAAATTCACTAGAAGACTTACAATATGCTACTTTCGTTAATTAATTATATTGATATTGAGAATTATTTCATTTTTAGCTTTATTATCTGGTCTGTAAGTTTTTGAGGTGGGTGGGAATAAAATCCAATACTTATTTATTGCAATACTATTTTAATAGCATCAGATAGAAAACACTTGAATATTAAATTAAGCCTTCTGAAAATTAAGTTTATAGACTATGTCGTTTATCGTCTAATTCGGATCTCCATCCATCAGCTTATTTACTTTTTGTATGCCCTTCGACAGCTTTTCATTTATAGGAAATGTCATGCTTACTAAAAATGAAAAAAACAATTTCACACTTTTCATCAAAAGAGAAAAAATTGCAAAATTCACACTTTACATCAAAAGAGGAAAAATCATGAAAATTCACACTTTACATCAAAAGAGGAAAAATCATAAAAATTCACACTTTACATTAAAGGAGGAAAAATCATGAAAATTCACACTGTACATCAAAAGAGGAAAATGAAAATTCACACTACATCAAAAGAGGAAAAATCATGAAAATTCACACTGTACATCAAAAAGAGGGAAAATTCACACTACATCAAAAGAGGAAAAATCATGAAAATTCACACTTTCTACCAAAAGCTATCATTCATGAAAATTCAAACTACATATCAACCACAGTAAGCAGTTAGTCGACGTCGAAATTCATACCCACTCAAAATTCATATTTCGACGTTCGACGTTACCTCCTATCTATGTTTTATCGATAGATATCCCATTAAGGTTAAAAAGTTCGACGAATGCTATATAGTTACATCAAAAGAGGGAAAATACAAGATGCCTCCATTACAAGGTGAAGACATAGAGGGATATTCCCCGAGTTTGCACCCAATTCGAATTCTACGTATACTGCCACAGAGGAGTAAGTACCCAAGCCGAAAGTAACCATGGTTATTTGGTTTGGGTGCCTACCTCTCTGTGGTAGAAAGTAAATACGGATTGGGTGCAAAAATCCGGGAAACCCCCTCTATGTCTTCACCTGGTAATGGAGTTGATAATAAACAAATGCGTTACTATAGAGTGACAAATTCGAGGCATCTTGGGAAAATACATGAAAATTCACATTTTACATCAAAAGGGAAAAATACATGAAAATACACATTTTACATCAAAAGGGAAAAATACATGAAAATTCACATTTTACATCAAAAGAGGGAAAAATCACCAAAATTCACACTTTACATCAAAAGAGGGAAAAATCATAAAAATTCCCACTTCACATCAAAAGAGGGAAAGTCATGAAAATTCATACTTTACATCAAAAGAGGGAAAAATCATGAAAATTCACACTTTATACCAAAAGCTAACATTCATGAAAATTCAAACTTTACATCAACCACAAAGCATTAGTCGACGTCGAATTCATACCCACTTAGGATTCATATTTCGACGTTACCTAACCTATGTTTTATCGATAGATAGATATCCCATCCATGTTAAAAAGTTCGACGAAAACTCAGAAAAGGTTCTACAACGTCGAACACGAAATTTAAAAAAGTTGCGAAAACTACCTTTTAGTCAAGGTATCGAAAAACCCTGGTTTTTTAGGAAAAAACCCTCGACCCTGGGTTTTTTGGGTTTTTTTTAGGGTTTTTTGGGTTTAAGGGTTTTTTATATAACTATAGGTATAAATACAAGCCTATACTATACGATATATGAAAACTACAGCTGACAACAACAACAACCGTGTCTACTATTACTTACGTAATGAAAAGAAAAATTAAAGCATAAAAGTTTAATTTTATTATGTTGTAACGTAGCAAATCCAGTATTTTTGTGAACACCTATATTATTATTACTGTTTGATAACAACTATTGAAATATTAAGCATTATAATATTTTACTGATTATATTGACTTTATGAAATTATTCCTTTGTTAATTTGAAGCTTTAATTGCAAAGCATTACAGTAATGAATATGTAAGTGATAAATTGAAATTATGTGTACAACAATATTATAAACATAATCTTCACAATGCAATGACTAAAGTATACATAAAACCTACAGCAAGCCGTAACAGAAGCTCGCCTGAGTAAAGGTTACCGTGTACACATTTTGGTAGACGAAAAGTCGCACGTGAAATAGATTTATTTCCGTCCTCTTATAGTTACTTCTGGTTTTATTTGCTTTTACTATAAAATCTTAAATTCGGTAGAAGCGGAGTGAAATATTTTATACTATCTCGCTAACAATTTATAGGAAACGCAATTCAACTTTTTAATGCCCATTTTTCACTTTGACTATCAAAATGAAGACAAAGTGAGCGCGCGGTATCTCAGCAACCAATGGACCGATTAGCCCCAAAATCAATAGGGATCGTCAGTGGTCCATAGGCATTGTTTTTGCCAAGTTTGGTCAAGATCCGTCATTGCTTTCGAAAGTTATCGTGGGGACGGACGGACGTACGGACAGACTGTGCGATTCTATAAGCTGCCTTATTCAGGCGAGCTAAAAAAGAGGTTCGACGTTCAACTATTAATTATATTCGACGTTCGACGTCACGTGACCTAGTTGCTGTATATATGTAAAAAACAAGAAATAAGGGGTGGGCTTAAATAAATTAAAAAAAGAGGTTCGACGTTCAACTATTAATTATATTCGACGTTCGACGTTCGACGTCACGTGACCTAGTTGCTGTATATATGTAAAAAACAAGAAATAAGGAGTGGGCTTAAATAAATTAAAAAAAGAGGTTCGACGTTCAACTATTAATTATATTCGACGTTCGACGTTCGACGTCACGTGACCTAGTTGCTGTATATATGTAAAAAAAAAGAAATAAGGGGTGGGCTTAAATAAATTAAAAAAAGAGGTTCGACGTTCAACTATTAATTATATTCGACGTTCGACGTTCGACGTCACGTGACCTAGTTGCTGTATATATGTAAAAAACAAGAAATAAGGGGTGGGCTTAAATAAATTAAAAAAAGAGGTTCGACGTTCAACTATTAATTATTTTCGACGTTCGACGTTCGACGATTATATTTAGAGGGACAAAATATAACAATAATAGAGTCTACTAAAGTGAGATTCGACACTAGTGACATCTATTGGACTTCTACTTAGTTCAATAAACACTCAATAGATGTCACTAGTCCCGCGTATTATTTTTATTAGACTCTATTATTATTATTATTATTATTATTTTTAATATTTTTTAAAGAATAAGTATAAAAATAATAATAGAGTCTACTAAAGTGAGATTCGACACTAGTGACATCTATTGGACTTCTACTTAGTTCAATAAACACTCAATAGATAAGGTAGACGCTCAATAGATAAGGTATGGTAGACGAAAAGTCGCACGTAACACAAAACCGAACGTACGGATTTTGATCAAGCTTTCAGAATTGAGTCTTTATATATGTAGCTACGACGTATTAAAAATTCAGACATTGATATTATAAAGAAACGAAACTATATCATTTGAAAAATCAACAGAAAATCAAAATAGATAATTGTTGACTATGAAAATCAACAGAAAATCAAAATTGATTAATGTTGAATATCAAAATCAACAGAAAATCAAATTTGATTAATCTTTACTATCAAAATCAATAGAAAATCAAAATCGATGAATCATAAATTCAAAATAAATTTGGTAGAAGCGGAGTGAAATATTTTATACCATCATTATAACAATTTATAGGAAACGCAATTTAACTTTTTAATGCCCATTTTTCACTTTGACTATCAAAATGAAGACAAAGTGAGCGCACGGCATCTCAGTAACCAATGGACCGATTTGCCCGAAAATCAATAGAGGTCGTCACCAGTCCATAGGTATGGTTTTTGCCAAGTTTAATTAATATCCGTCATTGCATTCGAAAGTTATCGTGGGTACGGACGGACAGACTGTGCGATTCTATAAGCTGCCTTATTCAGGCGAGCTAAAATTGATTAATGTTGACTATGAAAATAAACACAAATTCAAAATTGATAATTGTTGACTATAAAAATCAACATAAATTCAAAATTGAATAATTTTGACTATGAAAATCAACATTAAATTAAAATTGAATAATGTTGACTATGAAAATCTAAAGAGAATCAAAATCAGTCAATATTATTAATAAAAATCAATAGAAATTGGAATAATGCAAGTTTGACTATAAAATTGAATATAAATGCGAAATAGATTTATTTCCGTCCTCTTATAGTTACTTCTGGTTTTATTTGCTTTTACTATAAAATCTTAAATTCGGTAGAAGCGGAGTGAAATATTTTATACTATCCCGCTAACAATTTATAGGAAACGCAATTGAACTTTTTAATGCCCATTTTTCACTTTGACTATCAAAATGAAGACAAAGTGAGCGCGCGGTATCTCAGCAACCAATGGACCGATTAGCCCCAAAATCAATAGGGATCGTCAGTGGTCCATAGGCATTGTTTTTGCCAAGTTTGGTCAAGATCCGTCATTGCTTTCGAAAGTTATCGTGGGGACGGACGGACGTACGGACGGACGGACGGACAGACTGTGCGATTCTATAAGCTGCCTTATTCAGGCGAGCTAAAACTAATATTATTATAGCCCTCACATTACGATACATTAATTACCCGTAGAAATGTAGAAGCTATAATATTTGTTTCCACCTAATTATGCATTTGTTTACATTTTTGAATAGAAATTAGTATGTATTGCGTATCTAGGTGGAGCTGTAGTGCAAATTTTTGTATGTTTTGTAAAAAACCCAAAAAACCCAATAAACCCTGGGTTTTTTAAGTAAAGCGGGGTGGGTTTTTTGCCAAATAACCCAAAAAACCCCAACCCATAAAAAACCCGACCCACAACCCTGCTTTTAGTTGACTTAGGACTTTTTGGGAAAAAGGGCCACAATGCCCCCTCCGAATATATGTGGTTCATGTTTTAAAAGATATGACAAATTTTTATTCCCCACGGCGGGTGTGTTATCAAAGTTTTGCGCATCGTCGAGTCAAAGGAAACAACTTTTTGTTTCGTGGACCAACTTATGGACCACCATGGGTACTGTTAGACAACCTTTTATAATAACATCTACTTGCGCTGAACAATTTGTGCGCGAAAAAAATATATTCGAATTTGTTCGAGCTCGGGAGGAATAAAATCATTTTAATAGTATTTTAATAGTTGTGTTGTAGTTTTAAGGGAAATATTAATTATTGTTAGTTAATTTTTTGGGATTAACTTTATAAGGCTAATTCAACTTTGTACTAAACAATATAGTGAATAGCTTAGCATAGTCAGACAGAGTGAAGGAGGGTTGAATTGCATTTCATTAGTATATTATTATAATATTATGTAGGTGAAAGTGGTGAAACTAAAAGTCAACAATCAAGGGGAAATTACAACCAACGGAGGTAATTTAGTTATACTTACACTCATTCGATTCGAACTCAGAGTCGTACGATGTATGACAATTGCTGGTTTCCAACATTTAATCATAAAAATTTAGAGTCGCTCGATATTTATTATTTTCTTGTTTTTTTTCTTGCAGATAAAAATGTCAGTTCAAAGAGAGGAAGAGAATATTTCAGAATGCCAAAGTGAAGAGCATCGATTTGAAAAATGTCTGATTTGCCTTCAAATAATGGATGAAATAAGTTCATCCTATAATCACTCACTTGGTTATGTTTTGTCGTCGAAAATTTTCAGTTTATGTTGTCGTATGCTAGGAGTCGACGAAAAGAATAAAATTCTTTCCTGGAACTTTGATATTGAAATGATTCCTTTTTGCATGGATTGTTTGACGTGCTTGAAAGAATTGAATGAGTTGTATGATGCACTGGAAAGTATTCGAAAATCAATTACGAAAATTAAGAATGAAACTCAAATTAAAATACTTTTGTCTGCAAATAAAACCAAAGTAGGAGAGAACTGCACAACAAAATGCGAAAAGAACAAACGAAGTAAATATTTTCGTAGTAATGCTGCTAAAGGTTTGTAACATTTTAAATTAATTGGGAAAAATATTGAACATTGAAGGGAATTTAAATATATGTTTCTACTATTTAATTTTTCATAGGGAGACATTCGAGACCCTATGAGTTTTTAAAGTTTTTACTTTTTATACGGGGAGAAACTGCAAAGCAGGCAGCGCATTGCCCGAAGGGCAATGTGTGGTTTCACCACTAGTATGCGATTAGGTACTGGTTCAATTTCCATTGACACCGATTGCTCGTAAACTAGCAGCTTCTGTAAAACATGGCATATATGACAGCGTAGAGAATTCTTCTGCGGGTTGTGCATTAATTTGAAATCAACTGTCCGGTTTCAACTTTAGCCGTAGGAACCGGAAGAATGATTTTTGAAATTGTTTGGTATCTCCTTGGCGACTTGGTGCAATGCATCATAGTCATTTATTCAATTGGTTACTGGATGGATTGTATGGACTAGGATACTAGGAATACACATTGTAACTTTCCAATTCCTAATTCAATCTCCGTAGATACGGAGTACTGAGCACTGAATTGGCATATTGGCAGGCACCAAGGCAGGCACCATCTCAATAATGATAATAATGTCGGATTTAAAGATGCATTATTCCTGTTACGTAGTATTCCCATTCTCAATAATCCCAGTCACATTCACATTCACATCCCAATGCAAATACGGAGTACCAAGAACAATTCCAGGGATGGAAAATATTTTAGGCTTGAGGGCGCTGACAGGGGTTGTAAAAAATTTAGAATAAGGAAAATTTCAGGGATGGAAAAAAATTAGCATTGAGGAGGTTCCAGGCATAGAAAATGACAAATTGAGTTAGGCATGCATATCCGTAATGCTCATTACTACTATACTTATACAAACCTTTACGCTTTACTGGCTCATGTTTTACTAACTAAAAGAATACGAAATATTCATCACCCCTCAAGCGGGGGTTTGGGGGCGGCAGCCCCCAATAAAAAATAAAATTATCTTATTACATACATAATATATTGTTAATAATTTTGCGAAAAAATCAAAGTTTTAGAGATGTAGCTCAAATAACATAATATTTATGATTTTTTCAAACCAGGAAGGGATGAACAATATTTAGGAAATGGGGACATGTTGATTAGAAGTTTACTCGAACATGGTACATTACATTACTTTTCCAATATTTACAAAAATTTGCGAAGACTGCGAATGTTTTACTTGTAACTTGTTTTTATTTTTAATTTCATACCTATATAAAATAAGGTACCTATATAAATAATTTCGAAATATTCCTAATTTGGTTAGTTCGTAGTTATAATATGATAGTTACCTGTAACCATATATATCAAGAAAAACAATAAAATAAAATTACAGGTTAAAAACCTGGAGAAATATACGGGGAGAAGGCCAAAAAAACTCGAAAACAAGATAAAATTTAGATGCCAAGATATAATTACACCTCGTAATTTTTAGATTTTCTTCAAAAAAATCTCCCCGTGCGTTTACAGTTAATTCCTTGCAACAACCCTAAAACTTGTCTAAGACATTAGATACACACTACAGTATGTAAAGAATGTAAGTATCCATAGGAAACCAGTATCCATAGTACCCAGCCATAGTAACAGTACTGTATTTAGAAATCGATTTCGGTGGGGGCTATGATATCATAGGACAATATCTATTAGGCATAATCGCGCGAAGCGCGAAAATTTTTGGCTTATTTTGTCTAAAATGAGTCAAAAATAGCCTAAAAATCACATAAAATCGCGCGAAGCGCGAAAATTTTGGTATTTTGAAAAAAATTTTCCTTTTTTCTTGGATTTCGGGGGGGCTTTAGCCCCAAAGCCCACCCCCTCAATACAGCCTTGCATAGTAAGCCAAGTCAATATCCAACTAGAAGGTAGTCAGTAATAGTCAGTATCAAGCAGTATCCGTAAATCCATTAGGGATAAACAGCTTGTAGTAATTTAATAATAATAACAAACTTACTCCCCATTTGAGAGTTAGTATTATAACCATAAAATAATGAAGTACAAACTGCTATGCTAGGGAAACTGATTTCATATGGAAAACTATTTTCTTGACATACTGTAATATCAACTAGACTTTAAGTGCTAATAACTGCAAATATAAATTTCATGGAAATGAAGTATTGAAATAAGATGACACTGTATTTCAAGGCAAAAAACTTTTCCGTATAAAAAGCAGAAAATACTAATTTCACAGTTACTTTGTACATTGTGGCAATTTCTTCACACTGTAACATTTTTATGTTACTTTGGACATTTAGTTGACAATTATGGCGCTGTCATATCTAAATATATTTTACTGTTAAATGTTGATACGGAAAAATTTATCATCTTAATTGTTGCTTAATTACTATGGATCCGACAATTTAACCTGGATTTTGATTTTCAGAAAATAATTACGTTACTTTATTAATAAAATAAATTAAATTAACTAATTAACTATTAATTAATTAGTAACGTAATTAATAAAATAATTACGTTACTAATTACGAGTCGTTACGTTACAATAACTGAGGGAACATGTATGCACGATTGCAAAGGTGTTCCCATAGAACACTAAATGGCAGTCTTGACCGGTGTTCTCATTGTCAAAAATATTTTCCATCACCGCTTCAGGAGTTAATTGAATAACTATTGTGTTTTTGTTCTTTAAAATGCTTTTTTTGAAGAGAGTTGCAAGTGAATTAGCGGTAAACGCACGGGGAGATTTTTTTGAAGAAAATCTAAAAATTACGAGGTGTAATTATATCTTGGCATCTAAATTTTATCTTGTTTTCGAGTTTTTTTGGCCTTCTCCCCGTATATTTCTCCAGGTTTTTAACCTGTAATTTTTATTTTTAATATAATAATTCATTTTATGGGTAATAAACCATTTATTTACTTTAACAGATTTTCTTCCAATATTGCCAATGAAAGATGTAATGGAAAGCCTCAGTGTCTTATCGCAAAGCCAAATGCCCCCAGTAAGTAAGCCCAGCGCAGGTTTTACAATTTTAACGAAGTCAGGAAATGTGCTAAAACGCTTAACTGTGAGAACTGGGAATGTCAAAGACACTCCAATAACTAGAAAAGAAAGGCCACGTACTAATTCTAAAATGACGACAATAAATTCCAAAACAGCTGAAGAATATATGTCTGATGTGGATAATAATTATGACGCAAGTCCTGGTGGATTTGATGATTATCCAGTTGGTGATGATTATAGTGAAGACGACGATGCATTATCATTAACTACCGAACTCGATCCTAAAATAAGAAAAACATTTTTGCATGATGACAGCATAATTAGCACAGTCAAATCAAGAAAACGAAAAAAGCTTACAGGTAATTTTGTCTTCGTCCCAAATAAGTCAGTTTCCTACAATGCTGAAATGAAAGCCGTCACTAAACTGACTAAACTTGACTTTTCAAATATCCTGGTCCTAGGCGGCAAAATTTTGTAAATCACACCTTCATAATATTTTCAATATCGTCAGTCTGACTGATCTCTAAAACCGAATGTAATATATCTTATGGATTTTAATTATAATTATAATTTTAAAGTATTCGAATACGAATATTTGAATATGATATGATTTCTATGATATTATCTGATTAAGATTAATGTTTCGATTTTCGATATTTAAAGAGACTTTTTCTTGAATATTCAAATTATACAGAATTTTAGCTGAATATTCATTTTGAATTAACATAACAATAACATATGACATTTAACAGCTTCACACATAGTATACTGTTCGTAATTATAAATTATTTTTTTCACTTTAGATATAAATGAGTTTGGCACTGCTGATAATGTGCATTCTGACCCTGATTACTCCGGACATGAAGTACTCCAAGAATCCGACTCATCTGATCCTGAGTCCGATAGCGATTACAAAGGACCTAGGTACATGTCTCTTTCATTTTTGCTTTATCATTAAAGTAAATGATCAACCTCTACGTAATTGTAATTGTTGTCACGATAATTAAATAACTATATTATGTTGTTTATATCGTCGTAGATCCTCGGGTCGTCGTGAAGAAGGAAATGACAGCCTTCTGTGTGAGGAAGTAGAATATTCCGTTAATGACTATGGTATATTTCTTTGTGGCTCATGTCATTATAGCTGTACTCATATCGAATTGTTGAGACATCATATCAAGAAGTCCCATAAGGAAAAAGAAGGTTTTCTATTATTTTGTACTTATTTTTATTGTGGTTGTTTATCAACCAGTTTATGTCGACTCAAGTTCAAAAGGATTTTGATTATATTTTAGATATGAATATTGCCGCGATTGAAAATTCACAAGTTGATCCTGTTAATAGCGATATTAGCACCAGTGATATTCAACAAACAATTTCTACAAAACCTAAATTGTTTAAACATAGGTATTTTGGTTATTACAATTTTAGTTTCATTAATAATGACTACACATAATAGTTCATAATTTCTTCTTTAACAATATTTTTTAGGATTATTTCAAAATCAGGCAGACATCGTCTACATTTAAACAGGACGGAAAACAAACTTACATGTGAAGGAATAAAGTATACAAAAAATAGCTCTGGTCTCCTCTTATGCAGTTTATGCCATCATATTTCTACGTCTATAGAATCCCTGAAAAGTCATATGAATAAATCTCATATTGGGACGGATGGCCAAGGTATTCATATTTATAATGGGTATTTTTTAAATAACGAATGAAAGTGAAAGTTAAATACTTTTGTCTGTTGCTCCTTTATTAGCTAATAATAACCCAGAATTCAAAATCGACCCGTCATTAATTAAGATCGTATATAAAAAATACGATTACACAACAGATGAAGTGAATGGGAAATCCGAGTGTTCCACTTGCAATAAAAGTTTTGATAGTCGGGAAGAAGTTATCCAACATATTCAAAAGGACCATATTGCTCCAGGTATTAATCTTTATTGAATTTTTTATTTAATAATAGTTTTTAATTCATTCGTGACACGTGTGAGGGAGTCAATCTCTACTAATATAATAATTCAACTTCTACCAAACTTTTATTCCAGACAATGCCTCAACGAGTTTTGGAGAAAAACATGTTTACAAAAATTTTGATTATTTGATGGATGAAAAAACTGGAAATTGTAAATGCTGTACCTGCAAGAAGATTTTTGGTAGTGTAACCGGAGTGATGTTACATATTAAAAGGAAGCATGTGTCTCCAGCAGGTACGAATCGTGGTTTACTTAATTAATCTATTTTGATTTTCTGTTGATTTTTATAGCCAACATTAATCTACTTTGATTTTCTTTTGATTTTAATATTCAGTATCATTATTGATATGTTTTAAATTACTATCCATTTAGTAATCAAAGTAAATCTTTTTCACTAATACTTTACCAAAAATGTGCATACGGTCCCCTTTACTCAGGCGACCTTCTGTTACGGCTTGCTGTAGGTTTTTTAAGATACCGCCTTAGTAAAACTAATAATTGTGTACATCAATATTTCCTTGATGACATTGATGAATGATTTTTCTCACAGGAGAATGTGGTTTGGACGATGATGAAAATCTTCCAAAAGACGATAATAAAGAGGGTAATTACAAAGGATTTAAGTATACAAACAGTCCCGGCATAGGCTCTAAGATGAAATGTAACACTTGCAAAAAGAGATTCCACACTAAAGACAACCTTTTTCGACACATTACTGTTGCACATATCAAAGGTAACCTTATTTTCTCAAGTTTGAGTTCTAATTATAACTCAATTGTGATCATTCAAAAATAATGCTAAGAGCACTTTTTGAAAAAATATCTATTTGATTTAGAAAAACTTGAAGTTGAAGTCAAAACTGGAGAAAAGGTGAAGAAACTTGATTCTGGGAATTGGATGTATGAAAATGTAGAGTTTTCTAAAGATAAGTCGACTGGACAACTTGTATGCAGCCATTGCAATCAAATGTACGTCTCCCTTGGGGCTATCCAGTATCACATACGCAACTCAAAGGGTATATTCAGTATAAGTAGTCATTTAAAATTTTGTTTTTTACAAAGCCTGAAATGTTATAGTTTATATTCTAGTGGATAACCGCCGTAAGAAATCAAACAAAAGGTTTAGTACAAGAGTAGGGTATAACAAGTGGAGGATTGGAAACATCAAATTCCGGAAAGACGATACGACTGGAAAATATACATGTGGCTTGTGTAATAAAGTTTACAATTCAAGACAAGTGGTTACAAATCACATAAGATTTATCCACCGTATGTTTTTTTTAAATCAAAGAGCCCAGAGTAAAATATGCTGATCTTTAAAGTATCAAAATATCCTCACACTAATAATAATAATACGAATATCTTATTTATTTAGTGGGAAGTAAAACAGACTCGGGCACTACTGCCATGACCCTTCATGGAAAGCCAAGAAAAGTGTACCCTGGCCCTATTACTGAAACTGCTAAAAAAATTAGCGATGGAAAATGGGTTTACAAAGATATTGAAATTTTGAAAGATGAGTCAACAGCAGAATTTACTTGTGGTCTTTGCAATTCTAAGTACAAATCGAAAGAAATGGTGAAGAAACACATTCTCTACATACATTGCTGTAAGTCCCTGTGAATAATTAACTTCTGATTTGTACCATGGGTAATTTTTTAAATATTTTCGATATTTCATTGTTTAGTGTTATCTGAAAATGGACGCAGTTTATTCACCGCTCATGGAACTCCAAGGAAAAAGTTTTTTAATCCCGAAGACTTATTAAAGAAAGTTAGTTATGGCAAATGGTTGTACCGAGGTGTTGAAATTACAAAAGATGAATCAACCAACAAATTTGCATGTAGCAAATGTGACAATGCTTACCGATCCATTCAGACTACAAAGAATCACATTAAATACATACATTGTAAGCAACAATTCTACTCTATAAAATTATTTGTGTCTATGCTCTAATTTTGTTTCCATGTTCCATGCCATGAAACATCCATTACTTCAAAATGTATACAATATTCTGCATTCATGTAGAATGGTATTTTTTTCAAAAAGGACCCAAAATCGCCAACGCTTTTCATACTAATATTTTGTGAATTATGTTTTAGAGAAAGGCTCTTGAGTTGTAACATTTTTTATAAATTATTTAAATGAAAGAATCTAAAATAAGAGCTATACTTTCGTGAAAGTGAAAAATGAAACTTTTCACAGTGAATAAATAACTGAATGTTCTCTCCCTTATGACGCTGGACTGTAAATACTAAAAATATATTTATTCTTTGTCTTAATTTTTATTTATATTCAATAGTGGCATCAAAAGACAGCCAGGGACGTACACTAATGACGCTGCATGGATCGGAAAGAAAACCCCATGCGAACGAGATAATAAATTTGGGGGGTGGGAAGTTCTGTTGGAGAGAAGTGGAGTACACTCTGACTAAGGTCGAAGGGTCTGAACTGAAGTTATTTCACTGTCTGTCATGTGGTCATCAAGTGTCAGTCAAAAGTCGCTCAACCGGTCATTGTCACATTCGCTACCGCCACTTGGAGAAAAAGTTTGAATGTGAGACTTGTGGAAACAAGTACATCTGCGGACGTGAGCTGGAAAGACATAAATTAAGCCATGAGCCAGAAGGGACATTTCAGTGTGACCAATGTGGAGTTGTCACCAGATCTCTAGGGGCACTGTCAGCTCACAAGCAAAACGTCCATGAGAAAATCCGCACTTGTGTTTGTCACTACTGCGGAAAAGCCTTTTTCAGGAAGAAAGACTGCAGCACTCATATACGGACTCACACAAGAGAGAAGCCTTTCAAATGCGACAAGTGCAACAGTTCCTTCTCCATTAAAGTTAGTTTGAAGAAGCATATCCTATCTCATCATCAATAGTTTCTCTTTAACTTAAAACACAAGAAAAATTAACTTGTTAGTTATTTTATGATAAGAGGTGGAAACAAATGTACAACATGTTATACTTTTAGTAACATAATATTCTGCCCTTTGCTTTAAAATAACAGTGATGGTGGATATTCGTCTTCAAATCCAGTATACATTTATTTTCTTTATAATTTCTGTGGTGTCAATTATTTTGTAAATAAAACTTGTGTCTTTAATGCTGTGTATAAAATGGGGTATAAAACTGGCAGCCAACACGTAATATTTCAAGCAATCACTTAATTAAAACACTGAAGTCTCATTACTGTCTTGTGAGTCTCAGACGGACGGACGGACAGAAAGCTCGCTTCCTAAGGCGAGCTAAAAATAGTTTTTTTCACCTCCATGTAGTCTCCACCTCCCCACCGATTCCCGTTCCCCTAAGCCAAAAAATAATTTTGTTCACCACCATGTAATCCTCCCCAAACAAAATATTATTTTCAGAAGCTTGATCAGATGCCACTGTTCATGGCCAGTGTACAAAATTTACCACTTTTTACCCTTTTTTACCATCACAGTGGTAAAAATGCACTTAATGGTAAAAATGCATTTAATGGTAAAAATGGTAAATTTTAGCGATTGATTAGACAGCTGAGTACAGATACACTAGACTTCCTAAAATATAAGTTTTAAAACTTTATTTTCTATGAAATATTTCCAATGAGCCCCTTAAGCAATTAAATTAATCATATTTATTTGATTGCACACCAAAAATTATAAAAAAATAAAGAAAAAAAATTGTATTTGGTATCGCCCATTTAAAATTGATGCTGATTAAATTGCAATTAATTTCTCAATCGGCAAGGGTTGTTAGCGCCCCTATTGGTTGTATCCTACTCTGATTGAGGAACACTTATCAATTTTTTGACAACAATGATCATCTGCTAGGCTATTTTATACTTTGGCACCGAATTTTATTCAAAAATCAAACACGAAATTTAAATGAAACTATTTTTTACCATTTATACCACTTAACAATACTTTTTACGTAGTGGTATTTAACGTTAAATACCATTATAAACCACTTACCACTGGTAAGTGGTAAATGCTATTTTGTACACTGTTCATGGCGAAAGCAGATGTTAGTAAATATTACAAGGATTTTATTGGCTCTTCATTTTCATTTCCAACTTTTTTGTGGATTTCGCCAATTTTGACTAAATCTCGTAAAGGTTGAATAATCGACCAACTTCGATTTTGATGAATATGAGTGAAAAATCACTACTGTGATTTTAATAATGATTCTGGAAAAAATATGTTGATTTCTGAAGATTTATAAGGGACTTTTTTCCGAAAAAATCCCCTCATTTCCAGCCAAAAATATTATGCATGGTTTGCGGGCAACATCATTATAAAATGATCGAATGGTAATGTTTTGCTGGGGTCTAATTATTTTGGCCAAAAGAAATTGTTTAAAGAAGAATCGATTAAAGTATCTTCCGCGAAGTGAAGAATAATAAGATGGGTAAATCGTGTATTATCTGCAAAAGTCGGTCGGATGCGTTTACAGTGGTTCATCAGTTTCCTAAAAAATGTTCAAACATGAGGATGAAATGGATTAAGATTGCATCAAGTGGAAGAACTAAGCCATTCCATCCGGAAAATTTTGGCATCTGCGGAAAACATTTTGAAGAAGATTCATACAAATCTGGTTTAGGACCTAAAAGAATGTTACGGGAATGCGCTATCCCTACATTATTCCTAAACAAACATTCAGTTCACAATAAACGTAAGAAATATACCCGAAGGAACTGTCTACTAGTTGAATTAAAAAATAATGTGTATAGATATTAATTAAATTTACTGACACTACAGAACTTGGATAATATTATATACGTAGGTATCGAATATACAAACACAGCCGAAGCTTTGTCTTATCTACAGAAACTTGAAGGCGAAATTGCAAGTTTAAAGAAAAGCAATGACAATCTATGTACACAACTGGCTAGGAAAACTGAAATTATTGACGGCCTGAGAGTACAATTGGCAGCAGGTCAATTGAAAATTAAAGAATCATTAGATAAAATTCAACTAGCAACTAAAAATCTGGAAACTCTGCAGTCTGCCGTATCAAAAATTTTGTCAGAAAAACATATTGACCGACTTAGCAGCACTGAAAAGAAATTCGTGCACTGGAGTAATGAAGACATTGCTAAGGCCGTGGCCTTGCATACTGTATCAAGTAGCGCTTACCAATACTTAAGAGAAAGATGTAATTGGCCAATAACATCCTTAACTACATTAAAAAGAAATATTTCGTCAATAGATATACATCCTGGTTTGCTCAATCCAGTTCTAAACGTCTTGAAAGCGGAATTTTTCAATGCTACCCCGATGGAAAAACAATGCATTTTGGCATTTGATGAGGCTGAAATTAGCGATTTGGTTTGTTACGATGAAAAGAGCGACAAAATTCTTGGACCTTCCAAGCACGTCCTTGGAGTGTACATCAGGGGAATCTGTTTTGATTGGAAACAGTTGATCTACTATAACTTCGACGAAACTTTGACTCCAGAAAAACTTAATTCCATTATTACAGCAGTTGAAAATTGTGGAATTAATGTACGAGGAATCTGCTGTGATTATGGCACAAAAAATCAGGGGTTGTGGAAAGCTCTTAACATCAATATTGATAATATATATTTTTCAAACCCAGTCACAGGTTCACGGGTTTTCGTTTTTGCTGACTTCCCACACTTGATAAAACTGATTCGAAATCACCTTGTTGATGACGGTTTTATACTTGAAGATGGCACTATTATTACAACAGAACCATTGAAAGAAATACTAAAATACAACAAAGGAGAGTTACCTTTGTATCACAAGTTAACTGAAGAACATCTAAATGTCGAAGGTCAAGCAAGACAAAATGTTTTAAAGGCTTGGCACGTATTTTCCGAATCGGCAGCAAGGGCTATGGTGTATATAAATGAAAAATACCAGAAACAATCTGAATTTTTCTTAATGATTAACAATTTGGCGGACTTAATGAATACGCGTGTGGCACATTGTGATGTCAATCCATATAAAAGTCCATATGGCTTGCATTTGGAAAGATGTGCAAGAGACAATTTTAAAATTACAAGTAGGACCTTCTACTGATCTAAGTGCCAAAAAGAAACAAAAAAAGGCTTTACAACCATGGCAAAAATATCTTATTATTTCCATTAAGTCATTAAAACTTCTCTTTAAGGATCTTCAGAAGTCCCCAGTGAATGCTACGTATTTAATGACAAAAAACCTTAATCAAGATTTTGTAGAAAATAGTTTTTCTACTTTACGGGGCCTTGGTGGTTTCAGTTTAAAACCTACACCAGTCGAAGTTATCCGAAGAGCTAAATCATTAGCGTTTGGGTGGAATTTCCATTATAAGAATAACTCTCCCGTTGCAGCAGATATTGTATCACCAGTGCAGGAATTTCTAAGCGTCCGAATTCTAACAGCCATGAAATATGCGGACAAGCGAGACCGTGAAGACGATATTGATGATTCTCTCAATACGAAACTTGCGACAATTGACAATCACGTTCAAATTGATGAGCATTGGGATAATATTTCTCATTTTGCAAAGGAAAAGTGTGAAGAAGGAGGACTAGAATATGTCGCTGGATATGTCGCAAGATGTGTCACTGAAAAGTATCCAGAGCTAATAAAACAAGAAGAACAAATGGTAGCAAGTAATGGCGGATGGGTCCGTTTCCTTTCAAGAGGAGGACTGACAGAACCATCGAATTTGTGGTTAGCCACCTTCAAAAAGTTTGAAGAATATTTTATCGAATACCACCGGGGCATTGGTCGACATACCTTTAATAAGTCTTTTGGGGTTGTAAAGAATTTGAGTTCTATATTAATCAATATTTTCCCCGATGTCCCAAAAGAAGTTATTGCTCTTTACGTGCGAACTAGAACTAAAATAAGAATTTCTTGGATCAACCGTGAGTTGAAAGAAGATAAGTTGGAAAGGCAGCGAAAGTCGTGGGAAAGAAGGAAAGAGATACATCAGCAAAATGTTTTATCTGTACAGTTGGAGGTAACTGAGTCTTTGCTGGCCTGAAATATATTGATAATGATTTCTAATTAATACTAGGATTATAATAGTATTAGCCTCCAATTACTTTGTGAATGAATATTGTTTATTTGTTATGTTTATTAATCCGCTAAGTAATTACATCGGAATTTATTTCTCATTTGTCAGGAACAAATAATGCTTGAAACAGAGAAATATATTATAGTCGGCAATTTATATGATAGATTATAAATTGATTTATTCATAACAAATTCATTTTTGGAAAGGCAGTTCATGTGTAAACTAAAAACTTCAACCACCACAAGCACCATAAATCTGAACAGTTTTTTCTCATAAAAGGCTAAAAGTTGCAATTTATTGTATAGCTAATGTCTATATGGACATGTATACACCTTGACTAAATTTCTAAGTGCGTGCCTGAACCATAATATTATTTTAAATGCTAAAAATTTAATTTTGTAGCAGAAGAGAAAACTAGTGATAAAGTGGAACACTATAGAGGAGTCATGAAACTTAACTTTTGCACATCCTTTGGTACAGTCCAACCCATTCCTCTGATCATATGGGATGTTCTCAGCAAAAATAGACACAATATTTTTGGATATGGAAATGAGAGGATTTTTTCGGAAAAAAATCCCTTATAAATCTTCAGAAATCAACATAGGAAAATTCGCTAGTGGACTCTCCTTATACAGGAGAAGATAAAGGCTGCCATAACTACAGTTTATGCTTCTTGGTGAAAACCAAAGAATCTAGAATACAGAAGGAAAGGCAAATAATCATATTTTGTTACTATTGTAAAGTGACGTCATCTGCAGTACTTTTTAAATGGGATTTGTTGGAAATCAATTTTTCGAAATGAGAATTTCCCAAGGAAAATAGAATATAATATACTGAGAAGGAATGGTATATTATTCGATTTATTGGGGGTTCGGAACAAGAGAAAATGTGTGGAAAAATTACATGACTACAGCCGATCCCCAATTCCCCCCACTTGGGGATCTCTATGCAAATAAACACTCGCCAATGACGTCATTGGCGAGCTTTTCCCACCTACTTTTTATTTTTTCATTTTTCCATAGGGATCTGCACCACGTTGAGAATTTCCCATTTAAAATGTACTGCAGATGTCGTCACAAAAATATTTTTTCATTTTTGAGATTTTCTATGGGGATTTGCCGACGTTTAGGTGAAAATTAGTTGATGCCGATGCGGAAATGAGGGAGGCGGCCAAAATATCCATGGTTATTATAAAAAATAATAAATCAGAACACATTATTTCATTTCAAAAGGCGATGGCACAGACCTTATGGGAAATTGGTGGCCGACAGATTTGGCTATAATTTTTATATGTTGTAGCCCTATTTATGTGGACCAAAACTCCCTCTAGCCAAAACCCCAGATGGCGCTTCGTTCTCGAGATATCTGGGGTCAAAAATTGACCCAACGACATGTCATATATCTTATACTATCAACACTTTAACAACAAATGACCCATCATTCGAAAGGTATTAATAAAGCCATTCCAATGAGTGCAATATTATACTTCCACGATACATAGGTCAAAGGGTAATAGCCTCAAAAGGGTATTAGGTGATTTGGTCCTTTCACAATATATATTAAATGGAGTCGAGTGACATATCATTCGACAGCATTTTGAAAGGAGACCAAAATGAGCACAGTATTGTACTTCTATAACGCAAAGGTCAAAGGTGAGCAGCTTATACAATCAACTAGGTGATTTGGTCATTTCGCTTTTAGCACTAAACAACGTTGAAGGACACATCATTCGAAAGAATATTGTAAACTGATTTAAATAAAGTAAAAAATATGCTTCCAAAACGCAAAGGTCAAAGGTTAAAAGCTTTTACATGGCATCAGACGATGTTATCACTTCACGTTATATATTAAATGCAGTGGAGTGTTATATCATTCGACAGCATTTTGAAAGGCAATCCAAATGACACCGTAATGTACTTCCATAACCCAAACGTCAAAGGTTAGCAGCTCATACAAGCAACTAGGTGATTTGGTCATTTCACATTTAGCACTAAACAACAAATACCCATGCTAAGTCCCATGCTAAGTCCCATGTTAAGTCCCCATGCTAAGTCCCATGTTAAGTCCCCATGCTAAGTCCCATGTTAAGTCCCCATGCTAAGTCCCATGTTAAGTCCCCATGCTAAGTCCCATGTTAAATCCCCATGCTAAGTCCTAACCTAACCTAACCTAACCTAACCTAACCTAACCTAACCTATCCTAACCACTGGACTGTGATGCCATGTAAAAGCTTTTAACCTTTGACCTTTGCGTTTTGGAAGCATATTTTTTACTTTATTAAATCAGTTTACAATATTCTTTCGAATGATGTGTCCTTCAACGTTGTTTAGTGCTAAAAGCGAAATGACCAAATCACCTAGTTGATTGTATAAGCTGCTCACCTTTGACCTTTGCGTTATAGAAGTACAATACTGTGCTCATTTTGGTCTCCTTTCAAAATGCTGTCGAATGATATGTCACTCGACTCCATTTAATATATATTGTGAAAGGACCAAATCACCTAATACCCTTTTGAGGCTATTACCCTTTGACCTATGTATCGTGGAAGTATAATATTGCACTCATTGGAATGGCTTTATTAATACCTTTCGAATGATGGGTCATTTGTTGTTAAAGTGTTGATAGTATAAGATATATGACATGTCGTTGGGTCAATTTTTGACCCCAGATATCTCGAGAACGAAGCGCCATCTGGGGTTTTGGCTAGAGGGAGTTTTGGTCCACATAAATAGGGCTACAACATATAAAAATTATAGCCAAATCTGTCGGCCACCAATTTCCCATAAGGTCTGTGCCATCGCCTTTTGTATGATTTTCATAAACATTCTCAGGGGGAATATTTATTGCAACATTTGACTTCTGCATTACAGTCGTTTAATATCAGTATATATTTTATTACATACTTTTAGCATATCATATTACTACCACCATCCTAAGCTACACTTATCATATCATACTACTCCACTCTATTAATAGTACAAGTTATAATTATGCTATTGGATTAACTTTCAAACTATGAAAAATAATGTAGGTTAATAAATAAAATAAATTCCATAATTTATTCGGAAATGCTGTAATGTAATTGGAATTTCTTTATGGAGTGCGATTTGCAATATTGATGATGTATAACCGAAAAATCTACCCTAACTAAGCCGTTTAGTATGCCTACTGTCTATTTTGTGTGTCAACATAATAGTAGTTGTGTCAACATAATAGTAGTTGTGTCAACATAATAGTAGTTGTGTCAACATAATAGTAGTTGTGTCAACATAATAGTAGTTGTGTCAACATAATAGTAGTTGTGTCAACATAATAGTAGTTGTGTCAACATAATAGTAGTTGTGTCAACAGTTGCTCCTTACAGCAAGTAATTAAAATGTTCTAGTCTATTGTGTTGTTTTCATAGTTTGAAAGTTAATCCACTAACATAATAATTGTACTATTCATAGAGTGGAGTAGTCAGGAGTCTGAGTACTTTTTGCTCCACCGTGCTCTTTTTTCCCCTCAATTCCTATTTAGCATAAGTCGGTGCACTGAAGTATTAAAGTGTACTATACCATTTGATGTAGTATGTTTTTTGTGCCAATTTATTCTAAAAAGAAGAGGTGGGGTTTTAAACCAAAATACCTCATAATTATCTAGTAACTAAGGTGATTTTCAAAAAAAATGACTCAGACTCTTGATTCTCTTATTACGAAGTAATAAGAATAGAATACAGGAAATCTTGATTAAGAGTGGAGCAGTGTGATGTCATATGATAAGTGTAGCTTAGGATGGTGGTAGTAATATTATGATATGCTAAAATGTATCTCTATATAATAAAATTATTTATTCCTATGTCGCAGGTATCTATGTATCTATCTATGCCATGGACAATGCGGCATTTTGTTGCAATGCACATGCGCGTAAACAATACATGTTTCATAAAACAAGGAAGTCCAATATGGGTTAACATTAGCTTATTTCGAAATTAGACAATGATAATATGCATAATCATTTTGAAATTAAGCAATGGTATTGGGTGCCTATATTATTATAACATCAAAACAAAAATAGAACATAAGATGATTATTTTGTGATGGAGATGTTTGGCGAAAGGGAACATTTCGTAATGATCGTAATGTGCGTATTAATAAGCATTTCAAAACGCCTAATCCAAATTGGTTCTGTTAACTTGACAAGCAAATTTAGTATTTTTAGTAGACTGGTTTTACTTTTTATTACCCCCTAGACCCCCTTGACTCCTTTGTGGCAGCTTGCACACCTTTTTGTACAATTAAATAACAGTACTGGGGGCCACTATTTATCGTTTAAAAATATTCATCCGTAAGTTGCACTCATGGGATTTATACGTTTTTCCAAAATCCCTGGGGGAATCTTATTTTTCTGGTTTTAAATGGGAGCTTTTTGGTAACTTTTTGAGCTGATTATTAAAAATTGAGTCTTTCATTGTCCCCTGTATTTGATGCTACGATCTACAGTTATTGTTGTATTTTAGTAAATTCCTTTTTATCAGGAAGTTGAAACTGCAGCTAATTTTTCTAAAAAAGATATTTAAATTATTTTATTTACAAATTTAATAACTATAAGGGAAATGCCGACGATTTTTTCTGAATTGTTTTTATTACTGTGATTGGTGGTCTGCTGAATTTCTCTTGAGTGCTAGGTTCGCTCCTTAGCTGGGTTCGCTAGTGTAATATATACTGATATCAAACTACTGTAATGCAGAATTCAAATGTTGCAATAAATATTCCCCCTGAGAATGTTTATGAAAATCATATAATTTTGAAATTAAATACTGTGTTCTGATTTATTATTTATTATAATAACCATCGATATTTTGGCCGCCTCCCCACATTTCCGAATTGGTCATCAACTAATTTGTTATGAATATCATTACAAAACTGCTGCATTTTTTAGAGGGAAACTCTCTAGATCCATTTGCTGCAAATAGGGTACAGTTGAGTCGGATACTATGTGAACTCGATGCGACATAAACGGCCGTCTTACGGTTATTTTTCTGAGTACTATATTCATTATCACCATGACTACAGTTCAAATGCTTTTATGTTGGTGAATGGTGAATAATAAAGTATAGTACTCAGAAAACTAACCGTAAGACGGCCGTTTATGTCGCATCGAGTTCACATAGTATTACTGATTCGCTTTAACATCTACCACAATGGATACAATGGAAACAATGAAACACCATCGCTAATTGGATATTTTGTATTGTGTTGCTAATTGCTTTTTAATTGCCTTTCCTCGACGCTCGGCGAAGCGAATGCAGTAGTGAATGTGTTGTAGACAGCAGCTCGATGGCGGGGACAATAAAACTGGCGAAGTTGTATCTTCAATATACCGAACGGAGATTATAATACACAATCTCACACACAAAGTACCAAATAGTAATAAATAACATATTAAGAAGCTTACCACGCATGCCTGCATAGTAACCACAACCACATAGACCTTGCTAAATGCATGTTAAATAATGTTTTACATCTGGCTTTATTCCTCCCGAAGGATAAGTCCGATTTTTATGGGACTTAAATATTTGGAATCCTGGAGTATCGATGAACACACGAGGGTTGCTGGATTTTTTATATCGTTGCTTTAAATGGTGCAAAAAGTGAACATTCTATAAAAACGAAAACTGGTCCACTTTTTTTGGAATTTGACATTTTTTAAACATTTAAAACAGTGGTATAAAAAATCCAGCAACCCTCGTGTGTTCCTCGATACTCCAGGATTCCAAATATTTAAGTTCCATAAAATCGGACTTATCCTTCGGGAGGAATAAAGCCAGATGTAAAACATTATTTAACATGCATTTAGCAAGGTCTATGTGGTTGTGGTTACTATGCAGGCATGCGTGGTAAGCTTCTTAATATGTTATTTATTACTATTTGGTACTTTGTGTGTGAGATTGTGTATTATAATCTCCGTTCGGTATATTGAAGATACAACTTCGCCAGTTTTATTGCCCCCGCCATGGAGCTGCTGTCTACAACACATTCACTACTGCATTCGCTTCGCCGAGCGTCGAGGAAAGGCAATTAAAAAGCAATTAGCAACACAATACAAAATATCCAATTAGCGATGGTGTTTCATTGTTTCCATTGTATCCATTGTGGTAGATGTTAAAGCGAATCAGTAATATCCGACTCAACTGTACATGTTCTAGACAATGAACATAATATCTCTGGCTGGGACAAAATTTCAAAAGCTATGTGCCAGAGCCATAGTGTTTGTCCACCGATATAAGCGTCCTTTTCCCACCTATCCATAAGCAAAAAATTCATTTCTATGGAAATTAAGCCGCCTTGGAACAAACCTATTTGAAAAACGGAAATAGTCAGTAAAAATATCGACCAAATAATTTTACTGAAAGTTTGGCAATAGGAAATCATTGCAAGACGCTTCGTTTTCAGGTCTTGTCGGATAAAATTCCATTTTATGGAATTGAAAATCTAGCTATTACAATATTATTACATTTTGGCTGATAGCTGGGTATCCAAAAATGCGGAGTGTATTTTCTATTTTCTATTTTTTGATATCTACCTCAATATTATATCAACCTTCCGTACAATACGCACACGACCATTATCTCTGTGTAGCAATAGCCACACCAAGTAATATTGTTGCAGGCTCTACAAGTATTGGAGCTAATTTGTTCTACGGTGTGAACACAGTAGGTGTCAGCTCGGGGAGTGCAATGTCCGAGTTAGCAGGGTTCACCACGAGCACGAGTAATAATATAGTCGACCCTTCGTATATTACTGACGTTTATCCTGTAATAATTAAAGGCGATATCCTCAAAGGATGGCTTAGAGTCAAAATCACTTTACCTAGTAGTAAGTAATCTATCACGCATATTCCACAAATTATTCATAGAAGAAGTTTAGTATTTCTGGCTGGAAATCCCTCTAATAAAAAAGTAGTAAAAATCCCAATAATATTTACTAATTTATTTGAATACAGCCTCTACAAGTACTAGGACATTGGACCATATCGTAATCAATGCAGAAGATGAAAATTATAAAGCTGTCGGAGAATTTTCAGAATTGCCGTATAAATACTGCAACATTGATCAAGTTACACCCGTCTCTCGGTATCAACTGCTCCCATGCCTTGGAACTCCAGCCAATGAACCAATTGTAAATCAATTATTAGAGTCATCTTGTTTAGACACCAATATTAATGTTTTTGATTTTATTTTTTAATTATACTTTAAACAGCATCCCGGAGCTTACGTTTACCTATCTCCAAATAAGTACCAATATGGAAAATATGTTCTTCCAGATAAACCGGAGGAATTAACTAGAGTAATTAATGTTTATTGGAAATTTTCCCAATACTACTGCAATAAGAAACTGAAAATAAGGTTCAGGTAAGTAAAGATCATTTCCATCCATTCAAATTATCTATTTTCATTTAATTTTTAACGTTTTGACTCTTTTGTTTTAATGAAATATTTCAGGGCGCATATAGTGACACCAGCCTTGCAAGGACTCAATCGCGGAAGAGGCAGTAAAAATAATTCGAAACTAGTAGATATGTCGTAGTGATTCACCCCCTAATTGTCAACACTAAAATTCCAACGCATCAAAAGTACTTTTTGTCAACACGCTTTTCTTTTTTGTCAATACCACTATTCCTGTTTTGTCATCAGAATTTTTTAAAAATGTTACTAACATTTTTACAATTTTTACAATTACCTTTTTCTAACTTGTTTTGATTTCAAAAAAGGCAAGGCGGTAAGGTAGCGTACAAGGTATGTTGCAAGGAGCTTTAACTGGTTTAGGTATCCCTTGGTTTCTCTTTGGCTGTTTATTCATAAGGAGGGTTCAGTTAGGCACTTTGCGTGAATATCTATAAGGGACGTTTTTCGTCCCTTATCCGATTGTTGCCAATGACAACTGGGTTGACACTCCTTGGTATGTTGATATGGTAATCGCTGTTACAAGGTATGGAAATAAATCAGGTCAAAACCACTCAAAACCACTTATGGGGGACTGCAGCTGACCCAAAATCCGTAATCTTGGATACTCCTTTGGCAATGGACAAAACCCCATAAGTGGTTTTATATTCGAATTATTTCCATACCTTGTAAAAGCGGTTACTATATCAACCTACATTCCTTGGTAGCGTATATGCAAAGCAAAGTGACCGTCTTCTTGATAGCGTGCTTGAAGGCCTTCCTCATGGGCTTTCCGTAAAATGTTTTATGAAAAATGGAAATAACACCTCTTTCTGTACATGATCAGTACGTTTTATCTGGTCTTGGGGTTCGTAAACTATAAATATAACCGTTTCTTGCCAGATGTTGGGTTACTTTATTCTTCGTTTTCGAAGTAAATAAAGTACAATACAATGCCATTTTTTCCCTTACAACACCTACCATAGACTAAGTATTCATAGCAGAAAAAAGCTTCTTATAGATAACAAAGACTCTGGGCATATTAAGCTGTTTCAGGCTTAATCTTAGTATATGAACACCTACAAACACAGTACTAAGTTGTGTACAGCTTGAACAGACAAGAACAAATAAATTTCAGAGTCAAAGACATACCTTCTATTTCCTCTTGCATTCATTATCAGCAATCTAAATATCTGATAATGCAAATGGTAATAACCTACATAGGCAAGGCAGTAACTTTATTTAGGAGAGGAATGGGAATATTTCCTTATAATGTGTTGACAAAAAACCGTCAAAAAAGGTTGTTGACAAAAAAGGGTTGACAATTAGGGGGTATTCCGTCGTAGTATACCCTCTGTACAACGCGTTATACTAGTTATACTAGTATAACTGTTTCTCGGCAGATATACTAGGATAGCTGACCCCCGAGGTTTCAGTACAACTGTTCCATTCTTAAATACATTGCAAATCATGAGTTAATAAGACAATTTAATGCTGCTTTATAATGATTATGATCAGGGTGACTCGAACGTTATAGGGTGAAGACAGTAAAATGTTTTGCTCTCTTTCTGCAGCCAGTTTGAGGTTTGGGTGCATTCAGTTGACTTTTAGCTGTGAAAAATCCCGTGGTCATGGATACAGCCACTGATCCCCCCTTGGCCTGCACATATAGGATATATAATATACCTATATATAGATATATAATATACCTATATATAGATATATAATATACCTATAGATATATAATATACCTATATATAGATATATAATATACCTATATGTAGATATATAATATACCTATATATAGATATATAATATACCTATATGTAGATATATAATATACCTATATATAGATATATAATATACCTATATGTAGATATATAATATACCTATATATAGATATATAATATACCTATATATAGATATATAATATACCTATATATAGAATATATATATATATATATATATATATATATATATATATATATTTGATTGGTAGAACAGTTGACTACTCAACTCAACTCACTTCTTATATCTACTGAAAGCCCGACTCAACTCAACTCAACTCACTTCTTATCTCTACTGAAAGCCCGACTCAACTCAACTCAACTCAACTCACTTCCCCTTCAGTCAGTTGGCCGACTCAGCTCAACTCGACTCATTTTCTGCCTTTGGCCTTGAGACAGTAGCTGACTCAACTCAACTCACCTCACTTTTAGCATATGTCGTATAACCACTCACCTCAACTCAACTCAAATTTTAGGGGTAAAAAAGTGAGATCTCTTTCCCTACTCACTACTCAACTCACTTTTGAGTTGAGTTGTCCCATCTCTGACCTTAGGGCATCCTTTTTGACATCCTTGTCCCTTATGAAATTGACTTTTAAATACGGTACTGTACGAAAGTGATATAATTCACCCTTTTCATTACTATAAGGTGGGCGGGCGGGCACTGTGGCACGTGCCGAAATCGAGAAAAATAAAGATATTTTAGTCTTTTACTCGGTGCGGTGCCCCTAAATTTTTTCTGCTTGCAGCCTTGATATTACCATTAGTAAATGGTTGAATCTCTATCTATGAATATTCTATAATATTATAATCGCACTAATACCTGACTATCTATGTCTTGGTAGGAGAACCTAGGAAACATGCATATGTTACGTAACCTAAAATCCCCTCTCTCAAGTATAGCGCAAGTGCTAGCTGTAACTCTTTTGGACATAGCTTCCTCCCATCAACTATCAACGTAATATATGCACGTTCCTTGAAAGCACAAAAGCAAAATGCGCATGCCCCTCCATCTAAACCAACGAATTGAGTTGTTTCATATTATTATAACATCAGAACAATACGAATTCATATAAGATGATTATTGGTAATTGAATGGAAATAATTAGCTAAAGAAGACCATTCGTTTTCCAAAATCCCGGAATCATATTTTTTTGATTTTAAAGGAGAACATTCTGGGGTGTTTAATAAAAATAATCCTTTATTATTCCCCATTTGAACAGGAATTATTTTTATTACTGTGATGGGTGGCCTGCTTAATTTCTCTTGAGTGCCAGGTTCGTCCCTTAGCTGGGTTCAACTAGTTATTTAAAACTATGATCACCTCCTCAAAAAGTCAATCTCTACAGCCCGTGCACTAAACTTGTGGTTTCATCACAGTCAAAGCTGATGTAGGCATGGTGAGGCATGATAAAGTTGGTCGTTCCAGGCATAATGAAAATGGAATTTCACTTTTTCATCGTGGATCTAAATTGAACGAGTTTTTAGATCCACGGCTTATGACCAAGCCATGGTCAAAATTTGTTTGCTCCTATGACCGTGACCGCCGTGACGGCATCATATATCGGAGGTTTAGAACCACGATGAGAAAAAGTGAAATTCCATTTTCAATATTCCCGGAAAGACCAACTTTATTATGTAAACCATCTCACTATGACTACACCAGCTTTGATCACAGCAGATACTCCCATGAAGAACTTGGGTGAATCAAATAAAATTAATTATGCCTCATTTAGTATTTACAGGGCCGCAGCCAGAAAAAAATTTCGGGAGAGGCACCGAGAAAAAATACATACCATAATTTTAATTTTAGCGATTTTTTGGGTTGTTAGACAAAAATTTCTTTATTTCCGGGGGAGCGCACGTGCCCCGGTGCCCTCCTCACTTGAGTGTCTATATTACACTTAAAGAGTATCCAGTATCCCTATCAAAAATGGCTAAAAATATCTTTCAAAAATAGCATTCACCTTTAAAGGTTAGGGTTTTTGGGCGGAGCACACGATAGACTACCCGGTTCAGGCAAAATTTTAGCCCACCATGAAACGCGGTATTCGTATACGTAAACTGCTTATACGTGCTGTATCTGCCTAGTTTTGCATTTACACTCTTTTTGTCGGTCTGTCTAAAGTCTGTCCTCGCGTTAATCTCTGTGCACCATAACTTTGCTTTGAGCTAGACTATAACAAGTCACAGAATAGTGGCCATCTACCTTGTTGTGTCAAGACTTTAATGACAGAAATGACATGCAATTTATTACTTTATGGCTGAGCCGATCAGCACACTTGGTTCAAGTCAGCTGATCCGCTCAGCCAGTCAACACATTTGATTCAACTTGTGGGCAGCGGCTTAGTGGCTTCAACAAAAACAAAGAATTGTCCCATCTTCTATACCTCACTAACGCCCTCCATTGTTAATCTATGATAAAAAAGTAAGACGGAGTTCGTAAATTGCTTACACAACACACTGGCTAGGGGAGGAGTTCACAAATAAATAACTAAAAATCGATGTTCAACTTCGATTCTATTTGTCGTATAAAGTCGTTTAAAAGCATTTTTGAAGCTATGAAAAGTTGTGTGACACTTTTAAACGTTAAGAGGTTAAAGGTCAAGTCGTTTAGGCTCTAATAAACCTTTTATTATTATTTTTATTTGTTGACAAAGAGACTAGGCTGGGTAAAAACTATTGGATACGTATCCGGGATGATTTCCGAGCAGCAGATCCATTTCCCACAGATGAAATAGCAAAAGGAACTCGCGTCGACTGTTCTGTCAATGACCAGAATGGAGGGGGTAATTCTAGATGGTACTCCATAGACGGCCTGCCTAATCCACCTCCCTTGTTTGACTATATCAATCAAAGATGTGGATTGACGACCAGTGGTCAAACCTTCTTAGGACGTTGCCGCGACCAGGACTCACAGACAGCAACATTTCAAAATGATTTGGTATGCAAGGGTGGAGACACTACTAGTCATCAACACTACGACTCCTACGTCGCTGAACGATTTCACAATCTAAAGATCGACAAGGGGAGTGACACTTGCTGTCCGAATAATGATGCCATAAAACAATACATTGACAACACCATCCGACCTCCACCTACAACCACTACAACAACAACAACAACAACTACTACTACCACAACTACTACTACCACAACTACAACGCCAACAACAACCACCCCTACAACAATAAGACCAAAAACGCCCCCGCCAACGAATCCACCTCCACCTATCAACACGAATAATCCAACTCCAGACCAACTGGCAGAAAACATACGCATTGGTCTCATTTTGTATGCAGACAGTGAAAATAGCTGGAGTACGGGAGGACGAATTTGGGTTTGAAAATATTATTATTACCGTAGTTGAGGACCCGTTTACAACAACCTGGTATCTGAAAGTGACCTCAAATAACAAATAAAAAATAAAGTGTCCACCATAGCTACAAAATTATAGTCACTTGCAAAATATGTACAGGATGTCAAAAAACTTCATTTTAATTTACATCAGTCATAAGCTAATTATGATTTATTTACTAATTTTTGTTTTTCTAATAACATGCAAAATCTTACCCAAAGACACCAAAAAACTGACTGCTAACAGCTGGTATGAAAAAATGCATTGTTAATTTGTGTTTGTGCGCTTACCATTTTCGTGCAAGATACTTGCAATACTTTTGCGGTAAAAAGAGAAGTTTAAACATAGATGTAATTTCCTGACTGAAAATTTTCAATCAAATAATCATTCACTTAAATATATATCCATCAAAATATTGTGTACTTTGTGAAAGTTGTCGTTGAAATGTCATCACTGCTAAGTGTTAGTAGGTTAAATAATAGGAATTTACAGAATAAGCGCAAGTTAAATGTATTAAATTGGAAATCCGTCCGATCTAAAGTTCGAAGGAACCACGGCTTGCCATATATTTCCAGGACAAACGTAAACATTCCTGCTAAAGATGAACCAAATGAGGTAACGAATTTTTATGAGGAACATTTTTTAACGAAGATTTAGTATTACAAGTATGTGACTAAATGCACTTTACACTTGTAAATTTATTTTTAATACAGGAAGACCGATGCAACGCGAATTGCAGAAAACAGGGATGCCAGATTATGGAAGACCGATTTTATAGTATTTTTAATGAATTCTGGAATTACGGGTCATATGATGTGCAGACATCAATCTTAACACGATTAGTTAAAAAAGTTCCAGTAGGTCGAAGAACTGTTCCCGCAAATGAAAGTAGAAGGTCCTCGACTTACCGATATTATCTCCCGGACGAAGAAGGAATAGAATTCGAAGTCTGTCAACAAACATTTTTACGTGTTTTTGCAATAAACCGAAGTCGACTGGAATTACTGCAGACAAAAATATCTTCTGGAGGACTAATGTTCTTCGACGATCGGGGGAAACATAATAACCGGCCCACAAAACTGTCGGAAAACGTCAAGGAAGCAATTGGATCCCATATTGATATGTTTCCTACATATCTGAGTCATTATCAAAGACAGGTATCCATCATTCTTACATTATGTGAATAATAGCCTTTACACACGAAATAATTGATTATATTACGATTTGACAGCATGGTGACCCGGAAAGAAAATATCTGAGTTCTGATCTAACCTTAACAAAAATGTTCGAATTATTTTTGGCTGCCTATGGATTAGAAGCAGAAAATTGGTTTTGGGCTTACAAACAAGTATTCCGGGAGAAGGGGCTAAGAATAGGAAATAATAAAACCGATACTTGTTCCAAATGCGACGAATTAAAGATTAGGATTGATGCACTGTCTCTTCAGGATAACCAGGAAGACCTTCTGCTAGCTTATTTAGAGCGAACAGAACATCACATAAACGCAAGTGTTGGATGTGCAGAAATGAAACTGGATATGGAACGAAGTAGACAAGATGAAACGTATGTCGCCATATCAGTAGACATGCAAGGGGTAATTAAAAAATATTATTTGTAAAACTATTTAGCTAAACGCTTTATTTAAGTCTGATTTTTTCAAAATAGGTACTATTTAGTCCTATTTTGACGAACCCGGAGTACTATTACATGCGAAAATTTGGAACACACAATTTAGCGATTGTAAATTCACACGGCTTTGCTACAATGTGTGTTTGGCTCTCTACTGAAGGGAAGAAGGGTAGTTCTGAAGTTTCCAGCTGCATCCTAAAATACGTTACCGAAAACTTTGAACCCCTCAATTGTGAACAGCAACGAACCCTGGTAATATGGAGCGATCGTTCAACTGGACAAAATAATAACAAATTTATCTTGATTTTGTTCAAGTACTTAATTGCAAATAACTACTTCTCTACGGTAAAGACAAACACTTAAAAATAAGAATGCAACAGTATTGCTTTATTACTAAAATTGTCTTTCATGTGTAAAGGTTTCTCAAAAATTCCTCACTACTGGACACACGTTCCTTCCGGCTGATAGACAATTTGCACTGATAGAGAAGAAAAAATTGAAATCAATTATATATTCTCCGAACGACTATTTAGCAATCATTGAAAGTGCAAATAGAGAAAAGCCTAACCGTTTGCTAAGAATGTATCGTGAAGAATTCAAAAATTTTTCCATACTAACACCATTCTTTAGTAAACCCCGCTCATTAAAAGTTACCGATGTAAAATGGATTAGATTGGAGAGAGAGGTGCCTAATTCAATATTTGCAAAGTACGAAATTGACTCAACAAACTGGCAGGATCATCTGGTTACTACATATGCACAAATGGCTGGAATTCAACTGGAGAACCTTTATCCTAACCCAGTACCCTTATCTTCAGCTTTATTAAAAGACTTGAGAACTCTCATGAGGTGGGTGCCTGTACCTCATCGTCATAACTGGGATTTTTTGGAAGGCTATCCCGAAATTGCTAACGCGGAACAAGATTAAAGCGTATTAATAATGCATTAATTAAATCACTACTACCATATATTTTCAATTGTTGTTAAAAGTACCGTAGTATTTAAAAAATCTTTAAATAATAGAGCATGTTTGAGAGGTAGAATATTTAATTTGCTACCCTGTAGCTAATTTATGCAGAATTGTGGTAATAAAAACCTGAAAATTTTGGTTACCAATACTACGAATATTTTTCTCAAAATTTGAGTTTGCAGATACCAGGTTGTTGTAAACGGGTCCTCAGTTAAGGATAAGGGCTAGTTAAGATATTTATACTCATTCGACTTTACGTTTCACGTTGTGAAACAGTGAATGAGTTAAGAGTCTCATTTATTTCCAATTATCCAAATTTCGGTGAATGCTGTTTATAGAAACAGTTTAAATGCAGGACGATTAATTTAATGCATGAGTGGAATCATCAATGTTGAAACATTATATAGTAAAGGTAGAGTGAGGAATAGTTTTTTCTCAGATAAAGTCCCTTGTTATAAATTCTCAGAAATCTGTAGCAAAATTCGTTACTAGACTCTCCTCCTTATAAAGTAGAAATGCTGCTATAACTATAGTTTATGCTCCTTGGGCATTAGCTACTTTGCGTCAGATTTTTTTGGTGTTTTGCTTGTTCGAAAATGTAGAAAAATAAGCGAAATATTTCCCAGGGAAGAAAAAATGGAGCGAACTTTTCGGACGGCATGAAATCTCGTATTTTCCTCCGATTTTCTCGCTTATTCAGCCATCTTCTTTTCTTTTCATCCCGGTGGGGGACTATACAACGTTCCCAACAGTATTGACCAAAAGTTTCATTTGGACTAAATACACACTGGAGGGTCACAGTAATCTCATATATTTATTACGTGTGGTTGCCATTAAAAAATTAATATTTTTTGGCGAAATACATTTACAGATTTTTGAAAGCAAACATCTGAAACAACTACGAAAGAATTTAATTGTGCTTTATCAAGACTGTGGTTATAATATTCAGAAACTGCTTTTAATTGTCAATGACAATGAATGACAACAAAGCAGCCCCCAAATAGCATCTAAATATATAGACATTTACTTCACAGATTATTATTATTGTAAAATGTACCGGGTGTCTGAAAATTACATGAAAGTGTTCTAAGTCCTATAACTCCTGAACAGAGGCTGCTATGAAAATGAGATAACCACCATTGAAAAGACAATCGTATTTCCAACAAAATGGGTTATAATAATAATTTTGGTGACTCTTATTACAGGGTCAGCATTTCGACAAAAAAATATCAAAATAGCCTATAATTGTGTGTATACTTGACATAATTGGAACGGTGACACTTTTAGGAATAGTAACTTAAGCTTTCGATGATAATGAAAAGTGATAGATAACATTCAAAAGAGTACGAAAATAGTTATAAAACTATTTTACCCCTCTTGGTTTAGACATTAGACGTTTAGAAAAAATTAAGACTTTAAAAACCACATTGGCATATTGAAAGAGCGAAATTAAAGACATTTTATCGTCCGAAGGAAACCAAACGTCTCAGGTCTTTAATAAATTGTTTACATCAGTATGTAGCTGATGCAGAATGAATTTCCTTTTGGATTTTTTTGAGCTAGCCCGATTGGGTTCCAATGATCATTATTTAAAGGTAATGAACTAATGCAACATTTAAGAGATGCAGAATTTTCTGAAAAAAGAACACTTGGTCTGAGAGCTGCCCTTCAAGACAAATAATTTTATCTGTAAATCAGAATCCTAAACGATGGACTAGTGTCTAGAGGAACGACTGGAACGGCCCAGCACTTTTAGTAGTTTTTACAGCTTTGTTAAAATTTGTGCAGTTATTGTTGCTTTGTCAAGTGACTTTAACAAACTTTTACTCAACAACTTAGTCTAAATGGTGGTCTTTGAAACCCAAGAATGTCATTTCAACAGGTTTTTAATGGCTTCAATCTGCATTTTATTCAATCGCAATTCGGTTGAAAAATCGTTACCAAAATCACAGAAGACGGAAGCGAATTAAATAAGTAATTTTGTGTTTATTTGAGATTTTTAACAAGGGAAATTGGCCTTTGACTTTCCCATTTTTAATGTGTGTAACGAAGGTTTTTAAAAATTATTATTATAGCCCATTTTGTTGAAAATACGATTGTCTTTCCTATGGTGGTTATCTCATTTTCATAGCAGCCTCTGTTCAGGAGTTACAGGGCTTAGAACACTTTCAAGTATTTATCAGACAGCCTGTATTATTACCAAATCCTTGTTTTTCAGCGAATGCGACAATTCCATGGAATTTTTATGACAATAGTGTCTCTCTTTGTCCTTCCCGTCAATTTCTTCGTAACAAGATATTTCAAAGAGACGTTTATGACCCGAAGAATTCAGTATTGCATGATCTGGTACTTTGTAAGAAACCATTTTGGCATTTATTGTTCCCATTATCAGCTGTTTGTCGATATTTTGTAACAACTATAAATAGCTAAACCATTTCTGCAATATTTTAAGGTGCACGTAATGTCGATTCCTGTCGCGGGGTTTTTCCTGTTGGTGGGAGTGTATGGAGCCAAGAAATCTATACAAATCAGTGGAGTGAGTCGACACAAGGCTTCTGCTGAACACAGAACATTAGGCTGGATTATTTTGGTTATTTTCTTCATCGTCTGTGCAATTGGCGGAATGCGTTGCTACCGGGATGCTATGCGACGTCTCAGCATGGGGTTTCACTGGCTCTGCGGAATGACCATCTACTATTGTTGCCGTAAATAGCTACAACTGCCACAAATACCTATTAATTAAATTAACTTACCCATTCATTATTTGCTCAAGAAATTGACTTGAATTACGTTGATCCACCCGAACTTAAATTTAAAGTGTAAACGTCAATTTATTTAAACTCTAAATTGACCCTTATTTGTATTAAAAGTTTTCGAAATTCTCGGGATTTCTAAAATAATAAAAGGTTGAATTGAAACTGACCTATATTTCTAAACTATATAAATCAAAATAATATATATATAGACGCGAGTATTTTTAAATATATTTTCAAATTAGATTCCAATAATGTCGAAATTGTTTGCAGTTGCATTGCTAATAACATCAACTGGTATTCCCGGATCTCCTTCCGCATATTTTGACATTGCATCGGAATCGAAAGAAACATCTTTACATTCTAAATTCTATTATGAGCCTATTGCCATTATTGTAATACTTTGGATAGCAATTGAAATTATCTTTCATATTGTAATGAGTGTAAGTAATTTTAAATTATTATTATTTATTATTATTATATTATCATCTACATACATGTTATTATAAAATTACTTTTTTAATAGATTCACACTTATAAAATGGACAAACGTTTAAATTTCACGGAGGAACGGATGTATACTCCAGTTCTTGTCCCTATCTTGAATGATATGGGGGCAACTGATCTTCCTGTAAGTATAAAAATGTGGTGTTCTCGCTTTTATTTATCAGGAGTAGGTAGAATTTTCGCTTTCGCTATTCTCTCCCCTGAACAAGCCGAATGTTCGGCATCTGGCAATAAATGTGGTTGGGTTCAACCAGCCAGTCGTTTCATATCTTTTGGGAATTTGCTTAAAAAGTTAACTTTGAATATAAAAAGTTAAAAGTCAGATAGTTCATGCATAAATATAAAAACTTGGAAATTCTGAGAGGTTAGTTGATAGACAAAAGATAATAAAATTATTTTCAAAATAATCGGTTTTCGTTTTCGTGAGAATTTTCAGGCTGTCATAGATTTCGCCATTTTCTGCACAATTACCTACCTTCCAAAATTTAATACATTTGTAAGCCTAATTTCAAGTTTCCTTTAATTATGCATGAACACATTGCATGAACATGAAATCCATCCAAATACAAAATATCTTAAATGTAGACACTTTCTTTTCTACAACAGTTTCGTCAGTCGTTTCTGACAGTGATTCAAAATTTGACCTCGGTCAAGCCACTCTGATTGGTCCAATTTTTTGGTCATTAGCCAATAAAATTGCAGATTTTCATGACATAAATTTATGATTTCCAAATTGTATTTAAGGGGTAGGATTTATTGAATAGCGAATATTATGCACTCATGATAAAGAAATCAATATTGGAATATAAAAAAATAAATATAAAATAATAAAATAACAGGTAATAAACCTGGAAAAATATACGGTGAGAATGCCGAGAAAAACTAAACTTTTGTAACATTATTATTTTCTCATACCGCAATATCTAAATCAAGGCACTTTAAATACCATGGCGACCTAACAAGGTATGCTGATAGTGGGGATTGAAATTCACTCAGAACCACTTATGGGGGAAACGTACAGGCGTCCCCATGCCATTGAGTAATACTCTATGTCTCCTTCTCCTTTGATCCCCATTAGTGGTTCTGAGAGATTTTTTTAAAAACTATCAGCATACCTTGTTAGGTCGTCATGGTATTTATTTAAAGTACCTTGATCTAAATAATGCCTTGTTTTTAGTTTTTCTGGCATTCTCACCGTATATTTTTCCAGGTTTTTACCTGTTATTTTTTAGTTGAAATCTAATTGAAATGGTCTGTGCTGATTCAGGGAACATTTTTTCGTAAGATTGTGCTGTGGATCTACGTAGGTCTATCTGCGTTGTTGACAACTATCGTGTGCATTCTGATAGTCAATCATACCCCCCATGAGCGTGGATTTGGTACTATGGCTTGCACGCACGACGAAGATGGAACTTGGACTCAGGAACGTGACTTTGACCCTTCTTGCTCTGGTGCTTCCTATAGACAGTGGTTTTTCTGAACGCTTTAAATTATTTTAGTAAGAATTCCTATTTTGAGTTTTAATCGGTTAAAAGTTTATTATTCGTTGAGATGAATCTCAGGGTATTATACAATAGGTATTTGTGGTAGTTGTAGATACTTTATGATACTAAATTGTTATTGTCAAATATTTCTAATTAAAGATCCATCAGTAATGCTGCAAAGTAGAATATATAACATTATAATTTTTTTCATGTATATTCGAATTTTGTGTAGAATTGTTATTGCCACTGAATTCCATCTGAATGACATACTGATTTAGTTTGGTTAGTGATTTAATACACTACTCCCTTTACTGCTCCATTCTCGGCTACAATTCTTGCCTTCAGGTTAGCAATGTCAATGCAACTCTTTAGACTCAATAATATGGGAAAACCAAAGGAGTGTAAGCGTAGAATACCGGGTATGGTTGTCCAAGTGGTCTATGTTCTCTAGCTCCTCTGAACGGAGGCAGATACAGCTACAGGAAAGTGGAGGCCCTCATTGGAAAGAGGACAATATTTCCAATCGAATTGCCTTCCAAAATCTGTTGGACACTGTAAAATGGGAAGGAAGTGGTATACCGGCAAAATATACTTTTTAGGTGACATTATGATAAACAGTCCCAGGGGGAATATTTATTGTATCACAACTACAAAATCATCAAAACTATTTACTTGCAATGCAACATGAACTCTGAATTACAGACTTGAGAGACTTGTGATAGGGAATTGCGGACTTACATTTTAGCATATTATTATCACCACCCTGCTTTAATACAATTTCATTGCGTACTCAACCCTATGAAATAATAGTACTATTAACTTTTGAATTGTAAGAACGCCATAATTAGACTAGTGACTAGACTACCTTTGCTTGCTGAAAGGAGCAATGGTTGACACTTGATTGTCAGTTCTGTATAGTACTCTCTCTGAAATAATACAATTACAAGATCTGGAAAGTATTTTGTTTACAATTAAAAACTATTTAAGGCGAACCAAAGGTGAACAAATAATGTTAGCTGACGTGCCAGGTATTTTTATGTAGTTGTGTAAATGGTCCAGTAATAGATTTCTAATTTTGTTGTTCTAGAATTGCACAAGTATTTATAAAATGCATGTAATGTTTTCAACATGATATGGTGCAACACCACAGATATGCTCTTTACATCAAATAATTTAGTCTACGATTTACGATGATGGTAATGGTATTCATACATGCTAAAAAAGTTAGTCCGCATTTCCTTATGTCACGTCACGACCAGTCTGTAATTCAAGGTTTAGTATTTCAATAAATATTTCCCCTGATAATGTTTTATGAAAATCATTTATTTTGAAATGAAATGTTGTGTTCTGATTGGTCAATTTCAAAATTGCACCGACCAATGAGAAGCGATATTTATTTCCGTTAGGATTTGAAAATTATCTCCCTTGGATAATTCGGACAGTAAAGTGCGTGTTCGAATGAGTATAAATATTTTAACTACGGGGAAAACTTTCGCTTGTTGGTTGGTAAAATTATCAACCGAATCCTCATCTTTACTGCCCGGGTTGATAATATAAATGACCACACGCGATCAAAGACGAGAAGAGAGTGGAGAGTGAATCTGGATACGGGACAAAGTTCACATTCTGTGCCAGAACCACTTTTGTCCACTGATATAAACGACTACAAGCAAGAAAACCATTTCTATGGAAATTAAGCCACCTTTGGAAAACCTATTTTTTTGGATGTTGGAAAACAATTTAGTTTAGTCATAATGGAAATAGCCAGTAAAGCTAGAATAACCCACCAATTTTACTGAAAGTTGGACAATGGAAAATCTCGGCTTCGCACGCAAGACGTATTCGTCTTCAGGTCCAGTCATATTAAGTTCCGCTTAGTGGAATTGAAACTCAAGCTATTATTACAATACTGTTAATATTAATTTCATTTTGGCTGACAGCTGGAAATATTCAAGAATGTGGAGTGTACTTTCCATTTTCTATTTGTTGATGTCTGCCTCAATATTATTTCAACTTTCCGAACAACAAACAACACACGACAAATATACCTGTGTAGAATTACCCCAATCAACTAGTGTTCGAGACAGACCAACTATTGGAGCTAGGTTGTTCTACGGTGAGAGCAGAGAAGGTAGTTCCATCAGCTCGGTGTTTGCTATGAGAGAGTTACTACTGACGGATATAATCAACAATCAATATCGCACTGAAGTTTATCCTGTAATAATTAGAGGCCATACCCTCAAAGGATGGCTTAGAGTCAAAATCACTTTACCTTGTAAGTAATCTATCACGCACATTCTACTTATTTATAGACAATTAGACAATACAAGTTTATCTTCTCTGTTTGCGAATACTATTTCTGCTTGTCTGTCTGGATCTGGAAATCTCTGTGCATGTGCACGATAACTTTCTCGGTTTGAGACTTCTTTTTCAGGGTACAATCTTGTTAGGAGACTGACGTAGCGATATTTAAAATCCCGCTAAAAAAGGTGACTTTGTTTTCGAAAATAAACGCTAGATCTAGTTAGTGATAAGGGGGTTCCTTAACTATTTTCGTCACAACGCCACTATAACGGGAAAGTCGAGAACAAGTTGGAGGCAGATTTTGTCCCCCGGAACCAAAATTTTGGGCCACAGTCCTTTAATTCTTATTAACGGCTCACAACGTGAAGCGAAAAGTTGGTAAGAGTATAAAAACTTTAACTAGGTACAATCTACATCTGAATAGGAAGGCCAAGTTCGTTAATGGGAAAAATCGGTGGGTTGACAGTGGGAGGGATTTAAAATTTAAAAATAGATAAAAATCAATCTAATTGGTCCTATTCAACGATAGACCCTAGATACTACTAAATGGGTTAACACTTAATCCCAACAAGGTTTGGTATTGCCCATTTGGGAATTGCCCTTGTAAAAGTGCCCGAACTTGAAACAAAACAAAATTCAAAACCAAAAATACTACCGCCAGACCATCGACCATAAACTAGAAATAAATGCAATAATATTTTAATTTATTTGAATACAGCCTCTGATGGGACATTGGAACATATCGTAATCAATGCAGAAGATGAAAATTTTAAAGCTGTCGGAGAATTTTCAGAATTGCCGTATAAATACTGCAATACTGATAAAGTTACACCCGTCTCTCGGTATCAACTACTCCCATGCCTTGGAACTCCATTCAGTGAACCCATAGTAAGTCAATTAATGTTTTCAATAATGTACCCCAAAAAGCAGTTTACCTGAAGTCCACTATTAGCAAAGTGCCTTTGTCGGGTGCTTTCCACCCGACAAAGAAGGACTTCGGGTTTGGAAATAACCATATCGGTTCTCTTGAAGTAGACCTCTGTAGTGGGATTCGGTTTCGAATGTCGAAACGTAATATCTCAAAAACTTGAAACTTTTGGGGAAAAATTATAGAGACAAAGTGGTAATGTAATCAAAAGTAAAATCGAATCGGATTTGATGTAAATTCAGATTGAAGAAAATTAAAAAGTAAAAACTTAAAAAAAACTCATAGGGAGACGCGAGTAAAACCAGAAAACAAGGAAAAATAAAGTTTCTGGATAATCAGAATATGGCATAAATTAAAAAACATTATATGCCCCAGTCTCCCGGTTGAAATCATTTTTAGCATTGTGAAATGTGAAAGTGTGAGTGGAAGAAATAGTGTGTTGTAATTTGGTCGCTATCAAGATGTCTTAATGTCTTAAATCGCAATGGTCCCACTTCCATTAGATATACGAGGTAGAGACAAATGTAAGTCTCGAACTGCAAATATGAGTATCGAACTCTCTAATTAATACTAATTCTCTGCAGTCAAAAGATTGTAAAAGTCTTTCGATTATTTCTACCTGGTTTCTGTCAAAGCCAACCTGCAAGATTCCCAGGCACTTTGGATTTTTTGTGTTGCTTTAGCTTTTATGGGGTCACACGGCGACAATCTCCTTACTCATCCCCATAGGGAAATTGCCACCGTGTGGCGTCACACATAGCTAAGCAACAAAAAATTCAGACTGTGTCTGGAATTCCAAACCTATTTTACCTCTACTAACCTTGGATCAAACCACGATTGTCATTTGGATTGTTTTCAGCCGACTCTAACCTTTCCGAAAGATATACATTTTCTTTCTCATGCTGTCTGGTATTTTCATAATTTTTAATTGATTTCAGGAGAACCTTTTTGAATCAGGCCAAAGGATTTTCAATATTATAATTTACAGTATTTGTTTATAAATTATTGTACTGTTGTTTATTAATTTGCGTGAAAAGACGATTTTGAATTTGTAATTTCAACCGGGAGACTAGGGCATATAATGTTTTTTAATTTATGCCATATTCTGATTATCCAGAAACTTTATTTTTCCTTGTTTTCTGGTTTTACTCGCGTCTCCCTATGACCTTTTTAAGTTTTTGATTTATTTTATAGTTTATACGTAATGTTGTGCTATTGAACGTTATGGCGGTATAAGTGAGAATATTTAGGGATGCTGTACACAAAAAATATTTTTCCACCTGGAATATTTCACCATTTATAAACAAATTTCTGTCCCTGGAGTCTTTTTCAAGTTTTAAGAATAATTTCCATCCCTAGAATATTCTCCAATTTCGGAAATATTTTTCTATCTCTGCCTGCAACCTTTTGAAATGTCTATCATTTATTCACAAAAGTATTAATAATATTCTCTATCGAATAATATCAGTATTCGGCTTTATGGGGGGCTCTGCTCCCCAACCCCCCGTTAGGGGAATGAAAGGTGAGTGTTGCGGTTTGCGGTTGCAGTTAGTGGTACCAATAGTAATTCAATCCTTTGGATTAGTAATATGCAACGGTATTCAGTCACCTTGTGTATTACTATGACAAGAGTGGATTGAGAGGACGTTATAGTGATGATACGGATTGGAAAGAGTATTACAGTAAGGGCCGCAGCGAGGGGGGCACCGGGGCACGTGCCCCCCCCCCCGAAATCGAGAAAAATAAAGAAATTTTTGTCTTAAATCGCAAAAAATCGCTAAAATTTCGGTGCCCCTCCCAAAATTTTTTTCTGGCTGCGGCCCTGAGTAGTACACTATACTACTACTGCACTGTATCTACGGAAACTGAATAGGATAATTAAATTATGCTAACCAAACAAGGTCACAACCGAATCTTCGGGCTCTAGCGGGAGAACCGGTCCTCCGACAGAGTTGCTGAATTAAAGCACACTCCGTCGAAGAATTGTCTGCGAATTTTTATTTTATAATTTTTGCCCAGAAGTTTAAAGTTTTCGAGATATCCTTTACAGAAATTTTCGAACCCTCACCCAACTTCATACATAGAGATTGACAAATCCTGAGAGCAGTTAGCCTGCCTCGAATGTCTCCCTATGAAAAATGGATCAAATCCAACATAGCTTCCAACCAAAATCTTTCGAATCCGAACCTAAATCGTCCCAGGAGACGATTCAAAAAATTCCGATGAGAACGATACGATTTTCTTGTTCGCGCATGAGCAGACGCAGTTTTGATGCAAAAAACTAAATCAAATCGGATTCGATTCTACTTTTGATTACTATACTTATTACTGGTAAAGAATGAATGTGCGTTAATTCAGCAACTCTGTCAGAGGCCCGGTTCTCCCGCTAGATCCAGAAGATTCGTTTTTGACTTTGATTGGTCATCATTATTCAATTATCCCATTCAGTTTCCATAGATACAGTGCAGTAGTACCAGTAGTGTGAGTGTATTGTTGTCCCAGTGAAAGATCTACGTACAGTGGTCAATCTCCATTTAAGTTTACCAATTTAATCTATTTTTTACACCCCTATGGAAACAGCCTAGAGATGATATCCAAAATGACTTCCTCACAGGGCAGGGCGTTGTGACAGCCTCACATACGTTGTTTTCACTTTAGCATAGGCCTTACGGGGGACAGCTCTGACTTCGACCAAAGTTAATAATTTTACTGTTTACGCGACGATAATGGATTGTATACCGCCCTGTACGTAGATCTTTCACTGGGACAACAATAGTATTCTCTTTTGAATCCTTATCAACACGTTAACTCCATCCACTCTGGCATAGTATACGCAAGGTGACTGAACAAATACAAAATACAAATCCAAAGGATTTGAATTACTAATGGTCCCACTAACTACAACCACAACACCATTACACCAATCTTTCATTCCCCTAGCGGGGTTGTGGGGCGTAGCCCCCACGAAACCAAATTCTGTTATCATTCGATTCGACTGGTAAAGGTTGCAGAAGGTTGCACAGATAGAAATATTTTTAGAAATTGAAAACATCTCCAGAGATAGAACTTTTTGGGGAAATATTCCAGGGATAGAATTTTTTGGGGAAATATTCCAGGGATAGAATGTTTTGGGGAAATATTCCAGTGATAGAATGTTTTGGGGAAATATTCCAGTGATAGAATGTTTTGGGGAAATATTCCAGTGATAGAATGTTTTGGGGAAATATTCCAGGGATGAAAATATATAGTTTTGTGTACAATCCCTATTTGATTAAATGATCTCACTTTACCGTCAACATTTTACCTAACGTTCAATTGCATTACATTACATATTAACAATAAAAACTATAAAATAAAATAACAAATTAAAAACTCATAGGGAGACGCGAGGAAAACTAGAAAACAAGAAAAATTAAAGTTTCTGGATAATTAAAATATGGCGTAATTAAATATTTAAGAATGTGTATTACAGAAACATTTAAAAGTGAGACTCCTCGGAATTTAGTTGCTATTGATACGAAAATTTAACACGCGTTTTGATAGTCAATTTTCAAAAATAAACAAACTTGGAGTCTCACTTTTAAATGTTTCTGTAATATATATGTTTTACTTTCGTGGAGAAATTTAGGAGTTGTGACTACAAATATTTATAAGTAATGATTGCATAGTCTGAAAACAGTCTGAATGGCACCAGGTGGAGACAATAAACAATTTGGCTTATACAACCAGTTAATTGTTTGCAGCGAATAAAGACATTGTCATAAGTTCTACTAATACTATGGGATACTACCTTACAGTAATTATCTCATTGTCCTCACCTAGTATCTAGTGGATATGGTGCCATTGAGATTTAAGACCTCTTGATAACGAAATCATAACTTTCATACTACTATTTCTCCCCAATTAAAGAAAATTTCCTCCAAAATATCTGCAAAGAAAAGAATTAGTGTGGTAAAATTTTAAATAACTAAGTATTCTTGAGTTTCATGGTTTCTCTTGATTTTTATAGGCTTTTCTCTTTAGGATACGTTATTTCTAATATAACCACCCAATTATTATAAGAATTACAAATTGAAAATCAATAATTCACATTGCACAATGCTAAAACGATTCAAAAGCAATTTCAACCGGGAGACTTGGGCATAAATATTTATTTAATTACGCCCAAGGAGCTTGGACGGTTAATAAGGAGAGCCAAGTAGCGAATTGCCCGTAAGGGATTTTGAAGATCTATAAGGGACATTTTGTCCCTATAATTTTGTTTAAATATCTGGTTGCTATGCTGTTGGAATCGTATTAAATTATTAGAGGATAGCAAGTGGGACATGAATGTTTATAGCAGATTGATAAAGACAGGGGTAGGGGACGTTTCCCAAAAAACGTCCCTTATAATTCTTCAAATTCCCTTATGGTAAAATTCCCTACTAGGCTCTCCTGATAAAGCGCTACTATACTATGACAACGTCCATGCTCCTTGATTACGCCCAAGGAAGATAGATATAGGTAATAGGTTAACCTGGAAGAATAATAGTGCACTGTTAAAAATTTCTGCTACCGGGACCAAGATAACTGCAGCTTTAAGGAAAAATGCAGTAACAATACCAAAATCGTCACTAGATATTCGTGAAAATGTTACTATGTGTTCATCCTAAACCTAGGAGTAAGTGTCCATACAGTAACATTACCGAATTCAACATGGCGCACACTAAAATACGGTAATAATTACTGCATTTAGCATACGTGAGCATACGCGACCTTACCACTCATGCATATACACTTAAAGCAACAGAAAAATGCCAACTGCATGAGCAGCATGCACCAACATTGCACTTCTTTCTTTTGTTCAAACCACCAAATCGAATTAATTGTCAGAATTAGCCGAAATTTGATAAACTATTCACCGTTCTGGAACCACAATTGACCCTTCACCGGACTAAGAGTGTCTGTAGGACAGCTTGAACCTAATACAACTACAAGAAGAATTTGAAGGTAAACTATTTGTATTTAATCATATAGAATAAAATAATTATTTACTACTTACTATAACTATTGACTAAGTTAAGTATCGTGTAGCTGTAGATAGATTGGAAAATTTTAAAATGCATTTTTTTATTACTTAGAAGGACCGTCGACAGAGGCTGACAACTACTGGGAGAAGGGCTATAGTGAAGGCTGACAAATAATATTTCGAACGCTCTACTACAATGGCTGACCAAATGCTACGATAAGCGCTACGAAAGTGGCTGCCAAAAAGGGCGTAAGTAAAAGTAAATTTTACAACAGAATTTATTGAGGTAACTAAATACTAGAAAAGGAACTTCCTAAATTATAAAATGGCATTTTTATCTTTTTATTTAGGAATCAATGATTGATTACTTAGAAGGACCGTCGAGAGAGGCTGACAACTGCTGGAAAAAGGGCTATAGGGAAGGCTGACAAATAATATTTCGAACGTTTTGCTACAATGGCTGCCAAATGCTACGAAAAGCGGTACGAAAGTGGCTGCAAAGAACAGTGGGTAAGTAAATGTAAATTTTACAACAGAGTTTATTGAGGCAACAAAATACAAGAAAATGAATTTCCTAAATTATAAAATGGCATTTTTATCTTTTTATTTAGGAATCAATGTTTGACTACTTAGAAGGACCGTCGACAGAGGCTGACAACTACTGGGAAAAGGGCTATAGTGAGGGCTGACAAATAATATTTCGAACGTTCTGCTACAATGGCTGCCAAATGCTACGAAAAGCGGTACGAAAGTGGCTGCCAAGAAAAGAGGGTAAGTAAATGTAAATTTTACAACAGAGTTTATTGAGGCAACAAAATACTAGAAAAAGAACTTCCTAAATTAGAAAATGACATTTTTATATTTTTATTTAGGAATCAATGTTTGACTACTTGGAAGGACCGTCGACAGAGGCTGACAACTACTGGGAAAAGGGCTATAGTGAAGGCTGACAAATAGTATTTCGAACGTTCTGCTACAATGGCTGCCAAATGCTACGAAAAGCGGTACGAAAGTGGCTGCCAAGAAAAGAGGGTAAGTAAATGTAAATTTTACAACAGAGTTTATTGAGGCAACAAAATACTAGAAAAGGAACTTCCTAAATTAGAAAATGACATTTTTATATTTTTATTTAGGAATCAATGTTTGACTACTTAGAAGGACCTTCGACAGAGGCTGACAACTGCTGGTAAAATGGCTATAGTGAAGGCTGACAAACAATATTTCGAATGTTCTACTACAAGAAAATAATGTACCTAGTTTTTACTATTTATGTGCACTGAACATTTAAAAGTTAACTATACAAATTTAATTTATAATAATTTATTTTAAATTTAATTTATATGTAAACCTACGTATTATACCTAAATAAAAATTATAGTAATGTTTGCTCATATTTTGATTGTAATTATTAATTATGTGTCTCCATTTAATTGACTACATGTGCAATAAGTACCATTGAATTTGATATGGAAGGCTAAATGCTGCGGTTTTGCTTTTATTTTATGTTACTGGAAATACAGTATCATATCTGGTAAACCGGTAATCATTACTGCATATATAGGTTTCATTCATAGCGACTCCCGGTAGGAATCATGAGTACATTTTGGCTAATTTTTAATGTATATGCATGAGAAATGTTACTGCATTTTCACTTACTGCATTTACCGGGGTTCATAGCAATCCGAATATTGAAAACCCAGTGTTCAATGGCATCCGCGGATATGCAGTATGTTTTTACTATATATACAGTTAGTACTTTTAACAGTGTGTGGATGGGACGAGGACAGTAGCGGAGCTGCAACAGCGACATTTCCAAATACAATTAAAACCTAGCAGTTGACAGGAGAGTTAATTGGCGCCTCCTGCTATATAATATCTACCTCATTGACTCTCATTACCAATATCATTAACTCCCGCTCAGACAGTTGGACCAAAAAATCTCCTACTATAACCCCAGATTTTAGATGGCTTAACCATGGGTTGATTACGCCATATTTTAATTATCCAGAAACTTTAATTTTTCTTGTTTTCTAGTTCTCCCTATGAGTTTTTAATTTTTTAATTAATTTTTTCTGGCTGCGGCCCTGTTTATGAAAGGTTGAAAGTTTCGGAAGAGTAGGATTTAAAGCAAAATGTTTTATTCTGAATATGTCAATGACAAGCAAAATATGACAGACAAATATATACTGACAATTTTACTAAATTTCTTATAATAATCAGAAAAGGGAGCTGGATTTAGACAGCGGCATCTCGTTGCCTCAATTCAACTGCCCCCATTGCTTGCCCCCAGTCCAGTCGCTGGTTGACCCTAGTCGCTGGTGGAAATTGTGCAGTATCCTGGTATCCTAGATACAAATATTAATTTTAAAAATCAATTTTAAGCAATTTATTTTTGAGTGTTTTGGATTTTATTTGTGTGTTACTTCACAATGTTTAATTTTTGCTCATCAAACATCTCCTATATAGTCGAGCCCTTACTCATTACCCTGCGCCTTGATTCTTGATGTTCACAAATTTATAACTGTGACACATTGTGCACTACTTCAAATCTCTTTGTTCTCGAGATCTATTCAGAAAAGTAATATGACCACTGTAATAATTGACCAAAGCCATGCAACACTTAACGCCAAAAATGTAATTCTGGTCAACAGTTAAACATTTCGAAGATTTTCTGCCCTATTAAAATTTGCAGTATTTTTAATAAACATTTCAAATTTTTATCATGTAAAATGTGGAAGATAGAAAACGTGTGTTTCAATTTGATGGATTCCTACTATATTTCCGTCAATTTACATTCTTAAATTTCATGTTTTTGGTTTGTTTTTACGTTTTAACAGCATCCCGGAGCTTTCATTTACCTTTCTCCAAATAAGTACCAATTGGGTAAAATTGTTCTACCCGAAAAACCTAATGAACTAATTAAAGTGGATGCATACTGGAAATTTTCCCAATATTATTGCAATAAAAAACCGAAAATTAGGTTTAGGTAAGTAAAGAACAGTTTCCATCCACTTAAATTATCGATTTCCATTTATTTTTTAAGGTTTTTATAGACCCTTTTGTTTAATCAAATATTTCAGGGCTCACATGGTGACAACAGTCTTGCAGGCACTCAATGAAGGAAAAGGCTGTAAAAATGATTCGATATATTCTTTTTAAAAACAGTTAAACCGTTAAAATGAGACAAAGCTATTAAAAGTTAAAAACAAGAAAATACCTCCAAAAAATAGTTTTAATGACATTAATCTAGCCTTTAAAAAACTTATAACTCGTCTCATTTGGAGCTGTTAATTGCTTTATGCCATGCCTTATTGAAAATGGCATGTTAATTAATACAAACCAGATTAATTACGGCTGGGATTTGATATATACAAACCGAAGTAAATGGCTATGGCTTTTTAAGACAAAAATTTACAGAGAGGTATACAGCCCAAAATGTTTTGGAGAAGGCACCCTACATTTCTGGCAACCTTTTTGGAAAAAATTTTGGAGAATTTCTGAAGTAGTAGGTGTGGGGCTTAATTTGGGTTTGTTTCTCTGAAAATTAAATATTTTCGATGCATGTGCCAATTCTTTTCAGAAAATCCTTTAAGGTTCAGGTATTTTCAAAATACGGGGAAATTCTTTAAAAAAGGTCAAGTAAAGGTTATGGGGAAGTATCTATGGCTACGTTTTAAAAGTGCATAGAGGCATAGAAATTTACTCTATGACAATACTGAAAAATACTTTTTTGGAAAACTTGTAACTCCTCCGAGAATACTGGTCGTAGAAAGACAAGATTGGTCTCTAAAAACGCAGAAAAGGTTGTTTTAACCAAGTACGTTGGAAAATTTTAAAATTTTACCTATGGTTGCGAGATATTACCATTTTTTTCACAAAAACATTAATATCTCAAAATCGGAAGAAAAAATGTTGAATATTCCAACGTACTTGGTTATAACAACCTTTTCTGCGTTTTTAGAGACCAAGCTTGTCTTTCTACGATCAGTATTCTCGGAGGAGTTACAAGTTTCCAAAAAAAAGTTTAGGGCTAATTTGAGAGTCGAGGTCAAGTCACGTGACTTGGTAACCGGGACTCTTAATGTTGATTTAAGTATATTGTTTTCGTTGGTAATTGTTACGGTTACCATTTATTTATATTCTCATAATTGATTTATCAATTCGGGATTCAAAAATGTTTTTCAAGTATTTTGGGTAATATTATGCGCTCTATAGTGTTTGTTAAGGTGCACAACTATACAAACTGAACCATAGCAATCCAAGTGTTTAGATTCGCAAATTAGAAAATCTCTATGGATATTTATCGCTAAAGCCTAAACTAAAGTCGAATATTTAAGTGAGTTTCAAAGTTTACGTTCACGATCACGTTTGAGCGAAATGTGACGGAATAGTTATAGTTTACTGTTTGGTTACTTTAGTTGTCGTTTCATTTCCAGTTTAAAATATAAACTGAATGCTCCGTGGCTATACTTCAATTTTACACAACGGCAACTGGAGCTAAACTTAAACTGAACACTCTCGTAGCTATACTTGACGATCACCGATCTCGATAGACCAAAAAGTAAAATGTGGCCAGCGTTTATTATTATTACCTTCCAATTCCATTTGTGAAGCAATCGAAGACCACGCGTTGACTTTTTTTAAATGATCTTTATAGCTCTATCACTTTTATCATACAGATATGGATGCTCAATTACCACAGTTATCAGTTTTTCTTCGATTTCTACAGTATCGTTATTTGTAGACATTTTGATTGAAATTTAAATCCTTTTTCTTGATTGTCCGAAATAATATCGATGATGCAAAAATGGAAGACAGCAAACAGACAGGTAGATCAGTTGATTTGAAACATAATGGCAACTTGCAATCGCGTCTTGTAGCAGAATTCTGCTTCGCCATTGGTCAAAAGCATAACTGAATACGTTTCGATCAGTTTCCAAATCGGCTGCCGTTGGGTTGTTGAAACGTGATAAGTTTCGAGAAACTGTAATTAAACTGGATCGGAAACTGAACAGTATAGTTACGACAAAATGAAAATGGAACCACAACGCAATCTCACCGTGATCGTGATCTGAACAGTATAGTTACGGGAAACTCATCGGTAACTGAAACTAACCTTAATCATGAACTAAAACCAAATAGATACGGACAGTATAGTTATGAAATCATGAACTACACCGTGAACTGACTAAGTTTTGCCTTCAAACCTGCGACTTTAGTTTAGGCTTAAGCCCCTTGATTACCATGTTCATCATGGACAAAAAGAGTGAAAAAATTGTATGACATTTTTAGAAAAGTCCCTAAGGATCTGAACATACTGGACCTAGGAAGAAGTGTAAAGATCCAAAAAATTCTCAGGAACTTTTTAAAGAGAAGTCCTGTCGAAAATTCAACATTTTCTATCTTTGAAATGAAGATATCGCCATTTCAAAATTACAAAAAACTCATATTTTTGTTTTTCACTTTGAAACCGCGATATCTTCAATGCAAAGATGGAAAATGTCAAATTTTAGACTGGACTTCTCTTTAAAAGGTTTCTGTGAATTTTTTGGGAATTTACTATTCTTCGTAGGTCCAGTTTAAGTTCAGATTCTTAGGGACTTTGCTAAAAAATTACATTGAATATGATAGTCAAAAAACGGCCTGTTGTGTCATAGCTACGCGTATGTATCCCTCTTAATAGCTTCCAGTGAGACTAGTTATTAATTTATTTCAAGGGCGCTCATCACGTCTGAATAGCAACCACATGGGATTATCTAAATACATGTTAAAAAATGTTTTACATCTTGGCTCTATTCCTCCCAAAGGATAATTTTATGGGATTTTAATATTTTTATGGGAAAACTAAAACTGACTCACTATTTTTGGGAATTTGATTTTTTAAAAGTATTTAAAGCAACGATATCAAAATTCCAGCCGCTCTAGTGTGTTCCCCGATAGTCCAGGATTCAGAGGATTCCAAAAGTCCCATAAAAATCGGACATATCCTTTGGGAGGAATAGAGCCAGATGTATAACATTTTTTAACATATATTTACATAGTCCCATGTGGTTGCTATGCACATGCAGGCGTAATGAGAGCACCCTTAATGGCTAAATAGGTTAACAGTTAAAATGATTTTTGGGAGGTATTTTCCTGTTTTAAAGCTCGCTTGAGGAACGAGCTTATAAGAGCCACACATACGTCTTTACGTCTGTTTGCCAATACTGTAATGTTTCATTGCATTCAGCGAAATTGATCCAACTTACCTCAAACATTGCTAATGGATTCGTGACGAATCCAATTGTTTTGGTCAAATTCGGGTCAATAGGTTTCCGAGATACCATACGCACTTACTTTGTCTGTATTTTGGCAATTTTCTGTTATGGGTACCCCTTCATTAATGTCAATTATTGTAATCTATTTGGTTATTGGTTATCTATCCTTAATATGTCGTACCATGGAAGTCAAATTAATATGTACACGAAGAACCCTTTACTCAGGCGAGCTTTCTGTTTCGGCTTGCTGTTAATTTACTCTTTTTGTCGGTTTGTCTGTCTGTCCGTTAACTTTCGAACGGTTTGACCTGAACTATTCTTTACAGGGTAGCTTCTTGAGGTAAAAAGTAAGACCGAGTTTGTAAATGGACAAGATTGGTCACACATTGGGCGGTAGAGGAGTTCAAAAATTAAAAATTGCTAAAAATCGTTGTAATTTCGTTTTTATTCATCGTACAAAGTCGTGTACAAGCTTTTCTGACAGCTTTTTGAAATGTTTTTTAACACTACTGAGCAGGTAACAGTCATCCCCTGAGAGGGAAAAGGGTGAAACCTGAAAATCGACTTTATTTTTATTTGTCGTAAATCGTCGTTTAATAGCTTGTTCGACAGCTGACACTTTTAAACTGAGGAAGTCAAGTCATATTTAGGCTATAAAATGTTTTGTATTATTTCCGGTTTACAATGGTTTCTTTGCTATTAATGTAATACTAATACCATCTTAAATGGATGTAAAAAAGTAGCGAAGTTAATCTCACTTTGCAACGTTACGTGGCATTTGTCAGCGTATTTTTCCAATGACCTTTTGATCCTATATGACTTGATTTTGACATGCCCTAACAAATAAACTTTCAAACGTTCTATAATGTTGAGAACCAAAGTAACACCCACTTTTTGTTTTTGAACCTCGCCCACTGGCAGGGTGTGTCCGACTTTGTCCAATTTCAAACTTGACCGACCTCACTTTTCATCCCTTAAATTGCATACAGAGAAAGAAAGAGAAATCTCAAATAGTTCTTGAGTTGTAGTGCTATTAACGGACGGACAGCCAGACCTACAGATCGGTCATTCCTATAAATTTGTTGACAAAGATGCTAGGTTGGGAAGAAACTATTGGATTCGTATCCGGGATGATTTCCGAGCAGCAGATCCATTTCCCACAGATGAAATAGCAAAAGGAACTCGCGTCGACTGTTCTGTCGATGACCAGAATGGGGGAGGTCCAAATAGATGGTACTCCATAGACGGCCTGCCTAATCCACCTGCTCTGACCGACTATATAAATTTAAGATGTGGATTGACGTTCCCAGGTCAAACCTACGGAGGACGTTGCCTCGACTCGCCCTCACAGAGAGCAAGATTACGAAATGATTTGACATGCACGGATGGAGACACTGACGGGTATCGACACTACGACTCTTACGTCGCTGAACGATTTCACAATCTAAAGATCGACAAGGGGAATGACACTTGCTGTCCCAATAATGATGCCATAAAACAATACATTGACAACACCATCCGACCTCCACCTACAACCACTACAACTACTACTACTACAACAACTACTACCACCACAACTACAACAACAACACCTACGACAACTACCACAACAACACCTACGACAACTACCACAACAACAACACCAACTACAACAACAATAAGACCAAAAACGCCAACGAATCCACCTCGCAACACGAATAATCCAACTGCAGACCAACTGGCAGAGAACGTACGCATTGGTCTCCTTTTGTATGCAGACAGTGAAAATAGCTGGAGTACGGGAGGACGAATTTGGGTTTGAAAATATTATTATTACCGTATTTAAGGAAGAGCATACCGAAGGAGGGTAAACGTAGGATTAGGAGAGAGAGTTTCGCATAGAGACTTTTGAATTTTATAATAAGGTATAAATTTTTCTCAGTTAAAGTACCTTAAAAATTCACAGAAATCAGTAGCAAAATTCGTTTATTGCTAGACTCTCCTTATGAAGCAGAAAGGCTGCTATAACTATAGTTTATGCTCCTTGGGCATAAGATATAAGATATCTTCAGATTTATTTGGTATTTTGGTATTCGAAAATGTGGGAAAGTGTGAATTATTGTTTTTCAGCGAATGCGACAATTCCATGGAATTTTTATGACAATAGTGACTCTCTTTGTCCTTCCCGTCAACTTCTTCCTAACAAGATATTTCAAAGAGACGTTTATGACCAGAAGAATTCAGTATTGCATGATCTGGTACTTTGTAAGAAACCATTTTGGCATTTGTTCCTATTATCAGCTGTTTGTCGATATTTTGTATCAACTATAAATACCTTAAACCATTTCTGCAATATTTTAAGGTGCACGTAATGTCGATTCCTGTCGCGGGGTTTTTCCTGTTGGTGGGAGTGTATGGAGCCAAGAAATCTATACAAATCAGTGGAGTGAGTCGACACAAGGCTTCTGCTGAACACAGAACATTAGGCTGGATTATTTTGGTTATTTTCTTCATCGTCTGTGCAATTGGCGGAATGCGTTGCTACCGGGATGCTATGCGACGTCTCAGCATGGGGTTTCACTGGCTCTGCGGAGTAACCGTCTACTGTTCTTGTCGTAAATAGCTCCAACTGTTTCGTATTCACTACGTTAATTTAATTTGGTTTTGTTAATTTAATTAATAAATATCGATTTATTAAATTAATTTACCCATTCATTACTTGCTCAAGAAATCGACTTGAAAAATTACGTTCAACATTCATCAGCCCGAACTTTAATTTAAAGTGTAAACATCAATTTATTTAAACGTTTTTATTAATATTTTATTTTTATATTTTATACTAACTAACAAACAAATCGAAAGTAACAAATCGAAATAATATTATATACATTTGACCGCAAGCGTGGCATTTATAAATATATTTTCAAATTAGATTTCAATAATGTCGAAATTGTTTGCAGTTGCATTGTTAATAACATCAACTGGTATTCCCGGATCTCCCTCCGCATATTTTGACATTGCATCGGAATCAAAACAAACATCTTCACACTCTAAAATCTACTATGAGCCTGTTGCTATAATTGTAATACTTTGGATAGCAATTGAGATTATCTTTCATATTGTGTTGAGTGTAAGTAATTTTAAATTATTATTTATCTTTATAAATCATTTATAATCATTTATTTATAATAAATTACGTTTTTTATAGATTCACACTCGTAAAATGGACGAAAGTTTAAACTTAACGGATAAACGAATGTATGCTCCAGTTCTTGTTCCTATCATGAACGATATGGGAATTATTGATCTTCCTGTAAGTATTTTTAAGGTTGCTCATCACGCCTGCATAGCAACCGCATGGGCCTATCTAAATGCGTGTTAAAAAATGCTTTACATTAAGCTTTATTCCTCCCGAAGATTACGGCCGATTTTTATGAGACTTACATTTTTGGAATCCTGGACTATCGAGGAACACAGGAGGGCGGATGGACTTTTGATATTATTGCTTTAAATGGTGCAAAAAATTCACATTGTATACACATTGTATAAAAACTAAAACTGATTCACGTTTTTTGGAATTCGATTTTTTTTAAAGCATTTAAAGCAATAATATCAAAAGTCCATCCGCCCTCCTGTGTTCCTCGATAGTCCAGGATTCCAAAAATGTAAGTCTCATAAAAATCGGCCGTAATCTTCGGAAGGAATAAAGCTTGATGTAAAGAATTCTTTGACACGCATTTAGATAGGCCCATGCGGTTGCTATGTAGGCGTGATGAGCAACCTTAAGCTTTTTTATTCTATATGGTAAGCACCGGGGTTGTCGTCCCAGCTGCGACTATAAGCCTCCCTTTACCATAAGCCGTAGCTCACTTATTCCGTCTTCCCCGGTAATGCTAACTAACAGCCGTTTTAACTGAGAGTGTGCAAGTTCCACCCTCGACCTGACTCCTACAAAAACGACAGCCGACTACATGGGGCCCAGCCCAACATCCACCAACACGACAGCCGACTACTTGGGGCCCAACATCCACCAACACAACAGCCGATTACATGAGACCCCACACCCACCGACACGACAGCCGACCACATGATACCCAACACCCATCAACACGACAGCCGATTACATGGGACCCGACACCCACCAACACGACAGCCGATTACATCGGTCCCGACACCCACCAACACGACAGCAGATTACATGAGACCCCACACCCATCAATACGACATCCGTCCAAGTGAGGCCCGACACCCACAAATCTGGCAGCCGACTACATGGGTCCCGACACCCACCAACACGACAGCCGACTACATGGGACCCACCAACGAGACAGCCGACTACATGGGACCCGACACCCACCAACACGACAGCCGACTACATGGGATCCAACATATACCAACACGACAGCCGACTACATGGGACCCGACACCCACCAACACGACAGCCGACTTCATGGGACCTTCATGAGAATCTATAGGAAAGGCAATTGAACTTTTTAAAGCCCATTTTCCACTTTGACTATCAAAATGAAGACAAAGTGAGCGCGCGGTATCTCAGCAAACCTTTGGACCGATTTACCCCAAAATCTATAGGGATCGTCAGTGGTCCATAGGCATTGTTTTTGTTAAGTTTGGTCAACTTCCGTCATTGCGTTCGAAAATTATCGTGGGTACGGAAACAGAAAAAACAAAATGATTAATGTTGACTATGGAAATCAGCAGAAAATCAAAATGGATTAATATTGACTATCAAAATCAACAGAAAACCAAAATTGATTAATATTGACTATCAAAATCAACAGAAAATCAAAATTGATTAATGTTAACTATGAAAACCAACCGAAAATCAAAATTGATTAATTTTGACTATGAAAATCAACAGAAAAGCAAAATTGGTCAATGTTGACTATGAAAATCAAAAAAAATCAAAATTGATTATTGTTGACTATGAAAATCAACAGATATCTATTTTGATTGATTATGAGTAAATTAAAATCGGTTAGGTTAAAATTGACTATCAAAATTAAAAAGAAATCGAAAGATGGAAATTTGACTATAAAATTGAATATAAATCCAAAATAGATTTATTTCTATCGTCTAATACTTTTTATCCGATTTTATTTGCTTTATTATAAAATTATGAAATTAGTAGAAGCGGAGTAAAATATTTTATACTATCATTCTAACAATTTATAGGAAACGCAATTGAACTTTTTTAATGCCCATTTTTAACTTTGACTATCAAAATGAAGACAAAGTGAGGGCGCGGTATCTAAGCAACCAACTAACCCCAAAATCAATAGAGATCGCCAGTGGTCCATAGGCATTGTTTCTGCCAAGTTTGGTCAATATCCGTCTTTGCGTTCGAAAGTTATCGTGGGTACGGACGGACGGACGGACAGACTGTGCGATTCTATAAGCTGCTTATTCAGGCGAGCTAAAACCTACAGCAAGCCGTAACAGAAGGTCGCCTGAATAAAGGTTACAGCATAGAATTTTATATAGGGAGAGTATAAGACTAGAAGAACGAAGCAAGCCTGAGTGTTGGTTAATTGCCTACGTTGGATATCAGCGCAGCTTAACTGGCAGCGGAAGTAATCTACATATACCACATAACCCCAAACTGAATGAATTTGTAATGATGCGCGACACTGTCATACTTAGTAGGAGTTAAAAGAAAATACCCACACGATCATACTTGTATTGGATAGCATTTGATGCATACCATTTACCATACCATATTATTTACTACTACTATAGTACTACAAGGATTACTACAATATTAGAAAGAAATAACTATAATAAATTACACAATATACATTGTATTTTTTGTTTTTTGATGTGATAACCTCCCATCCTCCCACACATCATTTAATTAAAGCAAATATTACACAATAAACGGTAAATAATGTAAGCTTACTACTTAAGACTACTATGTTATACTATTATACTAAATCTATTAACAATAGCCATCTGACCGAACTATTATAAAATTAATTAAATGAAATACATCAAAACATATTTATATACAAAGAGTAGCACCTAAAAGCTATGAAACTTATTCCAAACACTACTCGTTACGAAATAGTGTCGTTTTGGTCAAAGAATGACGAAGGGACATCCCCATAATTTCTCTTCTATAAGCCTTTCCATGAGAAAAGAGACGAATTTTCAAGAATTGACGAACCACAGTCTTTATCATTAAAACAAAATGGCTTTCTTGATGGACTGGATCAAAATCAATTGTATGTTTCCCTATAATTGGAAACAAGCCCATTCCGAGGGTTTCAAGCATTACTTTTCTTTGGATAATCCCATCTAAATCGGAAAGTCTTGGAATTAGTGTCAGATTTGAAGATAGAGCTTTTAAATAGGTATCCGCCTTTTTGCAAATTTTGTAAACGCTGTAGCTTGGTGTAGTTAGTCCTCCATTATTTTTTCTGACAATCAAGTTTTTCAAGTGAGCAGGTAAGGCATCTGAAGAGTTTTCGTATAAACAATCCAAACAGTCGGAACATTTTATTGCATCGGCAACAGCATGCACAACATTTCCAGCTATGTAAGTTAAGCAGTTTTCATAAAATTGCGTCTCAACGTTTTGAAATTGCGGTACAATTATATTATCTGTTGAACGGAGGGCATTTTGATGACTTGCTTTGTGACCTTTCCAGCACTTCAATTTTAAAAGACCTTTAGGTATATCTTCATCTAGATTTATACAGTTCCCAGTACTATTAGATTTTAGAAGATTTTGATGCCAGACTTGTTTCATAATATTTGTGAATTGGACAACATTTGGGTTATCATTTTTACCCAGCCTTGAACGAACTTTATTAAAAAAAAAGCTCCAGAAGGTCTTGAGAAAATCTGTAAGTTAAAACATAGTAAAAAGGTTGGTTGTGTCTTCTTAACAGTTCTTGTGAAATCGCAATTACTGATTTGATGCTGATATAGAGTCCAATTACAGCTCTCTTTCTCTGTCCCTTACACAGTAACGATGTCTGAAACTTAATCCCATCTTTTCGGACAATTTTTTTTTCATATTTAACTTCCAGCAAAACATTACATACATATTCCAGAAATGGGATATTTTCTCTGAGATTTTCTTTTGTCATTGGTGCCTTGAATCCAGATTGTTTCGGATGTCTCGAGTTAAGGATGTCAAAAGTTTTATCCAATAATCTTAAAAATTCTGTCGTCGGCTTTGAATCTTTAAATTGCTGGAGCCCCATATCTTCACAGCAGAAATCAATAGCATTTGCCGTTGATGCACTGATGGTTTGAGCTGCATACTTCATTCTCATCTTGTGTTTCTGGAACTCAATGTGGTTTTTATTGATTTTATTGGCAGCGGAGATGTGTTCATTCTGTTGCAGTTCATTAAGACTTTCGATGAATGACCATTTTATGATTCCTTTTCTCCATGAAATTTCTTTTAAGTCTGCCAGTAGATTTCTCCACAATTTAAACATATGGACGACATCATATATAGCGTACACAGGATTCTCTGTTAGTGGATTTTTGAAATAAGTTTTGATATTATTTTCGACAATTTCTAACTCTGAAGTTTTAATCTCTTCACTTATTCCAAGGGTAGCGAACATTGCCACATTTGCCGTTCCTCCGTCTGCTGTTATACTGTGCACTCTAAACCCAGATTCAGTGAGATATTGAAGTCCTGTAGTTACAAAATTGCTTAAGGTTTTGCCTTCGCATTTGTCGGTAAAAATGTAACCTATTGGGCACTTCCATCCTCCTGATATTCCAGCAATGAGGCACACAAGGGCATTACTCGCAAGTCTGTTGCATTCAACTGCTCCATTACCATAATCACAATATCCCATATACTTATGTCTGCTTTGATCCCACACAGTATCTTTTCTTATTGACATTTCATCCACCATCATTGCAATGTCAGTCATGCAATTCGTTTTGTCTCGTAGTCTTTCCTTGGTTAAATTTTCAATTACACCTGAACAAAATCCTGGTTCACAGTTAGAGGACCTCATCCATGAGACAATTGTAGATGAATGAGGTAGTTTTAGGTGTCTTCGCAAAAATTGGTAAGCTTTTGGTGAATAAAAATGCAAACTGGCTGCAAACTGTTTCATGTCTTCTGAATATTCTACAGTCCTTTTCTTATTATTTGCGTCCATCAACAGTTTCATAACTTTAGAATATCCTCGGCAAGCTTCTACTTGTGTTTTTGTGAGAATACTGGCATCTTCTAAATGTTTCATTAACAACTTAACCGATTTTTTCTTTCTGACCAATGTTTTTTGAAGAAGGTACAATTTCTTTTTTGCTTTTATGTTCATATTAAGAAGACGTTTGCATCTAGTACGAGGTGTTTCTTTACATTGGTACGTTTCGCTTGCAGTAATACGACTTCGTTTTGGTGTTTCTCCATCAGCAAAATTTTCAGCTCTTTTTCGGGGAGTTACAATTTTATTTTCAATTGGCTTCACACTATTCATAGCCAAAATTCCAAATAATGCATATCCCAATACTGGAACTAATGACTTCACTTCGGACCAAAAAGCCGCAGTGCCATAGCATGTTGGAGATTCTAAAGGCGGATCCTCAGCAATCTCAAGACAATCCTCTGGGTGTACAATTTCATCGCAGACGCTATCAGCTGTAATATAATATAAATTGCTTAATTTCATATTTTAAGGTGTATATTTAGCAGAATTAGTAAAATGGGGGGTTTTAAATACCTTCTTCAAGAAATATAGAAGGAACAGAATCAGGCAGAAGTAAAGTTCGAAATTGTGTCACCATAAAGCAATTTTTGTTAAAGTGTCTCGAACATATTTTTGTAGTCATTTTTGGTTCCCAGGCAAAATTATTTTTAGATCTTTTGACAACATGAATCCACTCTTCTCTCAATTTTGAGTTTCTGTTACTACTTGGAAAGCTAGAAACAAATGGTGTCAATTAATATTGAAATATGAATTGCATTATTATACATTAAAGAAAAAAATAAATTGAGCTAACGTATGGAATGTCAAGTTTCCGTCAAATTCTCTCCGTTTTTGTGCCGTACAATCTTGTATTGCGCATGTAGTTCTGTTTTTGAACATTTTTAGGGTTTAATCATAAATTGACTTGTTTCAAGTTTCGCTTCAAACCTATACATAGTTTCAGATATCGATTAGTTTAAATAAATCAATATTCATTTAAAATTACAGTAAAAGTTTTGAGATATAATAAAGATAAAAAATAAAAACATGTTATGAACAAATAAAGTACCAAAAAATTTAATATATCGTGTTTCCATTTTTAAAAGAATGTAACGCATCGAACTGGGTGTCTCCATTACTGCCCAACATATAATGTGCCAGTTCCCCTACGAAAGGAGATACCTTCCTGGAATTGGGTTGTCCACCAGCAACACTTACCCTTCTGTAACTTGCTGTGCCCATTCCCCCTATTTCGGGAACTCGGATGTCTGCGGAGAGTATGGAAATTCTACCGGCCTATTCCCCTTTATGCCCGCGGGATACAATTAGTATGGCCACCGGATACTTAAACCCACAGATAGTTAAGCCATTTGCTTTCACTACTGTAACGGCCCCCATTGCATCCCAGAATCGATGCTAAAGCCACATGCACACCCTCACCCTTTCACTCAAACACGCTCTCATTTGCTCAACAATTGTGCTTCATTCATCCAATCACACCAAGCTGTTAAGTTAAGTTGAATAAGTTCATACATTGCGTATGGGACATGTCCGGTTATTTCCGGGGTGTTACCACGCAAATGTATTAAAACGCACGTGAAAGATTTTTGGTTTTAGATTATTTATTTTGATTTGGTTTTATTTTTTCATTTAATTTGGCAATAATTTCTCCTTTAACTCGGTTTTTATCTCTCCTTTAATTTCAATTTCCATTTTAATTTGATTTTCATTTTCCCCTTTAATTTGGTTTTATTTTCCCCTTTAATCTGGTTTTATTTTCCCCTTTAATTTGGTTTTATTTTCCATTTTAATTTGGTTTTATTTTCCCCTTTAATTTGGTTTTATTTTCCCCTTTAATTTGGCCTTATATTCCCCCTTTGATTTGGATTTATTTTCCTTTTATTTTAATTTTATTTTCTCGTTTAATTTGTTTTCATGTTTCCCTTTCATCCCCCTTTACAGTCCAAATTACTTTATTGTCAAAATCTACTCCTCCTGACTAGATTCCATTGGACATTTCAGCCAGCAATCAAATACGGATGTAACATTTCAGCAATAATTTATTCACAATTAAAACAATAACATTGACATATGCCACAATGTACAGTTACAGCTATAATATTTATAGATATGCCTTGACTGACACAAATATTTAAACAATCCAAATCAGTTGTTATTATGTGTCAGTCAAGGCCTACCTATAAATATTGTGGCTGTAACTGTACGTTGTGATAGTTGATAGTATAAATAAGTTTATACTATTATATACCCAATGTCAATGTTATTGTCTCAATTTTGAATAAATTATGACTAAAATGTTACCTCCGTTGGATGCCCCATGGAAGCCTGGACGTAGTCAGGAGGCAGGTGATTTTCACAAGTAAAACCCCAGATAAAGTGTCACTTCCTTTTCACTTTGCCCCAGGTTTGGAGATTTTGAATTTTATGCAAAATTAGTAACTGAATAGTCCTCTTTTCAGGAGGAAGTGACACTTTAAATAGGGTCTAAGTACGAGTGTATTGTTTATTTCCAATTTCAGTTTTAATTCTGTTGTACATTATAATACCATAAAATGGAATGCAAAATGATGTTGAAAACTAATTAGAATGATCAGTAGTCAACATCAGTCCTAAGTCAAGGACTACGTTGACTACTGATCATTCTGAGTAGTTGTCAACACTATTTTATATTCCATTTTATGATACTATAATGTACTTACCATTACCATGCCAAATCAGAATTAAAACTGAACAGCTGAAAGTTGAAACTCGCACTCACATCATCACATCATCATCACGTTGTTATGTGGTTAGTTACCACGACTGACGTTTCACTCATCAGTCAAGCGTCGCGACAAGTCGCAAGCTAAACTGTATAGTATGTTGGACAAGGCCTGAAGCAGAAGGCAGAGGCTTTGGGTTACAGTGTACACATTTTGGTAAACGAAAAGTACTCGAACGTAATACAAAACCGAGCGTACAGATTTTGATTAAACTTTCAGAGTTGAGTCATTGTATATGTAGCTACGACATATTAAAAATTCAGACATTGATATTATAAGGAAACGAAGCTATATCATTTGAAAAATCAACAGAAAATCAAAATTGATAATTGTTTACTATGAAAACCAACATAAAATCAAAATTGATAATGTTAACTATGAAAATGAACATAAAATCAAAATTGATTATTGTTGACTATGAAAATGAACATAAATCAAAATAATTGATAATTGTTGACTATGAAAATGAACATAAATCAAAATAATTGATAATTGTTGACTATGAAAATCAACAGAAAATCAAAAGTGATAATTATTGACTATGAAAATCAACAGAATGTCAAAATAGATTAATGATGACTATCATTAATCTATTTATGTTAATTTGGCTATCAATTTAAATATAAATGCGAAATATATTTATTTCCGTCCTATAATGATTGTTTTCAGGTTTAATTAGCTCGCCTGAATAAGGCAGCTTATAGAATCGCACAGTCTGTCCGTCCGTCCGTCCGTCCGTCCGTACCCACGATAACTTTCGAACGCAACAACTGAAGTTAACCAAACTTGGCAAAAACCATACCTATGGAATGGTGACGATCCCTATTGATTTTGGGATAAATCGGTTTATTGGTTGCCGAGATGCCGCGCGCTCACTTTGTCTTCATTTTGGTAGTCAAAGTGAAAAATGGGCATTGAAAAGTTCAATTGCGTTTCCTATAAATTGTTAGCGGGATAGTATAAAATATTTCACCCCGCTTCTACCAAATTTAAGATTTTATAGTAAAGCAAATAAAACCCGAAAAAAACTATTACAGGACGGAAATAAATCTATTTCGCATTGATATCCAATTTTATAGTCAAACTTGCATTTTCCAATTTCTATTAATTTTGATAATTAATGTTGATCGATTTTGATTCTTTTTAGATTTTCATGGTTAAATTTAATCAATTTTGATTTTATGCTGATTTTCAAACTCAACATTAATGGATTTTGATTTTGTATTGATTTTCATACTCAACATTAATCAATTTTGATTTTGTATTGATTTTCATACTCAACAATAACCAATTTTAATTTTATGTTGATTTTTATAGTCCACATTAATTAATTTTAATTTTATGTTGATTTTCATAGTCAACATTAATCAATTTTGATTTTCTTTTGATTTTGATAATCAATATTAATTAATTTCGCATACGATGATTTTGATAGTCAACATCAATCTATTTTGATCTGCTGTTGGTTTTAATTTTGGAGTATGAATTATACTAGCCTAATTTGAATTAGTGTTCACTTTATTAATCAAAATAATAATTATTTCCACAATTGATTAACAAAAATTTGCACACGGTCCCCATTACTCAGGCGAGCTTCTGTTACGGCTTGCTGTAGGTTTTTACGTTATTATAGCATTTTAAATTTGGTAGAAGCGGAGTTACATATTTTATAATTTAAATAAACAATTTATAGGAAACGCAATTGAAATTTTTATGGTCCATTTTCGGCTTTGACTATCAAATAAAGACAAAGTGAGCGTGCGGTGTCTCAGCAATTTATAAACCAATTTGAACCAAAATCAATAGGGTTCGTCACCACTCCGTAGGCATTGCTTATGCTTAATTTGGTAAACTTCGGTTAATGCGTTCGAAAGGTATCGTGGGTCCGGACGGACGCATGGACAGACTGTGCGGTTCTATAAGCTGCCTTAATCAGGCGAGCTAAAAATGCGAAATATATTTATTTCTGTCCTATTGTAGTTATTTTCCAGTTTTATTTACTTCATTAAAAAATCTTAAATTTGGTCGAAGCGGAGTGAGATATTTTATACTATGACGGAAACAGTTTATAGGAAACGGAATTGAAGTACGCTCATTTTCTACTTAGACTATCAAAATGAACACGAAGTGAGCGCGCGGTTTCTCACCAACCAATGGACCCATTACCCTAAAATCAATAGGGATCGCCAGTGGTCCATAGGCATTGTTTCTGCCAAGTTTAGTCAATATCCGTAATTGCATTCGAACGTTATTGTGGGGACGGACGGAACGACGGAAGTACATTCAGACTGTGCGGTTGTGTAGGTGTAGTTTTCACGGGGTAATTATACGTAGAATTTTGAAGTGTAATTGTACGGCAGGTGGCATTTTGACATTCAATCCAGGGGGTACCTTCATGGTGGGTTACGGGTAACTAAACACTCCTTTGATGTTAGTACTCCTTAAGCTACTCTATGATCCTTTCAGTATTGTACCCCACACTTACTCCATATTCTACTCCACACATATTTCATATTCTACTCTACACTTACTCCATCTTCTACTCCACACTAATTTCATATTCTACTCCACACTAATTTCATATTCTACTCCACACTAATTTCATATTCTACTCCACACTAATTTCATATTCTACTCCACACTAATTTCATATTCTAGTCCATACTTACTCCATATTCCACTCCACATTCAGTCCATATTGTACTCCTCACTTACTCCATATTCTACTCCACAATTACTCAATATTCTACTCCACACTTACTACATATTCTACTCCATACTTACTCCATATTCTACTCCACACTTACTCCATATTCTACTCCATATTCTACTCCATATTCTACTCCATATTCTACTCCATATTCTACTCCATATTCTACTCCATATTCTACTCCATATTCTACTCCATATTCTACTCCATATTCTACTCCATATTCTACTCCATATTCTACTCCATATTCTACTCCATATTCTACTCCATATTCTACTCCATATTCTACTCCATATTCTACTCCATATTCTACTCCACACTTACTCCATATTCTACTCCATATTCTACTCCACATTGATTAGAATAAATTTTACAAATTTTATGCTTGAAATTTTTGAAATTTTTAAGGAATTCAAGCGTTCTGTTACTTCCCCGTCCGTAGGACGGGTAACTTTACTAGTTTATCGATAAGAGTTGGTCGAATATTCGGTATCCGGCAAAAACGCAGGGCTCGGCACATCCCTAGTGTTTTAGATGTTTTCCAGACAATTAAGATTCCCGGTTACCAAGTCACGTGACTTGAACTCGACTATCAAAATAGCTCTAAACTTTTTTTTGGAAACTTGTAACTCCTCCGAGAATACTGCTCGTAGAAAGACAAGTTTGGACTCTAAAATTCCAGAAAAGGTTGTGTTAACCAAGTACGTTGGAATATTCAACATTTTGATTAATTTCGATTTTGAGATATTAATGTTTTTGTGGAAAAAGAGGTAATATCTCGCAACCATAGGTAAAATTTTAAAATTTTCCAACGTACTTGGTTAAAACAACCTTTTCTGGAATTTTAGAGTCCAATCTTGTCTTTCTACGAGCAGTATTCTCGGAGGAGTTACAAGTTTTCCAAAAAAGTATTTTTCAGTATTGTCATAGAGTAAATTTCTATGCCTCCATGTACTTTTAAAACGTAGCCATAGATACTTCCCCGTAACCTTTACTTGACCTTTTTTAATGAATTTCCCCGTATTTTGAAAATACCTGAACCTTAAATTGTCTTGGCTGTGTATAGCAGCGTCCAAAAATACATTGCAATACAATCCAATAAGAAGTGTTATTAGCATTGTCACGGTTTTATTGCCCACCGATACTAATAAGTTTCTATGGCCTAAGTTCAAAGTTACTTTTCTTGGCTAAATATATAGTTTATACTTAATTGGATGATAATTTTAATAAATTCAAATGTCTGCAAGTCTGCACAGTAATTTCCTGAACAAATAATATCTGATTCGACAGTTATTTGCAAAAGGAGTTTTGCGTCCACAATCAAGGTTTGTCGATTGGAACTACAGCAGCGCATTAGGTTTACGCATTAGATTGTCTCGTACTCAAAAATAAACAATTTTCAGAGCTAACCGTCAGTGCAAGCAATGTGCAATTGGTCGACAACAGTGTGTTTAGAAAATTGTTTATTTTTGAGCATGAGGTTTCCAATCTGAGAGGGGCGGATGCAATTTTTGTTTAATAAATTAAGTAGTAATCAGAAACTAGAAAATCTATTATTTATTTTAGTTTCGTGGTGTCACATTCATCAGGTGAATAACTATTCTATGCAATACATAAGAAACTGAATTTTTGAAATCTAATTGAAATGATCTGTGCTGATTCAGGGAACATTGTTTCGTACGATATTGTTGTGGATCTACGTAGTTCTATCTGCGTTGTTGACAACTGTCGTGTGCATTCTAATAATCAATCATACCCCCCATCACCGTGGATTTGGTACTATGGCTTGCACGCACGACGAAGATGGATCTTGGACTCAGGAACGTGACTTTGACCCTTCTTGCTCTGGTGCTTCCTATAGACAGTGGTTTTTCTGAACGTTTCAAATAATTTTAGTAAGAATTCCCATTTTGAGTTTTAATCGGTGAAAAGTTTCGTTGAGATGAATCTCAAAGTATTAATTATACGATATTATGTTTGTGGTAGTTGTTGATAATATTATTATTTAAACGGTTTAAAGCTATAACTTTATGATACTAAATTGTTATTGTCGAATGTTTCTAATTAAAGATCTATGAGTAATGCTGCAAAGTAGAAAATTATAAATTTTTCTTTATGTATATTATAATTTTGTGTAGAATTTGTGCCACTGAATTCCATCTGAATGAAATACTCATTATAAAATAATTTATTAATTTTGATTTATATTGAACTAATTAACGAGATTTAATACGATCAATTCCATTTTGTGTATAGACATGAGGAGTTTGAACCTAAGTCTAAATACTTAATGCCCCCAAAATATTTTTTTACACAACAAGCTGCAAATTCACAATCTTATGTCCATTGAGTCATTGATTTAAACAGGTCACGATTATTAATACTCAATATTGATTGGCAATAATAATTGCTCTAAAATATAAATGTTTAGTTAAGGCCTATCTTATACAGTAGCTTAGGTCAGAATATATTTTAGCTATCGCTACTTCTCAGCATAAGGAATAGCTTGCAAAAGTGAAACGGTCAAGTGATTACTAATTTTATGCTACGTCGCTTTGTTTCAGCGTGCGTGAATGAGTATGTTTGTGTATAGGAGATAACCTATTAAACTAGACTACTTAAAAGATTGGCGTTAATCTTGTTTTCCTTTGATTTTGTGTGCACATTCACTGTGCATAGATGATTATCTCCATGTGGAAATCCTATTGCAATTTATCTAGATTACCACACAGCACAATAATTCTGTTGTAGTATTTCTTTAGAGTTTGAAAGTATATTTTTAAAACCCTAGTTTATTTTTAAGTTGTGGAAGTAGAAGAAATAAACGCATTGTATAATATTCTTTGATGCTTGTCAGATTGCATCAATTGACATTGGCTAAAATGATTGCAATTTGTACTGTATGCAATTTTCTTGCAAGATCTGTCACTAGTGAAGAAATGTAGCTACAGAATGGTAGACGAAGTTACTGTAATCAGATTAGATGCCAGAAAGAGTCAGTTTTATCTCTGCTCATTCCTCGAGTAGCTTGGTCCTTAAAATATCCGTCGTTTTATTAGCTATTAACAACCGAAAATGAAATTGGAGTGGTATGACCATGTCATCCAAGTGGTCAAACTCGTCGGGTATTTAGCTGCCTATTACTACGATGACTTCAGCTACAAAATTAGAGGGGATCGAAGTCCGTTGAGAAAAGAGGACGAAGAAGATGTCGATGGACAAGTCGTTGTCATCACCGGAGCCAATCGGGGAATCGGCAAACAAATAGCTCTCGAATTCGCAAAAAGAGGAGCAATTGTTGTCTTTGGGTGCAGAAATGTCAAAAGTGCACAAGAAGCTATTACAGAAATCAGCGAGAAAACTAACAATCATAAAATGGTATTAACTTTTTTATATAATAAAAATTTTCCCATTTAATTTCTAATTTATTTTTAAAATATTTTTTTTTATTCTTAACTTTTAATTATTTAATTTTCATTTCATTGTAATCATTATAATAATATTTAATTTTACTGCTATTGTTAATTTTTAGGACGTTTTTCCTCTCGATTTAATGGATATGGACTCTGTCGAAAAATTCTCAAAAGATGTTGCAGCGAAATATCCCAAGATAAAACTTCTAGTCAATAACGCTGGGTTAGCAGAAGTCGAGTGCAACGATCCCAAGAGATTGACAAAAGATGGATTCAATCCAATCATGGCAAGTTAATTCCATTTGATTAATGGACTAATTTATTAATGAATAAATAATAATGTCAATTAAAATTTATAGGCAGCAAATCACTTTGGCCATTTCCTCCTTACAAATTTACTCTTGAAGAATTTGCAAAATGCTTCCAAGCCAAGGTAAATATAAATTAAATTATAAATATTGAATTTGAATAATAAAATATTTTTGAATAACCTTGTTATTGTTATACAATAACTTTGTTATTGTAGAGTGATTGTTCTTACTTCCATTTTGCAAAAAGCAAATCTTCTGGATTTACAAGACTTGGAAATGCAGGAATCAGGGTTTGGATTTATTGACGGCCTTCCATATGTCAACAGCAAGTTTGCTAACAGTTTATTTGCAAAAGAACTTGGAGAACGGATGGCAAATGAAGGAAGTGAGTTGACAGTCTACTCCGTCTGTCCTGGTCTCGTCTACACAGGACTAATTAAACAGACCAACAAATTTGCCGACCTGTCTTTCAAATTCTGCTGCAAGTGTGTCGGCATGGGCTGTGAACAGGTAACTCAACCACAAAGATTATTTTCAATTTTATTATTAAATTGTTATTTATTGCAAGGAATATTACTCCCAAAATTAATTACTTTTTATTTATTCTGAAGTTAGGTAAATATAAATAGCAAATTATTTTTATATTTAATTATACAAGGAATATTAATTCTAATTAGTCAAATGGTAAATTAATTTATGAATTGGGAAATAAATGAGCGTTTCGAACGAAAAAGGAGGAATATAAAATCAATTTTACTATTTAGTTTAATCCATAGTTACTAATGTGTCAATTTTGATAATAATGAAAAGTCAGGGGTAGGATTTACCGACGATAAGTTAGCAATTGCAATGAAAGTAAACCGTCTTTCCTGCAATGCAATTAAAGGGAGCGTGTGTAAAAACAAGTAAGAAAACTTATATGGTGTCAGATCGGTTTAAGTATTGTGCACTTTTGTCCTTCATCAGTTCAATTCAAAGTCGCTTGAAAGTAACTTAAATATTGGGAACTAAATTTTCTAAATAGGAAAGTAGTATTACAAATACTAGTGTAATGATTTTGTCTATTTTTCAAAAATCGCGAATTTCGGTTGACCTGCTTTATAGTGTGTAGCACAGGTTACTGTTGTTTCAATGACATCCTTTCAATAATGACAATACTTTGCATTATTGAAAGAAACGATGTCAATTTTAAATTTTGGTAATATTTAAGCACCCCATTGAATTGGCGGTAGATAATCATATAATATAATACTTTATAACTAACTAAGCCCCCAGTATTAATGCTGAATTTCAAAATGATTAGGCATATTAACAATGTTTAATTTTCGAAATAAGCTAATCATTCATATTGGACTTCCTTGTTTTATGAAATATGCATTGTGTACAGTTTTATTATATAGCGATGGAGTTAAAGATGTTCACGCTAAAAGAGCGGTTTAGCTTCTTGGTAATAAAAAATGAAAACATAATATTCCCACAATAAAATTGATGTCAATTTTAGCCGAAAATGCAGGCAAAGCACGTTCAAAGGAGGGAATATAAACGTTTCACTTTGTTTATTTGCTTTTGAAGTAATTGGTATTTGTGTTAACTACGAAATAATTTTGTCTGTATGACATCAATAACTTGAAAACTAAGTACCTAAGACAAGATAATTTAGACAAGATAAGACATGTTATTGGGACTGGGATCAGGTAAGCTGATAATCCGAGTAAACGAATTAAAACTTCAATTTCTTTCTTATTTTATTTTCATATGCAGCAGTAGGACAGTAGGACAACTCTCCCTATCTCACCCTGCCCTTTGCTTACTAGCATTCATTTTGGCACAAAATTGTCGAATTTAAAAAAATGAAAAAAAATCGATTTTAATTTTTTGCTTTTGACTACCACCCTACCTGATCCCAGTCCCAATAATAGTCACTTAGGTAATTATTACGACTTCGTGCTTGAGTAAAACCAATCTTGTATTAGTTTTTAAAAAACACATTATGTTAAGTGTTGTATTATGAACTGGAACCTCGTCTTAAGTGCTGAGGGCTTCTCAAGACGTCCAATCGTCGAACCGATACGTAGAAATCGGCGTCTTGACGACTGTAATAAAATTCATACCCCTAGTGCCCGTCCATCATTTGTCGCAATTCCATAGTTGAAAAATTTTACCCCTGATATTTCATTTTTATCTTAATTGTAACTATGGATTACATAATCATAAAATAAAACTTTATATTCCTCCTTTTTCGTCCGAAACGCTCAAATATTCTTTACTTTATCAGGCTGTGTCGGAATTCGTGATGCACGTTTCTCTTTCGAAGAAGTTAGGTCAACATGAGTCTGGACTGATGTATCAATTCAGAAAGCCGTGCAACAGAATGAATCCCATATTGGAGGAAGCGAGTGCATTTGGAAAGAAACTTTGGGACATCAGTGCGAAACTTGTCAGATTAGAAGAGAGACTCAAGTCTAAATAAATAAACTACAGAATTCGTATTACAAAAAGTCTAGAGCAATCTAAACTGGAAATTGTAAAAATAATTACACTTTGAGGTTGGGTTAAAGATGAATTTTATTTATACACCAAATATTTTATAAAATAATTGTAAGAAATCAGTTGTGACAGCAAATGAGAGTTTTGTACTTCATATCAATAATAAAAGTGAACTCTTGGATATTATGTCCCCGAGATCTGGATTTCATACTGAAATTAAATATTGGGCCGCATGATATTTCTAGAGTTTTAATTTTAAGGATGTATTTAGCAGTATATATTATAGATGCAAAACATACAAACATCTAAAAACAAATTTTAAAATGCATTATTCGTCATTAAAAATTTTTGTCATCAAATTGAGGGCTGCATCAAGATATAATTATTATAATAAGGAATATTTTACATTGAAGAATAGGTTTTTGTCTCAGGCTCACAGTAGAAAGTTCCCATTCGTTTCTCATGGAGTAAATCTATTAAGACAATATAACATGCAACCACAACGTGACAAGTACATAACGTAGATGCAACTTTACCTTAGTGGTAATTGTATAAGAGGCACCTTTGGCTTTATCCCATTCCCTTTTCAAGTTTTTTTGTGCCGAGTGACCGTGGAATTCTTGATTCCCTTCTACAATCTGCCTCACCTTCTTCTAGATTTGTTCAGCTGTGCCTCGTTTGTTGTCAGTTCCGAATTAACAATGAGACTGAAATGGCATCATCACGTTATCTTTGTTTTGAGAATCCTCGTGTTCACTATTCTCTACTCTGTCAAAGGGGTTTACTACAAAATTTTCGGGAATCGAAGTCTTTTGAAGGAAGAGGATGAGGAGGTCATGGAAGGAGAAGTGGTCGTCATCACTGGAGCCAATCGAGGCATAGGAAAACAAACAGCCCTTGAATTTGCAAAAAGAGGCGCTGTCGTTGTCTTCGGGTGCAGAAATGTCAACAGTGCACAAGAAGCTATTGTGGAAATCCGGACCAAAACCGGAAATGACAAATTGGTAGACACGTCTTGAAAATTATATTATTTAATGAATTTAAATACATTGCAATAAATTAAATCTAATTACGATAAAATCTATTCAGGATGCATTTCCACTGGATTTAATGGATTTGGACTCTGTCGAAAGATTCTCTATCCAGGTGGCAGCTAAATATCCCAAAATTAAAATGCTAATCAACAATGCTGGGCTAACTGGAGTGGAGTGCAGTGATCCGAATGAACTGACTAAAGATGGATTCAATCCAACCATGGTGGGTTTTTTGAATTTTCCGGTTGCATTGATAAATTATACAAATATTTTCTTTTTAAATAGGCAGCAAATTATTTCGGCCATTTTCTTCTCACCAATTTACTTTTGGCGAATCTACAAAGTTCTTCAAGGTCGAGGTGATCTATCAAACTATCGATTAAATTTTTGTAAATGCTTTAATGATATTATGATTTATGAATTGTGATTGCATTATTAATTGAATGCTTTTTGCAAATTATTATGCAGGGTGATAGTAATCACATCCGCGATGCAGTTATTCGCACACGAGACGATAGATTTGGAAGACCTGAATATGCAAGAATCAGGATTTGGGTTTCTAAATCTAATTCCGTACTTTAACTCAAAGTTTTGCACCAGTTTATTTACTACAGAACTGGCAAAACGGATGGAAAGGGAAGTAAACGGGTTAACCGTCGTTTCTGTTTGTCCCGGAGCTGTCCAATCTGGAATTGTTAGTCAAACGAACAAATTATATTACTACGGCTTTAAATTATTTGCCAACGTTGTGGGAATGAGCTGTAAACAGGTATCCACCTCCCATAAAATTAATTAAATTAGACCCTTTCAGCCGTAAAGAGTTAGTTTTAAAATATTTTAAACCTTTTTGAAGATACTATACTCAAATCAGTAACCCCCAATAAAAAATTTAACATACATTGTAAGTAACGTCACTGATTAAATGTAATTTTTTTCTTAGGCTGTTTCCGAGTTTATATTGGATATCTGCCTTTCCAAGAAGTTGGGATACCCTGAGGCGGGTTTAATATATCAAATCAGAAGGCCATGTAGAAGGTGCAATCTGAAATTACAAGAATCTGCCCAACTAAGAGAAAAACTGTGGGATGTCAGCGCTAAACTGGTCAAGTTAGAAGAAAGACTAAAGAAACCATAGAAGATTAGTTATTATTATTATTTCATTCGTTCCGAAATATATTCAACAATTATTTTTTTATGTTAGTTTTATTGACAGAATATATTGTTAAAATATCATATTACAATTTAATTTTAGAATTTTGTTTAGAATCCCTTGAAATTTGTGGCTTTCTGAAGCGGCCAACAATAAAAACTAATTCATTATTCTTCTTCATTATTTTACTTAGTTCTTGTTTTCACTTTTACTTCAAATGGCTGCGGAGACAAAATAATACCGAAAATAGGTTCTGTGGTTGGGGGAGGGGAATCAGGGAGTCGCTCAAATGAGAAATTGGACATCAATGTGCTAAAATACATCCAGACTGTCGTTTGAGCCAAAGTTTCTCCAAGGCACGATCGCTTCCCTAATTCAAATTCAAATTGTGAATCTAAGTACTCGATTTACAAAAAAAACCTTCGGGACTTAAAGCTAGTATAAAACTAAATAAATTTTTAACCACAAGTTCATAAACGAAGAAAAAATATTTATCATGTTCACTGATTTAAAGTAAGATACGACCAAGTTCTTGATTATTTTTTGAAGAATTATTATTTTTAAAATTGAATTTCAATAAGAAATTCTAAATAGGCTTAAAATTTCCAAAGAGTGAAAATTTCTATTCATTCCAAGCAGACTTACCCTGTCCAAATGTGATGTTGATATATTCTCTCTTGTTATTGAATTGACCATTTTCGTCAAAAAATCTTTCTGGGCGGAAATTCTCGGGATCTCCCCATAATTTTTTGCTCTGCATCACGCTATACGTGTTGAAAGTCACAGCAGTCCCCTGCGCATAAAAAAAGTTGAAGTATTTAATCCAGCAATTTAATTATTATTTGCAGTCATTTTACTTTACGAATGAAATAGTCCTTATAGTAAAAATTTCTCATGGCTTTTCTTGGTCCTGAAATCGGAAGGATATTACTCATTCGAAATAATTCGAAAACTGTTGCTCTTGTGTACGGCAACCTTCAAAAAAATTATTTTATTTCATTATTTCAATTTAGTTTTGTTAGTAAAGTAAATAGGAACGTACTTGTCCCTGTCTTCTAAAACGGGAGTTACTCCGCAGCCCAAAACGGAATCAATTTCGTCCTGTACTTTTTTCTGGACCTCGGGATTTAGAATCATAAACAAAATGCCGAAAGCTAGAGTATTGCTGGTTGTTTCAAATCCTCCTTGGAACATGTCGTAGCAAGTTATCATAAACTGCTCATCTAAAAACAAAGTAGACTAATTTTTTAAATTATAAAATAAATCTTTCAATTTAAAAGGAAATAATTAAATATTAATAAACTAGTTTTTAAAGAATTCTTGATCTAGGGAATTGCAAAAATAAGAAATAAAATATCAAAAAAGATTTTTAAAACCGAAAACCTTATCATTAATTTCTCCTCCCTTAAATACTTTTTAAATGGTCAAGTAAAGAATTTAATATTTTGAGTACACACTATTTGGTCCGAGATGAAAATTAATTTATTTTACCTGTAAAGTGCGTTTCACCATTTTCCTGATTTTTCTTTATTTCCCGGAGAAAAACGTCAATAAAGCACTGCGGGTCTGTGGAATATCCGTCTCGTTTACGATGGTCGGCAATCATTTCCTGCAGAACAATAAAATATTTAGCGGAAGCACGTGATGAATGTATTGACTAGAAAAGTGTGTAGTTACTCTGAGAAAATTGTGTATGATCTGGTTTCCCCTTTTCTGGTCATTGTAGCCAGTCCATTCTGGAAATAGAAATCGGATGAAGGGATAGGCAGTCACCACTCCAGCTCCAAAATTTCCGCTTTGGAACCAGGCAGAATTGACTTCAAGCAGTTTTGCCAGTTTTGGGTCGTCGTGGTCGTAACGAACGGCAGCCATCATTGTCCACAGAATATTTAAAAGACTTAATTGAAAATAGCGCTTCATCAAAATGGTACCATTGCCCGTCAAGGCCGCAATGCGCAGGCGTCTTTTCACTTCCTCCAGCTCCAATTCAACTTTAGACTCCATCGACGCCTGCTTTCCGAATCCGTAATCCCTCAAACTCCGAATCACAAATTGTTTCAGGATTTGTTGAGTTTCCCCACTTGAAAATGCAATTCCTGCAAGTAAGTTTAAAAAATATTGTTATTGAAAAAAATTGTTATTTTTTGGTAATTTTCTAATTGCTCACCAAGCTCCTTGCCCATTGATCTGTCCTCGAGGAATCCCGTCCACAATCTGCCGCATAGTTCATCCTTCCCCAACAAATCCTTCATGACTTCGTAGGAGGATAACACAACTGAATACAGTTTGATAATGTAGATGAGTTATATTTTGAAAATTTTGAAAATAATTAAATTGAGTTCATGTTCAAAAACAAATACGAACCCATTTCTTGTAATCCAACTCTGACGCTCATGATATCTCCATATTCAAGTGACAACTTGTGGAAAGCTCGATAGCCGTAGCTATCGGCTTTTGCCATTTGCACCAAATTACCTAAAATTGGTATCCGAGGAGGACCTGGGAAAATTTTCATTTTTATTATAGCTTTTTTGAAGGTCATTATAAAAAGCAAGGAAAATAGCAGAAAATAAATTCACAAAATTTTAAAAGTGAGCCTTTTTATTCAATTTTCAAATTAAATTAAACTATATTTAATTGTTATTACCTGGTGGTCGTTTCCTTCTGCCAATGAAAATAAGATTTAGTGCCCATATCAAAAAAACTGTAGAAAAGACAACTCCTAGAAAAGCTGTGATGGATAACATGATAACCAAATGTACTACTAAGATGGACCAAAACTGATTCCTCAGACAAAATCCTTTTTTGGATTGTCAATGATTAATCAATTATCATTAATTGCACTACTCTATGTCGGTGTATGATTGAATTGTAATATAATTTATGTAAGTCTTATCAACAGAATAATTTATTGATTAGTACAATATTATTTGCAGTTGCATTAGTTTCACTCAAGTGTCGAATGTCCAATCTCTTATCAATACACAAATGTGTTTATGATAATTGCCTTTTTCGGTATTTTGTTGTCACCATGAAATAAAAGCTTGTTCAGACTCCAGATCGTTGCCGTTGCATAATAATGATTTACTTGATCAGCCCGAAAGAGGCTTAAATAAATATATAAATAAGTCTTTGAACTTATTATAGCCAAGTCCATTAATTAATTTACTGTTTGAGTTTAGTTTTTATACGGGGAGAAACTGCAAAGCAGGCAGCGCATTGCCCGAAGGGCAATGTGTGGTTTCACCACTAGTATGCGATTAGGTACTCGTTCAAATTTTGTCAGCTCCGATTTCTCGTAAACTAGTAATTTCTGTGAAATAATGCAAGATACCGAAAAGATAAAGCATTCGTCGGTGAGTTGCGATCCAGGTCAACATCAGCTTTCCGGTGCCAACTTTAGCCGTAGGAACCGGAAGAATGAATTTTGAAATTGTTTGGTCACCAATTTATCTCCTTGGCTACTTAGTGCAATGCATCATAGTCATAGTCATTGGGTACTGGAAAGACTCATGGAACTAGGAATACACTGTAAAACATTCCATTTCCTAATTCAATCTCCGTAGATACGAAGTACGGAGTGCACTGAATTGGCTCATTGGCTGGTATCATCTCAAGTCGGATTTAAATGCATTTATTCCTGTTACGTAGTATTCCCATTCCCAATAATCCCTGTTACATTCACATCTCAATGCAAATACTGAGTACTGATAACAATTCCAGGGATGGAAAATATATTAGGCTTGGAGGGTACTTACAGGGATTGTAACAAATAAACAATGAGGAAAATTTCAGGGATGGATAAAATTACCATTAAGTGCGATTCCAGGTATCGAAAATGTCAAATTGTAATGGGCATGCATATCTTCAATGCTCATTACCACTTTACTAATACAAACATTTACGCTTTGCTGGCTCGTGTTTTACTAACTACAAGGATACCAACTATTTATGTCCCCCAAGCAGGGGTTTGGGGCGGCAGCCCCCAATAAAAAAAATAAAATTATTAAATTTATAAAGATAAAATAGCATATTTTAAAATGGATAAATATTTCGGAAATGACAACTTTACTCGAGTACTGTACATTGTCGTGTGATGCATTGCTGGTATTGTAACCTACATAAATCATTTTAAAATATTCATAATCTGGTTTAAGCTTTTGTAGTTCGTAGTTATATGATAAATTATAACCAGATATATCAAGAAAAACAATAAAATAAAAAATATAACAGGGAAAAACCTGGAAAAATATACGGTGAGAATACCAGAAAAACTCGAAAACAAGGCATTATTTAGATACCAAGATATAATTACACCTCGTAATTTTAAAATTTTCTTCAAAAACTCTCCCCGTGCGTTTACCGCTAATTTTCTTGTAACAACCCTACAACTTGCCTAAAACACTAGATACACACTAGTATCAATACCAACTAGACTTAGAGTGCGAGCGATGATAACTGCAGATATTAAATTCCTGAAAAGTTAATCATTGAAACGAGATGAACCTACATTTAAAGGCAAGCAAACTTTTTCGTATAAATAGCAGAAAAATCCTAATTTCACAGTTACTTTGAACATTATGGCGATTTTTCCACACAACAATCACTGACATATCTAAATATATTTTACCGTTAAATGTTGTTAATGCGGAAAGATTCATATTTTTAATTGTTGCTTAATTACAATGGATACGACAATTTAATCTGGATTTTGATTTTCAGAAAATAACTTGGGAATCGTTTCAATTACTGAGTGAATACAACGTTGTATTGACGATTGCAAAGGTGTTCCCACAGAACACTAAATAGCAGCTTTGACTGGTGTTCCCATTGTCTAAAATATTTTCCATCCCCGCTTTAGGAGTGGAATTACTGATTTTGTCCTATAAATTGCTTTGTTTTTCGAAGAGTCAGTTGCAATAATCAAGACTTCCTGTATTCTATTCTTATTATTTCATAATAAGAGAATCACGAGTCGGAGTTTTTGAAAATGACCTTAGATACTAGCTAATTTTAATTTAAAAACCTCCCCTTCCCCTTAGCATAAAACTGTACACTTTGTATACCAAAGGGTACCAAAGGTATCAATTCGGTGTATCATACTTTGTTGTGCCAATTTATGCTAAGAGGTTGTTGAGGGGAAAATGGAGTGAGGTGCTGTAGTGAGGTGCTAAATTCCGATTCCGACCCCAGACTAAGTTGCAAGTGAATTAGCTGTAAACGCACAGGGAGAGTTTTTGAAGGAAATTGTAAATTTACGAGTTTAATTTATATCTTGGTATCTAAATAATGCCTTGTTTTCGAGTTTTTCTGGTATTCTCACCGTATATTTTTCCAGGTTTTTCCCTGTTATATTTTTGTTTTAAGATTAATAAAAAACGTATAAAAGTTTCCAGGAGATTCCATTCTTTACGATACGATGTTCTCCAGTATCTCCAGCAGTTGTAGAAACATTCAGAAGCAGGCGATAAATGATAAAGATGCTTCTTGTATACTATAGTAATTAAATGTATTAAAAAGCTTAATGTATTAGCCAACTATTTAATTTTACTTAATTACTAAATCTGTGTATAATGTTGCATTTCCTTGTACAAATATTAATTGGATGGGGCACTTCACGACATGGCACAAAATAAAATAATAATCTTGTTTTAATAGTCTATAGAGTCTATCTGTCCGTTAATTATTACATTGGTTGATGTTCATTGTGCATAAGGAATTGTAATGGCGACATTTGCTAATTTCAAAACCTAATTTAGGTACCTCTCAGTCTTTTTCCCAAGATAAGAAATCATCTTGGCGTAAATTGTATTAGACAGATTAGTTAGGTACCAAAACATTTTTGTCCTTCTATAAAGTGATATAATTAGTGCAACTGTTTATAGGATGGGAAGAATTGGCAAAACATAATTTGTTAATTTATTTCTACCTATCTTATTGTAAGACGTCTATTTTATTTTATATTTTACCCATGCATACTGCAAACAAATCATTTACCCTAGGATAGCAGATTCTGATGTGTGCACAAATAATATTGTTAGGTTAGGAGTCTGTAAAATTTGTAAGATGGGTGGATGGGTCAGTGGCACGTGTGCAATAAAACTTGCATCAGTACACAGTATAGAGTAGTCAGATTTAGCTAGAACTTTAGCAGGACTTTAGACAAAGCATGTTTGTTCATTCCTCTATCAGTTATTGCGTTAATGAAAAGTATAATATATATAGTGATGATAAGTTATGATACGTTTTGATAAGGCGAACAACGAAAAACTATCTAACTCACACTCGAGAACGCTTTGTTGTACAAGACAAGACTTCACAACAATAAATTCACGAAGCAATGCATATGCAAATAATGTACCAATGAAAATTAATACTTTATTAACTCAGTATCACGTTCACGTTGCCCTAGTCCTATAACAGCTACGCACAGAGGTAGGATATTTTATTTTCAAAATACATTATCTGCTAATATTTGCCGGTTGAAAAACGAACATCCATGGCTATTTTGAAAATAGTAAATTGTAAATGCCATCAGAAATGTAAAATCGAAAAAACACAATTTCTGAACTTGAAAAAAATACATTTTTTATGTAAAATTTCAAAATCGAAGTCGTACGATAAAAATAGCGAACGTTCTACAATGTAAAATATTATGCTCTACACTTTGAACAGATTTTCTTACATTTTTGTTTGGGTTGTAACGTTGTAACTGAATTAAGCTGTAAGTACTATGTCGATTGAAAAATTTCCATTTGCTAAAAAGTTTTACCAACATTTTCAAATCTCCCTGCTAAAAATAAACCAAAGAATCAGTACCGTATTTAGAAGTCGATTTCGGAGGGGGCAATGATATCATAGGACAATATATATTAGGTATATTCGCGCGAAGCGCGAAAAATTTTGGCTTATTTTGTCTAAAGTGAGTCAAAAATAACCTAAAAATCACATGAAAATTTTTGGTATTTTGAAAAAAAATTTCCCTTTTTCTTGGATTTCGGGGGGGGGGGGGTGGGGGGCATTTGCCCCCAATGCCCCCCCTCAATACAGCCTTGCAAAGAATAGTGTTTTTTGACCCCAAAGGTATTAATATTTTCTCAATTATATCCTGGCACGTATACTGAATTCGGGGAGGGCTTTAATTTCATATAGGTTTCATGTGCATATTATATGTAGATTTGCATTGCACGAAATACGAATTTTTGACGTAAATGAATCAAAATGGGCCTAAAATAGCAAAATAATCGCTGAAAGTGCCAAAATGTTTGCTATTTTGAGAAAAAAATATTTGCTGGATTTTGGGGCAGGGGAAAGCCCCCTCTCAATACATCTTTGTTTGGCGATAGGTGGAAATCGCGTTTGGAACATACAAAATGTAATAATTATTATAGTAAATCCATATCCGACGCCTGATTGTTAGCACTTTCTATAGCTTTTTGTCTCAATACTTTATAGAGTACTAATCGTTCTGTTGTACACAGATAGATCATGAAGTAATGTTGATGCAGAATGCAATATAATATCTTGTTTTGCATCTACACGGATCTTGATCTGCAGTGTAAGTATATTGTAGCTACAATTAATTAGAAGACAGAATTAGTAACACTTATATAGTGAATTGGGTAATGGAGCATTTGCAATAATAATAATAATTAGAGGTAAGTTGTAATAATAATAATGATTATTGAATGCAGAAAGAGTTAGGAAATGAGTAAAGGCCAAGAGCAGCGACCTGAGTTGTTGTGGATTGTTGTTGGCGAGTAGTAAAAGAATCCTCAGTCAATCTAGTAAACGCAGAACTGCCCTTCATGTGATAATAAAATTCTGTAAAAATGGAAGTCAAGTGGTATCAACATCTTTTTAAAGTTCTTAGTTTCTTTTTTCTGATACCAGCTTTTTACTTCGACGAAGTCTGCTACAAACTCTTTGCCGACCGAACCGTCAGAAAAGATGACGAAGAAAACGTCGACGGTCAAGTCGTCGTCGTCACTGGAGCCAATCGAGGAATTGGCAAACAAATTGCCATAGAATTTGCAGAAAGAGGAGCAATTGTTGTCCTCGCATGCAGAAATGCCAAAAGTGGACTGCAAGCTGCAGAGGAAATCCGAGAACAAACAGAAAATGGAAAATTGGTCAGAAAATTTTAATATTTTTTCAAATTTTATTACTTTTTTGCACTTATACCAGATTCTACGCAAAAAATTTAAAATAAATTACTAGAATAAATATTAGGTGTTTCTAAAATGGCAAGTCACCGGCGATAATTTGATTTATTTATTGTTTGCTCCATTTCATTTAGGACGTCGTTCAAATAGATTTAATGGATATGGACTCCGTGGAGCATTTTGCATCTGTGGTTTCAAAAAAATACCCCAAAATAAAACTTCTCATAAATAACGCTGGAGTTGCAGGAGCTGATTGCGGAGATCCGGATGTGCTCACTAAAGACGGGTTTAGTAAGTTTTAAAAGTTATTAATGTACAGGGTGCGCAACAAATAAAGTAACCGGCTATATCTGAAGAACCATAGAAGTATTACAACAAAGAGATATACACCATTAGAAAGACAATGCATAGTTACATTATTGAGACAATTTTAATCAATACAAATTGATATTAAGGGATTCAAAAAGAATATGGAACGGTGGAAAAATCCTTTAAAAAAATTTAAAGGCTGTTTTTATTTAATTATTTAAAAATAAAAATATTTGTGGCCAGGAAAAATATTTGCCAGGCAAAATTTTGATTTTTATCTATCAGCCACTTTATATTTTCGTATTATTTTTGCCAACTTAACTTTGATCTTTATCAAGTACTCCTTATTTATATGCTAAATAAGCTTTCTACTAGTGTATCTCATTTGAATTGAATAAGATATCTATAGTTGCAGAAATAATCAATAGGGTTAAATTTCAGGGTACACTTTTTTCCACTTTTTTATTTTTAATGAATTTTTGATCTACTTAATGTCAAATAAGTAACCTCATTAATGTACTTGTCTGTACTACTTCTGGTTCTTAAGACACAGCTGGGTACTATTGTTTCGGACCCAGTATATAATTGCTTGTATATAACAAATTGTTCATACAAACCGTATTATTATTTGACAAATCTCTTCATCCTTATCCAACAGATCCAGTAATGGCGGCAAATCATCTTGGTCATTTTCTACTTACAAATCTTCTGCTGAAGAGCTTGCAGAATGCAACAAAGCCAAGGTTTTACAGTTTCATTTATGTCTTAGCTAGTGGTGAAATTTTTGTTTGTTTGGGTCGAATTTTAAGTCTTTGCCGTTTTTAAATGTTTTAGTAATTTTGCCAAAAATGGCTAAAATAAGGAACTATTTATTGTTATCAAATTTAGTTTAGCCTTATTTAGTTTGTGGGTCAAAAAGGCCTTATAGTTTCACCACTAGTCTTCGAATTTTAGATTTTTGTGAAAATGTACTTAATTATTGAAATATTACGTAGAGTGGTAGTGCTAACTTCGGTGATGCAAAAAGTGAGTTTACTAGCTTTGGACGACCTCACTTTGCAAGAGTCAGGGTTTGGGTTCATGAATGCCCTTCCTTATGTAAATAGCAAACACGCCAACAGTTTATTTGCCAAAGATCTGGCGAGGAGGATGGAAAAGGAGGGTTCGGATTTGACGGTGTACTCGGTCTGTCCCGGTCTCGTTTACACCGGGCTAATTAGTCAGTCCAATAGATTCGTTACGTTATGCTTCAAATTATTTTTCAAAATTGCGGGGATGGAATGCAAACAGGTAAATATTTAAAAATTAATTCTACGGTGTGGATGGATGGAGTGCGAAAATTATTTGCGCGAAAATTTGGTAACCGTAAATTATGGTTTCAATTTTTCAAAGTTTTGAATAATTGCCGATTGAATTGTCAATATTTGTAAAGTATTTTATTATATTCGCAATTTTGAATCTTTGTAAAAATCTTTTTAGGCCGTTTCGGAGTTTGTCATGCAAGTCGCTCTGTCCAAGCAAATTGGGAAGGCAGAGTCGGGTTTGATGTACCAGTTCAGAAAGCCATGTCGCCGAATAAATCCGAAATTAAATAAGGAGACTGAATTTGCGGAAAAACTTTGGAATGTCAGTGCAGATCAAGTAAAATTATATGATAGACTTTATAAAGTATAATTTTAGTAGTGAATGAGTTGTAGAGTAAAATACCTAGTCTTACTCTAAATTTAATTACATTTTTAAATAGAGTATTAAATATTTTTGTATGAGAGAAAACAATTCATCAGGGAAAAATCAAAAAAGGCTCAAATGAGTCAAATTTTCTCAAATGTAAATGACTAGCTACTAGAATAAACCATTTTTAACCCAAACTTATTAAAAAATCATTTTTATTCAACATCGGGCAAATTATTACATTTTTTGATCACTTAATTGACTACTTACATACATCGAATAAGAAAATGACGTGATAAATTGCTAATCAATCTTATATTCATAAATTATAGTTCTATCAGTTGCCAAAAGTGTTAAAAAATTAGTTAATAGAAATTCATTCACTAATCTTTATTTTATTATTCAAACTTTTAGTAAAAACTTAAAAAGTATTTAATTAATCACTAGAAATAATTTATTACTTGTATTCGTAGACTAAATATAAAGTTTATTTAGAGAACAATAAATATATCGGATTATATTCAATTAACCTTAACATAACACGAAATGCCTTAATTATAGGACAAGTATATATTATACCATTAAAATTAAAACCCTCAATTAGCCCAACCCGAGAAGTCTAATAAGTCTTTTTTACATCGAAGATCGATGAGCCTGCAGCCTTTCTTCTAATTTGACCAGATCTGCACTCACATTCCATAATTCTTTGGCAACCTCGTCCTTCAGGTTATTGTTGGCCGATGTGAAATGTTTCTTGAATCTATACATGGTTCCCGTCTCATGGGCAATGTTTTTGGACAACGCGTGGTACAGCACGAATTCAGATGCAGCCTGACAAAATTAAAGTAAATTAATTAAACTAAAACAAATTATTTAAACAGGCATCAAATTTACCTCTTCAGCAGTGAATCCAGAGAAAGTGAAAAGGAAATCAAAAAGTTTCTTGGATAATTTTGTCGTGTCATCAAATATTGTTGTTTTGACTGCTCCTGGGCAAATGGCGTAGGTAGTGATCCCTTCACCTTTCATTCTGTTACCCAGTTCCTTGATGAAAAGGGCATTCGCGTATTTAGTATTTGAGTAGGGTAGAGAGTTTTGGAAACCGTAGCCTGATTTGTCCATGTTTAAATCATTCACATTCATTTCTGAAAAAAATAAAACATTTTTTCCAGAAATTCGCAACAAATCTAATCTTAATTATTAAAATGCAGAATATTCTGTAAATAAATAGTAAAATATTCATCATAATTTATAACATTTGAACTTGAATCTGTACCTTGGAAAAGCTGCATTGTTGAAGACATGGCAATTACTCTGAAAATGGAATTACAATTTAATTTGAATTTAATTTAGAATTTTTTTACGGATTTATGAAATTTACCTGGAGGGAGATCCACGTTTTAAATTGTCTAGCAAGAGATTCGTCAATAAGAAATGGCCAAGATGGTTAACCGCGACAGTTATGTTAAACCTAGAAAAATAAATAGAAATATTGACAAATATATATATTTAAAAATAACTTCAAAAATATTTAAGAATTAAAAATTCGCAACCTACCCGTCTTTTGTTTTGGGCTGTTTCCCCTTGATTCCCGGTATTCCTGCATTGTTTAGCAAAATCTTAATTTTCGGATATTTCTTATTCACAATGGAAGCAAATTCCTGGACGGAGGCCATTTCTGCAAGATCTAAGAAAATCATTTCCTACGAAAAAAAGAAAATGGAATTTAAATTCAAACTTAATTTGTATGTTCACTTTATAAAGATTGCAGCCTTACAACATTGTCGTTTCCGGTTTTGCTCTTAATTTCGTCGACAGCCTCTTGTCCTTCTTTTGTGTCGACACATCCTAAAACTACGGTAGCTCCTCGTTTGGCAAATTCCTCTGCTGCGACTTTTCCCATTCCCCTACTAGCTCCTGTGACAAAAAATTGGTAGAATGGCATTAAATTAAAATTAATTAAAGTTTAAATTAATTAAATAATTCAATTAAATAATTTATTTAAGTAAATTGTTAATCTAATCCAAAAAATTCCAATTTAATTAAAATTTTACCTGTTACAACAACAATTTCTCCTCGAATATTTTCCTCCTCTTCGATGCTCATTTTCCTGTTTCCGAAAAATCTGTAGATTAATTCTTCGAGGTTCATGTAGGAAATGACGAAGTAGCTTCGCACTAATTGATAGATAATATGTCCCGCCGACATTTTTGTAAATAATTTTAGAATTGAGGTATTAAAAATAGAAATTTGGTTGCAGATCAGCAATGAATTGGACTAGAAGGAGTGCTCATGACTTTCAGCACAGAATCACTGCTGAGGACTGATTGGCACAGCTGAGATTGCTCAAGATTTCACAAATTGTTGCTGACGTGTGCCGTGCGTTGATGGGATGAAATCATTTGATGCTTGACTGGTCCACTGACTCCACTTTCCTGCAAATTGCACACATATTAGCTGAATCAACATTAGACTAGCAACATTTAATTGAGATTAAGGACTAGACATAAATGTACTTCGAGTTTAAGTAATCCAAACTAATGTCTAGCTTGGCTAATCAAACACGGCTATTTCCACAAAGTCTAGCTTCATCTGTTTTTATACACAACTATTTTGCCAACCTCTACTAACTTTTGCAAATTTTGCAATTAGTATAAATTAATAAATCTAAAATATTAACTGTGATATTAATAAATATACACTATTAGTATTAATGGACATTCAATTAAATCACATTTTTGTCAAAAATTCATTATATTAGTAGCTTATAAATTATCGAAAAATCAAATCAATGATTTAGAAATTATGGGAAAATTGTATTAACAATTTACAAATTATGGCAATAAGTATACAATAAGTATAAATTAATGAACGTTGATCAATTAAATTATATTTTAAATATTAAATTAAATATTACATAATTTAATAATTATTGATAATAAAGGTATAAATTATTTATAAATTCATTTATCAATTGTTTTAAATTTAATTTAAAATGTTAAATTCCGTTCTTAAATTGAAATGCCTCTAACTTGGATTGTAAATGAACCTAATTTTTAAGTAGACATAATATAATAGTGTAATCTATGGAGCAGTGATAATAATATGTTAATAAATATAATTATAGTGAGAAATTGTGTGTTGCAATTAATAATAGCATTAATAGGCTAGAGCTAGAGCACTTTGAGCAAAGCTTTAAACTTGAACTTAAAAACTTGAGTAATTAGGTATAGAATATTGTAATGAGATTTCTGCACAGCATGCATTTTGAGTCTGGTACTAGTCTCGCCTATAGAACAACTCAGAATGGATTTCGTTGCTAATTGGGACACAAATTAAAATTAATTCTGTATTTAAAAGACTATGTTTAATTGGCTATTAAATATGAATTTCCTCCTCGACTTGATTCTATGGCTTCGTGTCAATGGGAGATTTATGCATGGGGAGGCAGCTACTCAAATGAAAATGTTATCTAATTTTTATCTCATTTAATTGTCGCATTAATACAATTTATGACTGCAACTTTTGAATTTTGCCGAGAAGTGAAACTATTTCCATTCCTTTATGCTTCAGGGAGAAACATGCAAATAAATTTGTCAGAAAAATGTTTTCTGGGCTTGAGTAATTTAGGAACTTAAAACGCCAAGCCAATATGCCAAAGCTAGTTGTAATTTCCGAGTAGTAATTTTATTCTTATAAATTATTGTCTATTTTTACACGGCTAAAGCTTGAAGAATTAAATAAATACGGAAATGCATTCACGAAATGCACAAAATGAGTTATGAATTTTCTTCAGTATTTGGTAATTTTCATTAAATAACGGAGAGATAAACCATCAGACTTATTTTTGTAAGTTTATTTCGACTACGACATTCAGTTCTCAGTACAATTGAATTTCTAGACATGATTGGAATAATCTCTTGGCAAATGCAAATGTGCAATTATATACAATTATCTAGAATGATTTATCTACAGAATATAAACATTGAAATTTTAAATTAGTTAGAATTATTACAAGACGGCCTTAATGCTATGCTAACATAGAATCAGTCTAATTTATTAAGAATAGACTTTGGAAGTACATTTTCTATTCTAATTAAATACATAGGCACCTATCAAACTAAGAATTGTGACTAGTACTCTATACAACGATAATAATTCTAAGACTACCTGTACAATTGAGTGATGAATGTGCTCAGCTTGCAATACATCCATGTAGAAATCCACTAGATACGCCACTCTACGATTCTACATTACCAATGATGTGATGGTAGATAAAGCTAGGGAATTCATTAGCTTTTCAGTCAAATTCATCACTTATCCGTATTAAAAGCCCCACTCTCCGAGTTAAGCAATAATTAATTTATGCTTTAACTTGCTCACAAATCCAAATCTTTGCTCCAAAAAATTGGCGAAAGTTTTTACATTATATTTACCATTGAAACTTGGTTTGTATTAAAACGGGTTTACGTATTAAAATTATATAACTCCTACGTTTTCTTATTCCAGATGCCAATATATTGGATTAAATTCGGTTAATGAATACAATTTCAATGCTCAGATTGTTTAAAAATATTTTAGGCCATAGGAGTTGATAATTATTAAAAATTTTTAATATAACACTTTAAAGGTAGATAGCGTAGCTTTTACGAGCTAAAAATAAATATATCAGGTAATTAATATGACCAATGACCAAACACAAGATTTTGGAGTCTAGAATTTAGTGTGGAGTATTGGTTGAAGAGATAATTGATCCAAACTGATTTTTCAATAAAAACGGTAAGTCGTTAACAGTAATTTTAGAAGAGTTACATCAATTTGTGTAAGGATTTAGAAGAGTAGAAATAGGCCAAGAATTGTATTTTGGAGGTTCAGCTAGCAGCTTTATAGCTTTTGATAATTTGGACAAGGATTCCAATATTAGCACAGAAGAAGGCGATTGACTCTAGCCAGACATACATGTAAGTATTTCTTCCTTCGAACTCGAGATAGTAGGCGGGTAGGAGCCAGGCGACTTGTGCAAAGTACCAGACAATGAGGAGGATGGAGGAGTGCACGAATTTCATGTTGAGTTTGGGGAGGACGACGGTGAGGATGCTGAGGTACCAAAGGAAATATTGAGCAGTGCAGACTTTGTTAAAAATGACGAAGCAGTAGGTCTGGATGAAAATGGTGAAGCTGAGGTCGTCGAGAGACGGGAAGAGGACAGCCACGATAAACATGAGGATGAGTTGGGGGACGAAGGACACGATCTTGAGGAGAAACCCAGAATTGTCCCAGTTCAAGTAGAGCATGTAGAAGTAGAGCGAGAAGTTGTGCTTGATGTCCTTGCGGGAGATGTGGTAGAAATACGTCTCGTTGAGGAACTCCTCCCCGTACAGCTGATGACAGATGATTGTGGGGAGGAGGAAGCCGACGATGGAGCCAAGCACTAGTTTCACTCGTCCTTTCGTGATATTCAGGAGATTCTGCCACGGGTACAAATTGTCCGAGTGGGCGGCTGCCAGATACAACGGGAAGCAGTAGGGCACGGGGTAGATTTTAAAGTGCACCGCAAACCCAAAGACAAGTCCCGTGAGGATCATCGCTCCTTTGTGGAATAAGTACAACACTCCGAGGACGAGACACAGAATCAACGACTCGGAACTCCCACGACTGCAAATGACGATTGGCAACGGATTGTAAATCCAAAGGAAACTGCATTTACGACTCACTGAATGATTCCCGTTCGTCTCGTGGTGAACAATTAGGTAGATCAAGTACGCCGTCAGCAAGTCCACTAGACTGAAGATGATTTTCCCGTAGGATGCCCAACAAGTGATGTTAGGGATGAGGAGCCAGCCCAAGAGAGGCGTGTATCTGTAAGTCTCTCGTAAATACGGAGATTGACCTTTTGACACATACGACGCTGCGTCGGTGTAAACACTGTAGTCGATGTCCGTGTAGCTTACAATACTTGTCGAATCTTGATACAGTCCGTAGCCAATAAACATCATCCGAAGAACAAATCCTAACCCTAAATGCTTAACTAGAGACACACCCTCCATTTTTACCTAAATTCTAATTTTCTGATTTTTAGCTGCGCTATTCAAACATTTTTTAAAGGCAGAAAATTCTTGCTGGCACTCGTTATGCTTTGGATCATCTGTTTTCACTACACATTGGGCATACACTGCTCCTTCTTTTGAACACTCTGCTAATAGCTTAGGGAAGATTGCAAGTCTTTTCCGAGCTTTCGAAACTGATTCCATTACTTATTAAATTATTGTTATATTATTTTGACGGCGTTTCAACAGGTTTAGCTTTCACGGAAGTCGACCCGAATAATTGAGACCAAAATGTAATCCCTGCTTCCCGATCCGCCTTTTCTTTAGTAAGCTTTTCACGCCACACGTCAATTTGCCGTCGACCCTGAGCAATTTCGTGAGGCCACCAACCGGCATACGGTCCTTGGTCGTCAGCACCACTAAAATAATTATTTTCCTACATAAATTAAACTGTTTGTTTCGATAAACTGGTTTAACTAATTACCAATTTATTTACCCTAGAAAGATGTCGTAGATTGGCTTCGAATAGAGAACCACGAAAGTGCAGAATCCGCCGACAGCTACAAATCGAACGGGGTTTCGTTTGTGAAATGGTAACTTCTTCAGGTAGTAAGGCTTTCCGTCCTTTCCTCTCAATTTTAATTGGGGTTCATTTTTGCTATGATTCATAATGACCTCTTATATCCTCATCTGTTTAGAAAACAAATAAATTTATGGATTACTTCATTTTTCATTCCAAAATCTAACTAATGACTAAATTTATTCAATAAATCATTGAAAATTTACAGAAAACCAAAGACCGACGTAAACAAGAAAAATTCTGAAAACAGCCTACTATGATTAAATAACAATAAATTATTTCTCAAATCCACAACGTTGCTGATTCAAAAATCATTTTCATTCAATGATTGCTTGATTGTTAGAAATTAAAAAATTGTCTTTTTGTTACCGTTACCCTATTCGCCCTACCACTGCATGCGATGTTGGACAAAGATGCAATCGACTTTGATGACACTTAAAACTTTGTAGGGGATGGGGCTAAAACTGGAAACGTAATAAAAGTAAAAACTTATGATATGATTGTTCAAGTTTCACTGAAATTATTAAAAATTCGCGTCGGTTTAATTTTCAGAAAATTGTATTTGGTGCACAAGCAATGACACTAAGCGGTGCGAAAAGTGCGGTGTTTTGTCTGTTTCTCCAAACCGCATAATATAGACCTGCAGAAGGGAAATATCTCACAACCGTTACGACTTTTAGTCCGGCAAACATTCTTCATTCTCGATTCTCGACTTCAATAACTTTCAAAAGTCAGTAAAGTGAAAAGTGCAAAAATATATTATTCATTATATACTTTTTACATCCATACTTTGTCCTTCTGTCATTATGGAAAGGAAAATGTACCAAAAATGGTTTTTATACGGGGAGAAACTGCAAAGCAGGCAGCGCATTGCCCGAAGGGCAATGTGGGGTTTCACCACTAGTATGCGATTAGGTACTCGTTCAAATTTTGTCAGCTCCGATTTCTCGTAAACTAGTAATTTCTGTGAAATAATGCAAGATACCGAAAAGATAAAGCATTCGTCGGTGGGTTGCGATCCAGGTCAACATCAGCTGTCCCGTGCCAACTTTAGCCGTAGGAACCGGAAGAATGAATTTTGAAATTGTTTGGTCACCAATTTATCTCCTTGGCTACTTGGTACAATGCATCATAGTCATAGTCAATTGGGTTCTGGATGGAGTGTATGGACTAGGAATACACAGTGAAACATCCCATTTCCTAATTCAATTTCCGTAGATACGGAGTGCACTGAATTGGCTCATTGGCTTGCATCATCTCAATAATGACAATAATGTGGGCTTTTAAAATGCATTTATTCCTGTTAGGGACCATCCACATATTATGTCAACACGTTAGGGAGGGAGGGGGTCTAGGCAAATGTTGACAATTGACTGCTTGAATACGATAAGGGGGTTAGATATTTTCATAGGATAAATACCTTAGTAACCCTAATAAGTTATGTGTATTAAAGTAGCTGGTGTTTGTTTACAATTTGTTTACAAAAAATCTAACCCCCTTGTCGTATTCAAACAGTCAATTGTTGACAGGGGGAGGGAGGGGGTATGAGCTGATGATTATGTCAACAAAAATAAATAAAAAAAATAAACCTTAGCAAAAAACGGTTGCAAAAAAAATATTTGGATTGTGATGCAAGCCAAAAATCCATTTCTAGTTTTGATATTTACCACTAAATATAACTTTCAGTGCTACTAATTTTGCTTCTATAAACTTAAAATAAATAATATTATGTAAATCAGTTACAGTTTTTAATTTTGTACCTTGCAGGCTTAAAAAAATTTAAACTTTCTAAATTCGTTATCTGTTTTGCAAATTTTTTGGGTGGGGGGTAAGAGCAATGTTGACATAATATATTAGGGGGGGTCAGGCAAATGCTGACATGTGATGACATAAGGGGGGAGGGGTCCGAAAAATCGCGATTTTTTGATGACATAATATATGGACGGTCCCTTACGTCGTATTCCCATTCCCAATTTATCCCAATCATCTCAGTGCAAATACCGAATACTGTGAACAATTCCAGGGATGGAAAATATATTAGGCTTGAGGGTACTTACAAGGATTGTAAAATAAACAATGAGGAAAATTTCAGGGATGGAAAAAAATTAGCATTAAGTGGAATTCCAGGCATCGAAAATGTCAAATTGTAATAGCCATGCAGATCTATAATGTTCATTACTGCTAATACAAACATTTATGCTTTGGTGGCTCGTACTGTGTTTTACTAACTTCAAGGATACCAACTATTTATTTCCCCTCAAGCGGGGGTTTGGGGGCGGCATCCCCCAATAAAAAATAAAATTATCTTATTACATACATAATATATTAATAATTTTACGAAAAAATCAAAATAAACACGTAGCTCAAATAATATTATGTATCAGTTTTCCATATGTGAAATTTACATTATAACCACAGAGCTCGACATGACAAAATCCAAGCTCTTTGATTATAAACTAGGCAGGGATAACTATTTCGGAAATAGGGACATAATATTAAATAGATTTTTACTCTAGTACTGTTCATTGTCGTGCGCTGTATTGTAACCTACATAACTGATTTCGAAATATTCATAATATGGTTCATATAGATCTGGTTCAAACTTTTGTAGTTCGTAGTTTTATGATCGTTATAACCAGATATATCAAGAAAAACAATAAAATAAAAAATATAACAGGTAAAAACCTGGAAAAGTATACGGTGAGAATGCCAGAAAAACTCGAAAACAAGGTATATTTAGATACCAATATATAATTAAAGCTTGTAATTTTAAAATTTTCTTCTAAAAAATCTCCCCGTGCGTTTACAGTTAATTTCCTTGCAACAACCATACAACTTGCCTAAAACACTAGATACACACTCGTATCAGTGTCAACTAGACGTTGAGTGCTGACAAGGCCAATAAACTGTTCCCTTGCCTCCCGTTTTCCTCCCTGGAATCAGGTGGGTTCAGTAGAGAGAGGTCCCATTAGAGAGTTTGAACCTTTATATGGAACTTTCTTTTGAAATTAGTCCCATTTCGGTCCCAGTCCAAGATGCTGATAGTCATGGATACCCACCCATATAAAATTTCAAACTCTCTTATGGGACTTCCCTCTACTGAACCCACCTGATGCCAGGGAGGGGAGGGGGCGGAAATCAGTCTATTTGCCTTGAGTGCTAATAACTGCAGATATTAAATTCCTGGAAATTCAAACATTGAAATGAGATGATCCTACATTAAAGGGAAACAAACTTTTTCGTATAAATAGCTGAAAATTGTAATTTCACAGTTCCTTTAAATATTATGGCGATTTTTTCACACAACAATCACTGACATATCTAAATATATTTTACCGTTAAATGTTGTTATTGCGGAAAGATTTATACTATTAATTGTTGCTTAATTACAATGGATATGGATACGACAAATTAACCTGGATTTTGATTTTCAGAAAATAACTTGGAGTCGTTTCAATTACTGAGTGAATACAACGTTGTATTGACGATTGCAAAGGTGTTCTCAAACAACACTAATAGCAGCTTTGACTGGTGTTCCCATTGCCTAAAATATTTTCCATCCTCGCTTTATAGGGGTGGTTACTATTGTATTTGTCCTTCAAATTGCTTTGTTTTTCGAAGAGTCAGTTGCAAGTGAATTAGCTGTAAACACACAGGGAGATTTTTTAGAAGAAAATTGTAAAATTACAAGCTTTAATTATATATTGGTATCTAAATATACCTTGTTTTCGAGTTTTTCTGGCATTCTCACCGTATACTTTTCCAGGTTTTTACCTGTTATATTTCAAATTAGTTTCTCCCCGTATAAAAACACAATAGTGGTTCAATTCACTCCTGAAGCGGGGATGGAAAATATTTTCGACAATGGGAACACCATTCAAAGCTGCCATTTAGTGTTGGGAACACCTTTGCAATCGTACATATAAAATATGAACATTATTTATTTCATATGTAATGGCATATGAAATGCAATTAAACTATTTTAACAACGAAATTATTAATACATATAAAACATTTAGAAAACAGTACAACAATGTCTGATTGATCATTATCAATAGTTACAAATCGGTGGCAAGTTAAGGTAGAAAGGCCGTTACGGAGGTAGGACGAAATCGATCAGGGCATGAAAAACCCATGGGTTTTTCCTTTTGGTGAGGTAAAACCCAAAAACCCGGGTTTTTGGATTGGGTTGTTTTTGGCCTTGACACCAGCATATTGGCTTGTGGAACGATTTCTTGGAATTTTCTTCTTGGAAAGCCAGGAAGATTTCAAGGTACATCATTCGAAATTAATTTTTCGAAATTTTATTCATATCGTCTAAAAATTATCATTTCGACTTTTTCTATGCACACTGGTCTGAAAATTAAATTGGCGAAGTTTTGTGCACATTGTGAGTTGAAAACTAAAATTTCGAAGTTTTATGCATACTGGGTTCCAAAAATTTAAATTTCGAATGTTAGTGCATATTGCGGTATAAATATTAAAATTTTTTACATTAATTATAACCAGATATATCAAGAAAAACAATAAAATAAAAAATATAACAGGTAAAAACCTGGAAAAGTATACGGTGAGAATGCCAGAAAAACTCGAAAACAAGGTATATTTAGATACCAATATATAATTAAAGCTTGTAATTTTAAAATTTTCTTCTAAAAAATCTCCCTGTGTGTTTACAGCTAATTCACTTGCAACTGACTCTTCGAAAAACAAAGCAATTTGAAGGACAAATACAATAGTAACCACCCCTATAAAGCGAGGATGGAAAATATTTTAGGCAATGGGAACACCAGTCAAAGCTGCTATTAGTGTTGTTGATTTCACTTTACGAGCTTGTAAATTAGCAATAATAATAGCAATATGTTAATAATAGCATAGCACTCAACGTCTAGTTGACACTGATACGAGTGTGTATCTAGTGTTTTAGGCAAGTTGTATGGTTGTTGCAAGGAAATTAACTGTAAACGCACGGGGAGATTTTTTAGAAGAAAATTTTAAAATTACAAGCTTTAATTATATATTGGTATCTAAATATACCTTGTTTTCGAGTTTTTCTGGCATTCTCACCGTATACTTTTCCAGGTTTTTACCTGTTATATTTTTTATTTTATTGTTTTTCTTGATATATCTGGTTATAACGATCATAAAACTACGAACTACAAAAGTTTGAACCAGATCTATATGAACCATATTATGAATATTTCGAAATCAGTTATGTAGGTTACAATACAGCGCACGACAATGAACAGTACTAGAGTAAAAATCTATTTAATATTATGTCCCTATTTCCGAAATAGTTATCCCTGCCTAGTTTATAATCAAAGAGCTTGGATTTTGTCATGTCGAGCTCTGTGGTTATAATGTAAATTTCACATATGGAAAACTGATACATAATGTTATTTGAGCTACGTGTTTATTTTGATTTTTTCGTAAAATTATTAATATATTATGTATGTAATAAGATAATTTTATTTTTTATTGGGGGATGCCGCCCCAAACCCCCGCTTGAGGGGAAATAAATAGTTGGTATCCTTGAAGTTAGTAAAACACAGTACGAGCCACCAAAGCATAAATGTTTGTATTAGCAGTAATGAACATTATAGATCTGCATGGCTATTACAATTTGACATTTTCGATGCCTGGAATCCCACTTAATGCTAATTTTTTTCCATCCCTGAAATTTTCCTCATTGTTTATTTTACAATCCTTGTAAGTACCCTCAAGCCTAATATATTTTCCATCCCTGGAATTGTTCACAGTATTCGGTATTTGCACTGAGATGATTGGGATAAATTGGGAATGGGAATACGACGTAAGGGACCGTCCATATATTATGTCATCAAAAAATCGCGATTTTTCGGACCCCCTCCCCCCTTATGTCATCACATGTCAGCATTTGCCTGACCCCCCCTAATATATTATGTCAACATTGCTCTTACCCCCCACCCAAAAAATTTGCAAAACAGATAACGAATTTAGAAAGTTTAAATTTTTTTAAGCCTGCAAGGTACAAAATTAAAAACTGTAACTGATTTACATAATATTATTTATTTTAAGTTTATAGAAGCAAAATTAGTAGCACTGAAAGTTATATTTAGTGGTAAATATCAAAACTAGAAATGGATTTTTGGCTTGCATCACAATCCAAATATTTTTTGCAACCGTTTTTTGCTAAGGTTTATTTTTTTTATTTATTTTTGTTGACATAATCATCAGCTCATACCCCCTCCCTCCCCCTGTCAACAATTGTCAACATTTGCCTAGACCCCCTCCCTCCCTAACGTGTTGACATAATATGTGGATGGTCCCTAACAGGAATAAATGCATTTTAAAAGCCCACATTATTGTCATTATTGAGATGATGCAAGCCAATGAGCCAATTCAGTGCACTCCGTATCTACGGAAATTGAATTAGGAAATGGGATGTTTCACTGTGTATTCCTAGTCCATACACTCCATCCAGAACCCAATTGACTATGACTATGATGCATTGTACCAAGTAGCCAAGGAGATAAATTGGTGACCAAACAATTTCAAAATTCATTCTTCCGGTTCCTACGGCTAAAGTTGGCACGGGACAGCTGATGTTGACCTGGATCGCAACCCACCGACGAATGCTTTATCTTTTCGGTATCTTGCATTATTTCACAGAAATTACTAGTTTACGAGAAATCGGAGCTGACAAAATTTGAACGAGTACCTAATCGCATACTAGTGGTGAAACCACACATTGCCCTTCGGGCAATGCGCTGCCTGCTTTGCAGTTTCTCCCCGTATAAAAATGACAAATTGTGATAGGCATGCATATCCGTAATGCTCATTACTACTATACTAATACAAACATTTACGCTTTACTGGCTCGCAGTACAGTATTTAGAAGTCGATTTCGGAGGGGGCAATGATATCATAGAATAATATATATCAGGCATAATCGCGCGAAAAATTTTGGCTTATTTTGTCTAAAATGAGTCAAAAATAGCCTAAAAATCACATAAAATCGCAAACTTTTTTGGTATTTGGGGGGGGGGGTGCATTTGCCGCCAATGCCCCCCCTCAATACGGCCTTGCTGGCTCGTATTTACTAACTACAAGGATACCAACTATTTATCTCCACTCAAGCGGGGGTTTGGGGGCGGCAGCCCCCAATAAAAAAATTAACTATATAAATACGTATATAATATATTGTTCATAATTTTGTGAAAAAAATAAAATAGCATATTATATACCATTTTTCCATAAATGTAAAATTTAATGCATAACCTAGGTATAGATTAATATTTTGAAAATGGGGTCATGTTAAATAGAACTTTACTTGAGTACATTGTCGCGCGCTGTATTACCTGTATTTTAACCTACATAAATAATTTCGAAATAAACATAATCTGGTTTAAATTTTTTGTAGTTCGTAGTTATATGATAGTTATAACCAGATATATCAAGAAAAACAATAAAATAAAATTACAGGTTAAAAACCTGGAGAAATATACGGGGAGAAGGCCGGAAAAACTCGAAAACAAGATATAATTTAAATGCCACGATACAATTAAAGCTCGTAATTTTAAAATTTTCTTCAAAAAAATCTCCCCGTGCGTTTACAGTTAATTTCCTTGCAACAACCCTAAAACTTGTCTAAAACATATTATACCCTATTATCAACTAGACTTTAAATGCTAATAACTGCAAATATAAATTCCATGGAAATGTAAATTTTGAAATAAGATGACACTGTATTTTAAGGCAAAAAACTTTTCCGTATAAAAAGCCTAAAATACTAATTTCACAGTTACTTTGTATATTGTGGCCATTTCTTCACACTGCAACATTTTTATTGCACTTTGGACATTTAGTTGACAGTTATAGCGCAGTCATATCTAATATATTTTACTGTTAAATGTTGTTAATACGGAAAAATTTATACTCATAACTGTTGATTAATTACTATGGATACGACAATTTAACCTGGATTTTGGAACCTGGAATGCAACAATGACTGAGGAAACAATGTATGTACAATTGCAAAGCTGTTCCCACAGAATGCTAAAGGCAGCTTTGACTGGCGTTCCCATTGTGAAAAATATTTTCCATCCCCCCTTCAGGAGTTAATTGAATAACTATTGTGTTTTTGTTCTTTAAAATGCTTTTTTTGAAGAGAGTTGCAAGTGAATTAGCGGTAAACGCACGGGGAGATTTTTTTGAAGAAAATTTTAAAATTACGAGCTTTAATTGTATCGTGGCATTTAAATTATATCTTGTTTTCGAGTTTTTCCGGCCTTCTCCCCGTATATTTCTCCAGGTTTTTAACCTGTAATTTTTTAATATTTACCAAAAATGGAAAAATAGAGATTTTGAGAAGTGACTAGGACTAGGTTAGTGTTTTTCAAAGCTCTACATGATTTTCCCAATTTGTAATTTTCTACACGGAATGATTAAGAGCTAGATGAGTTTTTACGGAGTAGCTAATTTGGTGAAAAGGTTTTATAAAATTAGGATTGTGTAAAGTAATAATTGGTAAGAAAGAATCCCGATAAAGGAAGGAAATTAATTAGAATGAGACCTAAAACTTTATACGATTATTTTATTTCATATTCAACATTGCAGACACAAATATGGCTAAATTATTAAATGACTAAATTAAAATTAAAATCACAGTAAACATTTTAAATTGCGGTACCTACGTAATTAGCAAAATAGATTAAAGTAAAATAGAAGATAAAACTATTAGCTTCACATTGTTACGAACACATTTTATTTTGACACCATCCATGCAGTGGGTTTCATGGTAGAATGGATTTGATATTTGTTTCCTCCCCTCTTTTCAAGCGCATTGGTTATTTCATATGTTATTTCTTATTGTACATTTATAGTAATTTTGGTTATTTTTAAATCCCACAGATCTATATTATAATACTGTTTTACTTTTAATTATCTACCATAAATTATATTTTATGCCCCTTCTCCACATTTTCAAGGTTACTTTTGCTTCTGTGATAGGATGTCCACATCTTTTTATCCGTTTTTTATCGTCTGCCTATACAAAGTTGACGTAATAATGATATGTCGTGAATATAAATATTTACATTTGTTTTTATCTTACATAATTTATTATTGTTACTTTATTTATCTGAATAACTCTAACTCAAGAATTAGATCCAATCCAACATAATTAATTTAATAACATTTATAAGACTTACATGATCAGCTATAGAATCCTTATTAGATAAATCTTAACAGGGCCATGTCGTCGTCATCATCACTGAAGTTGTCAAAATAATAATCATCATAATCTTCATATTCAAAGTCGTCCCAGTTGGCCCGTCTATTCTGGTTCATTCCTTCATGGGAAGAGACCCACAGCTGCTTGTACACTTGTTGGTAATCGTGATTATAGTCAACATCAGGTGGCTTTTTTCCAGCAGCGACAACGGCTGCGTCATTTGCATGACGGGAGTTTTTGTAATCCCTTTTTAATCAAGACAAAATTAGAAAATGTACATCGAAATGACTTTGCTAAACTGCTTCACCTCCAGACGAGATGACGCCACAATGATTGGTCCTCCGTGACTGCATTCAAATAACAAGACGTCTGACTGACGTGGGCCACAGTTTTACCAGGACACATCTTGAGTATTTGAATGAGGACTTCGGGAGGCAATGACTGAATACCTCGCAGTTCATTTGAAAGTCCACCAATCGAATCCATCAGAGGCAGAGCAAAATTATTCTTGAAATCTTGAACCATCCTGGGGGCGTCCAATGCCAGCTCTGAAAGCCACTCGCTAGCCAACTTTTTGATTGCTCTTCCTTCATTTACAGTCCGGGTGGGTTTTTTCAAATATTCCTGCACCTTAAACTGATAGGATAGCCTGTAATTCCTCAAATCCCGCTTCTCGTGCATTCCTGAAGGATTAAATAAATTTTATTTACTTTTTAGCAAAAGGAAAATTTCAAATTATCATCAGGAAGAATTACCACTAATTTGGATGCAGTCGTCCTGGAAAACCATCACCAGCTTTATAGGAGAAGAGTAGATGTACCTTGAATTATGGATCTCGGATAATTCATCTGGTCTGCATTCCTTAACGTCTATTGTGACCGAGTGATTTTCCCTTATATGATTGTTAGTCGCATCTGGAACAGCATGGCTGGTAGAAGGTAATTCATTATTGGCTCCTGAAGGGCTGAACGTTACACGTACTCTCACTTCTGTTACGGTTTTGGGCGTTTTAAGAATATTAGGTTGCCTGAAACTGTCAAGAATTGCTCGAAATATGAAACTACGACATTCCGCCATGCAAGAACTATCAGGATATCTTGACGACAACCTGCCAATTGACATAATATATGTAATACGACGATAATTTGAAATATTTTTGCTACTTTTTAATTTATATTAAATACCTTGAGATTTTGTCACAATCTAGAGTTTTAAAAATTGTCGCCGCATCTGGTAAAACATTATTTTTGTCCTCTGGAATGAATCCGGATTCTACACACATAACAAATACTATAGCAGCAGAAATATGATGGATACTAACGGGAATGTCCACGTTTTCTTTTACGAGCTTCTCCACATGAGCTGGCCATCCTCTTTCTTCAGTTACTTGACGAATATACAAAGGACTTTTGATTTCTGAACAAAAGCAAATTCTAATAAAATTCTTGACATTTGTACTTAACTATATTTATTAACATTTTAACTTCGAAAATTATTATTATTACTACAATTACGTAAATTATTTTTATATTTTGACTAGCCACCACCTAGCATATAGCATGCCATGTACGTATTTAGAGGGGGCCAGACCCCCTAAAGGTCAAAAATGAAAAAAGGTTAAAAACCCAAAACGAAGATATTATTTTAACAATATATTTTGGTGTCCCCCCCTTGGCCAAATTCCTGGGTGTGTGCCTGTAACATACTATGTGTGCTAGAAAAATGTTAAAAGTTAATATACTACACTACAAAATGTAGAATTTAGAAAATTGACAGCCGCTGGACAGTGGAAGAATATTAAATAAACCCCAAGATATAGAAGCAGAGCTCAAAAGACTTTAAATGCATCTAATTAGATTACTGTCAAATGTAAATTACTGACATTACACTGTACAGTTTACATTACAGTCTGTGTCGCAAAATAATATTTACTTTACCATTTGCAGGATTTTTTGGAGAATTATTGGACTCTGCCATTATATCAGTCTAACATCTAAAAACAATAAAACAAAGCGAAAATATTTAAATTACAGTTAATTTTAAAATAATTCCTGCTTCATTTTTCATGTCGCTTACCTGACTGTGGTCGATCATAATTCATAATCCACCTTCACCTTGATCTTATCGAACAGAAAAGTACGACTCTAAAAATACATTTTCTATCATACCATTATGAATCATATACCATAAAATAATAATAATAATTGATAATAATAATAGCGCACTTATTATGACTTACCTAATTTTGGTTTATAATAATATATTACAATTAATTTGTGAACAGGTGGGACTTTAATTTTTATACTTCTGCATATCAGTTTCAAACCAAGCGCTCAATGTACAAGAATCAATAAACTGTGTCCGCGTCTGGGGAATTGTGCCACTGAAACATAGTGTACAGTACAGAGTACAGTGCAGTGTAGTAGCAAACAGCTTTTGGTTAAGATTTTTTCACTCACTGAGTTCTCTCTTCTCTACTGTTTGTTTGAATAGTTTATCTTGTCTGTATTGTTTTAAATTTTACAGTGTCTGTCTGTATGTCCGTCCGGCCTAGGGCAGAATTGGACAAAACTAATTTCGTCCAGAACAAAACTTGTTATCAGTATTAAATTACAAAAGTAATTTAAAAATTTCTGAATAATAGAATAAGTGTTTCGAATGATCTATTGCATGATAGAAGCTCTATAGAGCCAACCAACGTTACCCACTTCCATAGACAGGGGATGAAACCGATTTTGTCCATTAACAAACCCGATCTGAGATTTTGACTCCGCATTCCAAAATCCGACGACAAGAAATTTAGATTTAGAAATTTTATTTCGGTGAAAAGTTGTGGGCACAATGCGCAACTCATTTATGATTTATATTTATCCATGAAGATATGAGTAGATATAATAATACTTTATACACATACAGCTGGCCTGACTGTCTGTACTTCGTTCCCAAACTAAAACTGCTGAATGAGGTGAACGCCATTTGAAAGAGAACAAAGTTTACAGCAACATACAACATAGTAGACGACAATGTTAACAGCTTCCGACAGAATGAAACGTTTCCAAGTTATTTCTAGTTCATAATATTCTTTTTGCCCACTTTCACAAAACTCTCAAAATTGAGAATAAAATGAGTTAAGAGTCAGGTCCCCGACGGAATTCAATAAGTGAAGGTCAACAGGTCAAGCAAAAGGGATGGGGAAGTACGATTTAAAAATACGTAGAGTCATAGAAATTTACTCTATGACAAAACTGAAAAATATTTTTTCGGAAACCGGATGTAACTCCGAGAATACTGGTCGTAGAAAGATAAGGTTGGTCTCTAAAATCGTAGAAAATAGAAAGACCAGTATTCTCGGAGTTATATCCGGTTTCCGAAAAACAGTTAAAGGCTAATTTGATAGTCGAGGTCATGTCCCGTGACGTTGGGGACGTGAGCCTTAATAATAATTTTTCTAGAATCCATGTTGCTGATGTGCATTTTGTCGTATTTCAAATGGCATTCTACTCATTTTCGTAGCAGCTCTAGTTTGGGAGCTAGATGGCCTAAACCGTGTTAACAAACTTCTGTCGGTCCCTTTAGTTTAGATGGATAGATAATTAATGTTTTCAATAATGTACCCCAACGCGTACCTTCATGTGCTAAATTTAGTACATGAATATATGCTTTGGGGTACATTATTGAAAACATTAATAAGGTATTTACCCCAAGTCCACTATAATCCAAGTGCGTTTGTCGGGTAACTTCGGAAGGTACCCGACAAAAGCTTGTTGCGTGTGGTGGACGTCGGGTAAACCGCTTTGGGGTACATTATTAAAACCATTAAAAATAAATTCTCATAAACCGCATGCCACAACTAATGTTTTCAATAATGTTCCCCAACGCATACCTCCATGTATTAAATTTAGTACATGAAGGTATGCGTTGGGGTACATTATCGACAACATTAACTGACTAACGCCACGCCTGCGCATCTGCCAGCTTGCTACTCCATCACTCGAACTCGACTCTCCACTCTCCACCTCATGTTGGTTTGGTTTTGGTTAGTATTTTTCGTTTTCGTTTCGTTTTCGTGTCGCATTCGTCAGTTAATCTTTCGTCACCACATTCAACATTCACTTCACATAACGTTGACTGTCTACTCAAAATGTCAGAATTAGTTGTCAGTTGTTAGACATTAAAGTAGACACACAGTCAGCAGTAGTTATTTTTATTTTTCGCAAGAAACAAGGGTGTTATTTTTCGACTGAAAACTAGATTTTCAACTTTGGTTCGTAATCAGCATTGGTAAGTAAAACTTTATTTATTGTATTATCAACAATCAATAATTTTATTATTGACCCCACCCAAAAAACTGATCATCGTCAATCGTCAAATCGACTCCAAATTATCTGCAACGAAAAAATAGGCAACAAAATATAAATGTGTTTGTGCCTTTCATCTAATAAAAAATAAACTGTTTTATTGTTAAAGCCTATAACCAACTAGTAGCATCATGTTTATTTTTTACTAGATTAGGTTACTGAATTAATTCAAGTTCTACCGTTACGGTTACGGCTAATTTAAAAAAGAGGATGGTCGGAGTTGAATGTTGAAACTTTTGACGTTCAACGTTAGGACATAGGAGCAGCGCCGCAGACGGGCCTGCTCCCCCGAAATAGAAGAAAAGAAAGGAAACCCAAAAATATATTTTTGTATATTTCACTTACATGTTATGATTTGCCCCCCCCCACCCAAATTTTTTTCTAGCTGCGGCCCAGGTGAAAAGTACTCGCATCTTACATCACATCGTTATCAGTTATATTAAAACGTATTAAAAAAATATTATTAATAAGTTTTAAAATTGTGGCCACTGGCCAGTTTTCGAAAACGTCGATTTTTTTCTGGATTCAAATTTTCTCCGAAACTACCCGACAGATTTCAATGACAGTTGGTGGGAAGCTTCAATTGATTGTTAAATGTTTTCATTTGCCCAATCCAATTTTAAAATTTTTCATGGTTAAATCATCTCAATTGATTTCCAACATTAAAAAAAGGCGACTTATGGCCATAGCTTACTGTCCAGCCATTTGAATTTTGCAGAGGTGCTGCAGACCTTAGGTAACCCCATTTAGCTCCTCCCACAACTGCCCTCATTATAAATAGTATTTTTATACGGGGAGAAACTGCAAAGCAGACAGCGCATTGCCCGAAGGGCAATGTGTGATTTCGCCACTTATACTGCACTTCTGACGTAGGTAAAATTTTGTCAACTGGAATTGCTCGTAAACTAGCAGCTTTTATGAAATAATGCAAGTTACCGAAAACGTAAAGCTGTTCTTTGCGGGGTGTGCTTTAATATCAAATCAGCTTTTCGGTGTCAACTTTAGCCGTAGGAACCGGAAGAATGAATTTTAAAAATGTTTGGTCATCTAATTTATCTCCTTGGCTACTTGGTACAATGCATCATAGTCATAGTCAATTGGGTACTGGATAGAGTCAAGATTCGTCTATATGGTAACAGGTTAGTCGGTCCGGTAGTTGACAAATTAAAAATTCACTTTTGTCACTTCTGGAGGACAAATCCTATAATTTGTCCTCCACTGCTTAGAAAGGACAAAGGACTGCCATTGCTAACTACCATGGTGATTACAGGCAGGTGAATATGGAGGTGAAAAAAGTGAACTTTTAATTTGCCAACTCCCGGACCAACTAACCTGTTTAGACAAATCTTGGGATAGAGTGTATGGACTAGGAATACACATTGAACATTCCATTTCCTAATTCAATCTCCGTAGATACGGAGTACTGAGTACACTGAGTGATGTCGGCCATGTCGGATTTAAAGATGCATTATTCCTGTTACTATACGTAGTATTCCCATTCCCAGTAATCCCAGTTCATTCATCACAGTGCAAATACGGAGTACTGAGAACAATTCCAGGGATGGAAAATAAATTAGGTTTGAGGTTACTTACAGGGATTGTAAAAAATAAACAATGAGGGAAAATTTCAGGGATGAAAAAAATATCATTGAGTGCGATTCCAGGCATCGAAAATGTCTAATTGTAATAGGCATGCATATCTATAATGCTCATTATTACTATATACTAATACAAACATTTACGCTTTGCTGGCTCCTGTTTTACTAACTACGAGGATACCAACTGTTTATCTCCCTCAAGCAGGGGGTTGGGGGCGGCAGCCCCCAATAAAAAATAATATCTATATTAAATATATTATATATTATTAATAATTTTGCGAAAATAACAAATTTATAAAGATCAAATATCACATTATATATCATTTTTCCATAAACGTAAAATTTACGTTATAACCTAGGCCTATGCAGTGATAAATATTTCGGAAATGAAAACTTTACTCGAGTACATTGTCATGCATGGTATTGATACCTACATAATTAATTTCGAAACATTCATAATCTAGTTAAATCTTTTGTAGTTCGTAGTTATATGATAGTTATAACCAGATATATCAAGAAAAACAATAAAATAAAAAATATAACAGGTAAAAACCTGGAAAAATATACGGTGAGAATGCCAGCAAAACTTAAAAACAAGGCATTAATTAGAGATTGCGGTATGAGAAAATAATGAAATTTTGCAAAACTATTCTCCTAAATAATCTCCCCGTGCGTTTAAACTATTCCCTTGCTATTCTTTAACACTGATATCGAACAGACTTTGTAATTGTTATTATAATTGACAATAATTTCAAAATGAGATAACAAATGAGATTAAAAGTTGAAAACTAAGGTCCAGCCAAGGCAAATAACCGATTTCCTTGCCTCCCGTTTACCTCCCTGGTATCAGGTGGGTTCAGTAGAGAAAATCCCATAAGAAAGTTGGAACTTCTATATGGGACTTTCTTTTGAAATTAGTTCCATATTCCGGTCCAAGACCAAGATGCTGGTAGTCATGGATACCCACCTTTCAGGATTAAATTGCAAGTCCCATATAAAAGTTCAAACTCTCTGATGGGACCTCCCTCCACTGAACCCACCTGATACCAGGGAGGGGGAGGGGGCGGGAATCAGTCTATTTGCCTTGGGTCCAGCGTCTTTAAATGGCGACTTCAATAAGCATCAACATTTTCTATGTTACAGTTATGAAAGCAATTTTGACATTACATTATATTTTTTATACACCCCTCATATTAGGAGTGCAATCATGTATAAAGAATACAAATAGAATATTTTATCTAGAATATAAGCACAAAAAATTGCCATATCGTCAACTCTCCGTAGCTCCGTTATTGACATTAAATCCGTTATGCTATTTTACAAAGGCGTACAAAGATATAAGGGCAACAAATTCCCATTTTATGAAATATTTTTCATCCCTACATAGGTTAACTACATTGACGGGCCAGGAAAACAAATACATTTTGAGGTTTTGGCTCATGTACTCATATGTCACAAAACAAATGTTCAAAGATAGTTCAAATGACTTAACTTTAAACGCACGGGTAGATATTTAGGAGATTAGTTTTGCAAAATTTCATTATTTTCTCATACCGCAATCTCTAATTAATGCCTTGTTTTTAAGTTTTGCTGGCATTCTCACCGTATATTTTTCCAGGTTTTTACCTGTTATATTTTTATGAAAAGGTGTTTGTTCTCATATTATTATTTGCTGTGGGCGGAGCTAAATAATGTTCTAAATTCCATTTTTAAATATGATTTCACAGAAAAGTAAACGAAATCATATTATCGACATCTTCTGGAAGAATTTTGAGGTTCCTATTTTGTGTCCTGATTCCTGATCACTGATATTTTCTCAGTCAATTTTGAACCATGGGAAAGGATTCAATGTCCGCTTTACAAATGGTAATCCAGCATTATTAACTTCATTTTCATTACTTAACGCTCATTGCTTTAGTGTTTGTAAATATGAATGTGTATTTTAATATTCTAAGGCGGAAATGATTCTGAAAAATTATCGCACTCTGGATTGTAGTTTATGTAACCAATTTTTTGGTTATATGCACCGTCAAACAGGCGAAATTTTCTGTTCCAGTAATTGTCTTGGTGCTGAATTTCAAAGTCCTTCGTTAGGTCTTAAAGTACCTTGCAACCACGTAGTTCTTCCAGAATGTACTACCCCATTGAAAAATTCAAGTGCAAAGAACGATCCTCCTAAAGTTGTCAAGGAATTGATAAATTCTGTTAAAGAAAATAAACCTGCTGAAGAAAAAGAGATTATAATTGTGGATGACCAAGAGTCCTATGATAAGATTGTAATCAGCAGTCCCGAACAACCTTCTGCTTGTGCTCCTGAACAGCAAAATCCATTTGGGAAGAAAAATGTTGCTGGTCCTAAAGATTCGAAGACTATTATTCAAGAAGAAAAAAACCCATTTGGAAATAAAAGTGGTACACGAAGCACCAATAAAGCTCAAGAAGTTGCAGATGATACTACAAAGAAAGTTGACGTTGCCAGTCGACAGGAAATTGAAGTGAACGAGCAAAACCCTTTTGGGAAGAAAAATGTTGCTGCCCCTACAAAAGTGAAAATCAATGAAAGTCACTCTGAAAAGACTTCCCCGGAAGAAAAAAACCCATTTGGAAAAAAAAGTGGAGCAGCCAGTGCTCAAAACATTACAGCCAATGCTCCTGAAAAAAATCATTTTCCAAAGAAAGCTGACGCTGCGCCTCGGGCTGACAAATTGGAGAATCCATTGGGAAAGAAAAGTGTAGCTTCAGATCAGGAGAAAAACCCTTTTGGGAAATTAACCACAACAATTCCTGCCAATGAAAGAAAAGAGCAGATTGGGAAGGAAAGTGCTACTACCACTAATGCTGCTCAAAAACTTAAAACCGCTTCTACAGACGCGACAGATGGACACGGCTGGGATGTAACTTCTGGAGAATCAGGAAGAGTTAATCCATTTGTGAAAAACGATGCCCTACCAGCGGAGAAAACAACGAAGAAAGCAGTGAAAGACATCACTGTGGAACCTAATCCATTGGTGCTTAAACTTCGTTCAGAATTACCTTGGTCATCTGACCCTGACGACTTTATGGGCCGCATTTTGGTGGTAAGTCGCAGTAGGAAGACCTATCTTAGTAAAGTTTTTGAATTTGAAAAAGAAAGTTTATAACCGTTTCTCTCTTTTTCATTTTGAATTTCCCGACCGAAGGAAAAGAATAGTAATAAAAGTAAAACTGATTAATTGATTATGCATTAATGGTAAATAATTTCAGGGCTCAAAGAGCAACGATATAGGCCCGAAGGATTTCTTTTTTCAAAGTTCTGAGATGAGTAAAAAGTTGGAAATACTGCAATCGGCCATTAATGCTTATTGCTCGAAAAACAAGCTGTCGCCTTTAGAGAAGCTGGAACTTGGCCAACTTGTTTTTGCTTCCTACGGAGGTTACAATTAATTTTTATTGTCCACAATATTTTTTAGTGTTATTCCATAACTTAACGGACGATTAATTGAATTTTGACACAGAGGAAACTTATCGGGGTGAGATAATTGGAATTCCTAAAGCCGATGTAGCTGAGGTCTTCTTTGTTGATTATGGCAATACTTGTCAGATTCCAAGAGTGGAGCTTTCACCTTTGGCTGAAGAATTTTTTGATGTGCCCCGGTTGTGCTTTAATTGTCAATGGGATTATTGGCTTTATAAAACCAATAAAAAGGATGCATCGACTAGTTTGATCGCCAAATCATCGGAAAGATATTTATTGACTGAAACTCAAGGCATAACACCATTGATAAAGGTTAGTTTTAACATTTCAAGTTCTCTTCGCATACATTTTTAACTAATTTTTATACGGGGAGAAACTGCAAAGCAGGCAGCGCATTGCCCGAAGGGCAATGTGTGGTTTCACCACTAGTATGCGATTAGGTACTGGTTCAATTTCCATTGACACCGATTGCTCGTAAACTAGCAGCTTCTGTAAAACATGGCATATATGACAGCGTAGAGAATTCTTCTGCGGGTTGTGCATTAATTTGAAATCAACTGTCCGGTTTCAACTTTAGCCGTAGGAACCGGAAGAATGATTTTTGAAATTGTTTGGTATCTCCTTGGCGACTTGGTGCAATGCATCATAGTCATTTATTCAATTGGTTACTGGATGGATTGTATGGACTAGGATACTAGGAATACACATTGTAACTTTCCAATTCCTAATTCAATCTCCGTAGATACGGAGTACTGAGCACTGAATTGGCATATTGGCAGGCACCAAGGCAGGCACCATCTCAATAATGATAATAATGTCGGATTTAAAGATGCATTATTCCTGTTACGTAGTATTCCCATTCTCAATAATCCCAGTCACATTCACATTCACATCCCAATGCAAATACGGAGTACCAAGAACAATTCCAGGGATGGAAAATATTTTAGGCTTGAGGGCGCTGACAGGGGTTGTAAAAAATTTAGAATAAGGAAAATTTCAGGGATGGAAAAAAATTAGCATTGAGGAGGTTCCAGGCATAGAAAATGACAAATTGAGTTAGGCATGCATATCCGTAATGCTCATTACTACTATACTTATACAAACCTTTACGCTTTACTGGCTCATGTTTTACTAACTAAAAGAATACGAAATATTCATCACCCCTCAAGCGGGGGTTTGGGGGCGGCAGCCCCCAATAAAAAATAAAATTATCTTATTACATACATAATATATTATTAATAATTTTGCGAAAAAATCAAAGTTTTAGCGATGTAGCTCAAATAACATAATATTTATGATTTTTTCAAACCAGGAAGGGATGAACAATATTTAGGAAATGGGGACATGTTGATTAGAAGTTTACTCGAACATGGTACATTACATTACTTTTCCAATATTTACAAAAATTTGCGAAGACTGCGAATGTTTTACTTGTAACTTGTTTTTATTTTTAATTTCATACCTATATAAAATAAGGTACCTATATAAATAATTTCGAAATATTCCTAATTTGGTTAGTTCGTAGTTATAATATGATAGTTACCTGTAACCATATATATCAAGAAAAACAATAAAATAAAATTACAGGTTAAAAACCTGGAGAAATATACGGGGAGAAGGCCAAAAAAACTCGAAAACAAGATAAAATTTAGATGCCAAGATATAATTACACCTCGTAATTTTTAGATTTTCTTCAAAAAAATCTCCCCGTGCGTTTACAGTTAATTCCTTGCAACAACCCTAAAACTTGTCTAAGACATTAGATACACACTACAGTATGTAAAGAATGTAAGTATCCATAGGAAACCAGTATCCATAGTACCCAGCCATAGTAGTAAGCCAAGTCAATATCCAACTAGAAGGTAGTCAGTAATAGTCAGTATCAAGCAGTATCCGTAAATCCATTAGGGATAAACAGCTTGTAGTAATTTAATAATAATAACAAACTTACTCCCCATTTGAGAGTTAGTATTATAACCATAAAATAATGAAGTACAAACTGCTATGCTAGGGAAACTGATTTCATATGGAAAACTATTTTCTTGACATACTGTAATATCAACTAGACTTTAAGTGCTAATAACTGCAAATATAAATTTCATGGAAATGAAGTATTGAAATAAGATGACACTGTATTTCAAGGCAAAAAACTTTTCCGTATAAAAAGCAGAAAATACTAATTTCACAGTTACTTTGTACATTGTGGCAATTTCTTCACACTGTAACATTTTTATGTTACTTTGGACATTTAGTTGACAATTATGGCGCTGTCATATCTAAATATATTTTACTGTTAAATGTTGATACGGAAAAATTTATCATCTTAATTGTTGCTTAATTACTATGGATCCGACAATTTAACCTGGATTTTGATTTTCAGAAAATAATTACGTTACTTTATTAATAAAATAAATTAAATTAACTAATTAACTATTAATTAATTAGTAACGTAATTAATAAAATAATTACGTTACTAATTACGAGTCGTTACGTTACAATAACTGAGGGAACATGTATGCACGATTGCAAAGGTGTTCCCATAGAACACTAAATGGCAGTCTTGACCGGTGTTCTCATTGTCAAAAATATTTTCCATCACCGCTTCAGGAGTTAATTGAATAACTATTGTGTTTTTGTTCTTTAAAATGCTTTTTTTGAAGAGAGTTGCAAGTGAATTAGCGGTAAACGCACGGGGAGATTTTTTTGAAGAAAATCTAAAAATTACGAGGTGTAATTATATCTTGGCATCTAAATTTTATCTTGTTTTCGAGTTTTTTTGGCCTTCTCCCCGTATATTTCTCCAGGTTTTTAACCTGTAATTTTTTGCATTTGAAAAAAATCTAATATTAGGCAATAACGTTGATTTTTAATTTTTTTGTTTTTAAATTCAGATCGGCGATGGACAGTATGTTGTTGCTATTGGGCCGAAGGAAGAAAGAGCAAAATTCACTGTTCCTGAATTTTATAAACCTGTCAAAATCCCAATGAAAGATGAAGACCTGGAACTACCCGCCAAACCGAAACCAAAATCTGCAGCACAACGGCAACAATTTTGGTTTAAGAACTGCAAATATTCTCCATCTTTGCAAGATGGGAAAAACGTGAAGGTAAGTTGATTCCCAAATAATGTATCCGTTCATTTCTCAAGATTTCATATAAAATGATATTTTCGTAGATTGGCTTTTCTTGGAACTCCATCCAATATTTGATAATGTCGCCAGAAGACGAGAAGTCCATGGCCAAGTTGCAAAATGATGCGAACGAAGAGACGAACCTGAAAAAGAAACTCAATGCTCGTCCAGATGTAGGTGAAGTCGTTTTGGCTCCGTACCAGGCAGAATTTTATCGTGCAAAAGTTTTGGCCCATGAAGGAAAGGAAAAAGTGAGAGTGATGTTCTTCGACTTCGGAGACTTGGCCTCGGTCAAGTTTGAAGATCTGTGTGAGCCATCGGAGCAAATCATGAAGGTAATGTTAAAAATTATTATTGTAGTTTTTACAAGTTGTGCAAATAAAGTAAATATAAATAAATTGTGTTCTTTCTATATCTACAGCATCCGCTTTATGCCATGAATTGTAAACTTGATGGTGTTCCAGAAGAAAATGAAAATTTTCCTTTTGACCAAGAAGCGGTAGAGTTACTGAGCGGTGTTTTGCAATTGGAAATAAAGAAACGTCCCACTGGCGATAATGACGTTTTTGTCGTTACTTTGTGGAGGGACCAAGAAAACCTCAACAGAGTGGTTAAGCGCAATGCCCTCGCATTCGCGTAGGAGAATGGAATCCATCATTTTTTGAATTGATTTTATAAGCTAGTGACGAAAAAATAAAATTACAGTAGACGAGATATTATTATAAAATGCGACTAATAATAATTACACTTTCAAGACGCAGGTTTTTCAATTAATTATTTACCTTACCAATCAGCTAAAGTGTTTCGAGATTAAAACATTTGTGAGTTTTTCCTGATTTATATGCAATTAACTTGAAGATTTGACTATAAGATTTTAGATAGCAGGGACTCCGGAAGACAGTAGTTTTAATTGTAGAGAGAAAATAGAATTTTGGTTAGAGAAATGAATAATATATTTGTGAGTTTTTCCTGATTTATATGCAAATGCAATTAACTTGAAGATTTGACCATAAGATTTTGGATAGCAGGGACTCCGGAAGACAGTAGTTTTAGTTGTAGAGAGAAAATATAATTGTAGTTGGAGAAATGAATAAATAAAATGTAACCAGTTGAGAATTTAATAAAAGTGAAGTAATTTAAAAAACAATGGCATGGCTGTAAGTAATAATAATTTTTAAGGGGTTGTGGGGACTTCGGCTTACCGTACAGTAATTTGGTTTTCGTTTGCAGACTGTACCAGACGAGCATGAAAGCCCAATTTTCGATTAATATTTTTTACAATATGCTAAGTTCAGCTTTATAAATTTTTATAAGAAATATGTTTTGATTGTTTTCACAAATTCGAAAAAGGGCTTCATGCTTGACTTTATTTATTTCTCATTTTTATGACAGTTTTGTTATATTCATATATTTTTCCAAAATCCCGGAATTACTTTTTTGGTACGATGCGGGAATTCATTGCTGAGTGTGTGGGAAAGAGTCGTCCCCATTTTTAATCAACCGAAAGGTCCTCCCAATCGAAGGTTCGGAAAGCATCCCAATTTCAGATATACGAAGTAAAGTTGTCTCTTATTAAGTCCTTCCAGTCACATATGGCTGTTCATTAAGTCCTTCCAGTCACATGGCTGTTCATTAAGTCCTTCCAGTCACATGACTGTTCATTAAATCCTTCCAGTCACATGGCTGTTCATTAAGTCCTTCCAGGCACATGGCTGTTCATTAAGTCCTTCCAGTCACATGGCTGTTCATTAAGTCCACCCAGTCACATGGCGGTTAATAAAGTCTTCCGTGACAACATAAATCAAAAGTCCTCTCATACGCACACAGGGTTGTCTCCTCTCTAGTTAGTCCTCCAAGTCACGTGACTAAAAGTCCTTCCCATTAACTCATCCATGGAAAATAAAGTCCTTTTGATAAGGGGTGCCAATTAATTTGTAGGGCACACACATAACTTTTGTATGGAGGACTTTTTGACATTTAGTGTGACTTTGTATGGTATGTTATGACTTACCTAATGAACTTGTATGGAAATAATTACTATGTATGGTGATAGTTTTATATAAACATGCATAGTATACCGATGCACGATATATGTCACCACAGGTTGGTAAATTTAGTCTAAGAATACATATATATAGTAGAATGATAATACCCAGGTAGAAACTGCATATTCAAACATAAAGCATGGATAGCTATGTTGATAAAGTGAAGGGAAGTCAATACTCTTAGCTCTGACGTTATCTCCCAATTAGCATGTTATCAGAATTTTTCCAATCAGTATATTTCTGCTCTGCTGCCTTCGTGTTAGCTTTATTTCGTTACAAATTGCATCTGAAAGAACACAAGAAGTACAATGGCCGGGTCAAGAAAATTTGTAAGTTTGGAATACAAAACGGACAGTGACAGTGACACTGATGATAGTGAAGTTGAAAATAAAGAAAACGAAACAAAAAAGGCAAGGGTGCAGCAGGCATGGACTGAAATTGACATTAACTCTGAAGATTTACTATCCTGGAAGTTCAAACAAACATAGCTCTTATAGTTCTTCCTCAAGCCATAAATTAACCTACCATACAAAGTCATAAAGTTCCATACAAAGTCATAAACCGCCATACAAATTCATAAACTGCCATACAAAGTCACACCATCTATTTTTAGCTCTTCCATACAAAAGTCATGTGTGTGCCATACAAATTCCTATTTTCCCTTTGATAAGTCGTAACAGTCAACTCAGTTAAGTGACCGTTAATAAAGTCCTCCCAAAATCCTTGGTAAGAGTTAAGGCTGCCTCGATGGTACGCTTATTTATAGCGACGAGCAGAAATATAAGTAATTTTACTATGGGGTGTGGGCAATAGATGATAAACAAAAAAAGCGCGTTCCTCCTCGTTTAGTAAAAATTGGCACAATCTAGTGTAACCGCAAGGAAAGGTATTGGAAAATCGTAGAACATGGGAATCCTCTATTTGGGGTAACCGATTTCAAAATGTAGTACCAGAAAACTAGAGCACAAAATTTTGGAGGGCTTGTTGTGTCCTTATTTCTTTTAATTTTTCATACAACAGATTACGAGACGAGTTTGTCACATTCATATTTATTTTTTCCACTCCAAAAACTATTTAATTTTTAAAATGCAGGGACGTTTTGGAAAAGAGGGCCACAATAAACACCAAGATAATATGTGGTACATGTTTTAAAAAATATGACAATTTTTTATTCCCCGCGGAGGATATGTTATCACTGTTCTGCTCATCGACGAGATAGCCTTAAGTCCTCCTTAAAGATGTGCCTGGTTGTAAGAGCTAAAAATAAGTAACCGGTGCACTGCACTGAGCGGGAACTACATTTTGTTTTTCAAAGAAATATTAAGTGGAGATGCCATCACTACTATAATTTTATAGTATAATTGTATTGTTCGAGTTGCGTGGTGAAATTTAGTATGTCGGTATGTATGTACCATAGTGTGTTAATTTGCCGCTCTGATAACGCACCTAAGCAGAACTCAATCTTAAGCTTTAATGTGGCAAATCTCAACAAGTCCGTATTACAAAAACTGCTTGTCCGTTTGCATCTAAATATACGTTTAACATTAATATTATGCACGGAAACTAAATAGGTATTTCATATATGGTGCACGTTTTCTGTGTGCAGTTCCTTTCTCGCTTTCATCACAACTAAATGTGGTCTGTTCAGTGCTGTGAGATGTGATGATGAGATCTTTGTTCTTTTAGATGATTTCACGCATTTAATATTTTCATATTTTGATTCGCTTTTGTTTCTTGACGAAATTGTAAATGGGTGAACTGAAACGGATTCCTCCTTTTACCTTCATCACTGTTATCAATGATCAACAAGGACCCGTCGGTAAGTTGAATTTTAAAGGGATCAAATTCAATTTCAAAAGTGAGGCTTTACCTCCACAGTAAAACTCCAAGCAGAAAATTGGAGAAAAAGTGCCTCCGAACACATTTTATAATTTTGAATAAAAGTCGCCTCCGAAAATGCCCACACCATGACCAAGATCTACTTTCTCGGATCCAACCGGTAGCACTTATCTTTTTATAAATATGGTTATTTTATATATCAGCGTTTAGATCAGAAAAGAGGCAAAAATAGTGATGCATGATGGGTGACTAATAATTCCGTTTGATATAATGTACAAATATAAAATTAGAAGATTCGCCTTTGCTCATCAGCTCATCATACAATTTGTTCCACATACTCACTAGCTTTATTTATAACAGGGCCTGGGCCCTGTGACCGGCTAGTAATATAATAAGAGTGCGAAGCGAAGACTATAAATATAAAAACATAAAAGTGGACATTGTACCTGAAATTGGAATAAAGTTAAAAATAGTACTATTGATTTGACACTCAACAGTAGGTGGGTAGATTTTCGAATAACGCTTTTTTGTTCAGGGCCGGTAAAGTTTTCCTGCTGCCCGGGCAAATGCTATTTTGATGCCCACTATATACTAACTTTAAAGGCATTCCAGAATTTAATTACGGGGAAAAATTATTATTGTAGCACATAATTATACTAAAATAGGGTTTAACTAATAGAAAGCCTAAAGTTCATACTATAAGACTTAAAACTGAGATGATTTAAGTGAGACTTTTCGTGTTGACACGGTTTGGGTACGTCAAGAATGTTTACAGGAGGGTTTGGGGGCGACTAACATTTCATTTAGATATCTGAAATGTATATATTCGCGCGTAGCGCGAAAATTTTTGGCATTTTTTGACGAAAATGAGACAAAAATAGCCTAAAAATTGAAAACAATCGCGCGGAACTCGATTTTTTTGCTATTTGCAAAAGCCCGTAAAGCCCATACCTCAATGCGGCCCTGGAATAGATGCTAGTTGGATTGAGACGGTTTGCTTTGAAATAGTTTGGATTGAGAAGGTTTGGCTTAAAACAGTTTGAATTAAGACGGTTTGGGTTGAAACAGTTTAGTTTGAGACGGTTTGGGTCAATACGGTTCAGTTTGAGACGATTTGGATTGACACAGTCAGTGCTGGGAAAGCTTGGGTTGAAGTTGAAGCAGTGTGGATGACGATAGTTTCGAATGTTAAAATATATATTTGCTCGGAGCATAAGAAATTTTTGAAAAAAGTACTAATTAATTCAAAAAACAAAATATCAGAATTGATAAACTTCCTTAGCTTCACTTACTAATTAAAACACTAGGTTACTAGAAGAAAATTTTGAATTTAACTAAATAGTGAATAGATAGGCAGATTTCTAATGCGCAAAAATATCTAATATTTCAAACTCATTTTGAAGAAATATTTTGATGTGATTATTACTAGTAAATCGATTTTAGGATTTTTAGAAAATTTTATTTTACGTTTTGTACATAATATAAAAATGCATATTAAATAAACACAACAGGTATTTTGTCATTATAGTTTCTTTGGAATACTAACAGATCGGTCACATAACAAAAAAATATTATTTTTCTTTTATTTTGCTGCCCCCCTCAGCTTGATGCCCGGTGCCGTCGCCCCGGTTGCCCCCCCAATTTCCCGGCCCTGTTTTTGTTACAATTCATGCTTCAGAGTCAATACAATTACGACAGTGTGGACAGTGTAGTAGAGTAGAGTCTGTACTCTGTAGAGTAAAGACTGAAGAGTTTAGCAGACGACAGACGATAAAGTTTACAACGATGTACGACAGTTTTCAATTTCAATGCTAAGTTTAATTTAAGTTTCTTTTAAAATTAAGAGAGAATTTCTTTCGGAGTGAACATTAGTCCATTGCTCAGAAAAACTCCTAACGTCTATTACCAATTGCCATTCACCATTAAGTTTTGTCAACAGTCAAGGATGTTTTCCGTTGAGTTGTGCGACAATTATCGTCGAATGCGTCTTCACCGGCCTCGGCAACCTGTGTACAATATTGACAGTGACTACAGTAAGTTGAAAGTTAAGGATATTATTTTTAAAATCCACAAAATTTTTTTAGATTTTTAATTAAACCTTATCGAGCTAAAAATCAAGAAATGTTTTCTTTGGGGCTAAAAGTGGGAGTTAAAAGTTATTTTTCATCATGGTATCCATTTATCATAATTTTATACATGGATTACTTGCTTAGCCTGGCGTTATTCACGTTTATTAGCCTTAACGTCAGTCGGCGGTTGAACGTGAATTAATTCACTAATAGATAGATTGTAAAAGTTAAAAGATTTAAGAATTATTATAATATACTCAAATAACTTTTTTGAAACAGAAGAATCACATTCAGGCCCCGAAGTAAAAATGAAACGGAGTGTCTACCGAATGATACAGGACTCAACTGCGGAAAACAACCCCACGACTGCTCCCGGGTACAGAAATATATTTTCTCGCTACGTGCTGCCCATGCCAAAGTGTCTACTTAACCAAACAAACTTTCGAACTCCTTTGCGGAAATGTTAGTCCTTTTAGCGTCGGTTGTTGACGTATTTCAAATAATTGGTCCTCAAAAAGTATAGTTTCGTTTTTTGTATTTATATAGCATTTACTCCTGACGAAATTTGTACTCTAGTGACGCCTTCGTTAAACAGGCTATTGAGTCAGAGACCGGAATGCGAACCATTTGAGAGACCAGTCGATCCAGTGGTATTTTACACTTTTATAGACTTTGTTGTTTTTATCTAATTCGGTTTTTGTGCCAACAGGCGCTACAAATCCCCGACTACTTTGCTGTCATCAAGAAACCGATGGATCTGTCAACGATAAAGCAGAAATTGGATCAGGGAGAGTACAAGGATTTGTGGCAGTACATTGACGACGTGTGGACCATGTTTTACAATGCGTGGCTCTACAATCGAAGAACTGCTGCTGTCTACGCCCAAAGCACTAAAGTATCCGTTCCACTTATTTCAACGGCAGTTGATTAAAGTTATGAATAAATAAATAATAAATATCTAATATTATGGTTGTAGCTATCCGAGATTTTTCAGGCGGAGATGAATCCATTGATGATGCGTTTAGGATATTGCTGTGGCCAAAAGTACCAATTTGATCCTCCTAATCTTCTGTGCTTTGCCAAAAGCAAAAACCTATGCACCATCGCCAGACATAAAGAATACTATTCTTACCAAGACAGGTAACGAATGATACAAGACTCATTAACCGTCCCTAGGTCATTTTTATTGCTATTTTATCGTCATTTGTAGGTATGCAATCTGCGTAGATTGTTTCAATGGCATCGCTGGGGATATTGTGTCTGTCAGACCTGAAAATGACCCTGAAAAGCCATTAGAGTAAGTAATTTGTATTATTTATTTTAATTTATTATAATAATTGATTTTAATTGAATATCTAACTTTAGAAACATCAAGAAAATTGATTTTGTCAAAACCAAGAACGACGAATACGAGAGAGAAAAGTTTGTGACGTGCGTCGACTGCGAAAGAAATTTCCACCAGATTTGCGTTTTGCATATGGACGACATCTGGACCAAAGGGTGAGGTCTCTGTCACATTCCAAAACGATTTGATGAATACATATTTATTTATATTATATCTGTAATAGTTTCAATTGTGACAACTGCCTGGCCATCAAGAAAGCCAAAAGAAAGATAAATCCATTCAACGCCAAAAATCTGCCGTCCTCTCGGCTGGGAGATTACATTGAGGGGCGTGTCAACAATTTCCTCCGAAGCAAAGACATAGCAAAAGGGAAAATTATCGTCAGGGAATTATCGTCGTCTGAGAAAGTGTTCAAGTACTCACCGGAAGTGCAAATTTTCAGTCCTGGTTTCTTGAACAAGGAGTTTCCTTATCGGTAACAACTTTTTCCGTTTTGGTACGTTTCGGTTTATGCTTTCAAAATTATTTCTTTTCTCTTTTTTAACAGAGCGAAAGCGATTTTTGTGTTTCAAGAGATTGATGGAGTGGACGTTTGTCTGTTTGGGATGCACGTTCAAGAATATGGATCTGACTGTCCTTTGCCCAACAGAGGTCGTGTCTACATTGCCTACCTCGACTCTGTCCACTTTTTCCAGCCGAAGGAGCTGAGGACTGACGTCTATCACGAAATTATTTTAGGGTATCTTCAGTATGCCAAAGGATTGGGTTTCACAATGGCCCACATCTGGGCTTGTCCACCCCCGGATGGAGACGATTACATTTTTTATCGCCATCCTCCCCAGCAAAAAACACCAAAACCGAAACGTCTGCAAGACTGGTACAAAATAATGTTGGACAAAGGCATTCGGGAAGGAATCGTTCAAAGTTACAGCGTAAGCAATTTTATTAACAAACTTGTCTTTGGATTTTTGATTTTTTTGTACCTTTACGTAGGATATCCACACACAAGCGATTAAAGACCAAATGAAATCCCCGGAAGAATTGCCAATCTTTGAAGGTGACTTCATGCGCACTATTATGGATGGCGTGGCTGTGACTGTGGACAAGGAAGAAAAACGAAAAAAGAAATCTATTGTATGTTCGCCTACAATTTTCAACATTATTCTTCAGTTTTCCAATTGTTCTTGTTTTCATGTAGGCTGAACAAGGCAATGAAGAAGTTGGAGGTTGTAACAAAGTGTTGGGAAAATGCAGCAGAAAGAAAGATAATCCGGATTCTTGTGCGGTAACTGAGAAGGAAATCTTAACGAAGCTCCTCACTGCAATGGAGAATCACAAGCATCTATTCTTTGTCATCTGTCTCAGCACAAAAGCCAAGAGTTTTCCGTTGGCTGTAAGAAATCATTTAGAATTAATTGTCATTATAGAAATTAATTGAATTTGTTGTTGCAGGAAATTGAAGATCCCGATGAAGTTATGGACTGCAATTTTGTCGACAGTCGGGATGCATTTTTGGCATTTGCCAGAGAAAGGAATTGCGAGTTTTCTTCTCTACGACGAGCCAAGTTTTCGACGATGACCTTTCTCTTTGAACTTCACGCCCACAACCGACGGCTTTTTCAGTGCAATCACTGCAAAGTCAACTTGGACGAGGCTTTGATGTACAAAAATAAATATTAAATAAATAATAATGAACTAAGTGATAAGTGACATTGTTTGAATAGGTGGCATTGCAACATTTGCAAGGATTTTGACTTGTGCCCAGATTGTCGTCAAAAAGAGGGCCATGAACACGAAATGTACAAAAGAAACACAAGAGGAGTCAAAAATAAGGTCAAATTAATGATAAATCATCTCATACATGCTCAGCAGTGCAAAGATACGGCTTGTGGCTACCACGGATGCTTGGACGGCAGGAAGTTTTTGTACCATTTTAATGTAAGTCTTTCTAGTCTATTTTCCTTCTTTCATTTTAAATATTTAAAAAAAATATTTTTGTGACAGCGCTGCAAGTCCAAAGCAAGTTGTCAACTGTGCCAACGACTGAATGTCCTTTTAGGCATTCATGTAAAGCACTGCCAGGACGACAATTGCTCATTTCTGTTCTGCGTTAACTTGAGACAGCGCCGGAAGCAAATCCTCGTCGGAAAGCAAATAGTGCCGCCGCCAACAACTGCTAATGGGTCTAATGCCAAGGTGCGAATCTTTACTCTTTTCTATAATTGCCGTGCTGAAATTGAAATGAGGTTTAAATGTTGTAGACGTTGACACTCCCAACAAGTGGTCCTCCAACCCCAGGAAATGCTCCTCTACCTCAATCTTCGCCAATTACAATGGTCAGTAAAAAATATTCTTTATTTGTATCAATTTAAAATCAACAATTCTTTTGTGTGCAGCAACTGAAAACAGAGAAATGTCTCGAGCCTTTCGCAGTTCAAAATCCTAGCCAGGAGATACGAATTGTGTCCACCGCAGGTTCAGTCAAATTTTTCCGACAGCCGCCACCTCCGCAGCCGATTCCCATTTCTAATGGACAATGCGAACCTTCTGTCCGACTGCCAAATCCAAATTTTTCAGGAAACATCAAAATTGAAAGTCGCCAACAACAAATGCTCCCACCTCCCGCTCCAATCTCTCCCCAGATATTTCCGAATCTGAGCACGTCCCAAATACAAAATGTACGTCAACTGCAGCCACAGGGTGAGATTTTTTGAAATTTTGTCCAATTAGTTAAAGTGTACTTGGAATATAAATTATATATAACATTATAATAATAATTCAAGTAATGCAATTCCGAGGACAAGTGCCAGTAAATCAGAGAAATTTGACGACGGAGCAGAAAGTCTTGATCCCAGAAAAGGAGTCTCAAGTGGTAACAGAACAGGGAAGAAGCTGTAAACCTTCGCCACTTCAAGTCCAACCAAATACATTACAAATCCTTCAACGAAATGCACAAATTCAACAATTGCCTCCACAACTGACAACTTCGAATCTTTCGGGTAATTAATAGATTTAAATGTTAACTTTTTATACGGGGAGAAACTGCAAAGCAGGCAGCGCATTGCCCGAAGGGCAATGTGTGGTTTCACCACTAGTATGCAGTTAACTACTGGTTCAATTTCCATTGACACCGATTGCTCGTAAACTAGCAGCTTCTGTAAAACATGGCATATATGACAGCGTAGAGAATTCTTCTGCGGGTTGTGCATTAATTTGAAATCAACTGTCCGGTTTCAACTTTAGCCGTAGGAACCGGAAGAATGAATTTTGAAATTGTTTGGTATCTCCTTAGCGACTTGGTACAATGCATCATAGTCAATTGGGTAGTGGATGGATAGGATGGACTAGGAATACCATGCACATTGCAAAGTTCCCTTTCCTAATCCAATCTCCGTAGATACGGAGTGCTGAGTGCACTGAATTGGCAGGCATCATCTCAATACTGATAATGATGTCGGATTTAAAGATGCATTATTCCTGTTACGCAGTATTCCAATCTCATTCCCAATATTCCCAGTTCATTCATCTCAGTGCAAATAAGGAGTACTCAGGAGTACTGATAACATTTACAGGGATGGAAAATATATTAGGCTTGAGGGAACTTACAGGGATTGTAACAAATAAACAATGAGGAAAATTTCAGGATCAGGCATTGAGTGCGATTCCAGGCGTAGAAAATGACAAATTGTGATAGGCATGCATATCCGTAATGCTCATTACTACTATACTAATACAAACATTTACGCTTTACTGGCTCGCAGTACAGTATTTAGAAGTCGATTTCGGAGGGAGCAATGATATCATAGAATAATATATATCAGGCATAATCGCGCGAAAAATTTTGGCTTATTTTGTCTAAAATGAGTCAAAAATAGCCTAAAAATCACATAAAATCGCAAACTTTTTTGGTATTTGGGGGGGGGGTGCATTTGCCGCCAATGCCCCCCCTCAATACGGCCTTGCTGGCTCGTATTTACTAACTACAAGGATACCAACTATTTATCTCCACTCAAGCGGGGGTTTGGGGGCGGCAGCCCCCAATAAAAAATTAACTATATAAATACGTATATAATATATTGTTCATAATTTTGTGAAAAAAATAAAATAGCATATTATATACCATTTTTCCATAAATGTAAAATTTAATGCATAACCTAGGTATAGATTAATATTTTGAAAATGGGGTCATGTTAAATAGAACTTTACTTGAGTACATTGTCGCGCGCTGTATTACCTGTATTTTAACCTACATAAATAATTTCGAAATAAACATAATCTGGTTTAAATTTTTTGTAGTTCGTAGTTATATGATAGTTATAACCAGATATATCAAGAAAAACAATAAAATAAAATTACAGGTTAAAAACCTGGAGAAATATACGGGGAGAAGGCCGGAAAAACTCGAAAACAAGATATAATTTAAATGCCACGATACAATTAAAGCTCGTAATTTTAAAATTTTCTTCAAAAAAATCTCCCCGTGCGTTTACAGTTAATTTCCTTGCAACAACCCTAAAACTTGTCTAAAACATATTATACCCTATTATCAACTAGACTTTAAATGCTAATAACTGCAAATATAAATTCCATGGAAATGTAAATTTTGAAATAAGATGACACTGTATTTTAAGGCAAAAAACTTTTCCGTATAAAAAGCCTAAAATACTAATTTCACAGTTACTTTGTATATTGTGGCCATTTCTTCACACTGCAACATTTTTATTGCACTTTGGACATTTAGTTGACAGTTATAGCGCAGTCATATCTAATATATTTTACTGTTAAATGTTGTTAATACGGAAAAATTTATACTCATAACTGTTGATTAATTACTATGGATACGACAATTTAACCTGGATTTTGGAACCTGGAATGCAACAATGACTGAGGAAACAATGTATGTACAATTGCAAAGCTGTTCCCACAGAATGCTAAAGGCAGCTTTGACTGGCGTTCCCATTGTGAAAAATATTTTCCATCCCCCCTTCAGGAGTTAATTGAATAACTATTGTGTTTTTGTTCTTTAAAATGCTTTTTTTGAAGAGAGTTGCAAGTGAATTAGCGGTAAACGCACGGGGAGATTTTTTTGAAGAAAATTTTAAAATTACGAGCTTTAATTGTATCGTGGCATTTAAATTATATCTTGTTTTCGAGTTTTTCCGGCCTTCTCCCCGTATATTTCTCCAGGTTTTTAACCTGTAATTTTTTTATAATCGAAAAACTGACTTTTAAGATGGCAAGAATGACTGTGTAACTTTTCCAGGGCTGCCAAATGTTAGAATGGCAAATGTTCAGTTGAATCCTCAAATTCAGGTAAATCGAAAGAGGTTCATTTGTCCATTGCCGCAGCTAACAGCTGCAAAGCGCCTGAAGATAATGCAGGAACTGCCGACGGTTCCGAAAGAATTGCCAATCTACTCTCAAGGCCAACAAGTCGGTGTCTACAAGCTCCAAACCGGACAAGCCTACTTTTTCCCCGTTCTCCAGAACCAGCAGTTGGGGACTGTTTACCCGTTGAAGAATAATGACGTAGGGACCATTTCGGTGGACCAACCTCGTAAACATTGTCCACCCCTGCAAATCCATCAAATTCTTGTCGATGGTCGGCCCGTCCCTTTTCCGTTTGCACCAAATACTACTCGACCTGAAGCGAAAACGGCCGTTGAGGAGGTTAACATTTATTAGAAAATTATTTTGCATCAAGAAAGATGGTCAATTTGTTTATTAATGTCTAGGCCACCCCTGAGCAGATTACGCTTCACATTCCCGCAGCAGAAAGTGTCTCTGGTAAGTGGAATTTCATCCATGGAAATTTTCCCGTTCAAATTAACTTTTGGATAAATTAACTATTTCTTTTGTTTATTAATGATTAATATTTAGTATAATAAAATGTTATAATAAAGATTCAAGAGATACGAATCTTGATTTGGGAGAGGCCAAACTACAGCCTCAACAGACGACAAAACCGAACGCCTTGCTTCGGCCATTGCTAGTGAATCAAGAAACCAAAAATTATGGTCGGCCTCAAAAGCAACAATTCCCAGTCTATTGTTATCAAGTCAATCAAAATAGAGTCGTTGCAAATCAAGTAGAACCTAAAAAACTGACTCCAGGAATTCAGCCGAATCCTCCTTCCGTTCAGCTGCCCTCACCAACATCCGGCGGGAAGCGCGCTGCTGTGAAACTGGACAAAACGGAGCCGAAAGGTCGTTCAGTGGGGCCCACTCCAAATCCTTCTTCAGGAGTAGCGCAGCCAGAAACAGATGTTAAAATGACTCCTCAAAGTCTGTTCGACATGGGTCGGAATATACAAAATTTACTTGAAAAGTACGTCGATGAGACTTTGTGTGACCCTTGAGGAAATTTTACCAAATGACTTCTATGGACTTGTTTTAAGTATCTTGTTTCAGATTATATTATTATTAGGTATTAATATATTGTGTTGATTTTTATACTCTTGTAAAATTTAAAAACAATAAATGGCATTATGTTATTTAAATCTTATACTTTTGTCTTAGAGAGGAGCACATACAAATGAAAACCATGTTCAAATTAATCACATAATTATGTTGTAATTGATAAACTATTTTTTATTTTTAACTACCACCACAAAATGTCCAAAAAGCAAAAAAAATTGTGTCAAAGAAAAGTAAATCATTAAAAGAATTAGGAAAACATTTAAAGTCTATTTAATTTTTACCACGGGATAACCAAAGTCGTAATTTCTTGTCGATTATTTATTGTTTTCATTTCAAGTCTTCTGCAAACACTTCACTCCGAATCCTACAAATACAAATATATTCCTCAGGATCTGGCATATAACCGAGCGAACCGAGAAAGAAACTAAATCATAATTAGTTACCTTAATGGCTATTTCAATTCTGCACAATTGTTGTCCAAAGTAATTAAGCTCTACATAATTGTACACCAAGATAGACTTGTTGATTCCCAGACAGTCCTCGCTCTCGTCCATCTCCATCACATTGCACGACTGCAAGCTTTTCACTGGAAACTCCGCATCTCGCTTTTTGACCTAATTAATGAGTAATTGGCCGTATAGTTTACCATCAACAATCGAAATAGAAAAAGTTGGTCATCACTTACTGCATAGCCGTCTTTTTTATGTCCACGAATTTTGATTTCGACCCGGTAATTTTTGCCTATCGTCGATTCATCAAAAACTGCAGCCCAGACGACAACCCTCTGTCCATACTCCCCGAAGAAAACGGCGAATTTAGCCCCGTAGCATTCAAGGGTCAAAATGCACTTTACCTTCAAATCTGGTAATGGAAATGAGATTTAAGTTTTGGTTGATTTTTTCTATTGAACATAGTTTACTCACCAGAGCCATTCTCGGAAAACTCTTGATCACTAAAGACCACTAAGGTGCTCATCTTTGACTCCTTGATATGGGGAACCTCATGATCCTCTCTCAAATGATGACCGTAATCATCATATGGTATCTTCCTCATACTGCATCCTGAAATTACGCATTTATCGATGGGCCTAGAATAAAAAGTATAGCTTATTAATTTTAAATTAAATTAAATTAATACACAAAAATACTATAAAGCGATAGATATTGAAGGGAAGTAACTGCCAACGATTGGAAAATAAAAATTAATACCTGAAATAGCATTCGTATTCCAAATGATCGTCGATTTCTCTTCCCAACAGATGAGCGGGACAATCCTTCTCAACAAATGGGCACGGCAAGATGCTCTCATTGTATAAAAAATGGTAAATTTCCATAGGGGCTTTAACAAAGGGGAGGGCACAAAGACATTTTTTCTCCAAACATGAATAACAAATGATGTGGTGATCTTCACAAAGTCGCCGCGGGGCCGACGTCCACTTTGAACAGAATGAACACGTTAAATATATTTTGATTGAATCCCACGAAGCCATTTTGATAAATTGACCTATAAATGGACAAAGCCTTAAATGAAATGTAAATAACAGAGAACTAAAATATTTTTTTCAAAATGGGACTAAAATATTTTTTTCAAAATGGGACAATGAAATAAAAATGATCGCCAAAATTACCTGGGAATTATTGTATACAGCTATTTCTCATAGATTGGCTATTCCCAAATGACAAAACGCGGATGACGGAGCAGTGACAAGCCAAGTGACAAGTGATTCCTGTGCCAAGCTTTTGAGCTAACGGAACGGCCTGACAAATTCAAAAATTCATGTGGAAAATTCACTGAACGACAGAGCTGAAGAATAGCAGTGAATTCGATAGACAAGAGCGCGCACAATCAAATTACAAGTACAAAGCTCTACTAGACAAGTGCACATGCAGACGGATGGGTGGGATGATAGGCAGTTTAAATCACAATATTATGGTTTCCCAATGAGTTTTAGGCTGAATTTAGGCAGCGGTACTTTGTTGCCACTGTCTCCGCTGTTGCCGTTGGGGGGTATCGAGGGTTAGCGGCAACACCATAACAGCGGAAACAGTAGAAACAACAGCGGCAACAGTGGGGACACTCAAAAATCACTAGCGGCGAAACGCTACAACCACTAGCCCAGCGGCGACTCGCTACAACAACTAGCGGCAACAGAGGAAATCAGATTAATGTGTCCCTGTTGCCGCTAGTGGTTCTAGCTGTGTTGCCTTCGTTGCCGCTAGTGGGTTTTGAGTGTCCCCACTGTTGCCGCTGTTTCTGCTGTTGCCGCTAACCCCCCTTACCTCCTAGCGGCAACAGCGGAGACAGTGGCAACAAAGTACCGCTGCCTTTATTCAGCCGAGTTTTCCACTCTTGATTATGAACGAGCTACAAATTTTTAAAACTAGTTAGTATGACATTTTTCCATGTTTTAAGGTTGCTTTTTGCAGAGCCACAGCCAGAAAATGATTTCGGAGAGGGTTCGCCAAAATATATCTGGAAGACTAATTTCCCTAAAGTGCGAAGTGTTTTAACTTTTGAGAAGAAATTTTCCTTTTTTTGGGCTAGGAATCTGAGGGAAGGGAAATTATATTATGAACTACAACGACAGTATAATGCCTTATTCGCGGGCCCACTTTAAGAATGGCTGTGGTACAAGGATAAGGGAGGCATCATAATCAAAAATTGTAAAAATCTGGTATGTACATATTTATAAATTTTCTAAAAAATAATAATCTAACTTTTCCTAGTCCAAAAATGGAACAATTTTTGTTCAGTACGAAAATATTGTACTGTTAGGAATGTATTTGGTGACTAGGGCGCAACCAGAAAAAAAAATTCGGGAGGGGGGGGGGCGACAAATTACGAAAACATTTTGGGTTTTAAGGCAAAAATTCCTTTATTTTATTCGATTTCAGGGGGGGGCTCCCTGGCCCCCCTGCTTGCGGCACTGTCCGTGACAGTTGAGTTGAGTAGTATATAGGTGTAAAAGGTTAAAACTGATGAAAAGTGAAGATGAATTGGATCTAGTTTTATGGCATCATGAACATGAAATGTAGGAGCGGTGACGAACTTAACTAATATGCGGATGACATTTCGTGTGGGTTTTGTGCAGACTTCCTGAATCTCAAAATCACAAGAAGAAATTTGTTCCTGCATGTGATTCTGTTCTTAGCAGATGCACGCGAAACAAAAGTTGAGATTATTTTAGTCTTGTTTGCGGTCGACGAAGGAGAAGATGACTTTCTACATTTTGTATTGTGCTTTATCATCAGATATACTACAAATCTATACAGCAGAAGAGTCAACACGGTCGTTTGCATTCAAACTCTGTTTATTTTAAAATTATAAAAGTTATGAAAATCTCATGTTGAAAAAGTTATGAAATGAATAATAATCAACGGAATTTCGGATAAACATAAATATGCATCTAATAATATCACAAATCTTCAAACTGATAAATTATTTCATCGACTTTAAATACAAACCAAATTTTAACTCTGGAATGTTTTAAAACAAGTTAGTTTCCACACAAACGGTAATTTGACTTCTCGTCAGACGAAGAACAGAAAGTTGTTGAGCTATAGTAGTAGCATTTATCAAGAGAGAGTATAGAGAGACAGATATAAACAACGGGACAGGGAGAGCAAAGAGATTTTCTATTTTTAGAAAGAATCGGGTTTATCATTTAACGTTTTTCTTCTGCTCTTGCTCTAGGAAAGAGGATCGCCTATTATCGCTATTTTGGCTTTAAATCTTAGTGTGCTTTTAGTGGGCAGAGGAAGAGCAGGATTTTAGAGTTGCATTTGCATGTAGTTGCTAATTTGCTTCATTTTAGTATTTATAAGCCTTGATAGTATTTCCAGCATAATCTAATAGACAACACTAATAATTTTATAGGACGAATTTCATGTAGATTTTGCAACTTTAGTCCAACGAAATTGACGAAAATTCGACAAAATGTATTAAAGTTATGGAAACGTGGATAAAGTTGTGAATATTACATTCCGAGTGATCCGAGTGCAGGAATAAAGTAATCAGTATGAGTATTCCAGGAGGAGAAGCCGAGTGTGCGGTGTGCTCAAAGCCATGTCAGAGCACGTGCGGGGCATGCAAAAAAGTGGCCTACTGCAGCAAACTGCACCAAAAGAGTCACTGGAAAACGCACAAGTCCGACTGCTTCCCTGCACTCTTGGAAATAGATCTTGTCTACGGCAGATATCTCGTTGCCTCCAGGGACATCCGGAGTGGCGAAATCATCTTCCGCGAAAAACCTCTCGTCTCTGGACCCAATGGATCTCTATTGTCTTGGCCCATTTGTCTCAGCTGCTACCGGGTAGTCCAATCCAACTATTGCTGCTCCAGGTGCAAATGGCCTTTGTGTGCAACAGAATGTGAACAGGTAAATCTTTTCTACCATTCGTAAATGTTTAGAGGAGGATTTAAAAAAGCAAACTGAGTGGGAAACTTGTACTCTGTCGAAAGCGAATGGAAATTATTAAACATAAAAAAAGAAAACAATAATCAATTAATTTTCAAATGGTTAATAATAATATTTTCTTTCAGAATCCTTTACACGCGGAAAACGAGTGTCGAATATTTGCAGAGTGCGATGTTGTTCCATTTGAAGAGCACGAATTGTACAAATACGAAATGATCACCATTCTCCGTGGTAAATGATTGTCAATATTGAAGAAATTGGAAGAATTGGTGTCTTAACCAATTTGTGTATATTGGCAGGTGTACTTTTAAGTGAAAGAGATCCGTCCAAATGGAACAAAATCCAGACTCTGCAGTCTCATGCAGAAGCAAGAAGTGTGACGCTCAAGGGAAAACATTTGACGCATTCCTCCATAAAATTCGTTAAGGAAACTTGTCGACAAACACAATTCGATGACGACTCTATCAATCACGTGTTAGGAGCCTTAGGGGTCAATGCTTTTGTCAGCGATGATGGAATCACACCTGCCATGATCTACAGGTGAGGAAATAATAATAAAATCTAAAGGTCAAGGCTGTATTGAGGGCGGGGCATTGGGGGAAAATGCCCCCCCCCCCGAAATCCAAGAAAAAGGGAAATTTTTTCACAAAATACCAAAAAAATTTTACGCGATTTTATGAGATTTTTAGGTTATTTTTGACTCATTTTAGACAAAATAAGCCAAAATTATAACGCGAATATGCCTAATATATTTTGTCCTATGATATCATTGCCCCCTCCGAAACCGACTTCTTAACCCTAGCCATACTAACATATTTTTTGCACAGTTCTTATTAACATGCACACGGGTGTAGGCAATGTATTAAGAGTATGATGACGGCCATTGCATACACGTGAGAAAGTCAGGGTTCCGGGTTTCTACTCTCATGGCATAGTCAATACAGCAAGGAATCTAGATGCAGACCCACGTAATTACGAAACCTCTGAGCCTACACCTGTGTGCATGTTAGTATTTAATGTTTATTTTGGTCAACTTTTTTGTATTATTTTATTTCTTACAGCCGCTATAGGTGACCACATAACCTCATATATACATCATTAGAAAGAGCAATAAATTCTTGAGGCATAGCAAAATCCCCGAGGTTGTGTGGTCGATAGTTTCACTAAGCCAGGCGTTTAAAATCTCTTGCATACGCCTGTATGCTTCTTAAAATGGCTAGGGTTAATACGGTACTGCTAAAGGTAATAATAAATGATAATAAAAACTGCATTTTTTAAGAATTTTAAACGGGAAAAAAATATTTTGTTGATTAAATATTCTCTGTCTACCTTATTTTCCATTGAGAAAGAACTTGTAAAATTAATGTTCTGGTTACGCCCTTGTGCATTCTGTTCGCAGGAATCCAAGCAATAACAATTAATTTAATTTCAGGAATGGATCGTATTTGTATCATAATGGAAGTATGCCCGCTCACGGATGTGTAGCCAATTCGTCCTGGGTGATTCTACCGAATTCGGAGTTTCTTCTGAGGGCATCAGTGCCCATAGCGCAAGGAGATAAAATCAGTCAATTGTACACCCAGCCGACGTTGCCAACAAGACAAAGGAGGAAAAATCTTCTGGAGAGCAAATACTTTTACTGTAATTGTTCCCGCTGCTCCGATCCCACCGAATCGGGGACTTTCTTTTCTTCTGTGAAATGCCCAGGCAAGAACTGTGCTGATGGCTGGCTTTGTCCTTTAGAAGATTCCACAGATTGGCGTTGCAGTCGATGTGAAACTAATAGAAAAGACAGTTTTGTGGCTGAGATGACCGGGAAGATTCGAAAAGAGTACAACTCCATAGAAAACGATGATTCGGTCGCTTGCATCGCCAAACTGGAGGGACTTTTGAAGAAATACAAAGCAGAGACTCTTCACCCGAATCACTATCTGGTTTTCGAAATGGAGAATGACGTTCTCCAAAGATGTTCGTATTTATTCAGTGCTGACAAAATCCACAAGAAACAACACGAGGCCTTTGCCAATCGACTAGTCACTCTGAGTGAACATTGCCTCACCATCGCCGACCGACTCTTCCCTGGCTACAACCGACAACGAGGCAATTCCTAGTTTATTTTTCAAACACTAAAAAATATTTTATTTGATTGCAATTTATTAATTTGGGCATTTCAGGGAGACTTCTTTATTTCCGTCAGCAAGGAATGACCATTTTACTTTTATTGCGAGTTTCCAAGAACATGCGCCAGGAGTCGACGTCGTTGAAAATGGAACTGGAGGAACAATTTACGAGCTTACTAGGAATTCGCAAAGAAGTTCTGTTCACCTTTTCCATCGAGCCGGAAGGCCGAGAAGAAAGTTACATTGCCAAAACAATGGCCCAGGATTCAATGGAAATTAAAATCCTCAAAAAGCATTTTCAAATTGACATCAAGTCGTAAATACATTTAATTAATGAACAACAAGTTCATTTTCAAACTGTCATCTTTTCTAAAACAAAGAAATTTATTTTATATGACATCCAAATTGAAATACTTGTAGATGACCCTTTTATTACTACCTTCTATTCCAATACACCAAAGATTATAATATTATTAACAGTTCAAACGTCAGGCACAATCTAGTCAAACCATCTCACCGGCTCCATTTTCATTCCCCAACATTTAAATACATTTAAACCTTTACTAAAGCTTCTAAAAATAATTAAATTGATGCCATGCATTTATCTAAATATTATAAGAAATGAAACCCTTCTCCACATTCCCTTGATCCCAAAATATCCTTAATATGAACTTGAGTTGTTTTATGATCGTCTTTAGTTTATTGTCAATAAACCCAAGTTATGCAAAAAGACAATTCGATGTAGTAAAACACTTTTTATAATTTATTAAAGAAAATTATTTGTTTGCATTTTTCCATGCCTTTAAAATTTTGTCGGCCTCTGCGAGTGTTTCTTCCTTTTTGTAGAAACAAAATCGAACGTAATCAGCAGCTTCGGATTTGTGGTCCTCAGAGTAGAATGCGGATGGAGGGATGCCCAACAATTTCCACTCCTTGGCAAACCATTTGACGATTCGGTAGTCTGTGTATTTATCCGTCTCCTCCCTCAGGTCAGCCTTCTTCTCTGTTAATTTTCATTCCAACATTCGGTTTAATAAAATATCGAGTCGGAGGAGGAATTATCGGCTTACCTAGCATTGCTCTCCAGTTGACACACATGAAAGCCCCCGCTTCCGGAATGACTGGAATAAACCCGGCATCCCTCATTGACTTTTCCATGATATCACAGCGCATTTTCAAATCCGCTCCCAGCTGATAGAAGAACGATTCCTTAGTGCCCAGGTGAGGGATTTCTCTTTCCACTGCCCTGGCAAGGGCCTCTTGGCACGGAGTATTACACGTGTACACACAACTCTGTACATTACACAAACTAGATTAAACCAGGGCAGGGATGGAAAATAAATCTTTCATTTTCTCTATAGAAAACTCCATAAAAATATGATTTTTCTACTTTTGATTCATTTTATTGAAAATTGTTATGAATATAAATTATTAACCTGATGAGCTACATGAAGATTTTTCATCAAATGACTAGGTCCATACGACCATCCAATTTTCCACCCAGTCAAGCTAATTATTAATTAATTATTATAAAATATTATTTAATTTGTTTTATTTTAAACTGAAATGGATATCTAACCTGAAGGCTTTGCCAGAGGATCCTACGGTGATGGTCCGTTCCCACATTCCCGGGAGGGAAGCCATTCGGACATGTTCATATTCTGGAAACACGTTCATCTCGTATACTTCATCGGCAATACAGACGACATTGAATTTCTTGCACAATTCTCCAATTTCCTATTTCGGGCCAAAAACTAAATTAAATTAAATTAAGGATTTTATAAATTAAATTCTTACGGTGAGTTCTTGTTTGGAGTAGACTTTCCCTAGAGGATTGTTCGGAGTGTTGACGACTATCATCTTCGTATTTTCGTTAAATAGAGACTCTAATTCATTCATGTCCAATGTCCAGCCCGCAGAAGTCTCGTTATTCGGGTTTCTTGGTTTCAACGATATGTGCTTAGGTGTTCCCCCTGCCAGAAGAATAATTGGGCGGTAGCAATCTAAAATCAAAATTAAGTAATTTAAGTATTATGTGAAATAGAATTTATTAAATTATTAATATTAAAAACTAGTTATATAAACTAGTTAAGTAATAAGTTAAGTAATATAAACTAGATAATTGGAAAAAATCCAAAAAAAACATTAGACAACTATTTTTCTACATTTAAATTAATTAATTGTTAATTAGTTTATTTTAACGGATTAAAATTTTTAAAATAATCACCGTAATGAGGTTCGATGAGAATTACCTGAAAAAATATTCATTTTTAAGATTTTTGATCAATTAATTTTGCCCTACCTAAAAATAATTCTTAAGCAATGGATTGTTTTTACAAATTAGTTACCTCGTCCCCTGGGCCAATCATTGACATAAATGTTGCAAAAAGAGAGCCATAAGCGCCAACCGTGACCAAAACTTCTGTCATTGGATTTATTTCTCGGTTGATTAGTTTTCCATACATTGTGGCCAAAGCTTTTACCAAACGAGGATGTCCCTGCAATATTGAATTATTTTTCAGTCATCTGTTATTTCAATCTCGATTGAAAATATTTAAAATCGTACGTATGAACGAGTGTATTGCTGCAGAAGCGGATCTGCCTCTTTTGAACATATTTTGGCCAATTCAGCTGTCACATGCTCCGCTGGGTGAAAATCTGGAAATCCTTGACCCAAATTTAGAGGCTTGTATTTTGCATTAAAGTCGATAAATTCAACCCTATTTAATGAAATAATTAAATGACATTATAATGAAAATTAAATACTATTAAAAATTTGGTAATTAAATATAGTATAAAATTAAACCGATATACCTATCTAAAATTGATTTAAACTTTTCGAATAAAATTATATGATTGGGCTAGACTAATAAAATTGATAATAATAATTATTATTATATGTATATTATTATATATACTAATATTGTAATTTATAATTTATTTTATAAAATTGTTAATTTAATTTTTAAATATTTTTACTAATATTCTAGAGATATTTTAATGTTTTAATATTTACCAAACATTATGTTCCAGGCCTTTGTACTTCTTGTGGAGCTGAAATTTGGAATTCATTGTTACTGCAGATAGTTGTCTGCCTTTCGGGTGACCGGGATAAAAATATTTAATGAAATGTCGAGTTGGACTGCCTGAAGATGATAATGAAGTGAATAAATATGGCTTGGGCAGCCACATAATCACATCGTTGGAAATAATTTATATCAATTTTTTTATAATCGATACACTTTATTATTGTTATCTTTATTCGTAAGAGGATCTAAGGTCGCGGCTAATCTGTGACTGCCATTCATGATAACGCCTGTCTAGTTGGGAAGCAGCATTTATTTCTGTCTCATTCTCAAGTGTGGAAAACCTGTGCGTTATTATCAATTAATTGTAAATTCAATTGTAGGGTTTCCCTTCGAGGAATTACAAGCATCAAAGTTTGCATTTATTTGTACATTTGATTGTAATATAAATATAAATTATCGGATAATGAGTATTGAATAAATTATTATAAATATATACACGTCAATTAATTATTGTTGACTTCAATTACTGCGATGGATTCGTTTCCATTTTTCTCGAGTTTTTTCTGTCGCTCTGTGATTAAAATTCGAATAATAAGATGTAATAAAATAATTTATAATTTTTTGGACAAACCTTTTAAAATCAACTCCAGTTCTTGTTCATTGTAGCAATACTGAAACGAAATGTCTTGGCTGTCAATATACTTTTTTAGAATATTTAGGATGGAGGGCTTAACTTGCCAAAGAATCAACTCTTGATTCTTGTCTTTGAACTGCTTGAACAGATCTGTCATTCCCTGGAATTAATAAATGTAATTTATAATAAATTAATTACTTAATTTTCATCAATAAATTATTCCGTACCTGAGCTGCAGTATAATCAGCGAACTGGACATGTTGACAGTCCAGGACGACAGGTAAAAGCCCTTTGCTCCAACTGGAAGCGGATTTTGAAACGATATACTGGACATATTCAACGGACGGGTAAGTCCAAGACCGATCCAGTTCCAGATACAGAAATTCAATTTCTCCCGAAGTCTGCAATAAATATTATTTCTATAAATAAACCATGTACAAATGGGTGTAACAAAGTGGTGTGTTATGACATAACGACATGTCTTTGTGACCTTTCAAACGAGTTGTATTATAACACGACTTTATGCGATAAATCGAACCGAAGTTACATAAATATTTAGTCAGTTGTAGTTTTCACCCACCTCCCCAATCAGGGGGTTACTGGGATTTACTTTTTAATATCGCTGAAAATTTTTGCTGTCAATCGAGTGAATCGAGACATTATACGACGTTGTAGGACAAATAACACGGATGTTACATCGATTTTCAGTTATTTTTATGTATTTCCCCCACTTCCCCTGTCAGGGGATTACAATAACCTACCTTATAGTGTCTATTGACATGCCAGCTTTCAATCGAGACATTATACGACGTTGTAGGACAAATAACACGGATGTTACATCGATTTTCAGTTATTTTTATGTATTTCCCCCACTTCCCCTGTCAGGGGATTACAATAACCTACCTTATAGTGTCTATTGACATGCCAGCTTTCAATCGAGACATTATACGACGTTGTAGGACAAATAACACGGATGTTACATCGATTTTCAGTTATTTTTATGTATTTCACCCACTTCCCCTGTCAGGGGATTACAATAACCTACCTTATAGTGTCTATTGACATGCCAGCTTTCAATCGAGACATTATACGACGTTGTAGGACAAATAACACGGATGTTACATCGATTTTCAGTTATTTTTATGTATTTCCCCCACTTCCCCTGTCAGGGGATTACAATAACCTACCTTATAGTGTCTATTGACATGCCAGCTTTCAATCGAGACATTATACGACGTTGTAGGACAAATAACACGGATGTTACATCGATTTTCAGTTATTTTTATGTATTTCCCCCACTTCCCCTGTCAGGGGATTACAATAACCTACCTTATAGTGTCTATTGACATGCCAGCTTTCAATCGAGACATTATACGACGTTGTAGGACAAATAACACGGATGTTACATCGATTTTCAGTTATTTTTATGTATTTCACCCACTTCCCCTGTCAGGGGATTACAATAACCTACCTTATAGTGTCTATTGACATGCCAGCTTTCAATCGAGACATTATACGACGTTGTAGGACAAATAACACGGATGTTACATCGATTTTCAGTTATTTTTATGTATTTCACCCACTTCCCTGCCAGGGGATGACTATAACCTATTTAGTAATGTATATAGACCTGTGTCCTTTCAATCGAGCTATTTCACGACTTTGCACGGTGAAAATAGCCGAAATTACAACGATTTTTAGTTATTTTTAAGTTTGAAACCCCTCCCCCGGACAGGGGGTGTGACCGATTTTGCCCATTTACGAACTCGATGATACTTTTGATCTCTAGTTAACGTACAAAAAATTTGAACTGAATATCTCATTTCGTTCGAAAGTTATCGTGCTTACGGACGGTCAGACAGACAGACAGACAGATCGGTTAAATTAAATTAAATGTTCGCACCGTGCAGCTGCTGACTCGGACACTCGGCCTGGCGGCGTAGTACATAAGAAATAAAACGCTTAGGCCAGCTCCAGCCATGATTCCGTACTCTAGCCCGACTAGTAAACTAACTAGAAATGTTACTACCCACGGAATTAAATCCATTTCTGAAAACCAAATAAAAATTCTTAAAATGATTTCAAACCAACTTAAAAATTCAAGTCAAAATAATTCCCACTTTTTGTCCTCCACATGCCGAACACAATTTCAAAGTCGACCATAAAAATCACGGCGCAGATGACGACAGACGATAAACTGGACTTTGGAATGAAATAGAATTGCGGAGTCAGAAATAGAAGGGCGCAGATGAGAATAATTCCAGTCAGAAATCCTCCCAATGGACTCTGAGCTCCAGCTGCGTGATTGATGGCAGTTCGTCCGAAAGCTCCCGTCACGGGCATCGAACTGAAAAATGAACCAATGATGTTCGACAGTCCGATGCACAGCATTTCCTACAACAAAATAATTTAAAACATTCTAGATAATAAAATTATAAAGGATTCAGGAATATAGACAAATGTTCCAGGGATGGAAAACTTGCATTTTCTGTACCTACCTCCACAAACTTTTATTTTTCTACAACAGTTATAATAAAGTATTTGATTTTACTTGGTTGGAGTCGACGCGGCCATTCGGAGCAAAGGCTTTGGCGATTGTGATGTGTTCCATTAGACAGAGCAGAGGAATGACAATAACGGCAGAGGCGTGGTTCCGAAACAAAGAACCCAGACTGAATTCATCTGTTTCCCCAGTCTCATTGTTGTATTTTGAGAAGCTAAACGGAGGAGATTTGAAAGGAGCCAGCCCTTCAGGAACGTACCCTACAAAAACAAAAATTAATTAAAAATTAAGTAAAATTAATTAGTGCAGGATTTTCGAATTAAGTTTAGTCAGTTCGAGTTTGAATACAGGATTTTAAAAGATATATATGATTTTGATTATTTTTGGTTGATTACCTACTACCCCAATGCTGTAAGGCTCTCCCCTCAATCCGTAAATCGTTGTTGCTACCAATATGACAAGGACACTTCTCGATGTTGACAAGAACCAAAGAAATTTATTGACTGCTGGTCCGAAGTCTCCGAATCTTTTAAACATAATCTCGATTTTCTGAGAGAATTAATGATTTAATTAATTATTGAATTGATTTTTTTACTTCCTTGCGATTTTAATTGACTCTAAATTTTAATTAGCATTTAGTAATGCCGACTTACCATGAGGAAGAGAAGAGAAGCAATGGATATGACAGCGATTATGCAGTCTTCCCATTGGGTGTCGGAAATGTTCTCGATAATCCCTTGAATTTCTTCAAGAAACCCATTAGCAGAAAAACTGAGGCCGAGCAGCGACTTTAATTGAGTTGACGCTGTTCAGACACATTTTTATTAGACTTAATTATTCATTTCATGTTTTCATTTAATTGCTTACTATTCTAAATTTGATTTTTTTGAGTAAAATTGTTACCAATTGATATCGCAGCGGCAGAAGTAAATCCGCTGATCACAGGCTTAGAGATGAAATTCACGATAAATCCTAAAAATTGTAATTGTTTAAATTAACTAAATAATAATATTGTTTTATAATAAAACAATTAAATAAATTAAATTGTAAATTCATACCGAGTTGGACGACGCTCATCAAAACGGTGACAACTCCAGTGACAAAGCACAAAAGGATGGAATACTCTGGAGGCTGTCCTTTCGTGTAAGACAAAGTAATAATTGCCGTCGTCACCGTCGGACCAATTGTGATTGGTTTCGTACTTCCCAGACAAATATATACGAAGCAGCCAACAAAAGCTGAGTAAAGTCCATACTATTAATTAAAAATTAAAACTTAATTAATTTGTAAATGAAATACAAAAATGAATAAATTAAATTGAGAATTATGATAAAAATTAATTTTTTCACCTCCACAGGGATTTCCGCTACACTGGCTACTCCCAAAACTTGAGGTATGATTGTTAGACCCAAAGTAATACCTATGGCAAATTAATAATATTTTAATGGCGCGTTTTGGTTAAGAATAAACTTAATTTTAACACTAGAAAATGGTTGTAAAGTAAAATTAATGGTAAATTATTAGTAAACCAATTCTAATTATTTTAATACATTTTAATGTTTTGAACTTTTCATTTTCGAAAAAATGTTTCCATCCAAATTTTACCGAGGCTCGTTCAATTCGCAATTTCTTAAATTTTATTTTCAAAATTATTTTTTTATTTTATTATTTAAATTATTTTTGACACAAAAAGGATAAAAAACCTGCAATGATATCAGCCACCAGTTTGGTGGCATTATACTCAGGCAACCAAGTTAGAATCGGAAGTTTCTTGTAAAGAGTCTTTTTTCTGAATAATTTAGCAGTCCATTGCGACACCAGAGATTTCTTGTCATCGGAGGATGACGTAGCTAATGCATCTAAACTGCTTGTACTATACGAATAAATTAATTTTTTGTTCATTTTTAATAATAAATAAATAAATTATTCGTTACAAAACAATCGACTGTCTTCTTTGGCCCACAAATTCAATTTATAAAATTCTTTTGGCCTTTTGATTGACACCTCTTTGCCAATATCAGTTATCTTAATGAGGGGATTTTCCCAGTCACTAAATGATCCCACTCGTTATAATTTATTCATTGTTCGTCATCATCATTTAGTAGGGGCGAAACCACTCCGGGTGAAAAGTTAATTATTTTTAAAAAATGAGAAAAATCGCTTTCCACTGCGCAGTTGAAAAGTGCCACGTTTTTGTAATTCTGTGTGGCCCCCTTCAATAGTACCGTACGTGGCTACGTGACTGGCCATTGGGATATTTTTTACTTTGTGCTGTGCTTATCTTTTTCATTAATGTTAGATTAGACATCGGTATGCATGCAGTTTCATTATTTATATTACATTTGTTATGCTTCTCCAACATAACGTTGGTTTTACCAGCTTTTCATTAGTTTCCGATTTTCAAATCAAGATTTTCAAGTTTTTTCTATAGATTTTTGGATATTCTGAGTCTGAACTTAGTCGAAATAGGAATTCTTAATGGCAATCTGGAAAAAGTAAAGTTCAACGAATTATATTTACAAATGGGAAGGAAACTTTTATGTATTTGCAGTGGAATATTATATCAGTCATCAGAATCTATAATAATAACACCGGTTCATGCAATGAACTCTTCAATCTCATATGTATAATAGATTATCTAGTCTGGACATGCCTTATTTGCATGGGTGTTTATTGCTTTAGGTTAATTAGGTACCTCGAGAAATTTAGTAAATAACTTAATAATATAACTTAAGAATTAATTATTATTAATTCAACTAATTCCTAAATAAATAAATTCAGTAGTTTAATTAAAAAATTTTGAAGGGTAAAAATTAAAAAAACTCATCACTTGTCATCACAGGATTTTTGTTTTCTCAAACTAGAAAATTCTAATATCTGAATAATTTTAATGCATAAAGGTTTAAATGAATCATTTCAGTCTTCCTATAGATAAAAATTAATTTGTGGATGATGCAAGGAAATAAATAAATTTCTAAATGAAATTACATCAATTTGTATAGAAATGTCAATCTGTTATCGACCATCGAACTAAAGATTAAAGATAAAAGGTAAATAAATAACATTTGTGCATGATAATTTGAGGACGCCGATTAACGGAACAAACAAATCGTCCATTGGACTCATCTGAAAATACGAGGTCTTCGCTCTGTCTGCACGTCTGTCTTTTCAGTGTCCTCTAAGTAGATGGTAGCCGATCTTTTCACTTAAAATTTCAATTTCCGAACATAAATCCAAAATGGAATTTCGGGATAAAATGGAAATTGGAAATCTGCCAGTCCCGAAAGCGAGAGATTCAACTGCCATCCGCGAATTCAGACCTCAAACTCTGCCCCGACGAACCCTCACCTTTGAACCGCAACCGGAAAATCGTCAAATTAAAGAATTTTTTCCTCCCCCCGCCTTGCCGAGAACAATCGTCAACACAAACTCCTGCGACTACAATCACTCATTCATCTCCGGTTAACCTTTTTTATAATTAATAATTACTAACCTAACCTGCTTTATTTATTGGCCGTTAAACTGCTTTTATAGAAAATTTTATGTTGATTATAAATTATTTTTATGTTAATGGCAATGAATAAAACCAGTTAGGACTTTTGGGTTTTGTTACATTATAACCCGCCTTTTTGGTTTTGATTGGTTTTTGAGTATTTGCAGTGATCTCCTGAGTACTCCGCTCACGGGGAACAAAAAAGGACCTTTTTTGTCTTTTAAAAGTGAAAGGTACTCTTTTTTTACAGAAAGAGTACCTTTTTGTAAAGAAAGAGTACCTTTTTGTAAAAAAAAAGTACCTTTTTGTAAAAAAGGAGTACCTTTTTGTAAAATATTAAAAGGTAAAAACCTTAAAAAACCTCATAGGGAGACGCAAGAAAAACCAGAAAACAAGGAAAAGTAGTTTCTGAATAATTTAAATAGGGCGTGATTTAATAAACATGTATGCCCCAGTCTACCGGTTGAAATTGCATTTGAATCGTTTTCAGCATTGTGCAATGCGAAAATCGGTAGTACAAGTGCAGTTCTAATAATATGTGGTAGTTTTAGTAGAATTTTAAATAACCTACCCAAACAAACGACTATAAAAATCAAAAGAGACCATGAAAATTCCAGTAGTATACACGTAATTTAAAACTTTACTATAGTAGTAATTCTTTCATTGGCAGATCGGAGGAAAAATTCTTTTAGATGGTGAGTAAGAGTAGTAGTAGTCAACCCGCGGCAAATCCCCATAGAAAATCTCAAAAATCAAAAAATATTTTTGTGACGTCATCTGCAGTACATTTTAAATGGGAAATTCTCATTTCAAAAAATTGATTTCCAACAAATCCCATTTAAAAAGTACTGCAGATGACGTCACTTTCCAATAGCAACAAAATATGATTATTTGCCTTTCCTTCTGTATTCTAGGTTCTTTGGTAGTAGTAGTATGAATGAGTGGGGATGAGTATTATAATTTGGTTGCTATCAAGGTGCCTTAAGTCTTCTTGGCCCCATATCTACTAGTTACAAGGTGGAGACAATGAGATAATTAGGGTAAGGGAGTATCGTATAGTGTTATTAGTAGAACTCATGACAATAATGTTCTTATTTGCTGGAAAACAATTAACTGGTTGTACAAGGCTAAATTTTGTCTTTGGTGCTATCTAGATTGTTTTTTGTTTTCAGAATTTGCAACTACGATTTAAAAATATTTTTATGTCACAATATATATATATAAATAAAAATATTTTAGTAAAAAATGTGCATTTTTCTATATAGTCTTGCATTTTTCTAATTTTTTACATCGTTTCAGAAGAACCTTCTTGAATCAGTTGAATTTTTTAAGGAATTTTCAATATCGTGAAAAGACTATTTCGAATTTCAACCGGGAGACTGGGGCATACATGTTTATTAAATTACGCCCTATTTAAATTATTCAGAAACTACTTTTCCTTGTTTTCTGGTTTTTCTTGCGTCTCCCTATGAGGTTTTTTAAGGTTTTTACCTTTTAATATTTTTATTTTGTAGTTTTCATTGTTTATAAATAGTTTATATGTAATGTAGCGCTATATTGAAAGTTAGGTAAAATATTCTCAGTGAAGTAAGAATATTATAGGTCTGTTATACGCAAAACAATATTTTCTATCCCTGGAATATTTCCCTATTTCTAAAATTATTTTCAATCCCTAGAATTTTTTCCCATTGCTGGGATCCGTAAAATGTATACTATCATTTATTCTCACAATCATTAATAAAATACTCTATCGAATGATATCAGAATTTGGTTTTATGGGGGGCTCTGCCCCCCAACCCCCGTCAGGGGAATGAAAGGTTGGTGTTATGGTTGCACCCAATGGTTGCACCTAGTAATTCAAATCCTTTAATTTAGTACTAGACGACGGGATTCAGTCACCTTGTGTATTACTATGCCAAAGTAGAGTGAGTGGACGTAAGACACGTAATGATAGGGATTTGAAAGAATACTACACTATACTACTACTATACATTGTATCTACGGAAACTGAATTTGACTATTGCATTATGATGACCAAACAATGGGACAACCGAATCTTCGGTGTCTAGCGAGAGAACCGGACCTCCGACAGAGTTGCTGAGCTAAAGCAACGTAGTTCGAATTATAATTTACCCGTTTTGTATCTATAATTTTTTCCCAAAAGTTTCAGGTTTTTGAGGTATGCTTGGCTAGTCCATTTGGACCAAAAGGGAAAAGGATACTTAGGGATTGGAAATCCTGAGGACAGTTAGCCTGCCTCGAATGTCTCCCTATGAAAAAAAGAGTACCTTTTTGTAAAAAAAGGGTACCTTTTTGTAAAAAAAGAGTACCTTTTTGTAAAAAAAGAGTACCTTTTTGTAAAAAAGTAGTACCTTTTTGTAAACAAAGAGTACCTTTTTGTAAAAAAAGAGTAAATTTTTGTAAAAAAAGAGTAAATTTTTGTAAAAAAAGAGTAAATTTTTGTAAAAAAAGAGTAAATTTTTGTAAAAAAAGAGTACTTTTTGTAAAAAAGGAGTAAATTTTTTGTTCCCTGAATTAGTATCTACATTGTCATTTGTAACCAAGACCGTATTGAGGGGGGGCTTTGGGGCAAATGCCCCCCCCCCAAATCCAAGAAAAAGGGAAATTTTTTCTAAATATACCAAAAAATTTTACGCGATTTTATGTGATTTTTACGCTATTTTTGACTCATTTTAGACAAAATAAGCCAAAATTTTTCTAGCTTCGCGCGATTATGCCTAATACATATTGTCCTATGATATCATTGCCTCCTCCGAAATCGACTTCTAAATATCTAAATACGGTACTGTTTGTAACTAATTTGTTGGTTTGTCCCTAGGTGCGAACGAGTCAGTTTTGTCCCTTCACCATGCTTCAACTGCCAAGGACGACGCAGATCAAAATAGAAAACAAAAAGCATTCGGCCTTTCTGTGAATTCCCTGTCTTTAAGGAAAAAAAAAGGTGGCCAAACCTCGTTCAAGACATCTTGTAGAGAACAGACGAACAAAAAGATTCAGTTGGCAAAGGAGTGTGAACAGGAATACGTAGCAAATTCCCTCATTTCAAAATGCAATATTTTATAACATTTATTTTATAAAATTCAAAAATATAAGCAAATAAATATCCTGGAAAAATAGAATGCTAAAAACTGAAACCTGAAAACAAGGCATAATTTTCTCTGAAAAAATAAAACATATATTTTGTGACATGGGCTTGTGACGATCCCTATTGATTGTTGACAAAATAAGTCTAACGGTTCGCAAATACACACTTAGAAATCCAGTCAAAGTGGTTTAACATTATTAACTTAATGTTAAAATTTAACATTAAATAAGGCACCTGCAATATTTTTTTAATGTAAGTTTTAACAGTAAATGTCCTGTAGGCAAAAGTCACGTTAATTTTATGTTAACCTGACATGACCATAACGTTAGTTGAGGTTAACAGTATGTCATGTCAAGTCACCTCAGTTAGATTTATCACCAGCAATAACCACCTTAACATTTCATGTGGCGGTGTGGTTCAGTGTGTAGGGTGTCCGCCTGATTAGTGCATGGAACTGGGATCGCTTCCTGGCTTCACTTCTTGCAACATCAACATTAAATAATGTTATAATGACATTATTCCTAACATGAGGCAATGTTAACTTTTAACATGATCCCATGTTAATTTTAACCACAAATACTGTTAAAATATTAACAGGATGTGGACAATGTTAATTTAACGCTAAATAATGTGTAACCATCCCTACGTGATTTCTAAGGTGATATACTGTTAAAAATAACAGTATATCAGCTTAGGATTTCTAAGTGTGTAACAGCCGAAATAATGTGTTATTTAATCTTCGGTGTTACTGTTGATTGCCATAATGCCGCTTTTATTGAAAACTTGTTGAAATATTTGTAATGGTTGTAAAATACAGACCAAAATAAATCTGTATGCTTGTCAAACATGAATTTCTGCTCTTGTATTACTTGGATTAATATAGCATTAATTGTCAAATTATTGGTTAACCCTTTAGGCTGGCTCGGGTACTTTAGTTCCCAGCAAAATTGATTGCTATAAAACGGACTGGGAAGTATAGTTCCCAGGAAAGGTCATGTCGTTATGACGGCCTGGGAACTATACTTCCCAGAATAGTATTTTCGTTACTATGGGTTGGGTACTTTAATTCCCATCACGGGCTTCATCCTTACTACGGACTGGGAACTATAGTTCCCAGTCAAAGAAAAAATTAGAATTTGGTGGTAAAAAATCATTATCTGGCCAATTAACTTTTAATTATCACCAAATCAATTTTAAAAATGACCCAGCAAAGACAGAAAACGTCGTGATGGATTGAAAGGTCAAGCTATATAAATCATTGGCCAATCTGCAAAGACTCTAAAGATGCAGAATCTTGTAGATAAGTGCATGGATGTGATTATCGAATTTATACTTGCTTGTAAAATATACGAAGGCGAGGAATTATTAAAAGAGCTTGTCCCTAAAAATTCGGAAACGGTGGTGCCATTGTTATAGAATTAACTGAAAAATATTTTATGATTAAACATACGGTTTGACAATTTTTTCAATCCCCTAAACCTTGAATTGGCTTGCAGCAAAACGCTGGAACTTTAAAATCGAATAGGAAAAATCCCCCTACGAAACTCATTGAAGAAAAATTACAAAGTGGAGATGTCCGACCTTTTACGAGCCATACGAGTAACGGAGTAGGCATACATGGAAAGATAAAAAGGTCGTGACAATCTCTACTAGGAAAGAGCACGCTCGGAAAGACAGAAAGCTTTACCTTACCGAAGAACGGAGCAATATAAATAAAACCTGAACTAAAATGCAACGGTAAAGCTCGAAGAATTGATTTAGTTGACATGCAAATGCATAATTAATTATTATGAAATCATTCGAAAGACAAAGTTTGGTTTTCAGTGTATTCAATTCTTTTGTGATTGTAATTCGTCGGTCAATTCGCGGGAGGATTAATCTCCTCTCTCAATTTTCTGTAATAATATCCTAAGCTAAATGTGAATTGCATTAATATACTGTACTAATATAATATTCTTCATCATCAAAAGAATTTCAATTTTCAATTACTAAAATATTTAATTTTGATTGAGAGCTGACATTTGACAACCAAGATTAGATTATAATATCCAGGAAAAACCGCCCGCTTTGGGAAACCTAGCATTTAAATATGTCATACGGTTTTGGTAGAGATCGTTTGTATTAGTTCCCCATTATAAGTTCAAATAATTTATTAAAGATACCCATAGTAACGTTAAAAAAATTAAATTCCCTGCCCAGCTGAAAGGGTTAACATATTCAACCTACAAATTGTCCATTTTATTCTGCTTGCTTTTAATAGGTAATTTTATAGTCGCAATAAACGTTTCTACTTAAAACTGATCCTGTTAGTGGAAATTAAAAATGGCAATAAAAACATTTGTGTGTTTCTAAATTAGACTTTTTTGAATAGTAAGAACAATAATCCTATTTTTTGTGTGTTAAAACTGCTTCCAGCTGTCGAAAAACGAGGATAAAAAAGATTAAATTGAAAATTTAGATGTGCTTTTATTTAACAAAGCATGACGATTTCAATTGGTAGACAATATTAATGCATTATTGTACACTAGCGTTTTAGCTCCCCTCAATACTAATCAATTTTGATTTTCTGTTGATTTTGATAATCAACATTAATCAATTTTGATTTTCTGTTAATTTTGATAGTCAACATTAAACAATTTTGATTTTCTGTTGATTATGATAGTCAGCATTAATCAATTTTGGTTGTCTGTTGATTTTGATAGTCAACATTAATTTTTTTATGTTCTGTCGATTTTCATAATCAACGTTTATCTACTTTGATTTTCCATTTTTTTGATACTCAATGTTAATCAAAAAATACCAAAATAAACATATTTGTATTATTCTACCAAAGATGTGGGCGCGGTACAAAATTGCCAATTTTTCTTGAATTTTTGTACATTTTCCCCTGTTTTAGCTCGCCTGATAAGGCAGCTTATAGAATCGCACAGTCCGTCCGTCCGTCCGTCCGTCCGTCCGTTCGTCTGTTATCACGATAACTTTCGAACGCATTGACCGATTTTGATCAAACTTGTCAAAAACATTGCCTAAGCCCATAGGACAAAGCCTATTGGAAATGGGCCACATCGGTCCACAGGTTGCTGAGATGACGCGCGCGCACTTTGTCTTCATTTTGATAGTCAAAATGAAAATGTGACATTAAATGGACATTAAAAGCTCAAATGCGCTTCCTATGAATTGTTAGCGTGATAGTACAAAATATTAAATGCCGCTTCGACCAAATTCAAGATTTTATAATAAAGTAAATAAAACCGGAAAATACCTATTATAGGACAGAAATAAATCTATTTCGCATTTATATGCAAATATATAGTTAAATTTATATTTTTCGAATTGCTTTTCATTATGATAGCCAACATTAATCAATTTTGATTTTCTATTGATTTTCATAGTCAACATTAATAAATTTTGATTTTCTGTTGCTTTTCATAGTCAACATTATTTAATTTTGATTTTCTGTTGATTTTCATAGTCAGCATTATTTAATTTTGATTTTCTATTGATTTTCATAGTCAACATTAATAAATTTTGATTTTCTGTTGCTTTTCATAGTCAACATTATTTAATTTTGATTTTCTGTTGATTTTCATAGTCAACATTATTTAATTTTGATTTTCTGTTGATTTTCATAGTCAACATTATTTAATTTTGATTTTCTGTTGATTTTCATAGTCAACATTATTTAATTTTGATTTTCTGTTGATTTTCATAGTCAACATTAATTAATTTTGATTTTCTGTTGATTTTCATAGTCAACATTATTTAATTTTGATTTTCTGTTGATTTTCATAGTCAACATTATTTAATTTTGATTTTCTGTTGATTTTCATAGTCAACATTAATTAATTTTGATTTTCTGTTGCTTTTCATAATCAAAATTATTTAATTTTGATTTTCTGTTGCTTTTCATAGTCAACACTATTTAATTTTGATTTTCTGTTGCTTTTCATAGTCAACACTATTTAATTTTGATTTTCTGTTGCTTTTCATAGTCAACACTATTTAATTTTGATTTTCTGTTGCTTTTCATAGTCAACATTTTTTAATTTTGATTTTCAGTTGGATTTCATTGTCAACCTTATTTAATTTTGATTTTCAGTTGATTTTCATTGTCAACATTATTTAATTTTGATTTTCAGTTGATTTTCATAGTCAACATTAATATATTTTGATTTTCTATTGCTTTTGATAGTCAAAATTAATCTATTTTTATTTTCTGTTGATTTTCATAGTCAACGTTAATCTGCTTTGATTTTCTATTGACTTCTTCTTCTTTCAGTCATGCATTACGATTTTGATACTCAATATTGACCAATAAATATGAAAATAAACCTATTTATATTATTTTACTAAAACTGTGTACACGGTCCCCTTCATTCAGGCGAGCTTCTGTTACGGCTTGCCGTAGGTTTTAGCTCGCCTGAACAGGCAGCTTATAGAATCGCACAGTCCGTCCGTCCGTCCGTCCGTCCGTTTACACGATAACTTTTGAAGACATAGATGGATTTCAACTAAACTTGGCAAAAACATTGCCTATGGACCTGTGACAAAGCCTATTGAAAATGGGCCACATTGGTCCATAAGTTGCTGAGAAGCCGCGCGCTCACTTTGTCTTCATTTTGATAGTCAAAATGAAAATGTGGCATTAAATGGACATTAAAAGTTCAATTGTGCTTCTTATGGATTGTTAGCGAAATAGTACAAAATATTAAATGCCGCTTCGACCAAATTTAAGATTTAATAATAAAGTAAAAAAAACCGGAAAATACCTATTATAGGACGGAAATAAATCTATTTCGCATTTATATGCAAATAGATAGTTAAATTTATATTTTTCGAATTGCTTTCCATTATGATAGCCAACATTAATCAATTTTGATTTTCTGTTGATTTTCATACTCAACATTAATAAATTTTGATTTTCTGTTGCTTTTCATAGTCAACATGATTAAATTTTGATTTTCTGTTGCTTTTCATAGTCAACATTAATAAATTTTGATTTTCTGTTGCTTTTCATAGTCAACATTAATCAATTTTGATTTTCTGTTGATTTCCATATTCAACATTAAAAAATTTTGATTTTCTGTTGATTTTCATAGTCAACATTAATCAATTTTGATTTTCTGTTGATTTCCATATTCAACATTAAAAAATTTTGATTTTCTGTTGATTTTCATAGTCAACATTAATCTATTTTGATCTTCTGTTGATTTTCATAGTCAACATTAATCTATTTTGATCTTCTGTTGATTTTCATAGTCAACATTAATCTATTTTGATCTTCTGTTGATTTTCATTATCAGGATTTATCTATTTTGAGTTTCTGTTGATTTTCATAGTCAACGTTAATCTGCATTGATTTTCTACTGACTTTGATGGTCAACATTCATACATTTTGACTTTGATACTCAATATTAACCAATAAATATGAAAATAAACCTGTTTCTATTATTCTATTAAAACTGTGTACACGGTCCCCTTCACTCAGGCGAGCTTCTGTTACGGCTTGCCGTAGGTTTTATTAACTTGTAGACTTTTATTAATGATCTATGACTATGAAACACTAAAGTAGTTTGAACATGCCGTATATCAATCATTTATTCCAGCCACTTAAGCCCCACGCGATTGATAATCCGGCCAGTCAGCAATTTCATGGACTTCATAAGATGGAAGCAGTAAGCCCAAATCGATTTTCGTAAAAGTGCTCAGAATTCTTTATTTTTAGTATAATTTTAACTTCCGCCCCCCTAAAACAAATTTCTAGATACGTGCCTGATCGGTATAGTTTTTAAACCATCGTTTCGATATTCATGAATGCATAAATATTTAATTTACATTCAATTTGTACAATTTGTTGTATGGCAATTCGAAAGAAATAAATAACTTAATTTGGAAAAGAATGAAAATATTAAAATACAAAGAGTGATAGTTTTTCAATCAAGGACGTTCGCGATTTGAGGAACCAGGAATTGTAAGATGTGGCGATGTCTTTGGCGGAAGTGTAGTCTCCCCAGGAAGTGACAACAAACTCGAAGAGTCCGAAGGAAGTGAGCATGTCGTAGTCCGCATCTGCAATTTGCTCTTTGGAACATTTCTTGCAGGAATTGTAGCGATAAAAGTCCTGCATGACTTTGGCCATCAAAGTCTTGAGAGTCGTGGCGAGGTTCCTGATGAGCTTGACAGCGTGCGTTGGACACGTCTTGCGGACTTGGTTCAAATACTCTATCGTCATCGCCTGCACCACACCCACATTTATGTTGATTTTATCCCCCGACGGATTTTTCAAGTTGACCGCCTTTTGCAGAACTTTGGACAATGCACAAATCTCAAATGCCCGGGAAATGTCACCGATTTCTGAATTGGACAACTTTATCCTCGTTCTGCAACATTTGGAAATAGTCTTAACCAAGGAGTGTCACAGTTTTAACAGGAGGGTTCAGCTAGGCACTTTGCGTGAATATCTATAAGGGAGAAATCCTGCCAGCTGTCATTGGCAACAATCGGATAAGAGACGAAAAACGTCCCTTATAGATATTCACGCAAAGTGGCTAACTGAACGTTCCTTATGAAAAAACAGCCAAAGAGAAACCTTCCAAAGGGACATAAAACGTATACCTTATAGATATTCACACCCCAACCAGTTAAAGCTCCTTGGTCTTAACTATCTAATTATTATTAATTATATCAATCGTATTTAAGTTACAGCAAAGCGGATTTGGTGAGGATGGAGACGGTTTTGTCGGCCTCAACGTGGAGGAGTCCCTGAGTGAAGAGTCCCTGCAGCTGCTTCTTTTGCGTGGCCAAACAGTCCGTCCTCAGAATGTTCATGTAGAAATCAGTCAACTTGTCCGGGTTGTTCAATCCCTCCGAGGATTCCGGTTTCGCTGGACAATTCCCAAACCCGCTGAACTTGGTTTCGGTGACATTGGTGGACGACAATCCTCCCACACTGATGTCAACTGATCTCCATCCAAAGTGGCTAAAGAGATCCACATTTGTCACCAGGGCAATCCCATCCACAGCTAAAATTTATTAAAAGTTTAGCTTATTATTTAGCTCTGACTTTAGTCCAAGTCAATTAAGTGTTAAAGTGAAAACAATGTATGTATTGTTAACACAGCTCAACGTCTAAGTACAGGGCAAGACAGTTTTTAATTTCTAAAAATATTTTTATCTGTGCAACCTGGTGAAATGTCCATTTACTCACAAAATTATTATTACTAATATACTCTATCGAATGATATCTGAATTGGGTTTTATGGGGGACTCTGCCCCTCAACCCCCGCTAGGGGAATAAATGGTTGGTGTGGCAGTTGCAGTTAGTTGTACCAGTAGTAATTTCAAACCTTTGGATTAGTAATAGACAACGGTATTCAGTCACCTTGTGTATAACTATAATATACCAGTGCAGAGGCGTGGGGTGAGTGGACCTATTGATTTGGATTTGAAAGATAGTACACTACACTACTAGTACTACTGCACTGTATCTACGGAAACTGAATTTGACAATTGCATAATGATGACCAAACAAAGTCACAACCGAATCTTCGGGCTCTAACGGGAAAACGGGTCCTCCGACAGAGTTGCTGAATTAACGCGCACTCCGTCGAAGAATTCTTTACCAGCACTGTCTCTATAATTTTTTCCCAAAAGTTTCAAGTTTTCGAGTTATGCATGGCAAGGATTTTTGAACAAAGACTGGAGAGCAGTTAGCCTGCCTCGAATGTTGAATGTTGAATGTCAATGTACATGGATAAATACATGGATAGGTTATAATAGATGGATACAAGGCAGCTATAACAACACAATATGTTATATTTGCCTTGAGATGGATAGGTATTTGGTGGCATATGTTGTCTTTCTTGTTTATTTGACCGCCTGTTGACTCGTCTATTTTCGATGGACACGGAGAAACTCATCAAGTCCCCCGACAGCTACTCTGCCCTAGCCACCCACGACCCTGACGACGACCAGCAGGAACAACAACCCAAAAGGTACCAACCACTCTAACATATTAGGAATTGAGACTGTTTTTAATAATTTTCACTAAGACTGTTTTTCACAAATCAAATTGGTCAATCTCCCTATAAGTTTACCAATTAAATCTGTTTTTTACACCCCTATGGAAACAGCCTAGAGATGATATCCAAACTGACTTTTGTGACAGCCTCACATACGTTGTTTTCAATTTAATATAGGCCTTACGGCGGACAGCTCTGACTTCGACAAAAGTCAATTTTACTGTTTATTATGACGATAATGGATCCTGTCTTGCCCTGTACTTAGAAGTTGAGCTGTGGTAACAATAAGGCTCTCACGTCCTACTGAAAAAGTGATTTTCGATCTCTAGGCTGTGCTACCTTTAAGTTACTGTTAAATACAGAGTTAAATATAAATGTGGAGGAGGAGGAGGTTTACCCGCAGGACCAGCAGATTTGTCTTTATTCAACTGATTCATAGCTCGTCCGTAGCCACCAGGAGGGTAGCCTTGAGGGTAGCCTTGAGGGTAGCCTTGAGGGTAGCCTTGAGGATAACCTGCTGGAGGATAGCCTTGGGGCATTTGAGGGTGGGGCACGACCTGGACTGAAGGAGCGCCTTTTCCCGATTCCACTTTATAGTTATCTGAAAAGGGTTAATAAATATGAGTTAATTGGCATTTAACTAATTGCAATTAATTTACCTCCGACGAGCATCCCTTCGCCTTTGTAGCCTTTGCCGATGACTTTGGCCCCTGTGCCCCAGCCCTGAGAGGCCGTATAGGCGTCGAGTTCAGCCCGCGAGGGGGACCCGCGGTCAGTGTTGACAATCCCATCTGCCTTCTCCACTCTGGCTTTGGACCCTTTCATGCCAATCAATCCTCCGAGGCCCAGCGTCTTCAGCCCCGTCTTTATCAAATTGTACGGCCCAAGAACCACCTAAACACAATTAACAGTTAAACCAAAGGCATTTAAAATTAATTGCAATTAAACCAACCTGGGAAATTCCACCGCCAACGATTCCCAAGGCCCCCGAAGCGATGTTGGCCGCTGCATGGGCGACGCTGCCCAATCCGAGGGGAGCGAGAATGTCCGCAGCGAGATCCACGATAGGGCCCGTGGCACTGGCGATGGCCGTGGACGTTTTGTCGAGGAGGTCGTCGATGACGGATCTGTCGTCCGAAACCTTCCCGTCCGCCCCCAACACGCCCCCCAGAATGTTTGCCACATCCTCAACAGCCCCCAGAGGGAAGTGCCAGCCCAACTTTAAATTCTCGGCAAAGACTTGTCCCGTGGACTTTTTGCCGTACTCCTGAGCCAGATTCTTGGTGCCCGCCTTCCAAGTGTCCACCGCTATCGACCCGGTTTTCGACCCGTCCCGCTGAATGTCCGCGTCATAAATGCGGGTTCCCTCGTTGCCAAAAGCCCTTCCCAGTTTGACGTCGTCACTGCGACTCTCCTTGGCCAGATTTCGGGCGACGTCCAAGTTGAGCAACAGAGTAGGGTCGGGGTTGACGCCTCCGCCGTAGCGGGCATTGCCATTCGTCAATCCCGCCAACAATTTATTGCCCAAAGAACTCGACAAATCTGCTTTCAGGTCTTTTAGTGCCTCCGTCTTGTTTTCAGCCCCGTCCAACTTGAGCCCGTCTGTTTCAATCGGGGCATTGGGAGACATGGACACGGCCAAACTCCCGATGGCGCCCCCGAGGACAAAGAACATCAACACACCCGAAGAAATGGCCTGCTTGCCCTTGTCCATGACGTTCTGGGCGGCAGTTTCGCTGACGTTGCTGAGCAGTTCCATGTTCTTCAAGGTCATCCCGAAAGCCCGTCCGTTTTGCGTGTTGGTCTTGAGGACGCTGCTGACGTCCTTGACAATGTCTTTGTACAGCTTCATCTCGTCTTTGTAAATCATGTCTGCCCCGGTCAAAATGATGACTGCCGTGTTCATGGCACTGACCACCCCGCCGAAGAAGTTGGCCTCGATCTTGGTCACGGCAATGTCGCACATGAACTCACTGGCCACCTCCCTCTTCGGAAGACTGTTTTCCGAGTTGGACTTGGCCACGGGAGGAATTTCCACATTCTTGCAAGGCACCAAGTTGCTGTAACCACAAGTCGTCCATCCGAATATCTGGGCCTTGTTGTTGTGGCTTTCCCGTCTCGTCCACGAATCCCATTCTACCCGGTAACCCTGCCCCGAAATCACAACGTCCTCCTCCTTCTCCGTCGAAAACCGTTCTCTATCATCAATTATTAATTAATTAATTAATTAGTTAATTTCAATTAATTACTAATTACCTTAGATAGGCCACGAGGACATTGTATCCCTTTGAATTCTTGACTAGGACGATGTGAGTTTTTCTGTCGCCGTTGCAGTCCGGAATGTTGTCTTGGTCTTCCTTCAAAACGACGACATCTTTGCCACTGTCATCCTCCTTCAGTCTGCTGAATATGACGTCATTGGTCTGGCTGCATCTGTAAACGGTTTTAGACGAGTCTACACTTTGGATGAGCAGTCCATCGTCAACTGGTTGCAACAACTCCTTCGGGATTTTTGACACTTGCTTCTCCAATGCACTTGCAATCTCTTCCCCGAGTGGAGCCGCTATGATGACCAAATAATTGATGCATAATAATGCAAAAACCAAAAGAATTTGTTTATTATACATGGTCAAGCAGAAATGACTAAATCTTAAATCATTCAACAGCCTCAATTTACACAAACGGGTCATCGACCCGAGGGAATGAGTTAAAAAAATGCAAAACAATGACAATTATTACCTTTTCCGCATTCATATTGTCTATTCATTTACAGTAAAAAAGGTATTCCAAAAAGGTCAGTTTGATTTTGATCGATGTAAATGCATTCCAAGGGGTAATATTTATTGCAACAATATACTCGAAATTTAGATAATATGTCTAAATGATTACTAAATTTGATATCCAAAAACCGGCCCATTTCAGCCATAAGTCCGTTTGGATTGGAAATACGTCATGACAACTCAAGATTAGAGCAAGGCGGGAATGCAAAAAAGCTTAAGAATTGGAAATACGTCATGACAACTCAAGATTAGAGCAAGGCGGGAATGCAAAAAAGCTTAAGAGTCCCGGTTACCAAGTCACGTGACTTGACCTCGACTATCAAATTAGCCCTAAACTTTTTTTGGAAACTTATAACTCCTTCGAGAATACTGATCGTAGAAAGACAAGATTGGTCTCTAAAAACGCAGAAAAGGTTGTTATAACCAAGTACGTTGGAATATTCAACATTTTTTCTTCCGATTTTCAGATATTAATGTTTTTGTGGAAAAAATGGTAATATCTCGCAACCATAGGTAAAATTTTAAAATTTTCCAACGTACTTGGTTAAAACAACCTTTTCTGCGTTTTTAGAGACCAATCTTGTCTTTCTACGACCAGTATTCTCGGAGGAGTTACAAGTTTTCCAAAAAAGTATTTTTCAGTATTGTCATAGAGTAAATTTCTATGCCTCTATGCACTTAAAACGTAGCCATAGATACTTCCCCATAACCTTTACTTGACCTTTTTTAAAGAATTTCCCCGTATTTTGAAAATACCTGGAGGGCTATTCACTATGGTTCCTATTTGAAAATTTTGCTATTTCTAAGAAATTTTTGATTCAGTAAAATTGCTAAGTATTTCCAAAAAGTGAGACAATTATTTGCGATGCTTACTGAATGAACTTAAGCCTGAAAAAGTGATTAAGTCAAGCTTGAGAGCAATTTTCGGACTTAAGTCCGAAATTTAATTCAGTATCTTTACTGAATCGAAGATGGTGACTTAAGACAGATTATTTGAGCAAAAAGATAGGGATGGTCGGAGTTACCCTAAGTGGGATTGTTGAGATTGGAAGTAGGATTGTAATGTTTTTAAATGAACTTTTGCGTAGATCTTATTACAAATTTTACATAGGTCGTAGCATGTTGAAGGGTTGGACGTGATACAGCTAGTAAATTCGGTATTCTTTCCTCGACGCTCGGCGAAGCGAGTGTTGGTCGAGGAAAGACAATTGAAAAGCAATTAGCAACACAATGCAAAATATCCAATTAGTGATAGTGTTTCCTTTGTTTCCATTGTCCTTGATGTTAGTTTGTAATAGTAATAATAGTGAAGGAGGAGAATGACATTGTTTGTTAGCATTGGGTGACTTGAACAAGAGGATATTGTTGGGTGTGGGTGACTATGATGGGGATAGAGTGGAAGAGGAGTAGTTTGTTGGCAATGAGTGCCTTTGAAGGAGGAGGATGACATCGTTGCATGGCAGTGGACAATTTTGAAGGTGAAAGATGTGATTGTAACCAGTGTGATTTAGAAGTAGGGTAACATTGTTAGTAGTGGGAGATTTTGAAGGAGGAGGATGGCATTGTTAGTAGTGAGTGATTTTGAATGAGGAGGATGACATTGTTGGCCGTGAGTGATTGTGAAGGAGGAGGATTAATTTGTTGACAATGAGTGATTTTGAAGGAGGAGGATGACATTGTTGACAGTGAGTGACTATGATAAAAGTAGAGTAGAGGAGGGTTGCTTTGTTGTCGAAGGAGGTAGTAGATAAATGCTGAGTTTATTATTATCACATTTACTCAATTTTCAATTGTATCATCAAGATACTCCGTCGTACGTAACCAATTTAACACTAAAGACGGCCATTTCCAAAACTAACTACAACTAAAAACAACATGTTGCCTATTGACGGATTTGCCATTGATCTCTCAAGGGTCCGTCAAATCCGCAGGAAAAGAAGCCGGTAAAACTGGTAGCTCGATTTAATAAGAATAGGTTAACTTTTATAATGCTTGTGTTTTGAATTTTAAAACGTCGCGCTTGGTTACGTCGCAGGCTTGGGAATTTTTTTCTTAAATGGTTGCTTATTGTAAGTTTTACTTAGCAGTCAATTTTTGCTAACCGACTCTTAGCATTTTTTTTACTGAATTAACATAAGAAATGGATTAACTTTTTGCTAAGTCAATCTTATATTCGGATACTTAATCCAAAATCCTAAGCAAACCATAGAGAATAGCCCCCCTGAACCTTAATGGGCGACTTATGAATGAAATAAATAAATTAGTTTTGAAAGTTGACAAGTTTTTTATTTTTAATCTTTTAACCTCTTCTGATTTCGATAAAAGCGCAAGTTAGGATTTCCAAATGAATGGTTCTAATCAGTAGTAAACGAGATCGTCCTCCACGAAAATTCAGAGTTGGTATTTTTCTTGAATTTGTAAAAAGCCGCATAAACCAAAACTGAAATAATTAAAAGAGTCCCCGAAATAACTGAAAAGACCATAAAATGGGACATTCCGTTGCAATTACTGGACTCGGCGTTTTCTGAGTTTTGTGACTCAGTTTTAGTCCCGTTTAGTGACCAAACCGTTGTTGGGATAGGAGCCTGTGACGTCACTGTGGTCGGGTTAGGTGTTGTCGCCATGTTAAAATGGCCACACCGCCCGATGGAAACGACGGCACTCAAACGTAACTTGTCACCTACAATGTGATTTTGGGGTAACTTAATTTCATTTCCGGTGCAGTTGGCATTGGCGAAATATCGGAAGCAGGTTTGATATGTCACGATACTTTGCATTTGGTTCCGGAAGAAAGCGGGCAGCGTCTCACACGAAAACACATTCACGTGATACTCGTCTGAAAACAAAAATGACGTGGTCAACCAGAAATATTAAATTATATATAGAAACAATAGAAATGCGTGTTGTTATGGTTATATTGTTACTTATTGATGTGATTGTTGTCGAGTTGCGCACTCGCACCAAAATCGAAAACCTGTTTTCTGTAAATTATTTCAATAAATTAATTCAAATACCATAAAGAATTATCATCATTTCCAAAGTTATTCCAATGACTGAATAGAGTTGCTAACGGAGATGGCCATATATACCGTATGAGGCGTTTGGGACCACTCATACGGCCTCATAGTTGCCTGTTATTTCCCTATCCTCGGTTTCTATTTCCATAGCAACAGTAAAATTTATCCTATACCCAATACATACTCAATACTCACTCATGTTAAATCCCAATGAGTGTTCCCAAACGACCGTTGTATTTGGTCCCTTGTGTAAAAAATGTTGCTCTAATGAAAAGTGATTTTCATGTCGTCTAATAAACCAATTTATGCCAAAAGAAGTTTGAGGGGATAAAAAATATTTATGACTAACCAAGATGGTTGTCGTCGATGACCTGGTCGCAGACTCTTATGGACCGGGCTGCTTTATCAAAGATCCACATTGCCATATCGAAATGGTGGGTGGAGGGATACAGCACAATTTTCTTGCCTCCACAATTGGCTTCCGAGTGCAACTCGACGCATAGATTTCCCGTGTTGGCTGAAGACACCCGATTGAGCCAATTCTGTGGGAAATTAATGCAGTCTCTGTCCTTGTACTCCATCGTCAAATTCAGAGACGCCCCTGCAAAATATAGCCAAAGTCAAAATATATTTGAATACATTCCAAATTCACTTACCTTTAAAACGAGCATTTTCGAAAAGAGTGACATTTGCACTTTGGACTACTGACACGAAAACAAGCAAAAGGATCATCTCGAGATGCTGAATGAAGAATAAATATTTGCAGTTAGGGCTTATCTTTTACACCAACAGGATGTTGCATTTCCTCTCAATCAACTAATCGAAAATCCTTTGCCATTCAATGTCATTCACTTCAGAAAATGCAAGAAATATCTATTCTATTAAAACACAAACATTTTGTAACCGTTGATTCACGTGGGAGTTGAGTTGCGTTGAGGGTTACGTACCATTTGGATGGAACCAATCAGTACAATCTATCTCTATATAATAAACACAGAAGGAAAAAAACTTACCAATATACTATAACCACAGAAGAGATTTAGCAATAAATCAGACATGGCATTAAAATATTTCTCGGAAATAAATAAGAGAAATTTTTTAAATATATCGCGAAATATTTCAAATAAATAAACTTTTTATATTTTTTTTTTTATATATTTTTATATATATATTTATTTTATATATATATTTTATATATATATTTATATATATATTTATATATTTTTTTTATATATTTTTTTATATAAATAAATAAATTACACATAAACTTTTTTTAGGAGAATCCCTAAGGATCTGAGACATTAAATGTAATAAAGATCCGTCGAAACGTATTCTATGTAGGACATAGAGAACATTTCACATTTTTCTCTTCTACTTCAAGATATAAGGTTTAAAGCTGATATTTTGAAGTAGTAGAAGACTTCTCTATGTCCTGCATAGAATAGGTTTCGACGGATCTTCTTTACATTTAATGTATGGGTGTAGGACCAATGGTCTCAGATCCTTAGGGATTCTCCTAAAAAAAGTACGAATTTCGCATAAACCGAGTGTTCGGGTCTAAATGTTCTAGTAGGTATAGGCTAAATAAAAATATTATATTAGTATCAAACAAAGTTGTTAGTCATAGGTTTTTAGTTGTAAGAAAGTAATCATTCTGGTCATCATCAGTCCAAGAGTCACACGTCACATTCGTCTTCTCGTCAATGTCCATGATTTGTCACTAGTTTCAGAGTTTAAATAAAAGTGTTGCGTTAAAACCTACAGTCCTTTACAATCTGCATCAGCAGCATACATTTTGGTCCTTCGAGCCGGATAATCTGGTACCAACCCTTTAGAGAAAACAGCAGTTTGTCTCGATCCATCTCTTGCGACAGCGAATACAACAGTATCTCCCTCAAGGATGAAGCATTAATCAAGAAACGTGGAATACCGAAAAGAACTCTGACAAGGATTAGGACATTTCTGGATAATTTGGATGAAAATCAATATGATATTGAAGCAGTTGAAATTAAGCTGGATCAGAGGCGGAAAATGATCAGTTTATGGAAAAGTATGATACAATTAAGGTGAACCTAGTTCAACTCATTAAGAGGAAACAAGTCATTAATCAGCCGCAGCAAGAAACTACTAACAACAAAATCTGTTATGGGGGAGGGAACATGGGTGGAAACTACATGGAGCTATTAAAATACTATTTGTTCGGGGAGTATGTATGTCGGGAGATTACAATATGAAGAATTACATGGAGCTATTAAAATACTATTGTTCGGGGAATATGTCGGGAGATTATAATATGAAGAATTACATGGAGCTAAAGAAAAATATAAGTTTTCTGCTTCAAACAAAGTGCTCGTTATCGTTATTTGGGGGGTGTTTTCTAAAGACCAAAAAAACGAAAGAAACCGTTTTGGGTCTATCAGTTGTGTAAACTGTAAACTTTATTTTTGTTTTGTAAGCGATTTCGTACAATTGCTACCGTGACTTGGTCGCGGGTCGCCCAAGGCCTCGTAACTTCTGATGCGCATTTTCCATGTACATTTTAATACGTTGGATAAATTGATAAAGTAACAAAAACAGAATAAATAATTAGTAAAATGTTTTGGCGACACGGTTGCCGTCGCCGTCTTCCCCGTCCTCGTCTTCGCCATCCTCATCTTCATCCACGGGTGGTGGAATTGGATAATTGGGATTTCCCAAGTTATTGGGACGCAGAACTCCAGTTCCATTGTAAATTGGCGGACGTCCTCCAAAGATGTCAGCGGGAGGACGGAAATTCCCAATAAAATTTTGGGACGGTACTTGCTGGTTATTTGTTGGTATTTGCTGGTTATTTGTTGGTACTTGCTGGTTATTTGTTGGTATTTGCTGGTTATTTGTTGGTACTTGCTGGTTATTTGTTGGTACTTGCTGGTTATGTACTTGCTGGTTATTTATTGGTACTTGCTGGTTATTCGTTGGTACTTGTTGGTTATTTGTTGGTACTTGCTGGTTATTCGTTGGTACTTGCTGGTTATTTGATGTAAGTTGATGATTATTTGATGTAAGTTGATGGTTATTTGATATAAGTTGATGGTTATTTGATGTAAGTTGATGGTTATTTGATGTAAGTTGATGGTTATTTGATGTAAGTTGATGGTTATTTGCCATTACTGTTGACAATGCATTTAGAGATTGTGGGTTGGTGGTAATTCGGTCTTGTTCGATTCTGTTGAAATTTGACTCCAAATTGGTCTGCTCAGACTGTGCTTGATTGGCATTTTGTTGGGGTTGTTCCCGCAGCAAAGAGTTGGTTATCGTGGGTCGGTTCCCTGCCAGCAGCAATTCCGAAAAGGACTGTCCGCTGGGGCCACTCAACGGCCTCTTTGTTGTTGGCTGGTTATTGTTCAGCAGCAGCTGGGAAAATTTCGACGTCGTTTCTTTAATTTTATTTCCATTCAAAAATGTTGAGGACTCTGAAGAAATCGGAATCTTGGAAAAGGTGGCCAAATTTGAACCAATCGGAGCTTTAGAAAATGTCGGAGAATTTGAAATTGGATTTTTAGAAAAGGCGGCTGAATTTGAAACAAAATTGTTAGAAAATGCAGGAGAATTCGGACTAATCGGGATTTTAGAAGACGCGGGTGCATTGATATTGGACAATGTGGAAGAATTCGGACCAATCGGTAATTTAGAAGGTGCGGGTGCATTTATATTGGACAATGTGGAAGAATTCGGACCAATCGGAATTTTTGAAGACACGGGTGCATTGATATTGGACAATGCGGGAGAATTCGAACCAATCGGTATTTTAGAAGACGCGGGTGCATTGATATTTGAAAATGTGGGAGAATTTGAAATGATAGTATTCTTGGAATTTGAAATCGGAGGAATTTTAGTAGACGCGGCATTTGAAGAAGTTGTTGGAGAGACGATTAATTTGTTTGAAATGACGGAAGTGGTAGGAAAGGTGGGTGGAGGATTGCTGGCTGGATTATTTGAATTGGTTGCTTGTTCCGATTTAGATACCGGAGGAATGGTACTTATTGGTTTGTCTTGGGAATGGATCGGTCTTTTGTATCTGTCTGAATTGGAATTAATGGGCAAACTAGAAATAGAAGCGGCCAAGGAAAGTGGTCCTCCTGATTTGTTGGGCAGAGACGGTTTAATCGGGATCAGGGCAGGCAAGTTTGTCGTGGGCGCCTGGTGCACAAAAAATACATGGGAAACGGTAGGGGCCTTTGTAGTCGCTATTGTCGGCGCTTTAGTAGTTGGTGTCTTGGGCTTGGGTTTCGGAGTGCTCGTCGTTATCGGAAAATTCTGGTCAAGATACTCTTGGAATTGCTGGAACGGGTTGCCCACAACCGCGTTGATTGGCTCTGCCACGCTGTTCAGAAATCCACTCACTATCCCCAATTAAACATTTAATTAATATTAAGTTTAAATAGTATTTAAGTCATTTAAACTTACCGGTTTCACCCGCATCTCCGGGTAAGATTTGAGCAGACTCGGCGAGGGCGTTACCGAATTTGAAATTGTCCGTGAAAACATTGTTGGCTACACCTGTTAGTGTTTGTGCAATCGACGACACCAAATTCCCTTCGTCCCCGCCGTCTTCGTCTTGTCTCGGAGACTTAATCACCTGCAACTAAATCTATCTTGTAATATTCCATCCTTCCATGTTTATAATATTTAATACCTTTTCAGCCTCTTTGCTGTTATTGTAGAGCATCTTGAGATGACTTTCCAGCACGGGCGTCGACCCCTGCAATTTTCAAAATGTTAACAAGTTGGACATAATTTAATATTTTAAGTATACTCACTCACAATATTTTGCAGGAAAAAGAGAAAAAGGCCGAGAACGACGTTCATTTTTAATAAGAGATTCCTCTAGAGTTGGATGTGTCTGTGACAATGAAGGCAATAGACTCTGACGTCATTCACCGTTATAAGTTTATTCAACCACCTGCACTATTACCACAATCCATGCATACTAATCATACCAACAGTTGGTAGAGACGGAATGACAATAAAAAAACCAAAAAAGTAGCCAAATAATTTTTTATTTCAATTATTTCAATTTTAGTTCTTTCCGCAAAATTTTTCCAGAGGCGGCTTTCGGGACGATTTCAATAAAATGGACTCCCCCTTTCAGCTGCTTAAACGAAGCCAATTTGTCTTTTAGGAAATCCTGCACATCCGTCTCCGTCAACGACTCGCTTTTCTTTACTACAAAAGCCCGTGGCAGTTCTCCTGCATCTTCATCGGGGACACCCACCACAGCCACGTCTGCGATACCCGGGTGTTTTCGCAACACATTTTCAATCTCGGATGGCGACACCTGCCATTATTATTAAATTATTGCCAACATAAAATATTATATTATTAAAATATTTTGGTAGATTTGTACATACCTGCATTCCCTTGACTTTAATCAGGTCTTTTAGTCTGTCGACAATGTAAAAACTTTTGTCGTCGTCGTAGTAGCCAATGTCACCCGTATGAAGCCAACCTTGTCCATCGATAGTCGCTGCTGTCGCCGCTTCATTTTTGAAATAGCCTTTCATGACCTGAAAATTGTTTACATTTTATTTCGTTTCAAATGAATGATTTCCAATCAAAATTACTTGAGGTCCTTTGACGAGAATTTCTCCCTCTTGGTTGGGACCGACGGGTTGTCCGGACTCGACATTGATGACTTTGCACAGCGTCGAAGGGACGGGAGTACCACAAGAACCCACTTTTTTGTTTTTCGTTTCCGGGAGGACCATGTGGCTGCAAGGAGACAATTCCGTCATTCCGTAGGCCTCTTGGAAACAGACGTAATGTCCCGCCTTGTCCAGCATCTTGGAAATCAGGGCCGTTCCAATTGGCGCGGCGCCCCCACAAATCGCCTCCAGCGAGCTCAGCTCTTTGCTACCCACTTGGGGATGGTTTGCCAGAAACGCAATCAGCGGAGTCACGAGGTGCAGCAGCGTAAACTAAACATTATTGTAAACCAAGATGCCTTGATTGGTCCCATGGCTACGCCTCTCGGGGGCAAGGTGACGACATGCTCCAGAAAACTGGTTTCCCCCAACCAGTTCTTTCCAACCACTTTACCCCCGATTTCGATTCGGAGAACTGGTTGGGGGAAACCAGTTTTCTGGAGCATGTCGTCACTTTGTCCCTGAGGGCGGAGCCCTGGAAACATTCAAAGCACTTTGTTGTAAACATTAAGGGTACTCACTTTCAGCTCGCACTTTGTAAGTCTGTAACTTTGTGACTTGAAGTAACAGAGTGCAGGAGTCACGAGGTGTAATGTAATGTTACGGGCTCTGTTATTGGCTGACGCAAGTGCGGGCCAAAGTAACAGTCTGCCGACCAAAAAGGCATGTATACTTTGGCTGACAGTTTGTTTACTTCGGATTTCAGGCAGAGCGCTATGCCGTAGGGCAGCATTTAGCTTTTCTTTGTTTGGATTGAAGCTAGTTTCGTACTGGGGCGTTCACTTTCATTACTTTCGCACTTTGTCACGCAGTCGCAATAAAAAATTTTGATCTAACAATCTGACAAACTAACTAACTGCGGATTTGAATGAGTACCCTTATTAAATTACATTAAACATTGTCTAAACAATTTAACAGAGGTTAACATTAACATTATTGTTATTTTAACAATTGGTTTGCATTTCATAACGGTTTTAAGGGCTACCTGATGTTTCTGCAGCAACTGAACAAAAGACGTCGGTTCGAATTTGGGAAGGACAATGGTGTGAGCCCCATGGGACAAAGTCCCCATCGCCAAACCCTGCAGGGCCATCGCATGAAAGAATGGCAACAGCCCTAGAGCCTTTTCTGGTTTGTTTCCTCCCAAAAACTTTTTTGCCACGCCCACACCCGGCTCTGAAATCTGGCCCAAGTTGTTGGCGAGTCCAAAGTGGGTCAGCATGACGGCCTTCGGAGGTCCAGTGGTGCCACTGGAGTAGGGCAACAGGGCCACGTCCTCCTTGGTATCCACGTCAGGGTCGCCACCACTCACCATTTTCACTCCTGCCGAATTCGTCTTGACCATTTCAAAAAACGTGTGGCAATTTTCTTGGGGCTCGCCAATCACAATTATTTTTGCAGACGACAACTCTTTCGGGCACAACTCTTTGGCTTGCAGAATCACCGGAAGAAGCAGAGGAATCGTCACTATGCACTTGGCCTCGCAGTCTTTCAACTGACTTGCGATTTCCGCTACAAATTAATTAAATAAATACGTCTCAAGTCTAATTAAGTTTAAATATTTTAAATTGGATTTACTTGGAGTGTAGGTGGGGTTGGCGAGTGTGACGGTCAATCCAGCCTGCCAAGCACCGACCATGACAATAGAAAATTCGGGAAGATTAGGCAAAAACGTAGCTAGGACGTCCTTTTTCTTCAGTCCGGATTTCATAAGGGCGGCTGCAAAATTCCTGCTGAGCTGATAGACTTGCAAATGGTTGTATTTCCGTCCAGTGAGTCCGCATTCCTAAATTAAAATAATTGTATTGCAATTCCAACTTTTTGCCAATTTGTATTTATTACCCACGAAAGCAGTCGACTTTTCCCAGTGACCCAAATTCTGGAACAAATACTCCGGAATCGTCAACCCAACAATCGGCTCCATATCCGGCTTAGGGGAACGCACCCACAATTTCTCATTTTCAACCGACTGGGACGAAAAGGGATTTGAAACAAACCGAAATCTTGTCAGTCCTGCACATTTTCCAATTCTAAACGACCGAATCATTATTAATTCTTTGGCTTTATTTCTATGTGAGCAAATCTAAACTGACTTAAAATACTCTGCCGGATAAATAACGACAAGCACGTGCAATCTAAATGATAATAAATATGATAACATAAATCAAATATATTTATAGACATTCCAGGGTTAATATTCACAGGTTAATATTCATTAAATCGTTTCAGAGGCGGAGCTGGAGCTTGGCAAACAAATAAAATAGTCTTTTCCCTATGTCAATTTCAACCGGACCAGTAAATTGCCAAAAATATATAATATATATGAAATATGAAACCCTGACGTTCTTTATTATCAATTTGGCTAAAAGCCTATTTCTGTGGTATGAGCCTACCGACTGGCCAAAATATTAATTCATTCCTTGTTAGGACAGGAAAATAAGTGTTTAGCATGAAACCTTTTTTTGACTCGTGCAACAAAATAAACTTTGACTTATCGTTATCAACTCAAGTAGTCGTCCTTCGGAAGATTAAGGTGGGATGAATGAGTGTAAATTCCAGTAAAATGTCTTTCTTGTCTAATCTGACTAGTTATGATATTTATTCTAGTAAAATTGAAACAATTTGCTGATTTAATTTTCAAACTTTACAAAATTTTGAAATGGTCATAAAATTATTTCCGCATTGCTAAAACTGGACGACAAGGCTGGACTTTGCTCCAAGAACGATGTTGGCGGTGGTCACGGATGACCTAAATAAAATCATTTAAATCAAAATAAATTTTATTCTCCAAATAGAGAGAAATTTACATACCCAATGACGATGGTTGTAGGAATAAATCCAAGATTTCTGGCAGCAACCGTCGCAGTTGGCGGGAGATTTTGAAACGTAGACGCAGCATTGACAGTCACCAAAATATCGCCTAAATTGGCCAATACTAAAAGTCCCGTCCCGTCTTGCAAAATTCTTGCACCAAAACAGTCAGATTAGTGATTTTCATGCTTGCCTGTTAAAATACCCGGGTAGATGAATTTACCTCGTGAAACCGAAAACTTGTCCCGTGTTGGGTGCAGCTGCTTGTAATCCTCCATATTTCCATGCATCCGTTTTTCTTAACTGGGACAATTGTTGGTAGACTTTCAGATGGCTTTCGGGTTCTGCCAACTGCGCTATTACATTCAGGGTTTCGTAATTTGGGTTGACAGGCAGCCAAGTAGAATCCCCGGATGAAAAACCTTCAAAAATGATAGGCCTAATTAACATTTATCAAGTGTAACTTTATTATGTTAATTACCTGCATTGAGCGTGGAATTCCATTGCATTGGGGTTCTGCAGGGGTCTCTAGAGTACAAATGATATTTGTCAGGGCCGGCGTTGCAGCCAGCCGGGTCGACAGTCTCTTCCCAAGTCAGAAACATTTCCTCCATGCCTATTTCTTCTCCGTAGTAGGTGACTGCACTCCCGGGTAGCAGAAGGGTGATCATGTTGAGGGTGTCAATGTGTTCATTTCCGAATCTCTTGCTCACCCGCGGCTGGTCGTGGTTGCCCACCAACCAATTAGACCACGCCCACTCGGGCAATTTGCTGTACCATTCCTCCAGAAGATTTAGAATCGAATTTCCATTCAAAGGAGATTTAATCCTCAGAATAAATTCAAAGTTAAACGGATAATGGGCCACGGGCTTCTCTCGGCTCCCGTAATATTTGAAAGTGTCTTCCAGTCGGTCCAGAACCGCCTCCACCATCATAACTCTGCAAATAAATAAATGTCAAATAATTTACAATATTATAAATATTTAATTAATTATCAATTAATTATTATTATTAACTTTAACCTTGGTCTTCCATCAAGGCGGGTGTAATTGTCCAGCAATTCCCTAAATTTGGCGAGTGCGTCTAAAGTTGCAGGCAAATCCAAAGTGTAGGGATGGAGCCAGTAGAAATATTCATCAGGGGTCAGAGTTGGGTCACGGTTGGGGTCTTCAGGCTCGTCCAAGAAACGTTGGTCTTCGTACATAAAAGTGACTGCATCCACTCTGAAACCGTCGACTCCCAAATCCAACCAGAATTTCATGGCGTCGAGCATTTCCTCAAGAACCAGAGGATTTTCATAATTCAAATCCGGTTGGCCTACCACGAACTGATGCAAATAGAATTGCTCTCGTTTCTCATTCCACTCCCACGCCGAACCACCAAACCGCGAAACCTTTTTATCATTTAAACTTTACAACCTCCATTATTTATTTATTTATTGTACTAATAAGTACTACTAACTAACCCAGTTGTTTGGTGGCAAGGGATTTCCGTCTGCGTCACTTCCACTTGCGTTTCTCCAGACATAATAGTCCGTATAGGGTTCAATTTTATTAATGGACTTGAAAAACCACTCATGCTCATCACTTGAATGATTTGGAACAAAATCCATAATCACTTTGATATCTGACAATAATAATTATGTTATTGTTAATTTTCGTAAAAGTTTATTTCCATTTTGATTTTTCAAAATTTTGATTCAATATTTTCGTACATTTATTTCCATCTTAATTTTTTCAAAAAATATTTATTACTATTTTAATGTTCCAAAAAAATTTCCATTGTGACTTTTCAAAAAGAAAATTTTGCTTTACATTTTTCACAAACTTTTATTTCTATTTTAATTTTTCCAAAGTTTTGATTTCTGTTTTAACTTTATCAAAATTTTGTTTCTAATTCCTAATTTTATATTTTCAGATTAATTTAATTCAGTTTAAATTTTTTCAGAGGAATTAAATTTAATTGTAAAATTTAATTTAGGCTTTACAAGAAGAAAAAAGTTTTTGCTAATGAATGTTTTAGAAACTCATTTTTCAGTTTTCCAGAAAAGTTTAATTGAAATTAAACTTATGTTTAGTAAATAAATGGCAAATGAGACCTTTTTCTCTCATAGAAGCAGCCATGTGTTGAAACTGGCTGAGATTTCCAAACGTGGGTTCAATATCTTTAAAATCGGAAATGTCGTAGCCGAAATCTTTCATGGGGGATTTGTAGATGGGGGAGATCCAAGCGGCGTTGACACCCAAGTCTACCAGATGATCCAATGTCGACTCGATTCCTTAAACATAATAATTATTTTAATATTTACTAAGTTGCAGTTTTATTGGAAAACTAGAAATGATATTTTAATTGGCTGACCAAGAATGTCGCCGACTCCATCTCCGTCAGAATCCTTGTGCGATCTCGGATAGATCTGGTAAACAATTGTCTCTTGCCACCACTCTAAAGGATCGTTTACCAATTTGGATGGAATTAGTAGCGTCTTGGCTGATTCGACGTCGCCTACTACTACATCTTCAATTAACACTATTAGCAAAAAAATATTTAATTTTAACATTTTTGTTATAATTAAGTCAAGTTGGACTCTTGGTTTGAAATAAACTGACTCTATCCACGACTAACTATTGCAAAGTTATCATTTATCGTTTACCTTATCAGTAAACAAACAAATAAATAATATTTAATTATACATTTTTTATTCATATCAATATTTTGTTCATTCAAATTCATTTAATGTACTTATTATACACATTTTAACTTAAATTTTTAAAATTTAAGATCCTCTCAGCTTAAATTTTCATCATGAATTAAAAAATTTCATCAGGAATTAAAAATTGACTTGAAAATCTGTAATTTATCAAACTGGGAAAACCTGTCCTGGAGATAATAATTTTTATTGCGAATGAGTGAGTAGGTTGAGTACTTTGTTTTGTTTGTGATAAACAATTTTGGGATTACAACTGACACAGTTTCTTTGCATTGAACGAATATAAATTGAAACAACAAAAATTATATCGAATTAACTCACTATTTTTATCTCAAAATAATGAATAGTAATAGTCAACCCGCGGGAAATCCCCATAGAAAATGAAAAAATATTTTTGTTACGTCATCTGCAGTACATTTTAAAATTCTCATTTCGAAAAATTGATTTCCAATAAATCATATTTAAAACTCCAAACTTCGTCCTGAGTTATTTAACTAATAATAATAATAATGGTGTTAAGAAAATACATTGAGTTATATAACAACACATGAGCTAAGCAAAGGCTGAGGGGGCGGCCGCCCCCAAACCTAAAGGAAATTAATTATTAATAATAAGTTAATTAAACTATTTTTGAAATAATAATCAAACTCCAAATTTTCCTCACTTAAAAAAGAAAACAAACAATAAACGATAAGAATCACTTTGAGATTGACTAAAATGACAAGCATGATTAAAATGGTATGGTGTTAATCAAAGCGACAGGATTGACTATAATAACGAGGGAGAAAGATGATTAAAATAACGGACACGCAAAGCTTTTACGGCACATTCGACACCTTAGTTATTCATATTCACTTAAATAGTCATAGGTTCATTTTTTGAATTTCTCTTCATTTTGATAGTCAGTATTAATATGTTTAAAATACCTTGATTAATCCCATGCACATCGAATTTCGGCAACTCGAAAATCAGATCACATGAAAAAAAACATTTTCATGTTTCGGAAAATAAATTTTGACCTAATCTGAAAATTTTGGGCCAAAAATAATGAAAATTTTGGTGGAAACGTTGTCATTTTTTAAAGAGGTGAAGCTTAATTTTGTGGGCGTAGACTGTTACCTGGAAATTTGAAAATTCTTTCCATCAAATGTTCATCAAATTGCTTCTGTTACGGCTGGCCGTTCGTTTATAATTTTGTATTCAAACCCTCTCCCAAATAAAAGGAAATTAAAGGAGATATTGACAAATTATCGAGTTTAAATGATAGGACTGGGGAATTGGGGATCACAACAATCTTTGGCTAAATAGGTTTACTTTTCCGTGTAACTTACTATATATAGTTACTAAGAGCCGATTTATCCTGAATAAGTACAGTACTGAAAAGATACATCCCAAATTTTGGGGGAATCTGAAATCGATTCCCCTACCTATTTAGCCAGGGAGTAGGTTGGCATGGCAACTTCTCAGGTGAAGAGTTTTCGATGAAACCATTTGTAAGGATTTGCCCGCCCTTGAAACAGTGACTACATCTTTCACTGCGAACTCAGGTTTACTGCAATCTTCCCATTATTGGCTTCGAGTGGTTTTCGGGGAGTCGTAATTGCATGGGCATACCTTGTAGTAAAGAGTTGCCATATCAACGCCGTTGCAAATTACATACCTACTTGTTTCGAGATCAGGGCCGGTAAAGTTTTCCTGCTGCCCGGGCAAATGCTATTTTGATGCCCACTATATACTAACTTTAAAGGCATTCCAGAATTTAATTACGGGGAAAAATTATTATTGTAGCACATAATTATACTAAAATAGGGTTTAACTAATAGAAAGCCTAAAGTTCATACTATAAGACTTAAAACTGAGATGATTTAAGTGAGACTTTTCGTGTTGACACGGTTTGGGTACGTCAAGAATGTTTACAGGAGGGTTTGGGGGCGACTAACATTTCATTTAGATATCTGAAATGTATATATTCGCGCGTAGCGCGAAAATTTTTGGCATTTTTTGACGAAAATGAGACAAAAATAGCCTAAAAATTGAAAACAATCGCGCGGAACTCGATTTTTTTGCTATTTGCAAAAGCCCGTAAAGCCCATACCTCAATGCGGCCCTGGAATAGATGCTAGTTGGATTGAGACGGTTTGCTTTGAAATAGTTTGGATTGAGAAGGTTTGGCTTAAAACAGTTTGAATTAAGACGGTTTGGGTTGAAACAGTTTAGTTTGAGACGGTTTGGGTCAATACGGTTCAGTTTGAGACGATTTGGATTGACACAGTCAGTGCTGGGAAAGCTTGGGTTGAAGTTGAAGCAGTGTGGATGACGATAGTTTCGAATGTTAAAATATATATTTGCTCGGAGCATAAGAAATTTTTGAAAAAAGTACTAATTAATTCAAAAAACAAAATATCAGAATTGATAAACTTCCTTAGCTTCACTTACTAATTAAAACACTAGGTTACTAGAAGAAAATTTTGAATTTAACTAAATAGTGAATAGATAGGCAGATTTCTAATGCGCAAAAATATCTAATATTTCAAACTCATTTTGAAGAAATATTTTGATGTGATTATTACTAGTAAATCGATTTTAGGATTTTTAGAAAATTTTATTTTACGTTTTGTACATAATATAAAAATGCATATTAAATAAACACAACAGGTATTTTGTCATTATAGTTTCTTTGGAATACTAACAGATCGGTCACATAACAAAAAAATATTATTTTTCTTTTATTTTGCTGCCCCCCTCAGCTTGATGCCCGGTGCCGTCGCCCCGGTTGCCCCCCCCAATTTCCCGGCCCTGAATCACATTTTTCAACCTTCATCTTGGTCTGATCCAAGAAGCATAAACTGTATAAGGAGGGTCCAATAGAGAACTTCCCGTAAGGGATTTTGAAAGTTTATAAGGGACATGTTTGACAAATTTTATCCCCAAATATCCAACTTTGTGTGGTTGCTATGTGGTTGGAAACGGAATAAATGCAGAACGATTACTTGGATGCTGGAGTGGGATAATCAGTGTTGAAGCATTATAGCAAAGGTAGAGATAAGGGACTTTTCTCAGAAAAAATCCCTTATAAATCTTCAGAAATCTAAATAGCAAAATTCGCTACTGGACTCTCCTTATACAGCGCTATGACTACAGTTTATGCTTCTTGGTCTGATCTATCTACACAGTGGCGGTCGAAAAATTTAGTTTAATTTTTTTCAATTAAATTTTTCAAAGAAAATTTAGACATTTGATTTAAAATTTATTATTTAAAAATTGTAGAATTTTATGTATTTTAATTAAGTTTTATTTTAATAATGGGAACACAATTGTAATTTCAAATCTTTATTTGTACATCCCATTTAAAATTTGTTTTATAAAAGAATTAATTTTTCAAGAAGTTAAGAAGTTATGTCCAAATTTTAGATTAGAAGTATTAGAACTAAATTTTTAAATAGTTAAAATTCAAATTGGGATATTTAGTAAATAAACGAAAAGGGCCTTTGGAAACTTTGCTACGTCCCTGGCATCCCGTGGCGAGCATCGTGGCAAACAAAGTCCAAATGTCCAGGAAAAAGTGATTATGAAAGCAGGATTAGGAAAGAATTCCAGAATAATTTATGCAACTACGCAGTTCTCATACATTGCTTAATACCCACAGCAAGTCTCTTCGTAACGACAAAAAAATTCTTGTAAAAATCTCTGGAGTAGAAAAAAGTGGATTTGGCAACTTGAATGAACTTGGTTTGACAATAATAACCACCTACTTGGGTTTCTTCACTCTACGAGAATGACTATAGTCTAGAAAAAACCGGACCCCAACAAAAAATGAAGGAGAGTCTATCCACACCTATTAACGGATTTAGATCTAAAATATTCTTCATCAAAATATTTCAATCTAATAATTAGAATAACTTACGTTTTTGCTAAATTTAAAATAAATTTAATTTCCCAAGATTAAATGCATTTTTAATATAATGTTGAAAAATAAATTCGAATAGTATTAAAAAATTAATAAAGAAAAGTATATAATTAAAATAATTTCCATTTTATGAATAATTTATTTAAACTTATTTTTAAAGTTTAAAAATTTCGACATGTACAATATTTCTGTTAAATTAATGATTCAATTAAAATTTTATTGTTTAACTTTATGGCTTTAATTTAATTCTGAGTAGTGCGAATGTTTTTGTGACACGAGGCAAAGATGAAAAGGACGCACCTTTTCTGTTTGTAGATAATAATAACAAGTGCAATGAAACATTCAAGCACGAACTCTGAAGAAGTAAACAAATTATAAATTCATGGCTAATGATTAAGTAACGACTTTTTTGGAGGTGAAGGCTCTATGAGGAAAATTGAAACAAAGCAAACCAAAAGATTCTATTTAATTACATATTATTTAATGCTAATATGGATTTACAAATAAACTATTCCAATTATTATATATTTTTATAATTATTACTTATTATATTCATTTATTATTTTTTAAGAAATTTTACAAATATTTTGGAATGAAACGATTAATATTGGTAAGCGACTCTCATTCTTTCTTTGATGTGCTCACCGGCCGTTTTGTGCCCTGCAGTCGGGTATTTGGTATTAGGTTGAACGAGTTGTGATTTCAGAGGAGAGACGACTGTGGAGTCATCAGGGGCGTAGAAATAGGCAAAAGAGTAGCGCGGAATTCGTCTCCTCACTTCTTCTGTCGGGATTATCACTCGGTGCAACTAAAACCCAAAATATAATTTGATTTCCACCGTCAAAGGAATAATCCCAGTAATTCTTACCGTCGCTGGAAAATAGCCACAAGTCCAAAATTCTAAAAGGTCTCCAGTATTCACTAGAATAGAACCGGGAATTGGCGTTGCGGGTAGCCAATCTCCATTTGCAGTTTTCACCTATTTAAAATTAATAATAAATAAAAATAAAAGAAATTTACTTCCTCGAAAAATTATTTACGCTAACTCAAAAGTTTTAAATAAATTTTCCCAAATTGCCCCAAGCACCGTAATTGCTAAATACTTGTACTTGATGGATATCTTGTTGGAGTAAATAAAGCTTACCTCCAATCCTCCGATGTCATCTTGGAAAAGCAAAGTCAGAATTTCGTAGTCTGTATGTTCTGCACACCGAACTGTGTTTTCTGGGATTTCCGTATGTTGTGGGATGGCTGGATAGTAAATACTTCTCAGGTCGCAATTGTTATCAATGTGCTTCTTTTCCAAATGACTTGAACATTTTATCAAATAATCCGGATCTTCCAACTTGAGGGAAACCCCGACGAGTCTCAGCAATTTCCTCATCAAAATGTTGCAGCAACTTTCAAATTTTTCAATCACAGACTTATAGTCGGGAATCTCGTCCGGGTAAACTCGGTTGTGGCCAGTCACGTCAAAACATTCTCGCAGTTCAAACACCGAATTCGGATGCAATCTGACAACAAAAATAAAAGCTGCTTAAAAGTTGATCTTAAGGGTCAAAAATTAATAAAAACTTAATTAATTGATTAATTAAGGTGTAAAGTAAATATTTGTGTGGTTACAAATAATTTTGCAAAACATTTACTACAAATACTACAAAACCCATCAAAATGTGTCTGAGGGTCGAAAAATACGTAAAAATGCTTTAGGGGTCAAAAATTTAAAAAAGTTAAAATTTGATTAAATAAAATAAAAATTAATTTTGTCAAAGGATTCCTTAATTTCACAAACTATTTTAAGGGATAAAAAATAATAGCAAATTGCTTCAGAAGATTAAAAATTGATTACAAATTATTTCAAGAATAGAAAAAAACTTGATTAAAAACACAACTTTTATAATATTGACAAAAAATATGCAGACTCAGACTGAAAAACCTACAATTCTTGACCGGGTCGAACAAATCCGTGAGGTTGTTTGGCTGTCTTGGAATATTTCAATTTCGTCTCAAGTGGAAACGAAAAAAATGTTTTATTTTGCTCAAATGCTTTCTGGACCTGGAATAATTGAAAAGAGAAATAGAAAATGAGCAACAAATAAACGTCAATAATGTTAAAGGACTAACAACTTTCTCGGGAACTTTATGATTGACCAAATACATGAATCCAACTTCGTTCAGGGCTTTCCCGATTTGACTTGCAATTTCAATTTCTGTTTCGGGTAGGCATTTTTCGGACCAAAGGAGTGACAAATCAATTATCGGGATGTTCTTCATTGTTGGCTCGATTATAATAGTCTGCTAAGTTAAATATGTTGCTGCTTACTGCGTGATCAAAGAAATGCAAGCTAGAAGCCAGGGATGGAAAATAATTTTTCTTTTTGTATTGACTTTGTAGGGAAAAGGTTAAACATGAAATTAAAAATAAAATCCGGCCATGAAATTTTATTGCGTTCAAAAAAATGTTAAATCCGTTTTTAGATTCGGAAAACCAATTAATTTATCTAAATAATTTAAATATTTCGAATCACCAGCCTTTAATACAATTTTTAATTACAAAGCCATAACTTTATTAAGTTCATGAAAATGCATTTAACTAGCGCAATTTAATTATATCTACATTAAATAATCATTTATTGGAAATAAAGGTCCGGGAAGGGAACCCTGTGGAAGGCCTCCGGAATGGGAAAAGTAATAAAAAGCAATGAGAGTTGTGTGACAAATTCATTTTTATTTTAAACAGTTTATTCCATGGTCGAAATGTTTGTAAAGCTGCCAAAGTCGAGAGAAAGATTCAAGTAGGTCGAGTGAAGGAGATTAAAGGTTATCACCTTCCGATTGATTATTGAGTCAACTTTTATGGATCCCTCCGCTTCCATCCCATTACTAAGTCATGCACTCAGACAATCCTCCTTTCCTACAACTTAACAGCATTTTCCCTTTTCAGCCCAACTTAACTTTCAGTCCAGGGACAAAAATATCCCAAACCAACTATGTTAAAATTGCCAACAAAAACTTTTGACCTGCTATGTCAAAATTATTTATTTCATTTTTAAAATTTTTGCATATTTTGGTTACATAAAATGATATTTAAATTTTCTTTTTTAACTTTCCCTATTTTTTTATTTGTTAATTTTTTTCAATTCATTTAATTCATTCATTGTAAAAGCGAATTTTCTATAATAATTTTATCAATTTATAATTTAATTAAGGTTATTATACATAAATTTTGATTTTATTAATTCAACAAAATATCATAGCTCTATAATGTAATCAATATCTATCTAATAAAACTTTTCTCTGTAGAAATAATGACGTCACTAGATATTTGACACATTATTTTATATTTGCCTAGATGCTAAAAATAAAAAAAATAGTAAAAAATAAAATGTGGAGTGTAATTATTTATGAAAAATGGAATATTTATTTAAACCCGGGGCGGATTGAGTAGAATTGGAAGAAGAGTCTCATAAACGAGGAAAATGTTCGTCTTTTGTTTGTGTGTTTATTTCTTTTAGTCGACACTCTAGTCTAAGTGGTTGCAATTTGGAGTCAAGTAGAGAAGCAAATCCCATCGCTTTGCTAGTTCACACGGCTACTTCTTTCTTGGTGGATGGACTTTTCCTCTCCAAGGTTTGACTGCACCAACTCTGCAAGCACGTAGTCAGGAAATTGTCCAAATGCACCATTTAATATTTACAAAAATACCATTTCTAAAAAAATGTATTTAAAGGAATTTTAGGGGCTGTCGCCCCCGCCAAATCTACCTCAATGGATTCGGAATTAATTCTAATTCTCCGTTAGTTGTGTAGCTGCACCAATTTCTCGCATGTAGCCAGGAAATTATAATATATTCCTAAATACCAAAATATTTCCAATTTTTGAAAATTCATAATCTGATGGGATTTAGGGACTCCCACCTACCTTCACCAAACATTCATTCAAAAAAGTAATGTAAGCCATTTTGAAAAAAATTGATATTTGTAATTTTTTTAAATGTAGGAAATAAATTTTCAGAAAGTGAAGAATAAATGGAATTAGAAATGTTTTATTTGCAATAGTTTTGTAGAGAAGAGAGCGTTGAGTGAGTATAATTAATATGATGGAAAAGACGGAGATTCGGAAGAGGAGAATGGGTGGTTGAACGGCCGAAGACGTCACAATTCTTGCGTATATTGCAAAACGGAAGAGAAATGCCTACAATGGATGGAGATCAGCCATGCACGGGAGACTGCAACGTCCTATACAGATATATGTCTATGTGCTCAAAGATCCGGATACATATTCTCTTTCTGTTTTCACTGCAGTCTTTTCTTGGCACTTGCTCACCGAACTACTTCTTCGTCTCCTCCTCATCCTCCATATCCTCGTAAGTACATCCTCCCTTCATTTTTAAAACAATAACCTCAATATTAACCAACCTTAGTTAACGTTTCGAGCTGTAATCTTATTGATTAATTAATACTAATTCCATCTTTTTACGCAATCATCGATTTTGTCACATTCCAACATAATAATAATAATAACAATAAATTGTTCCCCTTGTTATTATGTTATTATTATTATAAACTGTGAGACGGGCAATAAAAATAAAATGTGAATTTGTAGAGATGTGCGGTTGAAAAGATTGCCCGATGACGACCAATTCGCGGCCAGCACCGAATTCCGAGATTTCTTTGTGATGGATGGCGCCGTCAAGTTACTAAACCAAAAACTTAAATCGACCGTCACTCACTCATTCTGAAATGGACTCAGGCGCTTATTACACCATTCTCATCATCATTCTCTGCATTGCTTTAGGTTAATTTAATTTAATTACTAAATCATGTTTTAATTAATCAATATCTTTATTTCATTTCACGACAAAAACAAATAATTTAATAATAACCTGCAAATTTTTAAATATTAAACAAAACCATAAAAACAAAATTAAGCTTTACTGGTGGGAAAAACAATTTTATTAATTAAAAAATTGGTGTAAAATTTATTTAAAAAATTAACAGAAAAACGGACAATTAAATCAAAATACATTTTTTAAAAGCTTAGCAAAATTAATCCTTAAAAACTAAATTAATTAATATTAGAAAATTTTTTAAATTAGGTGTAAAATTTCCTTAAATATTTAATTAATTAAAATAAAATTTTTGAATAGTTTTGCTGTCAATAATCGGAGCGTACGTGTGCTCGGTTTGCATATGTTCGTTCGTGTATTGCAAGACGTTGCAGTCTCCGCCGACGACAAAGAGTGCGGAGAGTATCCATTCTTCTATCATCCTCACCGTTTAGCCGTCTTTTTCTCACCCAACTCTGACATTCCAAGAATTATTAAAAGTGCCAAATTTTTAATTTAGGGATGATTAATAAAAAGAAGTAGATGATTTGTTAGTCGACACGTAATTCTCACTCTCTCTCACATCACAATCTCTTTCAAATATTCAATTGTAGCCACAGAGTACCCGAAAGTCTCATCTATAGAGATCCCGAAAGTCTCTTGTTCTAATACTTAAGTCCTTTTACTGATTTGCCTGTTGCTGTGTGGCGGGAGCGTCGTTTGGTGTCAACCAATTCATGGAGTTGCCTTATTGCACTTAAATTTCCGTCACTTTTCTACCAAGAAATTTACGAAAATTTAAAAATTGTCATTCCGTTGTAGCTGCATGTCAAAATTGTGATACTTGATTTCTTATTAATAAACTTGCGTGTCAACTTTTTATTCAACATTCTTTATTCCTTCACGTGAATTAATATTATCGACTAATTAATAATCATTCATCTTAAATTTAACTGTTTGGGAATAACAAATTATTTTTAGTCGGTAAAAGCTTTCACCAGAAAGCATAAATTTAATTGCTATAGGAATGTATGCCAAAATTTATTTCACCAGGGGCACTTTTCTTGTATAGTACCATTTGCAACTTTTAATTGTCAATATTAGTGCTAATATTTTTACATATGAAAATTGCAGTTATTGTTACCACAGCTCAACGTTTAAGTACAGGGCAAGACAGGATCCATTATCGTCATATAAACAGTAAAATTATTGACTTTTGTCGAAGTCAGAGCTGTCCGCCGTAAGGCCTATGCTAAAGTGTAAACAACGTATGTGAGGCTGTCACAACGTCCTGCCCTGTGAGAAAGTCATTTTGGATAAATATCATCTCTGTTTCCATAGGGGTGTGAAAATCAAATTGGTCAATCTCCCTTTAAGTTTACCAATTTAATCTGTTTTTTACACCCCTATGGAAACAGCCTAGAGATCATATCCAAAATGACTTTCTCACAGGGCAGGACGTTGTGACAGCCTCACATACGTTGTTTTCAATTTAACATAGGCCTTACGGCGGACAGCTCTGACTTCGACAAAAGTCAGTAATTTTACTGTTTACATGACGATATAATGGATCCTGTCTTGCTCTGTACTTAGACGTTGAGCTGTGGTAACAATAGCTCTCAACTTCATTTGCTTTTCCAATTTTGAGGTATTACCAAGGAGCTTGGACGGCTACTGTACTATGGCAACGTCCATGCTCCTTGGGTATTACAATTTTGGATTTAATAAAGCCCTATAATTTGTCTCTGGCAAAATTGACTGTGGTTTTTAGACTAATTTTGTCATTTAAAATTTTCATTAATTTTCTGCCAAAATTCACCAAAATTAATTTAATAGTCAACATAAAAAATGTCTTAAAACATCAAAAAATGAGCCAGGAAAATTATTGAAATTAACGACACTTTGAAGTTTTTATGATTTTATTTTGCATTCTATCAAAGCTACTACAACTATCATTAAAATTAATTAGCTATATCACACAAGATTTTGCAAAAAGGTACGTTTGGATCTACTCGGATATTACTCGCCCATTTACTCCACAAGTTATCCGTCTGCAAAAAAAATTAATAGTTAATATTTAAATTTATTATTGCTACACAGAAGTTAAGGTCACAAATAAATGTTATTATTATCGACTTTAAGGGAAGTGTCTGTGGGCAACGGGCAAATTATTCTGACTATCATATTGCCTCTTAACTTTTTTTGCAGCAAAAGAATCAACTCAAAAACCAATAGACCTACAAAAAAGTTTAAATTGGGAAACAGATCCTCCACAATCTTCTGCATTCGGCTCCGAAAGAATATTTCAAACATATTGGTCCAATCTGGAGATATAAACGTTTTAGTGCGGAATTTGCAATTAATCGCAACTACAGAGAAAAGTTTAAAATATTCTTTCGGAGCCGAATGCTGTAGGTTATGGAGCATCTTTTTCCCTATTTAAACTTTCTTGTAGCTCTTTTGGTTTTTGAGTTGATTCTTTTCCTGCAAAAAAAGTTAAGAGGCAATATGATAGTCAGAATAATTTACCGGTTGCCAACGTACGTCCTACTTAAGTTAAATATAAATATATTTTCAAATACAAATATTGTTTGCATCCATTTATTTTTTAGTTTTAACCCTAACCCAGAAGCATAAACTGTAGTCAGTTTATGCTTCTTGACCCTAACCGAGCTGGTGATGCCCGCAGGGATCGAAAAAGTCCCACATCAATAATTGCCGATTTTTATCACGATTATCGTCGCCTTGACGTAAGTACATTCGATCGGCATAACAAAGTCCAAAAAACGACAATACGGAGACGGAGACCTTAAATAAATATTTTAACATTATTATAAATTTCAACTAAACATTAAAATTAATTAAAGCTAAAGTAATTAAACTACAAATTTTAATACCATTAACGGTTTCGGCTTTAAGGCGACCTGTTCCGATGTTTTGAAGACATTAACGATCTTTAATAAATTGATAAAATTGGGGCGTAAAACAACAGTGGCGCTCATCTTATTTCAACAAAATTTAATTACTATTCTGGAAAAATTAATTAATAGATTATTAAAAACATAAAGTTGATTGTAAAGTGAATTGCAATTAATTAAGTTTATGAAATACTAATGAAAATAAAACTACGCATTAACAGAAAATTAATTTTGTAAATATATAAAAGTCAAAATCTCGCGGGTCTATTTATCATGATTTAAACAACGCTTAGTCTGCCTCCAAAAATTCCGAAACCAAACAAAATAAAGATAAAATAATTTACTATTTCACCAAAAATGGTACTCAAACATTTTAAAATCCAAAAATTTGACATTTTCATTTTCATGATTTAGGGATATTTTACTCAGAATATAATGCCAAGTAATACCAAGAGGTCGGGTACCAAGTTTTTTGTTGGTTAAAGTTATAACCATGAAACTTTCGGTCAATTATTTTGACCTTTTGGAACTTAAAACCGATTGCAACCCATTTTGGCCGTTGAAACTAGTATGTTGCCACTATTTTAATCCTTTTAATATTTTTTTATCCTTTTTCTGGAAAATTATTCCGACCACTTGTAATAATAACTTAAATCCGACACTAAAGAATAGTTTTAAACAATAACAATAAAATAAGTTATGCAATAAATTAAATAAATGAGTTATGCAATAAATTAAATAAATAATATTTGAAAATAACTTTCGAAGAATTTAATGACTTTTATAAATGAACTAGTTGCGTGTCGTTTATTTTTAGAACTGAGTCTTTCATTCGATCGGATTACAAAAGGAAGAAAAGGTTTTATTTTACAATCAACTCGGAAGTGATTTAAAATGAACTTAGAGTGTCTGTCATTGTCATTAATCTTCCGCTTTCTTTTAGTCTGTCAACCATCCAAGAAGTATATTTTTTGTAATTTAGTATTTGGTGGTAAGATTAGACTTGAAAATTAAATTTAAAGTAGACCAAAAGACTGAAAATAAGTTTTCAATTGCAAAAATAAATCTATGAATTATAATTTTTATTTTTTTAAACTTAAAAATGTTACAAAAGAGTTGACTACATGAAATGTGATTAAATGGAAACAAAAAGAAAGCGAAAGTTGTGAGTTTTCTGAGAGTGTGAGTTGGAGCGTGTCGTGAGTTGCTGTTTTTGGAATTCTCTTTTCATTATGTAACTCCATCTCGACTTATAAAAAGGACTCCTCACTCCACTTGTCGCAATTCACTCTCATTCACCAAATCACTAACAATGAAGCTAACACTTGTCAGTCATTTCTTCATTTTTATTAATATTACTTTTATATTTCAACTCGTTTTATTCCTTATTCAATTTTTATAAAATTTTTACTCATAAATAATATTTTTAATTTTTAGTTTACTTTCGTTATTTCTTATTTCAACATATTTACATTTACTTTTCATTTTTAAATTTTCACTTTACAAGTTTTTTTTGGTTTTATAAAATTGTTTTATTTAATAATCACATTAAATTTCTAAATTTATCTATTTTTAGACTTTTTGCATGTTGGCCCTTGTGGCTCTGACCAATGGGACAAAATACAAAGGCGGAGGTGGAGGCGGAGGCGGAAAGCGAGTCGTAGTAATTAATACGACTTATCAAGGGGGACACGGAGGAACTGGAGGAACAGGAGGACATGGTGGGTATGGAGGCGGAGGAGGAACTGGAGGGCATGGAGGTTATGGTGGCTACGGAGGTCAGTTTAATGCTATTTTATTTACTTTTTCTGTTCAAGTTCGTTATATCATTATTTTAATAATTTTAGGCGGAGGAGGCCGCGGTGGGACAGGATACGGTGGTCACGGAGGTTTGTCTAACTCATAAATTTAATAGCACCATAAATTTAACTTTTTCTGGTTTTGGCTTCAAAATAAATATAATTTAATTTTAAAATTTTAATCCAATATATCAATTTATATTTTAAAAGACACCCACCACTTTTATTTCAAATTATTTCTTAAATTGGCTTAAAATAACTTAAATTATTTTCAAAATCTAAACTTTCTTAAGTTTATTTTTAATTTTCTAATTTTTAAAGAATTTCAACAACATTGACTTTTAAAAATCTGTTTATAAGTTATAAAATATTTTAAAACTTTCATTAAAACTTTGTTATATTTAATTGCTCAACATTTTATTTCAATTTTGTTTGTTTTGACTAAAGGACATGGAGGTGGCGGCTACGGCCACGGCGGAGGACATGGTTAGTTAAGAATATTATTTAATTCGTTAAAATGGGATTATAGAGATAAAAATGATTTTTTTTGATCAGGAGGAGGTTACGGATATGGGAAATGAATGACACAAGTTCCGGAGATTATTTTTTTCGAGAGTGCTATAAAAATGTTCAAAATGACGTCATTAATCAATTAATTAGAGTATTAAGTGTTGATTTGTTATTATATTTTTGGAATAATTCATTTGTACAAATTATGGTTTAATAAACAAACGCTAAACAAATGAAACTATAAATTCAATATTTTGGATAAATAAAAAAACATTAAAAATAATATTCGGTGATAATGTACGGACACGTATCCAGGAAATTACCCTAAAAGGAACATGAAAATATATTGGCAAAAAAATATTTTGCGAAAAAGGTTTCGCTTTTTAATCTTTTTGAAAAGAAAACTTCCTTTTCTGGGAATTTAGGGGGCTTGCTCCCTCTAGATGCATGCCTGATACACCCCTTATGACGTAGCCATGGAAACATTCAATTCACCTTGATACCAATTTGGGTGCCAATATTATGTGACCCCCCCAAACTGATAAATGACCATCAGAGACAAAACAAAACGACGAATTAATTCGCATCCCTGTAATATTTATTTTCTTCACCCAAACATTTTCCAATTCTATTTATTTCAATTTCTAAAAAACGCATTATTACAGACCTTTTTTCTTCAATTTTCTTCGTGACCTCTATTCTAAGTTTGTAAGGTTTACTTATTCAAATAACTAATTTTAAAAAAATCTGGGAAAATTGAAAATATCCGGGGAGAATGTCAGAGAAATTGAAAACGATTTAATTAACAATGCGCCGATGACGTCATTGTCAAACCACTTTCATTTTCCACAAAGAACTTGAGATGTTTGAGAGTCAAGGAACATGAAAACTTTTAGCCCCATCCAATTAATGGAAATCCAGGAAATGAAATGCAAATGACAAAATATGAAAAAGCACAAAATGTTCAAGTAAGTAGCAGGTCAAGCAAAGTCATAAAGTATTTAATTGAAATTGAGTATAAAGATTAATTAATTAGATATTTATTTGGTTTTGTGGTTGTTGGGCATAAAAAAGTACGAAGAAAGAAGAAGAAGAAAGGAAACAACGGGAGAAGGTGGCAGAGTAGCCTAATAATAGCAATCGGATTAGCCGATTCCATCAAACAAGCAATTCACCTCCATCCATTCCTCGCTCTACATTTCTCCTAACATAAATATTTTTTTAACTTTATTGCCCTTTTGGCATTTTTACAAACATGCAAAACGAAGCAGCTAAAAAAATGAAAAAATAAAATAGTAAAAATAAAAAGAATGTTGCAATGTTGGTGGATGGGTTTGTGAAAATGACCCCAGTGTGAATAAATAAATGGTCAATAAATAAATCAAGTAGGTAGGGATATTGAGGGGTTTGTAGTCCGGGCAACAAAGTATATTTAGCCCAGACCGTGGGAGATGTGAGAGGGGAGGAGGAGAGGAGGAGGAGGAGGAGACGACAAAGGAAAGAAAAGAAGATTGAATTTAGTTTAGTTTCTTCCGCGTCTGTTGAGTCAGACGTTCACTTTGTTCCTTCCTTCCGTCGTCGGTCGTCGTAGCAGAAAATCGGACAGTGCGTGAGAGTGATTATAGAAGTACGTAGTGGCAGACTGGACCAACGACAACCATGAGGATCCTCTGGTTGCTCTTACTGCTGAGTGCGTACTCCTGTGACTGCAAACGAGAAGACGTCATCGAAGATGTCAACGCCAAGGACCTCGCACGACTTCTCGAAGAAAAGGACTACGTCGCCGTCTTTTGGTGTAATCATTATTATTATTATTATTATTAACCTTTACCATTTACCATTTAATTGTATTTATTGTCGTCCATCGGCCACCGAGGATTGCAAATATTTGCAAATCTGCACTAATCTAAATTTAGCAGGAGGCAGACTAACCCAATTGACTCTCACTCTGCTCAGACCCAGCCACACAAAAAACGTCCGGAAATAGAACGGAGCTCAAACCTCTATCTAACTAACTGCTTCCTCCATCCATCCCATCCTCCTTTCTTATTCTCGTGTGACCTTGACTCCTTTTAAAACAGGGTTCACTCTATTCCCAATTTATCCCAAATTATATTAATTCTATACAATTATTATTATTCCCTCAACAATTAATTATTCCCCCCGACAGAGAAATAACTCTGATTGAGTGTGAGAGACGAAGCGACCTTGAATGTGCATTTCTTATTACATCATCCGCTCCTCTATCTTTTTCGGTCCCAGGGAATCTAATTAAATCTCACCGTTTAATTTAATTAACCAAATACTTTGGCACGCTTTTCTTTTCCGTCACCCAAACAACCGAAACCCTGTCAACCCTATTAAATACCAAGGTGATTATTCATGGCGACGGTGACCATACCACCGGCGACATAATCAAAAAAACTATGGGAAAGTCCCCTTGGTGTGTTAACCCTACAGTCCATGACTGCTATTTTAGTTAACCCTATAGCCCGTGACATGTCTTTTAGTTAACCCTATATAGCCCGTGATGTCATGTCTTTTAGTTAACCCGTGAAATGTGTTGATGGTATTTTGAGTGTTGAATTTGTAGACACCAAGAACTGCAAGACTTGTGAGACGGTGTTGGCGGAACTGGAGAAGATCGACGACGAGGCGGATGGATTCGGACTGGATTTTATCAAGATAAACGACAAGCGGATGGCCAAGAACCACGGGATCGAGTCCTTCCCGTCCCTGACTTACTTCCGCAACAAGGAGCCCGTCACGTTCACTGGAGACCTGGAGAACGAAGACGCCGTCCTGGACTTTCTCACCAGTCTGGACTCGATGGACAACCCCGACAGAATTGAAGAGGTGAACGCCAAGATCCTGGACAAGATCGTCAAGGAAACCAACTACGTCGCCGTCCTATTCTGTAATCAAAGATAACTTGTACAAATATATGATATATATATTATATAATTATATAATGTTGGATAGGACTATGTAGAGGTAAATCGTTGTTGGTGGTAAATGGCTAATTTTTGTACAGGTCGGTCAATTGCGGCTTGCCGGGAGAAAAGTAGGTCCACTCCACACAATTACAATTACACAATCCGAATGCTGAACTTTCGGCTCTCCCCACCCACCCCACCCCTCACCCCCTTAAAAGACAAGACAAGTCGTGAGAGTGTAATATTATTTGGGCGGGTTGTTCTGACTTGACACGCACATACCAACATACTGCCAACCACACCCTAACAATTATACCACCATTTTATCCCATTTCCCACTTTTTATTAAAAATACCATTTCCCACTACTTAAATAATTGTGGTACATTAATTGTTGGGTGCGGATGGCGCTACTTATTGCGAGTATTCTGTAGATCGAATTATGTTTGTAGCACTTTTGATAGTCGCCATAGAGATATTATTTATTTATTTATTCATTTATTAGAATTTGTTTTCTTTGAGTGGCGTGACTGGCGTGGAGTGTGAATTTATAATAATAATGGGATCATGATGACTGACATTAGACACGCCCGACTGTCGGAAGTGCGAGAAGGCCCTTCGGGAGTTGGAGAACATTGATGACGAGGCCGATGAGTTGGGCATCGCCTTCGTCAAGATCAACGACGAAGAGTTGGCTGACGAATACTCACTCAGCCAACTCCCCGCCCTCGTCTACTACCGAAACCAAATACCAATCGTCTTTGACGGAGACTTGTCCAAGGAGGAAGAAGTCCTCCACTGGATCGTCTCCAACAAATCCACCGGAGACGAAGATGACAACGACGAGATTGAGGCCGTCTCCGCCAAGGCTCTCTGGACACTCGTCGACTCTGTCGACCATCTTACCGTCCTTTTCTGTACTATTATTTTTTATACCCAGGGGGGCAATTTACAATTTCATTCTTTTTAGACTCAGGGTCCGAATTTACAATTATTTTGTTAAATCGTAGACGACAATTCCGCGCTGAGCAACAATGCCCTTAAAGAACTGGAGAACATTGACGACGACTGTTCCCGACATGACATCCAATTTGTCAAGACGGAGGACAGGAAGGCGGCCAAAGACTTCGGAATCGACGAAATTCCCGCCCTCGTCTATTTCGAAAACAAAATTCCAAACCTCTACGACGGTATTCAATATTATTCAAGCGTTTAATTAATTACTTAATTCATATTAATTAATCATTTTAGGCGATCTCCGGGACGAGCACGACGTGCTCAAGTGGCTCCTGCACCAAAAGGACAGCGACGAAATTGAAGATGTCACCAGCGAGATGCTGGACAGACTCATCCGCGAATCTAAATCTCTCGCCGTCCTCTTCTGTAATTCTTGAAATTCTTAAATTTAAATCATTTTAAGCATAAACTTTAAAAAAGTTAATTTTAATTTTTAATGATATTTAAAATTTAATTTTGTAGACGAAGATGACGGTACAGAGTCGAATACTGCTTTGGCTGAACTGGAAAACATTGACGACGAATGTGACGCCAAGGGAATAATTTTCGTCAAGATTGACGACATGAAGGAGGCTGCCCACTACGGAATTGACGAAACACCTAGGCAACATTTTAACTCTATTTTAACTTTATATTTCTAAATTAAATAAATATTCATGGAAAATGATTTTACAGCCTGGTATATTTCGAAAACTCGATTCCTTCTGTCTTCGAGGGCGACTTGAGCAAGGAGGACGACGTTCTGCAGTGGCTGACGGACCAACTCGTCAAAGACGAGATCGAAGAAGTCACCGATGAAATGCTCAACATGCTCATCAACAAAAACCAACAACTCGCCGTCGTCTTCTGTAAGCAAATTCTCAATTTATTCCCTTAAACCGAATTCAAAAAATATCTTGAAAACTTTTTAAGCCACAAATAAAATTTTAAAAAATCCATCATAAAAATTATAAAAATATTTTAAAAAGAACATGTTTAGTAAAATTTAAAATTACAGTAATTTAATGGAGTCATTAAAATTTAAAAGCATAAATAATTTTCACAAAGTCCTGTCAGGTCAGTAACAAAATATTAAAAAAGCAAGAGTAACGAAATTATTAAGAACTTATAACAAGAAATAATTCCCAAAATATATTTTTCGATAAATTACGTAAAATTGTAGCGAATAATAAATGTTTAAGATAAGTTTATGTATTAATGTATTAATATTTGGTTGTCTGGGATACTATAATAATAATATTAGATAATAGTGTAAATATAATTTATTTGTAACAGCGGAGCACGACGATGTGGCCGTGCTGTTTTGTAAGATTCTTTTTCGCTTCTTTTCATTTCTCTAACACTTTTTGCCCTTTTCGTTGAAAAATACGTTTTTTCCGATTTTTGTCGTCGACTCTGTCGATGGAATTTTTGGACTAACACTAACCCTTAACTTGTCCTTATTTTGTACAGTAGAGATGTTTCGTTGACACTTTCTGCATATTTGAATTGGTCAACGAAGGGTCTCGGAGATGGTAGGGAGGAGTCTAATTGGATTGGTTGGTAACAGACGACAAGGAGAGTCGCAAGAGCGAGAAGATCATCGAAGAGTTGGAGTCCATTGACGACGAGTGCGACAAGTACGGAATCATCTTTGTCAAGATCTCGGACGAGACCAAGGTCCGCGAGTTGGGCATCGGACTCCCGAGTCTCGTCTACTTCGAGAACCGAATCCCCCATCTCTACGAAGGAGACCTCACCGACGAAGACGCCACCCTCAACTGGCTCGTCCACCAGCTCAAGTCTGACGAGATCGAAGAAGTCACCGACGAAATGCTCGACCAACTCATCGACAGACATCCATACGTCGCCGCCCTCTTCTGTAAGTAAATGATATAATATTATAATAACGACATTGGGGGTATTCACTCCCAATCACTTAATTACTTACTCACTTAGTAGTAGTAGTAGTAGTAGTAGTAGTAGTAGAGGTGCTGCGAATAGTTGTTTCGTATCTGTAATCTAACGTAGTTTGCATCTTTTGGGATTAACCCCGATTAGAGTTATGCTTTCAATTACATTTGGCAGCCAAGGAATAGCGGAAAATAGCTATCCGCAGCGCCCCTATTATTTAGTATGTGTTAGTAGGGGTATTCATTCATATTAGTATATTCATGTAGTGTGACGTCATTGGTGTTGTGTGTTTGTGTTTAGATGACCTCGAGGCGCTCTCCAGTAACTATTTTTGGGTTCACATAGCAACGCAAATATTCGTCCGCCTTTGGCCTAAGCATTTCTTTTTCTTTTCTTTGTGCACTAAACTTGTTTGATTGAGAAATAATCTAATCGAACGATTATATTTGCCTGTTGCTGCGTGAATCTCCATTTTATACTGGAGACCTTTTCTATGTCTTTCATTTATTATTTATTTGTGCTAATTCATTTTCTGTGGGTAGACGACAAGGACGACAAGACAGATGTCCGCATCCTCCTCGAACTAGAAAACATTGACGACGAGTGCGACGCCCAGGGCATCGTCTTTGTCAAGATCGACGACGACAGCGAGGCCAAGGAGTACGGATTCGAAGATCTCCCTGTACTCGTCTACTTTGAGAACAAAGTGCCCTCTCTCTTCGAAGGAGACCTGTCCAACGAAGAGGAAGTCCTCAAGTGGCTCGTCGAACAACGGGACACCGACACCATCGAAGAAGTCACCGACGAAATGCTACAAAAACTCATCGGCACCCACCAATATGTTGCCGTATACTTCAGTAAGTCAATATATCTCCTCAAAATTATTAAAGGCTGCAAATTAACTCGTACAGCACACACATGACTTTTGTATGGCAGATTTTTTAACAAATATTGTGAATTACTTTATGAATGTATATAGCAAGATTGGCAAACATTGAATAATAATAGTAATAATTAACCGTAGGTAACAACTGTAGAACCTAAAACAAGCACAGTTTAAAAAAATTTAACTTACCATATAAATTCAATCGTGCCATACACGTTCATATACCGCCATACAAAGTCACACTAATCTAAAAAAGTTACACATTCAGTCTTGCCATACACATTCATAAACCGCCATACAAAGTCACACTAATCTAAAAAAGTTACACATTCAGTCTTGCCATACACATTCATAAACCGCAATACAAAGTCACACTATATAAACTTAACTTACCATACACATTCAGTCTTGCCATACACATTCATAAACCGCCATACAAAGTCACACTATATAAACTTAACTTACCATACACATTCAGTCTTGCCATACACATTCATAAACCGCCATACAAAGTCACACTATATAAACTTAACTTACCATACACATTTAGTCTTGCCATACACATTCATAAACTATCATACAAAGTCACACTATATAAACTTAACTTACCATACACATTCAGTCTTGCCATAAACATTCAAAAACCGCCATGCAAAGTCACACTATATAAACTTAACTTACCATACACATTAAGTCTTGCCATACACATTCAAAAACCGCCATGCAAAGTCACACTATATAAACTTAACTTACCATACACATTAAGTCTTGCCATACACATTCAAAAACCGCCATGCAAAGTCACAATATATAAACTTAACTTACCATACACATTCAGTCTTGCCATACACATTCATAAACCGCCATACAAAGTCACACTATATAAACTTAACTTACCATACACATTCAGTCTTGCCATACATACACATTCATAAACCGTCATACCAAGTCACACTATCTAAACAAATTAACTTACCATACGCATTCAATCTTGTCATACACATTAATAAACCGCTCTTATAATTATAATAAAAATAATAATCTTAATATAATCCTAATAATCTTAATATAAAATATAATCTTATAATAATAATAAATACAAAGTCAAACTACATATTTTTAGCTATCTTATACGTAAGTCATGTGTCTGCCATACAATTTCCTATTTCAATTTCCAATATTAATCAAAACCTTGGCCCAATTATTTATTTAGTAATATTATACTCCAGTTGATTAATACTAAGAATCATTGATAAATAACCTAAGTGACTAAGGTGACCTTAGTATTTTTCTGTGGCCTACTTCATTTTTCTGTTACAATGAACAAGTTTCTCCCACTTGACCTTGGCCCAATTAATTAAAAGTAGGCCCACTTAAATGAACCTTGTTTTAGTTAATTAAACCTTGGCCTAGATAATTGAATGGTTGGTTCAGATAATTTAACGCTAGCTCGATTGATTGAAACCTGAGCTGAATTAATTGAAACTTTTGCGCACTTATTTAAATCTTGGCCCAATTAATTGAAACTTTTGCCCAATTATTTAAACATTGGCTCAATTAATTGAAACTTTTGCCCAATTATTTAAACATTGGCTCAATTAATTGAAACTTTTGCCCAATTATTTGAACCTTGGCCCAATTAATTGAAACTTTTGGCCAATTATTTAAGCCTTGGCCCAATTATTTGAAACTTTTGGCCCCATTATTTAAATCTTGGTCAAATTAAATTGTCCTCTCGTTAGCCGAAACCCTGAGGAAAATAATAAATAAATAATACCCTGAAAAGTGGAAAAGGTTTGTTTAAACTAAATCCTAAATTGGAAAAGGTGGTCCCTGTGAGGAGGAAGAAAAGTGTTCTTCAATTCTTGACGATTTGGAATCGCTGGACGACGACGCTGATGAGGCGGGTATTACGATGGTGACAACAGAAGAGACTTCTTTCGCATCCAAGTCTCTGGGAGTGAAGACGTTCCCAGTTCTGTTCTTGTTCCGTAACGGCGAGCCTCTTCTGTTCAAGGGCGACCTGCAGGACGAAGACGAAGTGTTGACGTGGGTGACAGACGAACAGAGTCTCGAGTTGCCCGACAGAATTGAAGAAGTGAACCTGCGCATGCTCCAGAAACTGCTGGACAACAACGAACACGTGGTCGTCTATTTCTACCGCGAGTCTGACAAGAAGTCGGTCAAGATCCTCTCAGAACTCGAGAACATTGACGACGAGGCCGACGACGCCGAAATCGCCTTCGTCAAGATCTCGGACGATTCGATGCTGCGGGAGTACGAACTCGACCCGTTGCCTACCCTTGTCTACTTCCGGGCCAAATTCCCACAGATCTACCCGGGAGACCTCAGCAAGGAGGAGTCTGTCCTCGAGTGGCTCATGCGACTCAAGGAAAGTCCACGTGATGTCATTGAAGAAGTTGACCACAGAACTCTCAAGATGCTTCTCGACGAACTCGACCACGTCGCCGTCCTTTTCCGTGAGTCTAACCAAAACTCATTTAAATACTCAGGGGTGCACTTTAAAAATGAAAATTACCTATACTCAGGGGTGCACTTTAAAAATTGAAATTAAGTATACTCAGGGGTGCATTTTAAGCATGAAAATTAAATATACTCAGGGGTGCATTTTAAAAAGGAAAATTACCTATACTCAGGGGTGCACTTTAAAAATTGAAATTAAGTATACTCAGGGGTGCATTTTAAGCATGAAAATTAAATATACTCAGGGGTGCATTTTAATTAATGATAGCACTATGCATTTTAAAAAGGAAAATTACCTATACTCAGGGGTGCACTTTAAAAATTGAAATTAAGTATACTCAGGGGTGCACTTTAAAAATTGAAATTAAGTATACTCAGGGGTGCACTTTAAAAATTGAAATTAAGTATACTCAGGGGTGCATTTTAAGCATGAAAATTAAATATACTCAGGGGTGCATTTTAAAAAGGAAAATTACCTATACTCAGGGGTGCACTTTAAAAATTGAAATTAAGTATACTCAGGGGTGCATTTTAAGCATGAAAATTAAATATACTCAGGGGTGCATTTTAAAAAGGAAAATTACCTATACTCAGGGGTGCACTTTAAAAATTGAAATTAAGTATACTCAGGGGTGCATTTTAAGCATGAAAATTAAATATACTCAGGGGTGCATTTTAAAAAGGAAAATTACCTATACTCAGGGGTGCACTTTAAAAATTGAAATTAAGTATACTCAGGGGTGCATTTTAAGCATTAAAATTAAATATACTCAGGGGTGCATTTTAAAAAGGAAAATTACCTATACTCAGGGGTGCACTTTAAAAATTGAAATTAAGTATACTCAGGGGTGCACTTTAAAAATTGAAATTAAGTATACTCAGGGGTGCACTTTAAAAATTACAATTAAGTATACTCAGGGGTGCACTTTAAAAATTAAAATTAAGTATACTCAGGGGTGCACTTTAAAAATTGAAATTAAGTATACTCAGGGGTGCACTTTAAAAATTGAAATTAAATATACTCAGAGGCAGTTAAGCATCCAGGGGTGCACTTAAAAATGAAAACGATGGAATGCATGAATGGAAATAGAAAGGGTTGGATTTTAATGATATATTATTGTACTATGATAGACGAGGACGATTGTGGCACTCTATGTGACACTGTGTTGAAGGAGTTGGAGACAATTGACGATGAGGCGGACGATGTGGGTATCTACTTGGTCAAGACAACAGACACGTCAGTAGCGGAAGAATTGCGGGTGCGGGAGTTCCCGACATTGGTGTACTACCAGGGCGGCGCCCCTTCCATCTACAAGGGTAACATTGACTTTTATATGTTTGTGCATCTTTTTACTTACTTTCGGATTTCGGATGGCACGGTTTTTAGCGTAGTGTAGTTCTTAAGGAATGATTTGCAGGTGACTTGCAAGACGAAGACGCCACCATCGCGTGGATCAAACGGGCCTGGTTCGTCTACAACTCCCTCAACAACGAAGGTAACCACTCCTCTGTCGAAATCTGTAGTGACAAAAACACCGCCTCACCAAACTCTGTAAAGTTGTAATAAAATGGGGCCCTGTTGGGGAATATTGAATACTTGATTGTTGGTGGCCAAGGGGATGAGTTTAGAGGTAGTGAGGTGGTGTGAATTTAGTTCTGTTTGTTTGATGTCAAAAATGGATGATAGAGGATGAGGAAGAGTCTTGTATGATAATGAAGTTGTCAGATGACGACTCGGACGAAATGTTTGCCTCCGAAGAGAAGGAGTACCGCTGCTGCCCTGCCCACATTGACATCTGCCAAGGTAAACAACAAGTCCCCCCTCCAGAGGAAGGCCACCAACCCTCATCCGAAGACACCGACGGGTCCGAGGAGGCATCCGGCTCCGGAGACGACGACGACCACCACGAGTTGTCCGAAGAGGAGATTGACGAGTTGACGATGAAGGAGCAGCTGCGGCGGGAGGCCGTCCGAAATACCATCCTCTCCACGGGCAAACTGTCAGGTTAATCTTTGGTGGCCTTCTTCTGTTAACAACTTCCGGTTACTTAATTCATTAACTCTTTTTTTGTCTAATCGGAACAATAATAATATAATCCAATATTCGTTAATATTCGTTAATAATTATTCGTTAATAATTATTCGTTGTTGTTGTTGTTAATATTCGTTGCCCAAGTAGCGATTAGACAAAGAGCCGATTGGCGGGAGGGACGGACATTTAAATGTTTTGTTGTGAATTCCAGGAAAGTCCAAGAAAATCGAAAAACAGGAAAGTTTACTGCAACGAATCGTGACGAATTTGTTCCGACTTTTCAAATAAATTGCTCAACTCTATTGATCATCTCTTGTTTTCCACTGAGCCACTCAGCCACGCCACAGCCACCGCCAAATAAACCACAAAGAAATGCTATAAATTATAATTGATTAATAAAACCGTGCCATTTCGATTGCCTTTCGTAACTTGCTTTTGTCTTTTCTTTCTTTCTTTTACTCTCTTCTTTTCCAGGAGATCTTCTCGAGGAAGGCGAAGTCCTCCACTGGCTCGTCTACCAACGCAAATTCGAGGCACTCCCCGAACTCACCCGCTCCGACCTCGACGACCTCATCGGAGACTCGGACTATCTCGCCGTCGTCTTTTGTCAGTAACTCATCTATTCATTCCATCTCCACATTTATTCCATTCATTTATTTATCTATTCAATATTCAGTCAGCAATTTTAGCGACCTCAACGGACGCGCCCTGCGACGGGCCAGCTTGATTGCCGAAGATGCTGCCACTTTTGGAATTCCCATCGCCAAGATGGGAGATCCTCTCATTGCCAAAAAATACGGCATCCGTGATCTCCCAGGTCTCATCCTCTTCAGAAGGGGAAGACACATCAAGTACGAAGACGACTTGGAGGACGAAGAGGAAATGCTCGATTGGCTCACTGCACCCGAAAACATGATTCTCAGAGATCAAGTAACCATCTTGTTTTGTGAAATGCACCCCTCCTTAACATGTACACTTTTAAAAAGTGAAATGCACCCCTCCTTAACATGCACCCTTTTGAAAAATGAAATTCACCCCTCCTTAAAATGCACCCTTTTGAAAAATGAAATGCACCCCTCCTTAAAATAATAAATACCCCTCCTTAACTTGTACACTTTTGGAAAGTGAAATGCACCCCTCCTTAAAATAATAAACACCCCTCCTTAAAATGATAAACACCCCTCCTTAAAATAATAAACACCCCTCCTTAAAATAATAAACACCCCTCCTTAAAATGATAAACACCCTTCCTAAAAATGCACCCTTTTGAAAAGTGAAATGCACCCCTCCTTAAAATGCACCCTTTTGAAAAATGAAATGCACCCCTCCTTAAAATAATAAATACCCCTCCTTAACTTGTACACTTTTGGAAAGTGAAATGCACCCCTCCTTAAAATAATAAACACCCCTCCTTAAAATGATAAACACCCCTCCTTAAAATAATAAACACCCCTCCTAAAAATAATAAGCACCCCTCCTTAAAATGATAAACACCCTTCCTAAAAATGCACCCTTTTGAAAAGTGAAATGCACCCCTCCTTAAAATGCACCCTTTTGAAAAATGAAATGCACCCCTCCTAAAAATCTTCCTTGTTTGCTAGATTGAAGTTGTTAATCGAAAGATGCTGGAACGGATGCAGCAGAACACTGACCATCTCGCCGTTCTCTTTTGTAATGACATTTCCCTTCGGGTGTTTTAAGGCATCGAAAATGTTTGGCAATCAGTTTGCTCTATGTTAGATGAAAAAATGTTTTTTTGAAATTTTTGGAACAAAGTGTGGAGTATTGGGTAACCCAACGCGCTTTGACAGAACTTGCTTCATTAATGGTGATTAATGAAGAATGAATTAACGTAAAATGAAAATATATTTAATTTCCTAACCTAACCTAACCTAACTTTGTAAGAATGTCAACGCGTGTTGGCTTAACCATTTTTAAAAGTGGACGGAGCTTAATTTTAGAGACGTTTTGCTGGAGATTATAACATTTTCGATGCCCGTGTTTCTTTGCGACTCATAAGTTTTGTCATCCGACTCGCTCGAAGGACCAAATGAAAGTTTTGAGTCAAAGAGGAGTTTGACAGAATTTGTGGTATTTGCTTGTAGTTAGTGAGACTGACTGTAAGCAGTGCGAAAGAGTGGTCAGTGCCCTCGAAGAAATTGACGACGACGCCGATGAAAATGGAATCGCATTCGTTAGGTAAAGTTAGGTTGGTCATATGGTAACCTTGAGTATCAATTCATATTCATTGGCATTATTAATGGTTTAGGGTCGATGACTGGGATTTGGCCAAATTCTGGGGTGTCCACGCACTGCCCGCCCTCCTCTACTTCCGGTTAGTCAAAAAAATGTAAAACCCGAAATAATAGAATGAGAGTATTAAAAGTTAAAAAATACTGATTAATATTCATGGGTGTATTTTAATACTTTATTATTTAATATTCATGGGTGTATTTTAATACTTTATTATTTAATATTCATGGGTGTATTTTAACACAAATATTCTGTTAGAGTTGAATGAATTATTGACATTGTAGATTGGGGTCGGACGAGCCTGTGATATTTGCGGGTGACTTGCGGTCGCCACCCCGAATTCTGGAGTGGCTGTTGATGAGAAAAGACCCGAGTGGTACAGCCATGGAGGAAGTCACCGGAGAACAACTGAGCAAAATTATTCAAGAGGAAGATCATTCCGTCGTCGTCTACTTTTGTAATTGCAATAAATTAAATCAGTTAATAATAGTAATTAGTTAATTGAGTTAACGTTTAAATTAAATAGACAACAAGCCTCAGTGCACGGCATGTGAACCCACCAAGAAGAAGAAGAAGGACAAGGAGCAGGAGACACCCGAACAAGAAGCCGGTACTCTTGATCCATCCACTTGGGTCTTTTTAACCATTAAATGTCGGCTGATTGTGTTTTAGAGCGCCTGGCGGGTTGTGCCAAGTGTCGGGAGATCATGGAGAAGCTGGAGAACGTCGACGACGAAGTTGCCCGCCACAGCGTCAACTTTCTCCGAACTGCGGATTTGGCCTTTGCGGCAGAACAGGGCGTCGGAGAATACCCGGCACTGGTCTACTTCCAGAATAACCAGGCGAGCGTGTACGAAGGAGAATTGACGGCCGAGGAAGACGTCCTCCACTGGATCGTGGAGCACAAGACAGAGTCGCGGATCGAGTTGGTCACACGCGGCATGCTGGAGCAGCTCCTCGTAGACACTCACTATCTCGCCGTCTTCTTTTGTATGCTGAATACGTATTTAATAGGCAGATTGCGAATATACATAATAATAACATAACGTTAACGTCAACGTAAACGTCAATAGACAAGCAGCCGTGTCGGGCGTGTGACACGATTCTGATGGAGCTGGAGAAGATTGACGACGAGTGTGACACGTACGGGATCCACATGGTCAAGATTGCGGACCCGCAGCTGGCCAAGAGGTACGGCATCACGACGTTCCCTGCGCTGCTGTACTTCCGGAACGGAAACCCGCTGCTGTTCGAGGGAGACATGAAGAACGAGGACTCAGGTTGACATATCTCAATTCTCAGAATATTCAATTCTTGCCAATAACACAAACTGTAATTCTGTTTTTTATTAGGAAAGCGACTTAACCACAGTAAGTGACGCTTGATAGATTCTTATTCATTTATTTAGCGGTTTCTTTTTGCCATTAACATGTCTCTTGTCTTATCGTTTACGTCCATCCATCGTGTCATCTGACACTATCTTTGTCATTGCCTGATTCGCTTGCGCATGATCACAAACTTAATTTAATTTATAAAAGAAAAAAAAAGAAACCAGCGCACGAGGCAGCAAAAAAGACTAAAATGAAAATCGGAATTGTGTGTTTAGTTCTGGACTGGCTCACCGACGACGACAACCGAGAACTCGCTGACGAGATTGAGGCCGTCAACCACAAGATGCTCGAGAAACTCATCGACACAAGCCCCTTCCTCGCCGTCTTTTTCTGTAAGAAATAATTATTATGACCATCAATAACTCTATCATAACTGCACGTGTAAAAGTCTTTTTTAAGATATTTGAACCAAGTTAGGAAATTTAATTAATTATTTAATTTTACGTTTATTTTTCCACGCAATTCCTCTAACATTTTAATAAATGTCATTCATGATTTGCCTAAATAGATGACGAGGAGGAGTGCGGCGAAGAGTGCGACTTGATTTTGGTTATTCTCGAAGAAATCGACGATGAAGCAGACGCTTTCGGTGAGTGAATATTAATATCATTTATTGTTAATTAATTAACTATTGTGAATGTTGTTAGGGATCGATATGGTGAAGGTGGTTGAAGGAGACACGGCGGCAGAATTCAATATCATGCAGACTCCGGTGATGGCCTATTTCCGGAAGGGCACTGCTCTTTTGTACGAAGGAGATCTCATGGACTCTGCTCAGATCCTCGGATGGCTCACCAGCAACGAGGCTTTCGAGCTCAAGGACGAAATTGAAGAAGTCAACAGGCGCATGCTCGAAAAGTTGCTCGACGACTCGGACTTTGTCACCGTCTACTTTTGTAATGACCTTTTAAATCTGTGCAACACTTGACAGCATAAACTAGACAATAGACAATTAATATATGACGAGACTAATCGGGGGGCAAACTCTGGGACAAACATTCATAATATCCAATAATGACGTCACCATCCATAAATCCAATGATTACGTCACTATCCATAAATCCAATGACGTCACTAACCATAAATCTAATGACGTCACTATCCATAAACCAAATGACGTCACTATCCATAAATCCAATGACGTCACCAAGATGCCTCCATTACAAGGTGAAGACATAGAGGGATATTCCCCCAGTTTGCACCCAATTTGAATTCTACCTATACTGCCACAGAGAAGTAAACACCCAAGCCGAAAGTAACCATGGTTATTTGGTTTGGGTGCCTACCACTCTGTGGTAGAAAGTAAATACGGATTGGGTGCTAAAATCCGGGAAACCCCATCTATGTCTTCACCTTGTAATGGAGTTGATATTAAACAATTGCGTTACTATAGAGTGACAAATTCGAGGCATCTTGGACGTCACTATCCATAAATCCAATAACGTCACTATCAATAAATCCAATAACGTCACTATCCATAAATCCAATGACGTAACTATCCATAAATCCAATGACGTCACTATCCATAAATCCAATGGCGTCACTAACCATAAATCCAATGACGTCACTAACCATAAATACAATGACGTCACTAACCATAAATCCAATGACGTCACCATCCATAAATCCAATGACGTCACCATCCATAAATCCAATGACGTTATTATTGATAAATCCAATGACGTTATTATTGATAAATCCAATGACGTCCCTATCCATAAATCCAATGACGTCCCTATCCATAAATCCAATGACGTCCCTATCCATAAATCCAATGACGTCCCTATCCATAAAACCAAAGATGTCACTATCCATAAATCCAATGACGTCATTATTGATAAACCCAATGATTACGTCACTATCCATAAATCCAATGACATCACCATCCATAAATCCAATCATGATGTCACTATACATAAATCCAATGACGTCACTAACCATAAATCCAATGACGTAACTATCCATAAATCCAATGACGTAACTATCCATAAATCCAATGACGTAACTATCCATAAATCCAATGACGTCACTATCCATAAATCCAATGACGTCATTATTGATAAATCCAATGACGTCATTATTGATAAATCCAATGACGTCATTATCGATAAATCCAATGACGTCATTATTGATAAATCCAATGACGTCATTATCGATAAATCCAATGACGTCATTATTGATAAATCCGATGACGTCCAATGACGTCATTATTGATAAATCTAATGACGTCATTATTGATAAATCCGATGACGTCCAATGACGTCATTATTGATAAATCCGATGACGTCCAATGACGTCATTATTGATAAATCCGAAGACGTCCAATTACGTCATTATTGATAAATCCAATGACGTCACCATACATAAATCCAATGATGACGTCACTATTGATAAATCCAATGACGTCACCAAACATAAATCCAATGATGACGTATTTATTGATAAGTCTAATGATGACGTTACTATTGATAAATGTAATTGATGACGTAGATGAGAATGACGTGGACTGTCCCCGATGCCCGGAGATCCTGGAAGAATTGGAGAGGATCGACCAGGAGATTGACAACTTGGACATTGTGTTTGTGCGGATTGAAGACACCAAGTACGCCAAGAAGTGGGGAGTGACCAAAATACCCGCCTTGGTGTACTTCAGGAGGAAGTTCCCGGCTATTTTCCGGGGAGAGTTGACAGACGAGGTGGCGGTGTTAGAATGGCTTCAGAAGAATCGTTACAAACAACCAGAACTGAACCTGTTCATGTTCGGACTGGCGTCCCTGTCACTGGCCTTCGTCGTCTACACCGTCTTCATTCTCGTCTGTCTCAAACACCCGCCAGAGTCTTAATTTTATTATTATATATTATCTACATTTAATAAATTTAATTTATTACGCTCAGCCTTATTTATTCATCTATCTCTATATTATAACCACCAAGATGCTTTACCCACAGGTTATGACTAAAGTTATAATAAAAGGTGTCTTGGGATAGATTTGATTTGATTTTGTTACCTCCCATGTTATACCCGTTTATTTGTATTTACATCAGGCGAGGAGAGTAAACTCGATTGGTTGGTATTTACAAAAATATACAAAAATATACAAAGAGTAAATTTAATAGATAACTAAATAATTATATTAAATCACGATAGTTTGGACTCTAGTTGAGATGGCGAAGAGGAATTCCTCCTGCGGGTCACGTACTCGGTCGCCCGTCTCTTGAAGTACGCTAATTAAAAGTAATCTTGCATCAACATACATTATGGTCACAATTAACACGCAAGGACGGACACGGGACAATCACAACAAGCCAAAAATCTTGTGCAGCAGCGGCAGCTCTTTTTTACCCTGTCCGTATTCTTGCAGGTGAGGCCCATAGGACGGCAACTGACCCGCCAGAGTGCACGACTTGCAGCAGAACCGCGCGTAGTACTTGTTCGTACAGTACGACGCCTTCACTATCAACTTGCAGTTCGCAAAGAAAGGATTGTCCGTGCAGTTCTCGTGCAAGTGCAGCGCTGCAATTAAATCAAGTTGAATGAAATTAAACGAGTCATTTAATCGTTTCAAACATTTAATTACCTTCTACAGATATTTCAAGGGCGTCAGATGCAATTGTGTAATCGTTGGTTGCTTTGCATGTATACACTCCGCTGCAATAAATTAAAAGACGGTTCATGGGTCTGTCATTGTGCTAGTAATAAATTATAAATGCTTGCCTGTCCGTGACGGTGGCGTTAGAGATGACGATGGAGTTGGTCTCGGTGAATAGGACTCGGTCGTTGCTGTATATCTTGACGTCATCTCTTAACCAACTCACTTCTGGAGGCGGGTAGCCTTCGGTCGTACAGTCCAGTCGTATCTCGTCCCCTTGATTGTACTTTATCTTGTCCGTCCGAACTTCCGCTCTCAAAGCAACTAACCAAAATTAATTCTTATCTACTTAAGTCGAGGTTAGAAATAAATAAAGTTAAATGTTAAATGAATGTTAGAAATAAAGCAGAAAGAGAAAAAGAAAGCGCAAGCGCGGATTGTTTTACCGACGTATCTACGCTCAGTGGTGGTTGTGACTGGTAGATGATGGTGGTGAGGAGGCGGCGGGGGTGCGACGACCCGGGTGACATCAGTTCTTCCTCCGACGATGTATTGGAGCAGATCGGCGTCATCTTCGGTGAGGGTGGAGTAGTCGACGTTGCCCTCGCCGAAGACGTAGACGGTGTAGGAAGCGGCTCGTCCCATTCCGTTGTAGGCCTGGCACGTGTAGCCCCCGAGTTCCTTCACACTCAGCACCCGGATCAGGAGGCTAAAGTCCCGCAGCTGCTGGTACTTCTCCGACGAGAATGGCAACATTGTCTCTCCCCGCCACCACGTGATCGAAGGACGGGGCCATCCGATCGCATAGCAACGAATATTCGTCGGTTCGTTCAGACGGGCAACAATCTCCGGATTTGCGTGCTCCAGAATTGTCGCTTGCGAAGGAGAAGGATCCTCTACAAATAACAACCGTCACCAAAGCAACCATCACCATACACATCACCCTTAAAGAAATTCCCCTGCATAAATAAGCCTAAAAGAAATTCCCAACCAAAAATCCCCCATAGAGAAATTTTCGAGATTCCTATATATATATAGGCATCTCAGAAATGCCTATATATATTGTATATATAGGCTATATAAATATTAAATAGTTGATATTAAATAAATGCGTTACTATAGAGAGGCATCTTGGAAATTACCATACAGAAATCAGTCGAATAGAAATTCCCATACAAAAAACACACATACAGAAATCAGCCAAAAAGAAATTTCCATACAAAAATCACCCATATAAAAATCAGGCTTAAAGAAATCCCCATATAGAAATCAGATTTAAAGAAATCCCCATACAGAAATCAGGCTTAAAGAAATCCCCATAAAGAATCAGTCTTAAAGAAACCCCCACACAGAAATGACGCTAACAGTTGATGAAATCAAGTGTAAAAATAGGTTTACCTTGGATGGAGACTGTGAAATGTCTGGCGTCTGTGGAGTGAATGTTGGAGGCGGTGCAGAGATATTGACCCTCGTCCGTTTTGTAGACACCGACGATCTGAAGAGTCCCGTCCTCTAGAATTCGCATTCTTCCAGAGTCTCCAGAAATCTAAATCAATTTGTTTTTCTAAATCTCTTGTTGAATTGTAAATAAAGACATTGTCACCTTTTCGCCATTCCTTGACCAAATGATTTGCGGTTCGGGAGATCCTCTGGCCATGCACTCGAGAGAGACCAACCCGCCTTCGGCTGCCACCACGTTCACGTCTTCAGAAATTATCCGGGCACCGTCCTCTGCAATAATTAAATACCAATGTTATTACCAAGGTATTTTAAATACCATGGCTACCAAACAAGGTATGGTAATACTTTTTTTAATCTCTCACAGCCACTAATGAGGATCAAAGGAGGAGGAGCCATAGAGCATTATTACTCTATGGCATGGGGACGCGTTTCGTGGTTTTCAGTGAATTTCAAAACGGACTTACGGTTGGAAATGGGCGGGAGGCAGTTGGAACCGCAAGAAGTTCGACAGCATTTGAGTTCCTCGCTGCAATCGGCGTCTGTCGCACATTCCTCCACACACGTCTTTGTATGTCCACTCATCACTGGACAAATACCCGTCTTGTTCACTGCACAAATAAATATCAAATTAGTATCTAAAATCTGTCTACAGACAGACAGACAGACAGACAGACCTTTGACAATAGCTTATTTGGTTAGATAATAATAATAAGTCACCTTGACGACAGATGGCTCTGAAGGAGGGACTGTCTCCATTGTTGTCGTGTTGGTAGTAAATGTCGACAGCGCAGAGGGATTCGGGTGGACACGTGGTTTCGCGGCAAACGTCTCTGCACTGACATCCGATGCACGTGTCTTGCCAAGTCTCGATTCCGTAGGGACATCTCAATTCACGGCAATAGCTTTCTTCCCGCTCGCAGTCACGCACCTCCGAAGACACTGTCAAAACCAACAATGAACGTTACAAGGTGATGCCAACTTTTGGTCACAACCAAGGTTAGTGAATTGCATGAATAGTTTAAATCAAATAGGATGTGCGCATGTGCAGTGCAGGGTGCGGGAGTTGGAAGTAAAAAGTACTGCTGAGTCGGTTGTTGTGGTGCGAGTCGGACTGGAGTCCTTGGGCAGACGAGCAGAACGAGATGCAAATGTTAAAGTTCTTGAACCGATTCAGATTTCCTGCGCAGCCTCCATACTCGAAAGGAATGCAAGTGCGCTGCGCGTTGTCGTAGTACCAACGTCGGTAGCCGTCCCTGCACGGACCAACGTCCACTCGCTGCTTACAGATAGCTAACCAACCATTTAGTTACAATCCTCCTCACCAGTATCCAATGTAAACACCAAGATGCCTCAATAATATGTAATGTAATAACATTACTATGCCTTCACCTTGTAATGGAGTAGATATTAAATAAATGTGTTACTATAGAGTGACAAATTCGAGGCATCTTGGCAAACACTATCCCATACTCTCATAAATATTCAGTCAAATATCCAAAATACATTCGGTCAAATATCCAAAATACATTCGGTCAAATATCCAATATAAATATTCAGTCAAACATCCAAAATTTCGGTAATATTCGAAAATTAATTGACTAATATCAAAAATATTATATTCGGTCAAATATCGAATATTTTTCGCATTTCTACAAATAAAAGAATTGTTGCTATTGTGACAAGAAAATTGTACCTGCTCCTGAGATACTCCTGTTGAAGTAGTCCGGAAGAATTTCGTTCCGTTCAAAACAGACGCTTTCACACTCCTCCAGAGAAGAGAACCGATTTCCGTTGCCTTGGCAACCGCCGTAAGTAAACACCCGACACGCCTTCTCCGAATTGTCAAAATAATACTTTACAGTTCTTGCACGGCAAGGACCGATGTCCGCAGGCAAATTACATACGTCTAAAAACAAATAATTATGAGTTATGATATCACTAGTCTCCCCTCCGCCCCTCCTACAAAATTATAGTCCCCCCTCATGCAAAATTAGACTAGTCCCCCCTCCTACAAAATTATAGTCCCCCCTCATGCAAAATTAGACTAGTCCCCCCTCATACAAAATTTGACTGGTCCCCTCTTTAGACTAGTCGCCCCCTCATGTAAAATTAGACTTGTCCCCCCTCATGTAAAATTAGACTAGTCCCACCCTCATACAAAATTAGACTAGTCCCCCCTCATACAAAATTAGACTTGTCCCCCCTCATGTAAAATTAGACTTGTCCCCCCTCATGTAAAATTAGACTAGTCCCACCCTCATACAAAATTAGACTAGTCCCCCCTCATACAAAATTAGACTTGTCCCCCCTCATGCAAAATTAGACTAGTCCCACCCTCATACAAAATTAGACTAGTCCCCCCTCATGTAAAATTAGACTAGTCCCACCCTCATACAAAATTATAGTCCCCCCTCATGCAAAATTAGACTAGACCCACCCTCATTGAAAATTATAGTCCCCCCTCATGCAAAATTAGACTAGACCCACCCTCATACAAAATTAGACTACCCCTTACCACTGGTATATTATCTCTATAAAAACTAACCAATTCCTCTGAAGGCTCCGCAATTTCTTTCACATTGTTCCTCACTCTCGAAACGGTTGTCATTCCCTTGACAACCACTGTAGCGGAATTGTTGACACCTTCCCGCTCTGACGTCATAGTACCAACTGGGGATATCCTCCGTGCAAGAGCCTGGCTCTGCCCTCTGTGAGCATAAATCTATAAAAAGAAATATTACAGGTAAAAACCTTAAAAAGCTCATAGGGAGACGCAAGGAAAACCAGAAAACAAGGAAAAGTAGTTTCTGTATGATTTAAATAGGGCATAATTTAATAAACATATATGCCCCATTCTACCGGTTGAAATTGCTTTTGAATCGTTTCATTGGGCAATGTGAAAATCTGTAGTACAAGTGCAGTTCTAATAATATGTGGTAGTCTTGATTATTGGTTTTAGTAGAATTTTAAATAACTTACCCAAGCAAAAATCAAAAGAGACCATGAAAAAACCAGCAGTATACAAATTGCATTAAAATTTTACTATAGTAGTAATTCTTTCATTTGCAGATCGGAGGAAAATTCTTTTAGATGGGGAGTAGTAGTAATATGAATAAGTGGGGATGAGTGTTATCATTTGGTTGTTATCAAGGTGCCTTAAGTCTCCTTGGCCTCATATCCACTAGTTACAAGGTGGAGACAATGAGATAATTACGGTAAGGGAGTATCGTATGGTGTTATTAGTTAGAACTCATGACAATAATGTACTTATTTGCTGAAAAACAATTAATTGGTTGTACAAGGCTAAATTTTGAATTTGCAGCTACGATTTAAAAATATTTTTGTCACAATATATATATAAATAAAAATATTTTAGTGAAAAATGTGTATTTTTCTATATAGTCTGGCATTTTCCTAATTTTTTACTTCATTTCAGAAGAACCTTCTTGAATCGGTTGAATTTTTTGAAGAAATTTCAATAACAAGAAAAGACTATTTCGAATTTCTAATTTCAACCGGGAGACTGGGGCATATATGTTTATTAAATTATGCCCTATTTAAATCATACAGAAACTACTTTTCCTTGTTTTCTGGTTTTCCTTGCGTCTCCCTATGAGCTTTTTAAGGTTTTTACCTGTAATATTTTTTATTTTATAGTTTTCATTGTTTATGAATAGTTTATATGTAATGTAGCGCTATACTGAAAGTTAGGTAAAATATTCTCAGTGGAGTAAGAATATTTTAGGTCTGTTATACGCAAAACAATATTTTTTATTCCTGGAATATTTCTTTTCCTCATTTCTAAAATTATTTTCAATCCCTACAATTCTTTCCCAATGCTGGAATCCGTAAAATGTACATTATGATTTATTCTCAAAATCATTAATAAAATACTCTATTGAATGAAATCAGAATTTGGTTTTATGGGGGGCTCTGCCCCCCAACCCCCGTCAGGGGAATGATAGGTTGGTGTTGTGGTTGCACCCAATGGTTGCACCTAGTAATTCAAATCCTTTAAATTAGTACTAGACGACGGGATTCAGTCACCTTGTGTATTACTATGCCAAAGTAGAGTGAGTGGACGTAAGACACGTAATGATAGGGATTTGAAAGAATACTACACTATACTACTACTATACACTGTATCTACGGAAACTGAATTTGACAATTGCATTATGATGACCAAACAATGGGACAACCGAATCTTCGGGGCCTAGCGGAAGAATCGGACCTCCGACAGAGTTGTTGAGCTAAAGCAACGTAGTTCGAAGAATTATTTACCCGTTTTGTATCTATAATTTTTTCCCAAAAGTTTCAGGTTTTTGAGGTATACTTGGCTAGTCCATTTGGACCAAAGGGGAAAAGGATACATAGGGATTGGAAATCCTGAGGACAGGTAGCCTGCCTCGAATGTCTCCCTATGAAAAATTTGAAATTGGGGCGGAATTTTTGAGATTTATTAGAAATTACCTGATTCGTCGTAGTAGAGCGCGGTCGTTGTCTCCACAATTCGGTTTTCTTCGTAGCGCCTGTCCCTCTCCTCCTGTTCCCGCCTTCGCTCGTCGTCGTAGCGCCGCCTTTCCCGCTCTTCCTCCTGTCGCCGTCGCTCTTCTTCTCTTCGACGCTCTTCTTCACGCGCGCGTTCATCCTCCGGGTCAACAATGTAATTTGTCTCTTCTGGAGTACCCTCTTCAAGCCATTATTTCAGTTAAAACCAAGGAGCATGGACGTTGCCATAGTATCGTAGCGCTTTATCAGGAGAGCCGAGTAGGGAATTTTACCATAAGCGAATTTGAAGATTTATAAGGGACGTTTTTTGGAAAACGTGCCCTACCCCCGTCTTTATCAATCTGCTATAAACATTCATGTCCCACTTGCTATCCTCTAATAATTTAATACGTTTCCAACAGCATAGCAACCAGATATTCACACAAAATTTGAGACAAAATGTCCCATATAGATCTTCAAAATCCCTTACGGGCACTTCTCCACTTGGCTCTCCTTATTAACCGTCCAAGCTCCTTGGTTAAAACTAAGTTATTGGTCACCAAAGTTACAATACTCCATAAACCCAAAAAGTTTATCCTAACAGTCTTTTCTGTCGAAATTTTTTCCAACTTCAAAGGTTACTTAGGTTACCGTGTTTTAGGTATCAGGTTACCCAGTCCCAGAGATTATGGCAGTTAAATACAGAGATGTGCAAAAGTAACTTGGCCATTGATTGCCAAGATTGTACAGTGTCGGTACCCAATATAACTTGGGTTCGGGGAGCCAGGAACCATGGCAATGTTAACACTCCTTGGATTGTATTTTACTGTATTTTTGGACACCGCTATACATAAAGCCCTATGGCCCAGTTACTTTTCCACATCTCTGTATTTCATTTCATTACTGATATGGTTATTGGGCAAAGAATTTTAACTGATATGATAGCCAGGGCCGGTCTGCAGCCAGAAAAAAATTTCGGGGGCGCCGGGGGGACTCGATCCCACCCTGGCTGAGGTGGCATCCCTTAGTTTCCAGCCCGGCACTTTGCGTGAATATCTATAGGAGACGTTTTTCGTCTCTTATCCGATTGTGGCCAATGACAATTTGTCCCTTAATTACACTAACCTAACCTAACCTAGCTGAACCCTTCTGATAAATCTGTTGACACTCCTTGGTATTGCAAACAGTGGAGGACAAGTGTTGTTATTTTTTAACTGCAAACCCCAGGACTGGGCAACCTTAATGCCTCAAAATGTCTCATAATTTGGTAAAATCACGGAGCAACCTACGGGTAAAATAATCAAAGTTTTTGGAGGTGGGTTAACCAAAAATGTAGTACAGTAACCTTGAGTGTCGACTCTTTCCTGTTGCCAAGGCTACATTGTAATGGTGACAAGCTTTAAAATGTTGAGAAAGAAAAGTTTGTTTACTTGCACATCTCTGTTCGCATTGAGTTATGGAGTCGAATCGATTTCCGTTGCCCTGACAACCGCCGTAGTTGAATTGCTGACAGGTGTCTGTGTCGCTGTCGTAGTAAAACTGTGGGAATGACCCTCGACAAGGACCGACGACCTGTGGCAACTGGCACAGATCTGCAAAAGTATTCATTTCAGAAGCGTTGAACAATTAAAAATAAAAATAAATTAAAAAATTAACCTTGACTGGGTTGACACTTTTCTTCGCACTCGTCAGAGTTGTCAAAAGAATTTTGGTTTCCGCCACAGCCCGTGTATCTGAATTGCCGACACACTCCGTCACGCATGTCGTAGTACCAACGGACGGTCATCTGACCTTCGCAGTCGCTGCCCTCACTCGGCTCCATGAAGCAATGACCTGTCCAATTCTCAATTAAAATTGGTTGTAGTTAATTAATTAATTTAGTCGTAATTAAATGCCAACCGATGGAGAATCCTTCTTGTCTGACCGGAGGGGCTGCACGACTTTCGCATTTGTTCCGGCAGTCGTCGATGGTGAAATAATTGTTACTGTTGCCTCCACATCCCGAGTACACGAAATTCTTACACTTGCCCTCGTAGACGTCAAAGTAGAATCGCTCCGTGTAACTCGCGCAGTCCCCGACACTAGCTGGTTGCTGGCAATTATTCTCCGCTAATTGCAATTAATTGCAATTAATTACTTGATTAACGAATATTGTTATTCAATTGGTTAAATACCGATGAGGGCGGCCGGACAGATCTTTTCGCACTCGTCAATGTTGACGAATCGGTTATTGTTGCCCTGGCAACCAGTGTAGTAGAACGGAATGCATCTCTGCTCGTTCATGTCGTAGTACCATCGAGCCAACTTTTCCCCACACGCACCTTCCGCCTTGTTTAGATAACAAGCATCTGCAATTCATAACAGTTGACAATCTTTACTAACAGTTGAATAAAACCAAATTCGGAATAAATTCAGGCATTGACAGCACAAATGAGCCTTTTAGGTTAGCAACTATCCCTAGCAAAGCTGACCAAGTTGGGATTAACCGTTCATCAGCCCAATGAGAGATAAGCAAGTTGGGATTAATCGTTGACTAGACAATTGAGAGATAGGCAAGTTGATTAACCGTTGACTACCCCAATGAGAGATAAGCAGGTTGAGATTTACCGTAGATCAGTCCAATGAGAGATAAGCAAGTTGGGATTAGCCGTTGGTCAGCCCAAAGAGATAAGCAAGTTGATTAACCGTTGACTACCCCAATGAGAGATAAGCAAGTTGATTAACTGTTGAATACTCCAATGAGAGATAAGCAAGTTGGGATTAACCGTTGACTAGCCCAAAGAGAGATAAGCAAGTTTGGATGAATCATTGACTATATTGCTACAATTAACCGTTGACAACCGCCACCGAGGAATTCAAGAAAACTGACCGCCCATTTTGAGTAGGGTGGATGAGTCTGCGCATTCAAGTTGGCATTGTTTTTTGTCCGTAAAGTGTCCGCACCCCTGAAGACAGTCCTTGACATTGGCATCATAGTAGAAAGAGTCACCATGGCAACTCTTTTCCTTGTCCTTGACGACCTCCCCACATTTGGCTACTCTGGCTATATTTGAAAATTAGAAATAGTAGGCTGAATAAATAATAAAAAAGTACCTCTGAGTCGTCCGTCGGTTTTGCATCTCTGGCTGCATTCTTTCTCACTCAGGAAGTTGTTGCCGTTCCTCTTGCACCCACCGTAAGTGAACTGACGACATTCCTCCGACTCCTTGTCAAAGTACCAACGGGTGTAGTTTCCTTTGCACGGCCCTTCAGTCTTTACTTGGTCACACGCATCTACACACATCCATCAGTTAATTACAATTAACTAATTAATCATACTTGTACTTTTACCGATTCTGTCCGAGACGAGGCAGTTGTTTTCGCACAGTTCTCTGCTCGGGAATCTGTTGTTGTTGCCAAGACAACCGCCGTAAATGAAGGGGTGACACATTTCCCGCTGAGGGTCGTAGTACCACGAAGGGTAGTACCCTTCACAGGGACCCTTGACAGTCGGCAAGTAGCATGCATCTGGAACATAATATCATTAACATTATTATAGAGTTTATTACAAGTAGTCTCAATGAGTTTATTACAAGTAGTCTCAATGAGTTAATTACAAGTAGTCTGAATGAGTTTACCTGTTCCCTCCGGTTCTACGCAGACGCCTTTGCACTCATCTTGAGAAGTGAATTTGTTGTCATTTCCGTCACAGCCGCCATACCAAAAGCGAGAGCAGCCGCCATACTCCATGTCAAAGTACCACTTGACTGTGAAATTGCGACAACTCCCGCGGTCCTTGTCCAGACCACAAATATCTGCAACCATGGCAATAGTTAATTATTATGCAAATAAATACGAGGCTCCACCTTGTAAGAGGGGAGTCATGTCAACGCATAATAATAAATCACCTCCAGGTTTGATGGGGATGTCTTGACAACCTTCGAAATCTTCTCCGAGAGCATCGGAGACGCCGTCGGGACAACAACCGTACCTAGAGGACTCACAACCGCATTCCCCGTCATCCCCTTTCGGCGTCTTTCCGTCCCCGCAGCAACCCTTGTCAGAATACTCACACCCACATCCTGCAATTACAATTGATTGACCAATCATTCATGTATAATTAAAAGAGTGGGCGTTCCTTCTGACCTTCCTTTGCGCTTCCTTTGGCGACGCTGAGTCCATCTGGACAACAACCGAACTGGAAAGTTTCACATGAACATCCCTCGTTGTCCTCTGCAATCCCGACAATTAAATATTAAATCTTAATCACTTTTACTTACGTTTAGTCTAAATGATAACTTACTCCCTTTGGCTTCGGTGTAGGCGTCTGGACAACAACCAAACTCGGTGAATTTGCATCCACATCCGAAATTGTTGGCTCCCCGCGACGCCGTTTTGTTGTCGGGACAACAGCCGAAAGGCGTGTAGCTGCAATTGCAATTGCTCTGACTGGCGTCTGTCGCTGGAACGATGTTGTCCGGACAACACCCGAATTCCGTGAGAAGACAGCAGCCCTCTTTGTTAAGACCGTGAGAAGATGTCTTTCCGTCGTCGCAGCAACCGTACAATTCACTCTCACATTTCGCTGGACAATTCGATCCACCCGTGTCCAGAGCTATTATTAATTAATGCTACTATTAATTTAATTAACAATTAAGTAATTTTGAATTTAAATTTAAATGACCTGAAGTTTTTCCGTCGTCACAGCAACCAAAGTGGTTTTTGGTGCAGTTCTTGAGGTCAATTTCCTTGCATCCCTTGTAGTTAGGTCCTTTGGCATGATTATTTCCGTCTGGACAACATCCGTTCTTGGTCTGGAAACATGCTTTACCATTGATGATAATCTCCTTGCAGCCTTTGTAGTTCTTTCCTTTGGCTGGAGTCTCTTCGTCCGGACAACATTTCCACCTAAATAAATAAATAAATAAATAAATAATTGGTTGTCGAGGAGATAAACGAATTTTGTTACTTTGTCTCGTTGCAGTTCTTTTTGCATCCTTCTTCCGAGTTGTCGGTTTTGGGTGTTTCCTTGTCCGGACAGCAGCCAAAGAGAGTTTTGGAACAGTCGACCTTGGGGCAGCCCTTCAAGTCGCTTCCTTTGGCTGGAGTGACGTCATCTTTGCAGCAACCGTGAGGCGTGTCCTTGCAAGTTTTGTCCAGTCGACATCCCTTGGCAAACGGACCTACGTAAATATTTCTATTTATTCAACAATTTATTTATTTAATAATACAGGGTGGTCGGAAATCAACTAGCACTTTTCAATAAAGCTCTAGTTGATTTATACCACCCTGTATAGCCAAGAAGGATAAACAGTAGTCATAGCGCTGTATAAGGAGAGTCCAGTAGCGAATTTTGCTATTTAGATTTCTGAAGATTTATAAGGGATTTTTTCTGAGAAAAGTCCCTTACCTCTACCTTTACTTACCTTGATTTGTACACTGATTATCCCACTCCATTATCAAAGTCCCTTGTAAACTTTCAAAATCCCTTCTGTATTGGACCCTCCTTATACAGTTTATGCTTCTTGGTTCAGGCCAAGGTAGGTTGATATGGTAACCAAAGATATGGAAATGAATCAGTTTGCATACCTTGTAACAACGATTACCATATCAACCTACCTACTAAAACGTCATGACGTGATATCTAGGCACTTTTAACTTTACTTACCTTCGGCAATGTCCTCGCCGTTTGGACAACAACCGAATTTGGTTTTCGTGCAGTCAGGTCTCAGCGTCTTTTTACACTTTTTCTTCGACGTCTCTTCCTCCAGTTCAGCCAACGTCGTCGCCGACATGGACGCTGCAAACACGTCAATACAACTATACAAACACAAGTGACAAGACAAAGTGACAAGACAAAGTGACAAGACAAGTGACAAGACAAAGTGACAAGACAAGTGACAAGACAAAGTGACAAGACAAAGGGACAAGTCAAGTGACAAGACAAAGGGACAGAAAAGTGAGAGACGATAGAGGAAACCTTCGGTCCAGGAAATGGCAGGAGAAGATCCAGTGAGGTCGTCTTGTGTGGTGTCGATGATTCCACTTGCGGATATTATGTCGGTGGTTTGTGAAACGGGCATGTCGGTTCCAGAGCCGGAGGACTCGTCCCCACTGCCACTGCTACTGCCACTGCCCACAATTCTTTCGATGGGCATGTTAATGTCGCCGTAGTCATCAGCCTCATTCCCCCCTCGGTCCACGTAGTCATCTCTTCCTGTAACGTAGTCTCTTTCTGTCGTTCCTTTCCTCATCCAATCTGTCGTCGAACCAACTGACGTCATTGAGTCAAGCATCGTCGTCGAATCTTGCATCGTTGTCGTTGTCATTGAATCTTGCATCGTTGTCGTTGTCATTGAATCTTGCATCGTTGTCGTTGTCATGTCTTCGGTTGTCGTCGTCATATCTTCAGTCGTCGTTGTAATGTCTTCCGTTGTCGTCGCCATGTCTTCGGTAGTCGTCTCTTGAATGGCCAATGTCGTCATTCCTTCGGTTGTTGTCATGACTTGAGACTCTGTACTGGTCCCTGCATCTGTGCTCATTGACATTTCTTGGGTGGTGGCCAATAAAGAAGAAGTAGAGGAATCGGAAGAATGAGAGACAGGAGAAGAAGAAGAAGAAGAAGACAAGTCGTCCCTGCCACTGCCACTTTCACCCGCATCTGTAGAAGAGAGGGTGGAGGAGTGGAGGGAGGGAGAAGAGAGAGGCCCGTCACCGGAAGAAGTGAAAAGAGGGAGGTCGTCTTCCGTCGTGTCCACGACAACCCCAGAGGAACTAACTCCAGACGAAGACACAGTTGTCATCTCACCCGAAGAAATGTCCAGCAGAGTCGTCATCTCGTCATCCTAATCATCATACGAAAGTTACCTTTTGACAATTGTCTAGTTAAAATCAAAGACTCACTCCAGATCCAGATCCAACGGTCGTCATCTCCTCGTCGTCCTCGTCTTCGTCTTGGTCGCAGTCTTCCTCCTCAATCATCGGCAGATTCATCGTTGGCATCACAACCAACTCGTCTATTCAAATTCAAACTAAGGTTAAGATATCATTACGGGGCAGAGGCCAGGGGCTCATTTCAAAATTGTCGGATGAAATGAAATGACGTTTAAGTTAACAACAACAATGTACCTCCTCCGCATGCATGGGCGTTGCAGTCTTCGCTGGTGTAGAGAATGTCATCTTGGCTGCACTTGGTGGGGTCCGTCTTGTTGCCATGGAGACAGACGACTGTCCGGAGTCGTTGACCTCCCCCGCACTTTTTGCTGCACTGCATATCAAAAAGTTAATTTATTTAGTCACCTGACGAAATGTCAAATATTACAAGATTCTTACTTGTTGCCAGGGACCGCTGAACCACTCGGACTTGACTTGTTGGTCGCACTCGACGGAGCATTCTTCCGAGTCGCTGTACTTTTTGAGCTCGTCGCACTTGGAGTCGTCGACTTTTTTGACATTGTCACCGTCCGCCTCTCCACAAAAGACTTTTCTCGTCCGCATGCCGCCCTTGTCTCCGCAACTTCCCGAACACTAAACAAAGACAAGTCCAGAGATTTGTCTTTGCAAGGATGTCAACCGGATGTACAGATTAGCTTACCTCTCCCCATTGGACGGCGTACCAGGAGTGGACACAAGGCTGGACCTTGTCACAATCCCTCACACTGTCCGGTTTCTCCCGCGTGCAGAATTTCTCGTCGTAAATGACTCCCTTGGCATTGGTGCACTGCACTTTGCGAGACTCCAACGTCACTCCGCATTTGCCCCCGCACTAAAATAAGTTGCCATGGCATTAATATAATAATAAATAATAACACAAATAGCCTTACCCCAGTCCATGGAGAAGATATCCAGTCGAGTCCTTCGCACGGTTTGTTGTAACAGTCAATTTCTTCGGGGGGTTTTTCTCCCACGCAGTAGACATCCGGAAGAACGTGTATGCCGTTTTGGTCTTTGGAGTAGCAAGTCACTTGTCTCCGTTGCTTCCCCTCCCCGCACAAACTAGAACACTATAAAACATCCCACATTAATATACATTAATATAGACTAATTAGTTAATGGTTAACTGACGTTGAGGAATTGGCCAATGAACCAGGTGGGACATATTTCTCCAGAGTAGGAACAGTTTTGACTGCGGAGTGGCATTGCGCCTGCGCAGAGAGAGTCGTCTACACGTGAACTGGCTCCTCCCACAATCTGCTCACAAAAGACAAGTCGCATCTGAGTGCCCGTCTCGTTTGTGCAGCGCGGGGCTGAGCAACTCTCCCACTCACCCACAAACCACCTATTTAAATATATTAAACCTAATTAGTTAATTAGTTAGTTAATTAAATTAGTTAATTAACTATTTGTATTACTGGATGGGACAAGGGATTCTGTCGTTGCATCTTTGCACGGTGGTGGGTTTGTTGGTGACGTCACAGAGATAGTTGTCGACGTATTCGTAGCCATTCCCTTTCCACAAACTGCAACTCACCGTCCTCTCCTGCACCCCTACTCAATTAACATTTAATTAACATTTAATTATGTTTAAACAGTTAATTGAGATAATATTGAAAGAGTTAATATTTGTTGACCTCCTCCGCATTGAGCCGAACAGTCTGACCAGTCCGAGTGCACCCAACTGTAAGTGTTTTCACTGTTGTCGGTGATGATGCCATCGTTGTTGACGCTGTACTCGTACTCTATCCCCGGATTGCTCTCTTGGTACAAAACCTAATACAAATACAATCTCTATTAGTATTAGTATTGCATTATGTGTATATAGGATGTAAATATTATTCAAGTAATTACGACAATGTAGATGGCTTCAGTGATGGGACCGACGGCGCGTATGGATTCTGGGGCAAAGAACGAGTGAGGTTTGCGTTCGTAGTGGAAGATTGTGTTGGCAAACGAGACCTCACGAGGAAAGTCGATTCGCCAGTTGCCATTCAAGTAGTAATGCCCAGTCACGTTCCGAATTGCTATAATAACAGACATTTGTTGTTATGGCAATTTAAACAGACACGTGGCAGCCTTGAGACTGCTTGAACGTGTTTGGCCATAAAATTAGCACCTTGACTCACTCACCCAAGTAATTGTTACTCGAAGTCACTTCCCGCACCAATATGTTGGTCGCTCCAGCCGGAATCAGCAGAATGTCGTTGTAGCCCACCTGCAGGTTGTTGTTGTCAAAGATGCCCTTCACCGTGTTGCAGTTCGAACCGTCCCCACCGCACACGCGACACTTGTCCTCTTTCGACGTCGACCCCAACACTCCGTCACATCCCACCGGCTATCATTCAACAAATCTCATTACAACTCCACACTCTATTAACTATTATATTAAGAATTACCAGACATTTTCCATCGACGCAGAGGTCATTCCCCTCTTCGGTGCATCGGGTCCCGTCCGTCACCTTTCGCTTGTGTCGGTAGTAGAATCGCTCCCCTTGGGGCATACAGTTCAACTCACATTTATTCGGAGCTTTTGTGTATGGAATCCACCTGACATCATAATTATATTATTTCTTATTGTTTGTTGTCATGGCAATTGTTTACTTACGTGTAGAGTCTGCCTTCGAAATGGACCGAGTCAAATGCACTGCACTGCTCTGCACGGAAATCCGTCTTGCCTGGACAATCCTACACACATGCTAATTAGTACACTGTAAATAAATATTATTAGAAAGAGTAACCATAGTTACCTGAATGTTGCAAGAAAAGAATCTTTTGGTCGCCCCGGTGCAGCCCCCTTCAATTCTATTTGAAAAGAAACTCTGTCTCACTGTGCCCCAATGTAATAAATGTTAAAATAGTTGTACCGGCATGTTCTTGCTTGGGTGGAGACGCCTCCTCCGCAGTTGCGACTGCAGGGAGTGGGATAATTCCATTCTGACCACGGTCCACTCTCTGCCCCTTCGTGGTCCACTATAAAGTTGTCCGGGAGGTATTCGCCCCTGTCGTCATGTCCTCCGAAATGGCCAGTGTCGATTTCATTCTCGTCGTGAGAAGGGGCCTGTGCCCCCCGCCCCCCTACATTGAGTAAGGGCCCTGGAGAGTAGTGTCTCTTGGTGCGGCTGTTGTTGTTGTTGTTGTTGTTGTTGGTTGTGGCATTCAGTCGCTTGCGGTAAACTTTTTCTTCCTTCACCTGTAACATATAAGGGAGTGAGTACTTGGGCCTTGGGAAGGAATGCCAAGGTCAGTCGAGAATGCTCAACGATTTTTAGGTTGCGACCGACGGGAAATGAAAGTGTGTCAGCGGAAACTCACGAAGGAGATTAGATGGGCAGCAGCAGCAGTCAGGAAGAACAAGATTAGGCAATTCTTCATAATTCCAGAGCCAGATAACGGAGGAAGACCTCATCCGGGAAATACACTTCCTAATTATATTATTATTATTATTATTATTACTTTATTCACTCACTAATTATTTCGATTTTTCACTTTAAATCAAAACTAAACAATTCCGTCACGCCAACAAATCCCGGATCCTTGTTGACATGTCAACCGACAACTTTTTTAAATATTTTCAAAAAAAAAGATATTTTTAGTGGTGGATGGATGGAGATGTTCTCCCTTCCGTCGCTCGTCGGCTACTGAATGTTTTATCCACCACTCTCTTGATCTTGTTGTTCCTATCTCATCTTCCCCATCCATCCCAACCAACAAAACGTCTTTCAGTAGCAGGATGACAAGTTTAAACAAATCCCTATTCTATACTGTCTCAACTTGCCCGTTTAACGTAAACAACCCAAAAAAATGTTACAAACTCTACTCGACTAAAGATGCTTTTTTCAATCACTTTTATCAAGGTTTATTAAAACCATAGCAACAGTTGTCCGAAACTAAAAACCTTGAGTTTTTGAATGCAAAACCGCAAATGAATGGAAATCAGCCTGAAAATGGCGTAAAATATTTTGTTGGATTTCGGGTGTTGACTTGAACCTCTCTTGAAAGGTTGGAAAGATGAGATTAAGAATAACTAAGATTAAGTGCTTGAATATATTTATATTTATTTATAGGTAATTTGTAATGTATTTAACCCTCCCGATCATAACATATATAGTCTTTCCTCAGACTATTGAAATCCATGGGCCAGTTTGACTAAGAACCGGATGTCGTAAAATCTTGAAATTTTTTGTATTTGTCACAAATGCATTTCTCTGCTTATATTTTTAAATCGAGGTTATTTGGCAGTCATTTAAGGTAGTAAAAAAATTTTACAAACAAAAATCGTCGCTCTTTTCCACGGTTTTACATACTGTATAAACGGAAATTATAAATACTCTGACGTCATAATAACTCCGCCTGATGTTATAATATACTATTGTGTAGTGAAATATAGTAACGCAAGCAACTGGTAACAGTAACACTCTAAAATTTGCGCGAAATTCATAATCAGTCCCGATATTAAACGAGCGGATAGTAAGTCAGTCTGCCTAACGACTAGTGTATAATTACTACTGGGTAGACCATCTTCCTGTCCAGCACATACTAATGTCATACTCACCATATGACTGTAACGTGACTGTAAGCTGGCCAATGCCAGTGTCTAAAATGGTAGTCGTTTGACAGACTATGTTATGTTGAGGTGTTGATATTAGATGTTATGATCGGGAGGGTTAATTATGCAATTAAAATAGAGTCGAGTTGAGCACCAATGCATTTATTTGAGAGTTAGTTATACAAATGTCAGAAATGGATTAGAACGGATTGGCGTTGAAAAAAGAGTTGCTGGCTAAGCAATTGAGTATCATGGTACAGTCGACAGATAAGCGTAAATAAAACAAACTCAGTCTTAAGAAATAAAATCATAATTGTTGGTGGTTGTTGGTGGCCGTCGTGGCGGTTGTCGTGGGCACGAATACTATGTCGATGTACTCGCGAATCAGCTGGGATATCTGATAGCCCTGATTGGTGGACAGGATGATCTTGCTGGGTTTCTGTCCCAAGTCGGATGACGTAATGAGGAGGAAGCAGGTCGGAGACGGGCTGTAACTCAACACGTTCTCGTAGTCAAAAGTGCACAAAATGTGACGAGACTTGACGGCCAAAAGGTGGATACCCTGCTGGTCAACCGCCAACCACAATGTCCGAGGCCAATTCGAAGTGAACGATTGCTAACATATAAATACATCCATCACCATAACAACAAACATTTATTTATTTATTATTTATTTATTTATTATTATGTGTTACCGTGACGTCAAAGATGCTGGCTTTGTAGAGTGGCCAAGAGTGGAGCAGGTTGAGTACGGAATTCTTGGCCTGTGTGGGGGGAGTGTTGATGAGGGACTGGTGGTGGCGGGCAACTGCCTCGTGGGACACCAACGCCGCGATCCTCGTCGGCAGACAATGACTGGACACGTGGCAGTAGTCGGGGAACTCACCCGCCGACGACGAAGAGTAATCCCCCAACTCCACCTGCGCCTGCAGCGCCACCAACATGGCCTACAATAATAATTAATTAATTAATTGTCATGGCAATAAGACTAGTACATACAGGGTGTATGTAGGGACTAATGTAGACTTACGGCCTCGGTTTCCGAGATGGGGAACTTGTCAACTCGTGCAGAGTGGAGGAGTTGGTGGTAGAGGAGTTCCTTCTCGACGGGACAATTGAGGTCCACCCATCCGTCGATAAAGAGATGCTTCTTGAGGACAAACTTGAATTGGATCTGCGAGTTGGCCGCCGCACGTTGCTTCTCCCACCGACTCATCACTTCCACCGGCTTCTCGTCCTTGAGCAACGACCGCTCCCAATTATTCTGACCCACCTCGTACAACGCGTAGCCTACCAACAAATCTTTTCAATATTCAATCAATATCTTTTCAAACCCTGTATATATGTTTATACCCCTTGAGTTGGAGTTGAGTCCGATTTTGTCCATGAGGCTGCAGAGGAGGTCGCTGGCCGTGTCATTCGGAGCAAAGTTCAAAGTGTGGAATTTGCCATCCATGAGATAGAATCGAGAACTGATTGGCCGACGGTTGATGGTGCACAAAATCTCCTGCTTCGACGGCGACCACTGACGTTTACTGTTGTTGTTCAGCGTCGAAAATAAGCACTGCGAAACCATGGCAACAATATTATTACAAGGAATAACCATGGAAACGAATGCTACAATTACCTTTTCAGAAAATCTAGCAAATCTTCCTTCCTCCGTCACAAAATCCGCGGCGCACTTTTTCAAATGGGCAAACAAATACTTTTTGACAATCAAATGGGGCGGGGGGAATCTATGGCAACCAAATGCAATTATAATACATGAATAACAAATGAATAAATAAATACTATAAATAAATAGTTTTAATACAGGGTGCAGATTAGTGCGAGAGCTGCCCAGTAGCGTTGATTGACTTTAGAATTCGGCTCTGGATGGTCGGTGGTCTGTTTGATTAGCTGCAGATACAATTCCGTCTTCAAGTCTTCACTCCGCCAAACTTTCTCGAGCAGATTCTGAAGCGTCTTTGCCTGCTCCTCCTCCGGCAATTGCGTCGCTACCAAAATTATTATTATTATTGTATATTAAATGCCATTACTAAATTATTAACTAGTCATGATACCTCGGTTGAGGCCTGCGTATTCGGTGAGAACGGAGAAAATGTCTTCGTCGACGTTGAGGAACCCGGAAAAGTGTTTGGAGAAGGCAAAATAGGAATACGGGTATTCAGAGTCTTCGTAGTAATTCTTTTCGAATTTCTTGAGTCGTCGCAGAGTGTTGAAAAACTTTTTGTCGCTGGGTTTTTTCAAAAGACCCGTCTCTACCAACTCTCGACGAATCTTGTTGACGTTCGAATGCAGTCGGTTCCGGTCCGCGTTGGTTATGGGACGGGGCTAAAATAAAATAGACATTAGCCAAGGTTGCTATAGGGATATATATATATAAAAGTACGTACCCCTCTGGAGTTGTTTGTTTTGTCGTTGTTGTTGTTGATGAAGGCGGGGCAGTAAGACTCAAAAAGCCACTTGACCTCGTTGATGAGTTGACACTCAAAGACAAAGCATTTGTGAGTGTCTGGCGGGAGGCTTTTGGAGAGGTTGATGGTGAGGAGTCGTTCTTGGGGGTTGACGTGGATCGAGTGGATGTCGTGGTAAGAGTACTCGTACATGATAAACTTGTCGTCCTGCTTGATCATTGACACGCCCTCCGCATTCAGCCCCAGCACCAACGTGTTCCCGTACAACCAATACCCTTTGTACACTACGTCAAACATTGTCGTCCCGTACAGCGGGTACTGCATCACACAACTACAACAAACACCTAATTAGTAACCATACCAACATACCAACTACTATTTACAACTAATTAGTAACCATTACAACTATTTCATATTACCTCAAGTACCATACTTTGGACACCAACTCGCTCTTGCCACTCCCATATGAACGATGCTACAATCATTTCCAAAATTAAATTATCACATGATAGGTCATCAATGAAAATAGTAATAATTACCGCTTGGGCGAGGATCTGAAGCCACTGCGCATGAGCGCGAGTGCGGGAGATGCGCAGTGGCAAGTAGTTCTCCACATTGTAATTGTCGCCGCTTTTGAACTCGCCCATTTGAACTTGGAGTTGGAGACCCGCCAGCTGAAGGGCCACTTTCTCCGCCACTGGATACTCGTCTTTCTGCAAGTATATTCATTAATTTAGTTTATCTCGTTGGCATGGAGGGATGGAAATGGTTACCTTGACAACCGAGTAGACAGCTTGTGCGTAGAGAAGATTGACTTCGACGGGGTCCTGGGGAATTTCGCGGTTGTTTTTAAACAGCCGTTTTTTGAACACGAATCGGTTGTCTCCGTAACTCGCCTGTTTCTTGTTGTTGCTACGGAAACAAATTAATTATAATAAATAATAATAAACAAATGAATGAATAAATAATAGAAGAGTTACCCCTCCCATTCGTAGATGACGTCATAGATGTAGTAGTGGAAAGGGACGTGTTCTTCGTAGTTGTCTCTGACTTGGAAGATGGCCCATCCGTCCATGGCGCCATTCATGCCGATCTTGTCACACAACTTGACCATGGCGTCTTTGGCCGTGTCTGTCGGATTAATGTCGATGGCTTTGGTCCTCCCGTCCAGGAAAAAGAAGCGACACACTATCGTACCCAGTCGCTTCATCGCCTAACCAATTAATTAATTAATTAATTAATTAAATTATGTCAATTATATTAATTGAGTTTGAGAGTTCTAAAAGTACACTTTTCAGTAACAATCTCTATCTCTAATGGAGACAATAAAGTGTCACTATTGTCACCCAAGAGCAATACCCGACAGTCCCCAACCAATTGCCGACAAAGACTTTCCGTTCCTTAGCTTTGTTAACAACCACATTTAGTTTCTATGTAAAATGAGCCCAATCCCACTTAATGTCGTTGAAGAACTATTCTTCGCAAAAATTTAGCTACTCTGTCGAGGGTTGACCACAAAAATACGTTTAAAAGTTGATGCCGTCATTGGAAAATTTCTTACTAAGTACTGAGACTACTCAAACAATACCCAAGAAATTAATTTTGATTTTTCTCGGAATATTTCAACGCCAAATGCGATTGATTTTTGGTAATGGGTTGATTGCAGTATTACATATAAACCGGCCACTATTTGCCTTTTATGATCTCTAACCTAATAAAATTTAAACAACCAAAAATTTTTTGACTGTATTTTTATTAGGTTGGGTCAGAGAAAAAGAAAATAGGATGATTGATAGAAAATGATTTTGCATTGGGAAAATTCAATTCGGGGTCGGACATTACATTTTATTCCCTTTGATAGATATATGTCACCTTTTCCAATACTATTCCTGGAGGCAATATAGGTGATTAGTCCATGTTCGGTAACCAACCGTTTAGCTATCTAAATCAGCCTGTATGACATGTTACAATTACTGGGAAGTGGTGGCTAGAATATGTAAATAGTCAAAATAAGGAAATAGAGAAATGTAGACTGAGAAAAGTATTCTTTGTCTGGTGGCATCTTTAAAAAATCAAACACATTCGCTGTCCAATTTATTAGGCAATTAGACGACTGGTAAAAATGATTTTGGTCGGATAAAATAGAACGCATTATGAAATAAGGCGTTAATGTCGCCTGTTAACTATAGCTAAGCAAATAGGGTGGCACTGGCACTGTAAATCACTTTAAAAATTAAACTCACTGAAAATAGGGCTTAATAGAGGGCCTAATAGCCTAATGGATCAGTAGTCGATAGCCGGTATCAAAGGGATATGGATGGGTAAAAAACTAACCCATATCTTGATTGTCGGACATCTACCAATAGACTTTCGGGTGTTTACTAAGTATACTTTTAAATAATTTGGCCAGTTGATAAAATAAAAAATAGTTGTTATTGAAAAGTGTACTTTTAGAACTCGCGAACTCAATTATTAGTTACCGCAATTTCGACAGAGGACGGCGGGTGACGACGGACTGTCATTTTGTTGAGATTCTCCAGACAAAACAAAACTGACTGATTGACCTTTTCGTGGTTGCTCTGCATGTTCTTCAAGTAACTCGTCAAGTACTAACATAATATTAATAATTAATGATTAGTTAGTTAATTGAGATTATGTTAATTAATGTTACTTTGTTGAGTAGTTTTCCGGGTGGGAAGGAGACGACGACGAGACAAAAGAGTAGCCATATTTTGTCGAAAGTGTCGGAGGCCGAGTTGTTGTTGGTTTGTCGGATGAGGATGACGTAGATCTCGTCTCTGAGTTCCTCCCTCTCGATGCCCAGACTCACAATATTCTGGATAAAGTTCAACTCGCTCTCCTTCAACTCTCCCTTCATGTACTTGCACAACTCCTACAACAGTCATTCATCAGTATTCATCAGTATTCATCAGTATTCATCAGTTACCTTGAAAAAGTTGACGGCGATAAAGACGTTTGTGGGGTCGTAGAGATGGAGATGCGAGTTGGGGATGGTTCCGAATTTGCAGCTAATCATTTCGTATTTCGGGATAAAGTCGTTGGACTTTCTCTTGCGGGTCAACGTCGCTATAAAGTCCGTCTCCCTCTCAAAATTGTTAAAGTACTGGTCTGCGTACTCAATCAGGTCAAAGTGCACCTCCTCCTCCTCCTCCATCTCCTCCTCCTCCAGCTCCTTCAACTTCTTCTCCACCCGAGGCTTCAGCTTATCCACCCCCACCTACAATTTCATTGTAATTAAATAAATAAATAATTAATAATTATTAATGATTGGACTTACTCTTTGGGGCGGAGGCTGTTGAACTTTGAGCTGCACGAGTCTCGGTCTGATGGATTCGTAGATCGGTTCTTCGTCAAAGTTTTTTACTGGCGGTGGAGGCGGAGGAACTGTCGGTTCGGGTAGAGTTGGCAGTTTCTTGATTTTCTGAGGACTGAAAATCTCTGGGGGTGGGAGGAGGGCGGGCGGCGACGGTGGGGGACTCTCCTGCTATTTCAATCAATTTTGTAACCATGGCAACATTCAAAATATTTATTTATAGTACTTACCTGCTGCTGCACTTTGACATCCTCCAAAATGTCAAACACGTTTTCAATTTTGTCGTCTTCTTCGTCGTCTCCGTCTTCTCCCGTCTCCGTTTCGGCGTCTCTGTCCTCTTCCTCCTCCTCCTCCTCACTACATGTAAATATAAGCTGTAACACAAGTATCAGACTGACTGACCCAAGGTAGGTAATGTATGTGTCTAATTTAGGGGCCGTATATAACAACCTGGTATCTCCATACTAAAATTTTGAAACTAAAGTGGTAGTTATTGGTAACCAACGTGTTTTAAATTGGAAATAATTAAAAAGTTGTTATTTGAGATGTCCTCAATTATGGTTGCATACCTTGTAGGACCCTATCAACCTACCTTGGACTTGGGTCCGCCCACTTTGTTATAATATAATTTAAACATAACTGACCATATGACTTGGTGGTGGACGACTTTGATGTCTCGGAGGGCATGGGCCACTTCGCGGGCAAACATTCCCCGGAGGTGACTTTGGATGGTGATGACTGCCCGTCGTTTCTTGAGGTAGCCCAGTCGAGTCTTCCAAGTACGGTACGCCCCCTGGATCTTGACAACTGCCCTCTTCTTCCTCAAAAACTCTAAAAATAATAACATTTATGATTGTCATGGCAACAGACATTAAAACCATTAAAACCTCTTCTGACGAGATGACCCCGGATGACTCTGACGACGACGATGGCACTTTTGTTGAGGACACTGTTCCTGCGGTTCTCAATGTGTTCGTAAGCGGAGGACTTGAGGAAGACCAGGGTGCGTCCGATCTGGTGTTGTTGGGGGGTGTAGGGGCCGAGGAGTTGTTTGTAGTCGTTGATACATTTGTAGCGGCTGTGGAATTCGGGGATGGGAAAGTGGATGGGGTAGCCGTGTTTACGAATCTTGACAATCTCCTGCATCCCCAAATAATTCAACTGCGAAAGCACCAACGAATTGTCGTAACTCTTGTCCTTCTTCTCGTTGTTCGGTTTGATGCATCTCACGTACCTATTTATTATCAACGTTGCTAAGGTTGCATAAGGTTGTCCAACTCACGGAGCGGATAACCTTATGCTGTAGGAATATAGCAACCTTGACTTGCTATATTTATTATTATAGTACGTAAAATTTTAGATTGTCAAGGTGATATGGCATAAGGTAATTTCATGCTCGAAAAACTTGCCTTTTTTTGCAACCACATAAGAGGCGACATTCCCCTTTGACCCCTGCAGTTACCTGGTTTCCGTTGCCATTGGCAACGGGGAGCATGAAATTACCTTATGTCGCGTCCCCTTCAATCTAAAATTTTACTTACCTTGGTTGTGATGGTATTATATTTATTATTTATTATAGTTGTGATGGTATTATATTTATTATTATTTATTATAGTCCCCTTGGTTACCATGCTTCGGTGGATTTGAGGACGTCGACGAGTTGGCTGAGTTGAATGCGAAAGTTTTCAGCGACGGTGGGTCGTCCTTTGATGGTGTTCCTCATGGACAAGTCTGAGGTGAGACTGATTGAGCGGATGAATTGGCACTGCGAATCTTCCAAGTAGTGGAAGAAGAGATCCTGGATGACGTCACGGTTCTTGTCCACAAATCCGTTGATGTTGTACGTCACGTCCCCCGCGTAATGGCGAATTGTGAAATTGTTCTTTTTCAACTTTTCCTCCCGCACGAAACTCGAGTTGCTCGAAAAATTGTTGTTTAGGCTACGCATTTAATTAATTAGTTAAATATTATAAATTAATGTCATGGCAACTAACTAAAGAGTAAATGAACCTGATGAGGTAATTGTCGTCGGATCCCTTTGGCAAGTGACACTGTTCGGTCAGCAGTTTGAGGATGCAGGTCGGCGGCTTCTCAATCAGCTCCAGACAATTCGTATTGTCCACGTATGACACGAAATCCACCTCCAGCCCCTCCCTCTCGTACTACACATCAGAATGACGTCATCAATAAACATCAGAATGACGTCATCAATAAATAAATTAAATGACAGGATGAATAATAAATTACAATTTCCTGTTCGATGGCAAAGACGGAGGTGTTGAAGAATTGGTGCAGCTTTTCGTTGGCGTAGTTGATGCAGAGTTGTTCGAAAGAGTTGACGGCAAAGTCTTCAAAGCCGAAGATGTCGAGGAGGCCGATGTAGTTGGAGGAGTCGTCGTAGGAAATGATCTTGTTGATGTGCGTGATGAGGTAGGCGAAAGTCTTGACGTACAGCGCCTTGGCCATCGCGTGTCGGTTTTCATTCGCCTCGTGCAGCTTCAGAGGAATCTCCGTGATGTTCCCCCGCACGTTGATCTGACGAACCAGAAGAATCTTGACGATGATCTCCTCCGGCAGCTGCAGCAACTTGCACAACTTTTTCAATATCCACAAATTCACGATCCCCGTCTCCTCACTGTCCTCCTCAGACTATATAATATTTATTACGGGTAGTCATGACAGTACAATTACATATTACGGGTAGTCATGACACTTAGTACAATTACATATTACGGGTAGTCAAGGAGCTTGGACGTTTATTTATTAGGGGTAGTCAAGGAGTTTGGGCGTTTATTATTAGGGGTAGTCAAGGAGTTTGGGCGTTTATTATTAGGGGTAGTCAAGGAGCTTGGGCGCTTATTATTAGGGGTACTCATGACACTTTAGTATATTTGGGGTATTCACTGGAATACTATTTAAATTAAATCTAACCTGGAATTGGACATTTCCTAGGTAGAGGATGGCGGTGAGGACACTAAAGATTCCTCTAACGATACAGTCGTCAATCTGGAGTACGTTGAAGGCCAATCGGAGGTCGTCAAACTTTTTGCAATCCTCTACTTCACATTTCCCGATATACTCAAACTCGATTTCGTCAATTTCATACTCCAACCGAATTTCAGCATAATTCTAGTTCATAGATAAATGTTACCATAGAGACCACAGTAGTTTGATCCCCATGGCTACTCCCCCATGCTACTCATGTATTGTATTACTGTATGTGAGGGAGTAGCCATGGGGATCAATCAACTGTGATAGAGACAAAAACCAAAAGTTGGTCACTCTGGAATTTTCCGAAAGTGATCTTTCAAGCCACAGATATGAGCAAATCTCTTATGACGGGAAATGCAGAGTCAACAACTTTGACAAAAACATACCTTGGCAGCTGCTACAAGTTGGTAAAAGACGTGGTAGTTTCTCTCCTGAGGACTCTGGAAGGTGATTCTGGACTGTTCGAGTAAATAGTCCTGGATGACGCAGCCCCTGATCATGTACTTGGAGTCAAAACAAACTTGCATGAACTTTCCGAATCGGGACGAGTTGTCGTTACGGACTGTCTTGGCATTTCCTGAATACCCCCATTATAAACAATTACTATGACTACAAGTTGAATGAATACCCCCATTATAAACAATTACTATGACTACAAGTTGAATGAATACCCCCATTATAAATAATTACTATGACTACAAGTTGAATGAATACCCCCATTATAAATAATTACTATGACTACAAGTTGAATGAATACCCCCATTATAAATAATTACTAGGACTACAAGTTGAATGAATACCCCCATTATAAATAATTACTATGACTACAAGTTGAATGAATACCCCCATTATAAATAATTACTAGGACTACAAGTTGAATGAATACCCCCATTATAAATAATTACTATGACTACAAGTTGAATGAATACCCCCATTATAAATAATTACTAGGACTACAAGTTGAATGAATACCCCCATTATAAATAATTACTAGGACTACAAGTTGAATGAATACCCCCATTATAAATAATTACTATGACTACAAGTTGAATGAATACCCCCATTATAATTGGGATAACTGACCGAAAGCTTCGAGGACGGTATTGGCTTCAAGGATTTGTTGTTCGACCCAAGTGTCAACGTCGCTGCTGACAGAGCACAAATACTGGAGGAGGAATTTGGTGGTCTCAGTCTTTCCGGCGCCCGACTCTCCGCTGATGACACAACTTTGGTTCTTGTCCAGTGACCTCAAATTCTTGTAGGCATTTCGGGCAATCTTGAAAACGTGCGGAGTGGTCACTTCGGTTTTGTTGTACTTTTTGATGGTCTCCTACACATTTAAATTGAATTAATATTTGAATTTATTAAATTGGTTGTGACGGTTACCTCTGAGTAAATGTCGAGTTGTTTGTAGGGATTGACGCTGATCAAAATGCTCCCCGTATTCGTCTACATAGAAAATTGAAATAAATATGTAAATAAATAAATAAATATGTAAATGACGAATGAGTATTTACAACTTACGTAGATGAGGTCGTTTTGAAAGCGGAGTTTGAGGTTCTGGTTGATGACGTCAATGTTGATGTCATTGATGAGGGTCATGTCTTCGTAAGACCCGATTTGGTCCATCTTTGTTTACACACGTGCTTTAATTAACTTAATCGTAATTAATTAATTTCAACTCGTCCTCCGCCAGTCCATCTCCTCCGGTGTCAATAAACGAACCTCTCCATGGCAACCAATCTCCTCCGTCCTTTCCTCAATCCAACTTGTTCCCAAAGTGACGTAAATATTTTGGAATGTTTCGGACCGACAGACTGAGAATGTCAAAATGATTGTTATGACTAATTCGGGAGGAAATCGATTTCAATTGCAGCGCCCTCTCCCTTTTCCCGCCCCACAAAAACTCCCTTTTAAATTATTCAACCCCAAAATACCATTTTCACGTTTTTTATTTCCCCCCTTTTATGAAAAACGCTCCGTTTTTTATACCTTAACTTAATTGGGGGATAATGATACTCAATTACATTATAAACATCTGTTTATCTAGGGGCGTAAATAATAAACTAAGGGCTCCCGTCTCTTACCCCCTCCAATTTATTTTTTAAAATAAACAAACATTTAAGGGCACCATAAAAAAAGAAATTATTAATATTCATTTGTTTATTTATTATTTCTGTTATTTTTATTATTCTTAAATTAAAATTAATTTTGCTGTAATAAGGTTTTCCCACAAAAAATGAAAATAAATGACTTGAATGATGTGGAATTTTAGCATTGTCAAGTTTTCAAACTGAAGAAATGTCGATTTTTAAAGTGGGATCGAGTCAGAGGGGCAGTAGTACTATCCCCATGTAAATATATATACGCCCCTGCGACGGTACAATGATTTGTGTATATTTACGACTGCATTCCAGGCATTTGAGTGATTTAATAAATAGTGTTAATATATCTATAATATAATGTTTCATAAATGATATTTAGCGATTATTTAATAGTCATAATGAGTTAATTTAGAGTAATTGAGAAATAATAAAGTAATAATAATATTATATTATTTGACAAATAGTGTTTGGTAGGTGATTGTTGATTTGGAATTTGGCGCCCTCTGCCGGGAGGAGTGAGAATTGTGAAAAGACAAGCCGAGGAGGAGAGAAGACGAAAAGTTGTGACGGACGGAGAATCGGAATATCAAAAGAATAAAAGAATAACCGACGGATCTAAACTAAGCAATTTAAATCTTGTTTTCAATTATGAAGACAAATTTCGGATTTGTCCAGTGAACAAAGGTAAGCAGTGAATTCATCAGTGTCATTATTATTTATTATTGTCATTCACTCGTGCCGACTTGTTTGACTTTTGAGCAGCAATAAGTTTTCCGGTCATTAACATTAGATAACAAATATTTAAATAAATGACGTAAAATTAACATGGTATTTAATTTCTAGTCGTTGTGGTAACAAGCATTAGATTATTATTATTTAATGTAAATAGAGTAGATAATGTAAATGGTTGATAAGAAAGACTGAAAACTTGTAGAAATCGTCCGAGTTGGATTGGAAGGCGCCAGTCATTGGTGGACTAGCATCGCAAACAGACCAACAGAAGAACAACAAGCTACACAAAAAGAAAGAATGGAGAATAAAAACGAGTGGAAGGATTTGGTCAAGGCCCCACCGAAGGATCGCCGGGTCAAAACCTCCGATGTCACCGACAGAGAAGGAAAAGAATTTGAAGACTTTTGTCTCGCCAGGTAACTCTATTTATTTATTTAATATTCATCCCCATGGAGATAATAAATAAATATGATCTCCATGGAGATAATAAATAAATATGATCTCCATGGAGATAATAAATAAATGTGATCCCCATGGAGATAATAAATAAATTCTCCATGGAGATAAGAAATAAATATGATCTCCATAGAGATAATAAATAAATGTAATCCCCATGGAGATAAGAAATAAATATGATCTCCATAGAGATAATAAATAAATGTAATCCCCATGGAGATAATAAATAAATGTTTTGTTAGGGAGCTGCTGATGGGTATTTTTGAGATGGGATGGGAGAAACCGAGTCCGATTCAAGAAGCGAGTATTCCGATGGCCTTAAGTGGACGTGACATTTTGGCCAGAGCCAAAAACGGGACGGGCAAGACAGGCGCCTACTCCATACCCATACTAGAGAGAATCGACTCCTCCGTGGACGCCATCCAAGGTAACTAATTAAATTAATTGAGAGTTAATATTACTTGATTAATTAATAAATTTGTTGTGTAGGTCTGGTGATAGTTCCGACGCGAGAGTTGGCCCTGCAAATCAGTCAAATCTGCACGGATCTCGCAAAGCATCTGAATATTAAAGTGATGGTCACGACGGGGGGCACTGGCCTCAAAGACGACATCATCCGCGTCTACCAAAAAGGTAATAATAATTAAATATGTTAATAGTAGTCATGGAGATGTGATAATAGTTTGAGTTAATTATTAGTGCACGTGATAATCGCTACTCCTGGACGGATAATCGACCTTATGGAGAAGAACGTGTGCAAGATGGACTCGTGCAAGATGTTGGTATTGGACGAGGCGGACAAACTTCTCTCGCAAGACTTTAACCGAATGCTGGACAAGCTCATCTCATTCCTACCGCCCAAGAGACAAATCCTCCTCTTCTCTGCCACCTTCCCCATCACCGTCGAGTCTTTCATGGTAATCAAATATATCTAAATAAACTAAATATATTATTATCCTTATCAGTCTCCATGGTAATCACTTATTCTAATTGCAGAAAAAGCACACGATAGACCCGTACAAGATCAACCTCATGGAGGAGTTGACGTTGAAGGGAGTCACGCAGTACTACGCCTTCGTCCAGGAGAGACAAAAGGTAAGTAATATATGTTAATTAATATATGCTAATTAATATATGCTAATATATATTATGCATGTTGTTAGGTGCACTGCCTGAATACATTGTTCAGTAAGCTGGAGATCAACCAGAGTATAATTTTCTGCAACTCTACGCAGCGGGTCGAGTTGCTGGCCAAGAAGATCACCGACCTCGGCTACGCCTGCTACTACATACATGCCCGAATGAACCAGGCCGACAGAAACAGAGTCTTTCACGACTTCCGCAGGGGACACTGCAGAAACCTCGTCTGCTCAGGTAATATATATAATATATTATAGTTATATCACCATAACAACCTTTATTTATTTATTTATTATTATTTAGATTTGTTCACGAGAGGAATCGACATTCAGGCTGTCAATGTCGTAATTAATTTTGACTTTCCGAAAATGTCGGAGACTTATTTGCACCGAATCGGTCGCTCAGGAAGATTCGGACATTTAGGCATCGCCATCAATCTCATTACCTACGAAGACAGATTCAACCTCCAGAAAATTGAACAGGAACTTGGCACTGAAATTAAACCCATTCCAAAGGTAATTTATTTCATTAATTAGTTTATGGTTTGTTTCCATGGCGATATTTTAATTAATTTAATTGACTCAGGAAATCGACAAGGCCCTGTACGTGGCGACGTACCACGAGGAACAAGACGAAAAGACGGAAGTGAGCAAGTAATTTGTACGGTGAAAAAAACACAATTTCCACACAGACTATTAAAGAAAGAAAGTGCGACAGTCTCCACAGCAACGCGAAAGAAAGCAACTAAATTCGTTCTGTTTTTGTCTAAAATTCTAAATTCCGTTTTCCATTTGTTATTTCGAATCCGGTCATTAAACAATTGGCTCCTTTAAACAAATCTATTCATTGCATCATCATAAATAAACAATCACCATGTCAACATCATAAATAAACAATCACCATGTCAACATCATAAATAAACAATTACCATGTCAACATGATTAATTCACCACATTATTATCGTCGTAGTATATAGGTTAGTTATTGTTTATATTGGTCAGTCAGCTGATTTAGTTGATTTAGTTCGCCCCGTCGGTTGCGCGGGAAACAGAGAAAATGAATAGGATGAGTGCAAAGGTAAGAAAATCAAAAACAGGAAATTACGGATTTTAATTCAGAAATTGACTGACTGAATTTTAGTTTTTAGGGAATTGTCTCTGTAAAGGAGCCGTTGACAGCTTAAAGGGACTTTGCATCCTCTACCAACTCGACAAGACTCAGACACGCGCAGTAAAATACTTTTATTATTATTCATCACTAACATTATAAACATTATATATAACATAAAACATCAAGATTCGTCTATATGGTAACAGGTTAGTCGGTCCGGTAGTTGACAAATTAAAAATTCACTTTTGTCACTTCTGGAGGACAAATCCTATAATTTGTCCTCCACTGCTTGGATAGGATAAAGGACTGCCATTGCTAACTACCATGGTGATTACAGGCAGGTGAATATGGAGGTGAAAAAAGTGAACTTTTAATTTGCCAACTCCCGCACCAACTAACCTGTTTAGACGAATCTTGATAAAACATTATATTTACAACTTTTATTATTATTATTTTCAGCACCAGGACCGTCAGGATTTTCAAGAATTAAGAAAATCCCCCGCTCACAAAAATTTGCTTACAAAGAGAGAGTAAGATACGTACTCTAAATAAATATTTTGCATCATTATTAATATTATTGATATTTTAGGGAACCAAGGCTGCTAAAGCGAGTGATCCAATGCTGTGCTCTCAACGGATTTGTCTTTCTGCTCTCAATCGCTGCCTTCAACAAAATCCTCCTGCCTTCCCTCCAGGTGATTTACCAAGTGAATTAATTGCAAATGTAGAAATATTTAAAATGGTTTATGTTTAGATAATTCTAAGTTTTCTGATTGGTGACACGGAAAGTACTTTTTGGTACTGGCTCAGTTTATTTCTGAGATGGACTTTCGACTCTCTCTGGGTCCTGCCTCTCTTTGTCTTATCCAGAATCGTCAACGCACTTTGGTTCCAGGTATATAATAATATTTATGCTTTCAATGTTTCCATGGCTACGCCACATTTATTATTCAAATGAGTCACCTACTCAATATCAAAATTTAATTAAAAGGTGGTAACCATGGTATTTATTATTACAGGACATTGGTAGTTTGGCGTATCGTTACTCGGTTGGCCGTCCCAAAAATATTCAAAATTTGTCCATTTTCATAGCGGACAATCTCTTTTCTCTCATCATCCAGGCATTCTTCCTCTTTCAGGTCAACAACAACTCAAGAAGAAACAAAACTAATGAGTTAATTAATTACTGGTTTATAATGTATATATAGGCGATGCTGTTGCGGTATGTGCCGATCCGGGTATTATCCGAGTGTTTGTTTTCGGTGCACATGAGTCTGCTGTACTCGCTGTACTCGTTCGAGTACAAATGGATTCAGATGGGATGGCCTCTGCACCAAAGATTGGCATTTCTCGAGATCAACTGGCCTTACTTTTTGGGATTCGGTCTCCCACTCACTTTTCTCACTTCCTACCTCGTCGACGACATTGTCAACTCTGGAGGAATCTTTGCCATCGCCTTCCCCGTATTCATCATCGCCGCCAACGAAGCAGAAACCATCTTCAACAACAGGCAATGGAAATAAACTAAAATGAAATAAAACAAGTTGTTGTCATGGTTACGTTTTGATGCAGGTTGCCTCGACTGAAATTATTTGGTCCGGTTGTGGGTCTGGCGAATTGCATTTTCAATCGGTCTCTGACAAAGTGAGTGCGTGCGAGGTCCCTCTGGCGGTTGTGCTCCGAGTCGCTCGTCTCTTGTACGTCACAGAAATTATATTTACAAAATGGACGGCCACGGCTCTCGCTACGACTCTGTATTTTCCCTGTACCGAGAAATATCTAAAATATTCTAAAATTATTATCGTCTTTTAATAAAAACCTCTTTTCCACACAAACAATCATTTGTCTGTTCATCATGCTTCTTTAATCATCCACAAACCGACAACAATCCTCCGTTGGTGCTACCAAATATCACAAACCAAAAAACTTTTATTTAATTTTATTTAGTCACGCAATTTATAAAATGGACTGGCAGGAAAGAAATAGTTATGTCAAAATTTTGGAACAACCTGCACCCAAAGCACTAAGGTTACCATAAATACAATTTCCATTCCATCAAATAGTACCAATAAATCTTAATTATTATTACAATTGTAGGTTTCGTTATGAGTGTGAAGGAAGGTCGGCGGGGAGTCTTCCGGGCATCAATTCCTCCGGAGACAGAAAAACTTATCCCAAAATCCAGGTAACATTCAATTATTAATTAGTACATGCACTGATTAAAAATACTAATTGACTCTACTGGATTATTACCCAACAGATCCAAAATTTTAGCGGACGCGCTGTTACCGTCGTCAGCTGCGTTACAGTGAGTTTATTTATTTATAATTCCCTATGGGTTAAATTAATTTAGTTAATTGTGTAATTGTGTTAATTTGTATTTGTAGGTTGACCCGCCGTACCGTCCGCACCCGCACAACTTGGTGGGTAAAGAGGGGTGTAAGAAGGGGGTGTGCACGATGGAGATCAACAACGAAGACATGAGCTGCGAGTTTAGCAACTTGGGAATCCAATGCGTCAAGAAAAAGGACATCGAGGACAGTCTCAAGGTCAGGGAGGACATCCGAGTCGACCCTTTCAGAAGTAAACAAATTATACGGTTAAAATTACATAAAATTATTGTCATGGCAACAACAACTAATGAATGCTTTTGCAGCGGGATTCGGTCACAAGAACCAGCCGGGGTCAATCGACCTCAACTCTGTCCGCCTCTGCTTCCAAGTTTTCCTCGAAGGCCCTGAAAAGGGACAATTCAAATTGCCACTCAAGGCCGTCGTCTCCGATCCCATCTACGACAAAAGTAAATTCATAATACTGATTAGTTACTGATTAATTTACTGATTAATTTATTGATTATAATGTCTGTTTGTGATGAACAGAAGCGATCAACGACCTGACGATAATGAAGTTGAGCGACTGCTCCAGTCCCGTCGTAGGAAACAAAGAAATCATCCTCCTCTGCGACAAAGTCTCTAAAGGTATCCATAGCAACACATTTATTATTACAATAGCTACATTTATAATATTCACACAAGGTTACTATACCTCTGTGGTAGGAGGTTCATCAGTCTGGGAGTTTGCAAATTAAAAATTAACTTTTTTCACCTCTGGAGGAATAAGGGAGAAAAAAGTTAACTTTTAGACTGACCAACCTTGATATTAACCATTTGTTAATAGATGACATCGAGATTCGGTTTTTCGAAGAGGACCCTGAGACGGGGGCGGTTACGTGGGAGGCCTTTGGGGATTTCCAGCCCTCCGACGTACACAAACAATTTGCAATTTCCTTCCGCACTCCGCAGTACCACAACCTAGAAGTCAGTTCACTAATTTACCTTTTTGGATTTACGTCTTCAATTAATTAATCCTCGTTATTATATTTATATTACCAACAGATCCCTACGGCGGCGCGAGTCAAGATTCAGCTACGATGTCCATCCAAAGAAACAACATCCGTCGCCCGGCCATTCGAATATATTCCTCTAACTTCAGGCAATTATTTATTTATTTACTTTTATCTGCCATGGTAACATTAAAATATTTATTTTTACCTGCCATGGAAACAGTAAGTAATTAATTTAAATTGTCATGGCGACATTATATTTATTTTTACCTGCCATGGAAACATTATTTATTTTTACCTGCCGTGGTAACATTATTTATTTTTACCTGCCGTGGTAGCAGTAAGTAATTTATTTATGTTGTTATGGCAATATTAAGTAATTACTTTTATTTAATTTTCATGTCAGCATAAAATAACTAATTTTAATTGTCATAGCAACATTGAGTAATTAATTTGATTTGTCATGGCAACATTAAGTAATTAATTTGAATTGTCATGGCGACATTAAGTAATTAATTTTATTTGTCATGGCAACATTGAGTAATTAATTTGAATTGTCATGGCTACATTAAGTAATTAATTTGAATTGTCATGGCGACATTAAGTAATTAATTTTATTTGTCATGGCAACATTGAGTAATTAATTTGAATTGTCATGGCTACATTAAGTAATTAATTTAAATTATCATGGCAGTATGAAATAATTAATTTGAATTGTCATGGCGACATATAAATGAATATGATGGTTGTTAAATTTGTAGGTAGGAAAAAGTGGACATTGGCAAATTTCCGTAGTCTGGAGGATTCGGCGATAGTCGAGGATGTTGCCAAAGTGGAGAAGCGCAAGTTGGACGACATCCTCGACTCTGAAGACGCTTACAAGTGTCTAAACGAATTCCTCCTGGACACCGTGAACCAACAACAACAACAACAACAACAAATCCCCGACGGCGTTTACGATTTTAACCCGGAGGCGTTTTCGTCTTTCGAAATGGCGATGCGGCACCCGCTGGACCTCGAGTCCCTGCCGTCGTCGACGCTGGTGCCGATGGACACGTCGGACCTCTCCGCCCCCACGCCCCTCTCCACCCACCCCGACGACAATGACGACCTACTGCTGACTGTGGTTGACAACAACCTCAACCAGCAACAACCCAACCTCAACGTGTCCAAACAACAAAACTTGAACGACATGCCGACGAGTCCGCCCCGCCCCCCGAAAAACGTGCACATTGTCGACACGTCCCTCCCCGCCCCGCCCCTCCCGCCCAAACGAAAAAGTAATAGTAACGACAAGAACAAAAAGCCGGGCTTTTTGAAAACTCTTTTCTCCCCCAAAAAGAAGGCGAATGACGTGAACAAGAACCTCGACAATGTCAACACGACGATGGTGGCGGCGCCGTTGCCGCTGCAGTCGCCGCCGGCCGAGGACGTGGACGTGACGGAGGCGGAACACTACGCACTTTACGTGGACGACTCGACTCTATGTCCAAAAGCCTCCAACTCAGAGTTCGACGAATTGTCCGCCTTCTATTGCCCTGTAGACAAATAATTAAGACTTTTGACTGAAGTGCGTGGCGGGGCGCCCGACTTTTGAATCTCTCTCTTTTGTGGCGTAACATTTTTTACTTACAAATCCCTTGTTTCCATTTCATTTGGGGGAGGAGGGGGAGTTGTGTGTACCTACCTGCCGACGTCCCTACCGGACGTCGGCTCAATTGTTGATTGTTGTTGTATACACTCGTGAAAACTGTAATATGTATAATCCACCCAAAGAAAAAAAACTAGTCAATCAGTGACATAAATAATTTATTCTAGTCGGCAAGGCAATTAATCTGTAAACAATTAATAATTGTAGATATGGAAATAATGAAAAGAAAAAGGAAGGATAACAACTCACAAAAAATTAATCAATTTTTCGATTTCAATTCTGCGAAACGTGAGTTGGAAAAAACATTCTCTCGCTAAAATCTCTCTTTCGCGTTCTGTCTCCTTCTTTCTCCTTTTTGCTAAAATATAGACTAAAATATCTCTAAAATATGTTTCGTCGGACTGTTTCAATTCTGTTTAATAAAATACTTTATATAGACAAATTACTCAACATTTATTCAAAAATGTTATTTATCCTCATTTTTTCGTGTTTTTTCTAACTTGGTGTTTTTTGAGTTTTTTACTTTCACGTGTTTTTTTTGATTGTTTTAATTTTACGTGTTTTTTGATTGTTTTAATTTTACGTGTTTTTTGATTGTTTTAATTTTACGTGTTTTTTGATTTTTTTTGAATTTTGACTAAATAAGTTTTTGAATTTTTGTTTGGCTTCCAATTATTAATACTTTTTTTTGGTATTTTGGTGCTTATTATTTTCTTTGCTTTTCCAGGGCTTTTTTTGATGCTTTGTTTTAACATTTTGTTTGTTTTGGATGATAAGGCCAAAGAGTGTCAAGTTTTCCTCCTCCGGTAAAACAGGAGCCAATGGACAGTTACAACAGCTACTTACAGCATCCGAATTATTTTTCAGGCGGGGAGATTTTACAAAATTATAACTACAGAGATGGTAAATCCCTTTCTTGTTTTTTATTTCTTTTGTTTTGGTTTTGTAAACATGATGATTGGGTAGCGGTAGCGCCGGCTCTGGAGAATCCTCTGTCTCTGCCCCTTCCGTCCCAGCTGGTGCAGCAGCAGCAGCAACAACAACAACAACAACTTCAGCAGCAGCAGCCGCCTCCGCCGCCGCCGTCGTCGTCTCATCACCACTTGCACCACCAACAACAATTAAATCTGGTGGAGACGGTGGGTGAGGATCTCGGGAATATTTCTCTGCCGAATCTTTCGGATGTCAATTTGTCGCTGTTGGAGTCCCACCTCAGCGACAACATCTCCAATCTCAATATCTTTGAGAGAAATAACGATTTCGACATTCCCGTCAGCAACTGACTTTTTACTCTTTCCAAACCTCAAAACGTGATTTGAAAATATTATTATCAAAAATACTCTCAGTATTAAATAAACGTCCGAATATTATTTTTGACAAACACTTTTACATATTTATTCATACAACCAAAAATCCTTTTTTTTTTCATACCGACCACAATATTTTATTTTTTATTCATAGCTCTCAATATACTTTATCGTCCAGCGCGCTAATAAACGCGATAGTTTAAATAGATATTTTCGCCCATTAGCCAATTAAAATAACATACTCAATACATACACAAAATTCTTTATTCATATCACCCAAAATACTTTATTCATATCACCCAAAATATTTTTATTCATATCACCTAAAATATTTTTATTCATATCACCCAAAATATTTTTATTCATATCACCCAAAATATTTTATTCATATCACCCAAAATATTTTTATTCATATCACCCAAAATATTTTTATTCACATCACCCAAAATATTTTTATTCATATCACCCAAAATATTTTTATGCATCCAAAATATTTTATTCATATTACCCTAAATATTTTGGTATTTGGAAAGCATTGTCATAGGAATAGATTTTTCCTTATCAATATGTTTTTTTCTCGATACTATCAATCACGAATTTTCATCATTAAATACACAAAATATATGCATTGAAAAAACATGAAAATGAGTTTTTATGTTTGCATAGCAAGGATTTGCCAAAATAGATTGATTTTCTATAGTTTTAGGAAGGGGAATGAGGTTAGGTTAATTTTTGCAATTTAATTAGTTTCAAATTGGGAAAAGGTTGAAAGTTTAGTTACTTGCATGGGACGATATGGGAGCGGGAAAAGTGATGTAAAGGAGGAGATTTGAATTGTTTAGAGATGAGTGGTAGTCATGGTAACAGGTAGTGGATGTATTGAGTGATAGTGCCGAGTGAGAAGATCGATGGGGAGGAAGTGGAGTAGTGGCGCGTGCGCAGAGTCGACAGCCCACCATTTATCGCCCTAGAAGGATATGAAGATCTTACTCGCTTTTTTCATCGTCAAGGTAACTTTTTAATAATTTGAATTCCCCCGAAAGGTATTGACTGTTTTTGACACCTTTTTGTGTTTGATTTGCAGGTCGTCCTGGGCGACGTCGCCCAGGTGACTAAAACAACGCACTTTGAGCCGCAGGTAATTTCAATCCATCATAACAATAATAATAATAATGACGTCAGAGGGTTGATAAATAAATGATTGAAAGGTGACGACGGTGTGTGAGAATGACAACGTGGCCATCAACAACTACCTGAACGAGGAGACGGGCGAGTGGACACCCGACCCGAAAAAGTCCACCTGTCTCCGGGACAAGATGGAGATCCTCAAGTTGTGTCAGAGACTCTACTCCACCAAAGACATCACCAACATTGTCGAGTCCACCCACACCTACCAGGTCAACGTCTGCAAGACCAACTCACGAAAAAACAAATGCGGCACCAACTGGGTCAAACCCTTCCGTTGTCTTGGTAACTAATACTAAATAAATAAATAAGTAAATAAATAAATAAATGACTATATACAAGTTGATTTGTTTTCAGAGTCTCCTTTCCAGTCGGACGCTTTGCTGGTGCCGAGTCCGTGCATCTTTGACCACATCCACAACGCCTCCGAGTGCAACGGCTCCAACGAGTGGAACACCACAGCCCTCAAGAGTTGCAGTGCCCGGGAAATGACTCTCAAGTCCTACGCAGTCCTTCTCCCCTGCGGAGTCGGACTCTTCACCGGCGTCGAATTCGTCTGTTGCCCCAAGGCCAAAGAACCCTCCGCCGCCGCCAACAGCAACAACAACAGCGACGAGTACGACGACGACTACGAAGACGACTACGACAATGATGGTCAGTATTTACTTGTATTTACCAATCTATAGTCACTATATCTATATTATAATATCACAGCCACCACGACGACAACGACCACGACGACGACGACTACTACGACGACGACGGAGAGTCCGGTGACGTCAACGGTGATGGAAAAGATTGACCCGTACTTTAAGAGATACGACAGCTACAACGAGCACGAGAATTACCGCGAGGCGGAGAACCGACTGGAGGAACTACATCGAAGTCGGATCAGCAAAGTCATGCGGGACTGGCAGTTGTTGGAGCAAAAGTACCAAGACATGCGCACTGACGACATCAACGCTGCTGAGGAATTCAAAAAAAGTGTCACCCTCCGATTCCAAAAGACCATCAAGGGACTCGAAGAGGAAGGCAACGCCGAAAAGAGACAACTCAGTGCTGTCCACCAACAGAGGGTGAGACATCCTTAACTATAAATTAGAAGAGACACCCTTAACTACAAATTAGTAAAGAGACATCCTTAACTACAAACTAGAAAAGAGACACCCTTAACTACGAATTAGAAGAGACACCCTTAACTACAAACTAGAAATTAGAAAAGAGATATCCTTAACTACAAATTAGAAAAGAGACATCCTTAACTACAAATTAGAAAAGAGACATCCTTAACTATAAATTAGAAAAGAGAGACACCCTTAACTATAAATTAGAAAAGAGAGACACCCTTAACTACAAATTAGAAAAGAGAGACACCATTAACTAAATGTTTAATTCAGGTTCTGGCGCATATCAACGAGCGGAAGAAGGAGGCGATGGAATGCTACACGTCGAGTTTGAACGAGAGACCGCAGAATATCCCCCGAATTCGGAAATGTCTGGAGAAGCTGATGAGGACGTTGCATAAGGATCGCCACCACACGCTGTCGCACTACAAGCATCTCCTGAAGACCAACTACAAACAGGCAGAACTGGAGGAGGACTACACGCTGCAGAGACTGACCGGAATCAGCCAGACTGCTCGACAGTCCCTGCAGATGCTAAACAGGCATGTCAACTTTATTATCTCCGTAGCAACAAGAAGCAACTATTTATTATCTCCGTAGCAACAAGAAGCAACTATTTATTATCTCCGTAGCAACAAGAAGCAACTATTTATTATCTCCGTAGCAACAAGAAGCAACTATTTATTATCTCCGTAGCAACAAGAAGCAACTAATTGTTGAATTCGTTGACATAGATTCGGTAATTTGGCGGATGAGTTGAAGCCCCTGATTGAGGACTACGTGTTGGCCCTTCAAGGACGGGACGATCCTCCGGGCTCTCTCCTCACGTCAACACACGAGACAGAATCGCTTCTGCTCATGAAATATCGGAATCAGCTGGCCAGGAGCGGCAGCAGCAGCAGCACCACTTCCTCCGAAGCCCCGCCCCTCCTCCTGTCCTCCTCATCCTCCGCCACTTTCTCCTCCTCCCCTCCACCACCTCCCTCTGCAGAGACTGCCACTACATCCTCCACTGAGAGCCACGAGATTCACGTGCAGCCCCTACCCGCTCATTCTCAGCAATTCGTCTTTGGACATGATCAGGTAACCCGTCCTTAAGACTTAAGACCTCTTAAGACCTCTTAACTTCTTCCTCCAACTGAATAACCAAATGATGTTAACCCACCCTTAATAAATGGAGTTAACCTACCCTTAATAAATGGAGTTAACCCACCCTTAATAAATGGAGTTAACCCACCCTTAATAAATGATGTTAACCCACCCTTAATAAATGGAGTTAACCTACCCTTAATAAATGGAGTTAACCCATCCTTAATAAATGAGGTGAACCCACCCTTAATAAATGGAGTTAACCCACCCTTAATAAATGGAGTTAACCCACCCTTAATAAATGATGTTAACCCACCCTTAATAAATGGAGTTAACCCACCCTTAATAAATGATGTTAACCCACCCTTAATAAATGAGGTTAACCCACGTTTAATAATTTGTAGACGTTTACGGTGCGGCGGGAAGTTTATCACAGAGAGAGCAAATCAATTTACTTGACAATGGCATTTGCGGGAATCGCCATTTTCGGGGCGATGGTCATCGGCCTCGTCGTGTTGAGGCGCCGCGCACTCCACCCCAGAAATCAGGTATGGATAATGACAAATGTCAGTTTAATATTAATAATATATGTTATATATGTATATGGGATATCTGTTTGTGTAGGGATTTCTGGAGGTGAACACGGGTGGTCAGGTGACGACTCCGGAAGAGAAGCACGTGGCCAACATGCAAATTAATGGGTACGAGAACCCGACTTATAAATATTTCGAGACCAAAGATGTGGCGTTGACGTCTTAAGAAGAAAGAGGATGAAGTGGAAGGCAGCTACGAATAATCAATCCATCCCGAATTTATTTCTTCGCGTCTTGGCCCTCCTTCGACTCCTCCCGGTGACAGCCTGACAAGGGAAGAAGAAGAATTAGCTAATTATTTAGTAGTTAACAGAAAAACATTCCATTTCAGTATTTTATGATCCGAGTGCGTCTTTAAAATAGTTAATAATAATAATAATATAATTCCTCCTTGTCCTCGTCGTCGTCATTCTATCAATCAAACTCTCACAACAACAACAACAACAACAATAATCTATTCTTTCGTTCGTAGCCTTAGCGACGTGTGTGTGTCTGTATGTGTGTGTCTCTTTCGTTATAGTCATTCAACATTAACCCGTCTCGGCCCTCTCACTTGCCACTTTGTCCGCTGCCCCATGCGCTACCAAACGGGCAACCCACAAACGACCATCTGACAAGGCCGACAAATATAGATGAGCATTATTAACTAACTACTTATTATACTAATTAAATAAATCATTGTGCCATTTTTTATTCTTTTGTTCTCGCTTCTTTTTCAATAAAATTTTATATTTCAAAAAATAAATACATCCACACTCATTTACTCATCTCGTTGTCATGACCATAATTAAAATAACTCATCAAAAAGACATTCGGAAATATTGTGCCATGCATATTAATTGCATAAAGGGCTAACAAAGGGTTAAGTTCAAGTGTAGGAGTGAGCGGGTTAAAAAGAGTCATGCGTGGATTGGGAGTCACCCATCCCATTGCACTTTCACTGCCTCCGTTCAAACTTTCTCTTGCCCACTTTGTTGATTTAGTTAAAAGTTAAAATTAGTTTTCAGCATGTCGACGTCGACGAGTCTTCCGCGTCCGAGTGTCAAGTCGCTGTGTTCCTCCTGCTTCGCCTTCACCAAATCCACAGTGACGAGTTGCTGGGAGAAGATCGATGAGAAGAGAAAGGAACAGGCCAACTTCACCAAAGACCCGACGGCCGCACTCAACAAGAACAAGGACAATGAAATGACGGAATTCGGGACTTTTGAGAGACAGGAGAGTGTCGGCGGCTTCGACGAGTTTGGCGGGTCGGGGGACAAAATCACCGAGTGGCAGGCCGGCTGGAATGTCACCAACGCCATACAGGTAATCACCATAGCAACCTCGTATATAATTACCATAGCAACCAACAATTTAATATTAATTTGACAGGGAATGTTCTTGGTGTCCCTGCCCTACGCCGTTCTCCACGGCGGCTACTGGGCCATCGTGGCCATGGTGGGCGTGGCCTACATCTGCTGCTACACTGGCAAAATACTCGTCGAGTGTCTCTACGAGATCGACGAAAATGGTCTCAGTGTCAGGTTACTTGACCCTTTTACTCTCTAACTCAAATTAAAGGAACGTTTTAAAAGTTATTTCTGCAGGGTGCGGGATTCGTACGTGTCAATCGCCAAAGTGTGTTTCGGGGAAAAGGCGGGTCCTCTCGTCGTCAACTCTGCACAAATCATCGAGCTGCTCATGACATGTATCCTCTACATCGTCCTCTGTGGCGACCTCATGATTAGTTAGTCGCTCATTGCATTGTTAATTTTTTGGCACCCTGTATAAATAATTATTAATTTTTTGGCACCCTGTATAAATAATTATTAATTTTTTGGCACCCTGTATAAATAATTATTAATTTTTTGGCACCCTGTATAAATAATAATTAATTTTGTTCACCCTGTATAAACAATAATTAATTTTGTTCACCCTGTATAAATAATAATTAATTTTTTGGCACCCTGTATAAATAATAATTAATTTTGTTCACCCTGTATAAATAATAATTAATTTTGTTCACCCTGTATAAATAATAATTAATTTTGTTTACCCCAAGATGCCTTGATTGGTCCCATGGCTACGCCTCTCAGGGCGGAGCCCTGGAAACATTCAAATCACTTTGGTTTACCCTGTATAATTAATATTGTGGGACCCTGTATTAATAATATTGTGGGACCCTGTATTAATAATATTGTGGGACCCTGTATAAATAATATTGTGGGACCCTGTATAAATAATATTGTTTACCCATTTATAGCTACATTTCCAGATTCGCCAATCGACTCTCGTTCGTGGATGATGCTGTGCGGGATGATATTGATTCCGTGCAGTTTTTTAAAGAACTTGCAGCACGTGTCGACGTTGTCGTTCTGGTGCACGGTGGCGCATTTCCTCATCAACTTTATCATCTTGGCCTACTGCCTGGCGTGCATCGGGCATTGGGGGTTCGCGCAGGTGGCGTTTTCGGTGGACCTGGACACGTTCCCCATCTCGCTCGGCATCATCGTCTTCTCCTACACCTCCCACATCTTCCTCCCCACCCTCGAGGGAAACATGAACGACCCCTCGCAATTCAACAAAATGCTCGACTGGTCACACATTGCTGCCGCCGGCTTCAAGTCCGGATTCGGATACCTCGCATTCCTCACCTGGCAGACATCCACCATGCAGGTTAGCCGACAACGACAACAAGTACTTTTAAAAGTATAACTTGTATTTGTTTGTTTAGGTGATAACGAACAATCTTCCGACGATCTGGAGGAGTCTGGTGAATGTGATTTTGGTGATGAAGGCCGTTCTGAGTTACCCGCTTCCGTACTACGCTGCCAGTGAGTTGCTCGAGAGGATCTTCTTCCGTGGACGTCCCTTCCAGCCCATCTACGACAAGGACGGGGAGTTGACGGTGGCGGGGTGCGCCTTCCGGGTGACGATCGTCGTCATCACGATCCTCATGGCCATCGGCATCCCGCACTTCGGCATCCTCATGGGCTTCATCGGCAACTTCACCGGGACCATGTTGTCCTTCATCTGGCCCTGCTACTTCCATCTCAAACTCAAAGGCAACTCCCTCAAGTGGGAAAGCGTCGCTTTCGACTGCTTCATCATCTTCATCGGATTCACCTTCGGACTCATCGGCATCTACGACAGTGGCACTGCCATGGTCGAAGCATTCCAAATTGGTATGCAAGGGCCACATTTTATTCTCTCTCTATTCTCTAGGGCCACATTTTATGTAACTATTTATTTATGCAAATCTTGTAAATACAGGGTGGGCCTGAATGAACCGGAAGTTTAACTTTAACTCTTGATAATTTTGGAATAGGTAACTTTATTGAGACTAAAGTAGTAGCATCTGAAAGAGCATGCGTTTTTTAGTCAGAATTAAAATTTTGAACACCATTGAAACACAAAAACCGACTAAAAAGGGTCGCGAAAAAATTAAAAACGACAAAATCTTGTAAAATTTACATTTTGTAAAATTAAATTGTCACATTTCATGTTTAAAATGAATATGGCGAAATTGACGAAAGAGCGGAAAGTGTAAGGAAAAAAGAGGTAAAGAAAGTTCAAATTGAGTTCCGGCAAAAGTTTAACTTTGTTTCCAAGATTTACACGTTTCCAAGTCGTTCCCTTTTGGTGTAGGCTAGCATTTGGTCATGAGGCATCTTAGGTCCATCTTCAAGTTGAACCGTAGTCTTCGGCTTTCTAGCATACGTTCTATCCTTCATCAAACCCCATTCTGAAAAATCCATAAGGCTCAAATCAAGGGAACGCGGGGGCCATGAAATTGGACCACCTCTACCTGTCCACTTACCCTGGAAATGTTCATCCGCATCCATGCTCAGACATCCAGTCTGAAGTGGGAATGATAGAAGGTCTTGCATTAGCATAAGGTTTTCATAGTTTGGTAACGTTTGAATTGGGGGCCAGATTTCGTTGTTTAACATGTTTTATTGGCGTTACATGTTTCTGTAAAGAAAAACGGACCTAAGATACCTCCTGACCAAATGTCAGCCCACACACAAAGGGAACGACTTGGGGACGTGTAAAACTTGGGAACAAAGTTAAACTTTAGCTGAAACTCAATTTGAACTTTCTTTACCTCTTTATTCCCTACACTTTCCGCTCTTTCGTAAATTTCGCCATATTCATTTCAAACATGAAATGTGACTATTTAATTTTAAAAAATGTAAATTTTACAAGATTTTGTCGTTTTTAATTTTTTCGCGACCCTTTTTAGTCGGTTTTTGTGTTTCAATGGTGTTCAAAATTTTAATTCTGACTAAAAAACGCATGCTCTTTCAGATGCTACTACTTTAGTCTCAATAAAGTTACCTATTCCAGAATTATTAAGAGTTAAAATTAAAATTCCGGTTCATTCAGGCCCACCCTGTACTTTACCGTTGCTGTGACAACTCAAGGTTGGGTAAATCAGTATTACTACAATCATTATTTTCTTTTGCCAACAGGTCTTCCAATCTAACTCGCAACCAAGTCTTCCAAAAATCAAGGTTCTTCCATAGAATTATTATGTAGTTGAATCAATTAATATGAAATACACAATTATATGCAACCAAGTCTTCCAATAAATACAAGGTGCTATTTAACTTCTGTCTCTTCAATTATTCATAATAGTATTTAGTCAAGGTTGTCATAGTAACGCTTTTAAAAGTTAGTCCACGCCAAGGAGTGTCAACAGTTTTAACAGGAGGGTTCAGCTAGGCACTTTGCGTGAATATCTATAGGGGACAAATCCTACCAGTTGTCATTGGCAACAATCGGATAAGGGACGAAAAACGTCCCTTATAGATATTCACGCAAAGTGCCTAACTGAACCCTCCTTATGAAAAAACAGCCAAAGAAAAACCAAGGGATACCTAAACCAGTTAAAGCTCCTTGGTCCACGCAATGTTTTTCCTAAACCAGTTAAAGCTCCTTGTTCCCGCAATGTTTTTTTCTATTCTTGGTTGGGTAAATTTTTAAATGGTAAAAAATTAAATTAATTTAAACTACTGTGTTGAAAATATTGTTGGGATATTTGGCATAGTAACATTCAGTGTGCATGGAGATAATCAATAATTCTTCAGTGTAATGAAAAATATAACAGGTAAAAACCTGGAAAAATATACGGTGAGAATGCCAGCAAAACTTAAAAACAAGGCATTATTTAGAGATTGTGGTATGAGAAAATAATGAAATTTTGCAAAAGTATTCTCCTAAATATCTCCTCGTGCGTTTAAAGTTAAGTCATTTGAACTATCTTTGAACATTTGTTTTGTGACATGAGTACATGAGCCAAAACCTCAAAATGTATTTGTTTTCCTGGCCCGTCAATGTAGTTAACCTATGTAGGGATGGAAAATATTTCGTAAAAGAGGAATTTGTTGCCCTTATATCTTTGTACGCCTTTGTAAAATAGCATAATGGATTTAATGTCAACAACGAAGCTAAGGAGAGTTGACGATATGGCAATTTTTTGTGCCTATATTCTAGATAAAATAAATATTCTATTTGTTTTCTTTAAATCATTACATGATTGCACTCCTAATATGAGGGTGTATAAAAATTAAATGCAATGTCAAAATTTCATTCATAACTGTAACATAGAAATTGCTGATGTTTATTGAAGTCGCCATTTAAAGAAGCTGGACCTTAGTTTTCAACTTTAAATCTACCAAACGTTAGATTTATGTTAAGTTGAAATTTGATATCTCATTTTGAAATTATTGTCAATTATAACAACAATTACAAAGTCTGTTCGATATCAGTGTTGAAGAATTGCAAGGGAATAGCTTTAAACGCACGGGGAGATTATTTAGGAGAATACTTTTGCAAAATTTCATTATTTTCTCATACCACAATCTCTAAATAATGCCTTGTTTTTAAGTTTTGCTGGCATTCTCACCGTATATTTTTCCAGGTTTTTACCTGTTATATTTTTTATTTTATTGTTTTTCTTGATATATCTGGTTATAACTATCATATAACTACGAACTACAAAAGATTTAACTAGATTATGAATATTTCGGAATTAATTATATAGGTATCAATACCATGCATGACAATGTACAGTACTCTAGTAAAGTTGTCATTTCCGAAATATTTATCACTGCCTAGGTTATAATGTAAATTTTACGTTTATGGAAAAATGATATATAATATGCTATTTGATCTTTATAAATTTGTTATTTTCGCAAAATTATTAATAATATATTATATATGTAATAAAATATTATTTTTTATTGGGGGCTGCCGCCCCCAAACCCCCGCTTGAGTGAGATAAATAGTTGGTATCCTCGTAGTTAGTACAACAGAAGCCAGCAAAGCGTAAATGTTTGTAATAGTATATAGTAATGATGAGCATTATAGATATGCATGCCTATTACAATTAGATTAATTTCGATGCCTGGAATCGCACTCAATGATATTTTTTTCATCCCTGAAATTTTCCCTCATTGTTTATTTTTTAAATCCCTGTAAGTAACCTCAATCCTAATATATTTTCTATCCCTGGAATTGTTCTCAGTACTCCGTATTTGCATTGAGGTGTGAATGTAACTGGGATTATTGAGAATGGGAATACTACGTATAGTAACAGGAATAATGCATCTTTAAATCCGACATGGCCGTCATCACTCAGTGCAGTGCACTCAGTACTCCGTATCTACGGAGATTGAATTAGGAAATGGAATGTATCACTGTATATCCTAGTTTCCTAGTCCATACACTCTATCCAGTACCCAATTGACCATGACGCATTGTACCAAGTAGCCAAGGAGATAAATTAGATGACCAAACAATTTCAAAATTCATTCTTCCGGTTCCTACGGCTAAAGTTGACACGGAAAAGCTGATTTGATATTAAAGCACACCCCGCAAAGAAATGCTTTACGTTTTCGGTTACTTGCATTATTTCATAAAAGCTGCTAGTTTACGAGCAATTCCAGTTGACAAAATTTTACCTACGTCAGAAGTGCAGTATAAGTGGTGAAACCACACATTGCCCTTCGGGCAATGCGCTGCCTGCTTTGCAGTTTCTCCCCGTATAAAAATAAAGTAGATTAATAATAATGCCAAGGTGATTTGAATTTTCCCATGGCTACACCTTCAGGAGTTAGGTGACTGATATTCCCCAAGCAGTTATCTGAATTGAAATACAAAATGACGTGGTGACCTGAAGACGTAACCATGGAAACATTGCTAGAATAGACGTAAATGATAGATTTGGGTTAAGTAAAAACACACAGACACACTCACGTTTATTTATTGCACGGTATGAATATTGATGATGTTTGTTTGTCGTCCTGGTTATGAGGATGATAATAATAAATAGAATAAATAATAAAAATGACTAAGTCTTAATAGAGGAGAGAAGAGAGTCGATGGAAAAGTTGCACTTGGGCTGAGTCGCCGGAGTCAGCTCGCTCTTCTTCTTCTGCTTCGTCTCCAGCTCCTTCCGCAGAACCTCCAGATCCACATTCACCCCGCGGGACGCCAACTTGGCCTGCTGCTTCTCCAGACTCTTGCGCAACTGTCACGCAAATATTATTGTCATTATTACTTCCTTTCACCTCATTGTTACTTTAATTGGCTAATCAGTGTTTTGCGATTACCGTTCTTACCTTTCTCTCCCTCCGCAGAATTTCCTTTTTGGCCAGTTCGTCGGGCGGGATTGGTTCTCCTGAGCAAGTCTGTGGCTGCGCGTTGTGCGCCGGTCGACCCGGACCTTTCTTTGTGTGCTCCCGTTTACGCCATTTCGCTCGGCGATTTTGAAACCACACCTGACAACACAAATTTCATTTTAAGGACACTCTTCTTTCAAACATTTTAAGGACACCCTTCTTTCAAACATTTTAAGGACACCCTTCTTTCAAACATTTTAAGGACGCTCAAGGCAAATGATTTGAATGTTTCCAGGGCTCCGCCCTCAGGGAAGAATTTTTTTTAAAATAATTGTATGGGTGTAGGACCAGTGGTTTCAGATCCTTAGGGAATTTCCAAAAAAAGTACAAATTTTTTAATAATAGTAATAATTATTATTTTTTTTAATTATTACCTTAAGGGTACTGAAATGTTCTTTGAAAGATTTTAAGGGTACTGTTCTTTGAAAGATTTTAAAGATACTATTCTTTGAAAGATTTTAAGGGTACCGTTCTTTGAACGATTTTAAGGGTACTGTTCTTTGAACGATTTTAAGGGTACTGTTCTTTGAAAGATTTTAAGGGTACTGTTCTTACGGCGACACGAGATTCTTTGAGGTTGAGTCTGAGTGCGAGTGCCTCCCTCATGAAGACATCGGGGTAATGCTGAGCCTGGAATGCTCTTTCCAGTTCTTCCAGTTGCCACGAACTAAAGTTCGTTCGGCTGCGACGCCGGTTGTTCTTGGAATTCTTGTCCGACAGGGGACTCCGACTGGACTCCAATTCTTCTTCTTTCGTCTCTGCAAAAACAAAATTCATTTGTTATCTCTTCACAGATTAATGTACACAATTCATGGCCTCAAAATTATCTAGAAAACCCAAGTTTGGGCTAAATTTCTATAGTGACGCTTGTTTTGCTTATAGAAGATAAATATATTGCTCGCAATTTTTGGAAAAAATCAATAGAAGCAATTTAATTTGTCCACTTCGTATGACGACATGAAATTCAAATCTATTACATCACATTGCCGTCGATTGCGCTCTTACTCTACAACCAAATCGGTCGAGACGTCCTTGAGATATCCCCGAAATGCACAAAAAAAGTTGTTTGTAGCGTATGCCCCCTCGACTTTTTTGGGGTTCCGTTTAATACATTGATATAGGTGACTGACTCCGCCAAGAAATTACAGCCCCGTGATTTGGTTTGGGGTTTGTTTGGTTATCATAATTCATTTATCACATTCAGTTTCCTTAGAATAGACTACTAGTACTCTACTCTGTATGTATAGTAACTATATAGTTGCCCGTTTCCAACTTATGAACTATGACATCAGGACCTCCATGACGTCAAAGTTTAGGCACTTTTGCACGTGCAGTTTGGGGATATGAATGTAATAAGTTGGTTGTTTGCAGAGCTATAAACTGTAATTAGTAATTACTTGGTTTCAGGGAAGGAAAAAATCAATTAGGTAAATTTCATGGATGGAAAATATTTTATCAACGGGTTCAAGGTGGGTAATTTCTAATTTTCATCACCTTTATTCAAAAGCCTATTAATTAACAAAAATTTTGCACCCAAAGTTGTTTTTGTTGCGCAGGCACAACATGACCTATCCTAAAATGGGACTTTTTAGTCTGGCCGATGTTGACACTGTTCTGACTCAATGTGATTCGAACCTATGACAGTCTCTCCCACTTCAGGTCAAGTCAATAGCATGTTTTTGCAGCCAGTTTGAATAGGAAAACTGGGTGCAGGCCCAGGGGGCATCAGTGGCTGTATCCATGACCATTTTTCCCAGCTAAAAGCTAACGGAATGCACCCAAACCTCAAACTGGCTGCAGAAAGATGTTGAAATTAGCTTTGACATGACCTTATTACGTTCGATCGACATTGGTTCTGACTGATGTCCGATGCCAAAAATATGTTCGACTCAAGCCTCTTGATCATAACATTCCCATTTAGAACAAAGTTTACGTCCCCGACTTTTTCAGAACAAATTACAAATTTTGCTCAAATGAGAAGAAAAAAGTCCAAATTAACGATAATAGCAACCGGTTGCACAAATACAAATAAATATACAACGCTGTTAGATTCCTCATCTTGTCAGTATTTTTGAAATTTACAACATAAGAGCTGACGAAATGAGCAGATGGATTTTGCGGTTATTCCATCAAGACATTTTCAGTATTTGCAAAAAGTTCGAAAAGTGGATTTTTTCAAGAAAATGATTCAAAGGTAGCCTTTAAAATGGCATATATACAATGGTAATTGGGCGAATATTCAGGTTGAAGTCTGAAGCCCCTCTGAGCCGAGTTCAAGTAGCCGGTGGGTAGGTGGCAAAAGTGGCTAATGGGCGACGAAAATGTCAGGTGGCTAGTGGACAAAAGGGGCAAAAGTAAAATTAAGTTTTTAAAATTAGCAGAAAAAATTGTCAACCATAACTCACTGAAATAAACTAACTGTGAATTATATCACAATGATCTTGTTTTTAGGCTACGACATCTGTATTAGGTAAAGAACTAACGATTTAGACTTTTGCCCCTTTTGCCCGGATGGGTGTGCAAAATGTAAAATAGCCGGCTAAAATAGAACTCTGCCTGAAAGAGTATTTTTTGGGCAAGGCCAATCATAAATATTACAAAATACTTTACTTTCGGGCGGACAGAACCTTAAACTACGACAAATGGCAAATTACCATAAAAATGTTACAGATACCTTCTGTACAAATTTTCTTCTGTATACTTTTCTTCTTTTAGATGGGCATCACCTTTAGATAAAAGGACTATAACACGAGACTGTTTTTTCATAGGGAATAGGGAGACATTCGAGGCAGGCTAATTGACTCATTCCCTAGTAAAAGGGGCTTATATGATTTTGCAAATGAAATACCGTAGTAACCCAGTAGTAACCATAATCTAAGCCCCTTTTACTAGGGAATGAGTCAATTGTTAAATTGTTCACTGACGGTAGACAAATGTTTATTAAATCCAGAAACTACTTTTCCTTGTTTTCTGGTTTTCTTTGCGTCTCCCTATTAAGGTTTTTACCTGTAATATTTCATAAGGAATCTCATAAGAGTTTAATATCTATAAGGAACGTTTTTCGTCCTTTATCCGTACTCGACTCTCCTGATAAAGATAATGACAACCTCCATGCTCCTTGGGGAATAATATGTATAGCTATAGGAAATGTTTAGATCCAACCCAACCAAAAGTTAATGCTTCTTGGAGACAACAGATTAAGTTATTATTGAGATGATGTGACAACTCAGATATATAGATTCAATTAGGATTACTACTCCTTAGTTGAGTTACTTGTACCAGCCAAGGAGATTAACTCGATTTCAAAATCGATTCCTACGGCTACTTCACAGAGAAATTCCCAAGACGCTAACGAATATGCGTATATCATATCTTTGTTTACTTCAAGGATAATAATTTAGGGAAAAAGGTTCGGACAAAAAAGCATAACTTTTACATGTATTTCAAAAATGACGGCAGCTGACGTCACTGTCAACATGTACCTAGTGGGACGGAACTCACGGTCCATGCAAACTTGTTGCCATGGATATTTTGACTTTCTTTTGAGGACACTGTAAATGCCTATCAAAATACATGGTAAAATCCCTGACCCCAAGATTCGTCTATGTAGACGAATCTTGCCCTGACCCCCTAACCTGTGACGTATATAAGCTGCCGTCAAAAAATGGACACAAAATCCCACTTTTCATTTTAGTTGACATTGTCCACAGGTTGAGTTTACTTAAGCGAATTTAAGGACGCGTGGGGACTTTGGTTGCCATGCCAACGGGTACTTTACTACGGGAAGCACCACAATAGATGCACACCACTTAGTTCTTCTTGCATCGTGGGTGATAGCTATTTTCGCACATCCCGTAGTCAAATTCAAATTTCAATTGTTACCATCGTTACCAAAAAGTTCCCATGTAAAATCAGAAAAAGATGTTTCCGTGATTTTGGTAAGTCGTAAAAATATAGCAAAACTGTCAGAGAAAGAGGGGCCCCTTTTTTGAATTCTATAAAAATTCAACATAATGTAACTTGCATTTCCCTACTCCAAATCAAAATTTCAAATATGAACTTCAATGATTTAAAAAATGATTTTTGAAAATCGGGCTTTAATGATCGTCTTAAAAGTCAAGTGAGAGTCAAAAATGTGAAATCTTCATTATAACTACTATAGAATAGGTTTCGAATATACTTGTACCTAGCCTTATGCATAATGGAGTCATAACAACATAAACTAATTCAAACATAATACTATTTAGATATAGATATAGGAGTAGGTGAGAACCTGACCCATGGAGTGGGAGAAGTCACGGGGATCCACTTACAGTGAATTGCTCCCAGGGATGGAAAAAGTAAATTTATTTTGGAACATACGCACTTTCGATTTAGATCAGACACAAATTGATGAAATCACATGACAAACCTGCAAATTGATGAAATCACATGACAAACCTGCACAGTGATCAAATCACATGACAAACCTGCACAGTGGTCAAATCACATTCTGCGCGAATATCTAGACGAATTTACGTAAATTTGATCTGTTTTTGTTTTTTACAGACCTATGGAAACAGTCTAGAGATCATATCCAAAATGACTTTCGTACAGGGCAGTAGGGCGTGACATAGATTTCACACATTAAAATCAATTTTAACCACCAGACGACGACAAATCTAACCCTATGTTAATTTAGTTACTATAGAAGGGATAGGCTCCTATCTCTTCTGTACAAAAGAAATTAGTTTGGGGGGACAATAATATGATTTAATCCCTATGCCCTTTAGTCACCTGATGTGAAAATTGTGCGCTGGAGCCATTTGATCTTACCACTTTGCGCATTTGTCCTGTGATTTTCCTGATGCGCTTTTATCTTGTAATTTGACTACTGTGTGCTTTTATCTTGTAATTTGACTACTGTGCGCTTTCACCATGTAATTTTACTACTGTGCGCTTTTACCATGTAATTTGACTACTGTACGCTTTTATCATGTAACTTGACTACTTTGAGCTTTTACCATGTAATTTGACTACTGTGCGCTTTTATCTTGTAATTTGACTACTGTGCGCTTTTACCATGTAATTTTACTACTGTGCGCTTTTACCATGTAATTTGACTACTGTACGCTTTTATCATGTAACTTGACTACTTTGAGCTTTTATCTTGAAATTTGACTACTGTGCGCTTTTATCATGTAACTTGACTACTTTGAGCTTTTATCTTGAAATTTGACTACTGTGCGCTTTTATCATGTAACTTGACTACTTTGAGCTTTTATCTTGTAATTTGACTACTGTGCGCTTTTATCATGTAATTTGACTATACTGTGCACTTTTATCATTTGACTACTGTACGCTTTTATCATGTAACTTGACTACTTTGAGCTTTTATCTTGTAATTTGACTACTGTGCGCTTTTATCATGTAATTTGACTATACTGTGCACTTTTATCATTTGACTACTGTGCGCTTTTATCATTTGTTTAGAATACCGTTTTGATTTGATATCTCTCCCCCTCTCCCTCCCCGTATCAGGTGGGTTCAATAGAGAAAGTCCCATAAGAGAGTTTGAACTTTTATATTCCGGAATTTCAATAACGGCTTTTATATAGAAAACACTTAACTATAACTTTTATATGTCAGTCATGGAAAATACTTTAATGTTGATACATTAAAAACAATAAGGAGGAAAAATTACTAAAACTATAAGGATGTCTATCTCTTGGGGGCTACCGCCCCCAAGAGATATCATATCAGATAGTAGAGATAATATTATTAATAATTTTGGGAAAAATCAATTTATAGAAATGTAGGTGAAATAACATTATGTTTCATTATCAAAAAAAAATTTCTTCCTGTGCTTTTAAAATTAGTTCCCTTGCATCCCTAAAACCAAAGTAACTTTAGGTTGTCTAGGAGACGCGAGATAAAGAAATTTCTTGTTGAAATTTTCTGTAACTACTAATAAGGGCTTGTACCCCTTTTTCCCTACCTAAAAATGACGTTATCTCTAGTCTGTTTCAATTTAAAAATCAGCATTAACTCCAAGTGACATTTAAGAGACTAACTGGAACGCTTGTATTGTCCCTGGTATTAGATAAACAATTATTTATAACGCTCACCGCTCACCTCCTTCATTCTAGCGTGGTCAATATTTCTAAATCAGTCAGCGATAAATATGTACGCGGGCAAAGTGTTGACATTTTCTAAAATATTTTCTATTGTCGCCCATGTGTAATACATTGATGGGAGAAGAGTTAATTAATAAAAATCTTTACATGTTTTCATTTTTCGAAAAGTTAGCTGCAAGCTATTCAGTTGCAAGGGAATTTTGGCTGTAAACGCAAAGGAAGATTATTTAGGCGAAAATCTGTAAAATTTCATGATTTTCTGATACCGGAATCTCTACAAATAAATACTGTTTTTTTAGTTTTCCTGACATTCTCACCGTATATTTTTCTCCAGGTTTTTACCTGTTATTTTTGTGATTGTTAGTTGGTCAATGTTTGAATAAAACTGAAAGAAGATAACTGAAATTGACCCTTTAATTAAATTAATAATAATTAGCTTTAGTTAGCCCTTTCTTAAGATAATGATGGACTCCACTGCAAAACAACAACTTTTTCCCTAACAACTTTTTCCATCCCCGCTAGTGCAAGTTGAATGGTAAATGACTATTGAATGTTTTTTGTCTACAACTTGCTTTTTAGCGATTCTTGATAAAATCAATGTCGAAACGATCGAGGAATGGTTTAACCTTAAGACTTATCCAATATGCCTCGGTTACAAGACAAAAATGGACGCATCTTGATGACGATTGAGTGACATTTGACTCATTTGACTAATGGACCGAACAAAAAAAGATTTGTATCCTCAATCTGAGATAATCGCCAATATCAAAGGACTCTCACCGTGCGCAAACTTTTAAGCAACGAATCTTGTCAAGATTATTTAAATATTTTCGTACTTAAAAAACGGGAAATAAATTTGTTATTAGGCCCAATTTAGGATTTCTCTGAAAATTTCAAAAATGATTGGACAAAGATTTAGTCGCTATGAATACTTCAGCTTTCTAAATTTGAAAATGTCGAGCTTTTCTCCAAATATCTATGACAATGAAAAAGCACACACGTAACAAATTTCCGAAAATTTGTGATTTCATTGTAAAGTTTAGTTGTAAATAATCTTGTAAATTTACAGTTTCTAAGGCGAATTTTCACTATTTAGGAAACGTTCGAATGTCTAATAGAAATTTAGTTATTCGAGTGAAATTAGTGAAAATTTACCTTGGAAACTGCGTCATTCCTCGATTTGTGTATTAAAAGCATGTCAATTTTATTGGCCAGGGTTGAAAATTTAAGAAGGATTGAGTCACATTAGGAATTAATTAAAGATGTTTTGATTGGGAAGGATGAAAGGAAGAATTGATGATCTGTAGAGTTAATTGTGTTTGGTTGGTGTGTGTGTGTGTGCACGTGCAGTCGGGGCAATTAGCAGCATGCGCCCCGTGAAATGAAATGCAAAGAGAACAGTCGCTGAGCGAGACGGCCGTCGGGTCGAAATTGTTAATCCGCACCCTCGTCAATCTTTTACTTTAATTACTCAATTTTACTCACTTTTCACAACATTTAATATTGTCGACACGCACCAACGAATAACTGACGATTAACTGACGATTAACGAACGGATAACTAATAATTTTGGCACAGCTGACACTTTTGGCGAGTTGTTGTTGAAAATGTGAAAGTGAAAGTGAAATAAATATTTACCTTCGGGTAGAAATAAGGATCCGTTGTAAATGTCATTGTTGATGGCAGCGGCGGCAGCGAGGACGATTTTCGGATTGAAACTATTTTTGTAGAAATTATTATAATACAAATTATAGTTGGGAATGATCGGTCGGGGAATTCTGAGATAGTTCTTTTCTTCCATTTATGATTTCATTTTGGCTGGTCGGTCAGGTTGGTCACATTTTAAAAATGTTTTTGGTTCTGCGAGAGCAACAAAAAAACAATTACACGAAACGCTCCGCCGTCCGAAGTAAAGTGAATGTAATTGAAATATATTCGTAATATTATCTCTTTAGGTCTGGGATGGCTCTGTGCGATGCGAGAGGGGCGGGGCCTGGGTCCGGCCGTTGCGCCAATCCGCAGCCGCCGCCAGCTCCTTTCGCAGCGGCCGTGGCTAGTGCTGCTTTATTGCCGTAGTTAGGAATATTATGTTCACTTTATTCAATCCTTTAAGTGAATAAGTAACTTGTAAGCATAAATAGTAATTACCTGAGACTGACAACTTAATTAAAACTTTTCACACCTATACATTTCTATTATACTCTATGTCTCTATCCCACTCTCTATGTCTCTATTATACACTCTATGTCTTTGTAAGAATGATTGAGAAGTCAATTAAGGGCTACGGCCTGAGGGGTTTGTTCAAGAAGAATGGAAGCGTGAAGAGATAAGTATGTTTATACTTGATTTATCTATAAACACCATTCAGCCTGACATGATTGATTACTCTCTCACTTACCAAAGGGGGAACATGAGATTCATAATAATATCAACAACAACGTCTCCACCAAACCATCTACATACATACATCTTATGGTAGAATGCTTAGAGCTGAAAAGTAAAGACCGTCAATAAAACGAGCAACCTGGAAATAAACCCATGAAAATAGATTGAAACTGAAGAGGTCCAGCCAAGAATGTGAACAAAAAAAGGAAAACAATTTAAAAGGAAAAAAACTTGACAGCAAATTAACACTTGCAAGAAGAGAAATTATATACGAGGCTGTCTCAAAGGGTGCCGACTTTTTTCCAATTATCTCAAACTCAACTAAATATTAATATTTTGAATCTTCAAATTCTCTTTAAAATTTTCAGTTTTCTCAAATTTTTAGCAACTGCTGCATTTGGTAGTTTTATTGGAGAATATTATGTAATGATATTATTTGTATGCTGCTTCATGCTCTTCTCATCTTTGCTCGCTGCATTCAGCTTTAGTTTGCCTGCTGTGGGCTGCCGGGGAGGAATTACTACGGGGAAACTCAAAGGGAACACTCTCTTCAGCACCGTTCGCACATCCGTCGGCAAACATCTGCCACCGATACTTTTTCTTTTTTAGCAGTTATTTTTCTATTCTCTTTTCCCTCCTCAACTACGTTCTATTTAATTTTATCATGACTAGGGGAATTCTTTCTAACGTTTTTATAAAAGATTTTCTTTTTGTGCATATTTTTAATAATTTTTTTAAAACGCAACTAAATACTGCATTTAAAAACAGTAAGTAAGTTTGCATAATTATTTTTTTATGTATTAATCATTTACAATTTGCATTTAGTTATTTATTACATTAGTAGGTAATTTAATAAAATTGGCTAAATATTAATGCCTTAATTTAAATTATGTTAATAATGCCTTGGAGAGTTTTACATTGTATTAATCACGGTAGGTTGATATGGTAACCGCTATAACAGCGGTAACTATATTAACCTGCTTTGGTATTAATAATGGCGGTGCGAAAAATTTAAAAAAATTAGACAAAAGAAAATATAGATATTAAAATAACTGCCGTTGTATATTTTGTAAAAAAGAATATACTGCCGTTGAAAATATAACAGAAAGATAAACAAAACCAATGGAAAAATTAAACATTGAAAAACTGCCACATGGGAACAGTAATAAAAGGAAAATTAAAGATTGAAAAACTGCCACATGGGAACAGTAATAAAAGGAAAATTAAAGATTGAAAAACTGCCACATGGGAACAGTAATAAAAGGAAAATTAAAGATTGAAAAACTGCCACATGGGAACAGTAATAAAAAGAAAATTAAAGATTGAAAAACTGCCACATGGGAACAGTAATAAAAGGAAAATTAAAGATTGAAAAACTGCCACATGGGAACAGTAATAAAAGGAAAATTAAAGATTGAAAAACTGCCACATGGGAACAGTAATAAAAGGAAAATTAAAGATTGAAAAACTGCCACATGGGAACAGCAATAAAAGGAAAATTAAAGATTGAAAAACTGCTACATGGGAACAGTAATAAAAGGAAAATTAAAGATTGAAAAACTGCCACATGGGAACAGTAATAAAAAGAAAATTAAAGATTGAAAAACTGCCACATGGAAACAGCAATAAAAGGAAAATTAAAGATTGAAAAACTGCCACATGGAAACAGCAATAAAAGGAAAATTAAAGATTGAAAAACTGCCACATGGGAACAGTAATAAAAGGAAAATTAAAGATTGAAAAACTGCCACATGGGAACAGTAATAAAAGGAAAATTAAAGATTGAAAAACTGCCACATGGGAACAGTAATAAAAAGAAAATTAAAGATTGAAAAACTGCCACATGGGAACAGTAATAAAAGGAAAATTAAAGATTGAATAACTGCCACATGGGAACAGTAATAAAAGGAATATTGCCAAAGGGAAGAGATAACATTGAAATACTGACATTTTAAAAATTATAAAAGACAAAAACAACAAATGAATATTTATAGTAATTATAGAAATTGTAAATGCTGTCAAGGGAAAATTATAGAAAATGAAAAATTTCCACGGTGAAAATTATAGAATTTGAAAAACTGCCCCGGGGAAAAGTTTAGAAAAAACTGCCGCGGAGAAAAGTTTAGAAAAAACCGTTGCCGGGGGAAAAATTATATAAATTGAAAAGTTGGGGCGTGAAAAATTATGAAAGTGTGAATACTTCCATCAAGGTTGGTCGATATGGTAACACACTCGAGTGAATGTGTTACCATATCAACCAACCTTGACTGCCATGATATAGAAAAGAGATAGTACTATAGTTAGAAAATATATGCATATTGTAAGCATAAAAGATTGCTGATTGAGAATAACTGCTGTAAATAACTGCTGATGTGCCAACAACTGCTGGTGTTGGTACATTTGCTCCGCCCCGCAGTAAAAAAGGGATTGTCTTCGGGTGTTTGTGGTCGAATGGGATTTGGGTACGGGGAAAGGAGCAAATTGAGTGTAATTACATACTCACAGGCAGTTGGCTTGTTAACCTAATCACCAGGTTGCGATAACTAATTGACTATATAGTAACCGTGTAGCTTATAGAGAACCTAATTGAGTTATCACTAAACTATCATTATAGTTTTTTGTGTGTGGATTGAGACATTTTGCTCGCAGTCTTCCTTTCTTCTTTGTGTACATTTCATCATTCTCTCTTACTTTGTTTTCTTCCATTATCCACTCTTAAATTGTTTGTTCCTCTATAGAAATAATATCTCTTTTGTTTCTTCCAAATCTCTCACTCCCTTTTACAATTATTATTACACAACAAACAACATTTTATTAGACATACACATACACCAAATAATCATGATATTATGGGGCTATCTGAGTACTTGGTGGAGATTGCTTAGAGCTGAAAAGTAAAGAGCGTCAATACATATGCGAGTGCATTAAAACGATTAGAGTAGACTGTAATTAGACTTTGACTCGCATCTATCTCTAATTGAAATTCATGACCGAGCTAGGCTTGCATTTTCTCCAATTCCTTCTTCTCATTGATTTTTTCGTGTAAATAAGACCCGCATAGGAACCTGTTCTCCTCTCAGATGATATAAATCATCGCAACTGCTTATTACCTTTGCAATTACAACTCAACTCGACTCAAATACAAATACACAAATAAAACAAACACCTGCAAATAATATTATTTAAAATAATTCCCCAGTTAGCATGGCATGACGTGGCCTAGTCATTATTATTTAATTCCTAGTAGAATTAAAGATAACCGAGAGAGAGGGACGAATGCGTTGCCGGGTAACTAAACGAAAGCTAAACGACCACAAGGAATAGAAACAAATGAGAACAGACGGAAAATCAAAAATGCGAATTCCCCGAGAAACAGATGCATCCAATGAACATCAATATATGATTATAGATATTATGATGATATAATAGATAGAGAGAGAGAGAGAGATGCGAGATAATGAAATCGCTCTAAATGTAAATGAGTGTGTTATTTAAGGCATATGCTCCCAAATCCAATGTGTTTTGGTTTCTTAGTCCACCCAAGGGAATCTTTTTATCACTCCCACGGGAACTGACTCTAATTCGATTCGGGACTTTTACACTTTCATTTTCATCTCCACCACTCGCTCCCTCCCTCCCTCCGTCCGACGACGACTCTGTGAATATTATCTTCTCCCTCTCTCTCTTCAAGGGCAATGCGAGATACGCAATACAAATTACATTTTACGCACAATAACCAAAAACTAATTTTAACTCCAAATCTACCAAACTCTGTTAAAAGGGAATGTCTCTAATATTCATAAACTTTGTCCAAGCGAAAGGAATCATAATTTAAGAAACTACTATGACAACCAAATGATTAGCATTTCTATAGACATGGGTGCGTTTTAACAAAATGGAAACATTTAAAAGTGGTCATGAAAAGAGTTAAAAAGATGTTGGTGAGTGTGACATGTGGCGTAATTGCATAATGAGGGTAGGATGTTAACAAGGGAATTCGGGTAATCTTGTTTATTTGGATTGCTCGCTTCTGTATTATTATTATTGGCATTATTACCACACCGCACTACACACACGCAAACAACAACTCAGACACGCAACTCCCTCGCTCCCTTCTTCCTCCTCCGACCATTCTCTTTACTTTTCTACATCCGTCACATTTTCTTTATCCTAAATTTAATTTAAATCTTTTTTGACTTTATTCTCCAATTCCTTATATATACGCCTTGAAGTAAACCAAAAGTTGTCGTGGCATTTGTGGCAATAATAATGGAGCGAATATGAAACGTACCCCTCGAATCCTATTGGGACACATCAAAATAAATCTGTTTCCTAGACGAAATCAAGTGGAGGAATCAACTACGCTGATATGGACTCGTTCATTTTATTCACCTTTAAGGCCTCCCTCCCTCAATAAACTTGTTTAAGGACTTACTTATCATTCTCATTATCACAATGTGGAACATTAATTTACAGTCCAATAGACTTTCAGTGTCATCTTTACGGAAATGGTAGAAAAACTATAGCAACAAAGTTGGCCTTAACAAGTCTTTGTGTAGTTAGTGTAAATTACTGTTCAAAATAATTTTATCCCTTCGGCATTCTTTTCAAGTAACTTTTTAAGTTTATTTCCTTGTTCAAGTTTTTCCATATTTTCTATATCTGTTTGTAAGGAAATATTTTTCATTAACAGTTTTAAGGAGGGGTGGTTGATAACTTTGGTAAACAGCAAATAATTTTAGCCCGGGAATCACGGTAGTAAATGTATATGAGTTGTAGTCTTAAAGGTCTGGTTAATGTCGTTACTCAACTTAAGAAATTAAAACTAATGACTCTGTATTACTTTATTGCTTTTTATTACCAAATCAAGTTATTATTAGTTACTTTTGCACGTAATTAATCTGTGAATAATGAATAATAATAATAATCTAAAACGTAAAGTGTAACTACATCTAACAAAATATTTTTATACACAGAGCTTTAAAAGGCTACTTATTAAACCACAGTATTTTGATCCCCATGGCTACTTCCCCACAAGGTCTAGACTTGAAGTAAAAGGTAGAAGCAAAAGCATTTGCTTCAAATCGAATGAATAAAAGAAACTTTTACTGTCAAGCAAATACTTTGCAATTGTAGTATTTACTTCTCATTTTGTACATAACAAAATTTGGTTACTATGACTCAGCCAATCAGAGACCAGCAACGAATCACACCTATACTCTTCAATTCACAAATGCAATTTCGTGGTCATGGTTAAAGTAACTGGTCAGAGTTATCTATGAGTTTAGAAAATTAATCGTGAATCCTACTAATCCTACTCTTTTGCGTGGAAAAGTAAAAGGTAACCTTGCTATCGGAGAAGCTTCAAATTTTTGAAGCAAATACTCAAAGTAGAAGTAAATTCAATATTCATACCAAAATGTAGTATTTACTTCTAACGGTAGTAAATGCTTCATATGCAAATTAGCAAATACTTTTACTCCTAGATTAAGCATAAGCAAAAGTAATTGCTAATATTTTTATTCATATCAAATGAACCTTTTACTTCAAAAACTTTAAGTAAAAGCATAAGGTAGACCAATGTGATTCGAACCTATGACAGTCTCTCCCACTTCAGGTGAAGTCAATAGAATGTTTTGCTCTTATTCTGCAGCCAGTTTGAATAGGAAAACTGGGTGCAGGCCCAGGGGGGATCAGTGGCTGTATCTATGACCACGGGAATTTTCCCAGTTAAAAGCTAACTGAATGCACCCAAACCTCAAACTGGCTGCAGATAGATGTTGAAATTGGCTATTGACATCACCTTATTACGTTCGATCCACATTGAGGTAGACCTTATTCATACCACTCATTATATATAAATCAGTATTACCTTTTCCTGAAATCCGTCGCCACGATAACTTTCGAACATAAAGGCGGAAGTTGACCAAACTTGGCAAAAACAATACCCAAGATGCCTCCATTACAAGGTGAAGACATAGAGGGATATTCCCCGAGTTTGCACCCAATTCGAATTCTACCTACACCGCCACATAGAAGTAAACACCCAAGCCGAAAGTAACCATGGTTATTTGGTTTGGGTGCCTACCTCTCTGTGGTAGAAAGTAAATACGGATTGGGTGCAAAAATCCGGGAAACCCCCTCTATGTCTGCACCTGGTAATGGAGTTGATATTAAACAAATGCGTTATATAGAGTGACAAATTCGAGGCATCTTGACAATACCTATGGGCTACTGACGATTCCTATTGATTTTGGGGGAAATCGGTCCATTGGTTGCTGAGAAACCGCGCGCTCACTTTGTCTTGATTTTGATAGTCAAAGTGAAAATTTGGCATTAAATGGACATTAAAAAGTTCAATGGCGTTTCCTATTAATTGTTAGCGGGATAGTATAAAATATTTCAATCCGCTTCTACCAAATTTAAGATTTTATAATAAAGTAAATAAAACGGGAAAATATCTATTATAGGACGGCAATAAATCTATTTCGCATTTATATGCAAATAGATAGTTAAATTTATGTTTTTCGAATTGCTTTTCATTATGATAGCCAACATTTATCAATATTGATTTTCTATTGATTTTCATAGTCAACATTAATCAATTTAGATTTTCTGTTGATTTTCATAATCAACAATTATCAATTTTGATTTTCTGTTGATTTTCATAGTCAACATTAATCAATTTTGATTTTCTGTTGATTTTCATAGTCAACATTAATCAATTTTGATTTTCTGTTGATTTTCATAGTCAACATTAATCAATTTTGATTTTCTGTTGATTTTCATAGTCAACATTAATCAATTTAGATTTTTTGTTTATTTTTCAAATAATATAGCTTCGTTTCCTTATAATATCAATGTCTGAATTTTTAATATATCTTAGCTACATATATAAAGACTCAATTCTGAAAGTTTGGTCAAAATCCGTACGCTCGGTTTTGTGCTACGTGCGAGTACTTTTTGTCTATCAAAATGTGTACACGTTAACCTTTAATCAGGCGAGCTTCTGTTACGGCTTGCTGTAGGTTTTGTTTCCTGTAGCAAAACAAGGTCAGCAGATTTAAATGGTTCGAATGAACCAAAAATAATTTATTATCTGGACCCTTTATATGTCCCGCTCCTATACCGGACAACTAAACGTAGTCATTTCAACCATAAGGAATCTACTCTATTCGAAACCAAAAAATGTATAAAAGATAGTTAAAAAGTAGTTACAACAATCAAAAAATCTGGAACTAAGTAGGATTTAAAGATGTATTATTCCTATTATGTATAGTATTCCCATTCCCAATAATCCCAGTCACATTCACACAGGGAACAAAAAAGAACCTTTTTTGCCTTTTTTATAAAAAAGGTAGGAGTAAGATTTTTAAAAACCTACAGCAAGCCGTAACAGAAGCTCGCCTGATTAAAGGTTAACGTGTACACATTTTGATAGACAAAAAGTACTCGCACGTAGCACAAAACCGAGCGTACGGATTTTGACCAAACTTTCAGAATTGAGTCTTTATATATGTAGCTAAGATATATTAAAAATTCAGACATTGATATTATAAGGAAACGAAGCTATATTATTTGAAAAATAAACAAAAAATCTAAATTGATTAATGTTGACTATGAAAATCAACAGAAAATCAAAATTGATTAATGTTGACTATGAAAATCAACAGAAAATCAAAATTGATTAATGTTGACTATGAAAATCAACAGAAAATCAAAATTGATTAATGTTGACTATGAAAATCAACAGAAAATCAAAATTGATTAATGTTGACTATGAAAATCAACAGAAAATCAAAATTGATTAATGTGGACTATGAAAATCAACAGAAAATCAAAATTGATTAATGTGGACTATGAAAATCAACAGAAAATCAAAATTGATAATTGTTGATTATGAAAATCAACAGAAAATCTAAATTGATTAATGTTGACTATGAAAATCAATAGAAAATCAATATTGATAAATGTTGGCTATCATAATGAAAAGCAATTCGAAAAACATAAATTTAACTATCTATTTGCATATAAATGCGAAATAGATTTATTGCCGTCCTATAATAGATATTTTCCCGTTTTATTTACAAACTTTATTATAAAATCTTAAATTTGGTAGAAGCGGATTGAAATATTTTATACTATCTCGCTAACAATTAATAGGAAACGCCATTGAACTTTTTAATGTCCATTTAATGCCAAATTTTCACTTTGACTATCAAAATCAAGACAAAGTGAGCGCGCGGTTTCTCAGCAACCAATGGACCGATTTCCCCCAAAATCAATAGGAATCGTCAGTAGCCCATAGGTATTGTTTTTGCCAAGTTTGGTCAACTTCCGCCTTTATGTTCGAAAGTTATCGTGGCGACGGACGGACGGACGGACGTACGGACGTACGGACGGACGGACGTACGGACGGACGGACGTACGGACAGACTGTGTGGTTCTATAAGCTGCCTTTTTCAGGCGAGCTAAAAGCAGTCCTTTTTTGCCTTTTTACCTTTTTTGATGTAGTAGAGTGCCCCATTTACTTCACTTTACATGTAAATAAGGTAAAAAAGGTAAAAAGGACTGCTTTTTTAGAAAAAGTAGTACGTTTTACCTTTTTAGTTCCCTGCATTCACATGTCAATATTCTCAATGCAAATACCGACTACTGGGAACAATTCCAGGGATGGAAAATATTAAATTTCAGGGCACTTACAGGGATTTAAAAAAATAAAAAATGAGGAAAATTTCAAGGGTGGAAAAATTGTTCGATTTCAAGCATAGAAAATGACAAATTGTAATATGCACACGTATCTATAATGCGTTTTGTGTACAGCGTCCCTAAATATTCTCACATATACCGCCATAACGTTCAATAACACTACATTACATATTAACAATAAAAACTATAAAATAAAATAACAAATTAAAAAATTAAAAACTCATAGGGAGACGCGAGGAAAACTAGAAAACAAGGAAAATTAAAGTTTCTGGATAATTAAAATATGGTGTAATTAAATAAATATTTATGCCCAAGTCTCCCGGTTGAAATTACAAATTCGAAATCGTCTTTTCACGTTTATTAGTAAAGAAAGTAACACAAAAGATGTAAACCATAATATTGAAAATTGGTTGACTGATTCAAAAAGGTTCTCCTGTAATGTAGTAAAAAAAATTAGGACAATGCCAGACTATATAGAAAGAATATGTATATATTTTACTTCCGTGGAGAAATTCAGGAGTTGTGACGTATTAAATATTTTTAAATCGTGATTGCATAGTCTGAAAACAGTCTGAATGGCACAAGTTTAGACATTAAACAATTTGGCCTTCTACAACCAGTTAATTGTTTGCAGCGAATAAGTAAATTGTCATGAGTTCTACTAACACTATGCGATACTCTCTTACACTATAGTCTCCATCTAGTATCTAGTGGATATGGTGCCATTGAGATTTAAGGCATCTTGATAACAACGAAATCATAACTTACATATTACTATTTCTCTCTACCTAAAAGAATATTTCCCCCCAAAATATCTGAGAAAAGAATAGTGTAGTAAAATTTAAAATAATTGATTTTTCATGTTGCTCTTGATTTTAATGTAGGCTTTTCTTTTGGATACGTTATTTAAAATTCTAATTATAAATACCACATATTATTAGAATTGCAAATTGAAAACCAATTTTCACATTGCACAATGTTAAAAACGATTCAAAAGCAATTTCAACCGGGAGACTTGGGCATAAATATTTATTTAATTACACCAAATTTTAATTATCCAGAAACTTTAATTTTCCTTGTTTTCTAGTTTTCCTCGCGTCTCCCTATGAGTTTTTAATTTTTTAATTTGTTATTTTTGAACCTGTAGTTGTTTCCAATGCCAAAGGTGTTACGGGTCTAGACCCGTAACTTTGGAGTTTCAACTCCCGATGACAGTGCTCCAAGAGTCCTAGATTTATAATATTCATTATTAGATATATGGTTATTTCGCATTTGTCTTTATTGGCGTCTATCGATTAGGGCAAAGGCGGATTACAAATTGGTAGTTACTTAATTACACAAAGTAGTAGTCAGTACCTGGCACCTTTGAGAAAACTGGATTTGATTCTGGCTTCAGTAGCTGGAAAAAAATTTTTTCACATCGGTTAAGACAGATTTTACGGTTACCAGTTTTGTTTTCATCAGTCTTCTGCTTGATTTTAGTTTTCATATTCGTCAATCTTTTGAAAAGACTTTTCGTTTAAATTTTCTCCAAGAGAAGCAGTCACGTCTTTTATCATAAGCTGTTCAGCTACAGATTTTGCTGTCCTTGTCACTGGAATCTGGGACTTTTCGAGGAGCACAGGATAATTTTTTAGAATCATGACAAAAGTAAGTTGTCTATTTGTCATTTCTTGAGTTTGAGGTTCGGAGTCTTCTCCGTCTGAATTCATCTCCAGAATCTTCCAGTTTCGTTTTTATTCTTCCTAACTTTTGGTTGTAAAATTGAACATTCGAAATGAAATTGCAAAGCATCTTATCTTATTTTCGTTTTGCCATCTTCTGCTCATGCGCTGTTGTAAAGCTGAAGCTAAAGCTTGGCTTTGCAACAAATTTCTAAGATGTTGCTAGGTAGTAAAAGAAAAACTTTAATCATAGATTTTGGAGCGATAGCTTTCTCTTGTAGCTTTGACTACGTAGCTAAACCTTTAGCTCTGACTTCTAACTCCGGAGCTTTTGCTTCGTTTTAATCATATCCCTCATTGTGTCCACTTTTGTCCTGGACAAAATTAATTGTGTCCACTTTTGTCCAGGACAAAATTAATTGTGTCCACTTTTGTCCTGGACAAAATTAATTGTGTCCACTTTTGTCCTGGACAAAATTAATTGTGTCCACTTTTGTCCAGGACAAAATTAATTGTGTCCACTTTTGTCCAGGACAAAATTAATTGTGTCCACTTTTGTCCAGGACAAAATTAATTGTGTCCACTTTTGTCCAGGACAAAATTAATTGTGTCCACTTTTGTCCAGGACAAAATTAATTGTGTCCACTTTTGTCCAGGACAAAATTAATTGTGTCCACTTTTGTCCAGGACAAAATTAATTGTGTCCACTTTTGTCCTGGACAAAATTAATTGTGTCCACTTTTGTCCTGGACAAAATTAATTGTGTCCACTTTTGTCCTGGACAAAATTAATTGTGTCCACTTTTGTCCTGGACAAAATTAATTGTGTCCACTTTTGTCCTGGACAAAATTAATTGTGTCCACTTTTGTCCTGGACAAAATTAATTGTGTCCACTTTTGTCCTGGACAAAATTAATTGTGTCCACTTTTGTCCTGGACAAAATTAATTGTGTCCACTTTTGTCCTGGACAAAATTAATTGTGTCCACTTTTGTCCTGGACAAAATTAATTGTGTCCACTTTTGTCCTGGACAAAATTAATTGTGTCCACTTTTGTCCTGGACAAAATTAATTGTGTCCACTTTTGTCCTGGACAAAATTAATTGTGTCCACTTTTGTCCTGGACAAAATTAATTGTGTCCACTTTTGTCCTGGACAAAATTAATTGTGTCCACTTTTGTCCTGGACAAAATTAATTGTGTCCACTTTTGTCCTGGACAAAATTAATTGTGTCCACTTTTGTCCTGGACAAAATTAATTGTGTCCACTTTTGTCCTGGACAAAATTAATTGTGTCCACTTTTGTCCTGGACAAAATTAATTGTGTCCACTTTTGTCCTGGACAAAATTAATTGTGTCCACTTTTGTCCTGGACAAAATTAATTGTGTCCACTTTTGTCCTGGACAAAATTAATTGTGTCCACTTTTGTCCAGGACAAAATTAATTGTGTCCACTTTTGTCCAGGACAAAATTAATTGTGTCCACTTTTGTCCTGGACAAAATTAATTGTGTCCACTTTTGTCCTGGACAAAATTAATTGTGTCCACTTTTGTCCTGGACAAAATTAATTGTGTCCACTTTTGTCCTGGACAAAATTAATTGTGTCCACTTTTGTCCTGGACAAAATTAATTGTGTCCACTTTTGTCCTGGACAAAATTAATTGTGTCCACTTTTGTCCTGGACAAAATTAATTGTGTCCACTTTTGTCCTGGACAAAATTAATTGTGTCCACTTTTGTCCTGGACAAAATTAATTGTGTCCACTTTTGTCCTGGACAAAATTAATTGTGTCCACTTTTGTCCTGGACAAAATTAATTGTGTCCACTTTTGTCCTGGACAAAATTAATTGTGTCCACTTTTGTCCTGGACAAAATTAATTGTGTCCACTTTTGTCCTGGACAAAATTAATTGTGTCCACTTTTGTCCTGGACAAAATTAATTGTGTCCACTTTTGTCCTGGACAAAATTAATTGTGTCCACTTTTGTCCTGGACAAAATTAATTGTGTCCACTTTTGTCCTGGACAAAATTAATTGTGTCCACTTTTGTCCTGGACAAAATTAATTGTGTCCACTTTTGTCCTGGACAAAATTAATTGTGTCCACTTTTGTCCTGGACAAAATTAATTGTGTCCACTTTTGTCCTGGACAAAATTAATTGTGTCCACTTTTGTCCTGGACAAAATTAATTGTGTCCACTTTTGTCCTGGACAAAATTAATTGTGTCCACTTTTGTCCTGGACAAAATTAATTGTGTCCACTTTTGTCCTGGACAAAATTAATTGTGTCCACTTTTGTCCTGGACAAAATTAATTGTGTCCACTTTTGTCCTGGACAAAATTAATTGTGTCCACTTTTGTCCTGGACAAAATTAATTGTGTCCACTTTTGTCCTGGACAAAATTAATTGTGTCCACTTTTGTCCTGGACAAAATTAATTGTGTCCACTTTTGTCCTGGACAAAATTAATTGTGTCCACTTTTGTCCAGGACAAAATTAATTGTGTCCACTTTTGTCCTGGACAAAATTAATTGTGTCCACTTTTGTCCTGGACAAAATTAATTGTGTCCACTTTTGTCCTGGACAAAATTAATTGTGTCCACTTTTGTCCTGGACAAAATTAATTGTGTCCACTTTTGTCCTGGACAAAATTAATTGTGTCCACTTTTGTCCTGGACAAAATTAATTGTGTCCACTTTTGTCCTGGACAAAATTAATTGTGTCCACTTTTGTCCTGGACAAAATTAATTGTGTCCACTTTTGTCCTGGACAAAATTAATTGTGTCCACTTTTGTCCTGGACAAAATTAATTGTGTCCACTTTTGTCCTGGACAAAATTAATTGTGTCCACTTTTGTCCTGGACAAAATTAATTGTGTCCACTTTTGTCCTGGACAAAATTAATTGTGTCCACTTTTGTCCTGGACAAAATTAATTGTGTCCACTTTTGTCCTGGACAAAATTAATTGTGTCCACTTTTGTCCTGGACAAAATTAATTGTGTCCACTTTTGTCCTGGACAAAATTAATTGTGTCCACTTTTGTCCTGGACAAAATTAATTGTGTCCACTTTTGTCCTGGACAAAATTAATTGTGTCCACTTTTGTCCTGGACAAAATTAATTGTGTCCACTTTTGTCCTGGACAAAATTAATTGTGTCCACTTTTGTCCTGGACAAAATTAATTGTGTCCACTTTTGTCCTGGACAAAATTAATTGTGTCCACTTTTGTCCTGGACAAAATTAATTGTGTCCACTTTTGTCCTGGACAAAATTAATTGTGTCCACTTTTGTCCTGGACAAAATTAATTGTGTCCACTTTTGTCCTGGACAAAATTAATTGTGTCCACTTTTGTCCTGGACAAAATTAATTGTGTCCACTTTTGTCCTGGACAAAATTAATTGTGTCCACTTTTGTCCTGGACAAAATTAATTGTGTCCACTTTTGTCCTGGACAAAATTAATTGTGTCCACTTTTGTCCTGGACAAAATTAATTGTGTCCACTTTTGTCCTGGACAAAATTAATTGTGTCCACTTTTGTCCTGGACAAAATTAATTGTGTCCACTTTTGTCCTGGACAAAATTAATTGTGTCCACTTTTGTCCTGGACAAAATTAATTGTGTCCACTTTTGTCCTGGACAAAATTAATTGTGTCCACTTTTGTCCTGGACAAAATTAATTGTGTCCACTTTTGTCCTGGACAAAATTAATTGTGTCCACTTTTGTCCTGGACAAAATTAATTGTGTCCACTTTTGTCCTGGACAAAATTAATTGTGTCCACTTTTGTCCTGGACAAAATTAATTGTGTCCACTTTTGTCCTGGACAAAATTAATTGTGTCCACTTTTGTCCTGGACAAAATTAATTGTGTCCACTTTTGTCCTGGACAAAATTAATTGTGTCCACTTTTGTCCTGGACAAAATTAATTGTGTCCACTTTTGTCCTGGACAAAATTAATTGTGTCCACTTTTGTCCTGGACAAAATTAATTGTGTCCACTTTTGTCCTGGACAAAATTAATTGTGTCCACTTTTGTCCTGGACAAAATTAATTGTGTCCACTTTTGTCCTGGACAAAATTAATTGTGTCCACTTTTGTCCTGGACAAAATTAATATATATATTATTAATTATGTCCCTTTGATAGATATATGTCACCTCCAATACTATTCCGGGAGACAATATAGCTGATTAGTCTATGTTCGGTAACCAACCGTTTAGCTATCTAAATCTGCCTGTATGACATGTTACAATGACTGGGAAGTGGTGGCTAGAATAGGTAAATGGTCAAAATAAGGAAATAGAGAAATGTAGACTGAGAAAAGTATTCTTTGTCTGGTGGCATCTTTAAAAAATCAAACACATTTAGCCGCTGTCCACGTTACTAGCCAATTTTAGCTGCTGTCCAATTTATTAGGCAATTTAATTGGACGACTGGTAAAAATGGTTTTGGTCGGATAAAATTAAACGCTAAATGTGGCGTTAATGTCGCCTGTTAACTATAGCTAAGCAAATAGGGTGGCACTGGCACTGTAAATCACTTAAAAATATAACAGGTAAAAACCTGGAAAAGTATACGGTGAGAATGCCAGAAAAACTCGAAAACAAGGTATATTTAGATACCAATATATAATTAAAGCTTGTAATTTTACAATTTTCTTCTAAAAAATCTCCCTGTGTGTTTACAGCTAATTCACTTGCAACTGACTCTTCGAAAAACAAAGCAATTTGAAGGACAAATACAATAGTAACCACCCCTATAAAGCGAGGATGGAAAATATTTTAGGCAATGGGAACACCAGTCAAAGCTGCTATTAGTGTTGTTTGAGAACACCTTTGCAATCGTCAATACAACGTTGTATTCACTCAGTAATTGAAACGACTCCAAGTTATTTTCTGAAAATCAAAATCCAGGTTAATTTGTCGTATCCATATCCATTGTAATTAAGCAACAATTAATAGTATAAATCTTTCCGCAATAACAACATTTAACGGTAAAATATATTTAGATATGTCAGTGATTGTTGTGTGAAAAAATCGCCATAATATTTAAAGGAACTGTGAAATTACAATTTTCAGCTATTTATACGAAAAAGTTTGTTTCCCTTTAATGTAGGATCATCTCATTTCAATGTTTGAATTTCCAGGAATTTAATATCTGCAGTTATTAGCACTCAAGGCAAATAGACTGATTTCCGCCCCCTCCCCTCCCTGGCATCAGGTGGGTTCAGTAGAGGGAAGTCCCATAAGAGAGTTTGAAATTTTATATGGGTGGGTATCCATGACTATCAGCATCTTGGACTGGGACCGAAATGGGACTAATTTCAAAAGAAAGTTCCATATAAAGGTTCAAACTCTCTAATGGGACCTCTCTCTACTGAACCCACCTGATTCCAGGGAGGAAAACGGGAGGCAAGGGAACAGTTTATTGGCCTTGTCAGCACTCAACGTCTAGTTGACACTGATACGAGTGTGTATCTAGTGTTTTAGGCAAGTTGTATGGTTGTTGCAAGGAAATTAACTGTAAACGCACGGGGAGATTTTTTAGAAGAAAATTTTAAAATTACAAGCTTTAATTATATATTGGTATCTAAATATACCTTGTTTTCGAGTTTTTCTGGCATTCTCACCGTATACTTTTCCAGGTTTTTACCTGTTATATTTTTTATTTTATTGTTTTTCTTGATATATCTGGTTATAACGATCATAAAACTACGAACTACAAAAGTTTGAACCAGATCTATATGAACCATATTATGAATATTTCGAAATCAGTTATGTACGTTACAATACAGCGCACGACAATGAACAGTACTAGAGTAAAAATCTATTTAATATTATGTCCCTATTTCCGAAATAGTTATCCCTGCCTAGTTTATAATCAAAGAGCTTGGATTTTGTCATGTCGAGCTCTGTGGTTATAATGTAAATTTCACATATGGAAAACTGATACATAATGTTATTTGAGCTACGTGTTTATTTTGATTTTTTCGTAAAATTATTAATATATTATGTATGTAATAAGATAAATTTATTTTTTATTGGGGGATGCCGCCCCCAAACCCCCGCTTGAGGGGAAATAAATAGTTGGTATCCTTGAAGTTAGTAAAACACAGTACGAGCCACCAAAGCATAAATGTTTGTATTAGCAGTAATGAACATTATAGATCTGCATGGCTATTACAATTTGACATTTTCGATGCCTGGAATCCCACTTAATGCTAATTTTTTTCCATCCCTGAAATTTTCCTCATTGTTTATTTTACAATCCTTGTAAGTACCCTCAAGCCTAATATATTTTCCATCCCTGGAATTGTTCACAGTATTCGGTATTTGCACTGAGATGATTGGGATAAATTGGGAATGGGAATACGACGTAAGGGACCGTCCATATATTATGTCATCAAAAAATCGCGATTTTTCGGACCCCTCCCCCCTTATGTCATCACATGTCAGCATTTGCCTGACCCCCCCTAATATATTATGTCAACATTGCTCTTACCCCCCACCCAAAAAATTTGCAAAACAGATAACGAATTTAGAAAGTTTAAATTTTTTTAAGCCTGCAAGGTACAAAATTAAAAACTGTAACTGATTTACATAATATTATTTATTTTAAGTTTATAGAAGCAAAATTAGTAGCACTGAAAGTAATATTTAGTGGTAAATATCAAAATTAGAAATGGAGTTTTGGCTTGCATCACAATCCAAATATTTTTTGCAACCGTTTTTTGCTAAGGTTTATTCTTTTTTTATTTATTTTTGTTGACATAATCATCAGCTCATACCCCCTCCCTCCCCCTGTCAACAATTGTCAACATTTGCCTAGACCCCCTCCCTCCCTAACGTGTTGACATAATATGTGGATGGTCCCTAACAGGAATAAATGCATTTTAAAAGCCCACATTATTGTCATTATTGAGATGATGCAAGCCAATGAGCCAATTCAGTGCACTCCGTATCTACGGAAATTGAATTAGGAAATGGGATGTTTCACTGTGTATTCCTAGTCCATACACTCCATCCAGAACCCAATTGACTATGACTATGATGCATTGTACCAAGTAGCCAAGGAGATAAATTGGTGACCAAACAATTTCAAAATTCATTCTTCCGGTTCCTACGGCTAAAGTTGGCACGGGACAGCTGATGTTGACCTGGATCGCAACCCACCGACGAATGCTTTATCTTTTCGGTATCTTGCATTATTTCACAGAAATTACTAGTTTACGAGAAATCGGAGCTGACAAAATTTGAACGAGTACCTAATCGCATACTAGTGGTGAAACCCCACATTGCCCTTCGGGCAATGCGCTGCCTGCTTTGCAGTTTCTCCCCGTATAAAAAAATAAAACTCACTGAAATTAGGAGGGCCTAATAGCCTAATGGACCAGTTGTCGTTAACCGGTATCAAAGTATCAAAGGGATATGGATGGGTAAAAAACTAACACCATATCTTGATTGTCGGACATCTGCCAATAGACTTTCGGGTGTTTACTAAGTATACTTTTAAATAATTTGGCCAGTTGATAAAATAAAAAATAGTTGTTATTGAAAAGTGTACTTTTAGAACTCGCAAACTCAATTACACCTCGTAATTTTAAGATTTTCTTCAAAAAAATCTCCCCGTGCGTTTACCGCTAATTCACTTGCAATTCTCCTCGAAAAAAAAACATTTTAAAGAACAAAAACACAATAGTGATTCAATTAACTCCTGAAGCGGGGATGGAAAATATTTTCGACAATGGGAACACCGGTCAAAGCTGACAATGGCACAGCATTTATATTATTTTCATAAAGCATTCCCAGGGGAAATATTTATTGAAATTCTGAACTTAGCATTACAGCATTGTGATTACTTACTATTAGCACTTTCATACGGCGTACTGTGCACCGACTTTCCTACATCCCTTCAACAACAGCTAATAGTAGCCCAGGCAACGCAAGCACAAGTATAGTGCACAGCTCAGATCCGCTGGCAATAAATAAGATTACAGGCATCGATTCCTAGCGGCGATCTGTTAATTTTTGTCTGAAATTTAATAATTTTTGTTTTTTTGTCGGAAATTATACTACTAACACAATTTTACGCGATGCCTGTTTGTAGCATACATGCGCAATGCGTGCTGCAGAACGATAGGAGAGAATAGTTTGTTTGTGTGTGTAGGCATTACCTTCGCTCCGCTACATGTCAACCACACACTCTTTAGCCCAAGTAGTAAGCGCGCCGCCCATGCTGCCGGTAAAGACTTCGACTCTTAGCAATGTAACTATACTTTTTGCCTCATGCATATTAATTAATGCACATCAATTGAGCACCTCCACCGTAAAATGACAAATCTCAGTGTCTACGAAATTAAATTTTGTTAAAGTTAACAAATTTTATTCGTAGCAACTGAGATTTGTCATTATTCGTTTTAAGAGCTCAATTATTAGTTTAAATGTTACCTTCTAGGGTATTTTATACCATCGGCGAAGTATTATAGAAATGAGTTAAGGCCAAGAAGCATAAACTGTAGTCATAGCGCTTAAGTCAGTTTATGCTTCTTGGATAAGGCCATACTCTTCCTATTCCTATTGTTATCACGATTTGTGATGTCATTATCAGTTGATTTTCAATCTACTAAAAATTGTTTGCAATGATACATGACGTCATTTTGACGTAACCAAGTAAATAATGATGGTAGGAATGTCAATCTCCCTTTAAGGTTACCAATTTGATCTGTTGGTCAAATTAACACCGCCTAATTGTTGGTCAAATTTACACGGCCTAATTGATGGTCAATGCTCTAAAAATTAATAAACCAGAAAAGGACTGTGTTCCCTGGATTTGGGTGCAGCGCTTCCCAGTCGTGATATTTAGTGGCCGCGGCGGCTGGAAATTTTGGGAAAAACAGCTGCGGCTGGCCGTCATGGCTTCATGTAATTTTCCCCATCAGTTGCGGCGACTGATAGCAAATTTGACCATAAAACGGCGGCGGCAGCGGCTGACCATCACGGCTGGGGGCTCTGTTTGGATGTGAGAAGCAGGGGAGGTTGGTGTGATGGCCTTACTATCTCACATTCAATTCCAGGCAAATCCCTCTAGAATCCTGTCGTGCGAATTTATTCGCATTTTTGTTAAGGGAAGTGTATGCCGCTAAAAGTGGAAAATTTAGATAACTTTGTTTATAGTAAAGAAACCATGGATATAATTTTAAATGAAGCAGAATAGACCATTTATTGCACAAAAGTAGGTACTAAAGCTCTTTCTTATTTTCTCTTACTACTCATCACCTTTGAATCCAAATATCTCCAAAAAACCGATTATCACTTATTGGGATTGTGCAGACCAACGATTTGTTATATAATCCCGTAAGGATTTTCCATGTTTTCCTCTCTAAACTGTGAGCAAACTAATTTTTGATACTGTTTTGATGCTATTGTCCATTCCAACACATTCAAAACTCATTCCAATGCATTGGAAATTAATTCCTTCCAACGCATTGGAAACTCATTCGAAACTGCCTGCCCTGCCTAATGGATTTTTGCCTAATCTATCGCGTCATCTAGACTTGTAGACACCGATAAAACAAATAGCAGGATAATATCATTAAAAAGATAACAGGCACTGGTGGTCAGATGCTTACTTATGCATCTAGTGGGGCTCGAATATAGATTGACTTCGATGCCTGCAACCACCAATGCCTTTGTGCTATGATTATACAAACTCGGTAAGGTAACATGTACTACCATGGACATGGATGACCAAAAAATGGGTTAATGAGCCTTAATTTTTTTGTTGCGCTTTAGATTTAAAAAGTAATGCGTAGTATTTTATAAGAGGCACATAATAGGTCCGGTTTGGGGGAAAACTCGGTAAATATGGGGGTTATAGGTCCCCCAACCAATCCTAAAATGAACCTGTTACAAACACTACAACAACTACTCAAAAATCATCAGCGGAATAAAAATTACAAAAAATAAGCAACCAAAAACTTTTAAAAATTGCTAAGTACAATCAAAATCTGCGACAAAAATTAAATTTAACGTGAGTTGAAATAAAACTTGTGGCAAAAATTTATAAACATCAGCGCAAAAAAACCATGACGAAAAGTTAATATACATAATAAATACAAAGCTAAACTTAAAAAAAGCTAACACAACTGTCTCTGATAGTAAGTTCATGATATACATTAAATACCATTAACCTATTTTTGACTACCCGTTGAAAACCAAAACAAATCCCATATAGCGGGCGTGGACAAAGAGATTTCGGAAAGTAATTTAATAAAAAATAAAGATGCAATAACGGAAATTAAAAAATATTATCTATATAGAATTAAATAATAAACAAGGAATAAGCAACTAATAAACAAGTTTATTAGTTAGCAATAAAAAATCAAAAAATATATTATTTTCCGATACCTGCTCCTCCTACCCTAGATACGGCGTCATAAAGTGAATCAGTTCGCAACAACGAGACAGTATGTGACAGTCCTAACGAAAAGACAAAAATGGCACTGCGCAAAACGTGATGACGCCGTGTAACCTAACGAAAACAACAATTTTGCTTTTGTCTTTTCAAAAATATATGCAATTTAAGGATGAAAATCATGATAAGAGCATTTTTCAATAAAAATACAATTACCATGAAATAAAAGTAACTGTATGCAAAATATACTATGACGACCAAGGTAAGGTTAATAAAATATGACGATGGAATTAAAACTAAAATAAGATATAACGATGGAATTAAAATAAGATATGACGATGGAATTAAAATAAGATATGACGATGGAATTAAAATAAGATATGACGGTGGAATTAAAATAAGATATGACGATGGAATTAAAATAAGATATGACGATGGAATTAAAATAAGATATGACGATGGAATTAAAATAAGATATGACGATGGAATTAAAATAAGATATGACGATGGAATTAAAATAAGATATGACGATGGAATTAAAATAAGATATGACGATGGAATTAAAATAAGATATGACGATGGAATTAAAATAAGATATGACGATGGAATTAAAATAAGATATGACGATGGAATTAAAATAAGATATGACGATGGAATTAAAATAAGATATGACGATGGAATTAAAATAAGATATGACGATGGAATTAAAATAAGATATGACGATGGAATTAAAATAAGATATGACGATGGAATTAAAATAAGATATGACGATGGAATTAAAATAAGATATGACGATGGAATTAAAATAAGATATGACGATGGAATTAAAATAAGATATGACGATGGAATTAAAATTAAAATAAGATATGACGATGGAATTAAAATTAAAATAAGATATAACGATGGAATTAACATTAAAACAAGATATGACGCCAAACGTCTTGTTAGTATTTATACTAACACCAAATACTATAAATCCGCCACCATTGGAACATAAATTAGGATCTGAAAAATCTATAACTATAATCTATCGTTGTATGTATAACTAAAATCTATAAAAGTTGGCATATTTGTATTAAATTAAAATTTTCTATTGCTCCAGAAAATATTAACTTATAGTTTGGAAGGGCCATTTTTCAACATTTTTACCTGCACAAAATTGGAAATGAAAGGCCATTATTAAATTGTTAAAGCTTTGGAAAATTGTTAAGTAAATAAATAGGGAATAATAACAAAATATTTACTTTTGAAGACTCTAATTCTTTCTCAACTTTTCTAGTAGCCTCCTCCTCTATTCTGCCAAGTCTATAACTTGGCTGTTTGAAGCCCATATTTCTCTCTAATCTGGAGTCGATAATTTCAGGTAACATGTCTTCGTAAGAAAACCGATCTAGTTTCGCTTTTAGAGTATCCCATATAGCCAAAGTGTCCTTTCTGTAAATTCTGGTTACAAATAGAAAGCCATCTTCCGAATAATATTGCTCATTCTCAGCTATAGGACCTTGCGTCCAGATGCAGAAGTCACACCAATCACGATTGGTTATGTGGAGTTGCATTACAACCTGATAGTAATACTCATGAGTACTTTTCAATACAAGGGAATGATTTTTGTTCTTTTCTAAATACGAGCCAGTTTTTCGGTTGTACACGTCTTCAGGGTAGTTATATTGTTCAATTATAGGACACTTTACCTCCACCAGACCGCGTTCTGTACCAACATCTACAAGTCCATCTGGACTGGCTCCTAAGATTGGGTTATCTAAGCATATAAATAAACCTGACTTTTGCACCGAATAGCCAAACATCTTTTCGTATTTCTGGATAGCCCGACTTTCGTTTAATTTGCCCCATGTAGTAGCCACATTGCCTTTGAACTTTGGATAGCCATATATAAGGGAGTCCAGCATTTTCACATTGGGTGTTGAATCTCTAAAACCATTTAGTTTACCAGCTAGACTTGCTGTAATCATTGAAGATCTTTTTGCTACATAAGTCTTGTTTGCAAATTGATTAACCGTTTGTAAATGAATAGCCCACTGTTCTCCACTATCCGCTACTCGTTTCTTTTTCAGATATATTTCAACTTCAGCCTTATATTCAGTGTCTGATAAGTCTGGTTTATTTGCATGTGGGCCATATTGACTGTCCTCGATATACATTTTACTTTTGCTATAGAACTCTGGTGCCTTAAGACTATTAGAAAATTTACTTGTCTTTGACCTCCGGCTTCTAGTCTTATTTTGGATAGCTAATTTCTGTTGTCGCTCCTTAATGCCACGTTCGAACATTTTTTGAATTAGCTGACCTGGGTCTTTTCCTGTCACCATCTTCATAACTGGTGCGTACCAGCCTGTTCCATAGAAAGAAGCTAATAGAGACTGCAATGTTTTTCGGTGGTAAGAACCTGCTAGCACCGTATTCGTGCGCTTTCCACGAAGAAACTTTGCTAGATGGCTAAAGTGTCCTTCCGCCAAATTGGTTGTTTTACTAAAAATGAGTGACTTAGAATTTTTAGCCAATCGGTCTATTACTTTTGTGCACTCAAGGTAAATCGATGTATTTTTTAATTGCAGATATTTTGAAGTTCCTGTTACGTTCCGTTTTTCACTTTTTATTTGCAAATCTGCGCCAGAGCATACCTTTCCGTGTTCACTGGACAAATTTAACGCAATTTGTAACGCAGCAATTGAAAACAGTCTACGACCATTTGGTATTTTGCTATCACACATCTCAGCCGGGTCACTTGTTTTTTGGTATTTGTTTTTAGGAGCATTTTTGGAGGCCTCTCCTCTTTGTCGCTTGATTTTACTAACCCTCGGCATTTTTTTTAGTTTTCAGTAGTGAGAGTGAATGAATATCAAATACTCAATACTTCCAAAAACTGTAAAATAAAGATATTGTACCAATTATAATCTGTCAAAGATCCCTTCCCAGACAAATTACGTTCCATAATTAGCTTTTTCCAATTAAAAACCATATTTTTATGATATGTGGAAAAGGTTTTGGCCCCAGATTCAAAGTGTTGCCCCTTTTTGATTGGTCACACTCACAATAAGATCTCAGATTGGAGCCTCCCTATATTATAACTTGTTTAATATAATAGGCCCCATTTTTTATTACCGCATCCTAACCCTAATAAGGCCCTGAACTTGAGGAATAATTAAAAAATTTTGTGGTGGGAAGTGTCTGGGAAGTCATTTGATTTTAAACAGTCAATCACCTACAACCGATAAAAGACACCGCGGTAATAAAAAAGCTTATTGCAATCAGAGAAGTCCAATAGATAATGTATGAAATAGGAATAAGGTTAGGTAGATTGGTAATGCTGTATCTTCCTGTGTTATTCCAATTTTCATGCAGTTGTCTCATTTCTAGCTGACATATCCTTACCACCACTTTTCACTTATTGGTTGTAAAAAAGAGTGGAGGGAACGAATGAATAATGCATTGCTGAAGCCTGCGGCAATGACAACAAACCTACTGTGGGAGTAGCGAACTGTGGGAGTGAATTTCATTCCATATACAAACCAATGCATTGTTCAACTTTCGAAGTCAGCTCTTTAAACCAATAGATGAAAACTGCTTGTTAGGATAAACCAAGGATCGAGACAGAAATGAACTGTGACGTCACAATTTCAATTGTCCTTCTTCAGAAGCACACAATCATTGATGGGAATTGTTATTTCTAGCGAAGCTCCATCACATATTGAGATGGATCTTTGCTACAAATAACAGTTCCCACCGAAGATCGTGTGTTTCACTAATAGACGTTTCCCACAATTCCAGGATAACACAGACAGGTATTGAAGCCGTTTCAATACCTACTCATGCTAATTTGGTGACCGGCCACCAATTGTGGGAAACCTCTATTAGAATTGAGAAATAAATAAAATAACACAATTTTACTTATTTTCCAGATGTGATGGTTGAGGTTTACCTATTTTTGACTGTCAATCAGTATGGAAGGAAATGCGAGCAGTCTGAAAACAGAAGCCGTCCTTTGTCACCAAAAAATGCTGTACTAAAAGTATATTTCATATTCTAGCGCTTCAACATATTATTTGAATTTGGCTGACAAGGTGACAAGGTGACAAGTATAGACAATTTATTCACTTAGCCCCAGTCCTAGTTACGGTTTCTTGGATCATGAACAATAAAATACAGATCAAACCCGACTTCCTTTACAGCAATCGAATCAACTCAAAAACCAATAGACCTACAAAAAAGTTTAAATAGGGAAACAGAACCTCTACAATCCTATCTACAATGCTCCGAAAGAATATTTCAAACATATTGGTCCAATCTGGAGATATAAACGATTTAGTGCGGAATTTGCAATTAATCGCAACTACAGAAAAAAGTTTAAAATATTCTTTCGGAGCCGAATGCTGTGGGTTATGGAGCATCTTTTTCCCTATTTAAACTTTCTTGTAGCTCTTTTGGTTTTTGAGTTGATTCTTTTCCTGCAAAAAAAGTTAAGAGGCAATTTGATAGTCAGAATGATTTGCCGGTTGCCAACGTACGTCCTACTTAAGGCCTAAGTATAGTGACGGCTTGGGTATATTGACGGGCTCGTATAAAGAAATGCGGACTAACTTTTTTGGCATGTATGTATGAATACCATCACAACCCAACCTGCGGCATTCCAGGCTTCATTCGATTTTTTTGTAATGCATTCGATTTGTGACGTCACACGGCGACATTTCCTATTCATTTCCATGGGGCAGAAAAATATTTTTGACAAATTTTTTTAAATTTTTTGACCTGCACTTTCACCATGGTGATGGCCCATGCAAATGTATAGGAAAGTCGCCGTGTGACGTCACAAATCGGTTTACATACACAAAAATTCAGAAGTGCCTGGGAATTCCAAACCTATTTTACTTCTACTAGCCTTGATCACAACCTGTGATGGTATTCATATTCATATATTATAGATACACTGTACTAAATTCCATTATGTAAATAAAACACGCTATTGGATTAACTATAAACTGTGAGAACGTTATAATAGAGTAGACTAGTTTGGTAACGTTTGAATTGGTGGTCAGATTTGGTTTTTTAACATGTTTTATTGCCAATTTAATTTTTTATCCTGTAAAGAAAAACGGATGCAGTAAATTATATTAAATAGTAATTAAAGGCTATTCTCAACAAAAGTCCTAGCATTTTCATGGTTCGCGCAATTGTTTGGGAACTTAAGGCCATTTTGGGGAAATGTATCTTAAAATTAACGCTTATTTTCTCACCAAAAGGAGTTTACAATGGCCCAATGTGTTTCTACAACTACTTATGACCTCTCCTTTCTCATGTGATGAAACTTCGGATTTATAAAAAAATAGGCTACGGGACGTAATGACGTAATCATACAATTGTTTCCATGGTTTCCATACGTAATTTCCTTTGTTTACGTCCCGTAGGCTATTCCAAATTTTTAAAGGTAAAACTCCGAAGTTTCATCACATGGTTATGGATCCACATTGCAATGGCCTAAAGTTCGGGCTAGCAGGAATTTTTTAAGGTTTTCAGTCGAAAAAGGTACAAGACAAAAATGTTTTTGGATGGTTTTACATGACATTTCGGCAGGAAACAAGAATCGTTTCTAAACTGTGGCAAAAGAAGTAGAATTCAAGTGCAGACAGAGGAAAAGAGACGCTAAAGATTTACGTGAGACACTCAATTTCTATTCACTCGCTCGTTTAAAAGATTTTCTGTTTTCAGCTCGTCTCTCGCCGTACGCACTCGCAAAAGGAAGTTGAGAGAGGGGAGAGTGAGACTGCAGATCAATAATAAAATAATTATCCGTCTCTGAGAATCTTGAGCCTCAACCTCATGCCCTCTCGTGGCCACTACCCCCAACCAACTTGAACATTGACAAACAGATGGCCCTTCCGTTGATACTCGCCAATCACAACAACTCCTGTCGCTGGTCAAGTGCTCAGTTGAGATTTGAGATGAGACGTCTCAATCTCTCAATCAGTGGTCTCAAGTTATTTACTTCGGCGTTTCCCCACCAATTCAACTGACCATTATTGAAACACTAGTAATTAAAGTAGTAACTCCTCCACTGTGGGGGAGTAGCCATGGGGATCAAAATGCTGTCAACAGGCTAGTAACAGAACGCATTAATAAAAAAATTCTAAATTTTCAAGTGTAAAATTTGTAAAATTTATTGTTATCAATGTGGAATGATATGATGTGTGGAGTACAATATGGAGTAAGTTATGGGATATTAGGCAAGGCAAATAGACTGATTCCCGCCTCCTCCCCTTCCCCGCATCAGGTGGGTTCAGTAGAAAAAGTCCCATAACAGAGTTTCAACTTTTATAATTATGAAACTTGCAATTTACTCCTGAATCCATGACTACCAGCATCTTGGTCTGGGACCGGAATGGGACTAATTTCAAAACAAAGTCCCATATAAAAGTTATTTCTCTACTGAACCCACCTGATGCGGGGAGTGGGGAATCAGTCTATTTGTCTTGGTTTAAGCCTATTTATTTGGGTTAATCTAGTTAGGAAATGGGGCTCCTATTATTAGTTATTTGTTTCGATGAATAGTTTATTTAAGTGGGAGGGACTGTCATAGGTTCGAATCACATTGGCATAGCTACTATAAATAAAATATTGATTGTTAGTTTTGTATTGAGTGCGCCACCTTTAAATGTGGGTGTAACTGTGGAGACGAGGATGTGTGAAAGGAGTATTTGGGCAGAGTAGATGTCTCTTGAAGGCTGCAGAAAAGGTTTTGGTCTGCTGCAGATGCAATAAATGAAAAGGAATAAAGGAACTACTACAAGTTTTTATTAATGGTGAGTGAATATTCAGCAGTGCGTGGAGAGTTAGTTATGCAATATTACAATTTAGTTGGCCTTAATAGTAGAAATCTTTTTCCTAGTCGAATAAAATATTTATTTGGATTGATGAATACACCAGAAAAAGAGTAAAAATGAATAATTTTAATATCACAAATCCTAATTAAGTAGGTTGCTAGTTGTTGTTGTGTTAGGATGTCATTGCCACCTCCAAGGCATTACTCAACCTTATCTCGCCACACTCCACCGACCCTCCGACACTCCTCACTGACTTCCATTGGCCAACATTCAACTTTTTATTCACTTTCCGTAGCCAGCAGAGAACAATCCACCGTAGACTTGCTCTTGTTGCTCTTGTTGTTGTTGCTGTTGGTTACCATTATTCCAAGACGGCGGTCGACATGGCAAAAACCGAACTTCACTTTCAGGAAATCCCAAATCCAATACTTGACCCAGTGCCTGATGGGCCGCAGGCTTGTCCATCCACGGCCGACCTATTATATATAAATAAATAAATATTTTCCATCCCTCATTTTTCATTCCCATTTTTTTCCATTTCGTAATACAATCAATTTTTCATTCCTGCCATAAAAACCAATTTTTCCATCCCTGCCTAAAAGGATAATTTAATTCAACCAACGTTTACATCCCTCCTGCCTTAAAAAACCAATTTTTCCATCCCTGCCTAAAAGGATAATTTAATTCAACCAACGTTTACATCCCTCCTGCCTTAAAAAACCAATTTTTCCATCCCTGCCTTAAAGAACCAATTTTTCCATCCCTGCCTTAAAGAACCAATGTTTACATCGCTGCCTTAAAGAACCAATGTTTACATCCCTGCCTTAAAGAACCAATGTTTACATCCCTGCCTTAAAGAACCAATTTTTCCATCCTTGGTTAGAAATAAATTGTAAATATTGAATGAATGATAATTGTAGTAAAGGAGCTGAGATAATGTTAACTTACTGGAGAGTGCAACGTAGTCAGCATAGCGGTTGTCGACGCAGCGGTAGAAAAGGGCGAATGTCTTTTGGTCACTCTTGACCAAATAGGAAGACAGAATGGCTGAAATTGATTTGCGTGGTTAATATTGATCCAATTTGATTAATATAATAGTAAATAGTTACACTGGATGGAGATGTCAGTTCCGGGAGTGCCACTTCCAGCGACGTTGACGCAGATGAATCCTCCGTCCGTGTTGGCGATGCATCTCTTGCGGAACTGGGTCCCGTAGCCATCAAAGTATCCGGTTCCATTCCAGAATTGAGTTGGGCACATTCCTTCCAGTTCCACTTCGCTGTTGACCTGCCAGCCACAAAATAATAAGCCACTCCCCATAGCAACCAAATGAATAACAAATATTAATATTACCTGTTTGCCCAGATGGACGGCTGCCAATTGAGCGTATCCCCAGCAACTCGACATTGACGCGTACAAAACTCGCGGGAAACTCAACTACCAAAATACGTTTCGTTATTATTATAATGATATCCAAGGTCTTTTAAATGCCATAGTTACCTTTCTAGGTATGCTTGTACTTTAAAAGAAATCTCTGAGAACCAAATGAAAGGAGGAGGATGGCATGAGGACGCCTGTATATACGTTTCCCTCATAAATGGTTTTCAGTGACTATACCAGCATACCTTAGATTAGATTAGACTTACAAAAGTTCTGTTGACGTTGGTTGGCAGATCTTTCGGGTTTAGACATGGTGGAGGCCTAATTAATTAATTAATTAATTATCATTAATGCCTAAATGATTAATTAATTATAATTTATAATTTATACGTTTTGCAGAGGGGTGTTTCGAATCCTGGGGTTGTGTATCCTTTGTAGCTGTTTTGGCTCTTGAGGGACTGGAAGACGTTGTTTTGGTTGTAGACGGGAGGACTGACGTAGTAGTTGCCGAGTTGTTGGCGACTCTGTCCGATGTCCAAGTCCCCGCCACGTGCCAACCCACACACAAACAACAAAAACAAAATCCTCATGGTTGCTGGGAGCAAGTGACGTCTCTGCAGACACTGCTAGAATGAACTCAACCATTCAACTACCTCTTTATATCTCTCTTTCAACACCAACTATTACACAAAAATCTACAATTAATTAATAACTCATTTATCTTATCTTTATAATTAATTACTTTAATAAACTTAACTTTTAATAAATCTTATTTCATCTTCACATCTTTAATCCTCAATAAAAACATTGCCATGGAAATTCAACTACATCTTGATTAGCTCATTAATATTTAAAAGTACATAAACTAGCATCGTACTGCCATGGTAACCCACATGCATGCTAACCTTCACTATACTAAAATGTCGTGACCACCGTGTTGACATAATTCCCGAGAATAATAGTTTTAAAAAACTATGCAATTAGCAACATTTTTAAATTGGCCATTACACAATTGTTGCCATGGAAACGCATATATTTATTAATGATTTTGATGTTTGTAACAATGTTGAGAGGAGTGAGTGGGAAATAAATAAACAAGATGAGTAACCATAGTAACGTGGAGAGAGAGATATGGGAGAGATGCCGTTGGTTATCGATTCGGCGGAGTCATCTGCTCTCTCCTCTCGGATCTGCCCATCCTTTCAAATATGTCCAAATGACAATTGGACAATGTACACCAACTACACGATCCGGTCGGGCAGAATCCCGTACTCGACCGTCTCCCCAGCCGAAGTACTCAACAAACTCGTCACTTTTGATATCGTAAGACAATTAGCCAATAATTAACCCTTTTTAACCAATTAAGCCATTTTCTGTTTCCTTTAGCTCATGATTTTCATTTACGGCATTTTCGTGGCGCTCTTCATTTTCGACGTCATCTTCAGTTGTTGTCAAAAGTGGAAGAACCTCGCTCTCTGTCTCACCGTCTCCTTCATCTTCTTGGTCTTTCTCCTCGAACTCTATCTCATCTACCTCCTCCATCGCGGAATCAAAAACGTAACTTTCATTTACATTTTTGAGTTTCCTAGGTTACCATAAATTAGGCCCTACTTAATTAGGCGCATTTAAACACATTTTTATACGTGCATCTAAATAATATTTTAATTTTAGATTGTCAACTGTCAAGTGACAACATCTAAAACTGTTTGAAAAAACTGTTCCCCTTTGTCCCCTGCAGTCTCCTTGTTTCCGTTGCTATTGGCAACGAGGAGCATGAAATTACCTAACCTACCTTGAATATAACAATAATCTGGTATTCTAGTTCCCAATAATCACAGCCACATCTCAATGCAAGTACTGAGAACAATTGCAGGGATGGAAAATAATATATTATTAGTCTTGAGGATGTTTACAGGGATTGTGAAAACAATAATTCGGAAGTTTGCAGTAAGAAGGGCGTTTTAAAATTGGAAACTTAAAAAAATAACAAATAAATTTAACTTGGGAAAAAGTCAATGACATCCCGAAATCCGATACCTGGGCACTCATCCTCTCAACCCTAGAATATCATACTACCGTTGCTATACAAAAGTTTCCTTAAGGTGCACAACTATACAAACTGAACCAAAGCAATCCAAAAGTGTATAGATTCGCAAATTAGAAAATCTCCATGGATACGTATCACTAAACCCCTTGATTACCATGTACATCATGGACAAAAAGATACAAGTGAAAAATTGTAAGACATTTTTAGCAAAGTCCCTAAGGATCTGAACTTGCTGGACCTACGAAGAAGTGTAAATACCCAAAAAATTCACAGGAACTTTCTAAAGAGAAGTACTGTCGAAAATTTGACATTTTCCATCTTTGTATTGAAAATATCGCGGTTTCAAAATTGCAAAAAACTCATATTTTAGTGTTTTTAACTAAAATAAATATGGTAAACTGTTTTGCTGGTATTGTAACCTACATAAATCATTTTGAAATATTCATAATCTGGTTTAAACTTTTGTAGTTCGTAGTTTTATGATGGTTATAACCAGTTATATCAAGAAAAACAAAAAAATTTAAAAAATATAACTGGTAAAAACCTGGAAAAATATACGGTGAGAATACCAGAAAAACTCGAAAACAAGGCATTATTTAGATGTGATTTAGATACCAAGATATAAATCAAACTCGTATTTTAAAATTTTCTTCAAAAAAATCTCCCAGTGCGTTTACAGTTAATTTCCTTGCAACAACCCTAAAACTTGCCTAAAATATTCACACTATTATCAACTAGACTGTAAGTGCTAATAACTTAAAATATAAATTTCATGGAAATATTGAAATAAGATAAGGCTAAAAAATCAAAAAATACTAATCTCACAGTTACTTTGTACATTGTGGCAATTTCTTAACACCGCAACATTTTTATTGCACTTTGGACATTTAGTTGACAATTATAGCGCAGTCATATGTATATAAAAGTGTATTTTACTGTTAATTGTTGTTAATACGGAAAAATTGATACTCTTAATTGTTGCTTAATTACTATGGATACGACAATTTAACCTGAATTTTGATTTTCAGAAAATAATTTGGAGTCGTTGCAATTACTGAGGGAACATGTATGTACGATTGTAAAAAAGGTGTTCCCACAGAACACTAAATAGCAGCTTTGACTGTGTTCCCATTGTCGAAAATATTTTCCATCCCCGGTTCAGGATTTAATTAAATCACTATTGTATTTTTGTTCTTTAAAATGGTTTTTTCGAAGAGAGTAGGCAAGTGAAATAGCGGTAAACGCACGGGGAGATTTTTTTGAAGAAAATTTTAAAATTACTAGCTTTAATTATATCTTGTCATCTAAATTATATCTTGTTTTCGAGTTTTTCTGGCCTTCTCCCCGTATATTTCTCCAGGTTTTTAACCTGTAATTTTTTAACAAACTTTTTCGAGAGTGAAAGGTTGTTGCAATTCTTCAACACTGATATGGTGATTGAATGATTCAACAACAGACTTTGTAATTGTTATTATAATTGACAATAATTTCAAAATGAGATATCAAATTTCAACTTAACATAAATCTAACGTTTGGTAGATTAAAAGTTGAAAACTAAGGTCCAGCTTATTTAAATGGCGACTTCAATAAACATCAGCATTTTCCATGTTACAGTTATGAATGAAATTTTGACATTACATTTAATATTTTATACACCCTCATATTAGGAGTGCAATCATGTAATGTTTTAAAAAAAAACAAATAGAATATTTTATCTAGTATATAGGCACAAAAAATTGTCTTATCGTCAACTCTCCGTAGCTCCGTTATTGACATTATATCCGTTATGCTATTTTACAAAGGCGTACAAAGATATAAGGGCAACAAATTCCCATTTTACAAAATATTTTTCATCCCTACATAGGTTAACTGCATTGACATTTTGAGGTTTTGGCTCATGTATACTCATGTCACAAAACAAATGTTCAAAGATAGTTCAAATGACTTAACTTTAAACGCACGGGGGAGATATTTAGGAGAATACTTTTGCAAAATTTCATTATTTTCTCATGCCGCAATCTCTCTAAATGCCTTGTTTTTAAGTTTTGCTGGCATTCTCACCGTATATTTTCCCAGGATTCTACCTGTTATATTTTTAATGACTCGACTCCCACTCTCACGAATTTTTAACAAACTTTTTCGAGAGTGGAAGGTACCTCAATACGTACCTTACACCCTTAAGAGTGGAGATTAGAGTGGGAGTGTTTTATTAAAGATATGTTCATTAGTCAGCTCCACAGACAAGTGGCGAATCTTATTTTGCTGTCTTGACAATAACAGGCGTCTCAAAAATCGGGATCGCTCGGTCGCGGGAAGGAAAGCCCAAATTTTTCCGAGATAGAAAATTTTTTGGGAAAATAAAAAAATGAACCAAATTTCAGATTTTGGAGTATTTGAATACTCTGATTTCAGATAAAATGTTCAAAGTGTGGTTTACTTTACCATTCGAGCGTTACAACAACGCAAATTCAGTGGTCGCTCTTATTTAAGATAAAATATTCAATTTAGGGTTAACTTTATTATTCGCTGGCGAATTAAGGTAGCGTAAAGGTTTGAAAACAACTTTGAGTATTTAAATGCGCTGGCAGTGGAATTTTAAATTTGGACAAATTTTAATGTAAACATGGAAAAGTATTGATTAGTGTTGCCATGGCAACACTTAGAGTTTCGCATTGAAAATATGTTTTGTTTTAGGAGAACTACTACGATATGGAGCGGTGGTTGTCGATCCGGATGTTGTCGCTGTTCCTGTCCATCATGAGTTTTGTGTTTTACCACTTTTTGGGGTTGGGGCGGATGCCGATCTACAGTCCTCTGATTATCGCACTATTGATTTTCTCAATTTTCCTGGTTTTCTACCGAATCTTCGAGATCGTGTATGGCAAGTTGTACCTGCGGAGTCTCAAGTCGCTGCACGTGGCGCGGAGTTTGTTGTCGATTTCGAAAAGTCTGCCCACGACGCCGCGCGTGTCCTTCACCGCCGTCTGAAACGTACAAACTGGCATATTTATTAATTTTAGTCGACCCTCACAGATCTTTATATAATTTTATATTATCTCATCATCTATCTATGCACATCATTCAAATAAATCATACCAAACTAATTCCTCTTTTAATACTCAATGTTGCTATGCAAACAACAAATCTCCAAACTATGCCTACTCACATGTTTTCTAAACAAATGTAAGGCCAAAGTCAACATTTCATTAGCATAAAACATTCAAGGGGGACTATTTATTGTTGCTCAAACTGAATAGTTAAATACTAATTTTACAAGATAAATAACATTTAAAAACCTTGAAAAACATGACAAACAATTAGCATTGGAATCAAATTGATAAATCATGGCCAATTTTATCAACATTTTGTGAATCATAAAAGTAGATTTGGTGGAGGTGGAGGGCACTACGCAGATCAAGAAATGGAGGCCTCCAGGGAGGTTGGGCTACACAACGCGAGATGTCTCTATTCGTTTCTCCAACAAATTCCGCGAGAGAGGGCGACCAAGCCATGTACATCAACACGGACGTTCAATTCAGATTTATTTAGACAAGTTTATGTCTTCTCATTATGCCAACACTACTCTGTCTGTCTGTCTGTCTGTCCGGTGTACAACTTTCCAACAGTTTGTAATTGACCGGGGGAGGGGTTTAAATTTTTAAAAATTGCTAGTCCTTCATGCAACAGTTAGTTATTTCGTGTGACTTTAAATGCGTTTTAATCTTGCCCCTTAGTAAAAATATAAACTTATTCTTATTCTCCCGTCTTAAAAATAGTTATTAAGTTAGTTGGATGGAGAGGGGAATGATTTAAATGCGTGGAGAATTGAATAATAGAATTGTGTCAAGTTGATGTAATTTGTAGGATGAAAGGTAATAAATATTAATTAATTAGTGAGGGAGAGAAGGGTTGACAGTCGGCTGTCGCTCTCTGCTCGTCGGGTGCGCTGAATAATACAATACACAAATTCCCAAATTCCCACAGCTAATTAAATTAGACGGCTTTCCGTAATTGAATTTTCACTTCATTCTCTCTTTCACGCCATACATGCATAATGCCATATAGTCATAGAGTATAATGCCATAGAGTCATAGAGTATAATGCCATAGAGTCATAGAGTATAATGCCATATAATCATAGGAGTATAATGCCATAATATAGTCATAGAGTATTAGATATAATTGAGTAATGAATTTGTTTGTAAAAAGAGATTGGATTTATTATTCGTTGTTAATGTACATGTTTTTGAGTAAATGTTCGTGGGCTTTCTGCCGTAGAATGGCGATACTCGAGTTGCGGCGGATTTCGTTGTTGTTGTTGTTGGACTCGGATTCCGAGTCTGAAGACGACTCGCCCCCGCTCTTCGGAGACGTCGTCGACTGCATCGTCCCGTTTGTCTCCGAATTCGTCGTGCTCTCCGGGTCTTTCAGCTGCTCCGCCGCCTCCATACTCTTCCGGTGCATCCCTATTCAAAGCATTACAATTAGTCATTCTCTCAAAGGGGGGTCGAAACAGAGGGGGTCAAGACGAGGGGGGAAGACGGGGGGGAAGATGTAGACGAACCGGGTGACGAGGCGGTAGGAGGATGTCCGTCTACTAGAAAAACAGAAAGGGTACAGACACGAGTTGTTTCTAGAGACAGGGGCGTACTTACCGAGGAGCCAGGGGGCCACGCACTCGGTGGGGCCGCTGTTCTCTTTCGCGCTTTTGAGGATCGTTTCGGGGAGGGGGAGCGAGTGGCGCACCATCGCGCCGTACAGTCCGTACTCTGCCATTATCGTACTCCGCCCCCAACACTTTTCCGTTTTACGCCACTTGGCACGACGATTTTGGAACCAAACCTGCCACAATTAAATTAATTATTATCGTTTGGAACATTTATTACCATTTCATATTAGTAGGCGAGTGCCGTAAATCAAAGAGATGTTCCCCCAGCGGGGAAATGAAATTTTATGGTGGGCTGTGCCCCCCAAATCCTGGTATCAATCAATAGAGTATACTAATCAAGGAGCTTTAACTGGTTTAGGTATCCCTTGGTTTCTCTTTGGCTGTTGACACTCCTTGATACTAATCAAGGTAGGTAAACTTTTAGATTGTCAAGGTGATATGGCGTCCCCTCCGATCTAAAATTTTACTTACATTTATATTAATAATAATTTCGTAAATAAATTAATTGACAAAATAAGTATTTCAAGCTATATTCCCATGGTAACGGTGAAAATAGTACTCAAAAAACTAATAGCAAATTTGCGTGAAAATACACGAGTTCCAGGGATAGGAAAATATTTCAGAAATGGGGGAAAATTCTATGGATGGATAACATTATTAGAAATTGGTAATTACTCCAGGGATGAAAAATATTGTTAGAGATTATGTTCCCCTTTCCGAAATATTATTCACCCCTGTCTAGCTTATAATGTAAATTTTACATCTATGGAAAAATGATAAAAAATAGGTTTGTTGAGCTACATACATCTACAAAATTTGATTTTTGTTCAAAATTATTAATAATAATACGTATGTGTTAAGATAATTTTATTTTTATTGGGGCATGTCGGCCCCAAACCCCCGCTTGAGGGGAAATAAATATTTCGTATCCTTGCAGTTAGTAAAACACAACACGAGCTGGCAAAACAGAAATGCGTGTATTAGTAGTATTGAGCATGCCTATTACAATTTGTTATTTTCTATGCTGGAATCACACTCAATGGTAAATTTTTTCCATCCCTGACATTTTCCTCATTGAAAACATTTTGCAATCCCTGTAAGTGCCCACAAGCTTAATATATTTTCCAAGATGCCTCAAATTTGTCACTCTATAGTAACGCATTTTGTTTAATATCCACTCCATTATAAGGTGAACCATAGAGGGGGTTTCCCGGATTTTTGCTCCCAAGTGGTATTCTACTTACTACCACAGAGAGGTAGGCACCCAAACCAAATAACCACGGTTACTTTGGGGCATCTTGATATTTTCCATCCCTGGAATTATTCTCGTACCACGTAACCTTAAAATCCGACATTATTATTACTCAACCTGCGGACAATGTCAACTAAAATGAAAAGTGGGATTTTGGGTCAATTTTTTGATGGCAGCTTACGTCACAACTTGTCACAAGTTAGGGGGTCGTTTGTTTTACCATGTATTTTGATAGGCATTTTCAGTGTCCTCAAAACAAAGTCAAAATATCTATGACAACAAATTTGCATAGACCGTGAGTTCCGGCCCACCGTCCCACTAGATACATGTTGACAGTGACGTCAGCTGCCGTCATTTTTAAAATACATGTAAAAGTATACTCTTTTGTAAGAACCTTTATCCCTATATACTTCTATTATCCTTGATTATTACTGAGATGCCTGCCAATGCCAATTCAGTGCACTCAGTACTCCGTATCTACGGAGATTGAATAAGGAAATGAAATGGAATGTTTCAATGTGTATTCCATGAGTCCATCGACTCCATGCAAATTCAGTACCCAATTGACTATGATTCATTGTACCAAGTCAATGTCAAAATATTGTTAAAAATTTAAATATATTCCAGGGATAAAAAATATTATTAGAAATTGAAATATATTCCAGGGATGAAAAATATTATTAGAAATTGAAAAATATTCCAGGGATGGAAATTATTATTAGAAATTGAAAAATATTCCAGGGATGAAAAACATTGTTAGAAATTGAAAAATATTCCAGGGATAAAAAATATTATTAGAAATTGAAATATATTCCAGGGATGAAAAACATTGTTAGAAATTGAAAAATATTCCAGGGATAAAAAATATTGTTAGAAATTGAAAAATATTCCAGGGATGGAAAATATTGTTAGACATTGAAAGATATTCCAGGGATGAAAAATATTGTTAGAAATTGAAAGATATTCCAGGGATAAAAAATATTGTTAGAAATTGAAAAATATTCCAGGGATGAAAAATATTGTTAGAAATTGAAAAATATTCCAGGGATGGAAATTATTGTTACAAATTAAAAAATATTCCAGGGATGAAAAATATTGTTAGAAATTGAAAAATATTCCAGGGATGAAAAATATTGTTAGAAATTGAAAAATATTCCAGGGATGGAAATTATTGTTACAAATTGAAAAATATTCCAGGGATAAAAAATATTATTAGAAATTGAAAGATATTCCAGGGATGAAAAATTTTGTTAGAAATTGAAAGATATTCCAGGGATGAAAAATATTGTTAGAAATTGAAAGATATTCCAGGGATAAAAAATATTGTTAGAAATTGAAAAATATTCCAGGGATGGAAATTATTGTTACAAATTGAAAAATATTCCAGGGATGAAAAATATTGTTAGAAATTGAAAAATATTCCAGGGATGGAAATTATTGTTACAAATTGAAAAATATTCCAGGGATAAAAAATATTATTAGAAATTGAAAGATATTCCAGGGATGAAAAATTTTGTTAGAAATTGAAAGATATTCCAGGGATGAAAAATATTGTTAGAAATTGAAAGATATTCCAGGGATAAAAAATATTGTTAGAAATTGAAAAATATTCCAGGGATGAAAAATATTATTAGAAATTGAAAGATATTCCAGGGATGAAAAATATTGTTAGAAATTGAAAAATATTCCAGGGATGAAAAATATTATTAGGGATTGAAAAATAATCCAGGTTGAAAAACTGTGACTGAGAGTATAGTTTCGAGAAAATGTAATTTTTGGATAAATATTATATAATATTTTAATTTGGTTACTGTTGCCAGCTCTAAACCTATTACCCCCTATCCTATGTATCCGCTCTATTATCAGGAACCATGGCAATGCTAAAACTCCTTTAGATGTATTCTTATGTATTTCTGGACACTGCTACGCAACGCATAAGGTATATTATAGTTGCAAGATAATTTCCTAGGATAGGAGATGTTATTGGGACTGGGATCAGGTAGGCTGGTATTCAGAGGGGTGTGTGTTAGTTTGCCGTAAGCCGATAAGCCGAGGAAGGTTTAATTTTAGAAAAGGACGAAAACATCGGGCGCAGGTAGAAATTTCTGAGCAGGTAAAGAATAAGTTGCATAGGGTTTGTGAAAATGTTGTGCCCCCTTCTTGTGCTTGCCTAGCACTTGCTTCTCTTTCACATTGTATAGAGATACTATAATGTCTATGTGACAGCAATGGTGTAATGTATGCATAAGTCAACCTATTTACAATTAATGTAAATGTGGAATTATATTTATTTAAATGTGTAAGCATAAATGGTAAATGTCCAATTGCTTTGCACACCATAGATCACGCATATAGCATACATGACAGTATACTTTACTAGAATTATTAGTTGCTATTTTGTAATATAATATGTATTGGAAAATGAGATCTTATATTGAATGAAAATTAATTATCAATACAATGGAAAATACTGCATAAATTATAAGGATGCACAAGCATAACTTTTAGCGCGCGTTGCTTTTGCTAACAAAGTTTGTAACCACCACTGCCATTCTACACATATTTCTTCTATTTTTGAGCAATTTCATAAAAATTCAGATGGAAAGTGTAAAATTTTATTATTTAAAAGGAAAAAAAGGGGGCAACTTGATAGTGGTTAACAATATAATATATAGAAATGCAAGCAATAGCAAGACAGGAAATATCCAATGCTGGAAATGCCAATCTGGTTGTGAAGTTCGTGTAAAAACTAAAAATGGTGTTTTAGTTAATGAAGGCAATCAGCGGAACCACACACATGGGCAACAAATAGTAGAAATAATAATATTAACATTTCTAAACAGACTTAGAAGTGCTATTGAAATGGACCCATCTCAGTTACTTGAAAATTTATACAGGTATAAAAAAACTTCCTTCAACTATTAATGAAATACCCATTTTGCAAACTTTTTATATCAATTTTGCCTTATGATTAACATTAAAGAAAGGAACTTGAAAAAATTCCTGTGGAAATGCGTCCAGAAATACCGCAATATTCTTCTCTACGACACACTATGAACTTTTACAGACGTAACGTTCTACCTATGCCAAAAAACAGTTCAGAAATAAGATTTACTGAAACGCTGCGGTACACGAAGGATGGGGAAGATTTTGTTTTGTATGATGCCAATACTGAAGATCGTTTTTTGGTTGTCATTTTTATAACTTTATGAACTTTATTCCAAATATTAGCCTAATCAAATAATTTATGCTTGTTTACTGTAGATTTTAGGAACAGAAGAAAATTTGAAATTACTTTGCAAATGTGACAAAATTTTTATGGATGGCACGTTTCAAACAATCCCTAGGCCTAGATACAAGAGACCCAAAAGCGATTAAAAAACAGCTAAATATTTCCAATCTCAAGGTTGATTACTCTCATAATGTTATAACATTAGAATATTACATTCAAAAAATTGGTCTCTATGCTCCTAAAAAATGGGCAAAATGATTTTTTATACTTTCAAATAACTTCATCTTTATATGTATTATTTAAGATATTTAACCTAGAGTTAGCATAGATATATAGTTTAGCATAGTGAAGTAAATACTGACTTATTAAATTATTTTAGACTTTTTACCTACAGTTAGTAGTAGTTTAGCACATGTAGTGAATTAAATACTAAAGCGAAACCAAAAAATATATTTTCCACCATGTATATGCGTATTAGTATATTGTTAATTTAATCATTTAATTTAGTAGACTGAAAAAAAATAAACGAAGGTAAGAAATCAACCTATGTAATTCAATTATAGAAAATATAATTCTTTATGCCTGTGGAATATTATATTATTATTAGCTGAAGTAGAATTTTTGGCAAATAAATATTACCACATTACCAGCAGTAATATATTGTTTGCAAACGTAATATTTTTGTTAATACAAAGCGATTTTATAACACATACACCTTATAGGTTAGGTTATAGGTTCACCATTGAGTACTACATGCCTATGCATATATGCTACATTCATGCAAGTGGTTACTTGGCTGCCTAAATATTTGGAAGGGTTCCTAACATTTTCATCCACCCTAGGCGAGCACAACCATAAAAATAAACCCTTTCCTTATCGCAGACGGTCAACTTCGACTTTAATTGGGATAATCCTCTTACTCCTTTTCTCAATGCGGCAGATCCTTGCAGACCCATTCAGAGGCAAACAATCAAAATTCAATTTCTTTTTTTATTTTAATTAATTACATATATGCAGCAGTAGGCAAAGTTGGGTGTCTCACTATGACTACACCCAAGAAGCATAAACTGTAGTCATAGCGCTGTATAAGGAGAGTCCAGTAACGAATTTTGCTATATAGATTTCTGAAGATTTATAAGGGATTTTTTCTGAGAAAAGTCTCTTACCTCTACCTTTGCTATAATGCTTCAACACTGATAAAATTAGTGAAAAATGTCCCTTATAAACTTTCAAAATACCTTACGGGAAATTCTATATTGGACCCTCCTTATATAGTTTATGCTTCTTGACTACACCCAAGAAGCATAAACTGTATGCGTTATGAATATTATAACAGCGCTATGACTACAGTTTATACTTCTTGACTACACACAACTTTGAGCAGCAGTAGGGATACTGTCCCCACCTCACCCTTGGTTTGCTAGTATTCTCTTTGGCACAAAATTGTCGAATTTTGTACCAAAATGAAAAAAAATTGAATTTTAATTGTTTATATCAGCCTACCTCATCCCAGTCCCAATAATAATCACTAAGTATCTTGTTATATTTGCACATCTCTCTAGGTTGATAAATTTATTGCTTTATCAAGTCTACGATTATAATATAGAGATTACACTGGCAAGGAGCTTGGAGGTTGTCATAGTATCGTCGTTTAATAAGGAGAGCCAAGTGATTACCCGTGAAGGATTTTGAAGATCCACAAGGGACATCAAGATGCCTCCATTAAACAAACGGAGTTAAACAAATTCGTTACTATAGAGTGGCAAATTCGAGGCATCGTTTTGTCCCTAATTTTCTCTGAATATCTGCATGGTTGCTATGCTGATGAAATTAGTATTGACAGAATCATTTGATAAAATTTCAATTGAAACGTTGGCATTTTGCAAAAATTGTCACTTATAAATCTTCAAATTCGCTTTTATTTAACTTTTGCCCAATTTAACTCTCCTGATAATAAATGATACCATGACAACGTAATAATGACTCAAAGCGTAGCTGTCTGTCTCGAATGTTATGAAAAAGAGATATAAAAAATTAGGGGCTATAAGGATTAACTGTAGTCATAAGACATAAATATGGGGAAATTCAGATGGAATGGTTTAGTCGTTTTGTAAGGGACATTCCGGTGGATATGACGTCATGGCAAATTGGTTTTGGATTGATATTAAAAGGCGATTAGCGGAGGGAGGAAATTAAGCGGGAAAATGAGGACTGGATTCAATCATAAAATAAGTTAATCAAATGAAATAAGTAAATAGTCGATGAAATAAATACTTGTCTCTCTCCCCTTTCCAATTAGAACAAATGGCGTCTCAAATGGCCCCAACAACATCCTCCCCTCCTACCTATAGCTATATTATATAGACGTAGTAGTATATATATTGTATGTAGTATATGGTAAATGGTGTGTATTGTTATTAAATGTATTATTATTTATGGAGCGTTTAGGAATGACGCGACAATTTGTTGGATGGAAGAAGGGACGAAATGAATCAGCAGGAGTAGCAGCAACTCTCAATTATTTCGAGACTTTCTTTTGTCCTCCGATATAAATATAATAAAGGGACAATGAGGAACATTATGCCTTCCCTTCCTATTCTCATTTGCTTTCATTCTTTTCTTGTCAGACGTGACAGACAGCCAACTCAACAGCCAACAACTGCCTCTTTTCATCCAACCACTACAACCATCTTCCTCTGCATCTCCCCAACTAAATAAATACCAAGAAATACAGGTAAATCTACAGGAAGTCAATCCTCCCTCCCCTCCTCTACATTTTTCAGTTTTTTTCACTTTTCCTTTCACAGACAATACTTTTACAATATTTATCTAAAATATTTCAATATCTCCTAAGCAACCAAGAAAACCAAAGTTGTCAAGTACTTGTTCACCGGCCCAACTACTCAACTCCGACAATGTTAGCTTAGGAACGAATCTAATCCGCATGGTTGCAAAAAAATCGACAACGTATGACGTAATGCTGACTTTCTATTAAAAAACTCCGTTTCAGCAGTTCAATATCGTTCATATTCATAATGTTGTAAAAAACATCTTAGGCAATCATCTTTTGTTCAAACCAAAATCGGATTTACTGTTTAGTTTTCCCAGGAGAGGTCTATATTGACCAATATGACCCTAAAATAATAAATAAAATAATAAAATAAAATAATTAAATAATAAAATAAAAAATAGGGGTGAGGCACAATTCTTAATAAAAACTTGCACTGCTCAAATTTGATCAATTTGATGGTAAACCTAGAATTGGGATATATAAGGACAGCAATTTTTTTAAATTTATTGGCAGTTTCCTAAAATCCGAAATCGGGTATTTAAATTGAAACGTCAATATCTCGGTCAAAAGTCAACGCTTTGGTGATGAGGTAAGCATTGCCATTTCGTGACAGAATTTTGAAATTTTATTATTTTAAAACAAAAAAAAATTATTCATTTGATACAATCTGACTGAATGGACTCACATTCGTCTAAAATTCAATTCAATCTGAAGCTATTTTTACCTACCAACTACTTTTCAATCTCAGGAATATTTAATATTCTATTCGATCAGCGTTTTCAGTCTGTTGCATATTTCATTTGACCTAATGAATATTTTTAATCGGATAAAAATTCGATCTGGCGATTATTTTAATTATGTAACGAATATTCCATTTGACATAACAAATACTATTCAAGTTGGGGAACATTCTATTTTATCAGCAAATATTTTTCAATTTGACGAATTGTCCTGAGTTTTTAATCTGATAAACATACTATTTGAAGTAACAATTATTATTAGCTTTGATATAACGATTATTCTATTCTACCTATCGAATATTTTATTCAACCTAACGAATATTCGATTCGACCTAACAACGATTATTAAATTTACCCATCGATTATTTGATTCGAACAAACGATTAAATTTGACCTAACCAATACTTTTGAATTTTCTGAAAATTTTATTTGCGAATAATTTTTAATATTCGACGAATATTCGATGATTTGAGGCGCCATTGCCGTTTAAATACAAGATTTTTTATTTACGGAACTGTCATTTAATTGCTTAGTGAATTAGAACTATAGCTATAGTAATGCATCGTTCTTTTCCTTATGCAACAAGAAATTTTCCACCCCTGCCCTAGATCAAACCACTTCAACACGGACGGACGGCTGATTAAATTAATTAAATGGCAAGGCACATAAAATCCCACACCATGAAATAATAACAAAACTGTTTAAAAATGTCAGATTTAATCTGACCACAAGTTGATGGGGAAATTGACCAGTTTAAAATTAAATAACACTGAAAAAGCCGAGATTGGAAATGAAAATCTTGACATTGCTAGGAAAATATAAAAGCTAGACAAAGTGAAAAAAGTGCATTTGCTGCCTCTGCCTGTCAAAACTTATTATTATTACTTATTAAACCATCACAAGTTGATCTTATTAACATTGCTGTGCAGGATCGGGAAAAATGAGACAGTAACGTGTCAAATCCACTTTTAGAATTTTAGCCTTGACTTGAAATTTGGTTTGTCCGTATTGAAAATTAAATAATTTGGGCTTTTATACTTTTAGATTTAAAATGAGCAGAAACAATTTTTAGAAATTGGAGGGATTGTATAGTTGAAACTAAAAAGTTGTGTTGATGTTGTGCTGAAAATAGAATTGTTCAAGTGTTTGGCTGTTGAAGTTTATCGCGACGGCTGATCTTGGGCAAACAAGGGGCTACTCGGGACCGGGAGATAGACAAAAGTTGACATACCTGAATTCTGTCTTCTGCCAAATCTGTTTTAATGGAAAGCATCTCGCGGGCGTAGACGTCGGGGTAGTGAGCCTGCAATTGAACTACAATCAAATAAAGGAGACGAGAGGAAAATGCAAAAATTCCGTACCTCTTTGAAGGCCTTCTCAAGTTCCTCCAACTGATAAGACGTGAAAATCGTTCTGCAATCACACAACCAACAACATTAGAAAATTCAACCGACGACAAGCCGAATTGGAGCAACAAAAGAAAGGAACCTGTGCCTTCGCTTCTTTTTTTTCTTTTTGCTGTTCCCACTACTAACTCCGGAAAAATTACAAAACGGGTTCTCTTGGATCGGGTCACTATTGTTTGCCTGACTTGGCAGCATCTCCATCCCTGACAAAATTTAACACAATTTATTTACTCATTGAGATTGTTTAGAGCTGAAAAGTAGAGACGGCCAATAAAGCAAACAATCACGTACATGTATTCTTTAATTCAAACTTATTAACACTTAATAGACAAATAAATACATTGGAATTTTCCTAATTGGTTAGAAAAATTCCTTCGTGATTGATAATGGAACCCTATTTAAAACATGTACATTTCGTTTTACTCACAAATGACTAAATTGTCATCATTAGTCACCTTGAAATTACCTTCCCGGTATCCCTGACAAAATAAAATTGATCGCACTTGTAAATTTCCTATTAAAATTGTCTTGAAAACCACAATAAAAAAGTCAAACGTGTTTCAAATTAATTAACCCGTAGAGAACAAATACAAATTTTGGGGTTTGCTTCTCTGACAAAAGAATATTTTTCTGAGGCAGGATTAAAGTAACAGATGTAAAATATATATAGTTCAAATTGCAAATTAACTCGTGATGATGAGTTTATTCTATCGCTGTGAGTAATTAGCTGCCTTATTAATTAGCTGTAGTGAGCGATAATTTAAATTGACTAACGCTTAATAATTACCCTGATTATTGTAGTCATTGTAGTTGACCATCCAGTATCGGTTGTAGCCAGCGGCTGTGCGTTGGTGATGATTGTGAGTCTCATTGAGCCCCAGCAATTCGTTGATGGCGAACGGGTTTTTATTCATTCTTAATTATTTGGACATTGAACACGATTAATTAGGATTAGAGTAGAAAACTTAAAAAAGGTGTGTGTAGGACGACATTCATCGTGGTAGGGTAGATAGAATAAATAAATGTTGTTGTCGTCGGTGGTGGAGTTGACATTTAATATAGCAGGAATGTTTGAATTGTCACATCACTCAGTAGTCACTCTCACTCACTCACTCGCACTCTAATGGTTAATTTGCGACTACTCAACATCTTTCTCTGTTTTCCCTTTTCATTCTCCTATCATTATTTCCGTACGGCACACACACACAACAACTCACTCGTCTACTAACCTTTTCATCCCCGACCCACGCAGGCGCCCTTCCACAACTCTCTTTTATTATGTCATTATTCTCATTACGGCTCTTTCAGACCGAATTTCACTCTTCCTTTCAATAACATCTCTTTTCTACACTCTTCTCACCCGCCAAACAAATATTAAATATTTGTTAATTATTATGTTTAATATAATATTTAAATGAAATGTAATATTGAAATGGTCAAATATAATAAAATAAATAATTATTAAATGCTTTAACTTGTTTTGTTGCTTAGATTGCTTAGAGCTGAAAAGTAACGAGGATGGAAACATAAAAATAGATTATTTTAGATATTTTATTTCTATTACGATTAAATAATATATATTTAATATATACATGTTATATTAATTACATAAGGTACATTGGGTTAAAAATAAATGTAAAATAAATAGTGTTGGAAGGGTTAATTAAGTAGTAGATAGTGGTAGATGGCGGGTTAAGAATGAGTGGTTAGTGAAAGGGTATTGTGTGTGTGTGCTGGGCCGTTGTCTCCATGGATACGGCTAAGGGTCGTCCCATTAGTCGGTTGAGTGGGCCAATGAGGAGGGTCGGGTATTTGGTGTTTGAGGTAATGACTCCGCCCCCGTTGCCGGGACGCGGACGAATGGTGGCGGAGGAACCCCCTCGTTGAGAATTTGTGGATTAGTGGCTGTCACGTTCAGCCGAGTAATTATTTGGGGGAATTCTCACATTCGCTCTCTGCGGGTGGCAACTCTGCAACTCGAGAACTCGCTTATGCACTCTCACGAATCAGACCCTCGTCTTGGTCTTCTTTGACAAAATGACAAACACATTCATCTCTCTCTATCATTACCGCTAATTGCCAATTATCCAATCCACAAACACATTTTTAATATTTTACAAATCCAACGTCACGTACAATCTCCAATTAAAGCTGAAAAACGCTCTAATTAATTCACATCTTCTTTTACTATTCGTCTCCATAGAGATTAATTTACTAGACATTTCATACTAATTGGGAATACATTACAACATTATTTCACGATTAAATAAATCAATATATTTTGTTCCTTCTCCCGGAGTATTTACATAAATAAATGTTGAAATTAAAAAGTCAAAACTAGTTTTTGAGATTAAAGTCGTTTTCAACTTTTGGGCGAATGGAGACTTGAAAATCAGTTGAACCGAGGATAACTCTTCCAACTTGGTTTACGTTGATGGATCTATTTTGTGACAACGAAACGGTATTATATTGTGGTATCAACAAAGGAGCTACTTACCATGACAACGTCCATGCAAAGGTTTCAAGCTCGATGACAAAATTGTCGCAACAGTTTCCATAGTTTATAAACGGAACTTAATCTGAGTGGACCAATGTCATTTCAAAAATGACAAAATAAACTTGGGACTCACAGGCCATGCAAGACTTTGTTTTGAGTTTATGCCCGAATGATAAATCTAAATACACTAATCTAAGCTCTTATCTCATGACTTTTACTCACTTGAGTATAAGGAGAGTCCACTACCAAATTTTGTCAAGGTTTATTAGGGACTTTTCTGAGAAAAGTCCTTTATAACTTTCTAAATCCCTCTTAATTTCTATGGCAATAGATTTATCGTAAATACAAAGCAAAACAAATGATTGATTGGACCCGAATTTGATTTCTAACCCTATACATGCATAATGACGCGTTAGAGTAACGTAACCCTTTACCCCGAGTCCAAAATGTGACCCCGGTGGACGAATGAACTAATACGACTATAGTTGCCAATAGTTACAGTGCTATTTCAATACAGAAAAGTTGACCCTAGGTTGTACTAAGGTCAAGTTTTAGACTATTTTGTGACTCCGGGTTAGGAGTACCCTCTAAATTGCCATTATGACTACCAACCTCCGTCATAAGACCATCTTAAAATTATCTTATGAAAGATGGTCTTTGAAACTATGACAAGATGGTCTTTCATAAAATCAAGAAAAGTTCATCTCAAGTTCAACTAACGAAGTTGATCTAATTTTAGACATAAACGATTACTATACGGATTAATTACGGATACTTGAATTTTCACCAAAAATCCAATTAGCCTCCTATTGACACTCCCTCCTGCCGCATTCCCATCGGGAAAACCATGGCAACAGTTGCAATTCTAGTAAATTGTTGATGTAAGATAAAGCTAACACAAGGGACATACCAAAAAGGACGAAAGATGGTCTCAAGACGACCAAGAAATCTTGGGAAAGACCAAGGAGCTTGGACGGGACTTATCATGGGAAATCCTTGGGAAAGATCAACTTAAGATGATGATCATTGTCTTGAGAGGAGGATATCGTGGTACCGATAGTCACTCACAAGGAGCTTTAACTGTTTGGGATCTAAATAAAATTACAAATTTGAAATCGTCTTGTCACGTTGATTAATAAAGAAAGTAACATAAAAAATGTAAATCATAATATTGAAAATTCTTTTGACTGATTTAAAAAGCTCCTCCTAAAATGAAGTAAAAAATAATGAAAATGCAAGACTATATTATATATAAAGAAAATGTATACATTTTACTCCCGTGGATTTAATACAGGCTTTTCTTTTGTTTTGGATACGTAATTTAAAGTTCTACTATAACTACTACATATATTATTAGAATTAACTGCAAATTGAAAACCAATTTTCACATTGCACAATGCTAAAACGATTCACAAGCAATTTCAACCGGGAGACTTGGGCATAAATATTTATTTAATTACGCCATATTTTAACTATCCAGAAACTTTAATTTTCCTTGTTTTATAGTTTTTCTCGCGTCTCCCTATGAGTTTTTACTTTTTAGCCTGCCTGATAAGGCAGCTTATAGAATCGCACAATCCGTCCGTCCGTCCGTTTACACGATAACTTTTGAAGACATTAATGGATTTCAACTAAACTTGGCAGAAACATTGCCTATGGACCTGTAACAAAGCCTATTGAATATGGGCCACATTGGTCCACAGGTTGCTGAGATGACGCGCGCGCACTTAGTCAAAATGAAAATGGGACATTAAATGGACATTAAAAGTTCAAATGTGCTTCCTATGGATTGTTAGCTGGACAGTACAAAATATTAAATACCGCTTCGACCAAATTTAGGATTTTATAATAAAGTAAATAAAACCGGAAAATACCTATTATAGGACGGAAATAAATCTATTTCGCATTTATATGCAAATTGATAGTTAAATTTATATTTTTCGAATTGCTTTTCATTATGATAGCCAACATTAATCTATTTTGATTTTCTGTTGATTTTCATAGTCAACATTAATAAATTTTGATTTTCTGTTGATTTTCATAGTCAACATTAATAAATTTTGATTTTCTGTTGATTTTCATAGTCAACATTAATAAATTTTGATTTTCTGTTGATTTTCATAGTCAACATTAATAAATTTTGATTTTCTGTTGATTTTCATAGTCAACATTAATAAAATAATGATTTTCTGTTGATTTTCATAGTCAACAATTATCTATTTTAGTTTTCTGTTGATTTTCATGGTCAGCAATTACCTATTTCGATTTTCTGTTGATTTTCACAGTCAGCAACTACCTATTTTGATTTTCTATAGATTTTCATAGTTAACATTAATAAAATAATGATTTTCTGTTGATTTTCATGGTCAGCAATTACCTATTTCGATTTTCTGTTGATTTTCATAGTCAGCAACTACCTATTTTGATTTTCTGTTGATTTTCATAGTCACCATTAATCTATTTTGATCTTCTATTGATTTTCATTGTCAATCTTAATCTATTTTGAGTTTCTGTTGTTTTTCATTGTTAATCTTAATCTATTTTGAGTTTCTGTTGATTTTCATGGTCAACAATTATCTATTTTGATTTTCTGTTGATTTTCACAGTCAACAATTATCTTTTTTGATTTTCCGTTGATTTTCATAGTCAACAATTATCTTTTTTGATTTTCTGTTGATTTTCATAGTCAACAATTATCTTTTTTGATTTTCTGTTGATTTTCATAGTCAACAATTATTATCTATTTCGATTTTCTGTTGATTTTCATAGTCACCATTAATCTATTTTGATCTTCTATTGATTTTCATTGTCAATCTTAATCTATTTTGAGTTTCTGTTGTTTTTCATTGTTAATCTTAATCTATTTTGAGTTTCTGTTGATTTTCATGGTCAACAATTATCTATTTTGATTTTCTGTTGATTTTCACAGTCAACAATTATCTTTTTTGATTTTCTGTTGATTTTCATAGTCAACAATTATCTTTTTTGATTTTCTGTTGATTTTCATAGTCAACAATTATCTTTTTTGATTTTCTGTTGATTTTCATAGTCAACAATTATTATCTATTTCGATTTTCTGTTGATTTTCATAGTCACCATTAATCTATTTTGATCTTCTATTGATTTTCATTGTCAATCTTAATCTATTTTGAGTTTCTGTTGTTTTTCATTGTTAATCTTAATCTATTTTGAGTTTCTGTTGATTTTCATGGTCAACAATTATCTATTTTGATTTTCTGTTGATTTTCACAGTCAACAATTATCTTTTTTGATTTTCTGTTGATTTTCATAGTCAACAATTATCTTTTTTGATTTTCTGTTGATTTTCATAGTCAACAATTATCTTTTTTGATTTTCTGTTGATTTTCATAGTCAACAATTGTCTTTTTTGATTTTCTGTTGATTTTCATAGTCAACAATTATTATCTATTTCGATTTTCTGTTGATTTTTATAGTCAATGTTAATCTGCTTTGATTTTCTTATGACTTTGATAATCAACATTCATTTGATTTTGATACTCAATATTAATCAATAAATATGAAAATAAACCTATTTCGATTATTCTACTAAAACTTTGTACAAAGTCCCCTTCACTCAGGCGAGCTTCTGTTACGGCTTGCCGTAGGTTTTTAATTTTCTAGCTTATTTACATGTAAAGTGGAAGTAAATGGGGCATACATTTTCTGTTTTGACTATCAAAATGAGCAAGACAAAGTGAGAAATCAAGCCATATACAGAGATGGGTAAATATAACTGGGACATAACATTAATGCATAGAAGTTTAGGGCTTTAGCATCGCCATGGTTCCTGATACTCTGACCCTAATAAATTATATTGCTTACCGACACTGCTTAAGCTCCCATGCCCCAGTTATAGTTAGCCAAATTCCATGACAAATGATGATTTGAGTTCTTAAAACGAATAATGACAAATCTCAGTTGCTACGAAATAAATTTTTCATTGTTATATTAATTCATTTCATTTTGTCCGTCATTGTTAGACCGTACAGATGCAGTCAGACATTTCCACCAGGCCGGTCAGGTTGGTCCAACACGGGGTCTGGTCGGCCTCGAAAATAGGCTAACACGAGTCTGAAATGCACCCAAAAAGGCCCAATATCCCCTAAAAATTGACTAAAAACGGTCAAAACATGTTAACAAAACAATTCGAGATTTCCTGTTTTGTTTTGGAAGACTACGAGTTGAGAGTAAAAGTAAAGCTTCCCGTTTTTCACTTTTCATCGTGGTGTTCAGACGACTGTTTTGTTTGTCAATTTCCTGCGGACAACTTTTGGATTTTAACGACCCTTTATTATGATGAGATTTCTTGCCGATATTTTTAATGTAGCATTGTTCCTCGCAATTGTACTCTACATTTTCCATGTCAGCAGATAATGTGTGATTTCTTGTGCGATTCGGAACTGGTCCCGAGATTGGCCGAGATCGGGAGCGACTTTGTTGCGAATTAGTGGATGGTACTTTAGTTCCATGGGCTTTACGGGCGCCTTGTTCGAAGAATTTAATAGTTTCAATTGATCGCGTTCTTCATTGTAACAACGTTTCATTCGTGCCATAATTATGTTGTTCTTGTGAATATTGCTAGAAATGTCAGATAAAACATGGAGGAGATCACCACAAAAACTGTTGATATGCTTGCCAAAATGCAACCGTATAACGACAGATGTTGCAACCTCGGGTGTCTACGCAATATCTCTTTATTGTAGGAACTACAAACTGGTGTAGCTTCTTTTTATTCCCGGTCTGTTTGTAATCAATGTCTGAAATGCAAACTACATATGCCATAGTTAATTAAATTTCTGCTAGGTTGATCAACTGAAATGAATTCAATATATGATTTTCGTGTTTCCACCTTTTTGTCCTCTTTCGGGATCAAGTGAATAGTATCTTGAGAGCTCCGGAATTACTACAACCCTGCACTGCCCACCTCCTTCCCATTATCGTTGAAACTGTCATGAGTTTAGCTTAAACATGGGATTATGCTAGCTATTAGTTAGAAATAGTCGGACAATTGGATCACAATGATTTCAGTTACACACTTCCTCAGTGCAAAACTCTACAGATCTAAGTTTGAAGGGTTTTAATCCCATTTATTTTGCTTATATCTCCGGCACTCATCCCCTCATTCCTCTCCTGTTCCCGTGCCCCATAAGACCCCGTTCCCGTGGCCTATTTCACAGGATTTCAAATTTTCCTCACCTTTATTCAGAAGCCTATTACCATGACAATTTCACTCACCTTGGTACACACTAAAAAATTTTAATAGATTTTACTCAACTTTGTGCTTTATTTCTTTAAATCTTTGTCATCGACTGTTAAACTGTATTCAAGATGGAGGCTTGTTGTGGTGTTTTTATTTCCAAGGATTGTGGACAAATTTGCGACTCTAGTTGAGATTTGCTTAGACGTGCAGAGAAATGAGTTGAGCTTAGTTCTGTAGTGCAATGAAATCCGATGGTGGCCCTCACACTCCGTCGTCGTCTTCGTTCTCCCTAAATCTCTGTGGTGGATTTGCTAACGAGGGAGCGTATCGTGTGTGCGTGTCTCGCATGAGATGAGATGTCGGTTCGGTTTCTGAATCCATCGCATTTCCCGACATCATTACTAGAGAGTTAAAACTCCCGAAAACTGCAATAAAACAGAATTTAGTTCTGAAATGCTCCCATTCAAATAAGTAAGGGGTGTGTTTTATTATAATAAGTAATTTTCTCTGTGTATTTATCTAAAGGCTTGAGTTTCCCGGATTACCATATTCATATGCACTTTGGCCTAATTTGTGTCCATGGTAATTAAAAATATAAATAATGAAGGTATTTTATCGATCCAGTTTCATACTTTTGGTAGGATAAATCAATCACTTAAGGTAGACTTTTTGATAAATGTTTCAAACAACTGCATGAAATTTCCATGGAGACAGATGAGAAATGTAAACCAAAATCTCAACCAAGTTTTGTCGAAATCAGAAAATGGTTTTCCACAAGTTTTTAGATTGCCACCATGCAAGATATAAATAGATTTGTTGGATGATATAAATCTTCGGTAATTGAGTGTAAAATGACGTGAAATGGGGAAAGGAATTAAGAAGAATTGATGTAGGGGAGGATTGGGATAAGAATTAATTAAATTATTACATAAAAAGATTATTTAAATGGGAGGGTGAGTAATTGAGTTTTAAGTTAATGGTCTGCTGGTCGTTGGAGGGAAATGAATTCATTGTGCAATAAATAATCCGGGCATCATCCGAATTGATAATCAATAACCATAAACATATCCAAAGTTATTCGCAATCAAACGACTAATGAAATAATCTCATGATTAATACGGCAAGAATGCACGCAGGCAGGCAGGAGAGGAACGGAGGAGAGAGATTTCTGTCGAGGGGGTTCGAGTAGTCTCGGAGAAATTTGGCCGAGGGGGTTTCTTTTGTTGGTTGGTGGCCCATTGTGGAGTTGAATTGAAAGGAATGCCAAGAAAGGAAGGCGTGAGTAAACAGACGACTGACAATTTAATTGCAGTCTCAATTTGAACCAATTTACACATCACACACACAAACAATCTCCTAGGCAACCATTCAATTCCTATTTCTCACCATCATCTCTCCTTTCACGTCACTCACTACAATTTACAATTTTCTTGTCATCTTCCTCAAATGACAACAAAATCTTTTTAGATTGAGTAAAGAAATTATTTCGTTTTCTCATCGCACTTACTTTTCAGCTCTCAGCAATCTAATCAGCAATAATCTCATTTTAAAACCGTTGCAACTAGTATCTCTCACACTTTAATCATGAAAAACTCAATTAGAAAATTTCTGTGGCCGAGAAAAAAACTATTTCCTATTCCTAGCGCATTTCTTATTATTAACAGTTTCGATCACAGCAACGCATATTTTTTGGTGGTCCTATTTGCGTTGCTGATAAAACTAAACTAAACTGATAAAATTTCTGGATAATCACAATATGGCGTAAGTAAAAAAACATGTATGCATCAGTCTCACGGCTGAAATCACAAATTCCAAATCTTTTCACGTAAATTAATAAATAAAGTAACGCAACAAATACATTTTAAGCTATACAATACAACGATATCACTGACTTCTCTGACGACTCTTCTTCTCTTCTGTTTATCTCTAGACAGGTTTGGCATTAATTTCTTATTTCAAGGAATTTTTCTTGATAAAGTAACAGGTAAAATCCTAAAGAAAAATTTAAGGTGATAATGCCAGAAAAACTAAAATCAGATTCCAGTTTAAACAAATTATAAAATTTTACAAAATTTCTTCCTATGCGTTTAAAATTAGTTCCCTTGCATCCCTAAAACCAAAGTAGCTTTAGGTTGTCTGGAGACGCGACTTGCTGAAATTTTCTGTAACCACTAAAGGCCACTTTAGACTCATCCTATTCCCATCGTTATGCTATTTCTATACAGATTTTTGAGTTTATACTTCGATTGATACTATCGTTATAGTGATGTTATCACATTCATATAACTTTCATATTCATATAATTCTTGGACACTTTATACTCATGCTATTCATATTCTAATTCTATCGTTGTCAAGAAAAACCTCAGTTGAACAAAGTTCAACTTTCAGAAAATTGAAAATCCCTTGAAAGCCATTTTGTGTAATTGCAGTAGGGACTCAATACGACTTTTCTATTTAGTTGCCACAGTTACGGATCTACTGTAGTGAGAGTGCCACCGTCTGTTTCTTTCGTAATTTTGTCAATTTTATAGGCCACTTTAGACTCATCCTATTCCCATCGTTATGCTATTTCTGTACAGATTTTTGAGTTTACACTTCGATTGATAGTATCGTTATAGTGATGTTGTCACATTCATATAACTTTCATATTCATATAATTCTTGGACACTTTATACTCATGCTATTCATATTCTAATTCTATCGTTGTCAAGAAAAACCTCAGTTGAACAAAGTTCAACTTTCAGAAAATTGAAACTCCCTTGAAAGCCATTTTGTGTAATTGTTGGGACTCAAATTACGACTTTTCTAATTAGTTGTCACAGTTACAGATCTCCTGTAATGGGAGTGCCACCACTCTGTTTCTTTCGTAATTTTGTCAATTTTACCACTTTATACCTTCGATTGGACGTATGAATGATACACGAAGACGATAGAAATGCAATGCAAACAGGACAATCTAAAAAATAGTGTAAAGTGTTGCTGGGAATACCACTCGAAACTGTTAATAATATGATATGACAACGATAGAAATAGAATGAGTCTAAAGTGGCCTTATCACTTTATACCTTTGATTTGACATATGAATGATACACAAAAACGATAGGAATGCAATTCAAATAGGACAACCTAAAAAATAGTGTAAAGTGTTGCTGGGAACACCACTCGAAACTGTTAATAATATGATATGACAAGAAATAGAATGAGTCTAAAGTGGCCTTAATAGGGGCTTGTAACCCTTTTTCCCTAGCTAAAAATGACGTTCTTTCAGGGAACAAAAAAGGACCTTTTTTGCCTTTTTTATAAAAAAAGTAGGAGTAAGATTTTAAAAAAGCAGCCCTTTTTTGCCTTTTTACCTTTTTTGATGTAGCAGAGTGCCCCATTTACTTCATTTTATATGTAAATAAGGTAAAAAAGGTAAAAAGGACTGCTTTTTTAGAAAAAGTAGTACTTTTTACCTTTTTTGTAAAAAAGGAGTACCTTTTTAGTTCCCTGGTCTCTTTCAATTTAAAAATCAGCATTAACTTGTTTGGGAAGGAGCAGGGAGGTAAAAAAGTTTTTATTTGGGAGGGGGCTGGGAGGTGGACGGAGGTTACATAGAAAGATTATTTAGGTAAAAATTTCATGATTTGCTCATACCGAAATCTCTAAAATACTCTAAATACTGTTTTTTCGTTTTTCTGGCATTTCTCTCCAGGTTAGGTAAAATGTTGACGGTAAAGTGAGATCAATAGGGATGTTGTACACAAAACAATATTTTTTCATCCCTGGAATATTTCCCAAAATATTCTATCCCTCGAGCTGTTTTCAATTTCTAAAAATATTTATATAGAAACCTTGACAAATTCTGAAATCTCACTGATAGCCATTTTTTTATTCATCCCTGGAATTGTTCTTATAACTTACTTTTTCAATCCCTCCTGTAATAATTGAATAAGGGCGTGCAAAAAAAAAACACATTTCAATAACAAATAAACTGTTGGCAAACAGGCGTATACGCAGGATCGAAGTGGAAGATTTAAAAAAATTTTCTGGTGGTCTGGTTGTCCTTCGATAATAATATGAACACATATTTTTGGAACGACATAACTGGTTTCAAATCTGCTTATTGCATATGGTAGCACGGTAGCACATGTATTCAGCCACAATCAGTTATCATTAGAATTCAAATTTGATATCAACCTGGCAGTTGATATCTAAATATCAGTAAACCACGGGCTTGCTTGGAAACATTGCAATAAATAAAATTTTATTAACTTTATAGGTAACACGTTATAGGTAGGTTTATAGTATTCAAGTTATATTATATTCAATTATTAGTAAATGAGCTACATTATTATTATTTGTATGTAGAAATTACATTTTCAATAGAGTTAACTGACTCATCATTGTAATCCAGACTTCGGCCACACAATACAAATTGCCTTGTGGTAGCTATAATATACTTCATAACACCAAGCTGTTAAATCATCAAAGTTAGAAAAGCAAATATCAATGTGACTCCCTCCATCGGTAGTAGAGTGAGCTGTATCGAGATTACTTTTTAAATTGTATTTACGGAAAACATTTAAAATACATTCATTCTGATCTTGGATATTTATGTTTACATCGCCAAATACTACGACTTTCTCAGCTATGGTAGATAACAAGCCATCAAGCTTAGATACAAACTTAGTCTTTGAATACTTAGGAGATTTATAAGTCATAATAAGATTTACACCAGATGCATTCCATTTTACAAAAATGCAGTGTCCTCGTTTTTCAGTAATATCCGTTATTGTCGTAAACGAATGTGGAAGCATCAAGATTTTTGAAAAAATTAGCGCGCCTTCAGAGTTTCTCCCGTGCTCCGAATCAGTCCTATGAACACAGTGGTATGTTGGGATATTCAAATAGTCAGTGGAAACTGTATGGGGTTCCACGAAAGCAAGAATGTTACTACTCATGGCACACTGATCTCCCGCAATGTCCAAATGATGTGCCATAAAGGACTGTACATTGTGAAAAAATATTTTTTCATATTTATCATCATAGTCCTGTAAAAATTTCAGAGAAAACTTCACTGGTTTAGTTCTTAGTCTTTCCATTTCTAAACTCACTGGATCATTATGACGAGGCGCGTTAGGGGGTTCAAATTTTCCATCAATGAATAGACCAGCTAATGACATTGCTCTACTGCAGGCAACATAAAGCCATTCTCTTCTAAGTTTTCTTCTAGGACCAGGACTGACGTCAACAACTACGGTGGGAATAGAAGACCCTTGTGACTTTGTTATTGTCATCGCGTTTGCACCCACTAAAGGTATTTGCGTCCTTATAATTTGCAGACCTCCATGATTTCGATTACGACTAAGATTTCGAGAGATTCTTCTGATTGAAACCCATTTCAGATCAATGTTTTTACGTAATTGATAGGATTTTGTCTTTGCTCTACTGGCACTGCCAATTAAAGGATTTCGGAAATCCATCCATACACATGTTGGGACACGAACATTCTTGGCAGTATAACCATATTCAATCATTTTCAAATTACCAGTTGAACCATTAAATAGCCCATCTTGAACATCTATGTTTGTGGTGACAAAGTACTCAGCTCCTACTTGTAGTCGGGTTTCATATGGTAATCCATCCGTTTTATCCCTTTCTAGAGTTCTGGCAAATTCTTGTTGCTTTTTCTTTTGTGCCTCACTTCCATAACCTGTAAATTCGTAAAATTGAATTCAAATGTCTCCAAAATTAAATAAAATTGTTTGACGTCAAATCTTAAAAAATAAATAAAAAAGATTTCTTTTCATAACTTTGAAAACTACAATAGAATCGTTACATGTTAAAATCTACCAATTCAAAAATGAATATATTATTGTTACAGCAATATAAAACTACATCACCTTCTATTTTGTCATATGCAGTGGATATTGCCCATTCAGTATTAAGCGATTCATAAACCACCGAGTTATACTTTTGGCATGCAGCATTACTTTCAAATAATCTTATTGCATCCGGAGGAGGTTGGTTGTCGGCACTAATTTCTCTGGACCTCAGGAGGGCTATATCTTCTGGGTCCATACAACCTTCGGCCATATTATTTAGGGCTTTACAGAATTCAAATTCCCCTTTCTGGCGCATAATTTCATCGATTTCGTACAGTTCAATGTTGTTCCATAAATAGTTACCAACACACAATCCCATAGGGGACTGCTTTGGGATTGTAAATACAGGAAATGCTAAAACTGGGGGTAATTGACGAAAATGACCAACAACTATAATAGATCTACCTCCAAATGGTTGTTGCGGATGAAATATTTGATTTAGTCTTTGATCAATTTGATAAAACTGCCGAACGCTGACCATTGAAATCTCATCGATAATAAATAACTTTGTTCCAATTAATTTTGCCTTTAATGTGCTAGCTTCATCCGCATTAAGATCGCACATATTCTTCTCATTGCTTGACTGGTTAGCTGGTAGATGAAATGTGCTATGTAGTGTCATTCCAAAGACATTGAACGCTGCTTTACCAGTTGGTGCTGAAACTAAAACACAAATCTCGTTTGGATTAGTGGTAGGAAATTGGGCTGTATATCTTAAGAAACTCTGTACTAAAGCTGTAATTGCATGACTTTTCCCAACTCCAGCTCCGCCACTTAGGAAATGATAAAATGGAGTATCTGATGTCTTCAATAAATGTAATGCATTAAGAACAAATCGGCGTTGCTTTTCATTTAATTTCCTCATGATCTTCAGATATTCTTTTTCTTCAATCATACGTGGAGGAAGAAATTGTTGCACTCTTTTATTGGCCGAAAATAGGTCTTGCACTAAATTTTCACCTCCCAAATCTTCCATTATTAGGCCTTCGAGATCTTCATCGACTAACGCCTTGTTATTGTCATCATTTTCATCCATCATTTCATTTTCTATTTCATCCGCTATTGCACGTAACGCATTGTCATCTACATCTCGGAGTGCAAAAAAGGGTGACGCATTTTGAAAAATGATTTTGTTAGTAATCTCTAAGTTTTGATTGGGGTCTCTCTCAAGTAAATCTTTTTCTTCATCCCGCCAGGGAACGAAAAGCATTAACCTTTCACGGTTATAATTTAATGGGTCTTCGGTTTTGCTATAATGACGAAATCTAATTACTTTCCTATTTCTTCTTTCTTTTGCAAAGCCATTTGAGTCCATGAGTTTAAAGTATTTCAATTTTTCAACTGTTTCAACATCTCGCCCTACGTCTTCAGCACAATGAGCGGTCGCTATAATACAAACATTTACACACGAATTTAGTAAAAATGTTAGCATTGAAAACTGTTTTTTGTTTATATACAAATCTAATATTATGAGACGATTGACGTTAAAATTTTAAAAATATATTTATTTCACCCTCTTCTCTTTCATTGTCAGCATTTCCTTCAGTGGCAGTAGTCGACAATCCTCTTTTCGTTTTGGAAACATCGTACATTGAAGCAAACTCCGCGAGGCATATATTTTCAAGTTCTTCAGGACGTTTAGTATAGTAATGTAAAAGTCCTTTAGCAAATATGTCTTCTGAATCGTCTTCAAGTTTCTCTAAATCACATTGGGGCTTCAAAATCTTGACTCTTTCATCTGGAAGTCCAGTGTTAATAAAAACATCTTGCTTACTACAGTAAGTATTTGGGATTCCTAGTAAAAATGCTACTGCTTCTTGGGCTGAAATTTCGGATCCGTTAATTAAAATACTTGCAAACTGTTTCAATTTATTTTGTACAGTAGAGTCCTTTCTTCGGGCGTCAACTGAAGCAGCCTGCAATAGTTTTGACACACCTCCTTCAGATTTTAAAATATAGCTTACACAATATTTGGCACAAGCGTACGTGTCGACTACAAATTGCACGTCAATATTAGCACCCCATGCTTCTAGAAGTTTCCGATTGTAAGGGTTGACAAAAATGGAACTCGTATCACGCTTCAAAAATACTGTAGTCCGTTTAATGGAAGACCGGACAGCCAAAATGTAATCATTGTGGTTTGTATCCAAAGATTGCATAAATGTCTCATATTCTATGTTTTCTTGAAATTCTCTGCCCAATGAATCTAATCTTTTTTGAAGAATAAGGAAAAGGTCATTTGCTTTTATCTTTATTTCTTCATCCAAATCTTTTTCCAAAGGGTCAAGAATCATTGTTTCTTTCATCGGCGGTTTTGGAAATCCAAAACGACATTTTTTACCCCTCTTAAGTTTTTTCACACAGGTTTGTGAATGTTTATGGATTTGACTATTAATGTATTCATTACTCCTTCTTCACACCTCTCACAGGTAATGAATTTATCGATAAATTCAACACAAGCCTTTTTAGAATCAATATTGTCTTTGTCATAGATTGGGGCATCCTTGATCCAGTATTAACCATGGGAATGTGGAGACCCCCTCATCTGAAATTCTAAACGACTGAAGTAGTCTTGCAAAACATAAGGGGCAAACATCCCACATTCATGTTTAAGAATCAGGCTTAATAATGCTCGGTATCTGTGGTCAAAATGCCTCATACAAGTGACAGGATCACTTCTTAGCAATTGCAGAATTTCGTCGGATGACAGTTGTGTCACATCGTATTCAGTAATCTTCTTTTTTTTAACAATTTCCATAAGCATTATTATTAATTCCTTCCACTTTGTCTCTGCTGCAGACAAAGTAATGAAAAAAGTGCACTTTCCTATTTGTCGTACCATAGCAAGAACCTTTTTTGATTTTTCTTTCCAATAAGATGGTGAGGACCGTAAATTTTTGACAACTGCATATCCATCATCTTGACGCAAAAGCTGCTCCAAAACTTCTGATTTTCTTGCGGAGGAAGCTGTCAATTGCATGTCGTTATTGGTTTTCTGTCTGAGGCATATTTGTATTGCGTTGCCAACTTTTTCATTAAAAGAGCGTTTGAAGGAATACAAGATTTTGGTTGGGGCACATGCTCGTCGGTCATATCTTCGAAGTTCAGATTTAGCAATATCAGTATACGTTATTCGGTCACGCTTATCGAAATTACGGACTTTTCCACAATATATGGTAGGAAAGGACATTTCTTCTGCTTTCGGGTCAAAATGTAGATGTTTTGGTGTATGAGCTTCGCCAGGAGCAATCTGTATTCCACGAATGCCTCTTTCATTAAACACTACAGTTTCTTCTGCCCCGATGTTTTGTACGTTTTTTGGTAGATCAAATGCTGCAAGTTCCTCTAAAATATTAAATTAAAAAAGATTTTGACGTGAAATGCACAGCAGAAAACAACTGCAACCATATAGTTCAAAAAATTTTGACGTGAAATGCACAACAGAAAATAATTGCGACCATATAGTTCAAAAATTTCGACTTGAGCTGTTTATTTATTTGTAACTTACCAGCTACTAAATCATCATCATTAGTTGGTACATTTAGTGCCACTCCATTCTCTTCACATGTAGATGCTATTGTCGATTCTAGGGTAATCATTTACTTATAATTCGCATCCAAAATAAAAATTAACTTTGTTAAAGTAGTTTTACCTTGTTGTGTAGCTTCATTATTTTCGTCCGATTCCTCTTCCGGTGCAATAAAATCCATTGCTTCCTCTATAGAATGTATAAATAAAACTTCCCAATATATCACGAAATTAATATTAATACATATACATTGTATACTATATGATTCTACCTTCGGTAAATCCTGACCAATCCTCTGACAAAACCACATTTTCTAATTGATACAAGTCTGTCGTCATAAGGTATTTGGCAGCGATGTAAACTTTATATGGACGAATTATTTCGTGCATGTAAGGACGCTCGTAGTTCATTCTTCTCATAAATCGAACTTGAACTGTTGATGTTTCCTTAAACGACCTCGGAAGAACTTGTGCGCATATGTCCAAGTCATTTTCAACGTTGACAACATTGCCTCGAAGGGCTGATTGTTTGTCGAAACCCAGCGGTCGTATTTGCATGAAAGGAATTCTTAGCGCCACTAATCTCTCCTCAAGGGGCGATAAATTCTAAAAAGTGGCAATATTATAGCAATTATGCACCAATTGATTCCGTTTTAAAATATTATAAATGCATTGCAATACAAACTACAGCTTCTAAATATACCTGTAATGCGTCAGGAATAACTGGAAAATCAAACCCTTTTGAGAGGCAGAGTCTGGGAACACGTTTTTGATTAACGTTCCTTCGACAAGTAGAGCACAATAAATGTTTTTCTTGTGGTACATGTAAAATGCGTTTAATGTCTTCATCATGAAATCCTTTCTGTTGAAGAACTACATCAGTGATAGACGATGTTGACTCTTTATACCAAAGGCTACCACAACAGGAACAAATAAACGAAGGCGACTGACAAATCTTTTCTTTGTATTTATCTAGATTATCCTCGTACGATGGTTGGAATAGTCTTCGTTTTTTCCTTTGTAGTTCTGCATTTCTTATTTGGACATCTCTTTTGTGGTCAGAATCAGTCATAAACTTACGTTTTCTTTCATTGTCCTTTAATTTCTCTGGGGTACGGTAAATTGGATCTTGTCTTGCCAGACTCCGAGAAGCACTATTTATAGCCTGATCCTTTTGTTGTCGTTGCCGATCTTCTCTGATGTTTTGTTGAGATATGTTTTTGACAAACCGATCCCGTTCCGCTATTTCTGGTTTCTGTCGAGCTTGACGACGTATAGCTGTGTCAACAGTTTGTTCCTCTTGTCGTCGTTGTTGGTCCTCTCTGATCTTTCGATAAGAAATGTTTTTGACAACACGGTCCCGTTCCGCCTTTTCTGGGTTCTGTCTAGCTTGACGACGTAGAGCAGTGTTAACGGTTTGTTCTTCTTGTCGTCGTTGTGGGTCGTCTCTGATCTTTCGATGAGATATGTTTTTGACAACACGGTCCCGTTCCGCCTTTTCTGGGTTCTGTCTAGCTTGACGACGTAGAGCAGTATCAACAGTTTGTTCCTCTTGTCGTCGTTGTGGGTCCTCTCTGATCTTTTTGTGAGATATTTTTTTGACAACACGATCTCGTTTCGCTTTTTCTGGGTTCTGTCTAGCTAGACGACGAAAAATAGTATTAGCAGCTTGCTGTCGTCGTTCTGATTCCTCTCTAATTTTTGCACCAGAAACAGTACCAGAAGCTTCATCTTCTCGTTGTTCTGCTTCCCCGTTTTGTTTAGCATTTTGAGCATTTTGAACTGGTATAGGTGGAGTTTGTATACTTTCAGGAAGAGCATCTACAATTTCATCGAGATCATCGTCTGTTTTTGTGCTCGACTGTGCTAGCTTAGCTTTATATTCACGATTTGATTTTTGTTTTAATTTTTGCTTTTGAGAAGCACTTTGCCTTTTTGTTCTCGGCATGTCAACTATTACAACAAAGACACATCACAATTAGGTTTATACTCGATTAATGCTTTTTTGGATTACAATACAAACGATGAACGTCAATTCCTTACCAGGTGAGTGGCGGCGTTGTAGATCCCACGATAAAATGCACTAGGTGGCTGTAAAGCTAACAATTTTCACGTTAAAATGTTTCGTACTGTATAATTTTCACGTCAATTCCGCACCTGGTGACTGTAAAGCTGGAAAGAATCGAGTATGTCATTTAATAATGAGTAAGGATGCATTCGACATGTCAGCTGTTACTTTTAACTCATATTTAGACAATCCTCACGTTAAAATGTTTCAAACTATATTTAAATACTCACCTGCCGTAATTTATGACTTCCACAAACCAAACGATGCTTCGAATTTGACACAATTTTCACGATAAAATGTTTCGTACTGTATTTAACTAGTCACAATAGACTAAAATCGTAGAACTCAAGCAATTCCGCACCAGGTGACTGTAAAGCTGGAAAGAATCGAGCATGCCATTAATAATGAGTAAGGATGCATTCGGCATGTCAGCTGTTACTTTTAACTCATATTTAGACAATCCTCACTTTAAAATGTTTCAAACTGTATTTAAATACTCACCTGCCGTAATTTATAATTTCCACAAACCAAACGATGCTTCGAATTTGATTAACTAATCACAAACTTAATCAATGGAGTGACAATATTGTTGCAATGAAACGAAAATTGTATTCAACAAATCGTTGCACTAAAGAGAAGCTATTTTATATTGCATTTGTCTACCCGCAGTTACAGACCATGTTAATACCAGCGCAGTGTGTAGTCTCAGACTAGCACAGCTCATCCACAGTCCTCTATGCTACTACGCCGTCTGTTTCACCTGCTGTACTACTACTCTCTGTCTCACCTGCTGTACTACTACTCTCTGTCTCACCTTCTGTATTTATATAATTTCCACAAACCAGGGGATGCATCAAATTTGAATTCTAATGATAACTGGTTGCTCCTGAATACATTTGCTACCATATGCAAAAAACAGATTTGAAATAAGTTATGCCACTGCAAAGATGTACTTGCTCCTTGCCAATAGTGGACGACCAGACGACCGGACGACCAGACGATCGGACAGAGTGACGGCGACAAATTTATAAGGATACTAAGCAAAGCTTCGATCCTAACAAATATAGAATTTATTTCATAGGGAGACATTCGAGGCAGGCTAACTGTTTTCAGGATTTACAATCCCTAGGATATGCTTTCCAGTCTTTGTTCAAAAATCCTTGCCATGCATAACTCGAAAACTTGAAACTTTTGGGAAAAAATTATAGAGACAGTGCTGGTAAAGAATTCTTCGACGGAGTGCGCGTTAATTCAGCAACTCTGTCGGAGGACCCGTTTTCCCGTTAGAGCCCGAAGATTCGGTTGTGACTTTGTTTGGTCATCATTATGCAATTGTCAAATTCAGTTTCCGTAGATACAGTGTAGTGTACTATCTTTCAAATCCAAATCAATAGGTCCACTCACCCCACGCCTCTGCACTGGTATATTATAGTTATACACAACGTGACTGAATACCGTTGTCTATTACTAATCCAAAGGTTTGAAATTACTACTGGTACAACTAACTGCAACTGCCACACCAACCATTTATTCCCCTAGCGGGGGTTGAGGGGCAGAGTCCCCCATAAAACCCAATTCAGATATCATTCGATAGAGTATATTAGTAATAATAATTTTGTGAGTAAATGGACATTTCACCAGGTTGCACAGATAAAAATATTTTTAGAAATTGAAAACAGCTCCAGGGATAGAATATTTTGGGGAAATATTCCAGGGATGAAAAAATAATGTTGTGTACAACTTCCCTATTAAATGATCTCACTTTACCGTTAACATTTTACCTAACGTTTAATAGCTTTACATTAACTATTAACAATAAAAACTATAAAATAAAATAACAAATTAAAAAATTAAAAACTCATAGGGAGACGCGAGGAAAACTAGAAAACAAGAAAAATTAAAGTTTCTGAATAATTAAAATATGGCGTAATTAAATAAATATTTATGCCCAAGTCTCCCGGTTGAAATTACAAATTCGAAATCTTTTTACTTTTATTAGTAAAGAACAAAAAATATAAATCATATTGAAAATTGGTTGACTGATTTAAAAAGGTTCTCCTGAAATGCAGTAAAAAATTTACTATAATGTACCTATATATATCTTTTACTTCTGTGGAGAAATTTAGGAGTTGTGACATAACAAATATTTTTAAATCGTTATTGCACAGTCTGAAAACAGTCTGAATGGTACCAGGTGGAGACATTAAACAATTTGGCCTTATACAACCAGTTAATTTTTTGCAGCGAAATTGTCATGAGTTCTTTTGCGATTAAAGAGGTGTATAGAATCAAAATAAAAGAAAATATTCTTCACTTATTCTTATTCTCTTTGTATGCGATATTCTATTGTCTTCACCTAGTATCTAGTGGATATGATGCCATTGAGATTTAAGACATCTTGATAACTACGAAATCATAACTTACATGTTACTATTTCTCCCCAACTAAAAGAATATTTCCTCCAAAATATCTGAGAAAAGAATAAGTGTAGTAAAATTTAAAATAACTATTAACTTGCTTTTTATGTAGGCTTTTCTTTTGTAAACGTTATTTAAAATTCTACTTATAACTACCACATATTATTAGAATTGCAAATTGAAAACCAATTTTCACATTGCACCAAGGTTGGTGGACATGGTAACACACTCTGCCACTAGTACTAGGTTAAGTTATAGTTGTTTGAAATACCACTCAAAACCACTTATGGGAGAAACTATCAGGCATTTCCAAGCCATAGAGTAAAAATCTATGGCTGCCTTCCTTTTATCCCCATAAGTGGTTTTGAGCGAAATTTCAAACAAGTATGTCTTAACCTAGTACTAGTGACTGACTGTGTTGCCATATCAATAAACCTTGCATTGCACAATGCTAAAAACGATTCAAACGATTCAAAATCAATTTCAACCGGGAGACTTGGGCATAAATATTTATTTAATTACGCCATATTTTAATTATTCAGAAACTTTAATTTTTCTTGTTTTCTAGTTTTCCTCGCGTCTCCCTATGAGTTTTTAATTTTTTAATTTGTTATTTTGTATTTTGTGCGTGTGAGCGTTGTTGTCTGAGTGTGATTGAACACGATTTGGTTTTATCCGTTAATGTTCATTGAGAATTGTAAGAGAGAGGAGTCACGAATTTTGGTGCTCTTGCAATTTTGATTAATATTCAGTTTTTTGTTGAATTAAATATTATTAGGATCGAAGCTTTGCTTAGTATCCTTATGAATTTGTCGCCGTCACTCTGTCCGATCGTCTGGTCGTCCGGTCGTCTGGTCGTCCACTATTAATAAGGAGCAACTATATCTTTGCAGTGCAGTACTGTATTTAGAAATCGATTTCGGTGGGGGCTATGATATCATAGGACAATATCTATTAGGCATAATCGCGCGAAGCGCGAAAATTTTTGGCTTATTTTGTCTAAAATGAGTCAAAAATAGCCTAAAAATCACATAAAATCGCGGTATTTTTTGGTATTTTGAAAAAAATTTTCCTTTTTTCTTGGATTTCGGGGGGGGCTTTAGCCCCCAAAGCCCACCCCCTCAATACAGCCTTGTTGCAGTGGCATAACTTATTTCAAATCTGATTTTTGCATATGGTACCAAATGTATTCAGGAGCAACTAGTTATCATTAGAATTCAAATTTGATGCATCCCCTGGTTTGTGGAAATTATATAAATACAGAAGGTGAGGCAGACAGTAATAGTACGGCAGGTGAGACAGACAGCGTAGTAGCATAGAGGACTGACTACACACCGCGCTGGTATTAACATGCTCTGAAACTGCGGGAAACAAATGCAATATAAAATAGCTTCTCTTTAGTGCAACGATTAGTTGAATACAATTTTCGTTTCATTGCAACAATATTGTCACTGCATTGTAACCCAAAAATGAAAATTGGCTAAAGAAGAGGATTTTTGTCCATTGTGATTAGTTAAATACAGTTTGAAACATTTTATAGTAAAAATTGTCAAAATATAAGAATTTGAAACATTTTAATGTGAAAATTGTCAAAATATAATGAAAATGGTTGTCCATCTTCACTTCATTATAAATACACGTGTGGGATTCATCAGTGGTGAGTGCAGTTAACTACAATTATTACAAATCACTATTTAGGTATTGTTTAAATCACAATAATACATTCAATTTGTATTGCAATCCAAAAAATTATTGATCGGGTATAATCCTAATCGTAACACTCGATTCTTTCCAGCTTTACAGTCTCTGGTGCGGAATTGATTGGGTTGGGATTAGTTTGAAACATTTTATCGTAAAAATTGTCAAAATATAATGGAAATGGTTGTCCATCGTCATTTCATTATAAATACACGTGTGGGATTCATCAGTGCGGGTTGTGATTAGTTTGAAACATTTTATCGTAAAAATTGTCAAAATATAATGGAAATGGTCGTCCATCGTCACTTCATTATAAATACACGTGTGGGATTCATCAGTGGTGAGTGAAGTTAACTACAGTTGTCACAAATCATTATTTAGGTATTGTTTAAATCACAATACTATATTCAATTTATATTGAAACCCAAAAAATTATTAATCGGGTATAAACCTAATCGTGATACTCGATTCTTTCCAGCTTTACAGTCACCTGGTGCGGAATTGATTGAGTTCTGCATGTTGACTCCAAACTTATATGAATACTCTAATACCAATACCATTAACTCCCGCCCAGACTGTTGGACCAAAGACTCTCCTACTATAACCCTAGATGGTAGATGGCGTAGTGAGTGGAATCTACAAAATCAACAAGATATTACTATTTAGGTATTGTTTTAGTCACGTTACTATATTGAATTTGTATTTCCAGCTGACTTGCCGAATGCATCGCTACTCATTATTAAATGACATATTCCATTCTTTCCAGCTTTACAGTCTACTAGGAATTGATTGAGTTCTGCATGTTGACAAATGGTGAAGAATTGAAGTTCACTATTTGGAATAAACATTTTATCGTGGAATCTACAAAATCGACAAGATATCACTATTTAGCTTGGTGTTAATTGACTCCTGAAGGGTGGATATTCATGACTACCAGCAGTTTGATCTGGAACAGGAATGGAATTCCGGAATGGGGCTAATTCAAAAGAAAGTCCCATATAAAATTTCAAACTATTTGATAGGACTTTCTCTACAGAACCCAGCTGATACGGGCAGGGGAAGGAAGGGGCGGGAATCTATCTATTTGCCTTGATTCTAATGGTAACTGATTGTGGCTGAATACATGTGCTACCATATGCAAAAAGCAGATTTGAAACAAGTTATGTCGTTCCAAAATATGCGTTCATTTTATTATCGAAGGACAACCAGACCATCAGAATTTTTTTTAAATCTCCCGCTTCGATCCTGCGTATACGCCTGTTGCCAACAGTTTATTTTAAAGCTAACTAATCAGCCTTTGGGTGTGATACATTCATTCACTCGCCATTCCAGCTATCATCACATAATTAAATTCTGGTTTTGCGGAAGCCTTTTGCCTTCTGACCATGCGCGAGTTTGGAGGAGGAGAGGGCTGATGATATAGCAGGCAATGTGTGCGTAGTAAGGAAGGTTGTAGGTTGGGAGATGCAGGCTATTGGGATTGGAAGAAATGCAATGCAGTGAATACACCGAGGCGAGCGAGTAAATAACAGAACAGAACAAGAGATGGCAGCTGTATCATATCTCATATTCTCCTACAACAGGAGAAATGTGCACTTAAGGCCTCAGTTAGAGGTGTAAGCTCTATATAATAAATTACGCAAATGTTGTACAGCTGGGTTGATGAAAAAATTATTTTTATTATGGGGCGGGTTATGGGTGGGGAAGTGGAGATTACGTGGAGCTAATAAAAACCTTTTTTCCATTGTGGGAGGAGGATGGATGGGTAAGTAGAGACTACTTGGAGCTAACGAAAACTTTTTTTGCTTTGTGGGAGGGAGGTGGGTGGGGAAGTGGAGACTATGTGGAGCTAATAAAAAAACTTTTTTTGCTTTGTGGGAGGAGAATGGGTGGGGAAGTGGAGACTATGTGGAGCTAATAAAAAAACTTTTTTTGCTTTGTGGGAGGAGAATGGGTTTGGAAGTGGAGACTACGTGGAGCTAATAAAAACCTTTTTTTGCTTTGTGGGAGGAGAATGGGTGGGGAAGTGGAGATTACGTGGAGCTAATAAAAAACTTTTTTTGCTTTGTGGGAGGAGAATGGGTGGGGAAGTGGAGACTACGTGGAGCTAATAAAAAAACTTTTTTTGCTTTGTGGGAGGGGGATGGGTGGGGAAGTGGAGACTACGTGGAGCTAATAAAAAAACTTTTTTGGTTTGTGGGAGGAGAATGGGTGGGGAAGTGGAGACTACGTGGAGCTAATAAAAAAACTTTTTTTGCTTTGTGGGAGGGGGATGGGTAGGGAAGTGGAGACTACGTGAAGCTAATAAAAAAACTTTTTTGCTTTGTGGGAGGACAATGGGTGGGGAAGTGGAGACTACGTGGAGCTAATAAAAAACTTTTTTGGCTTTGTGGGAGGAGAATGGGTGGTGAAGTGGAGATTACGTGGAGCTAATAAAAAACTTTTTCTGCTTTGTTAGGGGGTATGGGTGATGAGGTGGAGATTATGTTGAGCAAATAAAAAACCTATTTTTTCTATATGGGAGGGGGTGGGTGGGGAAGTGGAGACTACGTGGAGGTAATAAAAAACTTTTTTTGCTTTGTGGGAGGAGAATGGGTGGGGAATTGGAGACTGCGTGGAGCTAATAAACATATTTTTTGGGTTGTGGGAGGGATTTGGGCGGGAAATGGAACTACGTGAAGTTTATATTTTTTGTTTAGAGGAGTGGCAAGGGTGTGGAGCTAATAAAAATATATTTTGGTCATGGAAAGGAATGTGTAGAAAATTGGGGATAATTATTTAGAGTGAAGAAAATTGGTGGGAAGGTGAAGATAACAGGGAGCTGATAAAATTTGCGGGAGGGGTGGGATAGGGTGGAGACATTAACCTGAATTTGATAATATTTTTGTTTAGGGAAAATAAATGTGAGTTGAAGATTTGGGCCTTAATAAATTTGTTTTTTTGCTTAGTAGAAGTGGAATGAATAGTGAAGGAGAGATATTTTAATGGGGAAAAATTGGTGAAAATTGGAGGCTAAATGAAACTTATGTTTTGTTGTAAAACAATTGCTTATTCATTTAGTCGAACAATGGAAAAGACATACAATATGTAGTTTTTGGATCCACACTATTCCTGTTCTTGGGCCAAAGTAAGAGCAATTTAAGATTGAAAAACTTTTATGGGAAGCGTGCGTGGGAAGTGATTGTGGAGAGCGAAACGGATCTGAAATATAATTTTTTGTTTTCAGTGGAGAATAGGAGGGCAGATATCACATGGAAAATATATGAGGCTGGTTAAATTTTTTTATTTGGGGGGAGGGAATGGAGCGGAGAGCTAAAAAATTCGTTGATCTGACTAATTTATGGAGGGTTAGGAAGTGGGGATAACATGGATATATAAACACGTTTACCGAACTAATAAAAATTTCTTTTGTGACAATTGGGTGTAAGTTGGGGCCTACATGAAACTGATTCATTGGTAGCTGGCAGTAGCTTTGGTAAATGGATGAGGAGATAGCATGGAGCTCATAACAAGTATTTTGTAGATTGGAGGACTTAGTAGGAAATCGAGCATACACAGTACTTTGGTCTGGGGGAGGGCATTGTGTGAGGAAGTGGAGACATCATTTAATAAATAGAAATTACTTTTTGTTAGGGAAGTCAATGCGTTGGAAGGTGGAAATTAAGTGGAGCTTATAAAAACTATTTTGTTGGGGTGGCGGATAGGTTGGGAAGTAGGAGACTACATTAAAGATATTTATAATTGGTTAGGTAGATATGTTGGTTAGAAGCAAGGAGTGTCAACAGTTTCAACAGGAGGGTTCAGCTAGGCACGTTGCGTGAATATCTATAAGGGACAAATCCTACCAGTTGTCATTGGCAACAATCGGATAAGGGACGAAAAACGTCCCTTATAGATATTCACGCAAAGTGCCTAACTGAACCCTCCTTATGAAAAAACAGCCAAAGAGAAACCAAGGGATACCTAAACCAGTTAAAGCTCCTTGGTTAGAAGTAAATGGATAATATTAATTTTTTGGTTTCCTGTTAACTTTAATCTTAATTTCTATTTTTGTGAATAAAGATTTTCGAACAATTGCTACCGTGACGAAGTCACAGGTCGAGAACGGGCTCGTTATAGATTAGTTTAGCCTATTTTTTGATATTTTAAATTCTAACTACAAATCGCAGACCTTGTCGACATTTTATCGGGTAGATATTTTCCCTCGGCGAATTTTACAGGAGCGAATAAGACGCTCCCACCATCCGCCCTACCAAGCTCCTGTGGGGAGATTGAATATCCACTCTTGCTATTTTCTTCCAATTTAGTTCCCGTATCGCACTATTACTTCCCACGAAATTTGTCCCGTTATCACTGTAGATAACGGACGGTCTTCCTCTTCAGGCAATGAACCGCCGCAAGAACTGTAGAAAACCGTCTGTAATCAAAGAAGTTACGAGTTCTAAATACGGCGCAAGCAAGGAGCATGGACGTTGCCATAGTATAGTAGCGCTTTATCAGGAGAGCCGAGTAGGGAATTTTACCATAAGCGAATTTGAAGATTTATAAGGGACGTTTTTTGGAAAATGTCCCCTGCCCCTGTCTTTATCAATCTGCTATAAACATTCATGTCCCACTTGCTATTCTCTAATAATTTAATACGTTTCCAACAGCATAGCAACCAGATATTTACACAAAATTAGGGACAAAATGTCCCTTATAGATCTTGAAAATCCCTTACGGGCAATTCTCTACTTGGCTCTCCTTATTAACCGTCCAAGCTCCTTGGGCGCAAGTAAACAAGACGATCCAAACCTTTTTTTTCTTTCAGATGTAACGGGCCGTCTAAATCCACACCCACTATTTCGAAGACAGAAGCATCTCTAATACTGTCTTTGGGTAATGGTGCTGGTTCCGTCACTGGTGCTTTTGCACAGATTCTTCGGCATCTTAGACATTTCGAGATAACACTCCGAATAGCTCGCCGACTTTGAATTATCCAAAATCGTTCACGTAGGTGCGATGCTAAAAACTAACTAACTAACTATTTTAACTACTCAAAGAACTGAGAGAATTGCATGTACCAAGGTTCCGTTGAATCCATAGAAAGACAGCTAGCAATCCTCTTCTTCTTTTCCTTAGAAATTTCTTCTTCATCATAAGTACAATTTTTCAGGGGCCAATTACTTGAATCCAGCATTAACCATGAAGGGCCCTTCCATCATCTTGTTTCTAACAATTGGTTAGGACTGCAACCTCTTGACGGCAAATCTGCAGGGTTGACACAACCTGGGACATGATGCCAATCTTCTTCTTGAGTCAACTGGCAAATTTCTTTGACTCTGTTGAAAACAAACGTACCCCACTCCTCATACCACTTACGAAAATTATCTTCCACTTCCCCAGAGAGTTCCTTGTCCCAATCTGCCTTAGCACTCCAAGCTTCTTGTTGCATTAATTTGGGGCGCCCAAATAATAGGTAGCCAACAGCCAACGGGATCGAAAATTCGATGGGTAATCGACAGAATTTTCTGCTTAGAAATTGATTCCTCTAGTAGGAGGGCTTCCAAGTCCACGCCAGAATATAAAGTCGGCATGCCGTAAACTATTTTTCAATGCCGCATGCCGTAACTGCCGTAAACGCCGCAAATGCCGTAAAGTACTTTAGGCATAGTAAAATAACATATTTAATAACTGTTTACTTTCAAAATTGAATCTATGTATTTTATTTATTTTCTTAAAATCAAAAACGTTTCGCCAACTAAAGTCACAATTAATAGAAAAATGAAATAATTTACATTATTTCTGTCCTTATTAATACGATAAATGACAAATACTGCATTGATTTATCAGTAATTTTGAATTTCACTGCTTCTTGTGGCTAAAAAATAGTTTTCGGCATTTACGGCATGCCATAAACTAAATGCCAAATGCAGCAAATTCAATTTACGGCATTTACGGCACACTCGATACTCTGGTCCACACTGAGGGTATCCCCCTCTTTATTCCATTTCAATCCTAGAACTGAGAAAGGTAGGCTTATATCCAATCCGCACTCATTATGTCAGCCGACTCCGGATAATCTTGATAAATTATACTCCCACATTCTAAGATCCATTTTTGCATCCGCCATAATAGAAACTGACTGCTCTATAAACTCACTCAACTCTTCTTCAGTATCTACCTAAGTACAACAATTGACTGTTTTAATACAATAAGGGGCTTAGATATTTGTAAACAATTAAAATAAATTTTAGCTTGTCGGAGGGAAAGTTGTTGTCTGTTAGGAAACACGACAACTTATAATAAATGAACCCAATAAATTATTATTGGCTGTCCAATAATGTTAACGTGTAAATAATGTATGTGTGGCAACAACAAATTTAAATAGTATATTATATTGGTGGTCACATTTTCAGTGACCATATTTTTCTGGACTTGCGAGATTTTTAAGCTGTCATGTATTTGGCCTCAGAAAATGTCTAGATCCAAAAAATATTTAAGCAGACATACAAATCTCGCTATCTACATTCAAAAGTTTATTCGTAATAAAATAACAACCTTTAATACAATTCGAAACAATGAAATAAATGTGGATACTCAGTTCAATTTACACCTACAAGAATTATTCCAAGGCTTCAAAAATAACCCTAAAATAACCCTGATATGTTAGTTTGTATTTTTAACTTTTCTGTATTTTGGTTAGAAACAATATATTAATATTATACATTTTTGCACACTTTTTAGCTCGCCTGACGAGCTATATAGAATCGCACAGTCTGTCCGTCCGCGCGATGAAACTACACCAAGTTTGTCCCCACGATAACTCTCGAAGGAATTGACGAAATTTGATCAAACTTGGCAAAAACGTTGTCTATGGGCTTGTGACGATCCCTATTGATTGGTGACAAAATATTTCTAACGGTTCGCAAATAACAGCCGAAAAAATATGTTATTTAATCTTCGGTGTTACTGTTGATTACCATAATGCCGCTTTTATTGAAAACTTGTTGAAATATTTGTAATGGTTGTGAAACACAGACCAAAATAAATCTCTATGCTTGTCAAACATGAATTTCTGCTCTTATATAACTTGGATTAATATAGTATTAATAACCAAATTATTGGTTAACATATTCAACCTACAAATTGTCCATTTTATTCTGCTTGCTTTTAATAGGTAATTTTATAGTCGCAATAAACGTTTCTACTTAAAACTGATCCTGTTAGTGGAAATTAAAAATGGTAATAAAAACATTTGAGTGTTTCTAAATTTGACTTTTTTCAATAGTAAGAACAATAATGCGATTTTTTGTTTGTTAAAACTGCTACCAGCTGTCGAAAAACGAGGGTATAAAAAACTGAATTGAAAATTTAGATGTGCTTTTGTTTAACAAAGCATGACGATTTCATTTGGTAGGCAATATTAATCCGTTATTGTACACAGGCGTTTAAGCTCGCCTCAATAAGGAATTTTTAAAGTCAACATTAATCGATTTTGATTTTCTGTTGATTTTGATAGTCAACATTAATCGATTTTGATTTTCTGTTGATTTTGATAGTCAACATTAATCGATTTTGATTTTCTGTTGATTTTGATAATCAACATTAATCAATTTTGATTTTCTGTTGATTTCGATAATTAACATTAATCAATATTGATTTTCTGTTGATTTAGATAATCAACATTAATCAATTTTGATTTTCTGTTGATTTTGATAATCAGCATTAATCAATTTTGATTTTCTGTTGATTTTGATAATCAGCATTAATCAATTTTGATTTTCTGTTGATTTTGATAATCAACATTAATCAAATTTGATTTTCTATTGATTTTGATAATCAACATTAATTTTAAGTTAAACGAGACCTTACCTGTAAGGTTGAAGTTTGACTGTAATTTTATGAGTCCTCCGGAGTCCGAATGGCATCACTGATAATATTTGTTTGACTAGAGTAGTTAAGCCCCACGGCAGTGGGGTAGGGCCCATGTACTTTAAAGCAAAACGTCGGGTGAACGTTTCACCCCCTAGTCCCAGCATGCGTGCTCGCTTCCCTTTCTAGCCTCATATTTTTAAAGAACCGAACCGGAGTATTTTTCGTCTGGGGGAGGGTTGGTGGGTCGGTATCCGGAGATTTCGTCAATAAAATTTCGACAATTGACAATGGTGATTCCGACAATAGGTAAAAGGTGATTCCGATAATGTTAAAGGAGATATCGATAATGTCAATGGGGAATTCGACAATGAATAGGAATATACTAATATTGTACTCTGTAATTCTGTGATGTTGTCTGTAGTGTATTATTTGCTACTTGATAAGACGTAAATTAGTACTCCTAGAATTTACATACATTCTCACAGTTGTCATTGTAATTTCAATACCTGGCTTTGAGTGAAACTTGGCTTTGTGATGGAACGTTTCGTGTAACCCCCAAGCAATATTCACAGCTCTATACGATCAGTGCAGTAATAAACGAGGTTGTTGTTCCTTTGGTTTTCGCCTTGTTACCAAATAAGACAGAAGCCACTTACGTAAAATTATTTGAAGTTATTGTTTCTTCAAACATAGGAGAAGTGTGGCAGCCTCGAGAAGTTATAATTGATTTTGAAATGGAAGTTTTAAAAACGCTTTGAATTTTGTTTTACCAAGCACTCAGGTATATGGTTATCTTTTTCATTTAGGTCATTGTTTTTATCGTAAAATACAAGAGTTAGGTCTGCAAAAACAATATATTGACCCAAACACAAGTATTAGCTTGAATGTCAGCTCCATGATAGCATTAGCATTTGTACCACAGAATGAAATAAGGATTCGTTTTTTAGAACTCAGGACTACTTTCCCATCAACTCTTACTCCATTCACTCAATATGTTGAAAAGAATTGGATAGGCACTTGGACAAGTCAACCAACTTTCCCTCCAGATATGTGGAATTGCTACCAGCGTAGTTTATCAGGAATTCCGCGTACTACTAATAGCCAGGAGGGTTTTCTTAACTCGATTAATCTAAGGTTTAGAACGTATCATCCTAGGTTTTGGTGTTTCATTGAAAAATTACAGTTAGAGGAGAGCAAGTGGCATTTAACTGTACAACGAATCGATGCAGGTTTATGGAGCCTATTGGTATCCTATTGGCTATTGGACAGCAGAATAAGGAAAGTCACTGCTAATTGGCATATTATTATGTTTACATGGTATGACATTTTGTGTGAATAAAAGAAATTTTTGATTTGTCGATATCTCCATTGTCATTGTCGAATAATCCTTTACCATTGTCGATATTAAACTTTTTCTTGTCGAAATCTCCTTTGTCAATTGTCGAAACTGTATTGACGAATTCTCCTACAACCGGTGGGTCAGTGATGCCATTCGGACTCCGGAGGACTCATAAAATTACAGTCAAACTTCAACCTTACAGGTAAGGTCTCGTTTAACTTAAAATTTTATTTCGTCCATCCTACGTCCTCTGGCATCACTGATAATATTTGTTTGACTAGAGTAGTTGTTTAAAGCAATACGACGGTGAGGTAAAGAATAATTCGATACAATAGCACAACGAAATGTCTATTTGCTAGTATGATTTAATCGTATACTTGATTATGTTTTATAATGTTAACAAAGTTTAACCAGAACAATAAGTTTAATTAATAATTAAGAAGCTTGCCCCAATAAGGGCGGATAATAAATTCCAATTTTGAAAATAACATTTACACAAAATTCTCCCAAATATCGGGCACTCATGGGACCCGACGTCCACAAAATTTTTCACCCGACAAACAGATTTTTCAGCTTATTCGATTCTCACCTCTATAAAGGGGCTTGTTAAAGTGGCCGTCCACCCAAGGAGCATGGACGGTTAATCAGGAGGACCAAGTAGAGAATTGCCCGTAAGGTATTTTGAAGATCTATAAGGGACATTTTCCCTCTAATTTTGTCTGAATATCTGGTTGCTATGCTCTTGAAAACGTATTAACTTATTGGAGGATAGCAAGAGGGACATCAATGTTTGTAGCAGATTGATAAAGACAGGAGTAGGAGATATTTTTTCAAAAACGTCCCTTATAAATCTTCAAATTCGCTTATGGTAATATTCCCTATTCGACTCTCTTTGCAACCAACCAAACACTATCCCCAAGTTGCACGTTTGTAATTTTCAGGGTAATGACGTCATATCCTCACTTGTGGGGCTAGGATGGTAACCAAGGACATTTAATTTTTTAATACTCACGTTAAAATTATGAAAATTGACTTTTGGATTCGTAGGGATACTAGAGTAGAGACGTTATGTTCAAAATAATTTATTACTTTCAGTGGAGATTGTGAACGGTATTGTTTTAACTGAAGATGTTGAGCTCTCGATAAATTTTTGAAGTAAAAAATGGAATGAGAAGTGAAGATTTAAGCAAAAAAGTTCAACTAGCTTTCCCTATACTTGTCTAAAAATCACTAACAAACGAAAGATTTTCCGGAAGTTATTTTCTGTTTATATATATTGTTCCTCTCCAACTCAATTTCCAATTGTTTTGAAATGGTAGCGCAAAATTCGGGCAGGAAGTTAGTAAAAGACAGCAGTGATTTCTCATAATGTGTGCTCATACCACAGCCAGGACAATCTAAAAACTTCGTTTCAAAATCAAGCCCATCTTAACCTTATATTTCTCCTATACCATTCAGTACCTTGCATTTACTATTGTCTAGTGTCCTAGCTCCAGGGTCATATTTCATCGTTATTTAAAATATTTTTCACTTTACCATTGTCCAGAAACTGAGCGCAATAAGTTCTGGGAGCACAACTTTTATATTAACTCAATTTAAATACTAATTTGTTTTGCGCGTTGGTTAGCATAACCCAGGGCATGAAAAGGGCAAAAAGGTTACCTTTTTGATTGCCTTTTTGCCCAGCTAAATTAGCAAATAGGTAACCTTTTGCCTTTTTAGTTATTTTAAATTAAAAGAGATAAATTGCAATTTCTATGTTAGAGGGTATAAACGTCATAAAAATGGCAATATTATTGTGTCATGTAAAAAGGAGGTTTGTAACAACTACAAATTTATTTTAATTCAGCTTCATATGTAGCGAATGGCATAGGAAAAGGCATGAAGAAGGCAAAATGGTACAAAAAGGTGCTAGCAAAAAGGCAAACTTTTTCATGCACTGGCATAACTTCATGAGGGATTGCGGTTGCGGTATGAAAATAGCAAAATGTCAAAATGGGGACTTGAAATGAGCCTATGTCAGGTAATATACAGTGGGGATTCGGGTCCCATACATTTACCCCAAAATTTTGTTGACCAAGTTGTCAAGGAAATTAAAGTTCATAAAAGTTATTCGCCCTTATTGGGGCAAACTTCACAATTATTTGTTAAGATTACTATTTTTACTACATATAATTTCAGCATTAAACCTATTTAACGTCTTTAATTTTAACTTGGTACTTATTTTAAAATAGCCTCTGAATACAACGTATAATTTTCTATTGGTCTGTTATAATATTTAGCAAATGTTTCTGATTTCTTAGACCAACCTGCGTATTGAAAAATTAAATCTGTCGGAACTCCTTTGGCAGCTGCTTTCGAACTAGAAGCATGTCGAAAACTGTGAGATGTAAAAACACTAGTGTCTATATTAGCTTCTTTTAGAAGCCAAAATAGCCATCTACTCAAAGTCTGAGTTGACACAGGACTATGTGGCTTAATAATGCTTAGAAACAATGAATCATCTTTCCTAAATTCTAAGGTGCGTATTTAGCTCGCCTGAATAAGGCAGCTTATAGAACCGCACAGTCTGTCCGTACGTCCGTCCTTCCGTCCGTCCGTCCGTACCCACGATAACTTTCGAAAGCAATGATGGATATAGACCAAACTTGGCAAAAACAATGCCTATGGACCACTGACGATCCCTATTGATTTTGGGGTAAATCGGTCCATAGGTTGCTGAGATACCGCGCGCTCACTTTGTCTTCATTTTGATAGTTAAAGTGAAAAATGGGCATTGAAAATTGTAATACCGTTTCCTATATATTGTTAGCGGGATAGTATAAACTATATCATGCCGCTTCTACTAAAACTGAAATTATATAGTAAAATAACAAAAACGGAAAATTACCATTAAAAGTAAAATAACGAATATGTTTCAAGTTTGTCTTGATTTTAACTGTCAATATTAATATATTTTCATTATGTATTGAATTTGATAGTCAATATTAATATATTTTCATTATGTATTGAATTTGATAGTCAATATTAATATATTTTCATTATGTATTGAATTTGATAGTCAATATTAATATATTTTCATTATGTATTGAATTTAACTGTCAATATTAATATATTTTCATTATGTACTGAATTTGATAGTCAATATTAATATATTTTCATTATGTATTGAATTTGATAGTCAATATTAATATGTTTTCATTATGTATTGACTTTGATAGTCAATATTAATATATTTTCTAATGCATTGATCTTGATAGTCGATATTAATATATTTTGATTTTGTATTGATTTTGATTGTCAACATTTATCAATTTTGATTTTCTATTGATTTTTACTGTCAACATTAATCAATTTTGATTTTCTGTTGATTTTCATATTCAAAATTAATCAATTTTGATTTTCTGTTAATTTTCATATTCAAAATTAATCAATTTTGTTTTTTTGTTAATTTTCATATTCAAATTAATCAATTTTGATTTTCTGTTGATTTTCATAGTCAACATTAATGAACTTTGATTCTCTGTTGATTTTCATTGTCAACATTAATCAACTTTGATTATCTGTTGATTTTCATGGTCAACATTAATCAATTTAGATTTTTTGTTGATTTTTCAAATAATATAGCTTCGTTTCCTTATGATATCAATGTCTGAATTTTTAATATGTCATAGCTACATATATAAAGAACCAATTCTGAAAGTTTGATCAAAATCCGTACGCTCGGTTTTATGCTACGTGCGAGTACTTTTCGTCTACCAAAATGTGTACACGTTAACCTTTAATCAGGCGAGCTTCTGTTACGGCTTGCTGTAGGTTTTCCTTTTTCAGACTAGAGAGAGTTGCACGGGCACTGGATGCCCGTGCGGGCAGCTGCCCGGCCCGTGCCCGTACGGGTATGGGCGGGCACGGGCACCTTATTAAGATATTTTACGGGCACGGGCACCTATGTCAAGATGTTTTACGGGCACGGGCGTCCATGATGCCCGCAAGTGCCCGTAACAGATACTTAAATAGAATATAAATGCCTAATATATAAATATATATATATTTTATTACTGTCTCAACCTGAGATTGCCTTTAGACACAGCAAAATAATTCAATAACGAAAACAGAAAAGTAAAGTAAAAATAGTATTATGAAGAATGAAATAGTATGACATTATATTTGAGATTTAAATAAATGGCTCTGTAAAATAGACGAAGATCCTTTTACAGCAACAATTGCCACTTTCTCCAAAATCTCAGAAGGAATTTTGAATCTTTTACAAAAATCATACATACTATATTATAATTTCCGGGAGTTTGTATTTATGTCTGTGTGTGTGTCCACCCCCAGTTTCCCTATGTTGACACTTCTAAAAGCAGTAAAACCCTATGTTGACACTCCTAGAAGCAGTAAAACCCTATGTTTACACTTCTAGAAGCAGTAAAACCCTATGTTGACGCTTCCAGTGGCAGTAAAACCCTATGTTGACACTTCTAGGAGCAGTAAAACCCTATGTTGACACTTCTAGGAGCAGTAAAACCCTATGTTGTCACTTCCGGAGCAGTAAATCCATATGTTGACACTTCCGGAAGTAGGAAATTCATTTTGACGCTTCCAGAAGTAGTAAAATCATATGTTTTTACTTCGGCTGGATTTAGGCAGCGGGTTATCGTTGCCTCAATTGCCCCCTCCCCCGTTGCCCCTAGTTTAGCCACTTAACCTTTTACTTTAATATATTGTCCCCGTTGCCTCCGGTCACTATTTTTGCCTCTTTTTTGAACTAACCTAATAAAAAATAAACTGTTTTATTGTTAAATCCTAACAAGCAAGTAATATGTTTATTTTTAATTAGGTTAGGTCAAAAAAGAGGCAGAAATAGTAACGGGAAGCAAATGGCAAAGATAATAGGTAAAGTGGCTAAACTAGGGGCAACGGGGGAGGGGGCAACGGAAGCAACGAGGATGGGGCAACGGAGGCAATTGAGGCAACGATAACCCGCTGCCTAAATCTAGTCTTCACTTCTAGAAGCAGTAGAAACCCTATGTTATGTTAATTGGGAAGGGGCGGTGAAGTTGAGACTACATGTTGATCAAACTATTATGTTATTTTGGAAGTGGCGGGTACGTGGAGACTATTCATGTTGTTGGAAAAATATATTATTTTGGTAGTGCCGGGGAGGTGGAGACCATACATGTCGATAATAAAACTATATTATTTTAGAAGGGGCGGGGACGTGGAGACTACATGTGTGTGAAAACTTTATTTGGGAGGGGCGGGGAAGTGGATACTACAAGTCGCTGAAACAATTGTTACTTGGGAAGGGGCGGGTAGGTGGACGCTACATGTCGATGAAAAATTTGTTATTTGGGAAGGGGTGAGGACATGTAGGTTACATGGCGGTGAAAAAGTTGTTAATTGGGAGGGGGTGGGGAGGTGGAGAATACTGAATGGATACGGATTGGCCGAGGTTGTATAGGAAACTTTGGTATTATGAAATATCAGGGCACTTGAGCTTGGGAATATTCATATTTGAATCTTTAACTTTGCTTATGTGAAACAGAGCCCTGTCGTAGGACGGGCTAACCAGCTAGAATATCATATACATGCCTAATATATAAAATATATATCACATATATGCCTAATATATAAAATATATATCATATACATGCCTAATATATAAAATATATATCATATACATGCCCAATATATAAAATATATATCATATACATGCCTAATATATAAAATATATATCATATATATGGATGGTATATAAAATTTGTATCATATATATGGATGGCATATAAAATATATATCATATACATGCCTAGTATATAAAATATATATCATATATATGGATGGTATATAAAATTTATATCATATATATGGATGGCATATAAAATATATATCATATACATGCCTAGTATATAAAATATATATCATATATATGGATGGTATATAAAATATATATGGATGTCATATGGATACCATATGGAATATATATCATATATATATACATATTATATAAAATATATACCACATATATGCCTACTATATAGAATCTATACCACATATATGCCTACAATATAGAATATATACCACATATATGCCTACTATATAGAATATATACCACATATATGCTTAGTATATAAAATATATGCATAATTTATAGAATATGTACCACATATTTGCTTAGTATATGTAATATATACCACATATATGCCTACTATATAAAATATATACCACATATATTCATATACCATAGCATATATATAGTATACATTGATATATATTATACTATATTTGTAATATACGGGCACTCACGGGCGCCCGCGGGCGGGCACAGGCAGAAATTTTAAAATCTTTACGGGCGCGGGCGGGCACGGGCAGAAATTTAAAAATCTTTACGGGTACGGGCGGGTACAGGCATACTGGCTACGGGCGCGGGCTGCCACGGACGCCAAAATACTGCCCGTGCAACTCTCTAAATCTAGAAAAGAGCCACGGAATACATCATACAGTCCAGTAAAACTATCCAATCCAAAATTTTGATTTCCTGAAAGGTATTTTTTCGCCCATTCACTGCATTCTGTCATCTCAAATTGAATGGGACTAGGTTTAGAAGGCCGAAAAAAATCACCCTAGCTAAAAATAGGCAGCAAAGCAATAATTGATTGAGCACTGTCGTGGAGAATGAAGAATTTTATTATAAAATTATTACAAACTAGACCACCAGTACTGCTATTAAATTTCAAAAGATTTCCGTGTCATTTTTTGGTTTAATTTCAAAATTAGGCAATATTAACCCAGTTTATAGGGTGCGTAGTGACTCAATGGTAGCATCACTCGATGCGAAATGAGCTGCATGCAGAAAGAGCACATGCCATGGGTTCAAATCCTGGTTACCTGGACGCCCTGCGAAAAGTCCTCCTACCAAGCAATGCTTTAAGGAGTATCTTGGGGTACGACGTACGGAAGTTAGTGTGAATACGACCCTCAAACAGGAAGCCCGACCACATGGGGTCCGACACCCACAAACACGACAGCCGACCACATGGCAACCGACACCAACCAACACAACAGCCGACCACATAGGACCCGATACCCACGTATACAACAGCCGACCTCATGGGGCCCGACACCCGCAAACCCGACCGCCGACCACATAGGGCCTGACACCTACCCTTGAGACAGCCGACTACATGAGACCAGACTCCCACTGACAGAAGACCCGACACCCACTAACACAAGACCCGACACCCACTAAAACAAGACCTGACTCCCACTGACAGTAGACCCGACACCCACTAACACAAGACCCGACACCCACTAAAACAAGACCCGACACCCACTAACACAAGACCCGACACCCACTAACACAAGACCCGACACCCACTAACACAAGACCCGACACCCACTAACACAAGACCCGACACCCACTAACACAAGATCCGACACCCACTAACAAAAGACCCGACACCCACTAAAACAAGACCCGACTCCCACTGACAGAAGACCCGACACCCACTAACACAAGACCCGACACCCACTAACACAAGACCCGACACCCACTAAAACAAGACCCGACACCCACTAACACAAGACCCGACACCCACTAAAACAAGACCCGACACCCACTAACACAAGACCCGACACCCACTAACACAAGACCCGACACCCACTAACACAAGACCCGACACCCACTAACAAAAGACCCGACCTCCACCAACAGGAATGCCGACTCCCGACCACATAATTTCTATTAGACATTTCGGCGCGGTGCGGAAAATAGTTAATTTTTTAAACTATACCGTATGGAGACGCCATAGGCTCTCTAGTATAAGGACTAGAGAGAGACAGTGGGAATCACGTTAATCCATTCATGCGCGTCACTAATTAGATGACGAGGCATTTGGCTACCTTAAGAGAGCATAGTTACTCCCAAAGGCCTCCTGCCACCTCCTTCCATGAGCACCATGGAAGCGATGGAACGGACGGTCACTTTGGCGTTAGCTCGAAACTCCTCTTCCAGTGTAGACCTTATGCTATAGTTGTACGTGGACGTACTAGGCTAAGTGTGTAAATCCCTTAGTGCGGGCTTCCCTAGTATAAGATGGAATATGAAATATGAAATAGTATGAAATGTAATGTGTATGTATGTACAATAGTGTGTAGTCTAACCTACTTACCTACTTGTATAAATAATAGCATAGCATGAAGTTGTATTGCCCATACCTACCTATGTATGAATGAATGTGTCATGTGACACAACTGCACTTGCCTAGCACCCAAACTTAAATGCTAGCAAGTAGTACACTTCCGAATCCTGATGGAGACAAACGCAACTTTCGGTGCTGCTCTCCAACTTAATTATTGCCCCTAATTAAGTTACCTGTGTACTCACCTGAACCCTAATTAACTTACCTTTAGTTCATAGTTAGTTAGTCCTAGAATATGTGTGTGTGTAAGTGTAATTATTTATATGTACTCGCTTCCTCAGGCGAGCTAAAAAGTGTTCTACACACTAAGGCGCGGCTTGCACGTTCACCACATCATTCCCAGGAGCATGGAAAAGTAGGAAACCAAAATGACTCATAGCACAGCCTTATTAGCCCTCTCCACCGTACTCCATTGCATATAACTAATTTCATTTCATTGAACATATTTATGCCTTAACAAACTCATGTCAAACTAAATGTTATTTTAATTTGCAAAAACCAATCATACAACGTAAAAAATAATTAAAGTACATATAGCAAAAAATACAGGTGAAAAACCTGGAGAAATATACGGGGAGAAGTCCAAAAAAACTGGAAAACAAGATATAATTTAGATGCCAAGATATAATTAAACCTCGTAATTTTCAAACTTTCTTCAAAAAATCTCCCCGTGCGTTTACCGCCCACTCACTTGCAACGCTCGTCGAAAAATTACAGGTTAAAAACCTGGAGAAATATACGGTGAGGTGAGAATGCCGGAAAAACTTGAAAACAAGATATAATTTAGATGCCAAGATATAATTAAACCTCGTAATTTTAAAATTTTCTTCAAAAAAATCTCCCCGTGCGTTTACAGTTAATTTCCTTGCAACAACCCTAAAACTTGTCTAAAACATTAGATTCACCCTATTATCAACTAGATTTTAAGTGCTAATAACTGCAAATATAAATTCCATGGAAATGTAAATTTTGAAATAAGATGACACTGTATTTCAAGGCAAAAAACTTTTCCGTATAAAAAGCCAAAAATACTAATTTCACAGTTACTTTGTATATTGCGGCCATTTCTTCACACTGCAACATTTTTATTGCACTTTGGACATTTAGTTGACAGTTATAGCGCAGTCATATCTAATATATTTTACTGTTAAATGTTGTTAATACGGAAAAATTTATGTTCATAAATGTTGATTAATTACTATGGATACGACAATTTAACCTGGATTTTGGAACCTGGAATGCAACAATGACTGGGGAAACATGTTGTATGTACAATTGCAAAGCTGTTCCCACAGAATGCTAAAGGCAGCTTTGACTGGCGTTCCCATTGTGAAAAATATTTTCCATCCCCCCTTCAGGAGTTAATTGAATAACTATGGTGTTTTTGTTCTTTAAAATGCTTTTTTTGAAGAGAGTTGCAAGTGAATTAGCGGTAAACGCACGGGGAGATTTTTTTGAAGAAAATTTTAAAATTACGAGCTTTAATTACATCGTGGCATTTAAATTATATCTTGTTTTCGAGTTTTTCCGGCCTTCTCCCCGTATATTTCTCCAGGTTTTTAACCTGTAATTTTATTTTTATAGATGTGAAAGATTAACATAATACTCTCTGTATTGGGGATCTAAATAATCCATCATTTTCATCAAATCCACATACTTCCTTGCATCGATTGGAATTTCCGTATCATTTCTGATTCTAAATTGGAAGTATTCCAACCAGTCGTCTGTCCAGGAAGCCCATGCTGGATACAGGTGCAAAACGGATTTTTGACTTCATATCGTACAAAGTCTTCGAGGTCTGTATGCTGCGTTTTGGTTAGTATCCCTGCCATGTCGTTCTGATTCATTCGAAACCACAAAGCTTGGGAGACTTGGGTTTAGGGACAAAGCAGGTCATCAAAAGCAAAAAAGTATTCACTATATAGCCATGACTTGGTTGCGGAACGGCTTAGTTCCTCTGGAGAATAAACTTTAGAAATTTTTTTCTGCTTTTCTATCAGGCCGAATAATCTATCACATACGAGGAACGAGTGACCGCTACACAGGAACTTTTGCTCAACTACAGCATTTGTTGTTCTGTCCTGTGCAGCGATCACTCCAAAGTATTAAAGTTCTTGTAGCATTTTCACCCAGAGGTTGTAAGTTTGTTGTAATGTATCTCCATAGACAGGAGAGCATTTCTTCTGATCCGCGAGTTGCCATCACCTCTGTCTAAAAACACTGCGTCGTCGACACCCACGTTATAGATGCAATAATTATATGATGAAAACTGTCTCATGTAAAACATGTCCTTGTGGACCAGAGTAGGGGAAAATAAAACCTATATTAAATACTTAGTAAGATTAAATCGTAAAATGAAATTGGAAGTAGACGTTTTTATATATATACTTGCTGGAGGTCCACACATAAGACAACTACAGCTGGATCCGCTTTAGCAACATCACAATCTGCTTTCATTCTTGCATAACAGAACTTGCTAGTTCATGATGAGTTTCAATTTGCTAGCTCTTGTGCATTTTGGGCATTTTTCTCTGCGATATATAGTTTATCACAAATACTACAAGTATCGGATATCAATTTGGCAAATCGAAGTCCACTTGTTTTTAGCTGTTTAAAGTAGGCGTCCTTTAAGAACGGGGCTCTAATGTTATTTTCATTCGCCTCTTTAAATAAGCGGAACATCTTGCTGGCATTCAAACCCTGCATTTCTTTTGTAATGTGAAAGTTCCGTGGGGAAGCTTTGTATATGGGTCCTTATCAAATCAAGAACGAATCCGTCCAATTTATTATAGCGGTTGTTGTGCTTTCCTCGGAGGTCTTTTCCAATAAATTTCCCTTGCAGTAGCTTTTCTTGTATAACACGGACACGTTTTCACTGATCTTCAAAATATCTTTAAATGATAGTTGACACACCTCGTACTTTTCTCCCTGGTTATTATTAATCTTATTATTAATAATACTACAAGATTAGAAGTGAATGGAAACAGATCAGATGAAATTGCTTTTTCTCGTGGAATTTTCCAGGGTTCCCCGCTTTCATCATTACTATTTAATATGAGTATTGATCATATTATCAAACAAATAGCTGAAGTAGAGGTGTCCAATAAATTTGGTTTCAAAATTAATGAAAATCTTAACTACTTGGCAGTACTGGGTTTCATGGATGACACCGCCCTTATTGCTAATTCCAAGATCAGTGCAATTATTTTAATCAATATGGCTAACAATCTCTTTAATGAAATCGGTTTGTCTTTAAACGTTGAAAAAACTAACATAATCAACATACAAAATGGAAAATTGGCTGAAACCGTCTTGGATATTACTACTGAACAAACGATTGAATCAATTCATGAAGGAGATGTTATCAAGTATCTCGGGATTAACTTTTCAAATGAAATCGTACTTAATAAAAAGGAATTTCTGAAAAACTTAACATCCTGCCTTAATGCTTTGGTGTCTACTCCACTTTTATTTGCTAATCAAAAATTAAGTATTGTCAATACTTTTGTTTGGCCTAAATTTGTCTACACTATTCAATCAACACCTCTTTGCAACCTGTCAAAAAGTTTCCTCGAAGATATTGATAAAGTGAAAAGAAGCTCAGTTAAAGAAATGCTAATGCTTCCAAGTGATTTTCCAAACAATTGCATGTATTCAAGCACCAAGCATAAAGGATTAGGTGTCATACGCTCTGTTAGGACGGTCTAAGAGTTATTTTAGTTTCATTTGCTGATTATGCTAATTTTACTTAATGTTAATGACAAAGTTGCAATTATTATATATTCAATTTCATTTCGTTGCTATATGTATGTTGTAAGCATAGTTTCAAGCTTATTTTCATGTATTTAGTTCCATATGACATGTATGTGCTGCAGATAACCACTTTGTCCACCTTACTGTTACAGCCCAAAACACGCTCTTTGTGGGAAGCTCCGTTACAAAATTTTAACATCAGCCTGACATTATCAAGATTCAACAATAAATATGTATTAGAATTACGTGATTTACAAAACACTAGGAAAAATGCTTACAAAGGATGGGCATTGAGGAAGAAGTACAATGTATAGACATACCAAAAAAAAGTTTCTCAAAAACTTCGAGAAATCTTAAGAAATAAAGAATATACCTCATGGTGTTCCCTTAATTTTCATGGAAAAGGAGTTAATCAGTTCAAACAATGTGAAAAAATTAATAAATCCCTAAATATTCTCTAAATATTCTTCAAAACCACCTTTATAAAATTCATACATAATTTTACGATATAATACTCCTTTCATATTTCGTTATTTTTATTTTTCAATTTTATTATAGTATTGAATTATTTTGCTGTGTCTTTTGGCAATCTCAATTTGAGACAGTAAAAAGTGTATATATATATTACAACAATTCCTATTAACTCATCAACCGAAAGTATTATTTATCATGCTTATGATGAGCAACTTATTTACAGTTACTTACCGAAACTTATTATTTACAGGATTAGCTTGTTCCTCCGCATTTTCTCAAGAAATGCAAGATAATAAGAAGGTAGTTTGTAAATCTGAAATAATAATAATCACTTCTTTTGCTTGAACACTCAACAAGCATCCACGGTTTTCACACCGAATATTACAAATTTTGCCCTAAAAAAGCATGTAGTAAAGGTAGTAATAATATTCGGCAATATTATTAATTAAGTAAGGTATCATTTATTATTAGAGAGTTAAGTTATCGAGTAATTTATAATTGATTACCTCGGACGGCAATTTTCCTGGTATTGGGACTCCTACTGAAGAAATGAAAGGTTGCGCACTATTCCTATTTTTATACGGGGAGAAACTGCAAAGCAGGCAGCGCATTGCCCGAAGGGCAATGTGTGGTTTCACCACTAGTATGCAGTTAACTACTGGTTCAAACTTTGTCAGCTCCGATTTCTCGAAAACTGGTAACTTCTGTGAAATAATGCAAGATACGAAAAAGACAAAGCATTCTTCGGTGGGTTGCGATCCAGGTCAACATCAACTGTCCGGTTTCAACTTTAGCCGTAGGAACCGGAAGAATGATTTTTGAAATTGTTTGGTCATCTAATTTATCTCCTAGGCGACTTGTTACTACGCATCATAGTCAATTGGGTATTGGATGGATAGGATGGACTAGGAATACCATACACATGGAAAAGTTCCTTTTCCTAATGCAATCTCCGTAGTACTGAGTGCACTGAATTGGCATTGGCAGGCATCATCTCAATAATGATAATATCAAGGTACTTTAAATAAATACCATGACGACCTAACAAGGTATGCTGATAGTTTTAAAAAAAATCTCTCAGAACCACTAATGGGGATCAAAGGAGAAGGAGCCATAGAGTATTACTCAATGGCATGGGGACGCCTGTACGTTTCCCCCATAAGTGGTTCTGAGTGAATTTTAATCCCCACTATCAGCATACCTTGTTAGGTCGCCATGGTATTTAAAGTACCTTGGATAATATAATGTCGGATTTAAAGATGCATTATTCCTGTTAGGCAGTATTCCAATATCATTGCCAATATTTTCAATTCATTCATCTCAGTGCAAATACGGAGTACTGATAACATTTCCAGGGATGGAAAATATATTAGGCTTGAGGGAACAGGGATTGTAACAAATAAACAATGAGGAGAATTTCAGGGATGGAGAAAATAGCATTGAGTGCGATTCCAGGCATAGAAAAATTACAGGTTAAAAACCTGGAGAAATATACGGAGAGAAGGCCAGAAAAACTCGAAAACAAGGTATAATTTTGATGCCAAAATAATTAAAGCTCGTAATTTTAAAATTACGTATTCATATAGTATTATTTTTTTATTCCCGCTTGAGGGGAGATAAATAGTTGGTATCCTTGTAGTTAGTAAAACACGAGCCAGCAAGGCCGTATTGAGGGGGGAGCATTGGGGGCAAATGCCCCCCCCCCGAAATCCAAGAAAAGGGGAAATTCTTTCTCAAAATACCAAAAAATTTCGCGCTTCGGGCGATTTTATGTGATTTTTAGGCTATTTTTGACTCATTTTAGACAAAATAAGCCAAAATTTAGGATCCACACAACATATACTCCCCCACGGGAGGAGGGGGCGGGAATCACTCTATTTGCCGATATTGTAATCTAATATATATAAGCGGAAAGTTTATTTGGTTTGGTAGTCATGAAATGATGAAATTTGTAGATTCTAAAGGCAATAAATGCTGATCAACTTTGAGATTAAATTTTCAGAAATGACAAACGCCCAAAATTTTAATTGCACTCCAATCGACCAATTTACAAATCTCTTTTAAATATTTATTCTTCTTCCTCCTCCTCTTCCTCCTCCTCCTCCCTGAAAAACAAAATAAATAATTAATAACTAATAAATCTTGATTTGATAAATCTATCAAGAAACTAACTCTTCCTCCTCCTCTTCCTCCTCCTCCTCCTCTTCTTCTTCTTCTTCAGCGGCAGCGGCGGGTTCCTCGGCGACTTCCTCCTCCTCTTCGTACTGAGGAATTACAATAGGCTCATCATCCTGCATGGCCTAAAAAGAAAAACAAAGTTGGAACGGTTATGGTATTTCCGGGATAAGTTTTTCCGTATTTATTTGGAAAGTATACAGCAGAAAATAATAAGGTATCTGTAATTTCTATGGTAATTTTCATTTTTCGTAGTTTAACGTTTAACTTAATCTGAAAACACAATAACAAATTAACGTGAATTAAATGATAAATTTACTTCTTTGGCGAGTTCTTCCTCAGGGGTTGGTGGGTCTCCCTTCTTCTTGCCGGGACGTTCACCGAACCATTTGGGCAAACGAGCTGAAAATAAATAAATAAATGTATTGTTGCCATGGAAACCATGGAGTAATGTTTTCAATAATTTATTATTTACTTTTGGCACGGCCGATAAATTCGTCCATCTTTTCTTTCCAGAACTTTTCATTTTGTTCTTTCATTAATTTCTCGTTGCCCTAGAAATAAATTTAAATAATTTTGAAATTTAATCTTTTTAATATAATTTAAAGAGTTACTAGAAGAAATTCATAATTAATGAATACAATTATAATTTTTAAATATAATTATTATTTCCTAAATAAGCTTAATATATAAATTACTCCATCGAAAAGAAGTTTTCTGTCTTCGTAGGATCGGGTGTCCACACGACGTTCGAATTTGGAGGCAAGGCGAATCTTGGGCTGGAATTGCATGTTTAAATAATTAGATTTACGAATTGTCCAAAATAAGAATAAGTAAAACTTACTGGATATTTTCCAATCAGAGCCCTGAAAATATAAATTAGAAAACGTCACTTGTTTGTTCAGACAAATAAATTACAAGGTGGTTGCCACGGCAACCAAATATTAACTCACTCGGGTTCGAGTCCCCTCTTCATGGCCTTGTGTCTCAGCTGCTGCTTCTGTCGCTCCTTTAACTCTTTCAACTGTGCCATGTACATCAAAAAACAAGTTGTCATGGTATAACAATATAGTATTAACAATTAATTATGTAAACAATATAAATAACATTCATGTGAACAAAACATGACAATATAGTAAAAATATTAAATAAAACATCAACATTTACAATAATACCATAAATATTTATGTTACTATTATAATTATATAACTAAAATGAAAACAAGAAAAAGTTAATTAACAAATAATTAACATATTAAATATTATAATATATATTAATGATAATAATATTATATTATACAAATGTTATAATACGTCATAGTCCTGTCTGTGTTGTCGTTCCTCCAGATCGTACTTTTCAGTTTCCAGTTTGACCACTCGTTCCCACAGCTGATTGGCCAACTCTCGCAGTTTGGATTCGTGGAGACCGTCGATTTTGACGGGCTTGACTCGCATGGACATGGCCACCGCCTTCTCCTCCGCCAACTGCTCCTTGGTCTTCAACATGGCCTGACGGGCCTCCTCTTGAGGGTCCACCTAATTACATTCATTCAATTCATTATAATTTTCATATCTTCGTAAATAAACAAACAAATTGAAAAGTTAGTTGCCTTGGGGGCCTCCATGACGGCGTGAAGGGCGCGTTCTTTCCTAAGGGCCTCCATCTCGGCCTTTTGTCTAGCAAAACTTGCCTGCAGAAATAATTATTATTAATTAAGGTTACACTTTGGCCCTGCATAGCAACCACAGGGGACTATCAAAATGCATGTTAAAAAATCTTTTACATCGACTATTATAACTTCCGGAGGATCAGTCTGATTTTTATGGGACCTACATTTTTGGAACCGTGGACTATCAAGGAACAAAAGTTAGCATTCGGAATTTTGATATAGTTGCTTTAAATGGACCAAAAACATCAACGTTTTATAAAAAACTAAAAATGACTCATTTTTTTGGGAATTTGATTTTTTTAAATGCATTTAAAACAACTATATCAAAATTCCGAATGGTAACTTTTGTTCCTTGATAGTCCACGGTTCCAAAAATGTAGGTCCCATAAAAATCAGACTGATCCTCCGGAAGTTATAACAGTCGATGTAAAGATATTATGATGAATTTTAAATGCATGGAGGTTGACCCGAATTGCTGATGATGGAATACCGAGGGCATAAGTCAATGCAATTCCAAAAAATTAGTTTCTAGGAAACGGGGAAGTGTATTATATTATAAAGATTTCTATACTGACTTGTATAGTAGCATTTCCACCTGTCGTCATTGGCAATGTTATTACAAATACTTTAGTACAAAATCTTTTTTGTTTGCATCTTGCTTCAATGCATTCATACTTGTAAGTTTAAGTTATAACCATGGTTGTTATAACTACTATCAAAGATGTCTATTGTCCATGTGACATAAACGGCCATCAAGTACAAGCATTGACACCGTAGTCATAGTGATATAGTACTAACCAAAGTACTAACCAATAGATTTACAAATATTATACCATAAGACGGCCGTTTATGCCGCATGGAATTCATTTTGTTATTGACTTGATAGCATCTTGTTTATCAATATTGCACTGCCAAAACTTCCCCTTGAGGTAGTGGAATGGCCGGGTAGGTTAACTATGGGGTTTCGGATGTGACAATTGACGGGTTAAATTTTGGAAATTATATTTTTTTCGTTAGCAACCAACGTAAACAGCGTCCTTAAATGAAATAATTACAATATGATACTATTAATTGGAATATATATATGTTAACGGCAATAAGTAAATTCAGGCATTAAGCTTAATGCCTAAAAATGCCCGGCATTAAGCTTATTGCCTAGTCTTTAAGCTTAAAGCCTAGTCTTTAAGCTTAAAGCCTAGGCATTACGGGGGACAGCTCTGACTTGGACAAAAGTCAATAATTTTACTCTTTTTACACGACGAAAATGGATTGTAATCTGCCCTGAACGTAGATGTTTCGCTGGGACAGCAATAGCAATAATACAGTATGTATAGAAAGTGGGTATGCATAGGAGTTAAGTATCCATAGCACTTTTATTGTTAGTTCAAAGCTCGCAATTTTTACCATTCCCTTTTATTATTTCTTTGTTCGTCTCTCTCTCGGAATAAATAATGCGTTGCTTCAATCTCAAGAACTCAACTAAGGGAGTGGATCCTCGCAACATTTAGTTTCAGCAAGACGGTACTCCCCCACATTGACAGTTAATCCATATTGGGTTCTTCAGATTGAAGCAACGCATTATTATTCCGAAAAGAAGGAAAGAGAGACGAACAAAGAAATGATAAAAGGGAATGGTAAAAATTGCGAGCTTTGAACTAACAATGAAAGTGCATACTCCTATGCATACTCACTTTCTATACATGCTGTAGTTATAAATTAGTGAACAATTATGTAATAATATATACAATTATAAACTAAATGTATTTGATTTAACCTTTTGGGCTTGGAGGATGAACTCGCGTCTCTTTTCAGCCTCTTCGAGTTTCTTTTGCTTCTCGGCCTGCTCCTTCTTCTTGTTGTCTTCAATTTCCTTTCGGAGACGTTCTTCCTCCTTCTTCTTCTTCTCTACCATCTGCACCTCTTGCTGAGCACGCAATGCCTAATTAAATAAATTAAAATAAAACATTAGATATCAAATAATATGAATAATAAATAAGATTTGAGAAATCAATAGTAAAAGTGAGTGAAAATAATTTTAAAAAGAATAAAAAGAATAGTAAAAATTTAAAGTAAACACGAATCAATAAATTAATAAAAATGATTCAAAAATGAAAACAAACTAAAAATAAAAGTACAGACGAATAAAAACAAATGTGAATAAAAAATTAATAAAAAATTGGAAAATAAAAGTAAAGACGAATAAAAACAAATGTGAATAAAAAATGAGTAAAAAATTGGAAAATAAAAGTAAAGACGAATAAAAACAAATGTGAATAAAAAATGAGTAAAAAATTGGAAAATTAAAGTTAAGTAAAATAAAAACAAATGTGAATAAAAAATGAGTAAAAAATTGGAAAATTAAAGTTAAGTAAAATAAAAATAAATGTGAATAAAAAAAGTGAAAATAAATGTGAATAAAAATAAATGAGCTTACTCTCCGTTTTGACTGTCGATCTTTGAGATTTTTGAGTTCGTCAATTTCCTTGTTTCTTTGGATACGCCATTCATCGATGTAGACAGCCAATTGGGCATCCAGCTCGGAATTTTTCTTTTCTTTACGCTGTTATTGACACTCATGATTAGATTTGCCGTGATTAGTTTAGAGTAGATATAAAAATTTGTTTACCTGAATGAACTCATTGGATTTGCCTTCATCTCTATAGAAACGAAATTGGAAATCATAATAAACAATAAAAATCGTGAAATTGTTACAAGAAAACAAAAAAGGGATATAAATTGGCGAGTTATGTAAGCGGGCGGGTGCGGGATAATTAAATAATAATAATAATAACAATAAGGGGGAGGGGCGTGGCGTGAGGGGGCGGGGGTCGGCGATGCCGTGCAGAGTGAAAGGGAAATGCAAAAATTTTGTGTATTTGTGTGTGAAGAAAACTTACTTGGCAGATCTGTACAAAAAACAAAGTAAAAGTTAAATTACGAATTACAAGTTGAGGATTAGAAAATTCCGAGAGTGTCTTACTTGCTGGAATCAAAACAACGGATTATCAATTTTTATTCAAATTACAATTTAGTATTATTTAACTCAAACTCACGTCTGCTCCTGCTCCTCGTCACTATGGAAATAGAAAATAAATAAATAAATGTAATAAATGTGAATAAATATGAAAGTATAAATGTTGACCAGTACTCACGAGAATTCTTCGTCGGACATGGTGGTGGTTGCTGCTAACTGGGATGAGAGAAAGACAATCGGCGGCTGGCGGTGCTCGAACTGGCAGGACTAAAAAGGAATTGTCGTCTCCGAGAGGATCCTATTCTCTCCCAAAAACTAAAAATAGCCCTCAATTAAATTCTTTGTCTCAGCCAACTTTTCCTCCCGGCAACTCCCGGCTCCCACCCCCTCCCCTCCGACCTCCATCATCCCTGCTCGACTATAAGCCCCTCCCCCTCTCCCCAACACTCCCCAAAGTTCAACAATCTATAAATAGGTCTACATCCCACTCCAAATACAACTCCCGTCTTATACTCGAGAACCCAACTTCCCTTATTCATCACATCCTATCAAATATCATTACAATTATCTCGTTGCTATAGACACAGTTAACCAAATATATCGAAACCCCGGTCCAAGGACCCAAATTTAATGAATTAAAAATGCCATGCCGACAGACCTCGTTTTCCTCGAAAATAATATATTTATAAAATTATTTCTCAATTCTCAATTTACTGCAAAAAATTGTATTTATTAAATTTTAACGTCGAAATTTTCTATCATTGCGATTACAATCAAGTCCTTAAGGTTAAAGAGGTAAAAATTAATAGTTAATCAATTAATCAATAACTGGTAGCAATAACCATCGCAATTATTATTATTTAATTGCGATGGTAACTATATTTTAAAAGCCAATTATTTCAATAATTAAACATATCTAAGAGTTTTCATGGATTAATAAAATTACATGCTTAAATTAAATTAGATTAAAAAGGAACAAAAATACTTTCTGCCAGCATTTTTGACATTTAACAAGGCTCTAAACATTTACTTGGGGTTGTCATCGTAACGCTTAGGATACATATTCTTTGACATTTTGGTTTTATAGGTTATTATTCGATAGCTAAATTCGTGGTTTAGCAAAAGAATAAATTTTAAAAGGACAATTAAATATTTTCAAAATACAATGATACCTTTAAAATTCTGATATGAAAAGAAAAGCCATTTTCATTTCTGTTGGTTGGGATAGACACGGAGATATTCCGATTTTGACGTTCGAATAATTTTGATATCCTTCCTGGGCATTGTTGACGCATATAAATGTGTACCTAAATTTCAATATTGATTTAATAAAAATTTTCTAGCAGGCAATTAATTTCAAATCGTACTTAAATCTGAAATATCACAATTTTATTCCTATTTTAATTTTTCTAAATTTTTCCAGTTAGAAAATTTAAAGAAATTTTGAAACCGGATTAAAAATTATTAAATGACTTGTTGAATGACTTGGTAACTAGAAAACATTTAACCTGTCGTATTTGGCCGGAAAAGATGAAAAATTTTGTGAAAATGGGAAGACATCTCCGTCAAAGTTGATAATTTTTAAAATTCGCGGTAGTTTCTACAGCAACATATAGCACACGACTGCTTAATTTTACTGATCATTTAGGTTACTTAACTATCGTGGATGAAAATGTTGACAGAACCCGGAAAAATTCATGAAAATGATGATGGAAAAAAAATTGTCGACAAGAAAAGTCCAAGTAAATTATTTTCGCCGTCGAAAACCATTAAAAAGAAAGGCATCACAAGACGCCCCAAAATTGTGTTATATTATTACATGTTGTTTTGTTTATTAACTGGTAAAAAAATTTTTTTGTGATGACTGTTGACGCAACAAGCTAACTGTTTTTAACAAAGCTAATACCAGAAACCGTTAAACATGAAAACGAATACTTTCTTCTAAGTTTTTATGCCATGATTTTCAACTAATTTTTGATGTAGTAAAATAATCATAATAAAAGATTTAATTAATAAACGTAATCGGGTTGCCAATTGCTTGGAGGTATGTTAAAATTTTTATTTTTTTAAAAATAAACAATTTTATCAATTTGGAAAAAATATCAACGATGCTAATCAAGATTTATAAAACCATAGCAGCAAAGTTGTAGTCCACAAAATCAACATAGTTTTTGGGTAATGTTGAAAGTTCTGACGGTTAGAGCATGTGTCCAGAAAATTGTAAAACTTTGAGCACCAGCAGATGCTGCTGCTATGGTTTTATTACAAATCTTGATGTCAACAGATTTATTTTATTTGACATAAAAATTTTTGGTTTTGTTGACATGGAAACTGAATATTATGAAATGGAGTTTGTGGAGAAAAGGATAAATTTTTATGAGTAATTAAAATAAATGGTGGAGAGAGAGGAAATTGTTGTAGGTGATTTTAGAGGTCAAGTGATTGTAGTGAATGCAATCTGTTGATCAGCTGATGAATGTTTTGATAAAATGAGGTTGGCAAGGAAATGGTATTTCCGTTAGAGATGATGAAATAAGGTGAATGACCTGTGAGATCCCCTTAGTAGAAAGTTTATTAATTTATCACAAACAAAATAGAAAGAATTCTGTTGTCACGTCACGGGGACAAATAGCCTCTTCATTTTTGGTTAATTTGCAGCGTTAATTGTCTTGGCGACAAGAGCCACAACTCGAAACACTCAGACAAACAAACAAAAAAGTAAATCAAGATTTTCTAAACTAAACTATTTTGGCAACTATTTTGAATACTGCTCATTTACAAAACTAAATCATTAAATATGAATAAATACTATCTTTTTTACACTTCCAAATCCTCTAAAACTACTTTTTTTCGTCTTTTTTCTTTTTCTACAGAAAAGAGCTAATAAAACTAGTCTAAAATTGTCTAAAACTACAAAAGAATAATAATAATAATAATAATAATAATTAAGCCTCTTGCGTGTCATAAATGTAACTAATCTACTAAATCTAATCTAACTGCATCCGCACGAGTCGACGACCATTTCGTTGTAATTCTTGAGGACGATTTTGTCGGAGGAATCGGTGTACAGGAGGCTGAGGGAGGAGTACTTGGTAGGCACGCAGCACGGCGGAGGAACCAGCCCGGGACTCATGGAATTCACCAGAGCCTGGATCACCGCGTGATTCGTCGCGTTCAAATGCTCCGCCATCGGAAACAGACACTCCCCCATGCAATGGTAAGCATGGTAACCTAACATTTATTTATTTATTATATTATATTATTTATTATTTATTTATATTACTTGTATTTTATTTATATTACTTATATTACTTGTAATTTTAATTTATATTTTACCTGGAGGGGCAACGATCCAGTCATTCCAGCCGACGTCGGTAAAGTCGACAAACATTTTGTGTTTTGCGCAGAGATTCCTCTTGCGGTTTTTGCTTCGGTTGTTCTTCCTCTTCTTGTTGGCAGCTGCTGCTCGGACTTGGCGGGACAGAACTTTCATGTCTTTCTTGGCATTTTTCTTGTCATCCGAAAATGTAATGAGAATAGCCTCTCTGTAACGAAAGGTAATTAATAGTTAATGGAATAGTTAATAATAATTATTAATCCAGTGGCCATGGGAACATAAATTGTTTAGTAATTACTGGATGGAAATGTCGACTTGTTTGTTGTTTTCGTAGACGTCGATTTGTAGTCCGAGGTTTTTGGCGCCGTGTCTCCACCTGGCCACGGCGGGGAGGACGTCGAAAACGCCGTCGGTGTTGGCCTTGACGACCTTGCTGTCCATGGGGTACACTACCCGTCCATTCTTCGTATTCTTGACAACGTCGTTGACAATCACGCGGTAGTTCTTGGTGGCATTGAGCGTCACTCTTAACTCGGCTCCCGTGACAACTTCCTCCGGAGGAATCGAAGAAATGTCAAACTTGTCACCCTTGCCTGTCAACAAATGAGGATTAATTAATTAACTAATTAACTAGGAATTAAATTAACTAATTAAAATAATTACCTTTGTGGAAACTTCGGATGGTGTTGGCACTGCGGGTGAGTTTGCCGGGTAAGTTGAGATTGGCTGTTGGGACTTGATTTCCGGTCTGCAGTTTGTACAATTCCAACATGTACTCGGGCACCTAATTAAATAAATAATTAATAATATAATAATAGTATAGTGATAGTATATAATAATAATAACTAATTAGTAGTCATAGTTACGTGAATGTTTTTCTTGTTGGTGGGTCTCTTGTCCATGTTGGTGAGTTTGAGGAGTTGGCTCTCGAGACGCGACAACATCCGCTCGTCCAGCGACTCTGTCAATGGTCAAGAATAATATATTTAAATGTGAATAGTTAATTGTATTGTTATCAAGTTGTTTTAATTACCGGCGGAGGAGGATAGTGGGAGGAGGACGATGGGGAGGAGGACCAAGAATAATATTTTGTGTTTGGTCATCGTGGACGTTGGAATTGGTGATGATGATGATGAAGAAGAAGAACAAGATAGTAGGAAGGTAACCTTCGGAGTGAGTGAGTGAGTGAGTGAGTGAACCAACAGCAATTGAAACCAAGACATACACACCTGTTGGTTGGTTGGCTACAAGAAAAGGTATTTCAGCGCCCGAGGCACAACTGTCCATTATCCATCAACAATATCCCAACAACTCTCCAACTAAGCAACTACTATTATTCCTATTCACTATATTCCTATTGCTATGGATATTCCTATTGCTATGGATATAATAGGGATTATTAGAGTTTTGGGGAAATATTATAAATATAAGCACGCAATACACGGAATGCATTTTATGGCCTTTTACTGGTGCAGGGACGTAGCTGTGGGATGGATGGATGGTAGGTAGTAGCATGTGAGATGTGGAGGAGGGTGGTGGTTGTGGTGGTGGTGGCTACGGGCCTGGCGAGAGTCACGTAGTCTGGTGGAGTGGTTGTTGGACGTTGGAATGTGAGGCTACGTGAGTTGGGAATGGCAAAGTTGGATATAAATAATTCATGCAGGTGTCTCCTTTATTTATTTATTTATAGCCATGGCGACAGGCTGTCTGACCAAACAGCAAATATTAATATTTATTATTTAATATTCATCCTCCGTTGTCAACCGACGCTTTACGGTGTCTTGTTCTTCCTCCTACTCTGTCATTAGACATCTTTTGGCCCATCTTTTTATGACTCATCCACATCCGCTCTTCTTCGTATTCCACTTTTCCACCACGCACTCTTCTAAGAACGCATTATCTAACAGCACAAAAAATACCTCTTCTGTGTGGCCCATTCTTCATCACCACAAATCTCTCTCATTTTATGTCAATTAAGCGTTTCCATGGCAAACTCTCTCTACACTATATCTCTATACATATTATAGTCTCCTTTTTATTATGAATCCAGGCCGGGTTATTCACAAATACTTTCCTATTGAGCCACCTGGCTACTGATTTCCATGACAACAACTGCTTTTGCTCATGAAAACTGCTAATGGACTTACCTTGACTTGACCCTCCTTGAATTCAAGTTGCCTTCCATTTTCAAAACAAATTAATTTACAAGTTTTATTTTGTCAAGGCAACGACGACTGAAATGAATTCCAAAGTGAGTTAACAATGTAGAAAAGTTTGTGAATTAATTTGAAAGATAAAGAGTTTTTATTTCTAATAAAGTTACAAACGATTTCGAATGGCATTTATATTTTTGGAGACGGCGCGGAGTAACTCGGGACTGACGTGTTTCTTTAGTTTCTCGTCGAAATTCGCATCCGCCATCAAAAGTCCAATCGTGTCCTTTGCGTGGGTCCTAACCAAGTTATAATAAATGATATTAGGATTTTGGGATGTGATAGTAAGATGATTTATAGTTAACCTTGTCTCGAGGGAGCCTTCTTGTAGGAATCGGGTGAGAACCGGAAGAAGTTTGTCGCCCATGTCCATGGCTTTGTCCAGTCCGTGTTTTGTCACCAAATGGTTAATCATTTTCGCAGTCGTTGCCCGCACGACGGGATTCCGGTGTCTGTAATTGTAATAATAATATGTTAGCAAATAATTAGGTTACGAGTTAGCCGACGGCGGGACTCACTTGACGCCGAAAGCCTCAAAGCAGGAAAATATTTTCTGGAAGGAGAGGACTTCGCAGGCCTCGAGGACGGCGGAAGTGGCGTCTTCGCGGATGAATTTGTTGACGTCGCACGTCTTGTCCAGGAGTTTTTCGAGAATCTTCTCGCAGTCGGTCTCCATGGCTTTTCCGTACACACGGAAGAGGTCTCTGAAGAAAGCGCAGGCGGCGCGGCAGACTTGGGAGCGCAGGTTCGTCAAATGCTTCAGCGCCGTCTTGTTGATGGTCGCCAACTCCGACTTCAAATCCTCCGAGTCCATCAATGACGAAAGACTCGAGAAACCTTCGATGTTGACCGTCCAGTCCGCAGAGTTCAACTTGGCCAGGCATTTCTGCAGCGTGTTGGTCTCCTCCTTCACCCCTTTCCTTCGCCCCGCCCCTCCACCCCCCTCACCCTTCTTACTCGTCTGCCTATCATTCAATAAATAGCATTTTTAAATAATCAAATAAACAAAATCTTTAAATTAACTAAATAAAACATACATTTTAAAGAAAATTATAAAACCAGTTATTTTCTAATAAATTTAAAAGTTAATTTTTTAATTCCAATTAATAAAATTTTTTAATTAAAATTAAATTAAATTTTTTAAAATTTTTTGAAATTATTCATTACGAAAAGGACGTACAATTTTTTGGGTCTTCTCTGAGTGTATTTCTTGGTGGTTGGTATGGGAATGGCTGAAAGAACAGTGAATGAATTATTGAATAAAATTTAATTGTAATAATTAAATTAGAATAAAATTTAATTGTAATAATTTTTGTCAATATTGATTAATTAATTTAATGTTAACCTGCGTAGTCGGTGACTTTGAGGTTGGCAAGGAAATCGTCAGAAATCTTTTCGCTAGCCTCACTAGAGACGCTGCTGGAGACATCTTGGAGTTGCATATCATTTTTGGGTGACTCTTTCCTTCCTCCCCGGACCTGCCTGGCCAAAACGGGTTTCCTGTACAAAAAGTCACTCTCCGGGTAACTCAAATGGTCCCTGTGGAAAAGAAAAATAATAAATGTTATTACTGGAATATTTCCTGGTCGTCGTCGCCGTCGCAACAAGAAAAGCACATTTCAAGGAGGGGAGTATGTTGGTTTGTGTTACCCGAATTCGTCACTGCTGGGAATGTCGAAAGAGCTCTTCCAGTTTCTAGAGAAAAGTCTGCTGCTACTGGAGTCGGGTGGGGGCTGCTGGGGCGTCGACGGCGTCTTGAAAAGAATAACAATCAATAAGTATACGAATTTATTACCATTTGTTGACAGTTGACAATTAATTTCACCTGAGGAGTGTCCCATTTGTTGGTGTACAGCGAGTCCATTCGGTACACCTGGAACGTCTGCTGGAACGACGGCTCAAAGTGTTTGATGTTCTCATTACTGAACAACAAAGGCAACGCATTCCGTTGAGACGCTGCAAATCAATCAAACAAATTTAATCGCACACTCAAAATATCCGGGATCCACCAACATACCCAATATTTATTTTTATATATTTTCAGGGCTAGAATAAAATATTCCAGGGGTATAATAAAATATTCCAGGGATAGAATAAAATATTCCAGTGATAGAATAAAATATTCCAGGGGTATAATAAAATATTCCAGGGGTATAATAAAATATTCCAGGGATAGAATAAAATATTCCAGGGGCATAATAAAATATTCCAGGGATAGAATAAAATATTAAATATTTATAATAAAATATTCCAGAGGTGTAATAAAATATTCCAGGGATAGAATAAAATGTTCCAGGGGTGTAATAAAATATTCCAGGGGTATAATAAAATATTCCAGGGGTATAATAAAATATTCCAGGGATAGAATAAAATATTCCAGGGGCATAATAAAATATTCCAGGGATAGAATAAAATATTCCAGGGGTATAATAAAATATTCCAGGGGTATAATAAAATATTCCAGGGGTATAATAAAATATTCCAGAGGTGTAATAAAATATTCCAGGGATAGAATAAAATGTTCCAGGGGTGTAATAAAATATTCCAGGGGTGTAATAAAATATTCCAGGGGTGTAATAAAATATTCCAGGGATAGAATAAAATATTCCAGTGATAGAATAAAATATTCCAGTAATAGAATAAAATATTCCAGGGGTATAATAAAATATTCCAGAGGTGTAATAAAATATTCCAGGGATAGAATAAAATGTTCCAGGGGTGTAATAAAATATTCCAGGGGTGTAATAAAATATTCCAGGGGTGTAATAAAATATTCCAGGGGTGTAATAAAATATTCCAGGGATAGAATAAAATATTCCAGTGATAGAATAAAATATTCCAGTAATACAATAAAATATTCCAGGGGTATAATAAAATATTCCAGAGGTGTAATAAAATATTCCAGGGATAGAATAAAATGTTCCAGGGGTGTAATAAAATATTCCAGGGGTGTAATAAAATATTCCAGGGATAGAATAAAATATTCCAGGGATAGAATAAAATATTCCAGGGATAGAATAAAATATTCCAGGGATAGAATAAAATATTCCAATGATAGAATAAAATATTCCAGTAATAGAATAAAATATTCCAGGGGTATAATAAAATATTCCAGAGGTGTAATAAAATATTCCAGGGATAGAATAAAATGTTCCAGGGGTGTAATAAAATATTCCAGGGGTGTAATAAAATATTCCAGGGGTGTAATAAAATATTCCAGGGGTGTAATAAAATATTCCAGGGATAGAATAAAATAATCCAGAGGTGTAATAAAATATTCCAGGGATAGAATAAAATGTTCCAGGGGTGTAATAAAATATTCCAGGGGTATAATAAAATATTCCAGGGGTGTAATAAAATATTCCAGGGGTGTAATAAAATGTTCCAGGGGTGTAATAAAATATTCCAGTGGTGTAATAAAATATTCCAGGGATAGAATAAAATATTCCAGGGATAGAATAAAATATTCCAATGATAGAATAAAATATTCCAGTAATAGAATAAAATATTCCAGGGGTATAATAAAATATTCCAGAGGTGTAATAAAATATTCCAGGGATAGAATAAAATGTTCCAGGGGTGTAATAAAATATTCCAGGGGTGTAATAAAATATCCCAGGGGTATAATAAAATATTCTACATGGGACGATAGGAGATTTCGAATTTCCTGAACAATAAAGATATTTTAATTTGGTTGAAAGACTTACAATTGGAGGATGCTGAGGAGGAAGAGTAGACGACGTGACTCAATTTGTCGAGCTCTGCAGTGGCATCCTACAGAAAAAGAGACGGAAATGAAAATGGATTAAAAATGGAAGGAAAAGTAATAAAAAAGACGTAAAACCTGCTGGAATTCGGTCCAGACCAAAATAGGAAGTTTCTTGGAGCGGAGCTCCGTCATTGTGGACTACTCTGGATGGTCTAGTAAACTGGAGCAGGAGCAACGCAAACGGTTGCCATGACTACGCTTTGTTTATACTTATCGATTCCATGCAACTACTCTATTCTATTCTACACAAGAGAAGCCGGACTCACCTCCAACTGGAAATCTTTGTCCAGACTCATCGAGTTGTTGTGGTGGCTGCAATTCAAACAATTAATACAACTCAAGGACAAATGAATCTATCTTACAAGCATCTAACTTGGCTATCCCAATAAAGAAGAAATCATGCAAGGGGTACCATTTAGTATAGCACTGTCAAAGTAAATAAATCTCGGTGTAGGAAATTCAATGTATTAATTGTCAAAGTCAAATTTGGTGACCAATGTCACCAAAAACGCTTACAAACTAACATTTTACAATTTCTAATTTATTTGGCCAAAAATGTTTCAAAAAAGTTAGAAAAGGTAATTGAGGAAATAAATAGATATCCAGACTGTGGAAGAATGACCATTGTTTTAATTCTTGGATGATGTAATGTTGACGAGTAAACAAAACAATTAAAAAGTGCATTAATTAGTGTCTCTAATGCATGCTAATTGGCTCATTTTCAAACGGACATTTGCATGGCAACAGATCCAAGGTGATATTATATTATAATAGAAATGACTAACAAGTCTGGATTAATAGAAAGTACTTTTCTGTTTGTGCAATAGCTTAACTTAGTTAACACAGGAGCGGCATTCTCATCTTTTTTGTGGCAATGGCAAAGTAACGGCCAACTTGCGATTTCAAAATAAATCCATATTATTCTCATGTCAGTTAGCACATTTTACTACGTCGCAGTAGTTTTTCACGAGTTTCCCGAGAGTACGGTATTAGATTAAAGTTGAAAGGTTATAAAACGTGGGATGGAATTGAGATTGAGACTTGCATGGAATCAGAGATGTTGTATAACTATTTATACTCTTCCTATTCCTATCATCATCACGATTTGTGACGTCATATCAGTTGATTTTAAATCTACAAAAAATTGTTTCCAATGAGACATGACGTCATTTTGACGTCACCAAGCATGATGATGATAGGAATAGGATGAGTCTAAAGTGGCCTTTACTGTATTAAAGCCGTCAATTGTCTCTAAATCTCCAACTACTTTCAACAATGAGATGTCAAAGCTTCCGGTATAGCTCTCTGTAGTAAGTTACGCTATGGAAACTCCCTATTCCTTTGACAACGATAGTCAAACTTTTTTTACAACAAACAGAAAAGTTACAATATTGTCATTGTTAGTAAAAAATGTCGCAACTGAATATAGCGATTGCTGCGACCAAGATGAGAATATTGCTCCAGATTTACACTTGAATTAATAATTAAGATTTGAAAAGTAAAAGTTTAGTTACTCGACGGAAGATCTGACGAGAGGTCCCTTTCCCTGGAGGATCCACTCGACATCAGCGCCGTCGGAGCGTTGAGTTTTATTGCCAGAACGAACTGGCTGGAGGACGGGAGAATCCTCCGAGGTGGCACTCTTTTTGACAACTGATTGGAATGGAATGACAAGTCCGTAGTCGACGAGACCCGCGTGGCTGACGGTGGGCAGCTGGTGACGACTGATGCGAGCCGTGATGGCCTTTAACGGACTCTCCTCCGAAATGTTCTCCGACGACGACGCCGTGGAAGACGCTTGAGGCCTGAATTTGAAATAATTACTGTTAGCCCAATTAACTAATCACTATAAGACCATGACTCACCTCTCGGTGTACTCCCGGAACAGCTGCATCGCCGTCGACGTCCCTAAACACATTACATTATATTAACCAAGGTGTCTCGACATGTCAAGAGGACATCAAGAGGTGGGGACATTTATTTACCGATGGAGTGGACAATCAGGGAAATGAGTTCAAAGGCAGCTTGTCTCACTCTCCTTTTGCTATTCCACAGCATTTTGCACGCCTGTTGAGAAACAAGGATGAAATAGTAGTGAATCAAGGTATAAGGTATGTCAATAAGGTTACCCATTCGGAGAGGACCGAGAAGTCGAACGAGTTGCGAGGGAAGAGGATGAGGCAGTAGCTCAGGGCGTCTACCGCGATCGACTTGATCCTTCCGCCTCCCTGCAACCAAATTTATTTTTAAAACTCCAAAAAACAACTTGAAATAGCATTAAAATACCTTGACATGCAAATCGCTGAGGATATAGACAAAAGGCTGAAGAACGTAGTCCATGCCGAATCCGGAAATGACATTTTTGAGGACCATGAAGCCCTCCGTCCTCAACGTCGACCGACTTTCGGATGCAAACGTGCACAGCCGTCGGATGAGCCACGTCTAAAAAAACAAAGTTTGTGACTACCTATAAGTACCTACACTTACAACAACCTTGAATGACTTACGAGATCGCAGTTGGGCGAGTTGAGTTCTTTGAATCGTTGAGCAAAAATGTTAATGGTGTTGAGGATCGATAGGGACGTCCTGCAAAACAATAAAATATTTCATTGCCATCCCAATTGATATTTTTCCAGTTTCGTTTTAAGAGAAATTACGTGAAATTGTTTTCGGAGGCGATAGAGGTGACGAGGGGGACGAATTGGGACAGATTTTTGGTGAGCGTGGCCGGCGTGACTTTGGACACGTACTCGGACAACTGGAACAATAAATGTAATTAAGAATAATAAATGTAATTGTGATTGTAATTGTGATTGTAATTAAGAATAATAAATGTAATTGTGATTGTAATTGTGATTGTAATTGAGAATAATAAATGTAATTGTGATTGTAATTGTGATTGTAATTAAGAATAATAAATGTAATTGTGATTGTAATTGTGATTGTAATTGAGTAGTAATTACCTTGTTGGCCATTTCGGTTTTTTCGCTGGGTTGTACCTGTAATAATAAATAAATATTGATTGGGTTGTCATGGCTACATATTGATCAAGTTGAGATGAGAGAGAATTGGGGAAATGGGTCAACGGAACGGAACGGAATGGGTCGATATTGTCCAGTCACGCCATCCTCTCATTTGTGCCGTGACTCTAATCTCAATCCCTCATTTATGAACGTACCTTTGATTCGTGGATCTTTTCTATAAACTCTTCGATCATCACCTACAATTACAATCATGTATTACAATCTATAGGTTCTTGTGCTCATTTTATGACATCTTAGCCATCCGTATATTCAATTTAACCAGCCATTACATAAAATAAAAGGCTAAAGTATTGGAACCTTGAATTGACATAAATTTAAAGACTTACAGCAAATTCCATATCGTGTTCGTTGACACTGGCCTCCTTGACAAAAGTCTCTTCCTTCTTCTTCTCCTCAACCACCGGCGTCACCGTCTCCTCCTCCTCCTCCTCCTTTTGTTCTTTCACTTGTTCCTCTTTCCCCTCTTGTTCCTCCTCCTCCTCCTCTTCCTCCTCCTCCTCTTCTACTTCCTCTTCCTCCTCTTCATCTTTGTTTTTATTGTCTTCAGTGTCCGACTTTTCGTTTTCATATTCGGTGATTTCTGAGAGTTCGCCGACATCCGAGTGTTCAACCTCCGACTCTTCTTCTTCTTCTTCTTCTTCCTCTTCCTCCTCTTCGTCGTCCTCTTCGGATTTGTCTTGTTCGGAGAGAGAGGAGAGATGGAAAGAGTTGACGATGCGGTTGAGAGGAGGATGTGGAGGGAGTGGGTGGGGCGGGACGGAGGAGGGGTAGAGGTCGGAAGACTTGTTGTTGAGGTGGAAAGAGACTTTTTTGTTGTCGGATGAAGAAAAGTCGGACGGCGGGTCGTAGGAGGGGAAGGGCGGATATGCGATTTGTCTGTTGTAAATGTCAAGCGAGTCGTCGTCTTCGTGACCCGAGTCAAAATCCGAAAAGTCGGGTATCTTTTTGACTTTGTTCATGTTTGAATAATAATCTCTGTATAGTTAATCTCTGCGTGTTGCTGCCTCTTTGGTAGTCCATGGAAGAATGAGTCGAGAGCGTCGGAGAGAAAGTGGAAAGAAAGCAGCCAGCAATCGATTTCTGTTCCACTTCCACTCTACAACTTTACGACTTTCTCAAGGTGCTCTTTTCCTGCATTTCTAAATGCATCCCTCATGACGTCATTTATATTAATACGGAAATCAACTCAACCTTAAGTTATTTATGCATATATGTAACCATGGATATGAAAATAGTTAAAAGATATGTAACGATGGATATGAAAAGAGTTAAAAGATATGTAACGATGGATATGAATTGATATGAAGAGAGTTAAAGCAGAATGTAGTTATATTTATTGGCACAAAGATGATGTTTACTATAGTACAATTAGCAGTTGGAAGATTCTCATAATAAGCATGAAGTTTAGTTAGGCCTTTGATGTCAAGCACTCTCTCTAATGATAATGATAATAATAATAAATAAAAGACACTGCGAACAACAACAACGACAACAACAACAACAACAACTAGCACCTAATCAGAGTATTTAATTAAAAAGTCGACCCGCGGGCGAGAATAAACACAAAAAGCACTCTTGTTGGGGGTGGTCGCCGGCGGGTGACTTGGTTGTGACCTTCTTGAGTATTTATTTCTTCTTGTTCTTGTCATGTCTTTCTCCCGTCTCCGGCCCATGATCCTCAAAAATACAAATAACTTATTTTAAGCGTCTTGTTACTGCGTTGGGGGAGTGGGTGGGAGTGGGTGGGGAGTGGGTGGGAAGTGGGAGGAGAGAAATAAAAAAAGTTGTGCGTGAATTGGAATACTAAGTGACTAGTGGGTGAGTTGAAGAGAAGAGAGGAACAAGACGTTTAACTCTTTTTGTCTTGTGACGAGTACTGGAAGCGTTGCGGGTTGAAGTCTCCATTGACGAAAGAGAATCCTTTGAATTCTTCTTGGTTGATTGCACGCACAACCTCAGACATCATCGGCGTCAGAATTGGCTCTTCCTTTGTAAACTCTGTGTCAAAGTTCAAAGCGTCCTTTTTGCTCTTCTACAAATTAATCACCCTTGTTAAGTTAGTTAAGGACGACTTATCAGTTAAGGAGGAGTTGTCAACTTACAATTTTGGGTTTGAAGGGTGCGCGGACTTTTCCTGGAGTTCGAGTCAGCCAGTCAATGTCCTTGAAGAAGGCATGACTCTTGATGGCATTTTCGTAGCCCTGTGCCTGGACACAGCCCAGTCGGCGTGCGGGGTTCTTGGTCATGAACCCCTTGAAGAATGCTTACAACCTCTCGACTCAGCCAAACGGGATACAGGACGTCGTCAGCGAAGATACTCTGCGGACGACAAGTCTTTGCTTCGTTGTCCGCCCTCGAACGGCGGCTGACCCGCCATCATCTCGTACATCAACACACCCAACGCCCTAAAACACATCCACATGCATCTAACATGACGTCATCACTCATCTACACAAAAATCTCTACTGACCACCAGTCGACGGAAGAGCCGTAGTCCAGTTCTTGGAGGATTTCGGGTGCAATGTAGTCGGGTGTGCCGCAGAAAGTCGTCGTCGTAACGTCACTCAAAATCCCCTCCTTGCACATCCCAAAGTCGGCCAACTTGCAGTGCCCGTCCGTATCCAGCAAAATGTTGTCCAGTTTCAAGTCCCTTAACAGTCATTATTTCCATAACCATGGAATTATTTAATTATTTCTGTTGCCATGGAACTATTTAAATATTTCCGTTGCCATGAAATTATTTAATTATTTCCGTTGCCATGGAATTATTTAATTATTTCCGTAACCATGGAATTATTTAATTATTTCCGTAACCATGGAATTATTTAATTATTTCCGTTGCCACGGAATTATTTAATTATTGTGGGGTGGTCGCCGGCGGGTGACTTGGTTGTGACCTTCTTGAGTATTTATTTCTTCTTGTTCTTGTCATGTCTTTCTCCCGTCTCCGGCCCATGATCCTCAAAAATACAAATAACTTATTTTAAGCGTCTTGTTACTGCGTTGGAAATTGGGTGCAGAGTGGTGTGAAGTGGCGTGGGAGATGAGGAGGAGAGAAATAAAAAAAGTTGTGCGTGAATTGGAATACTAAGTGACTAGTGGGTGAGTTGAAGAGAAGAGAGGAACAAGACGTTTAACTCTTTTTGTCTTGTGACGAGTACTGGAAGCGTTGCGGGTTGAAGTCTCCATTGACGAAAGAGAATCCTTTGAATTCTTCTTGGTTGATTGCACGCACAACCTCAGACATCATCGGCGTCAGAATTGGCTCTTCCTTTGTAAACTCTGTGTCAAAGTTCAAAGCGTCCTTTTTGCTCTTCTACAAATTAATCACCCTTGTTAAGTTAGTTAAGGACGACTTATCAGTTAAGGAGGAGTTGTCAACTTACAATTTTGGGTTTGAAGGGTGCGCGGACTTTTCTGAGTTCGAGGTCAGCCCAGTCAATGTCCTTGAAGAAGGCATGACTCTTGATGGCATTTTCGTAGCCCTGTGCCTGGACACAGCCCAGTCGGCGTGCGGGGTTCTTGGTCATGAACCCCTTGAGAATGCTTACAGCCTCCCGACTCAGCCAAACGGGATACAGGACGTCGTCGTGCAGAATACTCTGGAACAAGTCTTCTTCGTTGTCCGCCTCGAACGGCGGCTGACCCGCCATCATCTCGTACATCAACACACCCAACGCCCTAAAACACATCCACATGCATCTAACATGACGTCATCACTCATCTACACAAAAATCTCTACTGACCACCAGTCGACGGAAGAGCCGTAGTCCAGTTCTTGGAGGATTTCGGGTGCAATGTAGTCGGGTGTGCCGCAGAAAGTCGTCGTCGTAACGTCACTCAAAATCCCCTCCTTGCACATCCCAAAGTCGGCCAACTTGCAGTGCCCGTCCGTATCCAGCAAAATGTTGTCCAGTTTCAAGTCCCTTAACAGTCATTATTTCCATAACCATGGAATTATTTAATTATTTCTGTTGCCATGGAACTATTTAAATATTTCCGTTGCCATGAAATTATTTAATTATTTCCGTTGCCATGAAATTATTTAATTATTTCCGTTGCCATGGAATTATTTAATTATTTCCGTTGCCATGGAATTATTTAATTATTTCCGTTGCCACGGAATTATTTAATTATTTCCGTTGCCACGGAATTATTTAATTATTTCCGTTGCCATGGAATTATTTAATTATTTCCGTTGCCACGGAATTATTTAATTATTTCCGTTGCCATGGAATTATTTTAATGAATTAATTACCGGTAGATGACGCCGTGTTTGTGGAGGAAGATGAGGGCGAGGGTGACTTCGGCGGCGTAGAATCGTGCCCTGGACTCGTCGAATTTGCGTGCACGCTGTATCTGGAACATGAGGTCGCCTCCGTTGACGTACTCCATGACGAAGAAGAGGCGCTCCTTGGTCTGGAAGCACGAGTGCAGAGCCGTCAGGAACGGGTGACTTGCAGCCAGCGCCAAGATACGCTTCTCCGTCATCGTGCAGTCCACGTCATCGTCTTGGATTATCACGTCCTTCTTTAGCACCTGCAAAATATAATTAAATAATTAAAATAATTAAACAACTAATTAAACAAGTAATTAACTGACCTTGACGGCGTAGACTTCGTCGGTGCCCTTTTTCTCGGCGAGCATGACTTTGCCAAAACTGCCCTTGCCGAGCACTTTGATGAAGTGGAAGTCTTCGAGCCCCACTTTCTTCTTGCCCTTCTCGCCCTGCTCCACCCCTGACTCGGCCTTGCCTGCAACCAAATTGATTATTATTATTAAACCCAACCCGCGGCTTTCCTTCTGTATTCTCGACTGTCTGTCCGTTGTACTATGATCGCCAAACAACTTTGGACAATAAGATTGAAGAACAATAAAACCGATAAGAAAATATAATAGGCGAGTTCGCGGTTCAGTGAGCACGAACAAAGGGCGCGCTGAAGCACGAACTCCTGTATTGTTCTTGCTCACTGAACCGCGAACTCGCCTATTACCATGATTTTTCTTATCGGTTTTCTGTCCGTTGTTCATGATAACTTGTCCGAGGTATATATTTGATAATAGTACATGATAACTTTCGAACGGTTTGAGCTAGCATATTCTTCAGAGTACAATCTTGAGGTAAAGAAGAACGAGTTGGTAAATAGTAAAATCCAAGGTTTCTATAGAGACCCCCTTAAGAGGTTAGACGAAGCGGGAGTTGGCAAGTTAAAAATTCACTTTTTTCACCTCTGGAGGACAAATCCTATAATTTGTCCTCCACTGCTTGGATAGGATAATAGGACCTGACTTATTACCATGATGCAACCGGCGAGGTAGATATGATAAAAGTGAATTTTAACACCAACTACCGCTTCGACAACCTGTTACGCTCAGAAAATCTTGGTAAATAGTAAAATCTGTTCCACCCCCCAAAGCGGGGGAGGGGTTCAAACGTTCAAATCACTTTGGGTTCAAAAATAAAAAATACTGAAAATTGACGTGGGGTTAAAATATTAAAATTTCCGTTTTGCAATGGATTATTATTATTGTCATGGCAATCGCTCATTCTCATTTTCGACAATTTCTTTGTTTACATCAAGGCAAATTAAATTATGTCATTTAGGCAAATTAAATTATGTCATTTGGGCTATTTAAACCAAGGGCTCGGTCAATTTCCCGTTCAAAAGTTATCGTGTTAACGAACAGACTGTTTGATTCTATCAGCGGCGACAAAAAATATTATAGATTATAGGCTTAGATTGCAAATCATAATACGGGAATACGCTTATAATTTTTACATCGGTTATAAAACGTTTAATTGTCATGGTAACAGGTTTTTGCATAAATAAATGCGATGAATAAATTACGTGTAATGTAACATGGCAATGGGGTTTTATGGAGTACTGTACGGATCAAAGGTAAACTCAAGGAGCATGGAGGTTGTCATGGTATTGTTGCGCTTTGTCAGGAGAGTCGAGTAGGCAATTTTACCATACGCGAATTTACAACGTTTTTTGATAAACGTCCTCTGCCTTTATCAATCTGCCATAAACATTGATTTTCTACTTGCTATCCTCCAATAATTTAATGCGTAACCAAGAGCAATCAGTATAGCAACCAGATATTCAGACGAAATTAGAAACAAACTGTCGCTTATGGCAAAAAAACGACATAACTTTTTCTAAAAATGGTGAAATTGTTTTTCTTTTACAGATAGTTGTAAACTTGGTGTGTGGGTTCCCAGCCTCCGTCATGTGATTACCCTAACTCTTAGAGACTGGATAAGAGATAAAATAATGCCATGACTACGTTCCCTACAAAAATCAAAGAAAAATAAATAGACAATTGCCCGCAGTAATTTGATCTCCATGGCTACTCCCCCATATACAGTAATGCAATAAATGTTTTGTTATTTTGGATATTGTATGTTGGGGAGTAGCCATGGGGATCAAACTACTGTGAAATTACCTTTTGGTTTGTCTTTGTGTTTTTCGCGCATTTTCTCTTCCATGACTTTTTGTGCCTCGAGGCGGAGTCGGATCTCTTCGTCCTGGTCGTTCGGTGTCCGTTCGTTCTTGGAATTGTCCGCATTTCCTGGTTCGTCCAGTGTCGGCAAGCGGGACGAAGACGTCGACGGCTGCATCACGCCCCGTGGACCCTCACTAATACTCGGCTACACATTATTATGACTAATTGTTACAAATATAATAATCATTATTATATTTATAACAATTAGTCTTTCTTTTCAGAAAGCATTTCCAGGGGAAGTATTTGTTCATCTTTGAATTACAGACTTGAGATAAGGAAATGGCGACTTAGACTTTTAGTCCGTATTTACAAACAACTCGATTTCGCGGTGGACAAAAGAATCTCAAAAACCCATATTTATAAGGCATATTCACGCCAAGCACAAAATATTTTGGCTCTTTTTGTCGAAAATGACGCAAAAATTGCCTAAAAATCACTTAAAATCAGATAATTTTTTTTGTAATTTGAGAAATAAAACGTTCTTGGATTTTGGGGCGTGCATTTGCCCCCAAAATAAAAAAGGTTACAATCAAGGAGTGTCAACAGTTTTAACAGGAGGGTTCAGCTAGGCACTTTGTGTGAATATCTATAAGGGACAAATCCTACAGTTGTCATTGGCAACAATCGGATAAGGGACCAAAAACGTCCCTTATCCGATTGTTTACAGGGCATTATAAACAATTGTTTACAGGGTGTTATAAACAATTGTTTACAGGGTGTTATAAGCAATTGTTTACAGGGTATTATAAATAATTGTTTACAGGGTGTTATAAATAATTGTTTACAGGGTGTTATAAATAATTGTTTACAGGGTGTTATAAACAATTGTTTACAGGGTGTTATAAACAATTGTTTACAGGGTGTTATAAGCAATTGTTTACAGGGTATTATAAATAATTGTTTACAGGGTGTTATAAATAATTGTTTACAGGGTGTTATAAATAATTGTTTACAGGGTGTTACCTTTTTCTTGCGCTGGTTGAGATTTTGTGTGGAGATGCCGAGTCCGTTGAGGATTTCGGCGAGTTGTTTGGTGTCGATGCCGCAGTTCTTGGCGACGTTTTTCTCGCAACGTTTATGGACATTCATGTTGCAGGCCGAGCACTGCAGCCCCTGACGTATCACGCCAAAGATCAAAGACCCGCAGTGGTCGCAAAAAGTAGGGCGTTTGTACGTATGCACCCCGAACTGGTGAGGAATATTCACCGAGAATCGAAGACTCAATTGAGTCTAAAATGAAAATGAAAATTAGTTTTCCATTAATTGAGCACTTGATACGTAAAATGACAAATGTCAGTTGCTACGATAGGATTTTCATACTTGGCAACAAAATTTAATTATTTCGTTAGCCACTGAGATTATTGTTGGTTGGAAAAGCTGATTTAATTAATTGTTATTACCGGTTCATCGATGGACGACGAAGTAGAATCCTTCATACCGGGACATTTGGTGAGGACCAACTCGTGACATCTCTTGTGCACCACACACGTACAAACTAATTACAATAACGAATAATTACTAATCCCTCGTCGTCATAGCAATAAGTAATAATAATAAAAGATAATAAGGTCAAGACATGATTGTACCCAATTGGAATTAGTTAAGCTTACTTATGTGTCCACCTTGTAATGGTGGTATCAAGATGCCTCGAATTTGTCACTCTATAGTAACGCAATTGTTTAATATCAACTCCATTACAAGGTGAAGACATAGAGGGGGTTTCCCGGATTTTTGCACCCAATCCGTATTTACTTTATACCACAGAAATAGTGGCACGAAATCAAACAACCATAGTGTTACTTTCGGCTGTAGGTGTTTACTTCTCTGTGGTGAAATAGGTAACGTGGAATTCAAATTGACAGGTGCATAAACTCAGAAGATGTCCTCTATGTCTTCACCTTGTAATGGAGGCATCTTGGGTGGTATATTATATTTATTAATAGTAAAGTAACCTTGACACTGATAGCCCTGCTTTCCCAGTCCCCTGGAAATAGATAAACAATAGATATTAAATAGTGAAGCTTAATAATTAAATAATAATGAAATACTGACCAGATAAAGTCCCTGCAGTGGCTGCAGAAGGTGGGTTGTCTTAAGTAGGTGGCCATGAACTTGTGTCCATTGACCTGATGGACTCGGCGACGCATGGCCGCCCTTCTTCTGTTAAAGCCTTGTCGCTCCTTAAACTCTCTGGGCGGCTGTCCCTGATCTCCCGACCGAACCTAAATATTAAATTAATTAAGTGAATGTATTATAGTATTATTTTCGTTCGAGTCGAAGAATTCCTAAGTTACAACCGAAATAAGTAATTAATATTATATTATTAAATATAAATGTTTTAACCAATAAAGTATTTCGAAGCGTTGACGTGTATTTTGCCCTGTGGTTCGAGGTCGACCCAGATGTCGACATTGTCCTGGTGGATGAGTTCCTCCATGGAGATGTTGCAGTTGGCGATAAAGTCGTCGGGCGGGATGGCCGCATTGTGGAAGACGGTGAGCCCGATGGAATTGGTATTTTGGGCCTTGAGGTCGAAAGTCTCGTTCCAGACCGGGTTAAACGTCCGAGAGAGCGTCTTGGACCTACACCACAACAACCACTGTAAAGCACTGCTCAAAGCACTGATGGAAAAGCAAGTACTGACTTGGCCACGTTGACGTCATCGAGGTCAATGGTGACGTAGGGGTCGATGGTGGCCTCGAAGACGGGCAGGTTCAGTCGGGCCTGGAAAGCCGTCGGCTTCAACTCGGTCGCCTCGATCAGTTTCAGCTTCACCGTCCCTTGAAACATTTTCAGTGACTTCCGGAAATTCTTTTGAGGTCAGTTCGGATCTTAGCCACTTGTGGAGGACACAGCCACTCCCACGCGCATGAAGAAAACTCCGAATTTTCGGTCGATGGATGGGAAGAAGATATCAGCCAGCCAACAACACCAAAGACGTCCTACTTCCTTCTTATACAGGGTTTCCAATATTTAATCCATTTAAACCGTTTCTATAGATATAAATCAATTATTACATTTAACAATGTAAACTAATATCACTATATTATTATATAGCTTTAATCGTCATGTAAACAATTAAATTGTTGACTTTTGTCGAGGTCAGAGCGGTGAAAAGATTTTATTATTAATATGTATTTGTATTTGTATTTGTACTTGTATGATAGACAGTATTTGTATTTGTTGGTGGGGAAACCCTGTGTGGCTGTGTATAGGGAGATTGAATAGGTAATGTTATTTCCTGGTTGGCAGTATTTAGGTGGGCAGTGGAGGAGGAGACAGACGTGGAATAATCGACAGGGCGGATAAACGTGAAAATGGAGCAGCAGATGATGAAAAGAATTAAGGACTTGTTCCCTACCAAATCCAGCGCCGTCATCTTCCTACTCTACATGGTCCTTTTCATCAACCAGGGTACGTACGTCACTCTTCACTTGACTGTCAAATGGTTAATGATTCACATTAATCATTTACTAATTAGGTCTGTTGGTGACGGCGTCGCAAAGCAACAAGAGTTACAACTACAACACCATCAGTGCCGTCTTTCTCACCGAAGTCCTCAAACTCGTCTTTTCAGTTGTCATCTTCATCCAGAGGTAATTAATTAATTAATTGTAACAATCAATAATATCATATTATTATTTTCTTGTTGACAGGCAGTCGACGGGAGAATTCCTAACCCAACTCCTTGACAACCGAAGAGGTAAGTAATTAATATTATTTATTAACTATAAATATGTAATATAATAATAATAGTATTTGGATAGCGTTTCTGCTGTATTTGATTCCGTCTTCGTTGTACTGCCTGTACAACAATTTGGCCTACACCAACCTCGTGATATTTGACCCCACCACGTACTTTCTCCTCCTCCAACTCAGAGTCGTCGTCACCGGCATCGTCTTTCAGGCAAGTAGCATTATAGCTAATATGTATGATAATAATAGTAAATATGAATTGTTTTTGTAGGTTCTGTTTTCCCGACAGCTGACTCGTCACCAGTGGGTGTCTCTGCTGTGCCTGACTGTCGGGTGCATGATAAAAGAATTCAATTCGTCGAAACTGTCGCTGAGCCTCAACTCGGGACTTTTCCTCATCCTCCTCCAGGTTATTATTTAATTAATTAATGTTTAATTGTAATTAGTTATAATGAATTGTTTGTGGTGAAGGTGGTAGCTTCTTCGACGGCGGGTGTCTACAACGAGTACCTCCTCAAGTCAACCACAGTGCCAGTGCTGATCCAGAATTGTTACCTGTACATCTCGTCCATCATCCTCAACGGCTTCCTCGTCGCCAACTCCAACTCTTCTCTCTCTCTCAACATTTTCCAAAACAACTACGTCCTCTGGGTAATACTTAAATATTTAATTAATAATTTAATTAATTTAATTAATTTAATTAATTTAATTAATTTAATTAATTTAATTAATTTAATTAATTTAATTAATAATTTAATTAATTTAATTAATTTAATTAATTTAATTAATTTAATTAATTTAATTATAATTAATTATAATTAGGTGATAGTGAATAATGCAGCGATAGGGATAGTGACGAGTTTCTTCTTGTCCAAGTTGAACTCGATTCTCAAGACTTTTGCGAGTGCCCTTGAGTTGGTGTTTACGGCGGTGCTTTGCTACTTGATCTTCGGGATCCACATCGGATGGAACGGAGTGGTTTCGGTGGTGGTGGTCATTTTCTCGGTGTTCCTGTACTCGTTCCAGCCAGTGAGTAACCCCCCGAAAGAGTGCCACCAGTCGCCGCCCGCAGCAGCCTCGTCCCCGCAAACCGTATAACTATTTTTATGATGACAGCCAAGCAATGCAAAAGCCATAAGTTACCAAAAGAATAATTCTTGTCAGTATTCCCAGTCTTTTACACATTCCTATGCTACTTAATAAACTTTTATTTATTGTAACCATGGCAATTAATTTATTCTTCATTCCTTCTCTTCTCTTCTGCCTTCTTTGGGGCCCAACTCCAAAACTTGTTTCCTAAATAATTCAATGGGGTTAGTCTATATCCCAACATGTTTATATCCTAGTTGTACCTTTTCCAAAATTATTGGCCTCCTCAATAGTCTCGGGAAGATTCTGCTGGAAAGTCTCTGGTAGGTTAGCAGCCGACAGAATTCCAATAGCCGAACAGGCACACAAGACGACGTATGGACCTGCCACGTGGAACTGACCCTAAATAACCACAACAACTACATTTCCATGGAGATAATAATATTATCATCAATAATAATAATAATACTTTACCAAAAAGATGATGTAGGGTCCGACGATTCCTGCCAAAATGATATCGCAATTAAAAAATGTTGATAGATGTTTTTATTGTTATAAACCGTACCCATGGCAGAACTAAAGGTAGAGGCGAATCCAGTGCCGGTTGATCGCAACTGGGTCGGGAATATCTCCGCCCCTTGCAGATACACAACCAATGACGTCACCGTAACCGCAAATCTACACAATTCATCAATAATATGCTTTAACTAATAGTTAAAATAATAATTAATGGTTACTGACTTAATGACGAGACAAGCAACGATGACGATTATTGAGAGGTCGGGGTTGGACACGGTCACAGCTGCTACGAAGAATCCCAAAATACACAATATGAAAAACCCAACTTGAGTCCATCTTCTCCCCGCCCTGAAAATCAACATTTTCAATTATATTTCGGACGGATCAAGGTGAGTCGAATTGTCATTGTAACAGGCTTCTTAATAAAGGTCATGACATTTGAAAAAGATAATAATTAGTCTCATAATTCAGGCACTTTTACAAATCTCAACTCTGGCATTGTGATATAAACTACACCAACAATTCAGTATTGACATGACCTTATTATTCGTTACAATAAACAAACTTGACTCACCTTGGTATGAATGAATGTAGTTTCGTCGTATTAAAGTGACCCTTAGTAACCTCATTTAGTTCCGCCCACAACAAATAATTATGTAAACATACACCTCCTCATAAAATGTTATTACTAAATGGGGTTACTAAGGGTCAGCACTGCATAGGTAATTTTTACTTGTTGACGAGAATTCCTCCGAGCCACCCTCCGGGCAACTCGACAATGGAGAGGAGGAAGTAGTTGAGGAATTGGTTGCCGGACATATTTGTTGTGTTGAGCGTCAATCCGTAATATATCAACATGTTGACCGACCACGCAATGCACAGCATCGTCGTATTTAGGGCCAGACGTCTTTTCGAAAACAACTACACAAATTAAATATACCAAGGTCTACAAACTCTAAATCCATTTCGGGTGGGTTCATAGTCTGGGTAGGGCAAATGACAATTTTGAGTTAAAACCCAAGAGATGGTCCGGAACACTTTATTTCGGAGGGTAATCAGACTTCAGAAATCCATTGGTGGACCTCATAATATAAATAAAGACATGCATTTTTCTCCAAAAACCGAAAATGTTTTTTCGAAAATTAAATAAATCAAATTTTGACCACATTTTTGCCCCTCTCTGATTAGTCCAAATTTTTCGTCCTTGGCCAATGAAATTGCAGATTTCATTTTCATAAATGTATATGATTTCCAAAATGCATTTTAAGGGGTAGAATTTAATGAAGCAAATACCGTGAATTTAAATATTATGCACTCATGATAAAGAAATGAATAATGGGATGAATACTAAATCCGATTCTCATTTCAAATTGCCTCTTTCGCATCAACTTGTAATTGTAATAACATCCAATTTTCTCTGCTATAAATGATGAAATATTCAGTAAAATAAAAAATTTATTGTCTTAAAACGTACTCTTTCGTATCTCGGTTCTAAGACTATTCCTTCCATTCCAACTGACAATGTATAACAAATAAGATTTATTTTAAAGTTTTAATCCACAACATTGGTTCCAACCAAGGCTTCATGTAGTCATAGTGAGACAATGACTTGACTTGTTTATTAAGGTTGGCTCACTTGGGTGTTTGGCAAATGAAAATTCAGTTTTTTCATTTCTGGATCCAAACTTGACAATTTGGATCCACTGCAAAAATCATGATTTTTTTATCATGCAGACAAAGGCTACTTACTACTTTTAGTACCATAGAAAAAAACAAAAATAGAGAGCAATGACTATGATTCTTGGATTTGAAACTTATTGACTAGTGAACCCATAAAAACCGTAGTTTCTTCTACTCACATAATGGTCATGCGAATGAGGTTGCCATGAGAATCGGATTTAGTACTGTTAGCCGCTTTCAACTTTTTCCTTCCTATCCCCAAGTTGCATAGCGATGCAAATTCTGATTGGTTGATAATTTTAGAATCCTATAATCTGATTGGTTATTTCTATGACAAAAATTCTATAGGTTACCCAAGGCAAATAGACTGATTCTCGCCCCCTCCTCCCTCTCCCCCTCCCTACCAGGGAGGAAAACGGGAGGCAACGAAACAGTTTATTTGCCTTGATGAGGTTACCTAAATGGGGACTCATTTCCAAAATTTATAAAATTATTGCAAAACTCAACCAAGTCATATTACGAATCATCTGAATGATGATTATATTGAGTCATCTGAATCATACTTTTCAGCATCAACATGTATATGAATAGCATCGTAAATCGTAAACTAAATAATTTGATGTAAAGAGCATCTACATTTACATCTATCTATATTTTATAAACATTTATGTAATTCTAGAGCAACAAAATTAGAAATCTATGATTGGACTATTTACACAACTGCATAATAACAGAATTACTGTTACAATTGAGAACCCCCGGGGAAGAAGGGCGGATCATTTTTGAAAGGGTTATATAACCGCAGTGACAACTTCGCTATTTGTCAACGTTGGTCATGCCTATAGAAATTGACCCGAAGTCCGTCTTGAGGGCAGCAGAGTTCCAAAGGCTCAATCGGCTTTTCGATATGATAATTTCATAAAGCGATTTCCAGTAAATATTTATCTGTCTAACTAAAAGAGTTTGGACGTTGTCATAGTATCATAGCGTAATATTAGGAGAGTCAAATGGGGAATTTTACTATCAGCAAATTTGGAGATTTAGAATTTGCAGATTTTTAGGGACGTTTTTTTAAAAAACGTACGCTACTGTCTGTATCAATCTGCTATAAAATTGATTATTGATTTCCCACTCGCTAAAGAACCGCAGCCAAAAATAAATGACCCAAATTTTGAAAAGCAAGTACACGGAATTATCGATTCAAATCTCCTTATTATCGTCCAAGCTCTTTGGCCTGACTTAAATATTGAGAAAATATTGGAAACAAAAATACATTATGGCAACCAGTTCAAACATTAAAGCAAATAAATTAAACCAAATGCTACCACTTTCCCTTTAATAATGAATTGCCAAATTTTAATTTTTGGGAATTTTCAACATTGCAAATTAATGTAGAGGTCAATAATAATAGATCTTCGTCATTCGTATTATGTATATTTTTGAAAACCGAAAACCTTCACTTTTTCGAAAGATTTATTACATAGGTATTACCTATTACTTCTTACTAAAATGTGCTACACCATTAAGAAACAACTCTCAATATTCTCAACATTTAGAAGCCGCGGGTGATAAAGGCTTTCTGGACTGGTAATCTGAAAAATCCCTGCTGGCCAAAGCAAAATTCCTGATTTTTGAACACCATGAAATTCCACTGTCCGTTTTAAAGACTGAGAATTGAACCAGTGCAGTATTTAGAAGTCCATTGGTTTGGTATTTTGGTAAAAGTTTCTTGTCTTGGATTTCGTGGAGGGCAGGGGGACATTTACCCCTAAAACCTCCAAAACTTTTCTCCTTTTCCTTTCTCGCTTTTCTCTCATTTTTGTTTTTCTCAATTTCTGTATTCAAAATTATTTATAATTACGAAATATATTGAAAATTCTTCAAAATTAATCTAAAATACTGAATAAATTCAAAATTACTCAAAATTACTAAAAACATCTAAAATAAAAACTACTAAAAAAGTTAATGGAACCACGTGGCTGTTGCAAGTTGGGTCAAAATGTTATTATGACGGCTATGAAGTCAATAGCATGTTTTAATCTCTTTCAGCAGCCAATATGAAACGAAAAACTGGGTACAGTCTTCAGGGGAGCAGTTACTGTACCCATGATAAAATTATATTTTTCCCAGTTAAGTTAAACGTATGCAGCGAAACTTCAAGCTTCACCTCATTCTGGCTGCAGAAAGAGTCGGGAATTGGAATCAGAATCAGCGTATAACTTTTAATGGACCACCTTGTGCTGTTATATGTGGGGAAGCAAGCGTTATTTTCAGTTTAGAAAAGTCACCACTATGTCATTACCACTAGTTACGTTGAATTTTATACAAAAACCTTCTCTGTTTGTTTGGGTACTCATTTTTGATGGGGATTCGGGTAACTCCTGTATGGACGATTGCTAATATTTTTATTTGCAAAATTACGATTTATGATCCGCCCTTATTGACTGGGGGTTCTGAATTATCGCTACGCGATATTTTTCAAATAATAACCGCAGTGAAAATCGCTTCTGATTGGTCGATGCATTTTTGAAATTGACCAATCAGAGCACAGGATTCCATAGCAAAATTTTATATGATTTTCATAAATCATTCCCAAGGGAAATATTTATTTTAACACTGAACTTTGAACTACAGACTTGTGATAGGATAGGAAAATACAGATTCACACTTTTAGCATAATCGCAAACTAATGCACTGCACTCAACTCTATGATGCATGCTTACTTCCTGAACAGAGCAACTGCTTGTATGTTCAGACTGCTTATAATAGTGAAGTAATAATCAAATTTGTAATACATGCAAGCAGTTGCTCTGTTCAGTAAGTAAATTAGTTAGTCTGTAATTTAATTTAATTTATAGTACACTGTATTAGTTTGCGATTATGTTAAAAAAATTTATGCAAAATATTTTCAATCATATCTTGTAATTGTAATTTTAAAAGTAAATCTAATTAATTAGTTTGTACTACTTCATAGAGAACGATGAATACGGAGTGTATTAGTGGTGATAATAAATATGTTATGATAATAAATATGTTATGATTATATGTTTGTTCAGACTGCTTAGTGAAGTAATAATCAATTGTAACACATGCAAGCAGTTGCTCTGTTCAGCAAGTAAGCATCATAGAGTTGAGTACAGTGAATTAGTTTGCGATTATGCTAAAAGTGTGAATCTGTATCTTCCTATCCTATCACAAGTCTGTAGTTCAAAGTTCAGTGTTAAAATAAATATTTCCCTTGGGAATGATTTATGAAAATCATATAAAATTTTGCTATGGAATCCTGTGCTCTGATTGGTCAATTTCAAAAATGCATCGACCAATCAGAAGTGATTTTCACTGCGGTTATTATTTGAAAAATATCGCGTAGCGATAATTGTAACAGTATGTGTCACCCGACTGTCCAACCTTCCCCGTTGCATTGCAAGTAAATAGTAATGTTTTTGTGGGTTTTGGTGCAATAAATATTTCCCCTGGGAATGCTTTATGAAAATAATATAAAATTATGAAATGAAATGCTGCGTTCTGATTGGTCAATTTCAAAAATGATGAATGACAAGTGATTTTCATTGCGATTATTATTATCAAAATGTGATTCGAACCTCTCACGTTCCATCCACATTGATTTTAATAAAGTCGCGTATTGATAATTTCAACTAGTCTTGAAATTAGTTTTGGAAATTAGTCCACGTGGCCTATCAGGCACGTATCCATTATTACTACTATTAGGGTGGACCACTAAAATATATTGGTAGAAAGAGGATCTATTCGCGCAACTTTTACAATTTTTAACCATTTGTCCTTTTTTGTCCTTGATTTTTAACCCCCGCCGCCCCCTCTGGATACGTGGTCTATTAATTTTCAAGGCCTGGCCAAATGGTTATTTTACCGTCCAGACACCGACGTTGGATTTCTTTTCCTTTGTCTTGTTGTAGAGAAGTCGGAGGATATCTTGGAGTCGCTCTTCGGAGACGTTGTGGGCGTTGCCATTGGACTTGGCAATTCGCATCATGACTTTGGCTGCTTCTTTTGTTCTTCCGACTGTGGCCAGCCAACGGGGAGACTCGGGAATCATTTTGTAGTAGAGAAAGAGAAAAATGCCAGGGACGGAGGTGAGGATGCCAAACAGAAACCAGCCACGACAAAGCCAGGCCAGAAGAGGAATCGCCGAATTGCCAACAACCCAAATCATCCACAGACACGCGTACACCCACGCACGGTACTCTAAAAACCAATTATTCGGGTATTATACGACCCGGTACTCTAAAAACCAATTATTCGGGTATTATACGACCCGGTACTCTAAAAACCAATTATTATACGACCCGGTACTCTAAAAACCAATTATTCGGGTATTATACGACCCGGTACTCTAAAAACCAATTATTCGGGTATTATACGACACGGTACTCTAAAAACCAATTATTCGGGTATTATACGACCCGGTACTCTAAAAACCAATTATTCGGGTATTATACGACCCGGTACTCTAAAAACCAATTATTATACGACCCGGTACTCTAAAAACCAATTATTCGGGTATTATACGACCCGGTACTCTAAAAACCAATTATTATACGACCCGGTACTCTAAAAACCAATTATTCGGGTATTATACGACCCGGTACTCTAAAAACTAATTATTCGGGGTGGACAAGTTGTCTATTACCTTTGCTACAACTTTCGGCAGCAATCATGCAGGGTGAGGAGAACATGACGGGGAAAGCAGTTCCGACCAAAAACATCATGGCCAAGTAGGCTTCGTAGTGCTGTGGGACAAACAAAGACACGGACCGGAAAAAGACGTTCATGAAGCACGTCATGAAGAATATCGGTTTCCGTCCGTATCTGCAATTGCCAAGACGATTAAGCGAACTTACGTTAAGTAAAGTTCAATCTCAATTGCATTACATGGTCTTTCCCTCTACATAATAAAACTCTAACTTGTAGTAAGCTTCCTAGTTGGTCCACAGTTCAAGTTAATCTAATATAATTTTAATTACATCATAGAGTTGAGTAGTTTGCGATGATGCTAAAATATAGATATATTTTATGTGTTGAAATAAATATTTCCCCTGGAAATGATTTATGAGAATCATATAAAATTTTGCCATGGGGAAAAAATAAAAAAAGCCTACAGCAAGCCGTAACAGAAGCTCGCCTGAGTAAAGGGTACCGTGTGCACAATTTGGTAGAAGAACAGTATTCGTATGTAACACAAAATCTAGCGTACGGATTTTGACCAAACTAGAACTTTTTTCATCATACCGCTCGTCCTCTGACGGTTGACGGATCCCGCGCGAGCCAGCACAGTGTTGGTTTTTCTTTATAGCTTTGAAGAATAGTGAACCAAAGGCCCCTACCTAGGAAGCTTATTACAAGTTAGAGTTTTATGATGTTGAGGAGAGACCATGTCCACTAGACCATGTAATGCAATTACATTTCAAACAACGTCACAAATTAAATAATCCAAGAAATTACTTGTCTGCAGCAATTCCAAAGACGACAGTCCCGACGGCGTTTCCTATGGCACTGAAGGTGAAAGAGTCAGTGGCGTAGTGGTCTCTATTGCACACCCAATTGAATTCCGTAGGGATGGTCGAGTCGTAGTCGTCCTTGACATACTCCCACCCATGTTGACATTCTCCCACCGTTCGGTTATTCTCCTTCCACACGTACATTTGACAACGGCTGAATCGCTCAAGACCGTCGGGTCCAATTTCTCTAAAATTAAATAAATAATCAGTAAACAAAACCTTAAACCTGCCTGACTCGTCAATTCGCAGAACATTTCCCTTGAGGAATAAAATGCGAAAATAGGAATTTGTATGGCACACACATGACTTTTGTATGGGAGAGCTAAAAATAGTGTGACTTTGTATGGTGATTTATGACTTTGTATGGCAATATTAAGTTAATTTAACACAATGGGTAAATTGTCCCGGCCATGGCAGTTGTGTTCACTCACAAACAATTTTTAACAAAATAAAACAAACACAAATGTAGAGGAGAGGAAATGTACAGATTGGAAAAATGATGGTAACATGCTAATTATGAGATAATATCGGAGCTCAGAGACTTTACTGTACCCACATAACTAACCATCCATGCTTTCTGCATGGCTGTTCAGATTATACTCGGGTCCAAGGCAAATAGACTGATTTCCGCCCTCTCCTCCCTCCCTGGCATCAGGTGGGTTCAGTAGAGCAGGGAGGTCCCATAAGAGAGTTTGAACTTTTATATGGGACTTGGATCAGACAAATAGTGAATGATTTACATCACCATAGCTATTAAGTAATTGTATTATATGTTAAATTGTTATTTGGTTAAATTGATGATAAGTATCAGAGAAATCATGAAATGAATCAGTCGCAGTTCTGGAACGGTCCAATAGACACGCACTCATCTCTCGCTGTCGGAATAACAGGAGAAAAGTTGAAATAATTGATTAATTGTATGAAATTTATGTGTTAATAAACTAGTTTTAAGTGTTAAAACTAGTAGTTCTTTTTCTACATATTTTTCACCGTAGTTAGCAAAACTACAACACGAGATAGCCTTACAAACTATCTATCATCCAATGGTCCTTCGAGAAAACCTAACTAGCTCTATGGAAAAGATGTCTGAAGATCAGAATATCGGAAGTGTCCGAAAAAGCCAGAGGATTGGAGGAGAGAAACTCCCGGACAATTTCGACGAGATTTATCCAGAAATTCGGTGCCGAAAATCAGAAAAAAGCGGTCGAGAGGAGGAGGATAAGCAGCCAGCAACTCGCTCTATCATCTCGAATCACTCAGCATTTCTGGAGAAGGATTTACATTCTGGAGCGAAATTTGCATCGTGCAGAAGCCTGAATTCTAGGAAAAGCAAATCATCCATTGCAAGTAGTACTAAGCGCCGAATTGAAGCTGAATTGAAAGCTGAAGAAGAAAAAGCAAGACTTGCAGATGAGAAAGCAGACAGGGAAAGATCTCTTATTGAAAAAGATTAGCCATCCAAAAGGAGATAATCACCGAAGAAAATGATGGAGATGGGGACTCTCAAGCCTTGAGTGAGGATGAAAGAGCTCTTGTTGATCAGATGGAATCGGAAGTCATTCCACCTGAAATCTCCATGACACTGGAACCAAGGATGAGAAGGAGGTCCCATAAGAGAGTTTGAACTTTTATATGGGACTTGGATCAGACAAATAGTGAATGATTTACATCACCATAGCTATTAAGTAATTGTATTATATGTTAAATTGTTATTTGGTTAAATTGATGATAAGTATCAGAGAAATCATGAAATGAATCAGTCGCAGTTCTGGAACGGTCCAATAGACACGCACTCATCTCTCGCTGTCGGAATAACAGGAGAAAAGTTGAAATAATTGATTAATTGTATGAAATTTATGTGTTAATAAACTAGTTTTAAGTGTTAAAACTAGTAGTTCTTTTTCTACATATTTTTCACCGTAGTTAGCAAAACTACAACACGAGATAGCCTTACAAACTATCTATCATCCAATGGTCCTTCGAGAAAACCTAACTAGCTCTATGGAAAAGATGTCTGAAGATCAGAATATCGGAAGTGTCCGAAAAAGCCAGAGGATTGGAGGAGAGAAACTCCCGGACAATTTCGACGAGATTTATCCAGAAATTCGGTGCCGAAAAGCAAGAAAAAACGGTCGAGAGGAGGAGGATAAGCAGCCAGCAACTCGCTCTATCATCTCGAATCTTTTCAGCATTTCTGGAGAAAGTTTACATTCTGGAGCGAAATTTGCATCGTGCAGAAGCCTGAATTCTAGGAAAAGCAAATCATCCGTTGCAAGTAGTACTAAGCGCCGAATTCTTGAAGCTGAATTGAAAGCTGAAGAAGAAAAAGCAAGACTTGCAGATGAGAAAGCAGACAGGGAAAGATCTCTTATTGAAAAAAGATTAGCCATCCAAAAGGAGATAATCACCGAAGAAAATGATGGAGATGGGGACTCTCAAGCCTTGAGTGAGGATGAAAGAGCTCTTGTTGATCAGATGGAATCGGAAGTCATTCCACCTGGAAATCTCCATGACACTGGAACCAAGGATGAGAAAGTAGCAGATTGGATTGTAAATCAGCCGTGTATGAGTGAAGAAACCCCGGTTGACCAATTGACTCAAGCACTCTCTAAGGTTTTTGAGAAATTATCAAATAATAATTCTCTAAATGAAAATTGCATGAAGAAGTTTCTGTCAAGGCAGTCAATTTCTAAAGATCTTCCAACATTTAGTGGAAATCCAATTGACTGGCCTAACTTCATAGCACGTTTTCGAAATTCCACTGAAGCTGGACAGTATTCAAACTCCGAGAACATGGATCGCCTTATGAAATGTCTCAAAGGAAAGCCTTGGAAGCCGTACAATCCATGATGTTTACTCCGGATAATTTGTCTCAAGTCTTAGAAACATTGGAGGTTAATTTTGGAAGACCAAAATTAATCATAAATACTTTGCAAACCAAAGTGATGAATATGCTTCGTATTGATGAAAGCAAACCTGAAATGCTAATAAATTTTTCAAATGCAGTAGGAAATCTAGTTACTACAATTGAATCTTTAAAATGTACCAGGCATTTGATTAATCCTATGCTAATCGATAAATTGATTGAAAAACTCCCACCTAATTTAAAGCTAAGATGGGGAGAACACATTCAGGCTCTTGGAGAAGAAGAATCTCTGAAAGATTTATCTTTGTGGTTGAAACCATTAGCCAAAGCAGCCAGTTATGTCGGAAGTCAACAAGTTTCCGAAGAAAAACGACGTGAACAGGTGAAAGGAAATGCTGCTAATTTCAGAAAAGAGAAAGTTCACGTCACCAGTCAAGATACATCGGACAAGTGTGCTTGTGTACTTTGTGGCCGAAAAAATCATTTATTACCATTATGCTATGAATTTAAAAATGAAAATCTGCATAACAAATGGAAGATTGTGTTTGACAAGAAAGTATGCTTTGGGTGCCTAATGGAAGGTCACACTTTGGATGAGTGTGAAGATAAAGTTACCTGTGGAATTGACGGATGTGACAAATTTCACCACAAGTACTTGCATAAGAAAATTAAGAAGAATCAAGCCAGACAAGTGACAAAAGGCAACTCTGAAATGGAAAAAGAGCGCTGCAGTCACGTAATGCATATAGAAAATAGCGTACTATTAAAGGTGGTTCCTGTTACATTGAAAAGCAACGGAAAACAATTCTCCACCTACGCATTTTTGGATGATGGATCTACTGCAACTTTGATGGAAGCATCTGTAGCAAAAAAGCTTGGTTTATCTGGAAAAGAGAAGAGTCTACATCTGAAAGGAATCACCAACATGACAACTACAGTTGAAAAATCTCTCCGAGTCAATCTGGAAGTCATGGGAAAGAATTGTAAAGAAACTTATGAACTAAAAAACGTAAAAACAGTAGAGAAACTGGATTTGCCAATTCAGACAATAAACGGAAGAAAACTGTCGGAAAAATGGACGTACCTACAGGACATTCCTACAGTTTACCTAAAAAATGCTGTGCCCACAATCCTCATTGGACAAGACCATTCTCATTTGATCAATCCAGTAGAATTGATTGAAGGACCTGCCAATGGACCTTGTGCTACTCGCACTCGACTAGGATGGACTGTGCATGGAAAAACATCCTATTTTAATGGAAGAGTAGATGATTTTATTCACCATTTGCGCATAAAGGATGAGGAGGATGAACTACATCAACTTGTAAAAGAATCTTTCAGTATTGAAGCTTTTGGAGTAAAAGTTTGCAGTCAACCTTTACGGTCAAGGGAAGATGAAAGATGTATTCAAATCATGGATAAGTACACTAAGCGAGTAGCTGGTCGATGGGAAACAGGTTTACTGTGGAGAAAAGAAGATGTCTCTCTTCCTGAGAGTAAGTGTGTAGCTTTCCGAAGATTACAGTACATGGAGAGAAAAATGGACAAGGATCCTAACTTTGCATTGGAATATCATAAAAAGATTGCTGAATATGTACAAAAAGGCGACGCAAGGAAATTGTCTCCGGAGGAAGCTGCAACTGAAACAGGAAAGACATGGTATTTGCCGCATTTTGGGGTTTATAATCCTAATAAACCAGGAAAGTTGCGATTTGTCTTTGATGCAGCCGCAAAAAGTCATGGATCAAGTCTGAACGACAATTTGATGCAGGGACCGGATAATCTATGTTCACTGATTACGGTTTTATTTAAATTTCGTCAGAAGAAAATCGGTTTCACTGCGGACATCAAGGAGATGTTTCATCAGGTGAACATTCGGGCTGAAGATCAACAAGCTCAGAGATTTTTGTGGCGAGGAGCTGACAGGAATCGAAATCCAGATGTCTACCTTGTTCCTGTAATGACATTTGGAGCGACTTGTTCACCTTGCTTAGCTCAAGAAGTGAAAAATAAAAATGCAAAGGAATTTGTTGATGAATATCCAGACGCTGTGAAAGCAATCATCACCCGTCATTATGTTGACGACTATCTGGACTCTGCTCATGACGAGGATAGAGCCATCAAAATCATTCGTGATGTAATTTATGTACATAAAATGGGAGGATTTGAAATCCGAAACTGGACTTGTAGTTCTAAGGAAGTACTACAGTTAATCCCCCAAGAATTAAGATGCATAGAAGATAAGGATCTGAATCTGGAGTCTGACTTACCTATGGAGAGAGTACTTGGACTACAGTGGAATACTGTTATTAATTTTATTGCAAAATGTAAGAATACTCAAATGCAGTCAACTATCGAACTACTTCCCGAGGAACTTGCAGCGGCTGAGAAAATAATCTGGAGGCAGTGTCAGTCAGATGTGTACCTAAATGAAATTTCTCATTTTAAGTCTGGAAAAGAAATTTCTACTAGTAGTAATCTATACCAACTTTCACCGTATCTCGATGAAGATGAAATTCTACGTGTGAAAGGAAGATTGTCAAAGGCGGAGGAAGTGGATAATGAAATAAAATTTCCTGTTATCCTCAACAGTAAGCATGAAATTACGAAGTTGATAATTCAACATTATCATGGATTATCCCGACACTACGGACAAGAATTCGTTTGTAACGAAATCCGTCAGAGATTTTGGATTCCTGGATTAAGGTCAGCTGTCAAAAAGTCTTGGAACGACTGTATGACATGTAAAATTCGAAGAGCAAAACCGGAAGTACCTGAAATGGGACTACTTCCCGAAATTCGCATGAAAAAACAGCCACGTCCATTTATGGTCACCGGAATGGATTATTTAGGCCCCATAACTGTAACAGTAGGAAGAAGACATGAGAAACGATGGATCGTTGTCTTTACCTGCATGTCAGTCCGTGCGATTCATCTGGAAATTGCAGCTAGTTTGTCAACGGACTCTGCAATCATGGCCATAAGGAGGTTTATTGGCAGAAGAGGGTATCCAGAAAAAATATATTCGGACAATGGAACTAATTTCCACGGAGCCGACAATGAGCTTAAGAAATCGTTGAATGATTTGGACCAAACGAAAATTATGTCCACCCTTTCAGCTAAAGGAATTGAATGGGTGTACAGTCCACCCGCATCACCGAATTTTGGAGGGACGTGGGAAAGTCTGGTCAAATCAGTGAAGGTATCACTGAAAAATTGCCTTCAAGAGAGATCGCCGAGGGAAGAGCTGCTTCACACCCTCTTAGTGGAAACAGAACTCATCGTTAATTCTCGACCCTTGACTCACGTTTCTATTGATGTTAATGACTCGGAAGCATTGACTCCAAATCATTTTCTGCTGGGGACTACAAGTGGTGTCACTTTTCCCGGAAAATTCAGCAAAATAGACTTGTGTTCCAGAAAACAATGGAGAGTAGCTCAGGAATTGGCTAATTGTTTCTGGAAACGCTGGGTACGCGAGTATTTACCCACTTTAACTAAACGGACCAAATGGTTTAATAAAACAACGCCGATTAAGGTTGGGGATATCGTCATTGTAGCTGATGGAAATTTGGAGCGGAGCCACTGGCCCAAAGGAATTATCGTTAAGGTCCACCCTGGAAAAGACGGTCAAGTAAGAGTCGCCGACATCAAGACCTCCACTGGTGTATACCGGAGACCAACGTCAAAGCTTTGTATTTTGGACGTGCTTCCGAAGATTGTGAATGAACCACAAGTTCTTCACGAGGGGAAGGATGGATCAGACAAATAGTGAATGATTTACATCACCATAGCTATTAAGTAATTGTATTATATGTTAAATTGTTATTTGGTTAAATTGATGATAAGTATCAGAGAAATCATGAAATGAATCAGTCGCAGTTCTGGAACGGTCCAATAGACACGCACTCATCTCTCGCTGTCGGAATAACAGGAGAAAAGTTGAAATAATTGATTAATTGTATGAAATTTATGTGTTAATAAACTAGTTTTAAGTGTTAAAACTAGTAGTTCTTTTTCTACATATTTTTCACCGTAGTTAGCAAAACTACAACACGAGATAGCCTTACAAACTATCTATCATCCAGGACTTTTATATGGGACTTACTCCTGAAGGATGGGTATCCATGACTACCAGCATGACTAATTCCAAAGAAAGTCCCATAAGTTCAAAGGGGATGGGGCGAATATGACTAAATTTCTAAAGGTAGGCATCCAGCGAAAGCATGCTTATTGGATATTGGGGCCAAGCACGTACCCAGAAGAGGTTAGAGGCCCCCTTCCCTGCTCAGCTCAGTTTTAGCCATAACTATTTGTTGCGACCCACCTTACCCAAATTCCTGGATACGTGTCTGAGCAAGCCCTACCACACATAGTTACATACATAATATTTACCTGCCTATATGTACATTTGCCTCGAAAAGGGGGACAAGTCGATTATGATATTTGCAAATTTTGAAAATGTTGCTGTGTTAAGCATTTTGCAAAAAATTATTGATTTTCAAGGGTTTCTGACTTGGAAAAATATCATTCTCACCTAGGATATTAATATTAAGAGCATAAAATTGGAAACATTAAACAATCGATTCTTTAATATCTATTTTGAGCAAATCTGTTGTTATCCAGTGCTACTTGTCAGGGACCTCTGTTCTGTTCCCGTTTCTCCGTAGATAGAAAATTTCACTTTATAATTGCAAAATATTTAGCCTTACGGTCCTTGTCGTTTTATAGATTACGTATACGGAATAATAAACTAAAGGCAAGTCCTAACAGAAAGCTCAAGTGAAAATTAAAATATAACAGGTAAAAACCTGGAAAAATATACGGTGAGAATGCCAGAGAAACTCGAAAACAAGGCCTTATTTAGATACCAAGATATAAATGAAACTCGTAATTTTACAATTTTCTTCAAAAAATCTCCCCGTGCGTTTACAGCTACTAATTTCCCTTGCAACTAGCTCTTCGAAAAACAAAGTAATTTATAGGACAAATACAATAGTAATTCCACTCCTGAAGCGGGGATGGAAAATATTTAAAGAATGGGAACACACGACAAAGCTGCTATTTAGTGTTGTACATCTTTGCAATCGTAAATACAACATTGTATTCGCTCACTAATTGAAACGACTCTAAGTTATTTTATGAAAATCAAAACCAGGTTAAATTGTCGTATCTATTGTAAGTAAGTAACAATTAAGAGTATAATCTTTCGGCATTAACAACATTTAACGGTAAAATATATTTAGCTATGTCAGTGATTGTTGTGTGAAAAAATCGCCATAATGTACAAAGTAACTGTGAAATTAAAATTTTCTGCTATTTATACGGAAAAGTTTGTATCCCTTTAAATGTAGGATCATCTCATTTCAAAGTTTGAATTTCCAGGAATTTAATATCTGCGGTTATTAGCACTCAAAGTCTAGTTGATATTGATACGAGTGTGTATCTAGTGTTTTAGGCAAGTTGTAGGGTTGTTGCAAGAAAATTAGCGGTAAACGCACGGGGAGATTTTTTGAAGAAAATTGTAAAATTACGAGTTTCATTTATATCTTGGTATCTAAATAATGCCTTGTTTTCGAGTGTTTCTGGCATTCTCACGGTATATTTTTCCAGGTTTTTACCTGTTATATTTTAATTTTCACTTGAGCTTTCTGTTAGGACTTGCCGTTAGTTTATTAATCCGTATACGTAATCTATAAAACGACAAGGACCGTAAGGCTAAATATTTGCAATTTTTTTCACCCCTGAAATTTTCCTCATTGTTTATTTTTTTAAATCCGTGTAAGTGCCCTGAAATATAATATTTTCCATCCCTGGAATTGTTCACAGTACTCCGTATTTGCATTGAGATGTGAATGTAACTGGGATTATTGGGAATGGGAATACTACGTAACAGGAATAAATGCATTTTTAAATGCGACATTATTATCATCATTGGGTGATGCCAGCTTGCCAGCCAATGAGCCAATTCAGTGCACTCCCTATCTACGGAGATTGAATTAGGAAATGGAAAGTTTCACTTTCACTGTAGTTCCATGAGTCATGAGTCTTTCCAGTACCCAATGACTATGACTATGATGCATTGCACTAAGTAGCCAAGAAGATAAATTAGTGACCAAACAATTTCAAAATTCATTCTTCCGGTTCCTACGGCTAAAGTTGACACCGGACAGCTGTTGTTGACCTGGATCGCAACCCACCGAAGAATGCTTTACGTTTTTCGTATCTTGCATCATTTCACAGAAATTAATAGTTAACGAGAAATCGGAGCTGACAAAATTTGAAGCAATAAACTGCACACTAGTGGTGAAACCACACATTGCCCTTCGGGCAATGCGCTGCCTGCTTTGCAGTTTCTCCCCGTATAAATAATGCGAAAATGAAAGTGAAACTGTGTGGAAAATTTTCATGACTACAGCCAATCCCTAATTCCCCCCACTTGGGGATCCCTATTTAAATACACACTCGCCAATGAAGTCATTGGCGAGCTTTTCCCACCCACTTTTAATTTTTTCATTTTTCCATAGGGATCTGCCTCGGGTTGGTGAAAACCGAAACCCTGTGTCAATTTACAGTAAAAAAATTCCCTAGTTACGTAATTAAAAATATCATAATCGACTTGTCTCCCTTTTCGACGAATTCGTACATATCTTGTTCTTAATCAGATTGAAAGATATATTTTAATACATGGTATTGTTCGAAAAATATGAAGAATTGGTAGGAAATTTTAATTGCACCTGAACTACACTTATCTCATTAGTTGGCAGCTTTCCAGGGACATGATAGCCTACCGTTGATACGTAAGGCGCTCCAGAGTTTTTTTGGCTTTTCCTTCGTGCATTTTTTGTTAGATCTAAGTTTTGTGGTCTACCTACTTTTAGTTTTAGAACCTGAGAGCTTGTAACTTTTAAATCAGTCTTACCCATGACTGGTAGAAAGTTCACTGAAAATATAGTCGAACGTAGCAAATACAAAAATGCACCGAAACCAGGGGCCAATTGCACCATAGCTACCCTTTTCACTTGTCACTTTTGCTTTTCATTTTGCAAAAGTTGCAAAGTGACAAGTAAAATCGTTGCACCAAAATTTTGGCTTCACTAATCACTTTGCAACCAAAAAGTGAAAAGTTAAAAAGTTGAACATGTAAACTATGCCCTGTTTCTTAGCAACATTGCTCCCGACTTCGACTTTCATGCTCATCGACATTTGAAAATTCAACTTTTTAATTCCGTAGCTGCGGTAACTCCGTAAGAACTCGAGCGTTTTAAGAAAATCCCTATTTGTACCCAATTGCTCATCTAGTATTATTATACATGACAAGACTCTGAACACCTTGCACAAAAACCCGCAAAGTTGTTCAACTTTTTCATTTCCACTTTTGCGTTTTGTTGTCCGTGCAACAGAGATTGCAAAGTAAGAGCTTTTTACTTGTAACTTTTACTTTTCACTTTTTACTATTATTCCAATTTTGGTGCAACCAAAATTTTGCAAAATGGCCAACAAAAGTGCAAAGTAAAAAGCAAAAAGTGATGGTACAACTGACCCCAGTAATAAAATTGTGATCGTACAAATATTTTATCTTTAGCGCAATTTTTGAAACCACCCGTGACCTTTCATATTTGGTTGTCACGGGCATCAAAATCCAAGGGCCCTTCTTTCTCGGGAGATGACAATTGTTGCTTAAAAGTAGGCAGATATTCAATCATTCTACGAATGTCATTCTTTTTGGCATCAGATACCGGAATCTCAAGGGGGCCAATTTAAAATGACGTCACATTCTACTGTGGCACATCAAACTTAGATTAGCGCAAATAATGAATGATAACGGCACGAAATGACATTACGGTTATATGAGATATGAGGTGATAGATTTAAATTATTTGTCGGTCACAATCACAACTAACACAAGAACGGTAATCGTAGGTAGATATGGACGAAGACTATTGACTCTGACAATGGCAAATAAAATAGTAGTAAATACAAACATCTCTAGAAAATTACAACTTTCGACTTTGGCAAATGTAGTGTTCGCTTAGAGACGAAAAGCTTAACCATTGTTTAGTTTGAACCAAAGTTGAGCCATATTACTTTTTGCTACAGAATGAGGTTATATTTACGGTTAAACCCGGGTTAACTTTAGATTATATCTATGCGGCTTATTTGAAAAGATACGTAATGCCACCCCAGGGTTTCTTTATCATCAAGCACCCCGTAAAAAAATTATCCCTTTGCCTTGTACTCGTCGCTAATAACCGTTACATCGAGGAAGCCTTAATCAAAATAGGATTACGTGGGTACTGTGAGATTCTTCCAGTCGTCGAATGAAGTTAGGTTTTCATCTCTGCCCGGGACGTGGCACCAATGGTCCGGAGTGTACAGCATGAAGATTAGATTCATAATGAAGAAGGGCATCACGCAAATTAACTATTCAAACAAATCAAGGTAGGTAAAATTTTAGATTGTCAAGGTGATATAGTGTAATTGTCGCGTAATATAATGTAATGTAATGTACTTACCTTGAAACAAATATTATTTTACCAAATAAATGTAAGCGCAAAAATAAAACTATGTTAATTCTTTGTAACAATGGTATTGTCCATTTCGGAGTGGCACTTGGATACGCATTCTGATTGGCTGAAATTTTTTGAAATCCAGCCTTCTGATTGGCTATCGCTATAACGAATATTTTATAGTTTCTCCAAATGGGGGAATTTTAGCAACAATTTACTATACAAATTACAATGCACTCCATGGATATTGTACACAGGATGCACACAAAGATTATAACTTTGCAAGGTACAACAACAGAAAATCGTACTCATTCTACTATAATATTCATCATTTACCGTGTATAGTAATTAAAAACCCTGATGTTGTTGAAGAGTGAAATCTCAACTATTGAGAAATGTGAATTATTGATAAACTGCCTCCGATTCATACAGATGACACATTCGGTTTTATTTTACTTCATTGACAGTTGCAAACACATAATTTTACTCAACCTATAATAGCAATAACGTAAGTTTGGACTTCCCGCATTCTTTAATCTTTGTTCTATTTCCTGTTATGCATTTTGAAGAAAATTGTACTTTAAATAGTTAAGTTTTTGTGCTTCCTAAATTTCCTTGCCTTCTACCATTGACCATGGACAAGATGCATCTATTTTTAATTTTTGGCATTGTTTCCGGTGTCGTAAGTATTCGAGGTTTTAGATCATATTTATAGTGAAATATCAATATTTTTCTATTTCCATTTGTTGTTCTCGTTCTTTAATGATAAAAATTATTTTTAGTTGGAAATTGTAGATCGAACTTTTGTAAAGAATGTGTAGAGGCGGGGTGTATATTTGTAACTGATTCTGATGTCGGAGATTACACTGCGGAAGTATTTGTAGTAAATTGTAAAGTGTTGCTAAAATTCCCCCATCTGGAAAAACTATAAAATATTTGTTATAGCGATAGCCAATCAGAAGGCTGGATTTCAAAAAATTTCAGCCAATCAGAATGCGTATCCAAGTGCCACTCCGCAATGGACAATACCATTGTTACAAAGAATTAACAGTACAGGTAAAAACCTTAAAATCTCATAGGGAGACACAAGGATAACCAGAAAAAATATAACAGATAAAAACCTGGAAAAATATACGGTGAGAATGCCAGAAAAAATCGAAAACAAATACCAAATTCTCATTGGTGGATGAAATTTTTTATTGACCAATCAGAACGCAGAATTTCATTTCAAAATTTTATGATTTTCATAAAGCATTCCCAGGGAAAATATTTATTGCAACATAATTTGACTTCTGAGATGGTGTACATGTGGTAGTATAACTGCACCCCATGTGTAAGGGCGCCATTGTACTAGTATAACTGTGCGTAGCGAGTTAAACTAGGATAACCGACCCTCGGGGTTTCAGTACAACTGTTCCACGCTTAAATGCATTGCAAAGCCTGAGTTAATTAGACAATTATGCTACTTGATAATGATATGATTATAATTTATGTTAAAAATCTTATTAACTTGATTTACTCAATCAAATAGTGATAATTGCAAAAACCAAATGATTAAATATTACGATTTTACAAAGTACTGAAGGTACTGCAAGAAGGCCCTTGTCCAGTTTTGAACGGTGCTATCATCTCAAAAAATTTACAAGTGCTGTGGCCAATAAATGACGCTTCAAATTGCTTAGGATCGACTTTAACAATCTTGGATTTTCGGTTGGGACACTTAAAAGCTTACCTGGTTAACAGAAAACAGCAAGGTGACCGGTATCAAGCAAAGCAAAGGAGTAGAACTGTAAACGTAGGCAGTATTGTTTCGTTGCTGATTCCTAAGGTAGATAGATCGAACACGGATCCTACGAATTTGCCATGCAAAGTCTTAAATCGTCGCGAAAATGGAAATCTACAACTACAATGATCAAAAGGCATTATCGACACCATGATCAACGAATCCAAAGTTGGAACTTGGTCAGCCGAAATAAACACAGCGGCATGGCCAACGAATACAATTAAGTACATCACTGCCCTAAGGTCGGTAACTTCCTACATAGACAATCAATCTGCAAATGCAAACTAAAGAGTTTTACTCTATCAGAAACTCATTGCACATTGAAAGGCATGTTTATTAAATTACGCCCTATTTTAATTATCCAGAAACTACTTTTCCTTGTTTTCTGGTTTTCCTTGCGTCTCCCTATGAGTGTTTTTAGGTTTTTACCTGTAATGTTTACCGTCACAAGTAAGCTACCTTAGCTACCATGAATTTCCGAGTGACATTAAAATACGAGAGAAGTGGCTACGCAGAATTTTAAGAGGTCCTGGAATCCTGGAAAGCTATGGGTACCCAAACATGACAGGTAATAATGGTAATTTTATACCCATAATTCATAGTTTTACTTTTACTAGCATTGGTAGTTCCCTATACCATAAGTTAATTAGGATTGTATTTTCATTAAAATTCTTGTTTCCTATTTTTACGGTAAATATATAAAATGAAAAGATAGTTAAGGTTGTCTACTCAAAAATTAAAATGTATAATACTTAAATCCTAATTGGACTTATTAATTGGGACAGGGAGGTTGTGTGCAGCTTGCATTTCTTAACTACCGATTTTGACACGGAAAAGGGGAAAGGAAATAGACTCAAACCCTACAGCAAGCCGTAACAGAAGCTCGCCTGAGTAAAGTGAGCGCGCGGCATCTCAGTAACCTATGGACCAATGTGGCCCATTTTCAATAGGCTTTGTCACAGGTCCATAGGCAATGTTGTTGTCAAGTTTAGTTTCAACGTCCATGCTCCTTGGTTCCATCCAAGGAGTGTCAACAGCTTTAACAGGAGGGTTCAGTTAGACACTTTGCGTGAATATCTATAGGGGACAAATCCTACCAGTTGTCAAAGAGAAACCAAGGGATACCGCAACCAATTAAAGCTCCTTGGTTCCAGTTCCATGAATGTCTTCAAAAGTTATCGTGTAAACGGACGGACGGACGGACTGTGCGATTCTATAAGTTGCCTTTTCAGGCGAGCTAAAACTTTTCTATAAAACACTCTAGCATAATATAGTATTTCATAGATAGTAGTAATAATAAGTAACGATAATGTTTGCTAAAATACTCTCTGATATGTCTACTAGCCGTACTAGCTTAGTCTGCTGGTCTTGTTACAGTTATCTATCTGTGTGTAAGTACGCAATGTATTAAGTATAGCTTAGGATCGGTATACATTACATGCTATACAGTGTACAATATCCCAGAAGCCAAATGTTGCAATAAATATTTCCCCTGGGAATGCTTTTTGAAAATCATATAAAATTTTGAAATGAAATGCTGCGTTCTGATTGGTCAATAAAAAATTTCATCCACCAATGAGAAGCGATTTTCATGTCCCCCTCGATTTGAAAATAGTCACCATGGGGTGACAGGAAGTGTAAGAAGTTTAGTTAAAACTTTAAAATTGAATGTCACTAATAATTAGAACTACTTGTATAATATTACCGGACACAAAACTCCGTAAAGAAGTATTTTTTGAAATCTCCCCTCCGAACCGACCTGAAAATAGAAAATGTGTAATTTAATTGTGAATAATTATCAAATGTAGTGATTGGAAACTTACCAGTTCAAGAACCTCGTCGAAATCGGCGTAACTCTCTTCAGCTCTCTTTCCATCTCCATTCTCTTCAAAACTCTAAAAATCGACATTTTTTTTAAATTTCGCCAAATTAAAATATTAATTTACAGATTTAAAAAAATTGTCGAATTTTTGCATGAAATATTAATGGTGATTTAAATTAAATTAAATTTTAATTTAAAATGAGAAAAGGTTGTACACTACAATTTAACTAAATATTAGCCGGAAATTTTACTGGATTTCGTGACCATGCCATGATCGTGTTTACTTTTCCATTTCTTTATGTTACAAAAGAGTAGAAGAGAAATACAGGGAAGTTGAACAACAAGTGACGGCTTTAATACAGTAAGGGGGTTAGATATTAGTAAACAAATAAATCATTTTTATACGGGGAGAAACTGCAAAGCATTCAGCGCATTGCCCGAAGGGCAATGTGTGGTTTCACCACTATTATGCATTCGTCACGTTGGCTAAAAATTTTGAAGAGAGATTGCTCGTAAACTGGTAATTTCTGGGACATAATACAAGATACCGAAAACGTAAAGCATCTCTTTGCATTTTCGATGCATGGAATCGCACTTAATGGTAATTTTTATCCATCCCTGAAATTTTCCTCATTATTTATTTGTTACAATCCCTGTAAGTACCCTCAAGCCTAATTTATTTTCCATCCCTGGAATTGTTCTCAGTACTCGGTATTTGCATTGAGATGTGAATGTAACTGGGATTATTGGGAATGGGAATACTACGTAACGGGAATAAATGCATTTAAATCCGACTTGAGACGATACCAGCCAATGAGCCAATTCAGTGCACTCCGTACTCACTCTGTATCTACGGAGATTGAATTAGGAAATGGAATATTTCCATGTGTAGTCCTAGTCCATATACTCCATCCAGTACCCAATTGACTATGACTATGATGCATTGCACTAAGTAGCCAAGGAGATAAATTGGTGACCAAACAATTTTAAAATTCATTCTTCCGGTTCCGGCTAAAGTAAAAACCGGACAGTTGATGTTGACCTGGATCGCAACCCATCGAAGAATGCTTCTTTAAGGTCCAGCTTCTTTAAATGGCGACTTCAAAACATTTTGACATTACATTTAATATTTTATACACCTCTCATATTAGGAGTGCGATCATGATATGATTTAAAGAAATTAAATAGAATATTTTAAGTAGAATATAGGCACAAAAAATTGCCATATCGTCAACTCTCCGTAGCTCCGTTATTGACATTAAATCCATTATGTTATTTTACAAAGATATAAGGGCAACAAATTCCCATTTTATGAAATATTTTTCATCCCTACATAGGTTAACTACATTGACGGGCCAGGAAAACAAATAAATTTTGAGGTTTTATTCATGTCACAAAACAAATGTTCAAAGATAGTTCAAATGACTTAACTTTAAACGCACGGGGAGATTATTTAGGAGAATACTTTTGCAAAATTTCATTATTTTTGTCATGCCGCAATCTCTAAATTATGCCTTGTTTTTATACGGGGAGAAACTGCAAAGCAGACAGCGCATTGCCCGAAGGGTAATGTGTGGTTTCACCACTTATACTGCATTTAACTGAAAGGTCAAAATCTATTGACACCGATTGCTCGTAAACTGGTAATTTCTGTGAAATAATGCAAGATACCGAAAACGTAGAGCCATTCTCTGCGGGGTGTGCATTAATTTGAAATCAGCTGTCCGGTTTCAACTTTAGCCGTAGGAACTGGAAGATTTAATTTTGAAATTGTTTGGTCACCAATTTATCTCCTTGGCTATGTTATGTTATGTTATGTTAGCTTTATTCAAGTGTCAAAATAGTCCAATCAATACAAGATTAATATCAGTAGGCACAGTCAAAGACAGGTCACTGCTTTCCAACTCATGACACACTACTCACTACTTATTATTTTATATTCCTACTTACTATTACACTATTATTACATTACTAGTAACTAAATTGTACAGTGATGTTAGTAACTTATTGTAAATGGAAAAGAAATTAGACCCGTGGGAGACAGAATTCCCATAAGCGAATAATGAAAGGTTTTTAGAAATCTTCAAAATTTTATTGACGATATCTCTTGGCAACTGAATAATGTCACCATTGCTAAATGCTAAATCAAATCCAAAGTTTATCCCATTGCTTAGATACAAATTCAAAACAAAACAAAAACGAAATTCGCGTTTCACATAACTTACAAAGAAATGCCACGGGTCTAATTTCTTTTCCATTTACAATAGTGCAATGCATCATAGTCATAGTCATTGGGTACTGGAAAGACTCATGGAACTAGGAATACACAGTGATACATTCCATTTCCTAATTCAATCTCCGTAGATACGGAGTACGTAGTGCACTGAATTGGCTCATTGGCTGGCATCATCCAATAATGATAATAATATCGGATTTAAAAATGCATTTATTCCTATTACGTAGTATTCCCATTCCCAATAATCCCAGTTACATTCACATCTCAATGCAAATACCGAGTACTGAGAACAATTCAAGGGATGGAAAATATATTAGGCTTGAGGGTACTTACAGGGATAAGGAAAACAAACAAATAAAACAACTTGTAACAAATAAACAATAAGGAAAATTTCAGGGATGAAAAAAAAATATCGTTGAGTGCGATTCCAGGCATCGAAAATGTCTAAATGTAATAGGCATGCATATCTATAATGCTCATTATTACTATATAAAAATACAAACATATACGCTTTACTGGCTCCTGTTTTACTAACTACGAGAATACCAACTATTCTATCTCCCTCAAGCGGGGGTTTGGGGGCGGCAGCCCCAAATAAAAAATAATGTATTATCACATACCTATATAATATATTATTAATAATTTTGCGAAAATAACAAATTTATAAAGATCAAATAGAATATTATTTATCGTTTTTCCATAAACGTATATAATAATAAATGTATAACCTAGGCAGTGATAAATATTTCGGAAATGACAACTTTACTCTAGTACTGTACATTGTCATGCATGGTATTGACACCTACAATGTGATTCGAACCTATGACAGTCTCTCCCACTTCAGGTGAAGTCTATAGCATGTTTAGCTCTTATTCTGCAGCCAGTTTGAATAGGAAAACTGGGTGCAGGCCCAGGGGGGATCAGTGGCTGTATCCATGACCACGGGATTTTCCCCAGCTAAAAGCTAACTGAATGCACCCAAACTTCAAACTGGCTGCAGAAAGATGTTGAAATTGGCTATTGACATCACCTTATTACGTTCGATCCACATTGGATACCTAAATAATTAATTTCTAAATATTCATAATCTAGTTAAATCTTTCGTAGTTATATGATTGTTATAACCAGATATATCAAGAAAAACAATAAAATAAAAAATATAACAGGTAAAAACCTGGAAAAATATACGGTGAGAATGCCAGCAAAACTTAAAAACAAGGCATAATTTAGAGATTGCGGCATGACAAAAATAATGAAATTTTGCAAAAGTATTCTCCTAAATAATCTCCCCGTGCGTTTAAAGCTATATGCTTGCAATTCTTCAACACTGATTGAATGACTCAACAGACTTTGTAATTGTTATTATAATTGACAATAATTTCAAAATGAGATATCAAATTTCAACTTAACATAAATATAACGTTTGCAGGGCCGCAGCCAGAAAAAAATTTCGGGAGGGGCACCAAGAAAAATTAGCTAATTTTCGCGCGAAGCGCGAAAATTTTAGCGATGCCCCGGTGCCCCCTCCCTCGCTGCGGCCCTGAACGTTTGGTAGATTAAAAGTTGAAAACTAAGGTCCAGCTTCTTTAAATGGCTACTTCGATAAACATCAGCATTTTCTATGTTATATATAGTTATGAATGAAATTTTGACATTACATTTAATATTTTATGCACCCCTCATATTAGAAGTGCGATCATGATATGATTTAAAGAAAACAAATAGAATATTTTATCTAGAATGTAGGCACAAAAAATTGCCATATCTTCAACTCTCCGTAGCTCCGTTATTGACATTAAATCCATTATGCTATTTTACAAAGATATAAGGGCAACAAATTCCCATTTTATGAAATATTTTTCATCCCTACATAGGTTATCTACATTGACGGGCCAGGAAAACAAATAAATTTTGAGGTTTTATTCATGTCCCAAAACAAATGTTCAAAGATAGTTCAAATGACTTAACTTTAAACGCACGGGGAGATTATTTAGGAGAATACTTTTGCAAAATTTCATTATTTTTGTCATGCCGCAATCTCTAAATTATGCCTTGTTTTTAAGTTTTGCTGGCATTCTCACCGTATATTTTTCCAGGTTTTTACCTGTTATATTTTTAAGTTTTGCTGGCATTCTCACCGTATATTTTTCCAGGTTTTTACCTGTTATATTTTTAATTTTTAATACAATAGTCCTAACCTAATCCGCACTCTTGAGAGAGTAGGGTAAGGCCCGTATTTTTAAATAAGAAATTTCCGAAAACTCTTCCTTTCACTCATGCTTTCACTCATATTTCATATTTTTAAATGGAAAAAGGTGAACTTTTGAGAGATGTAATTATAATAATAAATAATATAATAATAAAATAATAATAAATAATTTTGGCCTATGAAAATTTCGTGCAAAGAGTACAGAGAGTGAATTCATTTAAAGTTACTCGACTCCGCGACAGATCTAACCCTATGGAGGATTTAAATGAATATGACTTAATTGAAAAATGCTTCCCTTGAATTTTTTGCATCCCTGAAATTTTCCCTCTTAAACTTTTTTGTATCCCTGTCAGTGTACTTGGATTTAATTGGGTACCTGAAATTGTTTTAGAGGTTGGAGTTCCTGAGGGAATCCGTAGTAAAGGGTGTCTGACTTTGTTGGGCTGTTGTCGTCCACTTCCTCCATCTTGTCCTAAGCTAAAAGATGAACTAAAAGGTGTGGATGGTCCACGTTGTTGCATTGCATAACAATAAAGTGTCACGAATTAGATAAGCCCAAGTCCGATTGGGAAACTACAGATAAGATTACAAAAATCATGATTCCGCCAAATCTCCTGACATTCAGCTACGGAATGATCAACTCAAGGATTTTATTTTTAATAATAATTATGTATGTTTAATGTGCCAGTCGGAGAATATATATCACGCAGTAGCAAATATATTTATACTTTATTTATTATTTTGACGAATGCCATTAATTAATGAATTTTTTGAACCTCTTTTATTACTACGAAATGGAGCTAGTAACTAGTTTTTCATAGGGAGACATTCGAGGCAAAAATTAATAGAGACAAAATTAGTAAACAATTCCTCGACGGAATGCGCTTTAATTCAGCAACTCTGTTGGAGCACCAGTTTTCCCGCTAGAGCCCGAAGATTCGGTTGTGACCTAGTTAGGTTAGCATAATTCAATAGACGTTTCCCACAATTCCAGGATAACACAGGCAGGTACTGTAGTCATTTCAATACCTATTCATGTTAATTTAGTGACCGGTCACCAATTGTGGGAAACGTCTATTATCAAATCAATTCTATGCAGTGCAGTAGTAGTATAGTATAGATAATAATAGAATATTATTAATACTTTTGTAAACAAATGATAGACAGTCAGAGATAGACATATTTCGAAATGGGGGAAAATTCTAGGGATTGAATGTTTTAGAAATTGGAATAAGGTCAATCAATTTTCGAAAATGGTGAATATTCTAGGGATTGAATGTTTTAGAAATTGGAATAAGGTCAATCAATTTTCGAAAATGGTGAATATTCTAGGGATTGAATGTTTTAGAAATTGGAATAAGGTCAATCAATTTTCGAAATTGGGGAATATTCTAGGATTAAAAATTATTCTTAATTATTAAAAAATACTCCAGGGACATAAATTGTTTTTAGAATTGGGGAAATGTTCCAGGAATGGAAAAATATTGTTTTAGGTATGTACAAAATTATGCCGCAGGGGGAAAATTCAAGGGATGGAAAATATTTTTAGAAATTTAAAGCATCTCCAGGGATACGAAAAAATCAACTATTAATAACCTGCTCACAATGCAAAAACTTCTTTCATAAAACTTGTATGAAAATCGACAGTTATGATCAATTTAGGAAGGAATACCTTAAACCCGATTGGATATGCCAGATATGCAAAACCGGACGGAAAAATAAAAAAGAATGCCAGTTCTGTAGGAAAGAAAAGAAAAAATGGATAATCTACACATGTATTGCATGCAATTGCATATACCATAGAGCTTGCTTAAAATTGCAAGGAAAACCTACAGACTGCACAAGCACCGGTTGGAAATGTGAGACATGTAGCGAAGAAGATCGGTAACTTACAACAAATCCAATGAAGAAATCTACTAAAACTCTGCCAAATAAAGGGGTAAAGATAGGACATATAAACGTTCGTGACCTAACATCAAAGAGCAAGAAAGATGACATTCGAGTTCTAATAGAAGAATATGCCTTTGATGTACTGACAATAACCGAAACTTAGCTTAAATCTGATCATGATGATAATGAGTTTCAGATTCCAGGTTATCAAATTATAAGAAATGATAGAGATTTAAAGGCCAAAACGACGGGTGGCGGAATCCTAACATACGTTAAAGATAAGTGGCAAATCACAGAACATGAATCCTTAATAAAATATCCTGCTAACCCATCTAGAATTACCATAAAACAAAAATTCATCCAACCCATTACCTTAATAGTAATCTACCGCCCAGATTACACTCCTTCTTCCTTTTTTACCCAACTAGAAAATGAGATTGAGCACAGTAAAGGTGAAATTTACGTAATTGGTGATCTCAACATAGACTATTTAAAACCATTTGAATCGAACACTAAATTATTAACATCAATTTTCCTAAGGCAAAACTTTACACAATTAATAACCGAACCAACTCGTACCACAGCCACCTCGAAATCACTAATTGACATAATTGCCTGTAACACTAAACACATATTAGAAAGTGGAAACATTATCTCAGGAATTGCTGACCATGACGTAATATATACAATAAGAAAAAAAGCTCGAGAAAACAATCAAAGTGAAATTAAATGCATCCGGCAGCTCAAACAAGTAGATAACGAGACACTCAAATTTAAAGTAAAAGAAGCCCCATGGTGGATACTTGATTTCTGCACTGATATTAATAGAGCTTTTTACGTGTTCAATTATATTCTAACTTTCATCTACCAAGAATCCGTTCCAGAAAATTTTGTTAAAGTGAAAGTTCGTAAACCTAAATGGATGACAGAGGAATATGTCAAATTAAGTTCTGAAAGGGACAAACTTAAAAAGAGAGCACAAAAAACAAATGATAAAACAGAATGGGAAAAATATCGCAAACGACGAAACGAACTGAATATATACAAAGACAATCTTAAAGCTAAATCCATCTCAAAACAAATAGTAAGCAGCGGAAATCAAAGCAAAGAATCTTGGTCACTCTTTAATGATGAAACCGGCAGAAACTATAAAAGTAAGTGTAATGTTGACTTTTTACTAAACGAGAACCAACAAATAGTTACCAGTGGGAAGGATATAGCTGACGTATTCTGCTCTTCGTTTTCAATGAGCTCAATACATGTAAATACCAAAACAACCATCATTGATGACTTCACCAAGACTAAAGTAGACGACTGTATAACAACAATTGAGTTTAGTGAAGATGAAGTGAGAACAGGCATAGAATCAGCTGCTAAAAATAAACCCATTGGAATTGATGGTATTCCAATGTTATTTCTGCAAATGATCGCAACTGAAATCACTCCAGTGCTAACTAAACTAATAAATAGATCTCTTATCGAAAATAAGTTTCCTGAACTATATAAAACTGCAATCATAACACCGATATATAAGCAAAAAGGAGCCAAACATGAACCTGGAAACTATAGGCCTATCTCCATTCTATGTTCGATTTCAAAAATCATAGAAAAATTGGTATACACTAAATTGAAAAAGCATGTGGTTGTAAACAGTACTCTAGCCCCGGAACAACATGGATTTCGGACTGGATTCTCAACATTCACAGCAATTATACGCTTGACCAATGACATTTACAAAGCAGGAGACATGAAAAAATAATACACAGTTGTTGTTTTTATTGATTGGAAACGTGCATTTGACTCAATATTGATCGAAGAAAATTTCTATACTAAATTAAATAGTGTTGGTATTATGGGAGACATAAACAAATGGCTATTATCGTATCTTCATAAGAGAAGCATACAAGTGAAATGCCAATCACAAGCAGACAACGGACAGATGCTATCAGACCCAAAAACATTGACACTCGGGACGCCACATGTCAGGACTGATATTTTCAATCTTTATAAATGAATTACCTTCAGTGCCAATTTTTTGCAAATGTTGCATGTACGCTGATGATGTCGCCCTATATTTCTCCTCTAAAGACATTAAAGAAGCCGAGGCATTTGTGCAAATCGTCCTAAATGCCATAATTGCATGGGGCAAAGCAAACGGACTGGAGCTTAATGCTACTAAAACGAAGCTGATGGTGTACCACACCCCCTATATGACGAAAGGGCACGACATCAACATTTGCATACAAGACTCACCAATTGACCGTGTGGAAACTTTTATATATCTTGGTGTACACTTAGACGAAAAACTTAATTGGCATAAATAAGCAGACACAGTGTTATGTAAAATTAAAAGTAGAACTAAGTTAGTATTTAAATATAAACGATTTTTTAGCAAAGACCAGGTTAAAATATTTGCAAATTCTCTAGTTCTAAGTATATTAGATTACTGCCTCCCAATCTGGGGAAATATCTCACAATCTATTACTAAATTTGACAGTGTTATTTTCAAAATGGCTAAAACAATAACTGGCAAGGCGAAGACCATTATTAATAAAAATAGATGGGCTTGTGTTGAAGAATTAAATATACTAATGACAAGTGAAAGATATGATTTGTATATGCTACAATTTGTATTTAAAAATGTAATTTGCTCAAATCATCTTCTTCTGCATGACATTGAATTAGATTATAAAAAGTTAAACCCTGTAAGACAACTAAGGTGCAATCTTAACTTAGACTTATCATTATGCAATACAAAATTTGGACAGAAGTTTTTCTCCTATCGTAGTGCTAAAAAATGGAATGAACTACCTTTGCAAATACAACGTACAGACATGTATGACAAATTCGATGAGAAAATCAGACAATTTATTGTAGCAAAACGGAAAGACTAGCATATACATATACGAAACAATGATAAGTAACGAAATTGATAGTGATTGTTATTGATACCAGTAATAATAGAAATACTATTTATAAAATTTTTCTCTAATAATAGCATGCAGAATGACAGTGATGGAAGAGAACTTGTTGTAAACCAGTTAATTAATATGTCAATAAAGCCATAACATAACATAACATAACATAGAAATCTTTTTTAGAAATGGAGAAATATTCCAGGGATGAAAAAATATTGTTTTGTGCACAACATCCCCAATATTCTCACTTATACCGCCATAACGTTCAATAGAACTACATACATATGAACAATAAAAACTATAAAATAAATTAAAAAGTAAAAACTTAAAAAAATGAGCATTGTCACATTGTCATGAGTTACGATGCTTCTTTGCACAGAGACTTACATTTGTCTCTGCCTAGAATATCTAGTGGAAGGGGGACCATTATTGAAATTTAAGACGACATGTTGATAGCGACCAAATTACAACACGCTATTTCTTCCATTCACACTTTCACATTTCACAATGCTAAAATGGTCCATTTGCGTATTCACCTAGCGCCAACTTAACTGACATTGTTCCAACTACTAGTAGCCAACTGAAATAGGCGCGGGTTAACTAAATGAAATAGAACTTTTCTACTTTACTCAATTTACCCGCGCCTATTTCAGTTGGCTACTAGTAGTTGGAACAATTTCAACAGGGAGACTGGGGCATATATGTTTTTTAATTTACGAGATATTCTGATTATCCAGAGACTTTATTTTTCTTTGTTTTCTGGTTTTTCTCGCGTCTCCCTATGAGTCTTTTTAAGTTTTTACTTTTTAATCTATACTGTATTATAATCTCCGGGAGTAAGTATGTCTGTATGTCCACCCCTTTTACCCATGTTGACACTTCTAGAAGCAGTTAACCCTGATGTTGACACTTCTAGAAGCAGTAAAACCCTGATGTTGACACTTCTAGAAGCAGTAAAATTCTATGTTGACACTTTTAGAAACAGAAAAACCCTATGTTGACACATTTAGAAGCAGAAAAACCCTATGTTGACACTTCTAGAAGCAGTAAAACCCTGATGTTGACACTTCTAGAAGCAGTAAAATTCTATGTTGACACTTCTAGAAGCAGTAAAACCCTGATGTTGACACTTCTAGAAGCAGTAAAACCCTGATGTTGACACTTCTAGAAGCAGTAAAATTGTATGTTGACACTTTTAGAAGCAGAAAAACCCTATGTTGACACTTCTAGAAGCAGTAAATACCTATGGTGACACTTCTAGAAGCAGTTAACCCTGATGTTAACACTTCTAGAAGCAGTAAAACTCTATGTTGACACTTCTAATAGCAATAAATACCTATGCTGACACTTTTGGAAGCAGTAAATACCTATGTTGACACTTCTAGAAGCAGTAAAACCTTATGTTGACACTTCTAATAGCAATAAATACCTATGTTGACACTTCTAATAGCAATAAATGCCTATGTTGACACTTCTAGAAGCAGTAAAACTCTATGTTGACACTTCTAATAGCAATAAATACCTATGTTGACACTTCTAGAAGCAGTAAAACCTTATGTTGACACTTCTAATAGCAATAAATACCTATGTCGACACTTCTAATAGCAATAAATACCTATGTTGACACTTCTAATAGCAATAAATGCCTATGTTGACACTTCTAGAAGCAGTAAAACTCTATGTTGACACTTCTAATAGCAATAAATACCTATGTTGACACTTCTAGAAGCAGTAAAACCCTGATGTTGACACTTCTAGAAGCAGTAAATACCTATGTTGACACTTCTAGAAGCAGTAAAACCCTATGTTGACACTTCTAGAAGCAGTAAAACCCTATGTTGACACTTCTAGAAGCAGTAAAACTCTATGTTGACACTTCTAATAGCAATAAATACCTATGTTGACACTTTTGAAAGCAGTAAATACCTATGTTGACGCTTCTAGAAGCAGTAAAACACTGATGTTGACACTTCTAGAAGCAGTAAATACCTATGTTGACACTTCTAGACGGAGTAAAACCCTATGTTGACACTTCTAGAAGCAATAAATACCTATGTTAACACTTCTAGAAGCATTAAAACCCTATGTTGACACTTCTAATAGCAATAAATACCTATGTTGACACTTCTAGGAGCAGTTAAACCCTATGTTGACACTTCTAGAAGCAATAAATACCTATGTTGACACTTCTAGAAGCATTAAAACCCTATGTTGACACTTCTAATAGCAATAAATACCTATGTTGACACTTCTAGGAGCAGTTAAACCCTATGTTGACATTTCTAATACCAATAAATATCTAAGTTGACACTTCTAGAAGCAGTTAAACCCTATGTTGACACTTCTAGAAGCAGTAAATACCTATGGTGACACTTCTAGAAGCAGTTAACCCTGATGTTGACACTTCTAGAAGCAGTAAAACTCTATGTTGACACTTCTAATAGCAATAAATACCTATGCTGACACTTTTGGAAGCAGTAAATACCTATGTTGACACTTCTAGAAGCAGTAAAACCTTATGTTGACACTTCTAATAGCAATAAATACCTATGTTGACACTTCTAATAGCAATAAATGCCTATGTTGACACTTCTAGAAGCAGTAAAACTCTATGTTGACACTTCTAATAGCAATAAATACCTATGTTGACACTTCTAGAAGCAGTAAAACCTTATGTTGACACTTCTAATAGCAATAAATACCTATGTCGACACTTCTAATAGCAATAAATACCTATGTCGACACTTCTAGAAGCAGTAAAACCCTGATGTTGACACTTCTAGAAGCAGTAAATACCTATGTTGACACTTCTAGAAGCAGTAAAACCCTATGTTGACACTTCTAGAAGCAGTAAAACTCTATGTTGACACTTCTAATAGCAATAAATACCTATGTTGACACTTTTGAAAGCAGTAAATACCTATGTTGACGCTTCTAGAAGCAGTAAAACACTGATGTTGACACTTCTAGAAGCAGTAAAACCCTGATGTTGACACTTCTAGAAGCGGTAAAACCCTGATGTTGACACTTCTAGAAGCAGTAAAATTGTATGTTGACACTTTTAGAAGCAGAAAAACCCTATGTTGACACTTCTAGAAGCAGTAAATACCTATGGTGACACTTCTAGAAGCAGTTAACCCTGATGTTAACACTTCTAGAAGCAGTAAAACTCTATGTTGACACTTCTAATAGCAATAAATACCTATGCTGACACTTTTGGAAGCAGTAAATACCTATGTTGACACTTCTAGAAGCAGTAAAACCTTATGTTGACACTTCTAATAGCAATAAATACCTATGTTGACACTTCTAATAGCAATAAATGCCTATGTTGACACTTCTAGAAGCAGTAAAACTCTATGTTGACACTTCTAATAGCAATAAATACCTATGTTGACACTTCTAGAAGCAGTAAAACCTTATGTTGACACTTCTAATAGCAATAAATACCTATGTCGACACTTCTAATAGCAATAAATACCTATGTTGACACTTCTAATAGCAATAAATGCCTATGTTGACACTTCTAGAAGCAGTAAAACTCTATGTTGACACTTCTAATAGCAATAAATACCTATGTTGACACTTCTAGAAGCAGTAAAACCCTGATGTTGACACTTCTAGAAGCAGTAAATACCTATGTTGACACTTCTAGAAGCAGTAAAACCCTATGTTGACACTTCTAGAAGCAGTAAAACCCTATGTTGACACTTCTAGAAGCAGTAAAACTCTATGTTGACACTTCTAATAGCAATAAATACCTATGTTGACACTTTTGAAAGCAGTAAATACCTATGTTGACGCTTCTAGAAGCAGTAAAACACTGATGTTGACACTTCTAGAAGCAGTAAATACCTATGTTGACACTTCTAGACGGAGTAAAACCCTATGTTGACACTTCTAGAAGCAATAAATACCTATGTTAACACTTCTAGAAGCATTAAAACCCTATGTTGACACTTCTAATAGCAATAAATACCTATGTTGACACTTCTAGGAGCAGTTAAACCCTATGTTGACACTTCTAGAAGCAATAAATACCTATGTTGACACTTCTAGAAGCATTAAAACCCTATGTTGACACTTCTAATAGCAATAAATACCTATGTTGACACTTCTAGGAGCAGTTAAACCCTATGTTGACATTTCTAATAGCAATAAATATCTAAGTTGACACTTCTAGAAGCAGTTAAACCCTATGTTGACACTTCTAGAAGCAGTAAATACCTATGGTGACACTTCTAGAAGCAGTTAACCCTGATGTTGACACTTCTAGAAGCAGTAAAACTCTATGTTGACACTTCTAATAGCAATAAATACCTATGCTGACACTTTTGGAAGCAGTAAATACCTATGTTGACACTTCTAGAAGCAGTAAAACCTTATGTTGACACTTCTAATAGCAATAAATACCTATGTTGACACTTCTAATAGCAATAAATGCCTATGTTGACACTTCTAGAAGCAGTAAAACCTTATGTTGACACTTCTAATAGCAATAAATACCTATGTCGACACTTCTAATAGCAATAAATACCTATGTCGACACTTCTAATAGCAATAAATACCTATGTCGACACTTCTAGAAGCAGTAAAACCCTGATGTTGACACTTCTAGAAGCAGTAAATACCTATGTTGACACTTCTAGAAGCAGTAAAACCCTATGTTGACACTTCTAGAAGCAGTAAAACTCTATGTTGACACTTCTAATAGCAATAAATACCTATGTTGACACTTTTGAAAGCAGTAAATACCTATGTTGACGCTTCTAGAAGCAGTAAAACACTGATGTTGACACTTCTAGAAGCAGTAAATACCTATGTTGACACTTCTAGACGGAGTAAAACCCTATGTTGACACTTCTAGAAGCAATAAATACCTATGTTAACACTTCTAGAAGCATTAAAACCCTATGTTGACACTTCTAATAGCAATAAATACCTATGTTGACACTTCTAGAAGCAGTTAAACCCTATGTTGACACTTCTAGAAGCAATAAATACCTATGTTGACACTTCTAGAAGCATTAAAACCCTATGTTGACACTTCTAATAGCAATAAATACCTATGTTGACACTTCTAGGAGCAGTTAAACCCTATGTTGACATTTCTAATAGCAATAAATATCTAAGTTGACACTTCTAGAAGCAGTTAAACCCTATGTTGACATTTCTAGAAGCAATAAATACCTATGTTGACACTTCTAGAAGCAGTAAAACCCTGTGTTGACACTTTCAGAAGTAGTAAATCCATATGTTGACACTTCCAGAAGTGGTAAAACCATATTCTGTCACTTCTAAAAACAGTAAAAACCCTATGTTATGTTTATTGGGATGCGGCGGTGAGATTGAGACTACATGTCGATGTATCAATTATGTTATTTTGGAAGAAACCTGGAGACTATACATTTTGTTGAAAAAATATATTATTTGGGTAGTGGCGGGGAGGTGGAGACCACATGTCGTTGAAACAATTGTTATTTGGGAAGGGGCCGGGGAGGAGGAGTCTACATGTCGGTGAAAAGGTTCCTATTTGGGAAGGGGCCGGGAGGTAGAAACTTCATGTCGCTGAAACAATTGTTATTTGGGAAGGGGCCGGGGAGGAGGAGTCTACATGTCGGTGAAAAGGTTCTTATTTGGGAAGGGGCCGGGAGGTAGAAACTTCATGTCGCTGAAACAATTGTTATTCGGGAAGAGGCGGGGAGGTGGAGGCTTCATGTCGACGAAACAATTATGTTTTTTGGGAAGGGGCGGGGAGGTGAGACTACTGAATGGGTACGTATTGGCCGAGGTTGTATAGTAAACTGTGGTATGAAATATCAGGGCACTTGAGTTTGGGATTATTGTCTTATTTGAATCTTTAATTTTGCTTTATGTGAAACAGAGCCCTGTCATAGGACGGGCTAACCAGCTAGTTTATTTTAATGTCTTGATCCTTGGTAACTTTAAATAACAATAGGGACCTTGCATTCTCAGTATTTTGTATTGTACTCATTCAAAATACTCAACTTTTCACCCGACGGCCGGAATCCAGAATACAAAAGTCGAATGCTTTTGTACTCATGGGGACCCAGTTGAGTGCATTGGATTGTACTGAGTGAGGCGAGAAAGCTCCAACGGTTCCTATGACTACTTGCCCAATTAATCGAAAGGCATGAGGCCAGAGTTTGGTTTTCTGAGGCTGAAGTATTGTTTCTATGACTACAATTAATGATTAACTACCTTCTTTTAACCTTGGATCAGTATAGTATGTAGAGCTCCGTTTTCAACCTCATTTTTGGAGAATTCAGTAGATTGTATTCTCACGTGGTTTTCAGTACATTTTTTTGGAGTCTGTACGAAATTTGCAAGGTCCCTAATACTAGATGTTGCACGGGACTTGGGTTGTTGGCTTCGACGAGGTAGGTTGTGTGCGACGTGGCGGTCCGGATTTATCTGACTTTTACCTGTGAAAAAGTGCACCTACAAGAACGAAATTGATCTCAACATGTGCGGCGGGACAAGACCTACTGGAATATCAGATGGTTCATAATCGAAAGGTCAGTGTTTCCCCGATTTCGGACACTTTTGTGATTACCCGTGAGTGCAATGTTGGAGAATTTCAGACGACCTCGACTCGAGTTCCGAGATATGCAGATTACTTGCGGCGGAGCCGAAATGCATACTCTTCTGCCTGTAAGTGATATCTTCAAGACGCTAATGTGTACCTGAACTATAGATGATATAAGACCTCATCAGATAAACTAGGCAAGAATATACAAAGTAGGTGTTCAGACCAGCCCTAGTGACTTCACTTCAAACTCATTCTCACTGGCCAACTTCAAGATAACAAGGTGAAATAAGTGATCTACCGTAGCACGCACAAATAATATCAAGCCAAATAAAGCCACAACCCAAGTCCTCCCTACTTTTCATAGTGGTGGGGTAACTACTTTGTAATTTGTTAAGATAAGCAACCACCAGGCCGTATTATAACAAGGTTTCAAAACTAATACACATATTTATCTTTGTAATTCTGTTTGCTAACTGAGCCGTATGTTTTATCTCGTGTACTGGTGGTGTAATTATGAGTCTCGATTAAAAAGGTCCATCCCTTGCTCCTTGTCTTTCGGGACTTTTAGAGGGCAGGTTATCGTCATATGTGGGGTTAACGTACATTTGGCCATTGCTAGTGTAATGGTTTTACAATTGGTTTGTATTGTGTTACTAAATTGATATAAATATTCGGCTATAATAATATGACTTTATATGAACCGTTTGGGCTAAAAGGGAATTAACTCGTTCGTAATATTTTAATTTCGTAACTAAGGGGTATTTTTCAGGAAAATTTCAACATGGTTTCGTTTTGGTAATAAATTATTGCGGAATAAAATCGTGCGTTTCGATTTTATTGGGTGCATCTTACAAAATGTTATCTCTTCGCCTTGGTACAGTCAAAACAGTTCCAAATTACTCATTCCGTTCATTTTGCTTCGTTAACAGGGTATCATGCGCATAAGATTACGGTAAATGCGTTGCAGAAGCTAACTATACTAGCAGGTAACCTCAACTCAAGCAGCAACAGAAGCTCGCTTCTGTTGCTTCTGCTTTATTCTAACATTAAAAAGCTTTTATGCTAACATTAAAATCAACAGAAAATCAAAAAATATTAACCATTAAAATCAACAGAAAATCAAAAAATATTAACCATTAAAATCAACAGAAAATAAAAAAATATTGATCATTAAAATCAACCGAAAACCAAAAAATATTGACCATTAAAATCAATAGGAAATCAAAAAATATTGACCATTAAAATCAACAAAAAATCAAAAAATATTGACCATTAAAATCAACAGAAAATCAAAAATATTGACCATTAAAATCAACAGAAAATATAAATTGATTAATATTGAGTACTAAATCAACAGATAATTAAAGTTGATTAATATTGAGCATTAAATCAACAGATAATTAAAGTTGATTAATATTGAGTATTAAATCAACAGATAATTAAAGTTGATTAATATTAAGTATTAAAATCAACAGATAATTAAAGTTGATTAATATTGGTATTTAAAATCAACAGAAATTAACGTTGAATAATATTGAGCATTAGAATCAACAGAAATTAAAGTTGAATAATATTGAGCATTAGAATCAACAGAAATTAAAGTTGAATAATATTGAGCATTAGAATCAACAGAAATTAAAGTTGAATAATATTGAGCATTAGAATCCACAGAAATTAAAGTTGATTAATATTGGTTATTAAAATTAGAATAAGGGTAACCTGTACAATGCCCCTTAATAAGCTTTCTCATGTATTTTTGTGCACTAAATGATCATAAATGAGGAGCCGTATAAAAGAACCTGGTATATCATAATGACCTCAAATAACAAATAAAAAATAAATTATTTACTATAGCCACAATTTTAAAAATATATGCAGGGTGTCTAAAATGAAACATACCAGTACTCACATATCAGCGAATAATCACTAGTTGTTTTTCAAAAAACAACTGCTAAATGTTTATCCTCATCAATTGTAACTCCAATAAATACATTGTTCATTTTAAATTGTGCGCTACCAAACAATGAATGCAGCAAATTGTCTATGGCTTTTACGAACGATACCTTTTGCGGATTAGTTTAAATCTAAAAAACTTATACTACATATTGATAAAAAATCTTACATTTATTTTCTGAAAAATTTAAAGACAAAAGTGCAATGAGTTCTCTATTGTGTTCCAGCGTCCTGATTAATCGTAATTGTCAGAGTAAGCGCAAATTAAATATCGTAAGTTGGAAAAACATTAGGGCAAAAGTACGCAGAAATCATGGCCTTCAGTACGTTGCCACAAACAGTCAACTTAAACCTGCCATTGAACCACCGGTAGAAGTAAGTTTAACTTTATAAAACAAAAATTTCTCTCCTTTGTAAAAATTAAAATTTTATTATAGAAGTTATAGCTAATATTTTTCTTGATTTATTTCAGAATAGGCTGTGCAATCTAACTTGCAGGAAACCTGGATGTGGGCAACTGGTTGACAGATTTTTCACCATTTTTAACGAGTTCTGGTCTTATGGCTCCTATGATATTCAAACGTCTATTTTAACCCGGTTAGTCAAGAAAGTTATGGTATCTCAAAGAAAAGTTGACGCAAGTCAAAGCAGAAGATGTTCATCGTACAAGTACTATTTACCCACTGAGGAAGGCATCGAGTTACAAGTTTGCCAACGTACATTTTTACGAGTGTTTGCGATTAACAGAAGCCGTTTAGAACTGCTACAATCAAAAATATCGTCGGGGGGTTGATGTTTTTTGACGACCGTGGTAGGCACGATAACAGGCCCTTAAGATTATCAGCAAACATTAAAGACTCAATGGCGTCTCATATTGATATGTTTCCAACTTATTTAAGTCACTACCAAAGACAGGTAAGCATAATCTTTCGGGTTTATTAAAAGTAAAATTAAAATGTAATTCCATTTTCCCTTCTTAATACAGCATGGCGATCCCGTAAGAAAATATTTGAGCCGTGATCTGACCCTAGCAAAAATGTTTGAGCTGTATATGGCTGGCTATGGAGTAGAAGCTGAACCGTGGTTTTGGGCCTACAAGCAAATTATTCGTGAGAAAGGACTGCAGATAGGTACCCCGAAAACTGACACGTGCTCAAAATGCGACGAGTTGAAAATTAACATTGATTCGTTGTTACGGCAAGGCAATCAAGAGGAGCTTGAGCAACTGTATCTGGAACGAACAGAACACCATGCAAATGCTAAGAATGGGTACGACGATTTAAAGAGGGATATGGAACAGGGAATGCGCGATGAGTTTTATGTGTCAATATCTGTTGACATGCAAGGGGGGAAAAAATATTCCGATAATATTAATGTTCCTATTTTTTTAACAAAAAATTAATCCTACCTTTTAATATAGGTTCTTTTTAGCCCGGTTTTAACTAATCCGGAATATTACTACATGAGAAAGTTGGGTACTCACAATCTGGCTATCGTCAACGCATTCGGATTTTCGACAATGTGCGTGTGGCATTCAACGGAAGCAAGGTGTCGAGTGTGCCGTAAATGCCGCATGCCGTAAATGCCGTAAATAGAATTTACGGCATTTGGTATTTGGCGGCATGCCGTAAATGCCGTAAATGCCGTAAATTATTTTTTACGTTTTTAGCTGTTTTTATACATAAATTGATGTGGTAAGTGAGTAAAAACACGCTAAAAGTGATTTTATATATCAATATTGTGTATTAACATCATTATATGCCACTCCTTGTGGCTGAAAAGCTTTGAAAAGTGAAAACTCGTTTAATAACTTATGACAGTTGTCATTTATTATAAAATGATCAAAATTATATTTTTTGTTCTTCCAGTAGTTGAATATTACTATTAAACTGCCAATGCCGTGTATTATGTATTTTACGGCATTTACGGCATTTACGGCATTTACGGCATTTACGGCATTTACGGCATGCGGCATCTGAAAATAATTTACGGCATGCCGACTTTATACTCTGAACGGAAGGGAAAAAAGGCAGTTCGGAAGTTTCAAGCTGTTTATTGAAATATATACTAGAAACCTTTCAACCTCTACTACCGGAAGAAAAAAGGACACTGGTGATTTGGAGTGACCGTTCAACCGGTCAAAACAATAATCAATATGTCCTTATTCTATTCAAATATTTGATTGAAGAAAATTACTTCACTACGGTAAAACTAAATTTGGTATTTGATATTTAGTTTTCCAAATAACTTGTTGTCAATCAAGTATTCATTTTTAATATTTTAAATGTAAAGGTGATACAGAAATTTCTGACAACCGGACACACTTTCTTGCCCGCAGATAGAGCATTTGCTTTAATTGAGAAAACCCGAAAAAAGTCTTTGATATTTGCCCCAGACGATTACATAGAAATTATTAGAAGTGCAAATAAAGAAAAACCTAACCGCATACAGAGAATGGCAAGAGAAGACTTCAAAAACTTCACTATTCTGACGCCGTATTTCTCAAAGCCCAGAACTTTGAAAGTAACCGAAGTAAAATTAATTAAACTGGAAAGGGAGGCACCGAATGTGATCTTTTCAAAGTACGAGATAGACTCAGTCGTGTGGCAGACTCATCTGGTCACTTCTCAGAGACCTATGGCTGGGTTGATATTAAATAATCTCTACCCTAATCCAATTCCTTTATCCGCGGCTTTATTAAAAGACTTAAGAACGCTACTACGGTGGGTTCCTCAAGAGCATCGTCACAATTGGCAGTTTTTGGAAGGGTATCCAGAATTAGGTAATGCTAATGAAGAGGATTAGCACACTGCACAACTGATGATTGAGTTTCATATTATAATATTCAGGAAATTAATTTTAGGTTTCGTTTTATGTCGTCATTTTGTATTGCTAAGTACTATTGAGTTTAAGATTTTCATAAAAGTAGCTTTTTAGAGAAAATTGTAAAGTTTCAAATGTTTATGTGCCGATATTATACTAAATTCCAAGAATAAAGTGCATTTAATGGGTATGATACTAAATCAACTACCCTGTGCTTAAATTATTTACATTTTATCCCAGAAAATTTGGTTACCAATACTACGCACTTTAATGTCAAAATTTGAGTTTAGATATACCAGGTTCTTTTATACGGCCCCTCAAATATCATAAATAACTCAATAAATACCTTATAAAAATTTCTGTTAATGCATTCAAAACTTACAGGGTTGGCGGGCAGACGCACGTACTGTGTGGTTCTATAAGCACGTTTCCTCAGGCGAGCTATAAAGTAAACATGGTCTGATAACTATTTTCAAAAGTAGTGTCTTTTGCCCTGCAATTTTTTTCCAAAATACGAAACCATGAAAATCACTAAATTATTCCAATTTTTGAATTCATAGCAACTGATTAATACATCACGAACGAGTTAATTCCCTATTCGTCCCAACCCAACATATAACGCATTGTAATTGGAAATATTTTTGTGTGATGAGTTACTGCTCGCTGGAAACTCAAATAAAACCTTACTACTAGATGTTGTACATAGTTACTAGATGATTAACATTACTGGGAGCCTAGTTAATTAATAAGTTGGTTTGTTTGGGGGCTAAGAATTTTAAAAAGACGAGTTGAAGTAAGGCAGTGGTTGCACAAATACCTGTCAATGTCATTGTTTTAAATGTTTGAATTTCATGGCAAATGTGCAAACACTGTACCAAAAGACAATGACAGTTGTTATGATTGCTATAGTAACTAAGATATGGATTATTAATGCGAAATAAATGATTTAAAGAGGAAGACAGATTTTTATTGCTGATGAAAGGAAGTAGAATTATTATAACAGTCTAGGGTTATGTAAATGTTTAATTATTGTGCGTGAGTTCTACTTAATAAATATTTATAATTAATTATCGTGTCTTTATGTCGTTGTAGGCCACTATTTTTTTATTCAAACAGCACTTTTACGTTTTAGGTCGCATTGTAAGTCCTGTCCTGTCGTCATGGCAGAAACATTTATTATTATTATATTAATTAGGTACTCAACAATTAAGGCCAAAGACAAGTCAAAACTTTTGGTACTTATATTATTATTATATCCACTCATCTGCCTCTCCGTCTTGCTTACCACAGACAATACAAAATATCCGTCTCAACGGACACAAATCAATATTCGATATGAATGTGCAGATATCTTGGGTACGAAAACCAACAAACAAAACCTGGATATGCAATCAAAAACGTTTGCCTGGTCTTCTCCACCCAAAGCCATGCAAAAGGCCATCATCAGCCAAGTTAGTAGATTTAAAATGTCTTAAAGGGGAGTGTAATAATAATAATATTTTGGGTTCCATGACTCGGAAATATATTCAACCCCTGAAATTATTATTTGAGTATTATTTGGATACCCTTAATTGGAATTGCCCTCGAAACAAGCTTTCCAATAATTTAAGCCAAGTTGGCCTAAATTAGTAAACCCCTGAAAGGGTTAAATGGAATGGAGCGAAGGAGTAGTCATGGAAACATTTAGACAATAAAAATACATCCATTCAAGAAACATTCTGAACCCATTGAAGACTTAGGAACTATATTAACAACTGGCCGTATTAGAACAAGTATAAGTTAAAGTGGTCAGGTATTCGGCACCAATTGAAAGAGAAAATCGTCCGATTTATAAACTATTTCTCGACATCCGACGCACTTGTACAAATTTCGATGTAACTTTTTCCGCAACTGAACAGCAGACATCTCAGATATGTCTTGAGCAACAATTTACACTTTTTGGTACGGCCAAAGGCACACCCCACCAACAACTTCGTTGCCCATCCACCAACATTCCCGAATCAATCCTCTTCCTACAACAAAATTAAATATTAGACATGCAAGTACACCAATTTAAGTATCAGATATTTTTCAGGGAAGCAGAGATAGATTTCAAGGGCACAATAAATTTATCGTATTCAAGAAAAGAAAATAAATTTTTCAGGGAAGGAAAATTAACATTTCAGGGAAGGAAAATTAACATTTCAGGGAAGCAACAAAAATTGCAGGGAAAGAAAATAAACATTTCAGGGAAAGAAAATAAACATTACAGGGAAGGAACAAAAATTTCAGAAAAAGAAAATAAACATTTCAGGGAAGGAAAATAAACATTTCAGGGAAGGAAAATAAAAATTGCAGTGAAGAAAAATAAATTTTTCAAGGAAGGAAAATAAAAATTGCAGGGAAGGAAAATAAATTTTTCAAGGAAGGAAAATAAATTTTTCAAGGAAGGAAAATAAATTTTTCAAGGAAGGAAAATAAAAATTGCAGGGAAGGAAAATAAATTTTTTGATTGATAAATAAAAAGGGAAATGTTTTGTTTACTTTATTTTGACACTGAATAATAGATATATTTACCGTCTGCTGTGACAGGAATGTGCTGATGACTATAGAAGAACCGAAACCGTTGGAATGGAAGAATTAGCGTAAATGGATGTTAGTATACTCTTCTTGTCTAGTCTAAGTTGTTGTTCGTCTGCTTGGGCTACGTCTACTCTTGGATTGACTATTGACTCGTTGACTAGTGACAGCCTCACACGGAGATGTACTGGTCCTTCTCGTCCTCCTCCTCGTTAGCCGTCTCCTGTGGGAAGTGTTCGTCCGACAGCCGCCAGTCCAAGTACTCCGACATGGTCACTAACTTGCCCATCGACGGAGACGCCACTCGGACGTTGTAGCCCGACATGGCCGGGTTGATGTGCGGGTTCTGTAGCTCAGCCACCTGGCTCGACGCCGCCTGTGCCGGGTTTCCGGACGCGCTCAGTCGTCCCACCCAAAACTCATTGCCGGGCAAAGAGTTGCCATCCCAGGCGTATGTCACCACCGCCAATTTACCTTCGTTTCTCCCACGCAGCATCTCGTGAGGATTTCGAATACCAAAGTGCAACTTGATTTGGTTCTTACCGATTCGCTGCCCATTCGAAATCCCTCCGCACGACTGGTGGAATCGACTGAAGTAAATATCCGCGATGTGCGGCAAATCCAATCGATTGATCGCATCCGCAAACCTATTTATAATCACAATTAAATTAATTAACTATATAACTAATAATATAAAGCTAAATAAACCACTAAAATAAATAAATTAAATTATAATTTCATTTAAACATATTTAAAAGTTTAACAAGTTAATTATTAAAAAAATATATAAAATTTAAATTTAATTACAATGTCATTTAAAATTATTTAAACGTATATTGAAAATTTTAATCAAATGTAATAAAATCTATATTAAAATGTCATTAATTTGGGGAAATGTCATTAATTTAGGAAACTGTCATTAATTTAGGAAACTGTCATTAATTTAGGAAACTGTCATTAATTTAGGAAACTGTCATTAATTTAGGAAACTGTCATTAATTTAGGAAACTCATTAATTTAGGGAAATGTCATTAATTTAGATGTCATTAATTTGGATGTCATTAATTTAGGGAAATGTCATTAATTTAGGGAAATGCCATTAATTTAGGGAAAGGCCATTATATTAGGTGGAATGTCATAAATGTAGGCGACATGCAATTAATTTAATCAAAATGTTATTAATGTAGGTAAAATGTCATCAATTTAGGTAGAATACCATTAATGTAGGTAAAATGTCATTAATGTAGGTAAAATTCATCAATGTAGGTAAAACGTCATTAATGTAGGTAAAATGTCCTTAATGATTTATTTAGGTAAAATAATATTCACGATTTATTTAGGTAAAATATCCTTAATGATTTATTTAGGTATAATGTTATTCATGTTATTCATGTTTTATTTAGATAAAATGTTATTCATGTTATTCATGATTTATTTAGATAAAATGTTATTCATGATTTATTTAGATAAAATGTTATTCATGTTATTCATGATTTATTTAGATAAAATGTTATTCATGTTATTCATGATTTATTTAGATAAAATGTTATTCATGTTATTCATGATTTATTTAGATAAAATGTTATTCATGTTATTCATGATTTATTTAGATAAAATGTTATTCATGATTTATTTAGGTAAAATGTCAGTATTGATTTATTTAGGTAAAATGTCATTAATGATTTATTTAGTTAAAATGTCATTAATTTAGGCAAAATGTCATTAATTTAGGTAAAATGTCATTAATTTAGCTAAAATGTCATTAGTTTAGGTAAAATGATATTAATTTAGGTAAAATATCATTGATTTGGGTGAAATGTCATTAGTTAAAACGTTATTGATTTAGGTGAAATGTCATTAGGTAAAATGCCATTAACTTAGATAAAATGTCATTGTAAAATACCATTAATTTTGATAAAATGACATTCTATAATATAATCGTAGAGTTGAAAATGTTACAATAAAATTACAAAAATAACCAATATATCTATGAATGGTTGGTAGTCCAGATTTAAATTTCACCACGTTGATCCAAGAAGTCATTATTACTATAAAATACCTTTCGAAATTAAGTCTAGTCACGTATGCTGGGAGATACTAGTTAGGTAAAATGTCGTTAGGTAAAATGTCGTTAGGTAAAATGTCGTTAGGTAAAATGTCGTTAGGTAAAATGTCGTTAGGTAAAATGTCGTTAGGTAAAATGTCATTAAGTAAAATGTCATTAGTTAAAATGTCGTTAGGTAAAATGTCGTTAGGTAAAATGTCGTTAGGTAAAATGTCGTTAGGTAAAATGTCATTAGTTAAAATGTCGTTAGGTAAAATGTCGTTAGGTAAAATGTCGTTAGGTAAAATGTCTTTAGGTTAAATGTCGTTAGGTAAAATGTCGTTAGGTAAAATGTCTTTAGGTAAAATGTCGTTAGGTAAAATGTCGTTAGGTAAAATGTCGTTAGGTAAAATGTCGTTAGGTAAAATGTCGTTAGGTAAAATGTCGTTAGGTAAAATGTCGTTAGGTAAAATGTCGTTAGGTAAAATGTCTTTAGGTAAAATGTCGTTAGGTAAAATGTCGTTAGGTAAAATGTCGTTAGGTAAAATGTCGTTAGGTAAAATGTCGTTAGGTAAAATGTCGTTAGGTAAAATGTCGTTAGGTAAAATGTCGTTAGGTAAAATGTCGTTAGGTAAAATGTCGTTAGGTAAAATGTCGTTAGGTAAAATGTCGTTAGGTAAAATGTCGTTAGGTAAAATGTCGTTAGGTAAAATGTCGTTAGGTAAAATGTCGTTAGGTAAAATGTCGTTAGGTAAAATGTCGTTAGGTAAAATGTCGTTAGGTAAAATGTCATTAAGTAAAATGTCATTAGTTAAAATGTCATTAGTTGAAATGTCAATTTAAATGTCATTAGTTTAAATGTCATAAGTAAAATGGGAGGTAATCAACTATTTGATAAAAATCAATAAAAATTAATAAGATGTAGTTAAAAGTAACTACTGTAGAAGGAAAATGATTTAAATTGGTGGGCACTTTTTGTTTCCTATAGTTTCAGGAAAAACGTTTGTTTTGATAGTCACAATTTAAGATTGAACATCCCACCGTCCTAATTCATTTTCCAAATACAATAATAGTTTTAACTACCCGTCGAGGTAGATTTTGCCTTGGCCAGTCCACCCTTCCCAGAGACCCAATCCTATTCCCACAATATGCAGAAATACTTTCTGTTTTCTGTCCATGCCACGCTGATTGGCTTCGAGTAAAACTATTTCCGCTGTAAGACGGCATCTTCTCCGGTAGGCGTCTTTGACAAAGAAAGTCCCGACTTGAGTAATTTCATAACACGGCGGTTTTTGCAAATGCGGGGATATCTGGACAAAATTATTAATATAATTTTCAACCAATTTACTTTATTTCCATACCAACTGTGAAAATCACACCAACAACTTCATAAATTTAGGAACAAATTAATTAGAAAAAATTATCACTATCTAAACATTATTTGTTTTTTGAAATTTTTAAACTTTTACAAAATTCTAGAATATTTAAATGCTGCATTTATTAATTTATGGCTGAATTAAACGCATGCAGTGCCTTAAAGTTAATAAAATTTTCTTTGAAACAATTTATAATTTCCTCAGAAAAGAAGGATTAATAAAAATAAATGAGTGAATACACATGCCAAAATTACTTTTTTTGAAAAATATTAGTAATAAATGTAACCGTTTAGTAAAATCTTTGTTAAAATAAATTATTAAGTTTTAAATGCTGATGGTTACTCAACAGGATCTCCGATTCAATTATTTTCAACTTGCGGCAGATTCCCATGGAAACAGGCAAAAAGTTCATTTTAGCTCGACATTAGAAGTACAATTTTAAAATATTTGATGGTCGTGGCGTCATAGAAAATATAATTTTAAAATTTGCGTTTAAATCTCTTATCGTAAAAAATGTTAGAATTGTCATCATCACCAAATTCTAGGAATAATTTAAATTTTATTTAAAAATTCCCATTTCCAGCCTGTTGTTTTCATATTTTTTAATCCTAAACGGACCTAATTAATTTGTTTAAATGACCTAATTGAAAGTTTTTGCTGTTCCCATCTCACTTTCCTGTGTATGTTTTTGAGAACGTCAACTTTGAGGATGGACTGATGGACAAGTTGAATTATAGGTAGAAAATTGTATTTTAGGGATAGTAGGTAATAGAGAGTTGCACGGGCAGGCAATTTAGTGCCCGTGCCCGCCCGTGCCCGTAACAAATGAGCCCGTGCCCGCCCAAACCCGCCCGTGAGCATCCTGATTTTTCCAGGGCTGCCCGAGCCCGCCCGTGGTCATCCTAAATTGGCCCGTTCCCGCCCGTGTCCGCAAAAAATCTGTGTTCCGTACCTGTGCCCGCCCGTGCCCGTGAAAATTCTGTAGCATGTGCCCGTGCCCGCCCGTGCCCGTGAAAATTCTGTAGCATGTGCCCGTGCCCGCCCGTGCCAGTGAAAATTCTGTAACATGTGCCCGTGCCCGCAAAAGATCTTTATAAAAACTTTATAATATACGCTAACGTACTGTGTGTGTAGTGTGTAGTGCGCAGTAGATTTTTATATAATACTAGTGAACCCAACCCAGCTAAGGGGCACTCAAGAGAAATTAAGCAGGCCCCCATCACATAAAAACAATTCCAGGTCAATTGGAAAAATTCCTAAACCAAAATAATAGCTATTTCGTAGTGTCCAATACAGGGAATAATAAAATACTCAATTTTTAATAAACACCCCAGAATGTTCCCCTTTAAAATCAGAAAAATAGGATTCCGGGATTTTGGAAAACGGATTGTCTTCTTTAGCTAATTATTTCTAATCAATCACCATTAATCATCTTATGTGAATTTGTATTATTGTTCTGATGTTATAATCATAGAATACCGATAGGAAGCGGTTATAATAATATGAAACAACTCATTTCGTTGGTTTAGAGTGAGGGGGCATGCGCTTTCGTGCTTTCAAGGAACGTTTATAGTTGATGGGAGGAGGCGATGTCCAAAAGAGTTACAGCTAGCACTTGCGCTACACTTGGGAGAGGGGGTTTTAGGTTACGTAATATATGCAGGTTTCCTAGGCTCTCCTACCAAAAATGATAGTCAGGTCAGGTATTAGTGCGATTTTATTATAGAAGACTAATATCTGTGTTATAATAATATAAGCATGTTTCACGGAACATTCATTATTGCATTGTACATGTTGTGTTGTGTACAGTTATTGTGATTATAAAGTTACGGGCGCCCGCGGGCAGCCCGTGCCCGCCCGTGAACATCTTTGATGGGCCCGTGCCTGCCCGTGAGAATCCTTGGTTGACTCATACCCGCCCGTGCCCGTCCGTGAGTATCCTTGATTAGCCTGTGCCGCCCGTACCTGCCCGTGAGCATACTTAGCGAGCCCGGTGCCCGTACATGCCCGTGAAAAATCCGTTTAACGTGCCCGTGCCCGCCCGTGCCCGTACGGGCACGGGCCGGGCAGCTGCCCGTACGGGCTGCCTGTGCCCGTGCAACTCTCTAGAGGTAAGTAAAGTATTGAACTCTAAAAATGCCTTTTTATTGCAATAATTTGTTAATTTTGCTCTTTGGAAATAATTAATTTTAGCCATTTTAGCCACTGGCTGTGGCTAACAAACATTTTAGCCAGCCGCGCGGATTTGATGGGAGGGAGTATATTATTATCACTTGGGTCTGTGAGTGACGGGAAATTTGTAAGGTTAGGGCATTCGACGCATGCGCTCCCAAGTGTGAAATAATAATATAGCCACTTTCAAGCACGTATCCAGGAATTTGACTAAGGGGGCCACCAAAATATATTGGTAAAATCAAGGTTGGTGGATATGGTAACACACTCTGCCACTAGTACTAGGTTAACTTATAGTTGTTCGAAATATCACCCAAAACCACTTATGGGGATCAAAAGAGGGGTAACCATAGATTTTAACTCTATGGTATGGAGATGCCTATTCGTTTCCCCATAAGTGGTTTGAGTGATATTTCAAACAACTATAAGTTAACCTAGTACTAGTGGCAGAGTGTGTTACCATATCCACCAACCTTGGATAAAATACAGACAGACATTCGCGCGAAAAGTTTTTGGATTTTTATATTATTTGTATTTTTCTGAAAATTTAGGCCCCCTCCTGTCTGGTTACGTGCTTGACCACTAGCCAGTGGATAGTCAAACAGTGAGTACAATATGAAAATGGATCTATGGAGCTTTAAGGGGGTTTTAAAGCGATTTCGGAAAATCGGCTGAACTCGCACTAATAGGATTTTCAGTTTCATAATGTATCAAGATTTCTAATTTGAGATTTAAAATTTCGATTTTGAGTTAAGAAAATACATGCAAGAAACTAGATTTTCCTTTCCCATTTGCAAACACAAATTAAAAAAAACGGCGCTTCGTATTGGTTTCTATTTTTTCTTCTATATTAGTGCATTTTATATTTTTACGGTTTTCCCGGAATCATATTTTTCTGATTTTAAATGACTTTTTGGTAGCGATGGTAACAACAACTGCATGTTTTTACTATGGGATGTGAGGTAATAGCTATACCACCTACTACGACGCGAGAGCTAAGTGAAAATCATGTAGCTTCCCGTAATTGTTGGCATGGCAACCAAAGTGCCCATACGTCCTAAATTATTAGAATCATTAATAATATTTCCCCCTCCGCGTCAGTTTTAGAAAAGACAGTGAAAAAGATGATTTTGTCATAGAGAAGTTGATTCAAGCAGGGTCAGGGAAATGTTTTTGTTTCCAGTGAGAACAGGAAAATAGATATTTTGCATCCCTGCCCTAGCAGTAGAAATGTAAATGAGAAAGTCTTACGAATTGTAAGCAGACTTCGTTCCAAGTGGGATAGTAAGTTTTGCCATAGAATTTGGCCCATATTCTGAGAAAGTCGGCTCGGTTGGAGTAGACGCTTTCCTCGGAGTAGTCGTCGATGCTGTCAAAGTGGCCGTAGCCGTACTCTGCCGTGTTTTGTACCTGATCGATTATCATATCCTGGAACTCCATCAAGCACGGCTTTTCGAACCGACATCCCGTCATCCCAATCACAATCCCTTTCTCCTCATGATCAGGCCTCATCCTGTCATCCAAAATATTTTTATAATAATATTCATAATTCATCTTCTCTGTATATGAATACTATTTCTGTCTGTCCGGAAATCCCCTACGATAACTTTCAGGGTACAATCTACAGGTAAGGAAAGCAGAAACCGGCAAAATCGGTCACACCTCGGGAGGGGAATTCAAAAATTAAAATTAATTTAACTTTTGTCTTGTCTGCAATGCAAAGTTGTAAAGCAATCTTAAGTTACAACCTTGCACAAGTCCTTTAGAAGTCTTTTAGTAGTTTTAGTAAACCAGAGTGTAATAAAAACTCGATTGACAGCCGACAGATCCAAGGGCACTATATACACCAATCTGTGGCAGATCCCCATAGTAAAAGTCGTGACGTCACCTGCAGTATTTTGATAGTCATGACGTGACGTAGCTTGCAGTAATTTGTGGGAGTGAAAAAGACCGAATCTTAGTCACTACCAGCCCGTTAACATTTCAGTTTCTTTGTTAGCTTGTGGCGCCTGAACTGCACAAGATTGGGTCAAAGTGCTTTTCACTCCCACATTTGACTATCTGCCTTTATTTGTCAGTGTTCTTTAAGTTACGGGGAGGTGGGTCAAAACCAGAAAACTTGTTCGCCATTATAATATTTCCATTTTACCAAGGAGCTTGGTCGGTTAATAAGGAGAGCCAAGTAGAGAATTGCCCGTAAGGAATTTTGAAGATCTATAAGGGACATTTTGTCCCTAATTTTGTGTAAATATCTGGTTGCTATGCTGTTGGAAACGTATTAAATTATTAGAGGATAGCAAGTGAGACATCAATGTTTGTAGCAGCTTAATAAAGGACAGGGGTAGGGGACGTTTTCCAAAAAACGTCCCTTATAAATCTTCAAATTCGCTTATGGTAACATTTCCTACTCGGCTCTCCTGATAAAGCGCTATTATACTATGACAACGTCCATGCTCCTTGCATTTTACTATAGTTTATTATTCAAGTTCTGAATGAATGGGATCAACAAACAAGGTACTTTTAAATACTACCTAGCAAGGTTTGCTTATACTCTAAAAAATTTTCTGAGAACGACTAATGGGAATCAAAGGAGAAGCCAAAGAGCATTCGTCTATGGCATTATTTTCAACATCAAGGTTCCTAGAGAAACTACCTCTGGGGGAGGAGGTTGGTCAGTCCGGGATTTTAGAACTTGGTTGCAATTGGCAATTTTGGGAATTGGCTACTTGTAATGGAGGCATCTTGAGTATCCCCAAGAAGCATAAACTGTTTTAGGAGGGTCCAATAGAGAACTTCCCGTAAGGGATTTTGAAAGTTTATAAGAGACATTTTTCACTAATTTTATCCCCAAATATCCAACTTTGTGTTGTTGTTGGATACGGAATAAATGCAGAACGATTACTTGGATGCTGGAGTGGGATAATCAATGTTGAAGCATTACAGAAAAGGTAGAGGTAAGGGACTTTTCTCAGAAAAAATCCCTTATAAATGTTCTGAAATCTAAATAGCAAAATTCGCTAGTGGACTCGCTATGACTACAGTTTATGATTCTTGAGTATCCCCTTGGCAAATAATAGCAAAATAAATATTTACTCACGCTCTGATGCCGTTGTTGGTTCTGGATCCGTTGTTGATAAAAAAGCTTGGGCAGGAGACGCAGAGAAGGGCCGATAGTTTGATTTCGTCGTAGCTGAGACATTTCTGGAGGATGAGCGGCGTTTCCTGGTTTTTGGTTCCGACGTTTCTCCAGCCGCCTTGTCCCTTTTGTCCGTCGGTGAGCATGTAGTCGTCGGCCTCTCCGAGAAAGAAGGCGCATCTCTTGACGAGGAGCCTGTGGATGAAGGCCACCAAGTCCATTTTGGCATAGAGGCTTTTCTCGAAATTGGATCCGTACTTTTTTTTGTGCTCGAGAAAGTCGACGGCGAGGGTGAGAAAGTCTTCGTGGATGATGGGGTACGACGTCTGCGCATACTCGAGCAGAATCTAACGACAGAAAAGTTAATTTAAAAGACAATTAAATAATAATGTAAATACCTTTTCGGTGAGTCGCGACAATTAAATAATAATGTAAATACCTTTTCGGTGAGTCGCGACAATTAAATAATAATGTAAATACCTTTTCGGTGAGGACAATTAAATAATAATGTAAATACCTTTTCGGTGAGGACAATTAAATAATAATGTAAATACCTTTTCGGTGAGGACAATTAAATAATAATGTAAATACCTTTTCGGTGAGCCGTCTTGTGGGTAGGTCGAGTATTTCCCAGAGGATGTCAACGGAGCGAACGGTAGAGACGGGGAAGGTGAGGAATTTGTCGCTGGTGCTCATGAGCTTGGCCAGGCTGAATTCCGGTATTGGTCGAATGTTACAGTCTTCTAAATATTTCCTCATAATTTGCTCATGGTCAGTCAGGAGTTTCGACGTCTCTCCGGCTTCGTCCATTATGGCACTAAGTGGTTTCGTTTGGTTTCGTTTGACTTGATAACGGTTGTGGAATTGGCAACCAATAATGTCACTTATAGGCGAATTAGTACAGTTCATCAAGAAATTCTGAAAACAAGGACAACTGATGATTTATGTTTATTGTAATGTTTAAAGTTTAGATTAAATTTATTTACCATTTTGTGTCGAGTAGCACTTTGTACAATAATTAAATATCACGTGGTGAGGTAGAAAAGGAGTAGAAAATCACTTACCACTAAAGAAATAAGGCTGTGTGAGAGTAAGGCATCCCGTTGTTGCTCAGTGAAAACTAAAATCAGTTGTCGTCGTCGTCGTCAAGGTTCCGCACTACTCTTATTGCATCATTGCAGTATTATTATTATACTTGCTATAACATCTCTCTCTCTCGCTCTTTGCTATGCGGCTACCTTCCTCCTCCTGCACCAAATCATCAAGACTCTTGTACTCGGTCTGCTCCGCCGTCCTTCTATCTCTCTACTACTTGTACTACCCGGGTAGTAGTATTATGCCGCATTCATGTTTTATCGATCGCCAAATCTGTGCCACTTATTCTCACTCGTATTTATAATAAAAGATAATAATAATTCCTCCTACTCCTTTCTACCTTATTTATTTATACCACTCACTCTGATAATTCTCCACCTCCGAATTCTCCAGCACGAAAAACACAACTGCGGCAAAACAGTTCCTCATCATCTTCACTAACACCCATGTGCTCAAGGTTCATCTTATGCGCAATATGCAAATCTAAATTACTCCATTCCCACGCTTCTCCCTAAACAACTAATTGCTATTTACTTATTATTATTATCATTATTTATAAATCATACAGCCAGGGATCCAAAATATTCATCAAATCCAAATTATAAAATTTTCCAATTTTCTTTGACACATTTCGACCAATTGAGTTGGTCAAAAATTGTTTCCATGGACATTTTGCACAGACACGTGTGTATGGATGCTACGGGGGTCTTGTCCCCTAATTTCTGAGTAAAATATGACTTTTCGAATAAATATAGTTAAAATTTTTTTAAAGTTTGCCCGACAATGTCATATTTTTAGATATTTTTTACTATTATAAACGTAATTAATTAATTATTTTCAGTTTGGCGGAAGTAAAAGTTTTGAAATGTTGGAAACCCTGTTGTGGTGGATAGCACAAGTTCGTCCTTGACTTTGTAGAGACAGACAATTTTTTGGTGTATCCAGAAATGTGGAGAATGTTGTAGGGTTTCTCGGTGCTGCATGACGGAAGGAAGATTAACGTGAATTGACTGCATCATCTGCAGTATCCTCGTAGGTACAGCTCTGCATGCATTCCCGTCTCACTCACTCACTCACTTACCATTTCCTCCGACGAGACTAACCTTCTTTTTCGACACAAAATCATTTATATCCACTCCGTCATTAATGGCCCTTCACAATCCCAATGAGGCACAATTTATTAAAAATAATCAGGGCTCCAAAATCTCCAGGAAATCAAAAATCAAACGCGCTTCCCAAAATATTTTCAAAGATTTAATTTATATTTATTTCAGACTATTTTCCCTGTCCTGCTCAACTCCTCAAATCTTGTAATTAAAACAAACTCAATTTACAAAATGTAGGTTCAAATTCATTAATAAGCCATTAATTATTTCCATCCCTGTCATGCATTAAGCAATGTAGGGAAATGGAGAGGACATAATTGATTGGGTAAAAGTGGCTGACATTGGAGGATTTTTTGATAATTTGGTTGATTGTATTTGAGTGTGGTAGGTGCGGGTGTTGGAAAAGTCTGCAGGCAGGGAATCAATAAAGCAGAGCAACAAATTTGTTTGCAACTATTTCTTATTTTTACACACGTACGAGTCCTTTTCTTTCGTATTGCGTATTTCTGGTGCAGCACATTCCTCCACATCATCCTTCCACTGCCGTAGAGACCAAGGCCAGTCCACATCATCATCATCTCTCCTATAAATATTTAGAGGCGGAAACTAAATTCAGTAATCGTTTGTTTGGCTTTTTTTAGCTTCCTTAGCTTTTATTTCTTATTTTCACATGTTCGCCCCGAATAAAAATAGATTTTTGAATAGGGATTGACAAATCCTGAGAGCAGTTAGCCTGCCTCGAATGTCTCCCTATGAAAAATAGACTTTTGAATAACCAGATTGGATGTATGTATCCGTCGATGAAGAGCCAAGTATGCATTTATTTAGGATGTATTCGTTCGCCATTAAATATGATTAAAAATGAAATTGGTTCGAAAATTGAACACATTAAAATTTTAAATCTAAAATTTTACTTACATCGAAATTTTTAATATTTACTGAATACAAATTTGACTATTACTTCACTAGCAGTCTGAACCTGAACAAACATATAATCATAACATTTTCAGTCCAGAAAGTAATTTAGTTAGTCTATGATAGTCTATTGTAACCTTTTCACAGTTTCAAGTTCACTGTTCAAGTTAATCCAATATAATTTTTATTACATCATAGAGTTGAGTACAATGTATTAGTTTGCGATGATGCTAAAGATTAGTCCATATTTCCCTATCACAAGTCTGTAGTTCTAAGCTCAGTGTTGAAATAAATATTTCCCCTGGAGATGATTTATGAAAATCATATAAAATTTTGCCATGGAATTCTGTGTTCTGATTGGCCAATTTTAAAAATGCATCCACCAATCAGATTTTCACTGTTGTTATTATTTGAAAAAGGTCGCGAATTGATAATGTTTATAATTTCTAAAAATGTGTAGCCAAGTATTATAGTGAGGGTAACTTGTATTTTCGATACTTTTCGAGAATCTTCAATAGTTTTCAAGTTTTTCCAACTTTTCGAGAATTTCCAAAACGTTTCGAAACTTTTCGAGAATTTCCAAAACCTTTCGAAACTTTTCGAGAATTTCCAAAACCTTTCGAAACTTTTCGAGAATTTCCAAAACCTTTCGAAACTTTTCGAGTATTTCCAAAACGTTTCGATAGTTGTTGAGTATTTTCGATACTTTTTGAGTATTTTCGATACTTTTCGAGTATGCTTTGGAAATATCTGAGGTTGGGAGGCAGGACTTTTCAAACGGTAACGTGGCTGAGAGGACTTAGAGAGAACTTTATTTCGAATGTCTGAGATTGGAATGATTTTTATAAGATTTATTATTTGGCTGAGAGGACTTATGAACTGGACGAGTCTTGCACACGAGTTTAGAGGACTAGCGGAGGACTTAAGATGAGCCTCACACTCCCACCACTGATTTCTTTCCATATATAGAATATGTAAACAGCCAAAAGAATGTTGAGAATCTGAATCCAGGCTGGTTGCTTATTCCAACTTGTTGGAGGCATTTCTCTTATTTGAACTTTTTATTTGCAAGACCCAATGTAAAAGAATAGTAAAAATTCTATTTATAATTAAGTAAATAAATTATATAAAATTTAAATAAAATCTAAATAAATAAATTTGAAATTAAAAATTTGTTTAAAAATGGAAGACAATTGTTACATTTGTTGGAAAAGATTCGAGAGTGGTAAATTGGTTGAATGTTGTCCAGAGTATTTGAAAAGCTATTCGAAATACCTGGAAGGGGTTCCTGTCAATGACGATACTCGGTTACTTTTATGCCCGGACTGTTTGTCTTCGGTGGAAAACCTGTCCAAGATCAGTGAGGAACTAGAAATTGTCCAGCATAAATTAAATCAAAATGTTCACTTTTTCAGTCTGCAAATAGTAAAGTGTCGCAATTTAATTGTGAAAGACCAAAGTCGATTCAACCAATTCCAACTGTTGGGCATCGGCACCCATTTCATTTTGCCCCATCGTCATTCGCCACCAAAACCTGACGACAGGTTTTATTTTTTACATCTGTCAAAATTAGCTTATTTTGAGGTTTACTTTTAAAAAGTTTCTTGAGTAATATTTTTTTCCATTTTTTCAACAGTTATTTTTATAATCCATTACCTGAGGACGTTTTGAATGTTGAGATAAGTCAAGTCAAGCCAAGTCGACCCGGTAATTTAATAAATGTTTTCAATTTTTTAGTTATTACTAATTAAAAATAAATGTAGTATAAAAATAATTTGCAGTGTCTTCGAAGGCTACTCTCAAGAAGATTAGCCAAACTACCGCCGGGAAGCGAGATCTTCTTGTCCTGTTAGAACGTATGAAATATATATTTTATTATTTCTTGTGTGGTTGACGAAATGTTAAAAGTATTTCAACTCCTCCGTAGGTCTTGTTTTTGATTGCAATGGAAGGCCGATAGCCCCGAAAATAGATTCAGTGAATGGTTTAAAGGTCTTAAAATTGTCAAGTAGGGATGACCATATTTCACCGGCAAAAATAAGCAGCAGACCTGGTCCGGCATTCTCCAAACGAGTCAGAAAACCAAGTCGAAAATTAATTGAATCTCCAACTGGTCCCAAAGTCCAACCACCAGGCAGCCGCAATCCTCAACAAGACACTAAAGACGTATTTTTGTATTCAGATTGTAAAGACGTTGCGGTCAAGCAGCACTTCTGTCATTTTCCTGGTTGTCACAAATCCTTCGCAAAGGCTAAATTTTTAAAGGAGCATTTCAAAAGCCACTCAGCAGTCAAGTTTCAATGCAGGTATACAATCAATCAAAATAAATTGAAATGATCAAGATGCCTCCATTACAAGGTGAAGACACAGAGGGATATTCCCCGAGTTGGCACCCAATTGGAATTTTACCACTACTGCCACAGAAATTTATTTATTTACGCCGAAAGTTTATTTGGTTTGGGTGAAGAATAGAAGGAATTGAATAGAATATAATATACTGAAAAGGAATAATATTGGGATTTCGGAACAATCAGGCCACCTCTTGGGGGTTGACTATCAAAATACGTTTCAAAATTCGTGACTTTTCATTTTCCATCTGCCACGGGTTGCCTTTCAGTAAAATACGAATTGGGTGCAAAAATTCGGGAAACTATGTCTCCATCTTGTAATAGACCTTTCCCACAATTCAAGGATAATACAGACATGTATTGGAGTCATTTCAATACCTATTCATGTTAATTTGGTGACGGGCCACCAATTGTGAGACTCGTCTATGGAGTTGATATTAAACAAATGCAAGGCATGAAAATGGCAAAAAGGTTACCTTTTATATTATATAGGTTATTTTAAATTATTTTATGAAATAATTGCAATTTCTATGTTGTACGATAGAAAAATCATAGAAAATGGCAATATTATTTTGTCTTGTGAATAGGAGGTTTGTAACAACCTCTTTATTTATAATTCAGCTTCACATGTAGTGAATGTCATAGGAAAAAGGCCCATAAAGGTACCTTTTTGCTAGCAAAAAGGCAACCTTTTCATGCCTTGTGCGTTACTGTCGAGTGACAAATTCGAGGCATCTTGCTGTTTGCTATAAATTGTAAGTGGATAGTATAAAATATTTCATATTCTAATTTGCAGTTGGCCAGAGTGCGGCCGTGGATTTCAGCGTGGGGATAAATTGGCGAGGCACTACAGAATTCATACGGGTGAAAAGCCATACAAATGTACCATTTGTCTAGAGTCCTTTCATCGGTCGGATTATGTCACCCGACATATGAAACTGCAACATGCTCAACTCTATCAACATCAACAAATCAATTTGTTATTAAAATGAAGAATGAATTGAAAACAAACAGTTTACAAAATTTACCACTTTTTAAGCTTTTTTACCATCACACAGTGGTAAAAATGCACTTAATGGTATAAATGCATTTAATGGTAAATATTTGAAATTGATTAGACAGCTTAGTACAGTATTAGACTTCCTAAAATATTTAGGTTTTAAAACTTTATTTTCTATGAAACATTTTCAATTAGCCCCTTAATTAATTATGAAATTAATCAAGTAAATATTACTAAAACCAAGATAATTAATAGCAATTAATTTCTCAATCGGCAAATAAGGGTTCTAAAGATTGCAGTTAAAAATGATTTGAGAGTGTATATTGTAGTCTGATACTAGTTTCTTTGGTTTTAAATATTTTAAATTTTATTTGCTAGCCTAAGTAACTGCATACTGATATTTTGTTCATTTTGACCACTTTTGATCATTTTGACAAGTGGCCAGGTCAAAATGCAAAAAAGTGGTCAACTGTACAACACTGTGGACGTTGTCATGGTATTGTAGCGCTTAACCATCCAAGCTCCTTGGGCCCATACATAATTAATAATTATAGTTTTTTGATACTTAAAAATTTTAAATATTAAATATCAAAAATACTTAAATTTATTGAGACAATCTGGTAACCCTGCCGACAGGAATCTAGCTTTTCATCCGTTGGGGGCAACCTGCGGCATTCCAGGCTTCATTCGATTTTTTGTAATGCATTCGATTTGTGACGTCACACGGCGACATTTCCTATACATTTCCATGGGGCAGAAAAATATTTTTGACAAATTTTTTTAATTTTTTTGACATGCACTTTCACCATGGTGATGCCCCATGCAAATGTATAGGAAAGTCGCCGTGTGACGTCATAAATCGGTTTACATACACAAAAATTCAGAAGTGCCTGGGAATTCCAAACCTATTTTACTTCTACTAGCCTTGCGTTGGGGGGGGGGGGTACCTATTCAATTCCATACAAAGCTAGACAAACTAATTTTTAAAATCTCATACAAAATTAAGGTGTGTGCCATACGAACTCCTATTTCACCTTAGTTAAAATGCTTTCAGTGGGATAAATTTGAACGCTGTGCTAGATGTGGCTTTTATGTCGCCTGTAACTTTAAAAAAATAAAACTGCCTGGAGAAAGGGCGGGCCTTATAGACCAGTTGTCCCTTAACTGGTGTCAAAATGATATGGATGGGTAAAAAATTAACCTCTATCGTGATAGTCGGACATCTGCCTATAGACTTTCGGGTGTTTACAAAGTATAATTTTTAATTAATTAGGCTAGTTGATAAAATAAAAAGTAGTTGTTATTGAAAAGTGTACTTTTAGAACTCTTTGGATTTTGAAATAAAATTTAGTTATTATTAAAACGGAATTTCTTTACTCGGTTAGGGATCTTTTTCAATTTTCTATTGACCTGACCAAATCGTCAATCTTTCGCTGAACGTTTGTGATTTCCTCCATTAGTTTCATCGAATTTTGATTGTACTTAATTTCGTTGATGACCAGAGTGGCGTGAGTCTCAGCAGTTGACTGCACAAAATTCTGTTGCAACTCTTCAAGTTTCCTGTCAATCATCTCCAAATGCTTTTCGACATTCTCCGTCTGAAAAACAATTATTATTAATTATTATTCGTTTATTTTTCAAATTATTTTCAACTCACTTTTTGATTGGGAGGATTAAAATGGTTATTGAAGGCCTGAGAGATTGCCCGCACTTGGTCGACGGTTTTAATTTCCGAAACGTGATTTCGACGATCGTATAAAACGATGGGATTGGTGTCAGTCTGAGAATCTGTAAATTCCAAATGCAAAATGACCGTGTCTGTGTCTAGTAAATCTCCACTTTTGTGGCCTCCCGCGACGGCTCCTTTTGACTCGGTTATCACTGGCGACGCTTTCTTGGTTTTGTCATAGTCAATATTTTTAGTTTCCTGCACCAAGTCTTGTCTCTTTCTATGACTCTCTTGGTCCTCTGGAATCGGCATTTCTGGCTTCGAGTAGCAATTCTTTCCCAAATGACCTTCAAGTTTTTCTACCCTAAAATAGTTTCACGTTCACAAACTTAAATTTTTAAATAGCGTAATAATTCAAATACTGACCGAAGTTTGAGAATGTTGATGGAGTTCTGCAGAACGTTTTTATCCTTTTCGAGTTTTTCTTCTTTTTCTTTGCTAGCCAACAGCTCTCCTCTCAACGTTCGTATTTCGTTCTAAACAAATTAAAAAATATGAGTTTGAAAACTTTCAAAATAATGTCAATAATATTTAAACTGACTTCATTTTCATTGAGTTTGGCTTTGAGTGGGTTGAGCAAGTCATTTTCGAAAGCTTTGTTCAGCTCGAGGATCATCTGGGACTTCAAATTGGCAATGTCCTTGTGGTATTTCTCCTGCAGTAAATGTTTCTCTTTGTCGCATTGTCTTTTGGCTGCTTTGATCAGTTGTTCCACCTGACTTTTGACTTCTATCGTAAAACTCGTACTGTCTACGTCGTTTTCATTCAATACATTTTCCTGCAACTCTGAATGTTTTTCTGTACTGTCCATTTTCGTCGTTAATCCACTACGAAGAATTTTGATTTCATCAAAAAGATTTGAATATAATAAACTATAGTCCATCCGTTTTCTTTAGACAATTTATTTTTTAAAAGGTTACCTGAAAATATCTTTTCGTTTTTCTTTTACTGTCCGATTAAAGTTTTGAGTCGCAAAATTGCAGTTCTATTGTTCTATTTCTGCCACAGGATTGGTTAAAATTTTTCAAAATTCGACATTTTATTGGTTATTTCCATGGCGAGAATTCTGTAGGTGACAACTATTTTTTGCAAAGGGGTGCATTTCATAATTTATTATTGCATTGAGCAGACAATGAAGTATTTTGTAAACTAAATCACACTTTGCTTTTTATTATATTGTAATCACAGTTCATTTAACAGGTGATTACAAAAATTTATAACTGAGTATTCTATGAGTTATTTCTATGATTCTATAACTTATTTGCTACTAATTAGATGTTTACTTCAGTAGTGGCTTGTATCCCTTTGGACTTTCAGGGCTAAGCATCTTAAGTATGTAAATTTTTGAGACCCTTTCAATTCACGGCCAATCCAGTGAAGTAATACTCCACACATGAACAAGACCAACTGTAATTACCACACAAATTGAAATTAGATTTACTACCACTACAAAAATATTTAAAATTGCTTTACCTATCTACTACTAATCTAATGCTAATAATGTAAAACTAACATCAAAAGCTGTCTCAATTATGAGGAGGAGGTAACTTCTGGGAATACATAGTGCTCATTACCATTTCGAATATTCGAATTCCAAAATATTCGAAACCATTCGAAAATTGTTTCTCGAAAAAATTTTCTCGGGGGTATGCTATTTTGTAATCACCGACGGACACAAGGGTTATTGTACCGCTGAAATACCAACGGAAGGAAATGTAGTAGCTTTCCTAAGTTTTCATTCTTCTGGCATATAATATGTCCTGCCATCAAATTCGAGGATTCGTGGTTCCTCAAGTTCGTGTCTTCCCATTTCCCAATATGTTGAGCACTATGTGTTCCCAGGTAAGTTACCCCTTCCTCATAATTGAGATAGCTTTAGTTGTTAGTTTTACATCATTTAGATTAGTAATAGATATATAGGTAAAGCAATTTTAAATATTTTGTAGTGGTAGTAAATCCAATTTCAATTTGTTTGGTAATTACAGTGGTCTTGTTCATGTGTGGAGTATTGCTTCACTGGATTCGCCGTAAATTGGAAGGGTCTGCCCCAAGGTACTTTAAATAAATACCATGACGACCTAACAAGGTATGCTTATAGTTTTAAAAAAAATCTCTCAGAACCACTAATGGGGATCAAGGAGAAGGAGCCATAGAGCATTACTCAATGGCATGGGGACGCCTGTACATTTTCCCCATAAGTGGTTCTGAGTGAATATCAGTCTCCACTATAAGCATACCTTGTTAGGTCGCCATGGTGTTTAAAGTACCTTGGTCTGCCCAATGGAACAATAAATTATGAAATGCATCCCTTTCCAAAAAATAGTTGTCACCTACAGAAATCTCGCCATGGAAATAAACAATAAAATGTCGATTTTAAAAAATTTTAACCAATCCCGTGGCCGAATTAGAACAATAGAACTGCAATTTTGCGACTCAAAACTTTAATCGGACAGTATCAACAACACAAACAAAACAATTTCAGGGGGGTAACTGCTTACATCCTAACAGTTACCATGGGGGTGAAAGCTATGTCACGCCCTACTGCCCTGTACGAAAGTCATTTGGATATGATCGCTAGGCTGTTTCCAGTTTCGGGGCAGGAATGTGAAAAAAATATAAAATTGGGCAATGGTTATTTTCAGTCTGCACTCTCTGCACTCTGAACCACATGTTCAAACAAATAACCTTTTTATTAACCCCTTTGCCGTGGTGATCAATTTGAAAAATATTCATCTTAAGGAAATGGTGCATGTTTCAAATGACTCAGATTGTTTTTGCACCAAAGGGGGATGTTGCTGGGTAACCAGCAAAAATTATCATAGAGGGTAAATGGGAATCGGAAAAATTCGTACTTTTTTTTGGAAATTCCCTAAGGATCTGAGACCACTGGTCCTACACCCATACAATAATTTTTTAAAAATTCTTCGAAACTTATTCTATAGTAGTTATATTTAAAATTCCACATATTGGTCTTCGACTTGAAGATATCTTCGTTTGAAACCGAAAAATGTGTGTTTTTTGTGCATATTATATATTGCGAATTTATATCTTCAACTCAAAGACTTAACTATCTGCTTTAACGTGGTGCTAGAAAACAAATTCCAATCTCTACCCGTGGGCATTTTTCCTTCCCAGAAAAACCTCTCCAGTAGGGGATTTTCAGAAAATCGAATAAATTTAAACCGTTCATAACTTAAATATAAGGTGTAAGAACTGTGCCTGCGTTTGATATTGATACTGAGATAAGGAAAATAAGGGCAAAAATCGAGATGGATGGTGTAAAATGTAGACGTATTATTAAAGGATACCTTTTTACGGGGCTTTCAAAGTAATTCTTTGGGCAGTAAATATATGTTTTGGGGCAGTTTTTTTAATTGGCAGTAACAGTTATTGTTGGAGGGCTGTAAAACAAATGCATTAGGCAGTAGAACCCATGCAAATGGCAGTAATACCAAACTGTATTTCACATAGTATTTTTGTAGAATAGATTTACTTGTCTACATTAATCTTACAACTTGGAAGCTTAAGAATATTGTTAGTGGGTATTCCGATAATGAATTTAGCTAAAGGTAACGAATAACGAACTTAACGGAATGTACCTGCTTTACATATATAAGATTGTCTTATTATGTGTATCTTATCTTGTTTGAGTTGGCTGAATGCTGCTGTTTTATACTTCCACCTCAGTTAGAAAGCAATACTGAAACCAAGGAACAATAGGAAGACCAGCTTAGGCTTCTATACGTCTCCCAAGTATATCTATAATCAGAGCTCCCAGAGCTCCTTGCTGTGTGCTACAAGTTCGCAGGCGTTTTGCTATTGGTCGGTCGCAGCCGCTCTCTCATTGGCTCTCGTATGTACCTACGTGTATTCTAAGTGTGGACCATTTCTCTTATGGAAGCTGGTCTTCTATAGTGAAGCGCCAGCTTCACAGCCACCATCGGTATTCTATGACTGAAACTATAAAGACTGACTAACAAGTCAGAGAATGGCTTCCTAACTTACATATTATTCTAGGGATTCCGACACTGACTCAGAACGTGAAAATACTAACCTAAATAAAAATAAAATTGACTGGAATCTTTTAAAAACGCATAATACAGAAGAAGACGCATTATTCGAAATTGAAAGCGATTGGTTAATTCGTTATAAAAAATATTAACCATACCACGACTATTTTCGGAGAAGCTCGAGCCTACGACAGTCACACAAAATCACTTTCTATAGATGCTCGAAAACAAATAATGCAAGACATTACCAATAGCAACTAAGCCAATCCCCGTCAATTTTCAATAAAGCGAGCAAACAGTTTACGACCAAGTGAAACCAGGTTTTATAGGTACATTTTTTAAAATTCTGCAAGAATATTAGAAATAAATAACATTTTTGTGTTACTGCCAATAATATTATTTCTACTGCCTATCGCATTTGTTTCTTACTGCCCCAAAAACTGCCGATAGAAAACTGCCTAAAAGAATTATTTTTACTGCCCAAAGAATTACTATTGAAAGCCCCATAAAAATTAATCCATTATTAAATTAACAAAAAAATGCAGCAGTAAAGGAAATAAATAACAAGTTATATTACAACAACATTTTCATTTGAACAATTTTGACAATAGTAATAATTTCAGTGGTATGTCTATAAAATTACTTTGTCCAATAATTTTATTAGCGTCAATTAAGTTTTATTTTTATGTGATAAACCAGTATAATCAAATCAAATGGTAAAAGCGCACGATACAAATAATAAAAGAGCAAAGGGGTCACATTACATGATAAAAGCGCACAGTGGTCAAATCATATGACAAATTGTAATTGTAATTGTAATTGTAATTGTTTATTTTGCAATAGAAAATCGAATTAGTTCATTTTACAAGTAGCAAACATACATACGTGACAAAGTCAGGCATGACTACAGGTTACTTTTATCAAAATTAACTAAAGTACATGAATTTTAGATATAAAAGTTTGCCATTAAGTGGCTTATCATATTCGATGTTAAGTAATTTAACTAGCTTAGGAATACAAGAATTAGCATAACGTAATTTTCTACAAAGAATAGGCTTAAATAAGGCGGTTTTACCTCTAAGGTTTAAACTAGAATTAGATAATCTACTGTTAAAGGGTGGAAGTATAGGGCGCAGGCGGTCTGGATTTTTTAGTATGGAAAGTCCGAATTTGATGAGATGGTTTTCTCTTCTTTCACATAGCTTGCTGACATTTAGATCAATTAGAACATTTTCGTAATTAGTATGGTTAACAAACGTTTTGGTGACTAAAGATAAACATCGTTTTTGAAAGTTTTCAAGTTTTGCAATAAGTTTTTTTGTGATACAAGGACCCCATACAGGGGATGCATATTCTAACAGTGGCCTAATATATGAGGTATACGCATGTTTCTTATCTTTCACAGAAAAACCGTAGAAATTTAGCTTATGAAATATAAACAATCTTTTAGAAGCATTAATTAAAATACTATTAATGTGTAGATCGAATTTCAATTTAGAATCATAAATAATCCCTAAGAGTTTTACATTGTCAACTCTAGGGATAGAAACCCCATTTATTTCAAACGTCCAATTGTCTGAATTTTTATTACTTCTAGAAAAATCAATAATGAGTGTATTACATTTTTTAGGGTTGGTTTCTAGATTAATTTCTTTAATAGATCTATTCAATTCATCAAGAATCATTTGAGATTTAGGCTTGTTAACCCCATATACCCTTTCAACAATTACAAGATCATCAACGAAGGCACAGTGACACATATTCGGATCTGGAAATTTGTTTTTTAGATTTAGAAGAACATAATTGATATGAATGAGGAAAAGTAGTGGCGAAAGTTTCGTACCTTGTGGGGTAGAGCAAGTGAGGCTTAGAGGGTCAGATAAAATCAGATTGTTGTCAATTTTGCATTTAGTGATTACAGATCTATCGACAAGAAAATCCCGTATCCAACAGACAATTGGCTCTGGCACGTTATATTCTATTAATCGATCTATAAGTATTTTGTTGTCCACAAGGTCGAAAGCCTTACGTAGGTCAATTGTGTGTATTATTAATTTACAATTAGGGGTTTCAAGTGAACTTAGTATATAGTCATGCATTTTGACAAGATAGTGTACAGTAGATGACTTTTTTAGCGAGCCAAATTGGTTATTATCAATATATTTAACAGTTTTAATGTATAGTTTATCGTAAATAAAGTTTTCTAAAAGTTTGCACATTACGTCAGTCTGAGTTATTGGTCTTAAATCGTTAAGGGAGGTTAGTGAGTTTACTTTGGGTATAGGGGTAACAAAACCAATTTTCCATAAGTTTGGTATAATTCCTTGACTTAGGGAGTGGTTAAATATATTGGTAATTAAAGGGGATAACTGTCCACTGCACATTGAGAACAGCCGTGCAGGAATATTGTTAGGTACATTAGATTTTTTGGGGTTCATTTTGTTGAGGGCCTTATAAACATCAAATTCATCTATATTTAATAAGTGTTTTTCGGGATAGGGGGCTAGGTAGTATTTGGGAGGAATAGGATGTGTACAGGCAATTTTAGCGAAATGTTTGTTGATATTTTCAACCAGAGCTTCATGGGTGAGATTATTAAATTTTGGTATGTTTTTACATTCATCTAATATAGAAGAAGATCTGTCCAGACCACAAAGGTTATTTACAAAACTATACCAATCCTTACTACCTGTGAAATCTAATTTGTGGGCAAAGAGGTTTCTGCACTGTATTTTAGAATTAATAATTTCTTTATTTATTGTATCCATTAAAGCTTTCTTTTTAGGATTGCTGCTTTTAAGTTTATTTTTTTCCTAATTAGATTTCTGATGTCTTGAGTCAGCCAAATGGGGTATCTGCTGTCGACTTTTTTGGATACAATAGGAAAAGCTTGTGTATAAAAATAATTCAAAGTGCTATTGAATAAAGATGCTTTCTTATTGAGATTTTTTTGATTCAAAATAGGCTGCCAATTGTGATTATCAATTAGCATTGACATTAATTCAATATTATCACTAGACATTTTTCTAAAGTATATGGTTTGGACAGTGTGTTCACGTGTGAATGAGTCTAAGGGAGTTAAATGTATGCTCACATGAGAAACATTATTTTTGGTTTGGACAAGGGGAGGTTGTGGTTCAGGAGGGAAGTAATATTTACTTAGGTTCGTGTAAATTAAGTCTAGTTTGGAAGCAATTTTTGAGGGATTGTGAAGGAAGGTAGGAAAGTCAACGATTTGTTTAAGTTTGAATTGATCTAGATTGACTTTGGCGTGATTGAAGTCGCCAAGTACAAAAAAATGAGGGTTTGTATACTTTAGGGAGAGGTGTGAAACAATGTCGTTAATATTGTTGCTAATATTAGGTAATTTTTGTACGTATTGGGGAGGGATATATAGAGTAACAAAAATTATATTACTAATTTCCTTCGGAAGGTTTTTAGGTTTGACTGAAACTATGAGGCATTCTACTTCATTGGGTAAAAGGAAACTGAGATTAATTGTTGAGGTAGGAATTGAATTTGATACATAGATTGCAATACCTCCCCCTTTTTTATTGCATCTGTTTTTTTCAAATAATTTAAAATTTTTAATATTAATGTTTTTGATATTGTCACCCCAAGTTTCTGTGATAACAGCTATATCAAAATGTATTAGTATATTTTCAAGTGCGTCGATTTTCTTAAAATTTAAGGAGGTAGCATTAGTATAATATATTTTTGGTAAATTGAGAGTGATAGACTTAACAACTTTGGTACTTTCGTCAAATTGAGGTTTTGTTATTCCGGAGCATTTTCTGATTTTGACAAGTTTTCCTGATCGTTTTCCTCTTTTGGTAAATAGATGACATCTGAGTATGTTGAGTTTCCGTAGATGTTTCTTGAAAAGCGTTGATTTGTAATTTGAATCGTTGCAACATGGAGATGAAGGGAGACCACCTGCGCCATCTGTCACTGACTTGGAGTTACAAATCTTGACTAGATAACAGACTAGAAATAGGCAAATTAAAACTACTGTAAACTAGAATTAAAAATAGATAATTATGTAAAATTTCACTTTACGGACTTAGAGAAATTAGAACAGTTACAGATAAACAAAATATTTCTAAAAATTAACTGTTAAAGAAGAGGGTATCGAAGCAAAACTCCGCAGCCCACGACATTACGTCTGGCGCGTGTGAGTTTGAAACGAAAAAAAAGAATGCGCATACTGGCTAACTAGCAAGGTATGCTGGTAATGAGGATTGAAATTCAATGAAAACCACTTACGGGGGAAACGTACAGGCGTCTCCATGCTCTATGGCTTCTTCTCCTTTGATCCCTATTTGATTCTGAGAGATTTTTAAAATTTACAAGCATACCTTGCTAAATGCGCACGTTGGTCAAATCATATGACAAATGCGCACAGTAGTGAAATCAAAGTAATCAAATTGCAAGAACTAGGCCTAAAGTGATAAAAAACGGCTCCTGTGCCCAATTTCTGCATCACATGACTAAAACGCACAGGGATCATACCATACCATATTAAGTATGCCTGTGTCATGTGATTGCCTCTTGCTTATTTCTTGTTTTAGAAAACTATGGTCTTTTGAAACGTATTGGTTGAGTTTCTTATTATAAGTCTCTGGTGGATGGGCGACCTCACTAAGGAATAATTCATCGTTATTGTGCTCGATAGATGTCCCACCACTGCATTTGACTGTACATGCACGTTACCTAACTTATAATAAGAAACTCAACCATGACCTGTGTCAGCTTTATAGTTTTTGATTTGACTATTGTGTGCATATTTCTTGTGATTTGACCATTGTGCAGCTGGGTCAATCAGTCAGTCAAGATATCTCATCAATATGCGCTTTTGTCATAAGATTTGATCACCATGCAACTTCAATGTCAATTGACCATTGTCCGCATAATATGTCATTTGAATGAATTACTGTTTATCCTGTCCTGCCATTCGCATATTTTATTATTTTGCATGAGTTTCAGCCCATTGTAAACAATTTTCCTTATGTATCGTTATTAAGCGGTCGTTAGCTTGCTCTCTGATGTGGACTAAATAAATGGACTAAAAGTCTCATCTTTGGTTCTGCCAAAAAAACTTGCCCAAAAGTCACTCTGAGAGCCGCTACGAGAATTACTGCTTGATCTGCTGGTATTTATTACTAGGGCTGTTGCTGCTGGATTTATTTATGCGGTTTCTCCGATCCGATATCTGCGAGTTGGGCTACTGCTAATACCGCTTGATCTATCACAATTGCTCATTTTAAAACTTTAATTAAGAAGCTTGCCCCAATAAGGGCGAATAATAATTTCCAATTTTGAAAATAACAATAAATCGAAATTTCAAGTTGCACACTGAACCCGACATCCGTCTTCAATATAGTCATGCATATTGCTCTATTAGCATAGTCTATGAAGTACCGTGTTTAACTTCACAGTTACAGTTACACTGATTATAACACCAAAAAAGCATACACTATTGCTAAATAAAATCAAGCCTCTTGTTACTTTCACAATATTTATACGTACAACTTGGTTGATTTTAGTTTCTAACATTTATTACAACTCAAAATGTATGCAAACTGTAACGTTTTAGACACAATATGTATCACATATCACTACTATTATTGTTACCACAGCTCAACGTCTAAGTACAGGGCAAGACAGGATCCATTATCGTCATGTAAACAGTAAAATTACTGACTTTTGTCGAAGTCAGAGCTGTCCCCGGTAAGGCCTATGTTAAATTTTTTTTTTGTGTTTTTCTGTTTTTTACACCCCTATGGAAACTTTCTCACAGGGCAGGACGTTGTGACAGCCTCAACATAATCTAATAGGAATTCAACATAATCTAATAGGATGTCAACATCCTCTAATAGGGATTCAACATGCTCTAATAGGGATTCAACATGCTCTAATAGGGATTCAACATGCTCTAATAGGGATTCAACATGCTCTAATAGGGATTCAACATGCTCTAATAGGAATTCAACATGCCATAATAGGGATTCAACATGCTCTAATAGGGATTCAACATGCCCTAATAGGGATTCAACATGCTCTAATAGGGATTCAACATGCTCTAATAGGGATTCAACATGCTCTAATAGGGATTCAACATGCTCTAATAGGGATTCAACATGCTCTAATAGGGATTCAACATTCTCTAATAGGGATTCAACATGCTCTAATAGGGATTCAACATGCTCTAATAGGGATTCAACATGCTCTAATAGGGATTCAACATGCTCTAATAGGGATTCAACATGCTCTAATAGGGATTCTACATGCTCTAATAGGGATTCAACATGCTCTAATAGGGATTCAACATAATCTAATAGGAATTCAACATAATCTAATAGGAATTCAACATGCTCTAATAGGGATTCAACATGCTCTAATAGGGATTTAACATGCTCTAATAGGGATTTAACATGCTCTAATAGGGATTTAACATGCTCTAATAGGGATTCAACATAATCTAATAGGGTTTCAACATGCTCTAATAGGGATTCAACATGCTCTAATAGGGATTCAACATGCTCTAATAGGGATTTAACATGCTCTAATAGGGATTCAACATGCTCTAATAGGGATTCAACATGCTCTAATAGGAATTCAACATGCCCTAATAGGGATTCAACATGCTCTAATAGGGATTCAACATGCTCTAATAGGTATTCAACATGCTCCAATAGGGATTCAACATGCCCTAATAGGGATTCAACATGCTCTAATAGGGATTCAACATGCTCTAATAGGGATTCAACATGCTCTAATAGGGATTCAACATGCTCTAATAGGGATTCAACATGCTCTAATAGGGATTCAACATGCTCTAATAGGGATTCAACATGCTCTAATAGAGATTCTACATGCTCTAATAGGGATTCAACATGCTCTAATAGGGATTCAACATGCTCTAATAGGGATTTAACATGCTCTAATAGGGATTCAACATGCTCTAATAGGGATTCAACATGCTCTAATAGGAATTCAACATGCTCTAATAGGGATTCAACATGCTCTAATAGGGATTCAACATGCTCTAATAGGAATTCAACATGCCATAATAGGGATTCAACATGCTCTAATAGGGATTCAACATGCCCTAATAGGGATTCAACATGCTCTAATAGGGATTCAACATGCTCTAATAGGGATTCAACATGCTCTAATAGGGATTCAACATGCTCTAATAGGGATTCAACATGCTCTAATAGGGATTCAACATTCTCTAATAGGGATTCAACATGCTCTAATAGGGATTCAACATGCTCTAATAGGGATTCAACATGCTCTAATAGGGATTCAACATGCTCTAATAGGGATTCAACATGCTCTAATAGGGATTCAACATGCTCTAATAGGGATTCAACATGCTCTAATAGGGATTCAACATGCTCTAATAGGGATTCAACATGCTCTAATAGGTATTCAACATGCTCTAATAGGGATTCAACATGCTCTAATAGGGATTCAACATAATCTAATAGGAATTCAACATAATCTAATAGGAATTCAACATGCTCTAATAGGGTTTCAACATGCTCTAATAGGGATTTAACATGCTCTAATAGGGATTTAACATGCTCTAATAGGGATTTAACATGCTCTAATAGGGATTCAACATAATCTAATAGGGTTTCAACATGCTCTAATAGGGATTCAACATGCTCTAATAGGGATTCAACATGCTCTAATAGGGATTTAACATGCTCTAATAGGGATTCAACATGCTCTAATAGGGATTCAACATGCTCTAATAGGAATTCAACATGCTCTAATAGGGATTCAACATGCTCTAATAGGGATTCAACATGCCCTAATAGGGATTCAACATGCTCTAATAGGGATTCAACATGCTCTAATAGGGATTCAACATGCTCTAATAGGTATTCAACATGCTCTAATAGGGATTCAACATGCTCTAATAGGGATTCAACATGCTCTAATAGGGATTCAACATGCTCTAATAGGGATTCAACATGCTCTAATAGGGATTCAACATGCTCTAATAGGGATTCAACATGCTCTAATAGGGATTCAACATGCTCTAATAGGGATTCAACATGCTCTAATAGGGATTCAACATGCTCTAATAGGGATTCAACATGCTCTAATAGGGATTCAACATGCTCTAATAGGGATTCAACATGCTCTAATAGGGATTCAACATAATCTAATAGGAATTCAACATAATCTAATAGGAATTCAACATGCTCTAATAGGGATTCAACATGCTCTAATAGGGATTCAACATGCTCTAATAGGGATTCTACATGCTCTAATAGGGATTCAACATGCTCTAATAGGAATTCAACATGCTCTAATAGGGATTTAACATGCTCTAATAGGGATTCAACATGCTCTAATAGGGATTCAACATGCTCTAATAGGAATTCAACATGCCATAATAGGGATTCAACATGCTCTAATAGGGATTCAACATGCCCTAATAGGGATTCAACATGCTCTAATAGGGATTCAACATGCTCTAATAGGGATTCAACATGCTCTAATAGGGATTCAACATGCTCTAATAGGGATTCAACATGCTCTAATAGGGATTCAACATTCTCTAATAGGGATTCAACATGCTCTAATAGGGATTCAACATGCTCTAATAGGGATTCAACATGCTCTAATAGGGATTCAACATGCTCTAATAGGGATTCAACATGCTCTAATAGGGATTCAACATGCTCTAATAGGGATTCAACATGCTCTAATAGGGATTCAACATGCTCTAATAGGGATTCAACATGCTCTAATAGGTATTCAACATGCTCTAATAGGGATTCAACATGCTCTAATAGGGATTCAACATAATCTAATAGGAATTCAACATAATCTAATAGGAATTCAACATGCTCTAATAGGGATTCAACATGCTCTAATAGGGATTTAACATGCCATAATAGGGATTCAACATGCTCTAATAGGGATTCAACATGCCCTAATAGGGATTCAACATGCTCTAATAGGGATTCAACATGCTCTAATAGGGATTCAACATGCTCTAATAGGGATTCAACATGCTCTAATAGAGATTCTACATGCTCTAATAGGGATTCAACATGCTCTAATAGGGATTCAACATGCTCTAATAGGGATTTAACATGCTCTAATAGGGATTCAACATGCTCTAATAGGGATTCAACATGCTCTAATAGGAATTCAACATGCTCTAATAGGGATTCAACATGCTCTAATAGGGATTCAACATGCTCTAATAGGGATTCAACATGCTCTAATAGGGATTCAACATGCTCTAATAGAGATTCTACATGCTCTAATAGGGATTCAACATGCTCTAATAGGGATTCAACATGCTCTAATAGGGATTTAACATGCTCTAATAGGGATTCAACATGCTCTAATAGGGATTCAACATGCTCTAATAGGAATTCAACATGCTCTAATAGGGATTCAACATGCTCTAATAGGGATTCAACATGCCCTAATAGGGATTCAACATGCTCTAATAGGGATTCAACATGCTCTAATAGGGATTCAACATGCTCTAATAGGTATTCAACATGCTCTAATAGGGATTCAACATGCTCTAATAGGGATTTAACATGCTCTAATAGGGATTTAACATGCTCTAATAGGGATTCAACATAATCTAATAGGAATTCAACATGCTCTAATAGGGATTAAACATGCTCTAATAGGGATTCAACATGCTCTAATAGGGATTCAACATGCTCTAATAGGGATTCAACATGCTCTAATAGGGATTCAACATGCTCTAATAGGGTTTCAACATGCTCTAATAGGGATTCAACATGCTCTAATAGGGATTCAACATGCTCTAATAGGGATTCAACATGCTCTAATAGGGATTCAACATAATCTAATAGGAATTCAACATAATCTAATAGGAATTCAACATGCTCTAATAGGGATTCAACATGCTCTAATAGGGATTCAACATGCTCTAATAGGGATTCTACATGCTCTAATAGGGATTCAACATGCTCTAATAGGAATTCAACATGCTCTAATAGGGATTTAACATGCTCTAATAGGGATTCAACATGCTCTAATAGGGATTCAACATGCTCTAATAGGAATTCAACATGCCATAATAGGGATTCAACATGCTCTAATAGGGATTCAACATGCCCTAATAGGGATTCAACATGCTCTAATAGGGATTCAACATGCTCTAATAGGGATTCAACATGCTCTAATAGGGATTCAACATGCTCTAATAGGGATTCAACATGCTCTAATAGGGATTCAACATTCTCTAATAGGGATTCAACATGCTCTAATAGGGATTCAACATGCTCTAATAGGGATTCAACATGCTCTAATAGGGATTCAACATGCTCTAATAGGGATTCAACATGCTCTAATAGGGATTCAACATGCTCTAATAGGGATTCAACATGCTCTAATAGGGATTCAACATGCTCTAATAGGGATTCAACATGCTCTAATAGGGATTCAACATGCTCTAATAGGTATTCAACATGCTCTAATAGGGATTCAACATGCTCTAATAGGGATTCAACATAATCTAATAGGAATTCAACATAATCTAATAGGAATTCAACATGCTCTAATAGGGATTCAACATGCTCTAATAGGGATTCAACATGCTCTAATAGGGATTCTACATGCTCTAATAGGGATTCAACATGCTCTAATAGGGATTCAACATGCTCTAATAGGGATTCAACATGCTCTAATAGGGATTCTACATGCTCTAATAGGGATTCAACATGCTCTAATAGGGATTCAACATGCTCTAATAGGGATTCAACATGCTCTAGTAGGGATTCAACATGCTCTAATAGGGATTCAACATGCTCTAATAGGGATTCAACATGCTCTAATAGGGATTCTACATGCTCTAATAGGGATTCAACATGCTCTAATAGGAATTCAACATGCTCTAATAGGGATTTAACATGCTCTAATAGGGATTCAACATGCTCTAATAGGGATTCAACATGCTCTAATAGGGATTCAACATGCTCTAATAGGGATTCAACATGCCCTAATAGGGATTCAACATGCTCTAATAGGGATTCAACATGCTCTAATAGGGATTCAACATGCTCTAATAGGGATTCAACATGCTCTAATAGGGATTCAACATGCTCTAATAGGGATTCAACATGCTCTAATAGGGATTCAACATTCTCTAATAGGGATTCAACATGCTCTAATAGGAATTCAACATGCTCTAATGGGGATTCAACATGCTCTAATAGGGATTCAACATGCTCTAATAGGGATTCAACATGCTCTAATAGGGATTCAACATGCTCTAATAGGGATTCAACATGCTCTAATAGGGATTCAACATGCTCTAATAGGGATTCAACATGCTCTAATAGGGATTCAACATGCTCTAATAGGGATTCAACATGCTCTAATAGGGATTCAACATGCTCTAATAGGGATTCAACATGCTCTAATAGGTATTCAACATGCTCTAATAGGGATTCAACATGCTCTAATAGGGATTCAACATAATCTAATAGGAATTCAACATAATCTAATAGGAATTCAACATGCTCTAATAGGGATTCAACATGCTCTAATAGGGATTCAACATGCTCTAATAGGGATTCTACATGCTCTAATAGGGATTCAACATGCTCTAATAGGGATTCAACATGCTCTAATAGGGATTCAACATGCTCTAGTAGGGATTCAACATGCTCTAATAGGGATTCAACATGCTCTAATAGGGATTCAACATGCTCTAGTAGGGATTCAACATTCTCTAATAGGGATTCAACATGCTCTAATAGGAATTCAACATGCTCTAATAGGGATTCAACATGCTCTAATAGGGATTCAACATGCTCTAATAGGGATTCAACATGCTCTAATAGGGATTCAACATGCTCTAATAGGGATTCAACATGCTCTAATAGGAATTCAACATGCTCTAATAGGGATTCAACATGCTCTAATAGGGATTCAACATGCTATAATAGGAATTCAACATGCTCTAATAGGGATTCAACATGCTCTAATAGGGATTCAACATGCCCTAATAGGGATTCAACATGCTCTAATAGGGATTCTACATGCTCTAATAGGGATTCAACATGCTCTAATAGGGATTCAACATGCTCTAATTGATGAGATAATAATGTGTTAACTCAGGAATGGAGATTTCAGGAATAAGAGATTGAGCTTGAAAGCTCATTGATTTATTTATACTTGTCAGTACATTCCGATTCTTTCATAACAATAACATGAACTATTGACAACAACAAGGTTATAAATTGGGTCATGCTTTTAGCACATTTTATGGCATGCGGCAGCATACCAATAATGTCCTTTACTACATCCTAAGGTATTTCTATTTCATAAGCATCATAAACATATTATAATAAGCATATTGAATGTCTTATAGATATAAACCCATATATCTTAACACTCCTCTCATTCAATTTAAGTATGTATGATGATCTGGTGCTGTTGTGTTTTTGCTTCGTTGCACTCTTGTAGTGGAATCGTCTCGGCTGCTGTTGCTGATTCTGCAACTTCAGTTCTCGGTCGTTTGATGTTCCAGGGTTTCGCTTTAAGACGCAACACTATGTAGGCAATTAGTCCAAGAGAGCTTAATACACCAACTACTATAAATACGATTTGGGTCGTACTTATAGCCTCGTCTTTGAACTTGAATACTTCCAGATGCTTCCAAATCCTCCTTAATCTCTTTCTCGTTCAGCTCTATGTCATGTTTGTATTGTTCAGTAAGATTGCTCCAATTGACCCTCGGTGTGAGATGCCAGTTTACATACTCCATGAACAATGGATCATCTTTTTCTCGGAATATGACTTTGAGTACATTTCCCTTATATTCTACTTCATTGAGCGTAAACGTGATTGACAATGGTAGTGTGAATACTCTTTGGGGGCATTCAATCTTCCGTTTTCCAATCGTATAGAAGTTCCCTGGACAGTATATATGATACTGATTGTTATGGATTTTAACTTGAATAAAATCAGTTTCATCATTGCGTGTGGATGCTCTACATTTGTCCACTCGGTAGTAGTTGTCTTCACTGACAAATGAAGTGTTATCCTTGCACTTATGAGTTGTAGCGAGTGTGAGCCAATTGTCTGGACTCTCTTTATGAGTTTCATAGATGCAGTCTTCCGTCAAAGATACTGTGGCTATGGTAGGACCTTGGTATTTCAACCTACAAGTTATGTTGTCCTTCTTCATCATTAGGTCAAAGGAGTCTGCCTCCAGCCTGGTTAAATTGTTAGCAACAATAGGTACTGAGAAGTCCAGTGTGATTTGCTCTCGGTTTTCCTTCATAATACAACTGTGAAAGATACCGTAGTCGATTGGGCAGTCTCTGCCACACGGTAATGTAAAGTTCAGATATTCAAATAAATCAGCATTCATTTCTTTTTTCATCCATGCCTTTTCTGTACTTTGTAGAGCTTTTCTCCCATCTAACAGTTTGCTGGTTAGATAAGATATTAGGTAGTTCATCTCGACAACTCTTTCTTTGAAGAAATTGAAGTCGTTTACTAGTTGATCTAGGGTAGATGTGATCTTCCTCATTTCAAGTTGTAGGGTTTTCAGCCGCTTGTTATCAGCATATACTTTGCGTTCTAGATCATCCAGAGCTTGCTTAAGTTCTTCTTGCCTTGTTTCTATTTTGTAAGTCTCAGAAATTGCATAACCTGCCATTCCAACTCCTGCACTTGCAATCGCCACAATTAATACAAATCCGATGGCAAATATTATTCGTTTCTCTCTGCTGAAAGAAATGTGTTTGTTGGGACACATCTCTTCTAGTTTGCTCAGGAATTGCTTTTCGTATGTTTCATTGCATTGCCGTTGCATGGAAATAGCAAGTCTATTTTCGACGTCGTCCATTGGAATCAGGGAACAAGGAGATACCATCTGCATCTTCATTGTGACAGAGTGAAAGCCAATAACCACGGGTTGATTACTCTTTCTCCAGAGTACAGGACTTCCAGGAGTATGTAGGCCAACTGCTCCAGCTCCCAGTACAAACATCAATGTCATGAGTAGAGACAGGGTCCAGGATACGAGTGACTTCTTCTCCGGTATTCTTATGATACTGCACATAGCTTTGCGCTTTGTCTTCTCCTCTTTTGGTTCCATTTGCATTCCCAATAGCTCCCTCTTTGCTAGAAAGTCTGGTTTCTCTACAGCCTTTGTCAGGATATCCGCTGGTTGTGCCTTTGCTGACAAGTGTGTAAGTCCAATCTTTTGGCTCTTATACAACCATCTGATGTAGTGGTGCCTGACGTCGATATGTTTTGTTCTAGCGTGGAATTCTGGATTCTTTGAGAGTTTTATAGCACTTTGGCTATCAGAGTACAGATTAATAGGAATTTGTGGAAATCCCATTTCGTCGTACATTCTTGTAATCCACACCGACTCCTTTCCTGCTGAAGCCAATGCTATGTACTCTGACTCTGTTGACGACGTTGATTGACACGTTTGTCGCTTGCTGTGCCAGATGATGGGAGCATTATTATACGTGAATACGAAACCAGTTGTTGATCGCCTGGTCACTTTACAGCTCGCATCATCCGCATCCACGAATCCTTTGACTGGCTCTTCTTCTGCTAGTCCTTGTGGGTACAGAATTCCTAAGGATTTAGTCCCTTGAAGATATCTCAGTATGTCCTTTGCAGCTTCCCAGTGTTCGGATCCGTAGCATCCAAAGAAACGAGAAAGGTAGTGCACAGGATAAGCAACATCAGGCCGAGTGCATCGGACTAGATACAGCAGCGCTCCTATCAATTCCTGATAGGGGTACTGTGTTTCTGGATGTTGACACTGCTCTAACTGTAGACCTTTATCCATAGGTGTATCTCGTGCATTGCAGTCTGACATCCCAAACCTTTCAAGTAATTTCTCTATGAATCTTTCTTGGTGTATAAATATCCCGGCATTACTTCTGGACATTTGAATTCCAAGAAATTTACCGATTGGTGCAGTTGTGACAATGAAGTGGTCCCTCATATCTTCAATTATTTTGCATAACTTTTCTTCACCCTTTCCAATGACAAATCCATCGTCTACGTATACAATATTAAATATAAGCTCATCCTTCTTCTTGAAGAAGCAGGGGTCACTATCCAGTGGTTCAAATCCTAAGTCTTTGAGGACCTTTGAGATTGTCTCGTTCCATTCTCTTGGGGCTTGTTTAAGGCCATAGATAGTTTTCCCCATTTTTGCATACTAGCCCAGAGTCCGTAGTGTATCCTTCTGGTTGTTCCATGTACACTACTCTCTTGCTTTTGCTGTTCAGATATGCATTGCCTATATCATATTGTTTCATATCTAGGCCAAGTGCAGCAGCTATTCCGAAACCCATCCTGCAGGATTCCATTCTGATTGTAGGTGAAAATATATCATCATAATCTACTCCTTCCACTTGCTCAAAGCCTCTAGCGACAAGACGGGCTTTGAACTTTGTCTGATTTTTTTCTAGTTCCTTCACAGAGTACACCCAGCGGCAGCTTACTACATTAGCATCATGTGGTCTCTTTACAAGTGTCCAGGTTGCATTTTGGAACATGCTCCTCATTTCAGCATCCTGGGCTTCCATCCATTGATTGGCATGAGGGCCGTTCATTGCCTCTTTATAATTTTTCGGAATTGGAATTTTGTTTATAGATGAGGTAGTGTTTGCTACTGCCTTACATCCAGCTTGATAAGGTACAACTTGCTTTCTGATTCTCTTGGGGCGTCCTTGAATCAGTTCTTCTATCATTTCAGGATCGTCTTCTTTATTCTCCTCTACTTCAAACATCAGCGGTTGCTCCGCTGTGCTTGAATTACCTGCAGAAGACGACGGTTTATTTTTCTCCACACAGATCTCCTCTTCAGATGATCGATCTGATTCCTCAGTTCTCCTCTCCTCCTCTTCAGCCGATTCCTCTTCCATTTCAGTGCTCCAGAGTAGGGGATTCGGTTGGGGGGAGCTTGGCTCTCCAGTTTCGCCGGCTTGAGGATGAGTTTTTTGAAAAGTCACCTCAGTATAAACTGTCTCAGTGGAGGAAGATCGCTTGAGCTCCGTGGTGGCTTGCTTGCAAGGTGAGGGGGTCGGCTCGATAGCTAATGACAAGTCTTCAAACTTTTTCGGCAGACTGAATTCATCAAACTCCACATGTTTAGCTTGTTCTATATATCTCGCCTTTTCTTTGCCAGGAACCTCCTTCACATACAGTTGATAATTTCTTCCATCTGAGACGTAACCCACCAGGATACATTCTCTTGCATTATCTGTTAATTTTTCACCTGCTGATCTGTTTTCCATTTTCTTTGCCCATGCGGTGCAGCCAAAGACCCTTACATGCCGTAAGGTTGGTTTCTTTCTGAAAATGAGCTCGTACGGAGTTTTCTCTTTGTTCTTTCCATTAACAATTCTGTTTAGCAAGTAGCAGGCAGTACTTATCGCATCATCCCAATGTTTTGCGGTAAGCTGGCTTTGGCTGAGCATAGCCCTGGCACTTTCTTGGACTGTCCTCACATCTCGTTCAATAAATCCGTTGCTTGGTGATGTGTATGGAGCATTTGTACCAAATCGAATTCCCTTAGCAGAAAAGAATTGTTTCAGTGTGCCACAGACAAATTCTGTTCCATTGTCGCTGCGGAATATCTTTGTCGAATTCTTCGTTTGATTACTGAGCAGGTTGACTGCATCAATAACATTATTTGCAGTTTCTTCCTTCGACTTTTGAAAATAAGCAACACGGAATGAAGAGGCTTCGTCTTTGACCAATAAATAATATTTATGGCCACGATGTGAAGTAGCTGGTCCGTATGCTAGATCTGCATGTATACATTCTCCAGGAAGGTACAAGTCAGTCTTTGGGATTGACTTGTAGCTTTGCTTAGTCGACTTAGTCCGTTTGCATACACTGCATTCTCTCTCTTCTGTGCTCATATTTTCCAATCCATACGCAGCTTCTCTCTCTGCTGTCCACTGTAGGTACTTGTGGTTGATGTGCCCAAGTCGTTCGTGCCAGTTAGCCTGCTTTGAGCAGGCCAAAGCCATATTCTGTTTTCTCTTGAAACACAGGATCTGGAGTCCTCCTCGTGTCTCTACTTCTATGGACGGGATCTTATTCTTCTCATAGAATATTGCTCCCAGTTTCTTATTTATTTCATAGCCTTTGTGCATCATGACATTTTCTGAGAACATATTCGCGCATCCAGGAATATATTCTACATCTTCTATGGTATATGGTTGCCATTCGCCTGCAATTCTTGCAAAACCGCTCACACTTCCACTTCCCTTAGCGTACATTGTTGAGTTATTTGCAATAGTGACTGGAACTGGAGTCGAGTAACTTCTGTAGTTGGAGAACCAATCTCGTTGACCACAAAAATGTGAAGTCGCACCTGAATCATTAATCCAATGATCTTCTGACAGTTCTCCCGCCATGTAGGCGGCTCCTCCGGCTCTTCTAGCATTTTCGGCGGGTTTTTCACTTTCTGGTTTCACTGGTTCTCTACACTCGCGGGACCAGTGGCCAGTCTTCCCGCATTTATGGCAAGCAGTGCTCTTTTTCAGTTTTTCAATTTCTTCCTTGGAACGTCTAGGCTTTCCTTTGCCTTTCTTGGAAGAGTAAGCACGACCGCCTCCACTTCCAGCTCCATTGCCATTGCTTCTACTGCCATGTCCGTTTCCACTGCCATTGCTGCTTCCAGTTCCATTTGCATTTTCATCTATTTCCCAAGTCTTCAGTCTGGATAATAGAAGAGCAGTCGTCTGTTTGGCAGGGTCTACTGAGCGCCAAGCCTCTCGAAATTGTCGATATTTCTCGTCCATCAAGCTTGTGATGACTCTCGCAACAACAGCTTCGTCCTCAATAATGACACCCATACTTCTCAGTTGAGAGGCGTAGCTTTGTATTTCAGTCATGGTCTTCAGTGGGGACTTGTTGTGACACCCCATTATGCCATAAAAACGTTGAAACAACACTGACTTGGATTCTCCACTAATACTTTCATACATAGTGGCAAATTTGTCCCAAATTTCATACGCCGTAGTACAGCCTGAGATGATCTCCACCTGGTCGTCTGTCATGCTCAATAACATAGCTGTGATTGCATCAGCATTATCCTGGTCCCACTTATCTTGGGCAGTTCCTGCTATCCTTGGTCTAGTAGTGGATCCATTTACAACATCCATCGAATGGTGGCTATTAAATAGGCTTGTCATTCGCATTTTCCACATGCGATAGTTGTCTCCATTTAATTTCGTGATTGAACCAGTGTCGAACTTCTTCGTTTGGATGATTGTAGTAGTAGTACCAGTACTGGGTGTTGTGGTTGTCATTTTAACACTAATAAAGGCTTATTAGATTAAAATATTATTACTTACTGACCTTTGGAACTGGAATCTCGTCTTTGCGACTCGTAGTTGTAGTAAACTAGTGGTGGAACTGGAACCTTTCACTTTATTTAGCGTTGAGACTAAATAAATAACAGCAAAAATGTCTAATGCTGGAACTGGAACTGGAATATTTAACTTTATTTAGCGTTGAGACTAAATAAATAACAGCAAAAATGTCTAATGCTGGAACTGGAACGGGAATATTCAGTTGTTGGAACTAAATATAACTGTAGCAAAAGTCTTAGTACAGGAACTGGCACTTTTAGTTGTTGGAACTAATTGTAGCTGTAGTGGACTTTTAGTTGAGTAGTTGTAAACACGAAACTTGTACACAGTGGAACTGGAATCCTCTTCTAGTCTTTGCGACACAAGTGTACATACAGGAACTTGAATCCTCTTGGAACTGGAACAACTTCATCAACTGGGAATGGGCATTCCCTCTTCTCTTCAGCAGTGTGTAAGACTTGAACTTACTTTGATTTCATTTGTTGGAAATGAAAATCACTTGTTGAAATTTTTGACAAAATTTCAACTCTCCATTCGCAGAGACTTCGTGACTGATGACGTGATGAGATAATAATGTGTTAACTCAGGAATGGAGATTTCAGGAATAAGAGATTGAGCTTGAAAGCTCATTGATTTATTTATACTTGTCAGTACATTCCGATTCTTTCATAACAATAACATGAACTATTGACAACAACAAGGTTATAAATTGGGTCATGCTTTTAGCACATTTTATGGCATGCGGCAGCATACCAATAATGTCCTTTACTACATCCTAAGGTATTTCTATTTCATAAGCATCATAAACATATTATAATAAGCATATTGAATGTCTTATAGATATAAACCCATATATCTTAACACTAATAGGGATTCAACATGCTCTAATAGGGATTCAACATTCTCTAATAGGGATTCAACATGCTCTAATAGGAATTCAACATGCTCTAATAGGGATTCAACATGCTCTAATAGGGATTCAACATGCTCTAATAGGGATTCAACATGCTCTAATAGGGATTCAACATGCTCTAATAGGGATTCTACATGCTCTAATAGGGATTCAACATGCTCTAATAGGGATTCAACATGCTCTAATAGGGATTCAACATGCTCTAATAGGGATTCTACATGCTCTAATAGGGATTCAACATGCTCTAATAGGGATTCAACATGCTCTAATAGGGATTCAACATGCTCTAGTAGGGATTCAACATGCTCTAATAGGGATTCAACATGCTCTAATAGGGATTCAACATGCTCTAATAGGGATTCTACATGCTCTAATAGGGATTCAACATGCTCTAATAGGAATTCAACATGCTCTAATAGGGATTTAACATGCTCTAATAGGGATTCAACATGCTCTAATAGGGATTCAACATGCTCTAATAGGAATTCAACATGCTCTAATAGGGATTCAACATGCTCTAATAGGGATTCAACATGCCCTAATAGGGATTCAACATGCTCTAATAGGGATTCAACATGCTCTAATAGGGATTCAACATGCTCTAATAGGGATTCAACATGCTCTAATAGGGATTCAACATGCTCTAATAGGGATTCAACATGCTCTAATAGGGATTCAACATGCTCTAATAGAGATTCTACATGCTCTAATAGGGATTCAACATGCTCTAATAGGGATTCAACATGCTCTAATAGGGATTTAACATGCTCTAATAGGGATTCAACATGCTCTAATAGGGATTCAACATGCTCTAATAGGAATTCAACATGCTCTAATAGGGATTCAACATGCTCTAATAGGGATTCAACATGCCCTAATAGGGATTCAACATGCTCTAATAGGGATTCAACATGCTCTAATAGGGATTCAACATGCTCTAATAGGTATTCAACATGCTCCAATAGGGATTCAACATGCTCTAATAGGGATTTAACATGCTCTAATAGGGATTTAACATGCTCTAATAGGGATTCAACATAATCTAATAGGGTTTCAACATGCTCTAATAGGGATTCAACATGCTCTAATAGGGATTCAACATGCTCTAATAGGGTTTCAACATGCTCTAATAGGGATTCAACATGCTCTAATAGGGATTCAACATGCTCTAATAGGGTTTCAACATGCTCTAATAGGGATTCAACATGCTCTAATAGGGATTCAACATGCTCTAATAGGGATTCAACATAATCTAATAGGAATTCAACATAATCTAATAGGAATTCAACATGCTCTAATAGGGATTCAACATGCTCTAATAGGGATTCAACATGCTCTAATAGGGATTCTACATGCTCTAATAGGGATTCAACATGCTCTAATAGGAATTCAACATGCTCTAATAGGGATTTAACATGCTCTAATAGGGATTCAACATGCTCTAATAGGGATTCAACATGCTCTAATAGGGATTCAACATGCTCTAATAGGAATTCAACATGCCATAATAGGGATTCAACATGCTCTAATAGGGATTCAACATGTGTTCCTAATAGGGATTCAACATGCTCTAATAGGGATTCAACATGCTCTAATAGGGATTCAACATGCTCTAATAGGGATTCAACATGCTCTAATAGGGATTCAACATGCTCTAATAGGGATTCAACATTCTCTAATAGGGATTCAACATGCTCTAATAGGGATTCAACATGCTCTAATAGGGATTCAACATGCTCTAATAGGGATTCAACATGCTCTAATAGGGATTCAACATGCTCTAATAGGGATTCAACATGCTCTAATAGGGATTCAACATGCTCTAATAGGGATTCAACATGCTCTAATAGGGATTCAACATGCTCTAATAGGTATTCAACATGCTCTAATAGGGATTCAACATGCTCTAATAGGGATTCAACATAATCTAATAGGAATTCAACATAATCTAATAGGAATTCAACATGCTCTAATAGGGATTCAACATGCTCTAATAGGGATTCAACATGCTCTAATAGGGATTCTACATGCTCTAATAGGGATTCAACATGCTCTAATAGGGATTCAACATGCTCTAATAGGGATTCAACATGCTCTAATAGGGATTCTACATGCTCTAATAGGGATTCAACATGCTCTAATAGGGATTCAACATGCTCTAATAGGGATTCAACATGCTCTAGTAGGGATTCAACATGCTCTAATAGGGATTCAACATGCTCTAATAGGGATTCAACATGCTCTAATAGGGATTCTACATGCTCTAATAGGGATTCAACATGCTCTAATAGGAATTCAACATGCTCTAATAGGGATTTAACATGCTCTAATAGGGATTCAACATGCTCTAATAGGGATTCAACATGCTCTAATAGGAATTCAACATGCTCTAATAGGGATTCAACATGCTCTAATAGGGATTCAACATGCCCTAATAGGGATTCCACATGCTCTAATAGGGATTCAACATGCTCTAATAGGGATTCAACATGCTCTAATAGGGATTCAACATGCTCTAATAGGGATTCAACATGCTCTAATAGGGATTCAACATTCTCTAATAGGGATTCAACATGCTCTAATAGGAATTCAACATGCTCTAATAGGGATTCAACATGCTCTAATAGGGATTCAACATGCTCTAATAGGGATTCAACATGCTCTAATAGGGATTCAACATGCTCTAATAGGGATTCAACATGCTCTAATAGGGATTCAACATGCTCTAATAGGGATTCAACATGCTCTAATAGGGATTCAACATGCTCTAATAGGGATTCAACATGCTCTAATAGGGATTCAACATGCTCTAATAGGGATTCAACATGCTCTAATAGGTATTCAACATGCTCTAATAGGGATTCAACATGCTCTAATAGGGATTCAACATAATCTAATAGGAATTCAACATAATCTAATAGGAATTCAACATGCTCTAATAGGGATTCAACATGCTCTAATGGGGATTCAACATGCTCTAATAGGGATTCTACATGCTCTAATAGGGATTCAACATGCTCTAATAGGGATTCAACATGCTCTAATAGGGATTCAACATGCTCTAGTAGGGATTCAACATGCTCTAATAGGGATTCAACATGCTCTAATAGGAATTCAACATGCTCTAATAGGGATTTAACATGCTCTAATAGGGATTCAACATGCTCTAATAGGGATTCAACATGCTCTAATAGGAATTCAACATGCCATAATAGGGATTCAACATGCTCTAATAGGGATTCAACATGCCCTAATAGGGATTCAACATGCTCTAATAGGGATTCAACATGCCCTAATAGGGATTCAACATGCTCTAATAGGGATTCTACATGCTCTAATAGGGATTCAACATGCTCTAATAGGGATTCAACATGCTCTAATTGATGAGATAATAATGTGTTAACTCAGGAATGGAGATTTCAGGAATAAGAGATTGAGCTTGAAAGCTCATTGATTTATTTATACTTGTCAGTACATTCCGATTCTTTCATAACAATAACATGAACTATTGACAACAACAAGGTTATAAATTGGGTCATGCTTTTAGCACATTTTATGGCATGCGGCAGCATACCAATAATGTCCTTTACTACATCCTAAGGTATTTCTATTTCATAAGCATCATAAACATATTATAATAAGCATATTGAATGTCTTATAGATATAAACCCATATATCTTAACACTCCTCTCATTCAATTTAAGTATGTATGATGATCTGGTGCTGTTGTGTTTTTGCTTCGTTGCACTCTTGTAGTGGAATCGTCTCGGCTGCTGTTGCTGATTCTGCAACTTCAGTTCTCGGTCGTTTGATGTTCCAGGGTTTCGCTTTAAGACGCAACACTATGTAGGCAATTAGTCCAAGAGAGCTTAATACACCAACTACTATAAATACGATTTGGGTCGTACTTATAGCCTCGTCTTTGAACTTGAATACTTCCAGATGCTTCAAATCCTCCTTAATCTCTTTCTCGTTCAGCTCTATGTCATGTTTGTATTGTTCAGTAAGATTGCTCCAATTGACCCTCGGTGTGAGATGCCAGTTTACATACTCCATGAACAATGGATCATCTTTTCTCGGAATATGACTTTGAGTACATTTCCCTTATATTCTACTTCATTGAGCGTAAACGTGATTGACAATGGTAGTGTGAATACTCTTTGGGGGCATTCAATCTTCCGTTTTCCAATCGTATAGAAGTTCCCTGGACAGTATATATGATACTGATTGTTATGGATTTTAACTTGAATAAAATCAGTTTCATCATTGCGTGTGGATGCTCTACATTTGTCCACTCGGTAGTAGTTGTCTTCACTGACAAATGAAGTGTTATCCTTGCACTTATGAGTTGTAGCGAGTGTGAGCCAATTGTCTGGACTCTCTTTATGAGTTTCATAGATGCAGTCTTCCGTCAAAGATACTGTGGCTATGGTAGGACCTTGGTATTTCAACCTACAAGTTATGTTGTCCTTCTTCATCATTAGGTCAAAGGAGTCTGCCTCCAGCCTGGTTAAATTGTTAGCAACAATAGGTACTGAGAAGTCCAGTGTGATTTGCTCTCGGTTTTCCTTCATAATACAACTGTGAAAGATACCGTAGTCGATTGGGCAGTCTCTGCCACACGGTAATGTAAAGTTCAGATATTCAAATAAATCAGCATTCATTTCTTTTTTCATCCATGCCTTTTCTGTACTTTGTAGAGCTTTTCTCCCATCTAACAGTTTGCTGGTTAGATAAGATATTAGGTAGTTCATCTCGACAACTCTTTCTTTGAAGAAATTGAAGTCGTTTACTAGTTGATCTAGGGTAGATGTGATCTTCCTCATTTCAAGTTGTAGGGTTTTCAGCCGCTTGTTATCAGCATATACTTTGCGTTCTAGATCATCCAGAGCTTGCTTAAGTTCTTCTTGCCTTGTTTCTATTTTGTAAGTCTCAGAAATTGCATAACCTGCCATTCCAACTCCTGCACTTGCAATCGCCACAATTAATACAAATCCGATGGCAAATATTATTCGTTTCTCTCTGCTGAAAGAAATGTGTTTGTTGGGACACATCTCTTCTAGTTTGCTCAGGAATTGCTTTTCGTATGTTTCATTGCATTGCCGTTGCATGGAAATAGCAAGTCTATTTTCGACGTCGTCCATTGGAATCAGGGAACAAGGAGATACCATCTGCATCTTCATTGTGACAGAGTGAAAGCCAATAACCACGGGTTGATTACTCTTTCTCCAGAGTACAGGACTTCCAGGAGTATGTAGGCCAACTGCTCCAGCTCCCAGTACAAACATCAATGTCATGAGTAGAGACAGGGTCCAGGATACGAGTGACTTCTTCTCCGGTATTCTTATGATACTGCACATAGCTTTGCGCTTTGTCTTCTCCTCTTTTGGTTCCATTTGCATTCCCAATAGCTCCCTCTTTGCTAGAAAGTCTGGTTTCTCTACAGCCTTTGTCAGGATATCCGCTGGTTGTGCCTTTGCTGACAAGTGTGTAAGTCCAATCTTTTGGCTCTTATACAACCATCTGATGTAGTGGTGCCTGACGTCGATATGTTTTGTTCTAGCGTGGAATTCTGGATTCTTTGAGAGTTTTATAGCACTTTGGCTATCAGAGTACAGATTAATAGGAATTTGTGGAAATCCCATTTCGTCGTACATTCTTGTAATCCACACCGACTCCTTTCCTGCTGAAGCCAATGCTATGTACTCTGACTCTGTTGACGACGTTGATTGACACGTTTGTCGCTTGCTGTGCCAGATGATGGGAGCATTATTATACGTGAATACGAAACCAGTTGTTGATCGCCTGGTCACTTTACAGCTCGCATCATCCGCATCCACGAATCCTTTGACTGGCTCTTCTTCTGCTAGTCCTTGTGGGTACAGAATTCCTAAGGATTTAGTCCCTTGAAGATATCTCAGTATGTCCTTTGCAGCTTCCCAGTGTTCGGATCCGTAGCATCCAAAGAAACGAGAAAGGTAGTGCACAGGATAAGCAACATCAGGCCGAGTGCATCGGACTAGATACAGCAGCGCTCCTATCAATTCCTGATAGGGGTACTGTGTTTCTGGATGTTGACACTGCTCTAACTGTAGACCTTTATCCATAGGTGTATCTCGTGCATTGCAGTCTGACATCCCAAACCTTTCAAGTAATTTCTCTATGAATCTTTCTTGGTGTATAAATATCCCGGCATTACTTCTGGACATTTGAATTCCAAGAAATTTACCGATTGGTGCAGTTGTGACAATGAAGTGGTCCCTCATATCTTCAATTATTTTGCATAACTTTTCTTCACCCTTTCCAATGACAAATCCATCGTCTACGTATACAATATTAAATATAAGCTCATCCTTCTTCTTGAAGAAGCAGGGGTCACTATCCAGTGGTTCAAATCCTAAGTCTTTGAGGACCTTTGAGATTGTCTCGTTCCATTCTCTTGGGGCTTGTTTAAGGCCATAGATAGTTTTCCCCATTTTGCATACTAGCCCAGAGTCCGTAGTGTATCCTTCTGGTTGTTCCATGTACACTACTCTCTTGCTTTTGCTGTTCAGATATGCATTGCCTATATCATATTGTTTCATATCTAGGCCAAGTGCAGCAGCTATTCCGAAACCCATCCTGCAGGATTCCATTCTGATTGTAGGTGAAAATATATCATCATAATCTACTCCTTCCACTTGCTCAAAGCCTCTAGCGACAAGACGGGCTTTGAACTTTGTCTGATTTTTTCTAGTTCCTTCACAGAGTACACCCAGCGGCAGCTTACTACATTAGCATCATGTGGTCTCTTTACAAGTGTCCAGGTTGCATTTTGGAACATGCTCCTCATTTCAGCATCCTGGGCTTCCATCCATTGATTGGCATGAGGGCCGTTCATTGCCTCTTTATAATTTTTCGGAATTGGAATTTTGTTTATAGATGAGGTAGTGTTTGCTACTGCCTTACATCCAGCTTGATAAGGTACAACTTGCTTTCTGATTCTCTTGGGGCGTCCTTGAATCAGTTCTTCTATCATTTCAGGATCGTCTTCTTTATTCTCCTCTACTTCAAACATCAGCGGTTGCTCCGCTGTGCTTGAATTACCTGCAGAAGACGACGGTTTATTTTTCTCCACACAGATCTCCTCTTCAGATGATCGATCTGATTCCTCAGTTCTCCTCTCCTCCTCTTCAGCCGATTCCTCTTCCATTTCAGTGCTCCAGAGTAGGGGATTCGGTTGGGGGGAGCTTGGCTCTCCAGTTTCGCCGGCTTGAGGATGAGTTTTTTGAAAAGTCACCTCAGTATAAACTGTCTCAGTGGAGGAAGATCGCTTGAGCTCCGTGGTGGCTTGCTTGCAAGGTGAGGGGGTCGGCTCGATAGCTAATGACAAGTCTTCAAACTTTTTCGGCAGACTGAATTCATCAAACTCCACATGTTTAGCTTGTTCTATATATCTCGCCTTTTCTTTGCCAGGAACCTCCTTCACATACAGTTGATAATTTCTTCCATCTGAGACGTAACCCACCAGGATACATTCTCTTGCATTATCTGTTAATTTTTCACCTGCTGATCTGTTTTCCATTTTCTTTGCCCATGCGGTGCAGCCAAAGACCCTTACATGCCGTAAGGTTGGTTTCTTTCTGAAAATGAGCTCGTACGGAGTTTTCTCTTTGTTCTTTCCATTAACAATTCTGTTTAGCAAGTAGCAGGCAGTACTTATCGCATCATCCCAATGTTTTGCGGTAAGCTGGCTTTGGCTGAGCATAGCCCTGGCACTTTCTTGGACTGTCCTCACATCTCGTTCAATAAATCCGTTGCTTGGTGATGTGTATGGAGCATTTGTACCAAATCGAATTCCCTTAGCAGAAAAGAATTGTTTCAGTGTGCCACAGACAAATTCTGTTCCATTGTCGCTGCGGAATATCTTTGTCGAATTCTTCGTTTGATTACTGAGCAGGTTGACTGCATCAATAACATTATTTGCAGTTTCTTCCTTCGACTTTTGAAAATAAGCAACACGGAATGAAGAGGCTTCGTCTTTGACCAATAAATAATATTTATGGCCACGATGTGAAGTAGCTGGTCCGTATGCTAGATCTGCATGTATACATTCTCCAGGAAGGTACAAGTCAGTCTTTGGGATTGACTTGTAGCTTTGCTTAGTCGACTTAGTCCGTTTGCATACACTGCATTCTCTCTCTTCTGTGCTCATATTTTCCAATCCATACGCAGCTTCTCTCTCTGCTGTCCACTGTAGGTACTTGTGGTTGATGTGCCCAAGTCGTTCGTGCCAGTTAGCCTGCTTTGAGCAGGCCAAAGCCATATTCTGTTTTCTCTTGAAACACAGGATCTGGAGTCCTCCTCGTGTCTCTACTTCTATGGACGGGATCTTATTCTTCTCATAGAATATTGCTCCCAGTTTCTTATTTATTTCATAGCCTTTGTGCATCATGACATTTTCTGAGAACATATTCGCGCATCCAGGAATATATTCTACATCTTCTATGGTATATGGTTGCCATTCGCCTGCAATTCTTGCAAAACCGCTCACACTTCCACTTCCCTTAGCGTACATTGTTGAGTTATTTGCAATAGTGACTGGAACTGGAGTCGAGTAACTTCTGTAGTTGGAGAACCAATCTCGTTGACCACAAAAATGTGAAGTCGCACCTGAATCATTAATCCAATGATCTTCTGACAGTTCTCCCGCCATGTAGGCGGCTCCTCCGGCTCTTCTAGCATTTTCGGCGGGTTTTTCACTTTCTGGTTTCACTGGTTCTCTACACTCGCGGGACCAGTGGCCAGTCTTCCCGCATTTATGGCAAGCAGTGCTCTTTTTCAGTTTTTCAATTTCTTCCTTGGAACGTCTAGGCTTTCCTTTGCCTTTCTTGGAAGAGTAAGCACGACCGCCTCCACTTCCAGCTCCATTGCCATTGCTTCTACTGCCATGTCCGTTTCCACTGCCATTGCTGCTTCCAGTTCCATTTGCATTTTCATCTATTTCCCAAGTCTTCAGTCTGGATAATAGAAGAGCAGTCGTCTGTTTGGCAGGGTCTACTGAGCGCCAAGCCTCTCGAAATTGTCGATATTTCTCGTCCATCAAGCTTGTGATGACTCTCGCAACAACAGCTTCGTCCTCAATAATGACACCCATACTTCTCAGTTGAGAGGCGTAGCTTTGTATTTCAGTCATGGTCTTCAGTGGGGACTTGTTGTGACACCCCATTATGCCATAAAAACGTTGAAACAACACTGACTTGGATTCTCCACTAATACTTTCATACATAGTGGCAAATTTGTCCCAAATTTCATACGCCGTAGTACAGCCTGAGATGATCTCCACCTGGTCGTCTGTCATGCTCAATAACATAGCTGTGATTGCATCAGCATTATCCTGGTCCCACTTATCTTGGGCAGTTCCTGCTATCCTTGGTCTAGTAGTGGATCCATTTACAACATCCATCGAATGGTGGCTATTAAATAGGCTTGTCATTCGCATTTTCCACATGCGATAGTTGTCTCCATTTAATTTCGTGATTGAACCAGTGTCGAACTTCTTCGTTTGGATGATTGTAGTAGTAGTACCAGTACTGGGTGTTGTGGTTGTCATTTTAACACTAATAAAGGCTTATTAGATTAAAATATTATTACTTACTGACCTTTGGAACTGGAATCTCGTCTTTGCGACTCGTAGTTGTAGTAAACTAGTGGTGGAACTGGAACCTTTCACTTTATTTAGCGTTGAGACTAAATAAATAACAGCAAAAATGTCTAATGCTGGAACTGGAACTGGAATATTTAACTTTATTTAGCGTTGAGACTAAATAAATAACAGCAAAAATGTCTAATGCTGGAACTGGAACGGGAATATTCAGTTGTTGGAACTAAATATAACTGTAGCAAAAGTCTTAGTACAGGAACTGGCACTTTTAGTTGTTGGAACTAATTGTAGCTGTAGTGGACTTTTAGTTGAGTAGTTGTAAACACGAAACTTGTACACAGTGGAACTGGAATCCTCTTCTAGTCTTTGCGACACAAGTGTACATACAGGAACTTGAATCCTCTTGGAACTGGAACAACTTCATCAACTGGGAATGGGCATTCCCTCTTCTCTTCAGCAGTGTGTAAGACTTGAACTTACTTTGATTTCATTTGTTGGAAATGAAAATCACTTGTTGAAATTTTTGACAAAATTTCAACTCTCCATTCGCAGAGACTTCGTGACTGATGACGTGATGAGATAATAATGTGTTAACTCAGGAATGGAGATTTCAGGAATAAGAGATTGAGCTTGAAAGCTCATTGATTTATTTATACTTGTCAGTACATTCCGATTCTTTCATAACAATAACATGAACTATTGACAACAACAAGGTTATAAATTGGGTCATGCTTTTAGCACATTTTATGGCATGCGGCAGCATACCAATAATGTCCTTTACTACATCCTAAGGTATTTCTATTTCATAAGCATCATAAACATATTATAATAAGCATATTGAATGTCTTATAGATATAAACCCATATATCTTAACACTAATAGGGATTCAACATGCTCTAATAGGGATTCAACATTCTCTAATAGGGATTCAACATGCTCTAATAGGAATTCAACATGCTCTAATAGGGATTCAACATGCTCTAATAGGGATTCAACATGCTCTAATAGGGATTCAACATGCTCTAATAGGGATTCAACATGCTCTAATAGGGATTCTACATGCTCTAATAGGGATTCAACATGCTCTAATAGGGATTCAACATGCTCTAATAGGGATTCAACATGCTCTAATAGGGATTCTACATGCTCTAATAGGGATTCAACATGCTCTAATAGGGATTCAACATGCTCTAATAGGGATTCAACATGCTCTAGTAGGGATTCAACATGCTCTAATAGGGATTCAACATGCTCTAATAGGGATTCAACATGCTCTAATAGGGATTCTACATGCTCTAATAGGGATTCAACATGCTCTAATAGGAATTCAACATGCTCTAATAGGGATTTAACATGCTCTAATAGGGATTCAACATGCTCTAATAGGGATTCAACATGCTCTAATAGGAATTCAACATGCTCTAATAGGGATTCAACATGCTCTAATAGGGATTCAACATGCCCTAATAGGGATTCAACATGCTCTAATAGGGATTCAACATGCTCTAATAGGGATTCAACATGCTCTAATAGGGATTCAACATGCTCTAATAGGGATTCAACATGCTCTAATAGGGATTCAACATGCTCTAATAGGGATTCAACATGCTCTAATAGAGATTCTACATGCTCTAATAGGGATTCAACATGCTCTAATAGGGATTCAACATGCTCTAATAGGGATTTAACATGCTCTAATAGGGATTCAACATGCTCTAATAGGGATTCAACATGCTCTAATAGGAATTCAACATGCTCTAATAGGGATTCAACATGCTCTAATAGGGATTCAACATGCCCTAATAGGGATTCAACATGCTCTAATAGGGATTCAACATGCTCTAATAGGGATTCAACATGCTCTAATAGGTATTCAACATGCTCCAATAGGGATTCAACATGCTCTAATAGGGATTTAACATGCTCTAATAGGGATTTAACATGCTCTAATAGGGATTCAACATAATCTAATAGGGTTTCAACATGCTCTAATAGGGATTCAACATGCTCTAATAGGGATTCAACATGCTCTAATAGGGTTTCAACATGCTCTAATAGGGATTCAACATGCTCTAATAGGGATTCAACATGCTCTAATAGGGTTTCAACATGCTCTAATAGGGATTCAACATGCTCTAATAGGGATTCAACATGCTCTAATAGGGATTCAACATAATCTAATAGGAATTCAACATAATCTAATAGGAATTCAACATGCTCTAATAGGGATTCAACATGCTCTAATAGGGATTCAACATGCTCTAATAGGGATTCTACATGCTCTAATAGGGATTCAACATGCTCTAATAGGAATTCAACATGCTCTAATAGGGATTTAACATGCTCTAATAGGGATTCAACATGCTCTAATAGGGATTCAACATGCTCTAATAGGGATTCAACATGCTCTAATAGGAATTCAACATGCCATAATAGGGATTCAACATGCTCTAATAGGGATTCAACATGCCCTAATAGGGATTCAACATGCTCTAATAGGGATTCAACATGCTCTAATAGGGATTCAACATGCTCTAATAGGGATTCAACATGCTCTAATAGGGATTCAACATGCTCTAATAGGGATTCAACATTCTCTAATAGGGATTCAACATGCTCTAATAGGGATTCAACATGCTCTAATAGGGATTCAACATGCTCTAATAGGGATTCAACATGCTCTAATAGGGATTCAACATGCTCTAATAGGGATTCAACATGCTCTAATAGGGATTCAACATGCTCTAATAGGGATTCAACATGCTCTAATAGGGATTCAACATGCTCTAATAGGTATTCAACATGCTCTAATAGGGATTCAACATGCTCTAATAGGGATTCAACATAATCTAATAGGAATTCAACATAATCTAATAGGAATTCAACATGCTCTAATAGGGATTCAACATGCTCTAATAGGGATTCAACATGCTCTAATAGGGATTCTACATGCTCTAATAGGGATTCAACATGCTCTAATAGGGATTCAACATGCTCTAATAGGGATTCAACATGCTCTAATAGGGATTCTACATGCTCTAATAGGGATTCAACATGCTCTAATAGGGATTCAACATGCTCTAATAGGGATTCAACATGCTCTAGTAGGGATTCAACATGCTCTAATAGGGATTCAACATGCTCTAATAGGGATTCAACATGCTCTAATAGGGATTCTACATGCTCTAATAGGGATTCAACATGCTCTAATAGGAATTCAACATGCTCTAATAGGGATTTAACATGCTCTAATAGGGATTCAACATGCTCTAATAGGGATTCAACATGCTCTAATAGGAATTCAACATGCTCTAATAGGGATTCAACATGCTCTAATAGGGATTCAACATGCCCTAATAGGGATTCAACATGCTCTAATAGGGATTCAACATGCTCTAATAGGGATTCAACATGCTCTAATAGGGATTCAACATGCTCTAATAGGGATTCAACATGCTCTAATAGGGATTCAACATTCTCTAATAGGGATTCAACATGCTCTAATAGGAATTCAACATGCTCTAATAGGGATTCAACATGCTCTAATAGGGATTCAACATGCTCTAATAGGGATTCAACATGCTCTAATAGGGATTCAACATGCTCTAATAGGGATTCAACATGCTCTAATAGGGATTCAACATGCTCTAATAGGGATTCAACATGCTCTAATAGGGATTCAACATGCTCTAATAGGGATTCAACATGCTCTAATAGGGATTCAACATGCTCTAATAGGGATTCAACATGCTCTAATAGGGATTCAACATGCTCTAATAGGTATTCAACATGCTCTAATAGGGATTCAACATGCTCTAATAGGGATTCAACATAATCTAATAGGAATTCAACATAATCTAATAGGAATTCAACATGCTCTAATAGGGATTCAACATGCTCTAATAGGGATTCAACATGCTCTAATAGGGATTCTACATGCTCCAATAGGGATTCAACATGCTCTAATAGGGATTCAACATGCTCTAATAGGGATTCAACATGCTCTAATAGGGATTCTACATGCTCTAATAGGGATTCAACATGCTCTAATAGGGATTCAACATGCTCTAATAGGGATTCAACATGCTCTAATAGGGATTCTACATGCTCTAATAGGGATTCAACATGCTCTAATAGGGATTCAACATGCTCTAATAGGGATTCAACATGCTCTAGTAGGGATTCAACATGCTCTAATAGGGATTCAACATGCTCTAATAGGGATTCAACATGCTCTAATAGGGATTCAACATGCTCTAATAGGGATTCAACATGCTCTAATAGGAATTCAACATGCTCTAATAGGGATTTAACATGCTCTAATAGGGATTCAACATGCTCTAATAGGGATTCAACATGCTCTAATAGGAATTCAACATGCCATAATAGGGATTCAACATGCTCTAATAGGGATTCAACATGCCCTAATAGGGATTCAACATGCTCTAATAGGTATTCAACATGCTCTAATAGGGATTCAACATGCTCTAATAGGGATTCAACATAATCTAATAGGAATTCAACATGCTCTAATAGGGATTCAACATGCTCTAATAGGGATTCAACATGCTCTAATAGGAATTCAACATGCTCTAATAGGGATTCTACATGCTCTAATAGGGATTCAACATGCTCTAATAGGGATTCAACATGCTCTAATAGGGATTCAACATGCTCTAGTAGGGATTCAACATGCTCTAATAGGGATTCAACATGCTCTAATAGGGATTCAACATGCTCTAATAGGGATTCTACATGCTCTAATAGGGATTCAACATGCTCTAATAGGAATTCAACATGCTCTAATAGGGATTCAACATGCTCTAATAGGGATTCAACATGCCCTAATAGGGATTCAACATGCTCTAATAGGGATTCAACATGCTCTAATAGGGATTCAACATGCTCTAATAGGGATTCAACATGCTCTAATAGGGATTCAACATGCTCTAATAGGGATTCAACATTCTCTAATAGGGATTCAACATGCTCTAATAGGAATTCAACATGCTCTAATAGGGATTCAACATGCTCTAATAGGGATTCAACATGCTCTAATAGGGATTCAACATGCTCTAATAGGGATTCAACATGCTCTAATAGGGATTCAACATGCTCTAATAGGGATTCAACATGCTCTAATAGGGATTCAACATGCTCTAATAGGGATTCAACATGCTCTAATAGGGATTCAACATGCTCTAATAGGTATTCAACATGCTCTAATAGGGATTCAACATGCTCTAATAGGGATTCAACATAATCTAATAGGAATTCAACATAATCTAATAGGAATTCAACATGCTCTAATAGGGATTCAACATGCTCTAATAGGGATTCAACATGCTCTAATAGGGATTCTACATGCTCTAATAGGGATTCAACATGCTCTAATAGGGATTCAACATGCTCTAATAGGGATTCAACATGCTCTAGTAGGGATTCAACATGCTCTAATAGGGATTCAACATGCTCTAGTAGGGATTCAACATTCTCTAATAGGGATTCAACATGCTCTAATAGGAATTCAACATGCTCTAATAGGGATTCAACATGCTCTAATAGGGATTCAACATGCTCTAATAGGGATTCAACATGCTCTAATAGGGATTCAACATGCTCTAATAGGGATTCAACATGCTCTAATAGGAATTCAACATGCTCTAATAGGGATTCAACATGCTCTAATAGGGATTCAACATGCTCTAATAGGAATTCAACATGCTCTAATAGGGATTCAACATGCTCTAATAGGGATTCAACATGCCCTAATAGGGATTCAACATGCTCTAATAGGGATTCTACATGCTCTAATAGGGATTCAACATGCTCTAATAGGGATTCAACATGCTCTAATAGGGATTCAACATGCTCTAATAGGGATTCAACATTCTCTAATAGGGATTCAACATGCTCTGATAGGAATTCAACATGCTCTAATAGGGATTCAACATGCTCTAGTAGGGATTCAACATGCTCTAATAGGGATTCAACATGCTCTAATAGGGATTCAACATGCTCTAATAGGGATTCAACATGCTCTAATAGGGATTCTACATGCTCTAATAGGGATTCAACATGCTCTAATAGGGATTCAACATGCTCTAATAGGGATTCAACATGCTCTAGTAGGGATTCAACATGCTCTAATAGGGATTCAACATGCTCTAATAGGGATTCAACATGCTCTAATAGGGATTCAACATGCTCTAATAGGGATTCTACATGCTCTAATAGGTATTCAACATGCTCCAATAGGGATTCAACATGCTCTAATAGGGATTTAACATGCTCTAATAGGGATTCAACATGCTCTAATAGGGATTCAACATGCTCTAATAGGAATTCAACATGCTCTAATAGGGATTCAACATGCTCTAATAGGGATTCAACATGCCCTAATAGGGATTCAACATGCTCTAATAGGGATTCAACATGCTCTAATAGGGATTCAACATGCTCTAATAGGGATTCAACATGCTCTAATAGGGATTCAACATGCTCTAATAGGGATTCAACATGCTCTAATAGGGATTCAACATAATCTAATAGGAATTCAACATAATCTAATAGGAATTCAACATGCTCTAATAGGGATTCAACATGCTCTAATAGGGATTCAACATGCTCTAATAGGGATTCTACATGCTCTAATAGGGATTCAACATGCTCTAATAGGAATTCAACATGCTCTAATAGGGATTTAACATGCTCTAATAGGGATTCAACATGCTCTAATAGGGATTCAACATGCTCTAATAGGAATTCAACATGCCATAATAGGGATTCAACATGCTCTAATAGGGATTCAACATGCCCTAATAGGGATTCAACATGCTCTAATAGGGATTCAACATGCTCTAATAGGGATTCAACATGCTCTAATAGGGATTCAACATGCTCTAATAGGGATTCAACATGCTCTAATAGGGATTCAACATTCTCTAATAGGGATTCAACATGCTCTAATAGGGATTCAACATGCTCTAATAGGGATTCAACATGCTCTAATAGGGATTCAACATGCTCTAATAGGGATTCAACATGCTCTAATAGGGATTCAACATGCTCTAATAGGGATTCAACATGCTCTAATAGGGATTCAACATGCTCTAATAGGTATTCAACATGCTCTAATAGGGATTCAACATGCTCTAATAGGGATTCAACATAATCTAATAGGAATTCAACATAATCTAATAGGAATTCAACATGCTCTAATAGGGATTCAACATGCTCTAATAGGGATTCAACATAATCTAATAGGAATTCAACATAATCTAATAGGGATTCAACATGCTCTAATAGGGATTCAACATGCTCTAATAGGGATTCAACATGCTCTAATAGGGATTCTACATGCTCTAATAGGGATTCAACATGCTCTAGTAGGGATTCAACATGCTCTAATAGAGATTCTACATGCTCTAATAGGGATTCAACATGCTCTAGTAGGGATTCAACATGCTCTAATAGGGATTTAACATGCTCTAATAGGGATTCAACATGCTCTAATAGGGATTCAACATGCTCTAATAGGGATTCAACATGCTCTAATAGGGATTCAACATGCTCTAATAGGGATTCTACATGCTCTAATAGGGATTCAACATGCTCTAATAGGAATTCAACATGCTCTAATAGGGATTTAACATGCTCTAATAGGGATTCAACATGCTCTAATAGGGATTCAACATGCTCTAATAGGGATTCAACATGCTCTAATAGGGATTCAACATGCTCTAATAGGGATTCAACATGCTCTAATAGGGATTCAACATTCTCTAATAGGGATTCAACATGCTCTAATAGGAATTCAACATGCTCTAATAGGGATTCAACATGCTCTAATAGGAATTCAACATGCTCTAATAGGGATTCAACATGCTCTAATAGGGATTCAACATGCTCTAATAGGGATTCAACATGCTCTAATAGGGATTCAACATGCTCTAATAGGGATTCAACATGCTCTAATAGGGATTCAACATGCTCTAATAGGGATTCAACATGCTCTAATAGGGATTCAACATGCTCTAATAGGGATTCAACATAATCTAATAGGAATTCAACATAATCTAATAGGAATTCAACATGCTCTAATAGGGATTCAACATGCTCTAATAGGGATTCAACATGCTCTAATAGGGATTCAACATGCTCTAATAGGGATTCAACATGCTCTAATAGGGATTCAACATGCTCTAATAGGGATTCAACATGCTCTAGTAGGGATTCAACATAATCTAATAGGAATTCAACATAATCTAATAGGGATTCAACATGCTCTAGTAGGGATTCAACAGGGGCGGTCATACATAAAATGTTACACTTGTAAATTATAATATAGTACAGATGGGGTGAAGGTCTTTTTAACGCTCGTTCTTTTGTGTGTATCTGGATATTTTCTAAGGGCAGTCAGGTTGCGGTAATTAATGATACTTTTGGAAGGGTATTTCACATGAATGTATTTGTATCGCATTGTAGTAATTTATTATCTATTCCCTGTTGGTGGTAGACTGTAATAGTACTGGTAGTCATTCTTGCAGCCTATTACTTCCATTCCATACTAATCATTTCCAATTGCATCGCAAGAGAAGTGAATGAAAAAGCGAATGTGTTTGGATGAGATATAGGGGAGAGAATCTCGTTTGGGTCGGTTGATGGTGTTCGTAAAAATACGAAGGTGGACGAGGACGGAACAAATGAGGTAAACCCGGGTGCCCACACCGAAAATAGCTTTTCGGAGTCACAGGTTGCCCGCTACGATCCGAAAATGCTTGGAAAAGGTACTCGGCCCAAAGGTTCCTTTCATTTGCCATTTTATAATCCGATCGATAATCTTTTATCGATCTGGCAATTCCCACTTTTCCTACCGCCACCGACTACACCATTTTCATCATCTTCCTCACATCCATAGAAATTAGTCATCATATCATACGTACACTTTCAATTTTGTAGCGTCAATTCAGATAAAGACTAAAATATTAACGATATAATAATAATCATAATTTAGCTCAATCATTGTGCTAAAATATAATCGGTAGCAGAATGAATATGAATAATCATCGCTACTCTTATAGTAGCCTATTGCGATGAACACATCTGCTTGGTGTTTTGTTCGAGTCCCTTTTGAGTACTCCCGACGAATACCGCAATGGAGAGCAGCAGGGAGGGTGCGAAAGAGACCGTACTGTGGATAATATTATCTCTTATATTATAAACACAGCACAGATTAAAGCAATACATTTACCAATCTATCTATGTAGTATGTCTGGTAGGAGAGCCTAGGGAACCTGCATACATTACGTAACGCAAAACCCCCTCCCCAATTTGTAACGCAAGTGCTAACTGTAACACATTTGGATACCACCTCCTCCTCCGCCAACAAATATACACGTAATATGTGTAGGTTCCTTAAAACCAAAATGCGCATGCTCACTTCCTCTAAACCACCGAAATGAGTTGTTTGATAAAATAACATCAAAACGATAATAGACATTTACATAAAAATTGATTATTGGTGATTGAACGGAAATGATTAACGAAAGGGGACATTTTCAGTGTTTGACTAGCCACTGGCTAGTGGATAAAATGGTAGTGGATAAAATGGTTTTATCCAGGCTAAAATGACTTTTGGCCAGTGGATTAAACGAAAACACATATAAATTTGACAATGGCCATTTTAGCCACTATCCATTTTATCCGGATAAAATGGCCTCCTGGCTGGCTAAAATGTAAAAAAGCCGGATAAAATAAAACACTGGACATTTTGTAATCATCGTAATATGTGTATCAAAGTATCAATTAGCATTTCATAACTTCAAATCCAAATTAGTTTTGCTCCATCGATATTTTTAGCACTGATTGTTTGGAATTATTTTGTTACTGTGATGGGTGATCTGCAGAAATGCCCTTGAATGCTTAGCCCCCTTAGCTCTCTAGGTTCCCCCCCCCCTTAGCTGGGTTCACTAGCAGAGTATAAAGTCGGCATGCCGTAAATTATTTTCAGATGCCGCATGCCGTAAATGCCGTAAATGCCGTAAAAGCCGTAAAATACATAATACACGGCATTGGCATTTTAATAGTAATATTCAACTACTGGAAGAACAAAAAATATAATTTTGATCATTTTATAATAAATGACAACTGTCATAAGTTATAAAACGAGTTTTCACTTTTCAAAGCTTTTCAGCCACAAGGAGTGGCATATAATGATGTTAATACACAATATTGATATATAAAATCACTTTTAACGTGTTTTTACTCACTTACCACATCAATTTATGTATAAAAACAGCTAAAAACGTAAAAAATAATTTACGGCATTTACGGCATTTACGGCATACCGCCAAATACCAAATGCCGTAAATTCTATTTACGGCATTTACGGCACACTCGACACCTTGTTCACTAGTTATAGATATTCATTCACAACGAAAGAATTATTTTGCTTTAGTGAAGAACATTTATTTATTGTCCCTATGGAGATGAGTAAATAAATAACCGTCACCTAAAATGTCAACTTATTATTAGCTTACGAGTATTCGTAAGGTACTGTGAACGGTCCTAACAGTCTGTCTGTCCGTCCGTCCGTCTGGCTGTAGACAAAAATTCTAGGTATGGGGGGAGAATGTGTGCCAAATCGTCCATCCCTTCTGCTGCTTCTTCGAAGGATATTCTACGATGAATATTCTGCGTATCTACGAAGAATATATTCTGCGTATCTACGAAGAATATATTCTGCGTATCTACGAAGAATATATTCTGCGTATCTACGAAGAATATATTCTGCGTATCTACGAAGAATAATCTGCGTATCTACGAGGAATAATCTGCGTATCTGCGAAGAATAATCTGCATATCTACGAAGAATATTCTGCGTATCTACGAAGAATATTCTGCGTATCTACGAAGAATATTCTGCGTATCTACGAAGAATATTCTGCGTATCGTTTTGGGATGAATATTTTGCGTTTTAGGAAGAATATTCTGCGTTTTAGGATAAATATTCTGGGTTATAGGAAGAATATTCTGCGTTTCTTCCTATATTCTGCGTTTTAGGTAAAATATTCTGCGTTTTAGGTAAAATATTCTGCCTTTTTGGTGAAAATATTCTGCGTTTTAGGTAAAATATTCTGCATTTTAGGTAAAATATTCTGCCTTTTTGGTTAAAATATTCTGCGTTTTAGGTAAAATATTCTGCGTTTTAGGTAAAATATTCTGCGTTTTAGGTAAAATATTCTGCGTTTTAGGTGAAATATTCTGCGTTTTAGGTAAAATATTCTGCGTTTTAGGTAAAATATTCTGCGTTTTAGGTAAAATATTCTGCGTTTTAGGTAAAATATTCTGCGTTTTAAGAAGAATATTCAGACCTGCAAAAAATATTCTGCGTTCTAGGAAGAATAATCTGCATTCTAGAAAAATTATGACCTGCAAAAAATATTCTGCGTTCTAGGAAAAATTATCTGCGTTCTGCGAAGAGAATTCTGTGCACTATATTCTGAGTATGGCAAGGAATATTCTGGGTTCTAGGAAAGTTTCATTTGTGACACAGATCTCCCCTCATACACACATATCGCAACAACGCAATACAATTGCAATGCATGCAGCTAAAGGCTGTTCTCCCAGTACTGATCTTTCACGTGCCCACGCATCCTGGGGTTTACGAAATTATTTATTATTATTACTAATGCTTTTGATATCTGAACTGAACAAGAACGAACTCGAATTGCAAATATTTTTGTGTTTGCCATCAATAATTGCCAAATTGACGACTTTCGACTTTCAAGTTCACATTGCCTATTTAATAATTTGTCTTAAATCGATTCAATCATTCATCCCGCTGGAAAAGTCAACCCCTCAATTGCAGATTTTCTATTATTTATAGCAACTAGGGACTAGTGACATCAAGTCAATGGGTAAGATAGTGAACCAGAGCCAGACGGCTGATCTAGTTGTTTTATGCAATTCTCGTAAATTCAAAAATCATATTGCTCATAAAATATGGTTGCTGATGTCAACTCATTCGTGGTTATCATTGTTGTCGAATTATTTTTGGGCATAATTTTAATATTGACAATTTATTTTTGCATTTGTTTTCCTTTCCAGACTTTGTAACTATAAGTATATCGTCCATCCCTAAAGGTGAATTTCATTCATACCTACTTTGTAAATACACGTGGCCAACATAAAAATTCTATATCATCCATCCCTAAAGGTGAATTCCGAATCACGGTTAAGTTCGTCCGTTTAAATTTAAGATACCAAAAATTTCTTGTGACTTTTAAGTCACCAGCTAAAATGAACAATACACGTGAACTACAGGAAATTATTATAGTCTACGTAGTGCAAAAAGAATGTACTCAGTAATCAGAATTACGTTAGTACACTAGAAACAAATAACTGTCGACGCTGAGGACAGACGAGAGGTAGTTTTAGAATGTTAACAAAACAACCCATTCTGCTCAACTGACGCTAATAATATTTACCGCTAATACAGTTCGAACAAAACGCAACGCATGTACCAGGCTATAGTACAGTGGTACATGATTGTACTACATGTACAGTACCACATAGTATTTTGGAAAAACTCTATAGTAATGCTTGTATTCCCTTGTGATTCCATTATAATGCTTCGTATTATTAAACAGTATAATATAATTCATTAGTTTCTCGTAAGCTTAGTATTCCATTACAATGGTTTATATTATATTATTACCATATTCTTCCAACGTCGATGTTCAGGAGGTACGACCTACTCACTGTAGAAAGTAAGGTAACTGTTGACTTTATTACCGGAGTGACCACGCTGGTAATCCCTTCCATACATGGAATTGATTAAGCGCATGCAAAAAAAACACATTTCAATAACAAACAAATACAGAATTTATTAATTAGTAAGCAACTAATATCTTGATTACTAAGCACCCGAAGGTCACTAATGAGAATAGCATTAACATGTTTAATGTCTTTGTAATGTGTGCAAGTGTCTGTATTACCCGACAGCAGCTCCTAATGCTGGCAGCTTCCTAATGCTGGCAGCTTCCTAATGCTGGCAGCTTCCTAATGCTGGCAGCTTCCTAATGCTGGCAGCTTCCTAATGCTGGCAGCTTCCTAATGCTGACAGCTTCCTAATGCTGGCAGCTTCCTAATGCTGGCAGCTTCCTAATGCTGGCAGCTTCCTAATGCTGGCAGCTTCCTAATGCTGGCAGCTTCCTAATGCTGGCAGCTTCCTAATGCTGGCAGCTTCCTAATGCTGGCAGCTTCCTAATGCTGGCAGCATCCTAATGCAGGCAGCTTCCTAATTCTGCCAGCATCCTAAAGCTGCCTGAAATTCCTGCCAGGAATGTAACGGAACAGTTTATGAAATACGTTGTTTTTAAAGGATTTCATAAAGAACCCCCGGATCTATTTTTGCGACTAATCTCCCCTCATAAATTAGTAAGCAACTAATATCTTGATTACTAAGCACCCGAAGGTCACTAATGAGAATAGCATTAACATGTTTAATGTCTTTGTAATGTGTGCAAGTGTCTGTATTACCCGACAGCAGCTTCCTAATGCTGGCAGCTTCCTAATGCTGGCAGCTTCCTAATGCTGGCAGCTTCCTAATGCTGGCAGCTTCCTAATGCTGGCAGCTTCCTAATGCTGGCAGCTTCCTAATGCTGGCAGCTTCCTAATGCTGGCAGCTTCCTAATGCTGGCAGCTTCCTAATGCTGGCAGCTTCCTAATGCTGGCAGCTTCCTAATGCTGGCAGCTTCCTAATGCTGGCAGCTTCCTAATGCAGGCAGCTTCCTAATTCTGCCAGCTTCCTAATGCTGGCAGCTTCCTAATGCTGGCAGCTTCCTAATGCTGGCAGCTTCCTAATGCTGGCAGCATCCTAATGCAGGCAGCTTCCTAATTCTGCCAGCATCCTAAAGCTGCCTGAAATTCCTGCCAGGAATGTAACGGAACAGTTTATGAAATACGTTGTTTTTAAAGGATTTCATAAAGAACCCCCGGATCTATTTTTGCGACTAATCTCCCCTCATAAATTAGTAAGCAACTAATATCTTGATTACTAAGCACCCGAAGGTCACTAATGAGAATAGCATTAACATGTTTAATGTCTTTGTAATGTGTGCAAGTGTCTGTATTACCCGACAGTGCTTGTAATACTGTTCAATACTTTACTAAATAAATTAATGGAACACGATTCGAAACTCATAAACTAAATCGGAATAAACAGTTAAACATGGTACATTTTAGGGCTCTAAGAATGCAATATCAAAGTTTGGATCTGGAAGATCATTAATGATATCGACAACGTAGTTGCGTGGATGTTCTTCCTGAATTTCAATGGATTCATAAAATGTATCTTCAGGGTGGCGATGAAATGTACTTAAAAGATGTTGTACATTTTCATATTTTGGAAGCGCTAGAGGAAGGTATCCAATTGGTGTAACTTATATGAGAAAAACTTATATGAGAAACTGTCTATTTCGAAATTTATTTCTTAATTTTGAAAGGGAAGAAATTCGAATTTTTCACAAATTCAAAAAAGACCCCGAGATATAAAGATTGTTGACTTCTGTTCCAAGTTTCATCCAAATCGGACCGGTAATTTCGGAGTTATTCCATAATCCGATTTTTGGTGTTATTTCACATAGCCAATGAATTACTGAATAATAAATTTTTTTGACCAAAGATGTTTGTTAATAATAATAAGGTGCATAGAAAAACAGAACTAAAAATGTCCTCCGAGAATCTACTTTTTTTCATTTTCCTATATCAAATAATTTCTGTCCATATCAAAGTCAAGTCACACGTGTCAAAAGGTCAAAGGTCATTGAAAAATTCACTAAAAAAGCCATGTAAAGTAAGATAATCAGTTCAAACTTTTTATGCAATTTCACACCACTTTTTTGCATCCATTTGGACATGGTTTATTACTTTAAAGGTCGTAAGAAAAGTTTGTACGATATTAGTTTAATATTAAGGCAATGGTGCATGTTTCAAATGACTCAGATTGTTTTTGCCACAAATGGGGATGTTGCTGGGTAACCAGCAAAAATTATCATAGAGGGTAAATGGGAATCGGAAAAATTCGTACTTTTTTTTGGAAATTCCCTAAGGATCTGAGACCACTGGTCCTATACATACAATAATTTTTTTAAACTTCTTCGAAACTTATTCTATAGTAGTTATATTTAAAATTCCACATTTTGGTCTTCGACTTGAATATATCATCGTTTGAATCCGAAAAATGTGTGTTTTTTGTGCATTATATATTGCGAATTTATCACTTTAAGTCAAAGACCAAAATGTGAAATTTTCAATATAACTACTGAATAAAGAATAGGGTTCGAAGGATTTTTTAAAACTTACTATATGGCCTTAGGACCTGTGCATGGTCTCAGATCCTTAGGGAATTTCCAAAAAAAAGTTACTGGCAAATATGATAGTCAAGAAATCTGTTATCCGGGACTTTCATTTTTCCATTGATCCACGGTAAACTGACCACATATCTTCCATCTTCTTTCCTGGACACAGTGTCCAGAAAATGTCTGGCTTTCTCTTCATGTTCAAATTTATTTTCCTTTTCAATAGGGTCCCGAATGCCAATGACTTCTAAATCCCAAAGTTGTGAGACAGACGCATCACAAACGAACATGGAAGTAGTTGTCATTGCCAAACTTTCTTTTTCTCGGTGACACTTGGTTCTTCCCATTAGACTCCATCTAAGAATAGTTTCCACTGCGGTCAGTCCATTCTTGAGTTGGAAAACCTTTCCAGTCAATAGCTTCCCTAGAAAGTCAGCTCCAATTAATAGTTCAACTTCGGGACTTCCATCGCCGATGTCGCTGATCCAAATATTCTTTTCTTTCAGCTCCCGCATCCAAGGACCGCTGGAGTGTCTAGGGATTGTCCCACAAATCTTCTCTTGGTCTAGAACTTCTACACTGCTGAAACCAGGACCTCTTGAATTCTTCAACTGTACAGAATAGCGATTGTGCTTTCGAACATCCGTTTGCACACCACTGAATAATGCATGGGCCAGTTCTTCACTTCCGATGCGATTTAGATTTAAATCCATTGCCAATTTTTTCGTAATGTAGGAACGCTGTGATCCATCATCGAGAATCGCACGCACTTTTCTGTTCCTCTTTTGGCTAATAATTGTCACTAACAATGTTTTTAACAAAACTTTAGACGTACAGGCTAAATTATTATTGGTAGTTTGAACCTGATCAACAGCTGATTTGTTTTCTTCAGTTGTAGTCGGCTCATTCATCTTCTCTTCATCCTTGTGCAATTCTTTACACATTAGAGTACAATGTCTTTGACGGCAAACTGGGCATCGGATAAAAGCTTTACACGCCCTTTTCCAATGTCCTACTTTCAAACAATATTCACAAGCATTTTTATCCTTAACAATTTGGGTTTTTTCTGATAATGTCATGTCTTGGGCCTTGATACACGATGAACTATCCGGGTGCTTTTCACAAAAGATACACCTTGATTTATCTGATTTTTCTCCGACGAATAAACCGGCGGCTGTGGGACATTCTTCGGTTTTCAAGTACTTCTCAAACGAATCAGCTTTCTTCTTCACTGGTCGTTGACTTTCAGACTTGGCTTTAATAGTTGGCTTACTAGAATTATCTTCAGTGATGTCAGGTGGACAGGCCTTGCAGGCGAGAGTCGTCTGTCTGTCTATCCACTTCCCAAAATTGATCAAATTTCTTTCTCTGGTAGAATCACCGTCCATCCAATTCAGCCACTGCATCATATAATTTCTAGGCAGTTTCGCCTCAAATTCTTTCAAGAGTTGGGGGTTGCTGAGATGTCCCGGACGATCCAAGGTATGAATGGTGGCAATGACATTCTGCACCGCCGACCCAAAATCGATGAACAACTCCAATTGTTCATCCTTAAAAGTTGGAATTGCTTTTGCCTTCATAATCATGGCATCTATGATTAGTTCTGGTTGTCCATACCGTATTTCCAACTTCTTCATCACAGTAGGTACATTGTCTGGAGACACCATCAGACTCTGAACGTAACGAATAAAATTTAAATTGTTTAAATTTAATTTTTATTTAACAGGAACCTTTACTCGCCCAATACAATGGCTGTTCCCGATGGAGATATCTTCGCCTGAGGAGATTCCTGAAATGAAAACCCGAAGTGGACGGAAAGTGAAAGTCCCAAATAAGTTTGGGCAGTGAATTTACTTAATTTTGATTTAACTTTTATTGATTTTAGTTATTTTACTTGATTTTGATAATTTTCATTTGTTGTTTTACTTAACTTTAACATTGTTTTACTTATGATTTGAATTAATTATTTCTTTGTTTCACAAAGAAAGGTGGGAGAATGTAAAATGTTGAAGTATCTTATAGGCATAGTTTCTGTTTTGTAATGTGTAATTGAGTGCCCTCTATGTGTGTTGTGTATTTTGTGCGTGTGAGCGTTGTTGTGTGAGTGTGATTGTACACGTATTAGTTTTATCCGTTAATGTTCATTGAGAATAGTAAGAGTGAGGAGTCACGAATTTTGGTGCTCTTGCAATTTCGATTAATATTCAGTTTTTCGTTGAATTAAATATTATTTTAAAGCTAACTAATCAGCCTTTGGGTGTGATACATTTATTCACTCGCCATTCCAGCTATTATAGATCAGTTTAGCCTATTGTTTGATATTTTAAATTCTAACTACAAATCGCAGACCTTGTCGATATTTTATCTGGTAGATAATTTCCCTCGGCGAATTCTACAATGATAATAATATCGGATTTAAAAATGCATTTATTCCTATTACGTAGGATTCCCATTCCCAATAATCCCAGTTACATTCACATCTCAATGCAAATACCGAGTACTGAGAACAATTCCAGGGATGGAAAATAAATTAGGCTTGAGGGTACTTACAGGGATTGTAACAAATAAATAATGAGGAAAATTTCAGGGATGGATAAAAATTACCATTAAGTGCGATTCCAGGCATCGAAAATGTCAAATTGTAATGGGCATGCATATCTACAATGCTCATTACTACTATACTAATACAAACATTTACGCTTTGCTGGCTCGTGTTTTACTAACTACAAGGATATCAACTATTTATCTCCCCCAAGCAGGGGTTTGGGGGCGGCAGCCCCCAATAAAAAATAAAATTATTCTATTACATATATAATATATTATTAATAATTTTACGAAAAAAATCAAATTTATAAAGATCAAATAGCATATTTCAAAATGGATAAATATTTCGGAAATGACAACTTTACTCGAGTACTGTACATTGTCGTGCGATGAATTGCTGGTATTGTAACCTACATAAATCATTTTGAAATATTCAGTATCTGGTTTAAGTTTTTGTAGTTCGTAGTTATATAATAGTTATAACCAGATATATCAAGAAAAACAATAAAATAAAAAATATAACAGGCAAAAACCTGGAAAAATATACGGTGAGAATACCAGAAAAACTCGAAAACAAGGCATTATTAAGATACCAAGATATAAATTAAAATCGTAAATTTACAATTTCCTTCAAAAACTCTCCCCGTGCGTTTACCGCTAATTTCCTTGTAACAACCCTACAACTTGCCTAAAACACTAGATACACACTAGTATCAACAAGGTATCTTAAATACAATGGCGATCTAACAAGGTATGCTTATAGTTTTTTTTAAAAAATCTCTCAGAACCACTAATGGGGATCAAAGGAGAAGGAGCCATAGAGCATTGCTCAATGGCCTGGTGACGCCTGTATGTTTCCCCCGTAAGTGGTTTTGAGTGAATTTCAATCCCCACTAATTCACTTGCAGCTGACTCTTCGAAAAACAAAGCAATTTATAGGACAAAATTAGTAATTTCACACCTAAAGCGGGGATGGAAAATATTTTAGAAAAAGGGAACACCAGTCAAAGCTGCTATTTAGTGTTCTGTGGGAACACCTTTGCAATCGTCAATACAACGTTGTATTCGCTCAATAATTGAAACGACTCTAAGTTATTTTCTGAAAATCAAAATCCAGGTTAAATTGTCGTATCCATTGTAATTAAGCAACAATTAACAGTATAAATCTTTCCATATTAACAACATTTAGCAGTAAAATATATTTAGATGTGACTGCACTATAATTGTCTACTAAATGTCTAAAGTGCAATAAAAATGTTGTTAGTGTGATAAAATCGCCACAATGTACAAAGTAACTGTGAAATAAGAATGTTCTGCTTTTCATATGGAAAAGTTAGTCTTAAAATATTATAGGACCTTCTCATTTCAATATATACATTTCCATAAAATTTATATTTGGAGTTATTAGCACGTAAAGTCTAGTTGATGCTAGTGTGTATGTAGTGTTTTTGGCAAGTTGTATGGTTGTTGCAAGGAAATTAACTGCAAACGCACGGGGGAATTTTTTTGAAGAATATTGTAAAATTACGAGCTTTAATTATATATTGGTATCTAAATATATCTTGTTTTCGAGTTTTTCTGCATTCTCACCGTATATTTTTCCAGGTTTTTACCTGTTATATTTTTTATTTTATGGTTTTTCTTGATATAGCTAGCTGGTTATAACTGTCATATAACTACAAACTACAAAAGGTTTAAGGGAAGCGTATGAATCTGAAAGTGAGAAAACTCGATAATTTTGTATATAGTACAATAACCATGGATATAATTTTAAAGGAAGCAGAATAGACAATTTATTGCACAAAAGTAGTTTGTAAAGCTCTTTCTTGTTCTATCTCTTCTTGCTACTCATCACTTATCACCTTTGAATTTAAATATCTCCGAACCGAATATTACTTATTGGGACTGTGTATACTAATGTGCATACGTCGGAATTTTATTTATTTAAAATCGCAAAAAATGTACACGAAAATTTACCAAAAAATGGCAAAAATTTTTCTTAAAATTTTACCAAAAATGGAAAGAATTTGCTCTAAACAAGTTTATTTTGATTTCGGTAAAAATATTATCTATAATACAACATATTGAAAAATCAAAAGCCAGAAACTCTGCCTAAATAATCAAGTGATAAGAATTGTACATTTAATCTTCAAGTTTAAATTCCAAACTTACCATCTTAAAATCATATAAATTGTAATATTAAAATTTAACCCAAACTTAATATCGAATCTTAACTTTTTAAATTCAAGACTAATTTAAAATCGAATATTACCATAAAATTAAATCTAAACGTAATATCGTGCTTATTATCTTAAATTAAACTTTTAAAATTTAAATTAAATAAAGTCAACAAAACGGTCAAAATTACACCCATGGAAAAATCATGTGGATAAATAATAAGGGGAAACCATTGACATTTCAATATTTTCCATATTACATTTTTTTGTCGCCGTGGACTCAAAAATGTCTTGAGCATTCTAAAATATTATACCAATAATTGGTATAATAGAATAAATTCAATCAACAAGAAATAAAGACGAAAATTGTCTGCATTTTGTAATTTTTCTTGTAATTCAACTCCAACTACAGCGACACTAAAATGTAATGTTTGAAAACCCCTCTTAACCTTGGATAGTCTTGGTCACTGTAGGCTTATTGAAAAGATAATTTATGCAAATGCATTTATTTTATTGTGTTTCATTTTGAGAATTTTGGCAAAAAATTTTGAATACCTATACAATACTCTGGAAATTGCCAAAATATTTTCTTAAGATTTTTTTATGTCGAAAATTTTATGTAAACTTTTTTTTATATAAAAAAATTTACTAAAACTTTAAATTTTTTTATAACTCAAAAGTGTAAAAAAGTTTACTAACACTTTTATATTTTTGAAATCCTCAGTGCATGATTCGTGTAGATACGAAGTCTCAGAACTCTATGAGAAGGCTGTAAAAATTTTACTTAAAAAATTCCGACGTCTGCTAATGTGTTATAACCCCATAAGGAATTTTTAAGTTTTCTTCTCTCGACTGGGTTGAATCTTGAATTTAGGCAACGGTACCTCGTTGCCGTTGTTGATAGTAAACATTTTTGCCAATTCATCTTTTACCACCGGCAACAAAGGCAACACTCTCATTTGGTTATATAATAAACTTATCGTATATAACAAACCTAACCTAAATGAAATAAACAAAACCGACAGTTATCTATAAAAATTATTAGGTTAGGTTCATTACATGCAAAACTGGTGGAATGTCATTTTTCCCCAGATCCCCCCTTATAATTTGTTTATTTCATTTAGGCTAGGTTTTTTATATCCGTAAAATATGGAACGGTAGGACTATATTAATTTATTATACGATAAGTGTTAAAAGTCATTGATGAGGGTGTTGCCGGTGGTAAGTCGTAAAAGATGAATTGGCACCAATGTTTACCGTCAACAACGCCCTACTGGCAACGAGGTACCAGGGTACCACTGTCTATATAATCAGTCCTCGACTGTGAACAAACTAATTGCTTCGACGCAACTCGCACTTACACGAAAATGTCAATATTAAGTGCGAGTTTGTCGACGCAACTCGCACTTATACGAAAATGTCAGTTTTTAGTGCGAGTTTGTCGAAGCAACTCGCAGTTATACGAAAATGTCATTTTTGTGCGAGTTTGTCGACGCAACTCGCAGTTATACGAAAAGGTCGTTTTTTCAAGTTTGTCGAAGCAAATCGCTTTTATAATTTTTAAGACTGCTGGCTTAAAAATTACAGGTTAAAAACCTGGAGAAATATACGGGGAGAAGGCCGGAAAAACTCGAAAACAAGATATAATTTAGATGCCACGATATAATTACAGCTCTTAATTTTAAAATTTTCTTCAAAAAAATCTCCCCGTGCGTTTACCGCTAATTCACATGCAACTCTCTTCGAAAAAAAGCATTTTAAAGAACAAAAACACAATAGTTATTCAATTAACTTCTGAAGCGGGGATGGAAAATATTTTCCACAATGGCAACGCCAGTCAAAGCTGCCTTTAGTGTTCTGTGGGAACACTTTTGCAATTGTACATACAACATGTTTCCTCAGTAATTGTTGCATTCCAGGTTCCAAAATCCATGTTAAATTGTCGTATCCATAGTAATTAATCACCATTTATGAGTATAAATTTTTCCGTATTAACAACATTTAACAGTAAAATATATTTAGTTATGACTGCGCTATAACTGTCAACTAAATAATGTCCAAAGTGCAATAAAAATATTGCAGTGTAAAGAATTTGCCACAATATACAAAGTAACTGTGAAATTAGTATTTTCTGCTTTCTATACGGAGAAGTTTATTGCCTTAAAATAGTTTCATCTTATTTCAATATTTACATTTCCATGAAATTTATATTTGCAGTTATTAGCACTTAAAGTCTAGTTGATAATAATCTAATGTTTTAGACAAGTTTTAGGGTTGTTGCAAGGAAATTAACTGTAAACGCACGGGGAGATTTTTTTGAAGAAAATTTTAAAATTAAGAGCTGTAATTATATCGTGCCATCTAAATTATATCTTGTTTTCGAGTTTTTCCGGCCTTCTCCCCGTATATTTCTCCAGGTTTTTAACCTGTAATTTTATTTTATTGTTTTTCTTGATATATCTGGTTATAACTGCCATATAACTACGGACTACAAAAGATTTAAACCAGATTATGAATATTTCAAAATTATTTATGTAGGTAAAAATACAAGTAATACAGCGCGCGACAATATCTACATAGTATTAGCTGGTTCGACGGTGTCGGTGTCTCAATGCTGCGACCATAAGACACCCTTTACCATAAGCCTCCCTGTACTATAAGCCGTCGCCCACTTCTTCCGTCTTTTACTCCAACGTAAACTATCAGCTGTTATGACATAGATTGTACAATGTCTAAATGGAACCCCACACCCATTAACAAGACAGCCGATTCTCGACCATATGGGGCCCGACACCCACCAACAAGAAAGCCGATTCTCGACCATATGGGGCCCGACACCCACCAACAAGACAGCCGATTCTCGACCATATGGGGCCCGACACCCACCAACAAGACAGCCGATTCTCGACCATATGGGGCCCGACACCCACCAACAAGAAAGCCGATTCTAGACCATATGGCGCCCGACACCCATCTATACAACAGCCGACCTAATGGGGTCCGGCACACACAAACCCGACCACATAGGGCCTGACACCCACCATTGATACAGCCGACTACATGGGACCCGACTCCCACTGACAGAAGACCCGACACCCACTGACAGAAGACCCGACACCCTCTGACAAAAGACCTTACGCCTACTAACACAAGACCCGACCCCCACCGACAGGAATGCCGACTCCCGAATACATAATTTCTATTAGACATTGCAACGTGGTGCGGAAATCAGTTCTGATGTTTTTAAACTATACCGTACTCCATTGCATATAACTAATTTCATTTCATTGAACATATTTATACCTTAACAAACTCATGTCAGACTACATGGTATTTTAATTTGCAAAAAACCAACCATACAAGATAAAAAATATTTATAGTAAATATAGTAGTATAAAAACATTTAAATAATTATTAAAATGTCAGTAGGGGAAATTTTAATCGATTGCCAAACAAGTTATGCAATGTGCGATGAAATATCTCATTTAATTAGATAAGCTGTAAAAGAAGGCAATCAATTAGGCAACTACTGTTGAAGAAAGCATCAAACTAGATCTACCAATGGGGTATAATATAAAATAATTTATTTCATGTAGCTGGGAGATGAATTCCAACTATTCGAAAGCCGAGACCACACTGCACGCGTACGAACTCTCATCGACGGCAGGCTTAATTTTGACGGGTAATTTCTGGGAAGGTGGAATTTTGACGGGTAATTTCAGGGAAGGTGGAATTTTGACGGGTAATTTCACGGCAGGTACAATTTTAACGGGAAATTTCACGGCAGGTAGCATTTTAACGGGTAATGTCACGGCGTTAGTAGAAATGTGACAGGGTAATTTTAAGGCATGTAGAGTTTTGACGGGGTAATTTTAAAGTACGTAGAATTTTGACAGGTAACATTACGTCAGCTAAATTTTTGATGGGAAATAAAAGGGCAAGTTAATGTTTGATATGTAAGTGAACGGCAGGATGAATTTTGAAGGGTAATTGCTCGGCAGGTGGAATTTTGACGGGTAATTTCACGGGGGTAACTTCCTGGTGGGTGACGGGTAACTTCATGCTCCCCTGAGATTAGTAATCCTTACACCACTCTATGTTCTACTCCATATTCTACTCCACACTTACTCCATATTCTATTCCACATTTACTCCATATTCTATTCCACATTTACTCCATATTCTATTCCACACTTACTCCATATTCTACTCCACACTTACTCCATATACTACTCCACACTTACTCCATATGCGACTTCACACTTACTCCGCACTTACTCCATATACTACTCCGCACTTACTCCATATATTACTCCACACTTACTCTATATTCTACTCCATGCTTACTCTATATTTTACTCCATACTTATTCCATATTCTACTCCATACTTATTCCAAATTCCACTCCACACGTACTCCATATTCTACTCCATATTCTACGGTATACATCATTCCACATTGATCAGAATAACGTTTACAAATTTTACACTTGGAAATTTAGAAATTTTCTAAGGAATGCAACCGTTCTGTTACTACCCCGTCCGTAGGACGGGTAACTTTACTAGTACTCGAGTAAGGTTCTGTTTAACATGACCCCATTTCCGAAATATTTATCTATGCCTATGTTATGCATTAAATTTTACATTTATGGGAAAATGATATATAATATGCTATTTAATTTTTTTCACAAAATTATGAATAATAGTATTATTTTTTATTGGGGGCTGACGCCCCCAAACCCCCGCTTGAGGGGAGATAAATAGTTGGTATCCTTGTAGTTAGTAAAACACGAGCCAGTAAAGCGTAAATGTTTGTATTAGTATAGCAGTAATGAGCATTACGGATATGCATGCCTATCACAATTTCTATGCCTGGAATCGCACTCAATGCTATTTTTTCCATCCCTGAAATTCTCCTCATTGTTTATTTGTTACAATCCCTGTAAGTTCCCTCAAGCCAAATATATTTTCCATCCCTGGAAATGTTATCAGTACTCCGTATTTGCACTGAGATGAATGAACTGGGAATATTGGCAATGAGATTGGAATACTGCCTAACAGGAATAATGCATCTTTAAATCCGACATTATTATCATTATTGAGATGATGCCTACCAATGCTAATGCCAATTCAGTGCACTCAGTACTCCGTATCTACGGAGATTGCATTAGGAAAGGGAACTTTTCCATGTGTATGGTATTCCTAGTCCATCCTATCCATCCAATACCCAATTGACTATGATGCGTAGTAACAAGTCGCCAAGGAGATACCAAACAATTTCAAAAATCATTCTTCCGGTTCCTACGGCTAAAGTTGAAACCGGACAGTTGATTTCAAATTAATGCACAACCCGCAGAAGAATTCTCTACGCTGTCATATATGCCATGTTTTACAGAAGCTGCTAGTTTACGAGCAATCGGTGTCAATGGAAATTGACCCTTCAGTTAACTGCATACTAGTGGTGAAACCACACATTGCCCTTCGGGCAATGCGCTGCCTGCTTTGCAGTTTCTCCCCGTATAAAAATAAATTTTAAATGTTTAATTTTTGAGTGTTTTGTGTTTTATTTATTTGTGTGCTACTTTACAATGTTTAATTCATGCTCTTCAACCATCTCCTAGTCCTTAGTCATTACTCAATACATTGCGCCATTATGTCCGCTAGTCCACTTGATTAGACACAGTGTGCACTCTTTCACTAGGTACGCATATACCTCGGTGAGCCGAGTCGAGCGAGAGCTTTCATTGTGTTGTTATCTTTTAATCCTATTGTTCTCGAGGTCTATTCAGAAAACTAAAATGAATATCCTAATACTCCATCCAGTACCCAATTGACTATGACTATGATGCATTGCACTAAGTAGCCAAGGAGATAAATTGGTGACCAAACAATTTTAAAATTCATTCCTCCGGTTCCTACGGCTAAAGTAAAAACCGGACAGTTGATGTTGACCTGGATCGCAACCCACCGAAGAATGCTTTGTCTTTTTCGTATCTTGCATTATTTCACAGAAGTTACCAGTTTTCGAGAAATCGGAGCTGACAAAATTTGAACCAGTAGTTAATCGCATACTAGTGGTGAAACCACACATTGCCCTTCGGGCAATGCGCAGCCTGCTTTGCAGTTTCTCCCCGTATAAAAAGCAAAGTGTGATTAAGTTAACAAAATCCTTCTCAGTTGTAAATTTTTGTAATCAGCTGTTAAATGAAATGTGATTACAGTATAATAAAAAGCAAAGTGTGATTTAGTTTAAAAAATACTTAATTGTCTGCTCAATGGAACAATATAATATGAAATGCATCCCTTTCCAAGTTGTCACCTACAGAATTCTCGCCATGGAAATTACCAATAAAATGTGTAGTTTTGAAAAATTTTAACCAATCCCGTGGGTGAATTAGAACAATAGAACTGCAATTTTGCGACTCAAAAGATTATTTCGACAGTACACCAGCTATAGGGGGACCGAGTATTAGATAAAAGATAAGATTCGAGTTTTGTTGAGTCTCAAATGAAAATAATACGATAAGATGGACAAAACGGCCTTGTGTATTTGGTGGTAGATTTAAAACATAATTTGCAGGTTGGTGTTGTTGTTACCTTCCTCTACTGACTTGACTTGAATGACTTCACCTGTCTCTGCCACACCAAGAAAGAGCAAAAAATCAAAACAAAAAGGAAATCAGTAAGTTGAAATAGTTTTAACTCTAACTAAAGCAGTGCAACATCGAAATCCCAAATCCATAGACGTTATTTCCGTATTCAACATTTAAATACATCAGTCACATTTTTTGACACCAATTCTAAGTTTACATTAAATTTAACACTTTCAAATTCCAGCTTTTAAAAAATTCTTAAAAAACTAATTGAGAGATAAAAACCAAATAGCAAGGAAAAATAAAATTTCTGAATGACCAGTAATTTAATAAATAATGCTATCTCCCAGTTGAAATTGTTTTTGAATCATTTTTAACATTAGGTAATGTGCACATTGAATTGGAATCAGAGATACGTAATCCTACTTTGTGGTAGCATTGACCAACTGCAACATTGTCATGTTCTTTCGGGTTGAGAGAAATAATAATTATTCTTTCCGGTGCGTGTTGTATTGTAAATAAATAAAAGCAGGATCACTTGTAACTATTGTACTTAATATCGGTTTATCGTGAAGGAAATAGTACTCATTTTGACAAATTCAGAGGACCAATTAAGTCACAAGACAACTTGAGACGGAGCTTGTGACTATTATAGTGTCCTCCGGGAGATACAAACATCAGGCACAAAAGGAAAAAAACTCAAGTATTTTCCATCAGAAAAATAGTTCTATCCAAGTGTCAACAGCTTTAACAGGAGGGTTCAGCTATGCACTTTGCGTGAATATCTATAAGAGACAAATCCTACCAGTTGCCATTGGGAAAAATCGGATAAGGGACGAAAAACGTCCCTTATAAATATTCACGCAAAGTGCCTAACTGAACCATCCTTATGAAAAAACAGCCAAAGAGAAACCAAGGGATACCTAAACCAGTAAAAGCTCCTTGGTTCTATCCAAGGAGCATGGACGTTGCCATAGTATAGTAGCGCTTTATCAGGAGAGCCGAGTAGGGAATTTTACCATAAGCGAATTTGAAGATTTATAAGGGACGTTTTTTGAAAAACGTCCCCTACCCCTGTCTAAGTGTCTTTATCAATCTGCTATAAACATTCATGTCCCACTTGCTATCCTCTAATAATTTAATACGTTTCCAACAGCATAGCAACCAGATATTTACACAAAATTAGGGACAAAATGTCCCTTATAGATCTTCAAAATCCCTTACGGGCAATTCTCTACTTGGCTCTCCTTATTAACCGTCCAAGCTCCTTGGTTCTATCCAAGGAGCTTGGACGGTTAATAAGGAGAGCCAAGTAACGAATTGCCCGTAAAGGATTTTGACGATCTATAAGGGACATTTTGTCCCTAATTTTGTGTGAATACCTGGTTGCTATGCTGTTGGAAACGTATTAAATTATTAGAGGATAGCAAGTGAGACATCTAAAGCGCTACTATACTATGGCAACGTCCATGCTCCTTGGTTCTATCTAAAATTCTATCGATCCGCGGGCAGAGTTTTGCCACAATTTTTAAAGTTTGAGGATTTTGAGGCATGCTTGGCTATAAGTTTTGAAGCTTAGGGAAAAAAGATTACTTAGGGATTGAAAATCCTAAGGGCAGGCAATCTGCGTGGAATGGATTCTTTTGAAAAATTACCATGAGTCTTGTTTATTATCAACCCGTGGCAGATCGCTATGGAAAATGAAAAGTGGTATGCGAGCAATGACGTCACGAATTTTGAAACGTATTTTGGTAGACTGCAAGGAGCATGGAGATTGTCATGGTATAGTAGCGCTTTATCAGGAGAGTCGAGTAGGGAATTTTACCATAAACGAATTTGAAGATTTATAAGGGACGTTTTTTGGAAAACGTCCCCTACCCCTGTCCTTTATTAAGCTGCTACAAACATTGATGTCTCACTTGCTATCCTCTAATAATTTAATACGTTTCCAACAGCATAGCAACCAGGTATTCACACAAAATTAGGGACAAAATGTCCCTTATAGATCGTCAAAATCCTTTACGGGCAATTCGTTACTTGGCTCTCCTTATTAACCGTCCAAGCTCCTTGGTAGACTGATTGTTCCGAAACCCTAGTCTGGGGTCGGAGTCGGAATTTAGCACCTCACTCCACAGCACCTCATTCCATTTTCCCCTCAACAACCTCTTAGCATAAATTGGCACACCAAAGTATGATAATACACCGAATTGATACCTTTGGTACCTACAGTGTACAGTTTTATGCTAAGGGGAAGGCGAGGGATTTTAAATTAAAATTAGCTAGTAGCTAAGGTGATTTTCAAAAATTTGACTCCGACTCTTGATTCTCTTATTATGAAATTAATAAGTATAGAATACAGGAAGTCTTGATTACCGAAACCCCAATAGATTGATTTTATATGATTTGGGCACTAGATCTTTGTAAACAAAAATTTGGTTGGTAGGAAAACAAATGTTGTCCATCTATATGACCAGAAAATATTAATTTTAATGTTTAGTTTCCGAAGAGATATTATATTATACGAAATATCTATAGTTCAGGAATAAATAAAGGAAACTAAAAGGAATAAAGGAAATTCTGAGATGTTAGCTGAAATGGTTTGCAGAAATAACAAAATAAATAATAAATTGCAATACGGCCCTGTTTCGTTTTTGCGAAAATTTTCAGGTTTTCATAGATTTCGCAAATTTCTGCACTATTACCTTTCAAAATTTAATACATTCGTAAGCCTATTTTCAAGTTTCCTTTATTTATTCCTGAACTATAGTGCCCTTTCAGTACTCAACCTCTCATAATATGCCATTCTTTATTGCAGATGATTACAAATGGATGAAAATGTGGGTTGTTACTTCTGCTGGAAAGTGATCCATGGGAACGAGAGATTCCGATGTTCGTCCAAACATTTCCAAAACTGCTCGAAACATTTAAAATCAGTTTTCCTGTCGGATTCACAGAAAGAGGACAAGTACCCCATTTTGTGTGCAAGGTGTTTCCAGTCCGCTGAAAGACTGTCCGCCATCAACGATGAGCTCGAAGTCATTCAGACCAAATTGAGCGACATTGTCAATTCCTTCACAGGCGAAATCTTCGAGTGTCGCATCCGAAACCGCAATGAAAGAATCAAACCCAGAGCCAAATCCAAATCAGAATTGAAAAGGGAAAAGGAAGACATGGACCATCAATTTTATCACGTAGTAAACGAGGGAGGCAGTAACGAGGCAGCAAAAATTGAAGAGTATTCCCACGAACAAAATGACGATGACCGGTGAGTCATCCGTTTGGGAAATAATACTAGTCTAGATTAATGTTATTAATTGGCAAACAGTAAATAAGTGCATTGTTTTAGAGTGCATGTGCATCCACTCTTTGCGGACTTCCTTGACGTAGAAATTAAAGAAGAAATGGCGGAGCCGAGCCCCGACGACGTGGCTGGAACATCTAAAGGTGAAATACAACTAAGGTTTAATCAAGGAATGTCAACAGCTTTATCGGGAAGTCATAATTTTGAAATGTTTTGTAGATGGAGGCAGACCAATTCGAAATGTCGACAGTTGTTTCCAAAACGAGCTTCAGATTAAGCAAGAACGTACGAGTAAGTTAGTTTATTAATTGGAAGGCATTGGATTGAATTGTATCGTATTAACATTTGAATTGGTAGTAGTTTGCAAGAAAAGTAAATGCAAGGAAGAGTCGTCGAAGCGGGCGGGGAAGAGAAAAGCATCCGAGATGGAATGTCAGGTGGAGGGCGAAGAAATGAGTTGCTCCAGTTCGCTGACTTATTATGTGTATAGCGGAGGCAGCAACGGAGTGGAAGATGACTTGGTGTCGAATCTGTTGAACGCCAACGCCGCGGTGAATCAGCAGACCAAGAGGTATTGTTGCTCCTACCCGGGTTGCACCAAATCCTACACCAAGTCATCTCATCTCAAGACTCACTCTTTTCATCACACGGGCGAGAGTCCCTACGTCTGCAGTTGGACCGGATGTGGAAGAAGGTATTAATTATTATAATTAATAATAAAGTGGAAGAAGGTATTAATTATTATAATTAATAATAAAGTGGAAGAAGGTATTAATTATTATAATTAATAATAAAGTGGAAGAAGGTATTAATTATTATAATTAATAATAAAGTGGAAGAAGGTATTAATTATTATAATTAATAATAAAGTGGAAGAAGGTATTAATTATTATAATTAATAATAAAGTGGAAGAAGGTATTAATTATTATAATTAATAATAAAGTGGAAGAAGGTATTAATTATTATAATTAATAATAAAGTGGAAGAAGGTATTAATTATTATAATTAATAATAAAGTGGAAGAAGGTATTAATTATTATAATTAATAATAAAGTGGAAGAAGGTATTAATTATTATAATTAATAATAAAGTGGAAGAAGGTATTAATTATTATAATTAATAATAAAGTGGAAGAAGGTATTAATTATTATAATTAATAATAAAGTGGAAGAAGGTATTAATTATTATAATTAATAATAAAGTGGAAGAAGGTATTAATTATTATAATTAATAATAAAGTGGAAGAAGGTATTAATTATTATAATTAATAATAAAGTGGAAGAAGGTATTAATTATTATAATTAATAATAAAGTGGAAGAAGGTATTAATTATTATAATTAATAATAAAGTGGAAGAAGGTATTAATTATTATAATTAATAATAAAGTGGAAGAAGGTATTAATTATTATAATTAATAATAAAGTGGAAGAAGGTATTAATTATTATAATTAATAATAAAGTGGAAGAAGGTATTAATTATTATAATTAATAATAAAGTGGAAGAAGGTATTAATTATTATAATTAATAATAAAGTGGAAGAAGGTATTAATTATTATAATTAATAATAAAGTGGAAGAAGGTATTAATTATTATAATTAATAATAAAGTGGAAGAAGGTATTAATTATTATAATTAATAATAAAGTGGAAGAAGGTATTAATTATTATAATTAATAATAAAGTGGAAGAAGGTATTAATTATTATAATTAATAATAAAGTGGAAGAAGGTATTAATTATTATAATTAATAATAAAGTGGAAGAAGGTATTAATTAAAATTATAATTAATAATAAAGTGGAAGAAGGTATTAATTAAAATTATAATTAATAATAAAGTGGAAGAAGGTATTAATTAAAATTATAATTAATAATAAAGCGGAAGAAGGTATTGATTATTATAATTAATAATAAAGTGGAAGAAGGTATTAATTAAAATTATAATTAATAATAAAGCGGAAGAAGGTATTGATTATTATAATTAATAGTAAAGTGGAAGAATAATGAATTGTTGACATAGGTTCAAGCGGAGTGACGAGTTGGTGAGGCACAATCGAATCCACACGGGAGAGACGCCGTATCACTGTACTCTCTGTCCAAAGACATTTTATCGTTCCGACCACCTGTCTAAACATTTAAAGAGACACACCAAACCATCCATTCTATGACTTTTTTTATTTATTAACAACTGACTAATTAATTCAATATTATAATGCCTTTTTGCACACAATAAATCGTTACAACCACTCCTTTATACTTTTCATTCATTTCTCTACTTCAAATCTCTGCGTAAACAAGCTTAAATCAAATTTGCTAATGCACTGGGTCTCCTATTCTAGTCAACTATTCCCAAAACAAGTCTTTCTAGTTCCGAAAACAGATAATTAAGTTATGAGTGTAGACAGTTTGTCAAAAAAATTCATTTTTCACAGTATTTCAGGGACTAAACGAAGAAACAGAAATCGAGATATGAAATAACTCTGAAACCAATCAAAACCAATCTTATAACGTATCTCGCAGTGTTTTTTGAAATTGAAAAATTCGCATTTCTGTTTCAAAGTTACGAAATAAATTTTGAAATAGGCAGTTTTTCAAATAATCTCTACATCTTTATATTATAAATAATCGCAATTTTACCTGACTATATGCCGTCCGCAAAATGCCCAAGTGCTTATGCAATGCATTGCATATTACATAAAACAATGAACTAGTATATTATAATCGTAGAATAATCGTAGACTTGAAAAATTTACTTGTCTATATTTAGGAGTAAAAAAAATTAGGAGTAAAATTAGCAGTCTTATAGGTCTAGCCCATTCAGGTAATGTGTGGTATGCTCTCTTATTCCGACCCACACCTTGTGTACCTGACGTTGTTAGTCGTTAAATAGAAACTGTACTGTACACGGACTAATAAAATAGTATTATATATTAATAGTAGTATAATATTTATATCTATTAATGTACGGGTGGTAAGGTGTTCCCAAAAACAAATGCACATGTTCATATTTTACATTACATATTATAATAACTACAATCTGTGTTAGTATTAATTTAGCATAATCTGAAAATCAACCAAAATGTCGAACGGGTATAGTAAATATTTCGAAATTCAATATCCAATACGTATTAAGGAATAAACGGAATTGTAAATGAATATCGGAACAACATTTATGGCACTTGAGATATTTCGCGAAATATTTTACTCCCACGTTACGTACTTTGTTTGAAAAATAAAATATTTTAAAATAAATAGGGTACATGGTACATTATATTTATTTCTAAAATTTCAATTATTTCAAATATTTTGTTTCTCCAAGAAAAATTTCTGAAATAGGAAATTAATGCCATGGCTGGTCAGAGGTCAAATACCCGGATCACTCTTTTCACCTTTACCATTTTTATTTCCAAATATTTTTTTGCAGATTTTTATCATTTTTGGGACTTTTCAGTTATAGGTTTGTTGGGAGGGCGAATGCAGTAGTATGGAAAAATATGTAGTAATTCCATGGGGGAAAATAGGAATTTATATGGCACACACATGACTTTTATTAAAGCTATTTATGTATAAAATAGATAGTATTACTTTGAATGGCGGTGTATGACTTTGTATGACGGTTATGCTTCGTATGACAATATTGGATATACAAGGTAAGTTAATTTAACATAATACTGTACAAATTATCTCTAGAGGATATTTTTCAAATAATAACCGCAGTGAAAATCGCTTCTGATTGGTCGATGCATTTTTGAAATTGACCAATCAGAGCACAGAATTCCATAACAAAATTTTATATGATTTTCATAAATTATTCCCAAGGGAAATATTTAATTCAACACTGAACTTTGAACTAAGACTTGTGATGTGGTACAATTGATTATTACTTCACTAAGCAGTCTGGACAATCATATAATCATAACATTTTGCATCAATATTATGTCAACTAAAATCATTTGTTAGTCTTAAATAACTTTTAATTATATGCAAAATATTTTCAATGATATCTTGTAATTGTAAATTTAAAAGTAAAATCTAATTAATTAGTTTGTAATACTTCATTGAGAGAGATGAATACGCAGTGTAGTAGTGGTGATAATATGGATGCAAAATGTTATGATTATATGTTTGTTCAGACTGTTTAGTGAAGTAATAATCAATTGTAACACATGCAAGCAGTTGCTCTGTTCAGCAAGTAAGCATCATAGAGTTGAGTACAGTGAATTAGTTTGCGATTATGCTATAAAAGTGTTAGTCCGTATTTTCCTCACAAGTCTGTAGTTCAAAGTTCAGTGTTGAAATAAATATTTCCCTTGGGAATGATTTATGAAAATCATATAAAATTTTGTTATGGAATTCTGTGCTCTGATTGGTCAATTTCAAAAATGCATCGACCATCAGAAGCGATTTTCACTGCGGTTATTATTTGAATCAAGGTTTATTAAAACTATAGCAGCCGCGCCACAATAGGTTATTTCATGCTCAAAATCACCAGTTTTCTAGACACACAGATATTTCAAGCCCCAATCTATCACATGAAGTTTTAATAGCATTTAGTAGGATGTTTTCTCCAGCCATCCTTCTAGTAGGTCAAAGGAAATAAAAATAGACTAATGTACTACATGCTTTAAGTTGAGTTTGGCATTAAATAATCGTCATTTTGGCTACTCTTTTATATTGTTTCGTTCAAACTGAAGATTAACAGTAAATTGTTCCGAGTAAATCCAAAATCATGCCATCTTGTGCCGTTTACAATTGCTTAACTTCTTACCAGCAATTGAGAAATTCCAGGAGAACTGATGTCCCTTTTCACACCGAGGCATAGAAAAAATTTAAATTTCCACAGTAACAAGCTCCTCCCACTTTCTAATTTCCACACTTTAGCTCCGCCTCCAAGCCACGCTCCCCAGATTTCCAGTGCTACATAAATTTTTTTAATTCCAATTTTTCCCGAAATTCCAGTTTTCCCGAAATTTTCCAGTTTCTTCCCAAAATTCCAGTTTTCCCCAAATTTTCCAGTTTCTTCCCAAAATTCCAGTTTTCCCCAAATTTTAGTTTCTTCCCAAAATTCCAGTACTCCCGAAAATTTCCATTTTTTCTCCAATTTTCCAGATTTTCCCTAAATTTTTATTTTTATCGAAATTTTCCAGTTTTCTTCCAAATTTCCAGTCTGTCCCTAAATTCCATTTTTGCCCAATTTTCCAGTGTTACCCTAAACTTCTACTTTCACCAAGTTTTTTCAAATTACCAGTTATTTTGCAAATTGCCAGTTTTTTCCAAATTGCCAGTTTTCTTCCAAATTTCTAGCTTTTTACTAAATTTATATTTTCATCCAAATTTCCAGTTTTTAAAAGCTTTCCAGTTTCTCCCAATTTATCAGGTTCCTCCGAATTTCCCGCTTTCCCAGTTTTTCAGAAATTTTTATTTTTACTCCAAATTTCTAGTCTTTTGCCTTTCCATTTTCACCCAATCTAGTCTTTTGCCAAATTTCCATTTTCACCCAATCTAGTCTTTTGCCAAATTTCCATTTTCACCCAATCTAGTCTTTTGCCAAATTTCCATTTTCACCCAATCTAGTCTTTAGTCAAATTTCCATTTGTACCCCAAATTTTCAGTTTTTCCTTAATTTATAATTTCTATCAAATGTCCAGTTTTTTTTAATTCTCCAGTTTTTCCTAAATTATCAGATTCCTCCAAATTTCCAGTTTCTCCCTAATTTCCAATTTTGTCGAATATTTTCAGTTTAACCTAATTTTCCAGTTTCTTCCAAAATTTCCATTTTTCACCCAAATTTCTAGTCTTTTCCAGGGTTGCGGTATTCGGATAAGGAGGTGTGGACAAATTGGATAAAATGGTATGTGTCCACTAGAAAAAACGATTTTTTCCGGATAAAATGATTTTTTCCAGATAAAATGATTTTTTCGGGATAAAATGATTTTTTCCGGATAAAATGATTTTTTCCGGATAAAATGATTTTTTCCGGATAAAATGATTTTTTCCAAATTAAATGATTTTTTCCAGATAAAATGATTTTTTCCGGATGAAATTAATTTCATCCGGACAAAATGGTTATGTCTAGTGGACGAAATGGTGGATCAGGAAACAATACCAATTTCATCCTGACAAAACGCAAACCCTGGTCTCTTCCCAAATTTCCAGATTTTTTTAAATTCTCCAGTCTTTCCCAAATTATCAAGTACCTTAAAATTTCTAGTTTTCCTCAAAATTTTTATTTTTAATCCAAATTTTCAGTTACGCCCAAATTTCCAGTTTTGTCGCATTTTTTCAGTTTCTCTCCAAATTTCAATTGTTCTCCTAATTTCCAATTTTCTCCAAATATGTAATTTTTTCCCAGTTCCAACTTTCTCCAAATTTTATCTCGACACAAACGTCATACTCATCTTTGATGTATTTCATACAAAACACCCATTTCCATTCAATAAAAAAAATTTTAAACGGACAAAAAAATTTTCATTTCCACAGCAACCACGTTGCAAGGTTGCAAGAGATTTTCGATGCCTGTAACAGATTCACAAAAAATGTAGTCATGCAGAAGAAATGGATGGAAAAATGCAAATTGTCTTTGAAGGCAGGAAATTCAATTCAAAACGCAAGAATTTGTTCAATTCATTTTTCTGCTCAAGATTTTAGCAATCGAGCTAAAAAGAAAACACTGAAGTCCACTGCAATTCCTTCTATTAGGCTTCCCGGTATAATGAATTCCAATAGATAAATGCCTTATAAATATGTATGTAGTAAAATAGAGATATGTTTCACTTATGTTTTAGCTCGCCTGATAAGGCAGCTTATAGAATCGCACAATCCGTCCGTGCGTGCTACTAAGGCCCGTATTTTTAAATAAGAAATTTCCGAAAACTCTTCCTTTCACTCTTGCTTTCACTCACATTTCATATTTTTAAATGGAAAAAGGTAAACTTTTGAGAGATGTAATTTTGAAGAGTGAGAGTCCAGTTTTTGATGCAAATGAGAGTGGCAACTCTTCACTGACATTTTAAATGAACTTGTTTTCACCTCACTCTCCCTCCCCATCAGAGTAATCTCTCATTTTGAAAGACAACTACTGAGCTACCTTTCAGACATTTTCTTGTTAAAAAATATTTTCATTTCGTTCAAAAACATTTGGTTGCAACAATATTAGGTCATAACCAAGGAGCTTGGACGGTTAATAAGGAGAGCCAAGTAGAGAATTGCCCGTAAGGGATTTTGAAGATCTATAAGGGACATTTTGTCCCTAATTTTGTGTAAATATCTGGTTGCTATGCTGTTGGAAACGTATTAAATTATTAGAGGATAGCAAGTGGGACATGAATGTTTATAGCAGATTGATAAAGACAGGGGTAAGGGACGTTTTCCAAAAAACGTCCCTTATAAATCTTCAAATTCGCTTATGGTAAAATTCCCCACTCGGCTCTCCTGATAAAGCGCTACTATACTATGACAACGTCCATGCTCCTTGGTCACAACTAAAGAATTCAACAAAATGGCGCTACAAGCCTATGAAAATTTTGTGCAAACAGTACAGAGAGTGAATTCATTTAAAGTTAATCGACTCCGCGACAGATCTAATCCGATGGAGGATTTAAACGAGCACAGCTTCCAAATTCGATATCGTTTTTCTAAAGATACGGCATCTTTTATTTTAACGCTAATAAAAGATGATATTATTGCTGGAATTCATCGTGGCTGCCAATTACCTCCGATGTACCAACTTCTAACCGCTCTCAGATTCTACGCTACAGGATCATTTCAAATTGTATTCGGCGATTGTAATGTACTAACCCAAGGAACAGTATCAAATATTTTAAAGCGTGTCTCTGGCGCCATTGCTCGTCATTCAAAGCGATATATTCGGTGGCCATCGGATCAAGAGTTGCCTGGAGTGATGAATGACTTTTACGAAATTGATGATTTTCCTGGTGTTTGCGGGGCTATTGATTGCACTCATGTGAAAATAGAATCTCCAGGAGGTCCTAATGCTGAACTATTCCGTAACCGCAAAGGGGTCTCTAGATAAATGTTCAGGCTGTATGCACCGCCAAGCTTAAGTTTACAAATTTTGTTGTTCGATGGTATGGATCCGCTCACGACAGTCGAATCTTTGATAATTCATTACTATGTCAAAAGTTTGAGAATGGAATGATCAATGGTGGTTATCCTTTGCTAGCATATCTAATGGTCCCATTTGAGCCTCCCGTCACAGTACCAGAAAAACGCTATAATAAATCCCAAATAAAAACGAGAATTGGTGACTAGATAAATACAGACTAGAGATAAATTGGTGACCAAACAATTTTAAAATTCATTCTTCCGGTTCCTACGGCTAAAGTAAAAACCGGACAGTTGATGTTGACCTGGATCGCAACCCACCGAAGAATGCTTTGTCTCTTTCGTATCTTGCATTATTTCACAGAAGTTACCAGTTTTCGAGAAATCGGAGCTGACAAAATTTGAACCAGTAGTTAATCGCATACTAGTGGTGAAACCACACATTGCCCTTCGGGCAATGCGCTGCCTGCTTTGCAGTTTCTCCCCGTATAAAAACCTGGAAAATATACGGTGAGAATGCCAGAAAAACTCGAAAACAAGATTAATAACTCCAAACATAAATTTTATGGAAATGTATATATTGAAATGAGAAGGTCCTATAATATTTTAAGACTAACTTTTCCATATGAAAAGCAGAACATTCTTATTTCACAGTTGCTTTGTACATTGTGGCGATTTTATCACACTAATAACATTTTTATTGCACTTTGGACATTTAGTTGACAATTATAGCGCAGTCACATCTAAATATATTTTACTGCTAAATGTTGTTAATATGGAAAGATTTATACTCTTAATTGTTGCTTAATTACTATGGATACAACAATTTAACCTGATTTTGATTTTCAGAAAATAACTTGGAGTCGTTTCAATTACTGATCGAATACAACGTTTACTGCTAATTCTCTTGAAACTAACTTCTTTGAAAAACAGAATTTTAAAGGAAAAATACAATAGTATTCAATCAACTTCTGAAGCGGGGATGGAAAATATTTTCGACAATGGGAACACCAGTCAAAGCTGCCATTTAGTGTTCTGTGGGAACTGGGAACACCTTTGCAATCGTACATACCAATAGTATTCGCTCAGTAATTGTAACTACTCCAAGTTATTTTCTGAAAATCAAAACTAGGTTAAATTGTTGGTATCCATAGTAATTAAGCAAAAATTATGAGTATAAATCTTTCCATATTAACAACATTTAGCAGTAACATCTAGATAATTGTCAACTAAATGTCCATAGTGCAATAAAAATGTCAGTGTGAAGAAATCGCCATAATGTACAAAGTAACTGTGAAATAAGAATGTTCTGCCTTTTATTCGGAAAAGTCTTTTGTCTTAAACCATTGTAGGATCTTTTCATTTCAATAGTTACATTTCCATAAACTGTATATTTGGAGTTATTATGTAAAGTCTAGTTGGTACCAGTGCTTATCTAGTGTTTTAGGTAAGTTGTATGATTGTTGCAAGGCAATTAATTGTAAACGCACGGGGAGAGTTTTTTGAAAAAAACTGTAAAATTCGAGCTTTAGTTATATTTTTGTATCTAAATTATATCTTGTTTTCGAGTTTTTCTGGCATTCTCACCGTATATTTTCCAGGTTTTTACCTGTTATATTTTTTATTGTTTTTCTTGATATAGCTGGTTATAACTATCATATAACTACTAACTACATAAATTTTTACCACATTATTAATATTTCGAAATTATTCATGTAGGTAACAATGCAATATAATAGGAATAATTTTTTAATTTTATTGGGGGATACCGCCCCCAAAGCCCTGCTTGAGGGAGATAGATAGTTGGTATCCTTGTAGTTAGTAAAACACGAGCCAACAAAACGTAAATGTTTGTATTAGTATAGTAGTAATGAGCAGTATGGGAATGGGAATACGACGTAACAGGAATAAATGCATTTAAAAATCCCAAATTATTGTCATTATTGAGATGATGCAAGCCAATGAGCCAATTCAGTGCATTTGCCGGACTCCCCTATGATATGTCATCATAATAAGTTCGAATCAAAAATTCAATTCGAATGCCTAAAATTTTATTTATTAAGGAGGCTCACCACGGAAGCCTTCATAGCAACCGGGCCTATCTAAATGCATGTTAAAAAATGTTTTACTTGAAGTGACAATACCATTATATATTCCGTCCAATATACCGAAACGGTACTGTACTATATCTTATTATATTACATATAGTGCAGTGCCATATTCTCATTTAAATAAGTACTAAACAGAATCGGGTAATAAATAGACCAAAAAATGAAAATAAACATTTTTGATTCAAATTAATTCATTAAATGTTGACATTTGATGACAGAGGGAAAAGGTGGTTCTAAAAACCGCTAAATTTTTTGATTACGCAATATGTGGATCAACCCTAAATATGTGGTACCTTATTGCGATTTAACTCGGCCTTCTCACCGCTTTCGTTCCCTGTCTTTGGTATTTATTTCCTGGACTTACTGGCTACAACATCCAATGAGACGCAACAATGACCTACAACTATATCAAAGTGCAGTGCTATATTCTGTATTCTCATTTAAATACGTAAAATGTATATGTTTCATTGATTTCTTCTAACAACAATTATCCATCATCCATAGCTTCATGTTTTTATCATTAATTTGTAAGTTACGCTTCAATAATTGATAATTACAATTAAGGTTAATAAAAAAGCAATTTTTTTGAACATGTACAGAGTGCAGACTGAAAATAACCATTACCCAATTTTAAATGCTTTTCACATTCCTGCCCCGAAACTGGAAACAGCCTAGCGATCATATCCAAAATGACTTTCGTACAGGGCAGTAAGGCGTGACATAGCTTTCACAGGTTAAAACCAATTTTAACACACACCGGACGGGCGACAAATCTAACCCTATGGAAACTAATTTAGTATATAAAGGATAGCATCCATACCTATCTGTACAGAAGAAGTTATTTGGTTTTAACAATAAATGCAGTATAAGTGGTGAAACCACATCTGCTTTGCAGTTTCTCCCCGTATAAAAACCATAAAAGGATTAAAACATTTCGAAAACGTGTTTCAATTTCAGCTTGTTCATGTTTTGAGTTTAGCTATACACAGCACAGCAGTTAAAATTTTCTGTTTTGCAACGTTTAGAAAAGTGCACATGGACGTTCGCAGAGTGCAGTGCAGTGCAGAACTAACAAGGGCTCTGTTTTTGTGTTGCTTTTTTGTATTCACCTCCTTCCTCTCCGTCTCTCTCCAAACTCCAAAACACTAACTTGAAAATATATTTATTATTTTCCTTTGAAAATGTTGTTGCCTTGAAAGTTTTAGTCATTGGTCAGCAACCATTTCTCGCTTGTCTTCAGTTTATTGTTTATTTTCATCAGTTGTTCGTTTTTTGAGAGTGGCTATAAGTCATAAGTGATAAGTGAAAGTTGACCGATAAAAGACAAAATAAAACAATAATTTCGGTATGGAGATCGAGGTCAGCAAAAAAGTACGGGTAAGTGGGCTTTTGTTCGACTTGATTGGTTAATTTTCTATTTATTCATTATTCTCAAAAATGTTGATTTCATTTTGAAATATTTTTGTGGGTTTCAGGCGGCAATAAAGGCTAAGCTTCTGGAATTAGGCGTTCACGTTGGTAAGTTTTATTTTGCAATTTTTGTCATTATTTTAATTTTTTGCATATTTTTTATTTGTAAATAAATTATTAGATGAGGAATTGCCGGATTATGTGATGGTGCTCATTGCCAATAGACGAAGCAAGGTCCAGATGGAACAAGATTTGAACCTTTTTCTGGGCGAAAACACGACCAGATTTGTCATCTGGCTCAACCACGTACTCAAGGTCAGTAAATTATTATTATTTAGCTTTTAATTGTTATTACAACAATTTTGCATTTTGTAGAAATTGGACGAAGTGACTGCGCATCTTCCTGCTCAAGCAGAAACTAAGAAAAGAAAGTCATCGGTCGAAGAAGCTTCGTCGTCCAAAAAGTCCAAAGCCGTGGAGGCTGTCAAGGAGGAGGAGATTTCTGCAGCCGAGAAAACTAAAGAGACGAGGGAGGAGGAGGAGGAGGAAGACAAGAAGGAACAGCAGAAGGAGAAAAAGAAAAAGAGTAAGCGGGACGTCCCTGTAGCCAAAGAGCAGAAAATAGCCAAAAGTAATTTCAAATTCAAGCTCAAGAGCAACAGCAAGATAATTGGCAAGTCGTCGATAGCGGAAGATGACGAGGACAAAAGTGTCAAGTTGCCGCTGCTGTGAGACTCTTTTATTATTTAGTAGTTGCCATTATTCTTGTGTCCATTAATTTATTTGTTTTGGCCAGCGAGGGCGACAACGACGAAGAGTTCATCAGTCTCAACGTCCCCACCAACGAATTCGAATTTGACGAGTTGGAAAACTTGCGGCAAGTCGCACTCGAAAGTCAAAAGAAGAAATCCGAAGACAAGACGAAACTGACGGAAAAAGTTGACAATATCGACGAGACCGACGCAGTGGCTCAAGTTAAGCAACTTTCTCCCGACAAGCCAGTGGAAAGTGTGGAAAATACGGAAAAGTCGTCGTCGCCGCCGCCGTCCAAGAAAACGGAGAAAAGCGAGAAAAGAGTTTCGGGTCGGTCGGAAAAGGTGGACAGGTTTTACAAAGCTCCGGGTAGACGGAGGTCTCCGTCACAACGGAGTTACAAATCGCCCAAGAAGTCTAGAGACAGGTCGTCGGAGCGGAGAGAGAGAAAGAGGTCGTCACCGAGAAAGACCGAGGAAGTCAAGAGACTGAAGAGTGTCATCAACATGGAGGTGGAGCCCCCTCCCAAGAAAATGCGATCTCAGGTAATTAAGAAGGAGGAGGAATACGACCCGTTGAAGCCCGTCATATCCACAAAGAAACTCGCAGTCAACAATCTGATACTCAAAGCCGTCGCAGAGGCCCAGAAATCCGTCACCGAATTCGCCATTCTCGAGATTGGAAAACGCAAACCCAGCATAAAAGACCGTCTTGGCTCATTCGGTAAAATAACTATATTATAATATGTATGTAGGTATGCAAATGATGATGCCAATACCTACATGTAGTAATTTTAATGACAATACCTACCTGTAGTAATTTTAATGACAATACCTACCTGTAGTAATTTTAATGACAATACCTACATGTAATTTTAATGACAATACCTACTTGTAGTAATTTTAATGACAATACCTACATGTAGTAATTTTAATGACAATACCTACTTGTAGTAATTTTAATGACAATACTTACTTGTAGTAATTTTAATGACAATACCTACATGTAGTAATTTTAATGACGATTAATTGTTTGTATTTAAAGTCGAGAAAGAGCCGTACAGCGAAGAAGATCTGAAGAAGATCGTGATTAAAGTGCCTACCTCTCCGAAACCCAAAGAACGAATTTCGATTCGCGTCGACTCTACGGAAGAGTCGACTTCAGATGAGGAATATGAAATCATTGAAGAGATAGTGGAAGAAGAGCAGACTAAAGAAGCGGACAGCAAGGAAGAAGTGAAAGACGCCAAGGAAGTTAAGGACAAAAGTAAACCGATAGTCAGCATTGAATCCAGCCCCAAAGTCATTCTCAAAGAAAGGTAATTTAATATCTGTCTAGTGACCTTGGAATAAATAATACCTTAAAGATAAAAGTCTAGTGACCTTGGAATAAATAATACCTTAAAGATAAAAGTCTAGTGACCTTGGAATAAATAATACCTTAAAGATAAAAGTCTAGTGACCTTGGATTTAAAATTAGGCCGTTGGAGCGTCCGTTGCAGACAGTGAAGCCGTTAAAGTTGCCTCCGATGGTGACAAAAGAGCAGCCTCAGTGCAAGTACTGGCCGACGTGTACGTTCAAGGAGAAGTGCATCTACCCGCATCCGAAATGCAAATTCGGGTCCAAGTGCACCAAGTTGGACTGTGCCTACAAACATGACAAGGACGTCTGCAAGTTCTTTCCGAATTGCCATTCACTCTCCTGCAGTTTCTTCCATCCCAGTCCCTGTCGATTCGGAAATGGCTGCAAGGACAACAACTGCCAGCTCTACCACCCCGGAAGAACCTCTCCCGCCACTCCCACTAATTTCCATGCCTCTAGTTTTTCAAGTTTCAACGCCCCTGTCCTTCCGGCGAAGCATTTACTAAAGTGGAAGAAGAATTGATAATTAATTATTATTATTCCCTATTCTCCAGCAATAAACTTTCTTTTTACAATACTCGTACTCTCATTATTATTTTCACCATAATATCATCATCATGAATGGATATGCAGGATGCGATGCATGCATTTAGCCAATGGGAGCATCACACGGACATGGCGGGCATTTTCAAATGTGACATCCAAGAAAGTGCACATCAAATAAGATGATGAGAATTCAACATTATTTGTGATTTGAATTGCAAGAAATTGGTCAAAAATGAAATTGTCTCTGGTCTTGGGGCTGCTTCTGCTGGCCACCGTCAACTGTGAAAATAAAAAGTACAAACAAGACGAAGACACGTCGACGTCCACCAAAACGCAGAAATACGAAGAGAAAAGTGTCGACAAGGAAAAGAAAAATGTCATTTCTAGTTTATTGGCCGATGCCGAAAAGGACGAAGACGAAGAAGAAGACTTTATCAAAATACAATTCGGAAATCCCGAAGTCATCCAAATCGTAGCTCCTCCCGACTTGACACGCAAGATTTCCAAAGGAGCTTTGGAAGTCCCTGTGGACACCACCGAGGCGGATCCTCAAGGTAAGTCCCTAAATATGAAATGTAAATAAGTTGGTAAATTAATTAATTGGTGGTTGCAGCTGTTGAAATGTACGAGGTGGCAGTGAATTTGTTGGGACCGTCGGCAGCCCGAGATGCGACTTCGGTTCACATTATCACGTCGATTGGGAAATCCCAGAACGTCGAACAGGCCTATCACTTGCTCCAACAAGCCAGTCTTCGGGGACATAAAAAATCAATGGAGATGGTCGCATGGGCAGAGTTAATTGGACCTCTGAATCTCGACATTGTAGGAGCCAAAACCAAATTCGAAAAACTGGCTGCCGAAGGCTACCCAAACTCACAAGCGGTAATAAAATAATTAATTGATATTGATTTAATTAAATATTTAATTAAATGTGTAATTCAGGCTCTGGCTTTCTTGCACACGAACGGGCTGTCGACGGAACTGAATTCTGCGCTGCCAATACTTTACTACACTTTCGGGGCCATCGCTGGGTCGGCGTGGAGTCAAATGGCTCTGGGGTACAGATACTGGACTGGCGTGGGAGTTGCAGCCAGTTGTGAAAAGTCTCTGGAGCAGTACAGAAGAGTAGCAGCCACAGTGGCCTCGGAAGTTTCTGCGTCCGGAACTGGCCCAGCAATTCAAAGAGTTCGTTTGTTGGATGAGTTCGAAGGCGCCGCCGGGAATAACGGAAATGTTCTCAATTCAGATATTCTAGACTATTATACCATGTTGGCCGAAAGGGGCGATCTTCAAGCTCAAGTTAGTCAATTTTAACAACAATATATACAACAACTTTTATATGTTATAAATGTTATTAGGTAGGACTTGGACAACTGCATTTCCAAGGAGGAAGAGGAATCTCCCCGGATCACCATTTAGCATTAAGATATTTCCAACGTGCTGCGGATGCTGGAAGTCCCGTCGCAATGGCCTTTCTAGGAAAAGTATGTTGATGATGACGTCATTGGTGGTTCATAACTTTAATTTTGGTTTTTTGTTGTAGATGTATTTGGAGGGGAATGACGCCGTTGAAGCGGACAATGCGACGGCTCTGCGGTGGTTTCAGCGAGCGGCAGAACAAGGGAGTCCGGTCGGACAGAGCGGACTCGGGCTCATGTACTTGACTGGAAGGGGGCTTCCGAAAGACGCATCCAAAGCCATGCACTATTTCACAATGGCTGCAGAACAAGGTAACTAAATCAATAATAATTAAATATAAATAATAAAATAAATATAAATAATAATATAAATAAATAATAAAATAAATACCATAGTATCAATGATTGTGTATTATTATTAATTAATTAGGCTGGGTGGATGGGCAGTTGCATTTGGGCAACATGTACATGTCTGGGATTGGAGTGCGAAGGGATTATCAACAAGCAGCCAAGTATTACAATCTGGCCGCACAGTCGGGTCACATCCTCGCAATCTACAATCTCGCACAAATGCATGCCACGGGCACCGGAATGATGAGATCCTGCACGGCCGCTGTCGAACTATACAAATCTGTCGCCGAGAGGGGAAGGTCGTCTACAACTGCATTTAACTAATTATATTTAATTGTATTTAATTATAATTATAATTAAATTTCAGATGGGGTTTGTTGTTGGCAGAGGCGCATATCGACTACAGTGAAAAGAGATTTTCGAGTGCTCTGATAAAGTATTTATTGTTGTCTGAATTGGGCTACGAAGCTGCACAGAGCAACGCGGCCTTCATCCTCGAGAGAGGAGAAATCGGCATAGAAATCTTCAACGCCATCTACGGTACAATTTAGTATACTTTAGTAATTATTTAATTAATTAATAATATGCAATTATTAATATAGACGACAAGGAAATGGAGTTGTCGGCGATCGAGGGGAGCCAGTCGATATTGTCGCGGGCGTTGCAGTACTGGACTCGGTCAGCGGCGCAGGGATACTCACATGCCCGGGTGCGTCTGGGAGATTACTACTACTACGGATGGGGCACTCCCGTGGACTACTCCAATGCAGCCACTCAGTACAGACTCGCCTCCGAACAACAAAGGAATGCCCAGGCCATGTTCAACCTCGCCTACATGCACGAACAAGGTTAACTAATTGCAATTAACTAACTAACTACTTTAACTACAAATATAATATATTAACATATTTAATTACAGGTCTGGGCTTAAAACAAGATTTGCATTTGGCGAAGCGTTTCTACGACATGGCGGCAGAGACAAGTACAGATGCGAAAGTGCCTGTGGCGCTGGCTCTGCTGAAACTGTCGGTGGTGTCTACGATGCAGTCATATAACGACGTAGATTTAATCGCTAATATATTTGTAGTCGGCCCTAATTGGGATTTGTATTTGTTAACTGTACTCGTCGGCGTACTCGGCATTTTGGTCTACTTTCGAAGACCGCTCTAATATTTATTGTTCAAATCAAATGTATAAATTGTTCATATCTATGTAATAAAATCGTTGTGATATTTTAATTCCTAATCAATTTAAACTTCTAACACTCCTTTCTCAGTTCTCCCGTACTACCCGAAATAGTCATTATTTTCTTTACATGCAATATTGAATCAATCACGAATGAAATGGAATAGAAACGCCAAACATCAATTTTACATTTCAAGAAATTAATTTTTAAAACGAAACTTTTGAATTTGAAATAAATGAAATTTTTGAAACAAATAAAATTTTTAAAAATGAAATTATTGAAATAAATGAATTTTTGAAATGAAATTTTTGAAATGAAATTTTTGAAATGAAATTTTTGAAATGAAATTTTTAAAATGAAATTTTTGAAATGAAATTTTTGAAATGAAATTTTTGAAATGAAATTTTTAAAATGAAATTTTTGAAATAAAATTTTTAAAATGAAATTTTTGAAATGAAATTTTTAAAATGAAATTTTTGAAATGAAATTTTTAAAATGAAATTTTGAAATAAATGAAATTCTTGAAATAAATACAATGAGCATGGCGATGCTCATTCGCAGTTGATTTTTATTTGAGGTGAAATTTATTGAAATAATTGAAATAAATGCCAATGTAATGTACCCTATTATACTTCATTTTTCAAGGAAAGTAGAGGTGAATTACTTTCCGAAATGGTTCTAAAATTTCACCTTTTTATTTCCGCGCAATAAGTTTGAATATTTACTATGCTGAATTGTTGGGGCGATATCCTTCGGCATTATTAATCAATTTTTGAGATAAAGTTCAAATTTTATAAAATTGTAAAACGTCTAATTTAATTAAACAATTAAAAGTATTTTTGGCCATTTTAAATATTTTTGGCAAAAAAGCCTACAAATTGGATTTGTCGCCAGCTTCCAACCTATTTATTACCTCTCCGGCTACATACAGTGATATGGCAATACGCATATTCTGATATTCTAATTATCTGATAATTTTTGAAATGCAGCATTTGGTTGGTTATTTCCAAATTTTATAGTGATGAAATTTCAAATTAATTACACAATTTTTCAATTGTTGCAAGCTACAACGAAGTCCTAATGTGAATTATACAGATCCATTCTAAAATATGCTTTGGTTTGACAATAACAAACAAAGGAAAGTAACAAAAACTTACAGCAAGCCGTAACAGAAGCTCGCCTGAGTAAAGGGGACCGTGCGCACAATTTTGGTCTAATAATAGTAGAAATAAATTTATTTTGCTTACTAAAGTGAACACTAATTCAAATTAGATTAATATAATTCAATATAAAACCAACAGCAAATCAAAATAGATTAATATAATTCAATATAAAACCAACAGCAAATCAAAATAGATTAATATAATTCAATATAAAACCAACAGTAAATCAAAATAGATTAATATAATTCAATATAAAACCAACCGCAAATCAAAATAGAATAATATAATTCATTATAAAACCAACAGCAAATCAAAATAGGTTAATATAATTCAATATAAAACCAACAGCAAATCAAAATAGATTGATGTTGACTATCAAAATCAACAGATAATCAAAATAGATTGATGTTGACTATCAAAATCAACATCGAATCAAAATAGAGTAACGTTGACTATCAAAATCAACAGATAATCAAAATAGATTAATGTTGACTATGAAAATCAACAGAAAATCAAAATTGATTAATATAGAGTATCAAAATCAACAGAAAATCAAAATGTATTAATATTGAGTATCAAAATCAACAGAAAATCAAAGTAGATTGACGTGTACTATCAAAAATAACATCAATTCAAAATACATTGATGTTGACTATCAAAATCAACAGATAATCAATATTGATTAATATAAACTATGTAAACCAACATAAAATCAAAGTACATTAATAATAACTATGAAACAAAAACAATTATTTTAAAGATTGATTTATATTGATATATAATCTATACTGATTTTCTGTTGATTTTGATAGTCAACATTAATCTATTTTAAATTTCTGTTGATTTTGATAGTCAACATTAATCTATTTTGATTTTCTATAGAATTTGATAGTCAACATTAATCTATTTTGCTTTTCTGTGTATTTTCATAATCACGGTTAATCTATTTTGCTTTTCTGTGTATTTTCATAATCAGCATTAATCTATTTTGCTTTTCTGTGTATTTTCATAATCAGCATTAATCTATTTTGCTTTTCTGTGTATTTTCATAATCAGCATTAATCTATTTTGCTTTACTGTGTATTTTCATAATCAGCCTTAATCTATTTTGCTTTTCTGTGTATTAATGGACTATCGAGGAACACAGGAGGGCGGATGGACTTTTGATATTATTGCTTTAAATGGTGCAAAAAAATCAACATTGTATAAAAACTAAAACTGATTCACGTTTTTTGGAATTCGATGTTTTTAAAAGCATTTAAAGCAATAATATCAAAAGTTCATCTGCCCTCTCCTGTGTTCCTCGATAGTCCAGGATTCCAAAAATGTAAGTCTCATAAAAATCGGCCGTAATCTTCGGGAGGAATAAAGCTTGATGTAAAGCATTTTTAACACGAATTTAGATAGGCCCATGCGGTTGCTATGCAGGCGTGATGAGCAACCTTAAGTAATCAAAATAAATCTAATTCTACCATTATTCCAACAAAAATGTGCACACTGTCCCCTTTATTCAGGCGAGCTTCTGTTACGGCTGGCTGTATAGGTTTTATCGGTTTTAGTAAACGATATCAACTTCAATAGAAGCGGCATAATATATTTTATACTTTCATGCTAACAATTAATAGAAAACACGATTGCAATTTTGAGTGCCCATTTTTCACTTTGACTATCAAATGAAGACAAAGCCAAAATCAACAGCGATCGAAAAGATGTCTATGCTAAGTTTGATCAACTTCGAAAATTACTGTGGGTACTGACGGACAGACTGTGCGGTTCTATAAGCTCGTCTGGCGAGCTTAAACTTACGGCAAGGCGAAGGCGTAACAGAAAGAATCTCGCCTGTGTAAAAGGGACCGTGTACACACTTTTGGTAAAAAAAATATTAGAAATAGATTTATATTGATAATAATAATAATTATTGAAATATAAGCAGTAATTCGAAAGTAGATCAATCTTAATCAATACTTAAAATTAAAATCAACAAAAATTAAAAGCAAATCAATATTGGCTATCAAAATCAATGGAATTAAAAATGTATTAAAATGACTATGAAAAAAATGACCTGAAAGGCAAATTAGATTAATTTTCATTATCAAAATAAACAGAAGTTCTGTTCTCAAAGTTTAACTGACTGTGCCATTATATAAGCTTTCTTCCTCAGAAATGATTTTTTTATAAAAATAGGAAGTTTCACAATTCTTAATTAATTAAGAATTGTTGTATAGTAATTGCACTTTAACCAAAAAATAATGAAAATCAATAAACGTAAAAAATGTGCTATTTTCTAGTTTTAAATGTTTTTAATCTTAATATAATATTTTATTTGAAAGGTTGGTCTGGTAGTTTTAGATTGACTATATTATATTTCATTGACATTTGTACACAACGCATCAACCAGAGGCAGCCTTAAAATTATGCGTTGCTTTTCACAAGGCCACCAAAGCTACCGTTAAAAGTCCACCGCACATACCGCTCCAGGTTGAGCCAAAATAGGAAGACTAGGAAGAACGTATAGAGAGGTAGATCTATTTACAACATTTCTCTGATACAGCGTGCGTGAGTTTCCAGGAAATATTCATCAGGATCAGGATGATTTTTAGAAAATGGGGCTGTCCAAATTTTATATGCATGGACCATGATGAATATAAATGCATCATTATTCAGATTATCAATAAACCAGATTTTTAAAATATTTCAGTAATTAGGTTTTTGGTTTGTCAAAAAGATGTCTGAAATTAAAAACTGTAAATGAAAGGAGCTGTCATTTGATAAAATTGAATATGGATTGTGGAAAAGGTAAAATGAATCCCTTGAATAGTTTAATTGGTTAACTATATTAATTTAGTCGTCGTTGCTGATAATATTATTTTGTTGAGGATGGTTTGGTGAGTGTTTTGGCTGTGTGTAAATAAAATCGATGGCGGTGTCAAAGGAAGGAAGAGGGGAGATTTGAGTGGAAGGGTTGATTTGAAGGGGTAGTTGGTATATTTTCGGTGGTTTTCCTCCATCCATCCCTTGCTGGTCCTTTGGTTGCAGCAACTGCACGTACGTTATGCATCCTTGTGAAACTCTCCCCTAAAATATTTCCTGCTGACTCTGACTGAGCAGATGCAGAAAAGAGGGGAGAAATGACGCTATCTTGTTTCTTTCTATCAATTACCAACCAACTCAGTCTCTGGCTTGGTCTTCCAAAGGTATCATCCATCCAATATTCTAAAACACAAATCCTTATCTGTATTTTGCTTATCTCATATCCACCACCAAACACCGAATATCGCATACGACTGACTGTCTGTAGTATAGTACAGTACAAGTCGAGGAATAGACAAGGAAAGTCCAATAGCCGCGCATTCATCCTTTGTTTACTACCTCCATTCTTTGCCTCCGTCTCTCACAGTCAGCATTTCAATTTCTGTCTCTCTGTCAGCAAACTATTCTCCAAATACTCTTCAGTCACTCAAGACAACTTTATTGTTTGTTCAACTGTGTCACTGCACATTTAATTTTTGCGTCGGTTGTTGAAACTCTGTGTCAACGGATGTTTCGCTCATCGGACTTTTGTATTTCATCTTTGTCTAAATGAACCAACTCAACTGACTACAAGTCAATCCAGAAAGGGTAAGTTATTTGGTATTTTGCTTGTTATTTAGATTAGTCACTTTGATACTGGTTAGTGATACTTTCTTTTGACATTTGATAAAAAAGGTTACAAACTGCCAAATATCAAATTCCTTTTAGAAATTAAATTATAGATAGAAAAATTGCATTTTGGTCAGTCGAAATGTAATTTTAAAGATAAAACTTGGATTGACTTGATGGAAGATATTGTTTTTTAAAAATTGGCCGAGATAAATGTAGGTAGGAATAGTAAACAAAAAAGAGAGTTGAGTCATCGGCAAGAACTCTTTCTCTCCTCTTCTCATTCATTGAGCGAGTTGCCTGCTGCTGGTCGGAAGAACGGAGCCGGAGGGATCGAGTGACTCATTGGTATATATTCAGAATTGAGATTACTCACTCACTGTTTTTGTTTTGTAGTGACATGCGATGGCTTCTTTTGAATTCGTTGACGAGTGGTACGTGGAGCAGACTCTCGGCGAAGGAGCATTCGGCGAGTAAGTCAAATAAATATTCACCATCTTAAATGTATTAAATTAATAAATAATTAACTAAATAGGGTCAAGTTGCTGGTGCATCGAAAGAGCCGTGACTCATTGGCATTGAAGGTCATCAACGTGAAGGAGCACCCGGATGCGAGGGAGGAAGTCATCAAAGAAATAGAGCTGCACAAAAGACTGTGTCATGAAAATGTCATCAAGTTTTTTGGAAGTCGGGTGGAAGACACGATGGTCTACATGTTTCTGGAATATGCCTCTGGAGGGGAACTCTACGACTCGATCGGTAAGTATAAATTAACTTATATTTATTAATTAATTAGTTAAATATTATTAACAGGGTAATTAAATGTAGAACCGGACGTGGGGATGGCGGTGGGGAAGGCGCAGTCGTTCTTTGAGCAGATCTTGAACGGAGTGCAGTACATCCACTCCAAAGACATTGTCCACCGAGACCTAAAACCGGAAAACATTCTTTTGGACAGCAAAGGTCGAATCAAAATTAGCGATTTCGGACTTGCAACTAAATTCCGAATGAATGGCATCGAGAGGCTGTTGGAAAAGCGATGCGGAACTCTGCCTTACGTTGCCCCAGAAGTACTCACCAGACCCTACAAAGGCGAACCAGCTGATGTCTGGTCTTGTGGAATCATCCTTGTCGCCCTACTCGCTGGAGGTAGCTAATATTTAATTGACTATTCATTTAATTAATTAATTGGTTATTTATTTGTTTGATTAATAATTAAATTTAGAGTTGCCTTGGGACTCTCCGCTTCCGTGCATTGTCGAGTATCAAAACTGGAAGGAAGGCAAGATGAGTGCATTGTGGAAGAAGATGGACCTGATTACGTTCGCGTTGATTAAAAGACTGCTGTGCCCTTACCCGTCCAAGAGGATCACAGTCCCCGAAGTGCAGCGACATCCATTCCTGTCCCGCAAACTCGTCGGAGGTTCGTACTATTTAAATATTTCGTGTTGGTGGTCGTCGTTGTTCTTGTTCTTCACCCTCTCAGGTACTTCTGTGACTCAGATTTATTTTGAATATCTGGGTGCTCTAGTACCTGTAAGGGTGTCTTTGCCGTCAACTTTGTCTGGTGTCAACCAATGTCTGGAGGAGGAGGAGGAGGAGGAGGAGGAGGATCGGTGGACGACTGTGTGATGACTTCTCTTCTTTGGTGGATTAGCTGTACGAGTTGATTGACTCTCGTCGGCTACTGCACCATCGAATTGAACATTCATTTCCCTCTTCAGCACGGTTTGAATTATCATTAACTAATTACCAATTAGTTCAAGTTAATTAATAATTATGGTTTTGTTGATTAGGTTCGGACAACAATCACTCGATGGTTGACGACGCCATTTCCAAACTCTGCTACTCCCAACCCGATCCACAATTTCGTGAGTGCTAAATCATTTAAAAAATGTTTGTTGCGACCAACTTTGGAGATTGTCTAATTTGCAGAAACGGAAATGGAGATCAATGCCGAGAATGTCATCTTCTCGTTCTCGCAGCCGTCCAACGTAGACGAATTCTTCCTGTCTTCGCAACTGAGTAGCAACTCGTCGCCGATGAAGAAGAGTCTGCCGATGAACCGAATTGTCAAGAGAATGACCCGGTTCTTTGTGTCTACCAACCTAACCGAAACTGTCCAGCTCATCGTCGGCGTCATGGAAAAGTTTGGATACTCGTACAAAACTATTAAGGCGCCTTTATTCTCCGTAAGTTGTCAACCAACTGTCAATGTCAATTCTATTGTCAATTCTATTGTCAATTCTATTGTTGTCATTTTTGCAGATTACGATTTCGACGGTGGACAGACGGAAGATGATGTTGATTTTCAAAGCGAATGTGATAGAAATGGGCAATCAGGTTCTTTTGGACTTTCGGCTCTCTCGGGGCGATGGGTTAGAATTCAAAAAGAACTTTTTACGGATCAAGGAACAACTTGCCAACATTGAGATGAAAGGGCCCATCACGTGGCCATTGGCCGTCAATAATATTATCTAATAAATGTTAAAATTGTTAACTAATTAATTCACAACAACTACGAAATATTTTCCGAAATAAATGATTGAATCCAAAATATAATTTCCGAGTAATTATCTTTATTATTTGTCTACATCGATTGCTAATTGAATTAATCCAATCTATAATTAGCTAACAATAATAAAATAACTAATTGAATAGCGGACGAAAAAAAGTATTTGCTTGGGAGGAATGACATAACTAAAGATTGGTTTGACTAGTCTAAGATCAGACAACAGTGGAATGTTTGTTTAGTCGTTTCCGGCAAAGGAAATGGGTTTTCCCTTGGGGTCATCAAATCGGTCCATGGTCTTGACACTCATAATCATGTAAATGCCCCACGTGATGACGGCGATCAAAATCAGATTCATGAAAATTCCCATCCAGATCCCCGGCGTGAAAAATCCCACACATTCGTAAACCGGCAAGAATTTCGTCTCATTTCGTCCCACTTGAATCTAATCCAAAATTAATAATTTAAACTTGGTTTGTAAACTAAAGCTAGTATAAAACTCGGATCATTAATTTATTTTCAAGCCGTGGTAGCCAATGCATAAATATTTGTTTGTACTTGGAATTTCTCAAAGAGGACTGAGGCTGTAGAGTTGCCTTGCTTTGACTTGAGTGGTGCCCGCATGGGACCGAATTTAGTGCAGTGGAATGACGTGGCGATGGGGTACAGCAATTCAACCGTCGACATTAATTCCTCATCGATTTTGATGTTGCCGCTGCCCTCAAGAGTTCCATCCACCACAGCCGTCACCTTTCCTAGTCTGTGGTAACCACCTTTCCGAGTCACAGTCATCCTACAAGACAAGAAATAGAGTCAAGTCTACACAAAACTAATTCCATCTAATTAAAGTTGATTACTCCAAGGAAAAGGTCTTGACGGTCAATTTGGTCCCGGAGCCGCCTTCAAAGGAGAACTTGACGATAGAATCCGTTTGATTGCTATCTACTTGTACTGACGTCACTTGGTCGTAGGACGCACTGTTGGACCTGCAAAAAGTGGTCAATACTTTCTGTTATGGTATTCATTGGCCAGTCCCTTCCACGTATTCTTTTAAATAACTTACTCTCCGTTGTGGGTTACAGTCAGGTTGACCCTTCCGAGGTGGATGAGGGACTGTGACCCCGGATAAATCGGTCCATTTCGGTTTGCTTGTCTCTTATTCCGCGACCTCCAAGAAGACTTTTTGGCCGTCAACACTCCAACTCTCTTGTCAAAATTCACCTTCGAAACTGCTTTTTCTACACATTTAATAATATTAGATTAAGGTTCAGGTATTTCCAAAATCCTGGGAAATTCATTAAAAAAGGTCAAGTAAAGGTTACGGGGAAGTATCTATGGCTACGTTTTAAAATTACATAGAGGCATAGAAATTTACTCTATGACATTACTGAAAAATACTTTTTTAGAAAACTTGTAACTCCTCCGAGAATACTGCTCGTAGAAAGACAAGATTGGACTCTAAAATTCCAGAAAAGGTTGTTTTAACCAAGTACGTTGGAAAATTTTAAAATTTTACCTATGGTTGTGAGATATTGCCTCTTTTTCCACAAAAACATTAATATCTCAAAACCGGAAGTAAAAATGCTGAATATTCCAACGTACTTGGTTAAAACAACCTTTTCTGGAATTTTAGAGTCCAATCTTGTCTTTCTACGAGCAGTATTCTCGGAGGAGTTACAAGTTTTCAAAAAAAAGTTTAGAGCTAATTTGATAGTCGAGTTCAAGTCACGTGACTTGGTAACCGGGAATCTTAATTTTACTATCTACCTCCGTCCAAGAAGCATTAACTGTAGTCATAGCACTGTATAAGGAGAGTCCCAAGATGCCTCCATTACAAGGTGAAGACATAGAAGGATATTCCCCGAGTTTGCACCCAATTCGAATTCTACCTACACTGCCACAGAGAAGTAAACACCCAAGCCGAAAGTAACCATGGTTATTTGGTTTGGGTGCCTACCTCTCTGTGGTAGAAAGTAAATATGGATTGGGTGCAAAAATCCGGGAAACCCCTTCTATGTCTTCACCTTGTAATGGAGTTGATATTAAACAAATGCGTTACTATAGAGTGACAAATTCGAGGCATCTTGGAGAGTCCAATACAGAATTTCCCGTTAGGGATTTTGAAAGTTTATAATGGCAGTATGCATAATGGCGAGTCAGAGGTTACTCCTAACCGGGAGTCACAAAATAGTCTAAAACTTGACCTTAGTACAACCTAGGGTCAACTTTTTTGTATTGCAATAGCAAAGTAACTATTGGCAACTGACCATGGTCGTCCACCGGGGTCACATTTTGGACTCGGGGTAAAGGGTTACGTTACTCTAACCTGTCATTATGCATACTGCCCTAAGGGACATTTTTCACTAATGGGCCCGTGTATTTGTTATCACCGAAAGTGTCACCGACCCCCTCCGATTACGACCAAAATCGCTGAGCATATGTCTAAAATAGAGTAATTAACGAAATGGACCTTCAAAATTTTTTAAAAAATAAGAGGGGGCGTGGGGGGTAAGGGGAAGCTTTTCCATTGGGAAGAAAGATTGTGACCAAACGGTAAGTCATAAAATTCTTTAGTTTTTTTCTAAATTAGCATAGATAGGTGCTTCATCCTGGCAAGGTATAAATTTTATTCAATTCGAATATTTTGGCGCGAAAAAAAATCGGTGAACCTGAAATTAGCAATAATTCAAACATTGTGGGTTTAAAATGGCACATATCGACTAAATATTGAATATAAAAGATGCTAGATCATCTTAAATCTCTTTTCTAAGCAAGAACAAGGTTACATATCCAAAATTTATTAACCCCTGTCCGGGGAAGCGGGGGCGATATAAGTTTGGATATTTAATTTCTCAAAACTTATTACGCCTAGAGACTTTAAACCACCGCCAAACAACTCAGCATCATGTAATGCATCATGGCAAGGTGGTGTATTGTGTGTCACCCCACCCCCTGAGGGGGGTGTAGGTGAGACTTAAGTTTGGAAACCCAATATCTCCAAAACTACTCAACGTACGGACTTGAAACTACAGCCAATCAACTCAGCATCATGTAATGCATCATGGCATGGTAGTATATTGTGTGTCGCCCCACCCCCTGAGGAGGGTGTAGGAGAGTCTTAAGTTTGGAAACCCAATATCTCCAAAACTACTCAACGTACGGACTTGAAACTACCGCCAATCTACTCAGCATCATGTAATGCATCATGGCATGGTAGTATATTGTGTGTTTCCTCACCCCCTTGTGGGGGTGTAAGGGAGGCTTAAGTTTGGAAACCCAATATCTCCAAAACTAATCAACGTAGGGACTTAAAACTACCGCCAATCAACTCAACATCATGTAATGCATCGTGGCATGGTAGTATATTGTGTGTCACCACACCCACTGAGGGCTACCCTGCTACCATGTCATGATGCATTACATGATGCTGAGTTGATGGACGGTAGTTTCAAGTCCGTACGTTGAGTAGTTTTGGAGATATTGGGTTCCCCTACAACCCCTTCAGGGGGTGTGGTGACACACAATATACTACCATGCCATGATGCATTACATGATGCTGAGTGGATTGGCGGTAGCTTCAAGTCCGTACGTTGAGTAGTTTTAGAGATATTGGCTTTCCAAACTTAAGCCTCTCCTACATCCCCCTCAGGGGGTGGAGTGACACACAATATACCACCATGCCATGGTGCATTACATGATGCTGAGTTGATTGGCGGTAGTTTCAAGTCCGTACGTCGAATAGTTTTGGAGATATTGGCTTTCCAAACTTAAGCCTCCCCTACACCCCCACAAGGGGGTTAGGAAACACACAATATACTACCATGCCATGATGCATTACATGATGTTGAGTTGATTGGCGGTAGCTTCAAGTCCGTACGTTGAGTAGTTTTAGAGATATTGGCTTTCCAAACTTAAGCCTCTCCTACATCATCCCCCTCAGGGGGTGGAGTGACACACAATATACCACCATGCCATGATGCATTACATGATGCTGAGTTGATTGGCGGTAGTTTCAAGTCCGTACGTCGAATAGTTTTGGAGATATTGGCTTTCCAAACTTAAGGCTCCCCTACACCCCCACAAGGGGGTTAGGAAACACACAATATACTACCATGCCATGATGCATTACATGATGTTGAGTTGATTGGCGGTAGTTTCAAGTCCGTAAGTCAAATGGTTTTGGAGATATTGGGATTCTAAACTTAAGCCTCCCCTACACACCCCTCAGGGGGTGGGGTGACACACAATATACCACCATGCCATGATGCATTACATGATGCTGAGTTGTTTGGCGGTGGTTTAAAGTCTTTAGGCGTAATAGATTTTGAGAAATTAAATATCCAAACTTATATCGCCCCCGCTTCCCCGGACAGGGGTTAATAAATTTTGGACATGTAACCTTATTCTTGCTTAGAAAGGAGATTTAAGATGATCTAGCATCTTTTATATTCAATATTTAGTCGATATGTGCCATTTTCAACCCACAATGTTTGAATTATTGCTAATTTCAGGTTCACCGATTTTTTTTCGCGCCAAAATATTCGAATTGAATAAAATTTATACCTTGCCAGGATGAAGCACCTATCTATGCTATTTTAGAAAAAAACTAAAGAATTTTATGACTTACCGTTTGGTCACAATCTTTCTTCCCAATGGAAAAGCTTCCCCTTACCCCCCACGCCCCCTCTTATTTTTTAAAAAATTTTGAAGGTCCATTTCGTTAATTACTCTATTTTAGACATATGCTCAGCGATTTTGGTCGTAATCGGAGGGGGTCGGTGACACTTTCGGTGAAAATGGAAGTAGGAGCTCTAATTTTATCCCCAAATATCCAACTTTGTGTGGTTGCTATGTTGTTGGAAACGAAATAAATGCAGAACGATTACTGGGATGCTGGAGTGGGAGTGGGACAAATACTATTAGCAAAGGTAAGGGACTTTTCTCAGAAAAAATCCCTTATAAATCTTCAGAAATCTAAATAGCAAAATTCGCTACTGGACTCTCCGGTCAGAGTGCAGCAAACGGTGCGTGAAAGTTAGAGTCCGAAGTCCGAAGCCACCTCTATATATCTCGGAATATTTAGACATGACCCCCCAATGTTTAATCGGATCTTTATCGGACATGACCTAGAGGTCACGTTTCCACCCTCCCACCCCACCCCCACCCCTAACCTAACCTAACCTAAATGAAATAAACTTAATGACCGATTTTAGGTCCAAAACAGGTGGAATGTCATTTTCCTCATACCCCCGTCGGGGGTGGGGAGGGTGTAAACGTGACCTTCAGGTCATGTCCGGTAAAGATCCGATGAAACATTGGGGGGTCATGTCTAAATATTCCGAGATATAGAGGTGGCTTGGGACTCTAACTTTCACGCACCGTTTGCTGCACTCCAACCGGACCCTCCTTATACAGCGCTATGACTGCAGTTTATGCTTCTTGCTCCGTCCAAAACAAAATGTTAAACTTACCGACATCTTCAAGAGAATTTAAATGCAAGACTTGTACATTTTTCTTTTCCTTGCTCAGATACTCAACGAGCCTTTCAGACTCGACTTCCGGAAAGAATACCGATTTCTGATCTGTCACTATTGCTTTCAGAGTATCGAATTTCCCAAAATCTTCCAACGAAAGCTACCGATGACAAGAAATTATTACTTTTTATTTTCCAAAACAATAAATGGCTCATGAAAATATAGTCACCTTATCTAACATGAAAACGACAATGTTTTCAGATGCAATTGTGCCTGCCACATTTTCGGGCGTTGACTCCGCCTGTGTTGCAGGGGCGTTCCTAATAAAACAAACCAAAAATATGGCAAATCAAGTCCATAAATTACTAAAATAATTTCTCTAATCCCTTAAAATATTTACAACTTGTAGTTGCGTAAAAACATTTAAATGTTTGAAAATTGCAATTTGGTTTTTTTAATTATACTTACACATCAGAGCCCCATACGAGTGCTGGAGGAAGATGCTGATTGCAATTCGCAGCTGCTACAACGGAGAGTAGTAAATAAATGACCTTTGGCATCTTGACCCGTTTTTATTTATACTATATTTTAAAAAGGGAAGGAAAACGAAACATTAACTTTTGTATCAAATGCGTATGTCAATAAAGCGACAAATGAGACGATAAAAACAATCACTCAATGTTTTTTAGGTGTGGGCTGTGGTCATGTGAAAACACAGTTTGAATTTCCCTCACACAACTCAATGGTTTTCTAGGGCTCCAAAATAAATTATCAAAATTATCTAAAGTGGTTTGATTTGCAGACCAAAATACTGTCAATAAATCTGGAGATTTTTTTATTGTTTTAAAAAGGTTCGTTTTTTGAATAGGGTAATTTTGGAGTAGACAGGAGGAGAGTTGGCGTTGGAGGTGGAGACGAAACCCTGGTGTGAGAATTGAGTCTGTCCTTCCCGCACAAACACAAACAAGCGTTTCCATTCTTCCCTTACCTTGTTCAATACAATTTTACTCATTCAACATTCAACAAATTACAAAATGAGCGACCATCATCATCATCGTGCCGAAAGACGGGTAAAAACATTATTTTAATGGTCATTGAAACTTTAGTTGGCGGGTTAACTAATTGGTTCATGTTTGTTGGTGTCCACAGGAATATAATGGTCGAAGGGCCAGCAGGTCAAGGTCTCATAGCCGCTCACGTTATAGCAGTCGGCGTTCATTTCACCGGTCTAGGTATTACAAAACAAGCCAATTGTTAATTTTAACTCTGATTTATTATCAATTTTAACTCTGATTTATTAAGTTTATTTATTATTTCACGTATAATTGGCAATTTGTTTTGATTGCAGATCTCCAAGTCCCCGTCGGAATAATCGGTACCAAGGCGGAGGTGGCGGCGGTCAAGGGCAAGAGAACCCCGGACCGAACAAATGTCTGGGTGTGTTTGGATTGAGTCTTCGAACAACTGAGAGGGATTTGAGGGAAGTCTTCTCACGCTATGGACCCATCAATGAGTGTACAGTCGTCATTGATGCTCAGGTCAGTTTTCTTGCAGTTTTTCGGGCGTTGGTTGTTGTGATTCAAAATTGAAGAATACACACACAATGAACAAACAAAAAGCAAAATAATAGAACAATAAAGCAATGCCTGTAAAACGTAAGTTTTGATAATTAAATTTACAATTAATTAATAACAATTAATTGCAATTCTAAACGCAATCCAAATGACAGACTGGCCGTTCCAGAGGCTTTGCCTTCATCTATTTTGAAAGCATTGAAGACGCAAAAGCGGGCAAAGAGAGTTGCAACGGGATTGAGATCGATAACCGCAGGATCCGTGTTGACTTTTCCATCACACAAAGGGCCCACACACCCACACCAGGGATCTACATGGGCAAACCCACGTGAGTTCTCTTATCCAAGGTCTTTAAACCTAAAGCATGTTTGGTATCATCTTTACGCATGTTTAAGTATGGACAGGTACAGACGAGGGTACAACAACCGTGACAACCGACGGAGATCCCCTTCTCCCTACAGACGACGCTCCCGTCACTCTCGCTCAAGATCATACAGTCCAAGGAAATATCGTTGAAGTTCTTCTAAGTTTACAATGCCTAATTCTTTTATAATTGGATTTCATTATTATTATTAAAAGTTTAAATAAAACCATTTCTTAAGTTCATAATGATGTACATACCTAAAAACAAAGTCTTAAAAACATTTATTATATAACAAACAGGTTTTTGCATATTCTCCAATTATCAAAGCTATCAGAAATTAAATTAAGAAAAAACTACAAAGCCTTCTAATTTTAATCTGAAGCCTCCAATCATATTTTCTTATTTTCTATAGAGGAGGTGACGAGTTGTGGTTTTTCTGTGACTGTAAAAGTTAAAATAATTTGGCAGCATGTAGTGACCTTTTCCCCTTTTGAGGCACTCTTAAGACCTTGGTATGATATTTAATTATTTTTAGATGTCATGTTTCGTCATAAGGAAGTGGCTTCAAGGACAAAACGATTTGATTGTTGTAGTAGGTGTTAAGTGTTTTACATTGCAATGCATGGAAGATGTTTAGCTTATAGCATAGATAGATTGCATAACGTAGTAAGTAGTATATAGTATGTATTGTTATTACGTAAGAGTAGAGGAACATGCCGAGTGATGTGGCGGAGGGGAGCAGATTTTTGTACTTTGGCAGGTGAGTCTCAGGTGATTTGTGTACCTACCTGTTGTTTATTCTTCCGTTGATTTGCTTGGGTTGGGTCTCTCTCTTTATTTACTGAATATTAATTATGATAGGAAGATGTCAATCTTAATTGACAGTGAGGACTGGAAGAATAACCCCGAATACATCCGTACCGGGCCAGACCACTCGGACTATACAGCATTCTACGTCATCATCTCCATCTCCACCATCGTCCTTTTCAGTATCATCATCTTGAATTTTGTCTTTTGCTGTTGCTCACCCTACAAAGCCTACTGGAGAGACAACAACACCGGCAACCGAATTCTATTACCCATTTTCATAACACCCCCCAAAAATAATCGACCCCTCACTCTTCTTCCTGAGATTCAAAACATTTAACTCTAAAGGTAATTAAATACAATTAAATGCAAAAGTAGGCAGAATTAAGGTAATTGTGTATACGATTTGGGAAACTCTGGTGACTATCAAAATACATGTTAAAATTTTTTGCTATTTTTGATATAACTTCCAGAGTTTTACTCCGATTTTCTAATGAAGTACATTTTCGGAAATGTAAAAACATTGGCTAGGATTTAATTAGAGAAAATTTTCGATTTTTTTGATTAGTTAGCAGTAGCAATGGCTCAAAATTTTATGCGAATTTCTATCCAGATGTCATCATTAAAGTGTGACATGTATAAAAACTGAGGCAATAATCGAAAATTTTCTCTAATTAAATCCTAGCCAATGTTTTTACCTTTCCGAAAATGTACTTCATTAGAAAATCGGAGTAAAACTCTGGAAGTTATATCAAAAATAGCAAAGAGAGTTTCATGAAAAAGTTTGAAATGTAAACTGCTTCATACTTGACCGGATTTGCAGGTCATGAATATCCGACAGATTGAAGCGATGGACTAACATGAGACAGAGCATTGAACTTTTCTCTATGCCAACGCTGGTGTAGTCAATTTGCCCTGCGAATTTCCATTATGTAATAAAATTACTTATATCACACTACAGTAATTCGATCCCATGGTTACGGATTACTGTCCCAAGAGATCTAGCAGTGCAATACGACATACGACAATACTCGAAATAACACTACATGCTAATGCAAATGTGCACCAAGGTGTTGTCAATGGCCAAGTCACCCTTTTTCTGCAGCCTGTTTGATTGAAGTCTAGCTGGGTGCATTCAGTCCACGGGCTGGGAGAAGCCCGTGGTCATGGATACAGCCACTGATCCCCTCGGTTTTATCTTATTCCAATCTTATTCAAACTGGTGGCAGAAGGAGAGCAAAACAAAACACATCCTCTTATTGACTTTTCACCAAAAGTGGTAGGAGCTACATTTATGAAGATTCTGCAGATTACTGTTGCTATTGGCTCCCTGTGTTAAACAGCTACATAACCCATTCAAAATTATGGAACTTGGGTGTAAACGTAAACATTTTGTTGTTTTGAGTATATTGCACTGCTGTCTTGTGTTTGCATCCTCAGTTAGTTTGTCGGTTAGTAGGGCTATGGGTTTCGGCTACTATTAAGAGCATATTTTTATTCGAATTTCGAAATATTTCAAAACTTCGAATTTCGAAATAATAAAGGAACAGCCACCTTAATGGTAATAAATTGTTTTTCAGATGTTTCACGTTTATTGGCCAGCGATAGCGACGCTTACAATAGTGATGATGAGTATCATCCTGATCATCCTGATGTACGGTAATAAAATCTGTGGCCGATTGCAGCAACCACACCGAACTTACACTAGACCACGGGAAATTGAGTTGCAGAAACAACGGGCATCTTATGGACATGAAATCGAAGTCTGAACAATCTCTCTATACCATCTCAACTTAACCCGGCGCTGACTCAACTCCAAAAATTGGTTACTTTACATTTAGTCGGTCCTGAATTTAAATACCATAGTTTTAGCAATTAAAGGCAGCAAATGACAACCTTCTCTCCACTTAGTAAATATTGATGTCGGGTTGGATTTATTCAGCGCTGGGTTAAGGTTGGCGATGAAACGAAACAGGATAAAAAAATAAATCCAGTCGTGACTTTCGTTGTCTCATGTCAATCATTCTAGAAATGGTACACACAGATTTTTAACAAAACTTTTTAATGGTTAACCTGTAATCTCTCATAAGACTTTTTTACACTTTTGTTAATAACATTTTAGTACAATATCAGATTGTATAGTTATAGAGCTTATTCCAAGTGGAATAATGTACGAAATACAAAACAAATCCGTCCATTTCAATTGCACAATTTACAATAATAATAATTCCAAGAAAATAAACTGCATTTTGTACCATTCTACACAAATCTCTCATTCACCAAATAATCTAATCGTACAACCTTTTGACTTGCTTTTGATTCAACAACTTGCAAGATAAGCATAATAATAATGAAAGAAATATTTAGGTCATGGTCAAGAAATGGAGAAGATGTTTACACGAAATGATTTAATGGAAATTAATTTTAATTCTGCACTTGTCTGTTGTCATCCATGGACTAATGTACTTTTATACTTTGATTGATTATTTGTTGTTGATCGACGTTCAGAGATAAATTAGGTGTAAATTATGCATCATCCACATATTTTAACACGAGTTATCGGTCTATAAAACTTGTGTCATTGTTTGGCATTTGCCTTATCTCATTTTACGATACTGATAACGAAATAAGTTTGGTATGGTGGGATTGTTAAGTATTAAATTAGTGAACGATTAAATGTCATTCTGCACCTTGAAATATTCTAGTAATGATTTTTGCAATTTTCCTTGTTTGCATTCTTGCAATTTTGATTTTCTTATTGTTGGAAAATGCTGAAGAAAATCACCAGACTCCTCCAGGTAATATAATAATTATTTTGGCATTGGATTGGACAGATATCGAAAAATAGGTAAAGTCTTAAGGTAATTGACTTGTGGATTCAGGTCCTCTGAAAGTTCCGTTGTTGGGCACTTTGATTCAATTGGGCTGGTCCTCAACGACTCCGTACATGGCTATCCACAAACTGTCTCTTAAATATGGCCCAGTGATGAGCATCAGATTTGGTCTTTTAGATGCAGGTCACACCTCAACCTTTTACAATAACTAATTAATTAACTTAATTGCAATTGACTTTTGCTGTAGTTGTGTTAAGTTCGTACGATGCCATCAGAGATGTTTTCAACAGAGACGACTCAAACTTTAGATATTGCGAAGGAATTTTAAAACAAAGATGCCTCCACCAAAATTTGGGTGAGAATGGAAAAACTATAATTTACAAGAATGTAGTTAATTAATACAAATTCAGGGATAATTCTGGCGAATGGAGACTGCTGGCAGAAAATGAGGAGATTTACCTGCAGAGGGTTGAGAGACTACGGATTTGGCAAAAGGGGTTCAATGGAAAAGATTTTTGGGGACGAGCTGGATCACTTCGTGATGCACATGCGCACTGTGATTGATAAAAACGACGGGATTGTCCACTTTGACATTTTCTTTCACGCCACGGTCCTCAACATTATGTGGATGATGGTGGCTGCCAAAAGATACGAATACTCGGACGAAAAGATCCTCCACCTTGTTAATGTCACCAAGAAATTCGTCCAAGGTGGAAGTGGCATCGGCCTTCTCACCGCTTTCGTCCCCTCTCTTCGCTATTTATTTCCTGGACTTACGGGCTACAACATCCAATCAGAGGCCAACAACGACCTCCACCATTATTTCAAAGTACACGTGCCATATTCTCATTTAAATACTTAAAATGTAAATTCTAATCCGTTGGCTTTTAGGAAGTCCTCAAGGAATTTAAACAAAATGTCCACAACAAATTGGAGCCAGAATGTTTCATTGATCTCTTCTTGCAACAAATATCCATCAACACCCACGATAACAATACTCATTTTACAGGTTAATTTAATCTGAAATTGTTTAGCTTTCAGCCGAACACAAAATCAATATCACCCCGTTCCAAAATAAAATATCGCGCATTTTCGCCCACCTTGAAAAATGTTTTAAACAACCAATATGGCAAAATAGCTTTACCCCGACAAATTCTGTCCAAATTTTAAATGAAAGATTTTTAATCATAAAAAGTTAGACATTTCTTCAAACATTTAATTTTCATAGACCCAAAATCCAAAGCCATAAACATATTGCTTTAAGTGTGTTTATTAAAATACAGAAATTTAAATATTTTCCCAAGAATCTAGAAAAATTCAAAGTTCTAAAAAAATTTACTCCAAAGGAACCTTAAAACTAATGTTTCCAAAAGTTATTTATTTCCAATTTTTTTAAAATTATGACACGATCTAATGATCCTAATTAAAAATATGGAACATTCCTATTATACCGACGCTCAACGGAATAGACTGATATGTAGCTCATTCGAAAGATCTCGTCGAGTACATCACGAATATGGTATTGGTTTTTGGGCGAACTCCCCAAATAAGAAAGTTATGGTCGGTTAAAGTTGAAAATATGACTATTTCTATTCCTATATTTTTAGAAAACGAAGAGTTAAAAGTTTTTTAGGACACCGTTGTTTTGCTCTTTATGGTGAATTTACTTGTAACTATGGCAACGTAGCTAATAACAACATGCAGGTTTGGTTTTGTAAAATTCTAAATTACACTTTAACTTCTATTTTGGGTTTTTTCATTGTTCTAACTTCAATTTTCATCATTTTTGATTTAGTTAGGGGCACGCGGTCACAATTTGCATTTTTTAAACCTAACCTAATTAATATTAATGGAAATTGAACATGGCTTGTGGCCACAGTTAGCATTTTTTAAACCTAATCTAATTAAAATTAATGGAAATTAAACATGGCACGTGGCCACAGTTGAGATTTTACTTTGAAAAAGAGCCTACATGAGTGTTCGAAATTGTATATTAATTTGTATCTATGGAAAATAGCCAGGGTTTCCCCCGGGGGAGTTTTCCCTATATTTCCCAGTAAAGCGTGGTACACAGATAGTGAGCGAAATGCAGTTTCTAAGGCAAATTTTCTCAGAGGGGGGAAAAATTAAAATTTCGCCGTCAATTCATTTTGTCGGTACACACTTCGTCAATTTTCGCCTGTGAAATCAAAATATTCATTTCGCCAAAGTGAAAATCGTGAATTTCGCCACCTCGGTAGCGTGAAAAGAGAACCATATTTTCGCCGTGAAATATCATAGAATAGTATTGTTACATGGTTACGGTAACCAAATACTTGATGGGTGGGTGGTTCATTCTTTTCGAGTTCAAACTTTTCAAATGTATCACATACATATTGCCGTCGATTGTGAAGTATGATAATCTATCCCAAGAAGTGTGATAAAAATGCACTTCATTTTGGTAAATGATTATCGGAGTCGACACATGTAAAAGTGCCTAGATTATGACGTCATAGTTCAGATACTTTTACACGTGTCTACCCCGGCATTGTGGTTGTCTAGAAACTATCCCTTGGTCTGGCTGGGAGCCGCACTACGGTTTAGTCGTGCAAGGCTCTAGACAAGCATTGTGGTACTAATAAGGTGACTTGAAAGCTGTGAATATCTAAACCCAAAATCTGTTCTTTCTAATTAGCTGCCATGATCTGTGTACTAGGTGATGGAAAACTGATATCCGGTTTGATATTTCGAGTCGGCGAAAATTTTTTGCCACCATGACGCAGTTAAAATTTCGACTCGGAATTGATGGTAGCGAAATTTCGATCTGTGTACTAGGCTTAAAATTAGAAACCAGAATGTTATAAATATTGTTCAAACGGATGTAAAAAAGTAGCGGAGGTTAAGTCATAAGAACGCAAACATCTTTAGATGTAACATCCCTAGTCCTTTAGATACATGATCTAAAAGTGTACTTTCAATCAAATCAGGCTCTAGCTCACGATTTTCAAAAATGTTACTATGACAGTGACAGCTCCTGTTACTTCAAGTCGTTCAAGTGACGAGCTCCTGTTTTACTCTTTGTCTGCAGCCAGGTTCAACGTAACTTAGAAAAACTGTGTGGACCCTGGCAGTTGACAGTACGAGAGTAGCCTGTTTTGCTTTCTGTCTGCCGGCAAAGGACTAAAGCTAAAATTAATAAAGTATGCAGCCGCCCTATTCTATGGTTAGGTTATATTGTGATAAACTAAATTAGGTTTGTGGGGTATCCAGTTTGAATGTTGAACCTCACTGGGAAAGGAAACCTGGTCGATACAGGGTTACATTTACAATCTACATCTATTTTGATCTTCTAATCCTCCCTAGACAAAAGACAAGGCATAGGGAGGACGTCTGATTTTGCTGATTTTCAAACTAAACAGTGCTTTTGACCACCAGATTTGAAATAGTTTGGATGCTTATCTGATTAAGATCAATCTCAATCAAAATAATACTATTCTTAGTAAGCATTGCTTACTGAAAAATGGACAGACAGACAGATTGTTAACTCCCACAAAGTAGTCTTAATCCCAACTTATCCCCTATTCTTTTAATTTCGAAACACTGAAATTTTACAAAATGGCCATGGTGACAGGCTATTTAATCATAATATTAATTCGAACACTAATATAGGTTCCTTTTCAAAGTAAAATGACAGTTAGAATTTTTTAAACCTAACCTAATTAAAATTGATGGAAATCGAACATGGGACGTGGTCGCATAGCATTTTTTTAAAGCCTAACCTAATTAAAATTGATGGAAATCGAACATGGGACGTGGTCACAATTAGAACTTTTTTAAAACCTAACCTAATTAAAATTGATGGAAATCGAACATGGGACGTGGTCACAATTAGCATTTTTTAAGGCCTAACCTAATTAAAATTAATGAAAAATAAACATGGAACGTGGTCACAATCAGCATTTTTTTAACATAGAAGTTGGTGCAATTTAGAATTTTACAAAACCAAACCTGCATGTTGTTATTAGCTACGTTGCCATAGTTACAAGTAAATTCACCATAAAGAGCAAAACAACGGTGTCCTAAAAAACTTTTAACTCTTCGTTTTCTAAAAATATAGAAATAGAAATAGTCATATTTTCAACTTTAACCGACCATAACTTTCTTTTTTGGGGAGTTCGCCAATACCATATTCGTGATGTACTCGACGAGATCTTTCGAATGAGCTATAATATCGGTCTATTCCGTTGAGCGTCGGTATACTAGGATTTAGCCGAAAATATAATCAATAATTCTTCAGAAATATTTATTTGTTTTGAAACTGTTTTGGTTGCAGATAATCAATTTGTTCTAGTTTTGTTGGATTTATTTCAAGCGGGATCTGAAACTACGAGTAGCACGTTGAGCTTTGCTGTTTTATTTCTGACAGTCCGACCCGAAATTCAGGATAAATTAAAAAAGGAAATTGAGAATGTGATTGGATGGGAGAGGAAGCCACAACTGTCGGATAGAGAAAAGTCAACCAGTTAAAATTATTAATATTTATTAATTATTTAATAATTTATTAATTTTCAACATTTATTTTATTAGGATGATGTACACTCAGGCTTTTATGTTGGAAACATTCCGTTGGGGAAGGATAGTTGTCAATTTCGTGCCTAGGAGAGCACAAAACGATATTTACTATGATAAATTCTTGATTAAAAAAGTTTCATTCATACTTAATATTTTCAATCAATTTTCGCCGAATTAAAAAAAATTGGTTCAAATATTAAAATTGTCAAAAAATTTGTAGGGTTCAGTTATAATGGGAAATCAACACAGTGTAAACTTTGACCAAGTTTTTTGGGGAGATGCAGACGTTTTCAGACCCGAGAGATTTCTAAATCAAGTTGGAGGGATTGAAAAATCAAAAGCAGAGAGAGTCCTTGCTTTTGGAATCGGTAAAATAATTTATTTTAAATTTTTGGAGGTTTGATTCTAAAAAATTTGTAAATTAGGAAAAAGGATCTGCGTGGGAGAATCTTTAGCTCGGGACACGTTCTTTTTGTACCTCACTACTCTATTGCAGAATTTTACGTTTCGGTCCGTTCCTGGGCGACGTCTTCCATCGCCCAATCCCGTCACTGGATTCACAATGTCTCCACCTCCATTTGATTCTCTCGTCACTTATCAATAACTTTTTAAAATTAAGACATGAAAAATAAATTGCAACTTTGTGAAGTTCTAAATGTTGGGAGTTCATTCTGCATATAAAAAAAATTGTCAGGGAACGGAAAGCAGTCAAAAAATATTTTATTCCCTATTCCATTTATCTGATATTTTTGTTAGATTATTGATATCTTCCAAAATCTGTCTTTTACAATAATTTTATCACCTTTTCCGTTTTCTGGTCAAGATTGTTTTTGCAACTACAAACATAAATTATGGTAATAGTAGAACATGAAGTAATTGAGTAACCGTTTCTAAGAAATGTTAAGATTAATTAAGATTATTAGCATAAATGACTATTTTGAAATGATTGATGGCAAGAAGTATTTCCTCGTAGTAAAGTGCAGTGCAAAATGAGATCATTCTTAATTGGGACATTTTGATAACAAAATGTATCAGGTCTCTACTTGATGTTAAAGATCATGTTAAGTGGGAGTTGGTCGGGTGGGTCTGTCAAAGAGAAAGGCATGCATACAGACTGATTGTCAACTAGGAAGAATGTATTTGGGAAGGTGGGAGGAGTAGAAATGAATTATTGCTCAATTATGAAGTGCAAGTGAATCAAACCGGTTGGCATTTCAGATATTAAATCTTACGTGTAAATGTTCTTTTAATCTCATTCGACTGTTGCAGCCCGTCGGTTGTTTTCCAATGACCATGGCCAACAACAAATGTCTGTTCCTCATCGTGTTGAGCCTGATTGTGGGTTCTGCTCGACCTGGGTACTACAACCAAGTGAAACAGAAGGAGGTTTTCATCCCAAAAGTGTTGGCACCCGTCGTGGTCGTTGAACCTGAAAATGTGGCTTCGAAATATTTTGAATTGTTCCTGTCGAATCCGTACGAAGTGACCCCACAGAGCCTCAACACTTTGTACTCCAACAGCTACGCCGAAAATCTCACATCCATTTCCCAAAAGTGTCCTCGGGATTCTTTCTTCGCGAGTTACAATCCTAGCCATAAAGGGGCTGTCGCCAATCTGGCCAACCTGTACAATGGTAACTAATAAAATATTTAATATTGACAATATTTAATTGACAATCAATTAATTGACAGGCCAGACGAATTTCCAAACGTTGCTGGATCTGTCCCAGTTTTTCAAGACCCGACCAGAGACGCATCCTTCAGTTTGGTATGCATCCTTCCTAAGAGGCCAAGCAGCTCAAATGCCTGAAACTCTTGCATTTCAACGACCCAGTCCGGTCAACTTATTTCCAACTGACTTCTTCCCCGACAGTCTGATGAAGCAATCCACACAAACCCCACAGGTCCAATAAAACACTTATTCTACTTTTTTAACACCACCCACACGTTTTAAAAAATTATTTTCATTTTCAAAGGAGTGTGTATTTCTGGATGAACGATTCGGACAAGACAATGGAGTTGAAAATCTTCTTTGGTACTTTCGTGAGGACGTCCAGATGAATGCTCAGTAATCATTTATATATTTATTACCGCAGACATGGCATTAATTTCAAGGAATTTTTCTTGAAAAATGAAACATTTGAAATAAATGAAATAAATACAATGCGCATGTGTACACGCATGTGCCTTCTATTTATTTCAAGTGAAATTTATTGAAATTTTTAAAATAAATGCCATGTACCCTATTTATTTCATTTATTTCAAATTTTTCATTTTTCAAGGAAAGTAGTAGTGAAATATTTCGCAAAATATTTCAAAAATTTTCTAATACTTATTTCCGAGAAATATTTCCAAGTCAGAAAGCGCTATATGTCTGTTTATTTATTTCTTTATATAATATAAATGCAACCAAAGCCATAAATTGAGTTTTAATTCCATTTAATTTTGTTTCTCTCTTCAGTCATTGGATTTGGCATCTTCTGTACCCGATAGACAGCCGGCAGCAAATCCCTCGTCGTGGGGAGTTTTTCTATTTCTTTCATCATGAATTGATTGCAAGGTAATGATTAAAATTGTTTAATATTGTTATCGAAATGTCTACTAAAAGGGATAATTTCCAGATATGGAGCAGAAAGAATTTCAAACGGTTTGTCACCCCAGATTCCTTTTAATATGCAATTAAATTCGGTGGTTGACGAAGGATACAATCCTCATTTGATGAACGGTATTGCTACTATGGCCTGGGCACCTCGGCCACCCTTTCAGCAATTGGATGTAAATAAATATTTGCTTGATACTCCAAATTAACAATTTTCCTATTAAATGTGTACCTTTTGATGACAGTTTAGAAATTAATAAATATTTGTTTGCTTAGGCTGCCCTTAATGATACAATTTTTCAACAACTGGTGAATCTGACAGTGATCAAGGACCGGGTTCTTGAAAGCCTTTTCGCTGGAACTGTTTTTACGGTACAGTTATTTTTAAATGGCATAGTAGATGATGAAAATAAAATAATTATTTGAATTACAGGGAAGTACACTGCTCCCGATTCACACGGCTGACAACATCAACATTGTAGGGGAAATATCCGAAGGCTCCGATTATTCAATAAACACTAATTTCTATGGCATGTTGGGATATCACAACGAAGGTCACATCATTTTGGCTAATTTAATTGGAAACTCTGCTCCAGTAAGTCATCAATCATTAAAATTAAATCTCAATTGCCTATCAAAGTCAAATCTTTCCGAATTCGTAGCCGACAAAATAACTATATAAAACTATTAGATTTTGTTATTATTTGTTTCCAATAAGAGTTCAAGGACCACAATAAAAATTATTATTGACACTACCCAAACACAAAATATTTACGAATATTTCGGACACGCTAAGGCTATAACATTTTCAATCGGAATTTCCCTCCAATAAAACGTGATTTTAATTTATTTCAGGGAACTATGGGAGTCATGGTAAGAAATAACCAGAGTTTCGGATTTTCCCATCCCATTTGATAGGATAATTGGGAAATATGAAATTTTCAACTTCGGTGGACTTTTTTCTCTACTTCCCACTATTTCCCATTTCCATCGAAATCTTGGGAATAACTTAAAAATTCTAAGGCTGTTAGAAATACCCTCTCTGCATATTTAGAAAAATTATCTTACGCAAACAACCTGAATCTGACGAGATTCTACCGGCCTTTTAATTTTGAGTATTTGAATTTGATAAGAAATAAATTAAGAATTGGTTGAAAATAGGGAGACCTTGCAACAGCCATGAGGGATCCAGTATTTTACCGTTGGCACAAATTAGTCGACATTTTGTTTAACGCTTACAAAGCTACCCACTTGGCCCCCTACCAACTTCTTCAGGTATAATAAACACAGATAAAACCAATTTAGTTGTTTGCATTGTAAGTATAAAAGTTAAATCTGTTACGTGGATTTTTTCTTAAACAGGGTGAACATCCGTTGGTGTTCAGAGGAATTAGTGTCACAAATGTTCAAGTGATTCCAGATGATTCGGCTGGAGGAGTTGTTAATCTTCTCCGAACATTTTGGAATGCCCGTCGATTTAATTTACAGGGTGGTCTGGATTTTAACAGCATGAATGCCACAGGGCCTCCGAATGTTAATATTTGCGCAAAACATTTGGACCACGAAGAATTTACATACCAGATCCAAATAGTAAATTACCCAACTAAATCAATATCTTATTTACCAGTGACCACGAATGAATTTTAATTTTACGACATTTTGGTAATAGGAAAATCAACTTGAAGCAGCAGTTGCAGCGACTGTACGACTATATCTGGCGCCAAGATTCAAAACAGCAAAGGAAAAGCACCGTTACACAATGGCCGAACAAAGGACTCGTTTCTTTTCCATGGACTCCTTCGTAACAACTCGTAAATTCATTTTTATTCACAACTTTAAATAAAGTGTTTTTTAAGTTTAGACAAAATCAAAAAGACCAACATGGTTTCGAATTTCGAAAAGTTTTTTTCATCTATGTCATTTTATGCAATATTTCTAAAAACTTGAATTTTGATGTTTTTGGATCTTAAGAGAATAGCCATGCTAACTTAAATAAATGAAGTAATGTTACATTTTTAGTGCGACCGGGCAGCAACGTGATAAGCAGAAGATCGGTGGATTCAACACTAACGGCACCATGGCCAAAATCGGTTGAACAAATTCGCCAAGAAATAAATTCCAGTATTCGAGGGACGGTTGACTGTGAATGTGGATATCCTCATCATCTTCTTCTTCCCAAGGGGACACCGGAGGGAATGACCTTTGACCTTTTCGTGATGGTGACTGATGGAGCTGTGGACGCAGTTGTGGATCCACCCCAACCACAGCGACCACAACAAAACTTTGAAATGCCCCGCTGCACACCGAGTCATATTCACTGTGGCATTCAAGGAAGAATGTATCCCGATGCAAAACCGATGGGATATCCTTTTGACCGAAGTCCTTTCTTTGTCCCGACTTACATCCAACATCCTTCTGGGAAATTCGAAATTAAAAATATCCAAGTGTCCTCACTAGAAGAATACGTTAGCCACATTCCCAATACAGCAACAACCAAGGTACGTCGTCAATCACCAATAAAAATATCTAATTGAAGCCTAGTTCAAAATATTTTATTAATCCAATTCGTCGATTCATTCTTTAGATTGTGGTTGTCCATCAAAACATCCAAACTGGACTGGAAAACTTTGTTCAAACTCAACCGACTTAATTTAGTGTCTTTTTTTCATTTATTTACCATCTTTTATTTATATTATAAATATTCATGCAATTTATTTAAAGTCAATGCATTAGAGCAACGCGGAATTGAATAATATGCAAATTGTATTTTTAATGGAGATGTAAGTGGGTTGTCTAGATACAATGAAATGGAAAACGTTGTCACAATTTTATCGCAGACTTGTCTCTGCCAACAACAATCTGCACTTTGTCTTAACAACTCACAATCACTCGTTAAGACTTGACGCCCATCAGATTCAATTGGTCTGCAGAATCCAAATTTTTTCATCTAAATAAGTTATAATTCAAATTACAAAGCCCGGAATTATTACGAGAGAATTCTCAAAGAAATTGCAAAAAAAACGAAACAAACAAAGCTGGGAACAAGGAACTCGTGGAAATTATCACTTTCATAACAACCTCCGCTACTCTGTACCTCTTATGAATGTACCTATTGTTTCACTACGAATGAGAACTTTACTGTTTTTACTACTTCTAGCACCTCGCTCCTGCACAATAACAAATTACGTATTAATCGGCGATAAGCATTTTTTGAGTGGCGGATAATGAATGAGAAATTAGTTATGAAAATGTCTTTAGAATTAAAATATATTTTCTGCTATATTCTGTTAAATAAGTCTCTGAATTTTCTTGATCAATAAAAGTTGGTCAATTCTATTAAGATTTTTCAATGACATTTTATTTCTTAATGAAGACGTGAAAATGGTTACTGCCCATGAGATAATATTATAAAGTGTGCTCAGAGAGTGGTGAGTTAGGTAAGAATGTCTTTGTTTGATTAGAAAAGGTTTCCTTATTCACAATTATAGCATTCAATGCCTTTGCAGCCACAGTCACTTGGGAAATTGCAGTCGTCGCTTAAAAATCTTTCATTTGTTTGCATAATACTTATCGACAGAGTGACTCAAGTCGTCATACTTTAGTTGCATCTTCAATTGGTCGCTTCAATCCCTCAGAAACATTTTCAAGTCATCATACCATGAAATTTCGATAGAATTATAGACATATTTGATTTGAGTTCAACGACAACCGAATCAAAATTTAATCGTTGACGATGGGTGAATCAATTTTCCAGTTTAAATTCGTCATTTGTGTGTATTATCTGTTGTTCCTCACTTTACAAACCAACGCAGAAAGTCGACTGTATAAATTAGGTAACATATTTCAATTATTTTATTTATTTATTGTCATGTGCTCCTGAAAATCAGATGTTATTGCCAAAATTTAAAAAATTATTCGATGAAAACGAAAATTTTTGGATTTCAAAACATTGTAATTTTATTATTAAATATTATAACGAAAGTAATAATTAACTAAAATATTAATAAAATAGAAAATATAATAATATGACGTAAAAATAAAATAATGTAAATAAAACATGATCGCTTCCAATTCGAAACTGTTACTTTTTTAACTAGCTCCTTCAATTTGCATTCATCAATGAATCATAATTTTATTAATAATTTATTAGTTGAAAACAAGTTTTTTGAACCATGTTGACAATTAATTGAAAACGCAGGGACTCCAAATATTTGTCGTGATAAAATAACGCTATCTGGATTTTCTAGCGGCGGGACATTTGCCCAGCACATGCAAATTTCTTACTCTTCTTTGTTTACTGGAATTGCAGTATTTTCACATGGTATTTAAGATTAATTAAAATTAAATTATTTCGTATTTTTAGTGAATATTTTAATGTTTTGGTCATTTCATCAATTAGCATATTACCGTTGTGGTCCCGGAGATGGTTCGGTAGACAATTATGACAATGCATGCACATTAGTTGGACCACAGGGCCCTACTTCTCCTCAATACAATCCGGAATTGGCTGTTGTGGATATTAAGAATTACGCAAATGATGGATTAATCGACAATCCAATCAATTTATTTAACCAACTCCTTTACGTTTACTCGGGCACCAAAAACAATTTCTTCTCTCTCGGTAATTATTATTCCTTCCCAAAATTATTAAATAAAAAACAAAATGTATTAAAGTGACTTAAAAATTCACAGGGACCAGTTTGGGCATTTTATCAGTTTACGAGCCTTTTACACAAAATGCAACGGCCATTCGAACTCGTGTCCAACCAGCTAACTTAGTTTTGGTCAGTAATAATAAGTAAACAATTTTAAAATAGTCGATGGCTAATAAATTTTAAAAATGTGAATGGTTAATTTGTTTTAAATCGCCAAAAATTTTGGATTGAAGTTTTTAATCTATGAACAAAATTAATCAAAAATTTTAATTAATTTATTGAATTTAATTTAAATTAACAATTATGTAATAAAATAATTGTTTGCAGCCCACAAACAACCAATTTGGAAGGGCATGTTCTCAAGATGCTTCGAATAACTTGTTTTTGGCAAAATGTGGATTTTCAGGGGCTTATGAAGGTCTAAATTTCATTTTAGGCGGAGGACTTATTGAGCCAAAGAGTAATCTATTTTAAATCCTCTTTATTCGCTATGGGAAAAGTTTTGTGTATTAAAATTAATTTATTTACAAAGGGAATGTATTTGCGGATCGTTCAAGTTTATTGCGATTTGATCAGACTGAGTTTTTCTATGGAATTGATGGAGGGGGCCCCCACTTTATGGACGTAGAAGGTTTTATGTACTTGCCAAAAAATTGTGAATTCAAAGAGTGCTTACTGCATTTCTATTTTCATGGTTGCTCCACTGGCAGGTAAAACTAGTTTTACGATTTAATTTCATTTTCAAATTAAAATGTTCATGAAACTAATTAAAATAAATTGTTGTAGGGAATTTACGGGTTCGAGTCACATTGTGCACAGCGGCTATCTGGAAGTGGCAGAAGCGAATGACATTATAATGGTCTTCCCTCAAGCTGTGTCAAGCTCACCAGAAAATACTATCGGCTGTTGGGACACTTTCGGGCTTACTGGCAAGTTTTATGGTAAGATTGTTGATTAACATTTTTGCTATTATGACTTGACAAATTATGTTTAAAATTTCAGCGACTCAGCGAGGGGCTCAAGTGACGGTTGTGCGAAATATGCTGGCTAGATTGTTGGGAGAAGATCACATTTACCAACACTTGGACAACTTTATAGTTAACCATTATAAATACATATAAATAATTCTACCAGCCGTTAATAAATAAATTGTAGCTGCATCTCATTCAGATAGGAAGTAATATGATAATTGTCAAGCGTGTTTTATATGATTTTATACTTTAAATAATTTCCAATAGAGGTTTCCCACAATTGGTGACCGGTCACTAAATTAACATGAATAGGTATTAAAATGACTACAGTACCTGCCTGTGTTATCCTGGAATTGTGGGAAACGTCTATTGTGATGGAAAAAATAAATAATTGAATACTTAATCTATTTTTTGTTAATTTTAGGAGCTGTCATTTTAAAAGCCATGAAAAGCATTCTTTTGCTATATTTTGTATGCAAAAAATTTAAATTGCAAATTAAACAGGGAAGAATAAATGTAGTCGTTGAAATAAATCAGTAAGATAAATAAATTGATCGAACACGAAAATGCTCTTAGCACCTTCAACGACAGAAAAACTATTTTTTGTTTCATTTGGTAGGGACGTGTTTGGTTATCTGAGTCAAGTTTTACAAAGTTGTTAATCATGCAGTTATCAATACTTGTGTTACATTTCCTCTTGCTATAATGCACAAATTTAATGGAGGCCACAATTCGAATGTTATTTATTTATTGATAAATTGTAAATGGAATGATTTAAATGCAGCCCAAGCCCACAGATTGAGTGTTCCTCAAGGTAATGTTTAAAGTCGAAATCATGTGCACATTTTCTGAAAAAATTTAAAAATAAGTTATTATATTGTATTGGACAAAATAAAATAATAATTTTACCGTTGGATGAGATGCAAGTCATATTTCCAGTGTAATTTGGTCCACTGAATAAAGTCCATTTGGAGTGTCCAGTTGACACGAGGGAGAAGATTCTAAATCGAATGTCATTTTCGTCGTCATAAATGATTTGTTCCTCTCCTCGTTCGGAGGTGTCCGAGTAGAGGGCTAAGGCAGGAGTGTCGTTATCTTCTGGACCGAAGAATCTGACAGATCCGCTGTATTGAGGCATCGTCGACGTTTGGCTGCACCATTCAGTCTCCCCACTCTCTCCACTTCCTTTGTACACAAATGCAGTCCCCGAATAATTGGCCGACCCGTAGAATCTCCAGCTAAACAAGAATTAAATAAAATTATATTTAATTAAATAAATTAGAAATGTTTAATTAAATAATGGCCTATTATAAAAAAGAAATAATAATTGACTTACATTCCTTGGGCGCAGTATGACCGTACGTTTTGCATGTACCAAGCATAAGGTTCTAAATCTTTAACTTTGTAATCTAAGAGCAACATTCGACCAGAGGTGTCGGCAGTGTCGTATAATTTAATTTGATTTCTTACAGCCAAGCCGCAAGAAACAAGAGCAAATAAAACTAATAAAAGATTATTCATTTTAACAAAATATTATTGAAAAACAAGAATTCTGCAGATTCTCAACTGAGCTGTGGGATGGTCTAATTCGATTTATATATTAGCTTTGGTATTCGATTAAAATGATTGATGATGCCAAATCAGTAAATTAATACTTGTCAACACATTGGAAAGTCCTGTATTATATAATTTGATAATCACAGCCACTTGACAATTCATTTCATAACAACCCATGCAAATTGTATTCCTCTCCATCTAAAAATAATCTGCACAGCCATCATCAATACTTTAATTAATTGCCTTCACAGAATAAATAAAAATTTGCAATATTTTTTACTCGACGCCGAACCTGGAACCGAATTTTGTTTGAATTGTCTAAGTGAATGTTACAAAACAGTTGGGAAATTGACCAACTCCGAGTCTATTATTTAATATTATTGATATTATTTTCTAAAAATATATTTTTATCTGCATCATTCACGACTCATTCGATTCGCAAAAATATTCTCCAGAAATGGATTGGAAATATTTTTAATATTTAGAAATACCAAATATAATAGCCCGTAGATCATCATCTTGGATTTCCTGGTGGAATTGAAGGCTTAATATTTGGAAATGTGGAGTTTTGTCTACATTAGTGAATTTGTAAATAGTTCTAATGACCGAGGAAAGGTTCCCGGATGTGAGGCGCCCCACCCGCCCCATCCTTAGACTAGCTTATAGATTATGATCCATTGTAGAGCTTGTTGTTTGTTATAAATTACCTTATATGATTTATACAAGTTGGAAAATTAACATAATGTTAGGTAGTCAACTATCTAATTTCAACTTTTTCATGCAAATGGGATGAGAAATAATAAGTTTCCTATTTGTTATCGCAAAGAAACCGGAGTAATAAATTGAAGTAAGTACTAAGTTTAATTTATTTACAGATTTATGTCCCATTTAGATAACTTTGAGTCAAGGACTACGTAAACCAGATTCAAGGTGAACAGAAAACATCAATTTCGCTAGTTTTACTATTATTACGTAACATTGTTGAGTCGGAAGAGTAAAAAGTGAGAAGTTGACGTGGAGAACAAGTTCTTGTGTGCGAATTATATCTAGATATGACACAAGAAGATGCACGTAGATGAGGCAGGTGGTCAGTCTTCTTCTCTCTTAAGCAGAGAAGTGAGAGGATGATCACGTCCACTGCGAATGACACAAGAATTGAAAAACTCGGCCGGCTGGCCATGAGCAGAAAGAAACAACAGAATTGATATTCCTTTTACTTAGCCACATTCCCATTTATGTTGCAGACACGTTGAAAAACATCTTGGCTAATACTCACACGCTTTTTACCTTTTATATTTTAATGCATCTGTAACAAAAGAAAACCAGAGGATTATTCTAAGAAGCGGTGGCTGGTAAGTGACGACAAAATTATTAATGCATACTTGTCTAGACGAATTGCATCGCGTGAGATGGACTGTAATAATATACTGCAATTTGCAATCTCTAATTTCCACTCGAATCAGTCGGACCACCTACGATATTTCAATTCAGCTTTAATTCAGTCAAATTATTGGTTCTTATCATGCCATACATTTAATAATGTGAATATTTAATCTCAATCATGCTGCATATTATTATAGTTATCACATCTGAAGAAAGTCGAGTGTTTTAACCACTTTGTGGTAAAAATGGTAGATAATTAACGGAATAAATAACTAGTAATTACAGGTTTGTACTTTTCAGTTGATTTTCAGTTTTGACCACGATCAAAATGTAAGAAGCCCAACACTGACCCACGGTTTAGAAACCTTAGTTAGGACAGGTTACACCTTTTTGTTGCTCAGTGGCCACTATTGATTTGTATTTGTACAATGTAGTTGTAATGATGAGAAGAGGTTTTGTGTACAAAAGAAACATGAGACATTTAATTGCGCTTTAACATGAAAGCTTTTTCTGAGATGTAACAAATATGGATATTAAAATGAACTTTTAAATTAACTATCAAGCGAATTTCTAAGATGAACCAAAGTAACAGAGCTGTAACAGTTTTTGCGTGATTTGCCAAAAACCTTTTAGTTACAATAAGTATCCAAACACAGGTGCAAAAATTCAAACGAATTTTGTCATTATTTTTATCCGATTTGAGATTATCTTGAGACTGCATGTTTTAAATTATCCCATTTTGGAACATAAATGCCTAAAATAGAAAATTGGACTGCCATTGATTTGATTTTGAATTTATTTTACGAAACGTTAAAAAATATAAATAAATTTTATCATAATTTATTCTATTTGAATGGGATGGACAGACAGACAGAGTAACAAGCCGTGGATTAGCATAAACGTACCTTCCAACAATTGAGGTAGATGTAGGAGGGTATGATGGGATAAGGTGAGTGTTGCGTTGGCGTGTATAGAGACGGAGGAAGCTTAACGATGAAAGAGTCACGTCCCGTAAAGACTCTGTTATCGTACGTGTAAATCAACTTTCAATTTTACAGAACTTGATTTCCTGAATATCCAGTTTGATAAGTTTTTTCACAACTTTTTGCTACTCACTCGACTGTTCTCATGTAGTAGCTAAGTCGGTGTGTGTAAACAACATGAATGCAGGCTGTCTCAGTAATTAATAATAGCCTATCATTATATTTTGCACGCTATTATCTCCTACTTGCTAATTATTCCCTCATTACAGTCCGTAACATATACTCCAAGAATAGACAAGACAAGAATATCATCATTTTTACAACTACCTGAACAATTACAATGACAGAAAAAGAAAAAGCCATAAAATGTCTTCGGACTCTAAGAAATCTTTTGACAGGTAAAAACACAAAACTATCACACAATTAGCTTATAGAAAATGTCATGATTTGGTTGTCTATGTAGATGATGAAGATTTAAAAATACCGATACACGATGAAAAATTCCTGATTCGATTTGTACGAGGTAAAAAGTACGATGCAGAAGCTGCACATGACACGGTTAGTTCTATTTTCATTCCATGTTCATTCTATTTTTACTTACAAATTGAACGGATTTTAGCAAATAGAATAATTTTATTAATTTCAGGTGCGTAAATACTATACACTGAGGAAAAAGAATCCAAAGATCTTTCGGATAGCTTATCCTTCTTACCAGCCAGTCAAAGAACTTCTGGAGAAAAATGCGGTGATGAAATTCAAACACAATGATCAACAAGGAAGGGCTATAATTGCTTGGAATATGTGTGAGTTCACCTTTCTTTAGATATAATTTTGGAAATATCTCTGAATTTAAATTATTTAATAATATTCAATATTATCAACTCATTTACTGCCGAAAAGTTTAAAATATTTTTATTACGCCCGGAACAGAATTTCTACAGGGAAAACGAAATTGTTATATTACCAATTTATTTTTTAAAAGAAATGCCACAAAACAAGGTTCAGACAATCATGTGGCCATGGCAGGAATTAAGGCTGTGTGTAACCAGTGTTTCGGTGACCAGTCAGCTGGTTGAAATTATTTGTTAGTCATTGGCTAAAATGGCTAAAAATAGTGAAATGGGGCCAGGTCAATAATGAAAATCATCTTTGATTTGGCGGGAAATTTAAAAGCCCATATGATGTTTGGCTTATTTGGCCACTAGCTATTTCAGCCATTTTAGCCAGCTGGCTGGTCAAAATTGGAACACTTTATGACGTGTATGACGCCATAAATGGCGTACAGTGTAGATTTTTTACCTAACTTTCAATGTCATAGGTTGATTTTTTTTGCGGTTTTTAGCTTTTTTTGAAAGAATCGTGTTTTTCTCAATTTCGGGGTTGTTGCGCACCTCTAAATCCGTGTAACGCATACTTTTTACGAAAGTTCCATTTTAAGAGCCACTCTGTCTGTTATACGAATTAAAATGTTTTCTGTATCAGCCAAGTGGGATCCTGAGACACATACTTTGGATCAAATGGCAGCGGCATTTGTCCTGGTAGTTGAGGAGTTGCTTCTGTTTTCGGTTGATGTTCAAATACACGGAGTCACAATCGTTGCTAATGATGATACTCTCAGCCTCTCACACATCAAACAGTTTTCACCGGGGAAAATAAAGTCCATTTTACAAATACTTCAGGTAATTACATTTAAATAACTTTACCAAATAATTAAAATGTAAATTAATTTGGAGATTGCTAAAACAATTGCATAATGGAAGTTATAAGGGCTGCTTACGCACATTTTTTATGAATTTTGGCATACAGCATAAAATAATGAATTGGTACGTTTAAAAAAATCATGAATTTTCCAGTATAAATCACTCCTTATTTTATAACAATATGTGGGCATATTATTTCTTAGTGTGTGTATAAATATAAATTAATACCTACTCATTTAATTTTAATTTAGTGTTACGAATTAACTGGCATAAAATATGAAATATTTGGTTGCTAATTTAATTTTTTTTCCTCGTGGGAAAAGGGAATATCAGAAATTATTATCCAAAATTGAGCCTTTTATACGATCAACTTGCTATCTCGTATCCAGGGAGTATCTAGATATTTTTAAAGCATTGTTACTTAGGCCGACGAAATGTTATGAAATTTAAAACAGCCGAATCCCCTGGTGGAAATACCTTTTGCCTGATTCAAATTATCAGTTCAATAGGAGATTTTTAAAGAAAGAAACGAAGAACGAAAGTTTATTAATGAGAACTACCCACAGCAACCTTACCAACTGTAAAATATGAACTCAAATTCCATTTCTTTATGTAATTAAAATGTATGGATTGATTCACTTAATTTTAAATACTGCAGTACAAACATATTTTTACAAGGTACAGTTACAACGTATACTCATCTAAAAATGTCCAATCCGCTCTGAATTCCACTGGAATTGGAACCCAGTGGGTTAATGTTTTTAAATCTTTTACAAGTTGATTTAAAACCATTAGCCCGCTGGATTTACATAAAGAAACGGAATTTAAGTTCATATTTTACAGTTTCAATATTTTGTTAGAATGGGGTACGGTATGAAAAAAAGATTGCTGTGGGTAGTTCTCATTAATAAACTTTCGTTCTCCGTTCTTTCTTAATAAATCTCCTATTGAACTGATAATTTGAATCAGGCAAGAGGTATTTCCACCAGGGGATTCGGCTGTTTTAAATTTCATAACATTTCGTCGGCCTGAGTAACAATGATTTAAAAATATCTGGATACTCCCTGGATACGAGATAGCAAGTTGATCGTATAAAAGGCTCAATTAAACTTTTCAATGGATTTTTTATTGACTTAAATATTCATTTTGCAGGGAAGTTATCCACTAAGAACGAAACAAATTTTGGTGGTGAAAGAACCGTCGATATTTGAAATGCTTTATTCGATGATGAGACCATTTATGTCTGCGAAGTTTAAAGAAAGGGTACTACTGTAAAATGTCACAATTAAAAAATCTGGCAACGGCGTCGAAAATAAAATAATTTCATTTCATTTCTGCTCGTTTAGTTTATATTACACGGCCAGGATTTGGAAAAGTTTCATACGCTTCTACCAGCCGATAAACTTCCCGAAGACTATGGTGGCAAATTGACAGACGATGAAGCTTACGACCAAAAATTTAAGGACGAACTGTTAAAAAGGGACAGCTACTACCAAGGTACTTTTTTAATTAACCTGGCAATTTGAAAGTCAAATTACATTTTATATTATTATTTTTCAGAGCTGTTGGACTATGGCTTCGGGGAATGGGATAGCGACGAGGAAGACACTTACATGTAAAATACCGTTAAAAACTATCGTCATTTTCGGAGAACTTGGCATATTTGATTATAAATCTGCCTATTGCATTTGTAAACATATTTAAACAACAAATTGTCAACTTTTTACCAATAAAACAAATGCACTGACAGAATTTAGTCCCCATTAGTTATTTTGCACTATATCAAAAGATCTGAAACACAGAATCTAAGAATTAATAGCCACTATAACCGTTCCATTCCACCTCGCTGGCTGGCTATAAATGTAAAAGCCATTCCAGTTTTTTACTTACAGTTTCATGAATTGGCTGAACTGTGACGGTATTTAGAGTATTGCTATGTACTTCTTATCATGGAGTTGTGAATGCCGTAGCTAGACCGCTAATTTAGGGGGAGGGTCTTGAGAAAAGAATTTTCCTAAAAACCCTGTGTCTAGAGTGTTTTCGGAAAATTCGTTGGGGGCTTAGGCCCCCAAGTTCTATCTACGCTCTTGTTGGTAGAAGCTTTAAACCTATTCCTGTAAATTCCCAGAGTAGTAGGTTTAGTTTTTGCATCATTTGCATGTAATCTTATTTTTATTTGATTTATACCTTTTTAATTGAAGAAAGTGTAAATAATACGCAACAGCAATATACTCGAGTGTACAATGAGTGTACAGTGTACCTGTACAATTCTCTTATTTATTTAATTAAAATTATTTCTTGGCCATCAGTCTGTTGTGCACTGTCTTGGAATAGACACCGTAATTGTGTCTCATCCATCCATCCCTGGAAGTTTGTCTCTCATCTTAAACACAAGAATTCAAATGGAGGAAAGAGATAAAGCTGTGAAATGTCTTCGGACTTTAAGAAATCTCTTAACGGGTGAACTATTTATTAAATTTATGCCAAACAATATTTTTCCTAAAAATTATATTTTATTTTTATATAAAAGTAACTAGAAAATAAATTTTACTGTTAAACGTAAAAAATAATTTTGAGGAATACTGTTTTTGAAAGTTGAGGCTTTACTAAATCCTCCCTTGAAAATAATCAATAAATTATTTTGGTATATAATATAAATTAACCCTAGAATACATAACGGGATCTCAATTGGTTTTTTGAGCATAATAAACTGGTGAAAGTTTGTTGGCATAAATGCATTTTTCTGCTTATCGATATTTTTAAATTTGGATGCAATTTGGTGCATATTTAAAGTATGACAAAATCCTGGAGGGAACACGGACCACGTCATGCACGAATGATTGTAGCCGAGGTCATGTATTCCAGGGTTAATTATATATGACAAACTCAATAACAAAAATATATAAATTATGATGTAGATGACGAAGATTTAAAACTACCGATGCATGATGAAAAATTTCTGATTCGTTTTGTGCGGGGAAAGAAGTACGATGCAGACGCCGCACATGAAACGGTTTGCTTTGATTTTTTTCAATATTTCAATTAAAAAATATCATAAAATCCCTAGGTCGTTAAATAAGAATGGATTCTGGAAGTAATATTCATGGCTTGGAACTTTTGTTCACAAATTTTTACACTATTAAGAAAATTTAAGGTTATGATAGCGAATTAATAAGATACATTAAGATAGTTAAATTAAACTTCAGGTGCGTAAATACTACACATTGAGGAAAAAAGCTCCAAAGATCTTTCGGATATCGTATCCTTCTTATGAGCCTGTAAAGGAACTTCTGATGAAAAATGCAGTGATGAAATTGAAACACAATGACCGAGAAGGAAGAACTATCATGGCATTTAACATTCGTAAGTTATCGTAGAAAGTAGAAACGCAAATAATTTAGAAAGCTGTACTTCACAAACAAACAACGCCCATTTGCGTTTCGTAAGATAATTTTTGTGGAATTTTTCGTTTCAGCCAAGTGGGATCCTGAAAAGCATAATTTGGATCATATGGGAGCCATATTCGTCTTGGTCATCGAGGAATTGCTTCTGTTTTCTGTGGATACCCAAATAAATGGATTGACGATGATTATTAATTACGACAACCTTAGTCTTTCACACATCAAACATTTTTCACCAGGAAGAGTAAAGAACCTTATGCAAGTTCTCCAGGTAACATTTGAAAGCTGTTTTTCAATCCTACAACCTGCAATATTACCACAAACAATCCTGAAAAATTTGCAAAATTTGCATCCCTGGAATCCTTCCTCATTTTAAATATTTTCAATCCCTGGAATATTTTTCTTAAATTTTAGATTCTTCACCTGTTTTCTGTTTTTTTTGTTTCCCAAAAAAATAATGTAAATGTTTTCACCTAATTTTGATGAAAAATTACAGCCCTATTTCCTCACTAATTACTATGTCCCCAATCCTAAAAACAGTTAGAATCGTTTTTCGTACCAATATTTTTCAAACCTAGAACTCCTTGCAATTCCAAAATGCTTTTATTCTGTTTAAATCTAAAATTCGTTATATCATTTTGATTGTTATCACTTACAGGGAAGTTTCCCATTAAGAGTCAAACAAATGCATGTTGTAAAGGAGCCGTCGTTATTTGAAGTAGTCTATGGAATGTGTAAACCATTTATGTCAGCCAAGTTAAAAGAGCGGGTAATTTTTCTTTTAGACATTTAATTTGAAAACTTTATCTATTATTTTTGATGTTATATTTATTTGATTAGTTGACACTGCACGGCCAGGATTTAGAAAAGTTTCATGAGTTGTTTCCAGTCGATCACCTTCCCGAAGACTATGGCGGTAGTTTGACAGAAGAAGAAGCTTACGATCAAAAATTTAAAGAGGAACTGATAAAAAGGGACAGCTACTACCAAGGTACTTAATAAATTCGCCATTCTGACTTCAAAAATTTGTTGAACCTCATGACTTATTTTTCAGAGCTGTTGGATTATGGCTTCGGAGACTGGGATAGCGACGAGGAAGACACGTACATGTAAAAATACCGTTGAAAGCAAATTTACAAATATCTTGCACATTTACATTTCAAATTGTCAACTTAAAAAAAAATAAAATAAATGCACGTAAATAAATTCAGTTCTAAGTATTTTTTCTCATTTCGCAAACATCAAAAGTTGAATTCATGACTCTTCTACAACTAATTTCTTTTGTAATTTAATCTGTTCAAAAACATTTTAATATGATTTAAGGGACGTACTGCAATTGATGACAGCAACCTAAAGAGTTTTTTGCAGATGGGACAGGTTATTCATGCACGTGATGTGTACACACAATATGTTTCTCTGTACATTCTGTGAGTAGGTTTAGTTTTTATTAGGCATTGACTTGTGTGCCACTTTATTTAACTTGTTTTGTCAGGCCAAGAACACAATACCTTACAAGACTTCTAATGACGTCACTCCCCCTCCCTACAACATCAGTCGACATTTTGCAGACATCAGTCTAGATGTATGCTGCCTTTTGAATAGGCACATCTCGCTGATTTTTGCATTTCGCCCACTTTCTCATCTCTGCAAGTTTGCTTTTGGTTGTTATAATATACAATAACTGAAATGGAAGAAAGAGAAAAGGCTGTAAAATGTCTTCGGACGCTAAGAAATCTCTTAACGGGTAAACTTAATGCCACAATTTTAAAATAAAAATCTATAATTGAACAGAATTTTCTTACTGGTAAACAAAATTTGTAAAGCACAATATTTTTTCACTAAATATGTTGTAATACAATTACAGAGGCGAAAAAACCTCTCTGAAACAATTTATTGATTACAATATTTAACTTTCCAAAAATTTCTTCGATCAACGCTTTGCAAATTATTTTAACTTTTTTCAGTTTTCCTGCCAAAAATAATTTATTGGAAAATTTATTTTGACTTGATCTTAACTTTCCAGATGACGAAGATTTAAAAATACCGATGCATGATGAAAAATTTCTGATTCGTTTTGTACGGGGAAAAAAGTACGATGCAGAAGCCGCACATGAAACGGTTTGTTTTTATTCTCATTTTGCTTCTACAATTTTCAACCGATTTTAGCGACTAGAATAATTTTAAGTTAATTCTAGGTACGTAAATACTACACATTAAGGAAAAAAGCTCCAAAGGTCTTTCGGATAACGTATCCTTCTAATGAGCATGTGAAGGATCTTCTGGAGAAAAATGCAGTGATGAAATTGAAACACAACGACCCACTAGGAAGGGCTATAATTGCTTTTAATATCCGTAATTTGAAGTTTTGATCGAATTGAGAGAAAATTACAAACATTTCGAAATCTCGTTTTTCGAGTTTTTTATGGAATTTACCTTTTTAGCTCCGTGGGATCCAGAGAAACATAATTTGGATCATATGGGTGCGGCATTCATCGTGGTTGCTGAAGAATTGCTTCTATATTCTGTAGAAAGTCAAATAAATGGAATCGTAGTCATTATTAACTACGATACACTCAGTCTGTCACATATCAAGCATTTTTCGCCTGGAAGAGTGAACAATCTTTTACAAATCGTACAGGTAATTTCAATTTATATTCTACCCTAACTTTAAAATGACTACAACCGGCAACCCTAGAGTATTTTCCCAATTGTAAAAGTATTTTCATTCCTGAAATAAATTCTTGTTTAATTTTTTTCCACCCCTGGAATATTGCTCTAAATTCTAATAGCATCCAATTAGCATCTAATTTTATCCCTGACGCGATTCCTTTATTTCAACTCTTTTCCATTACTGGAATTTTTGCCTAATTTGGAAAATATCTTTATCCCTGACTCCTTATTCCAATTTTTTCCATTTATGTAATAATATTTCCACAAGACAAAGTTTTTCGTTGTTTTCCAATTCCCAGAAAAATTATTGTCTCTGGAATCTTAGCCGAAGCGAGGAAATCTAATATATCTAAATTAGTGTACTACCATTGGAAATTTATTCTCGGATTGTTCATTTGCAGGGAAGTTTCCCGTTAAGGCTCAAGCAAATGCACATTGTAAAGGAACCGTCGTTATTCGAAGTTGTCTATGCAATGTTTAAACCGTTTATGTCGACCAAGATAAAAGAACGGGTAAGTTATAGTTAAATAAAAAATAAAAAAATTATAAATCCCGCATTAAAAATTACATTTGTATTTAATTTTGTTCAGTTAAAACTGCACGGTCAGTGTTTAGAAAAGTTTCATGAGACACTGCCAGTTGATAAACTTCCTGAAAGTTATGGTGGAAAATTAACAGACGAAGAGGCATACGACCAAAAATTTAGGGAGGAACTGATGAAGAGGGACAGTTACCACCAAGGTATAAATTGAAATTAAAACTTCTATGTTAAATTTCTTAAAAAACATTTTATTTACAATTTTTAGAGTTGTTGGGCTACGGCTTTGGTGAGTGGGATAGCGATGAAGAAGATACTTACATGTAAAAAACATCCGTTCATGTTTTGCCCAGCACAAAATACTTCGCCCTTGGAACGCTATCAAAAAAATAAACGGAAACAAAGATACCGGAATAGAATTGATTCAAAAAATATATCTTGAACGTTTTTAAGCCATTTATTTTTTACTGGTAATCAATTATTATTATTTGGTGAAAGAATTTTAATAAAATTTTGACATTTTTATTTACGTATTGTAATATATTTACAATGTGTTTTAAATTAATTTAAACAATGCATCCAGAGCCTTGTAAACATATTGACATTGATGGACTGAAGGTCGTTCCTGGAGGACAATTAAAGGAATATCGGTAGAAACCTCCTCCGTTGCCCATTCGTTCACACTGGTAATAACTTTGACAATTAGTAGGATCGGGGAAGTAGCCTCTGGCTTCACAGCTGAAAGGAAGAACTCCTGATTGTCGACAAATATCTCTAGACCAAGTTGGAAAAATATTGGTCGTGGTGTCCCTCCTTAATTCGTCTTGTCCTTCCACGAAAACGGCAGCCAGCCCGGCGAGATGGTGCCAATTGATATGACAATGGAAAATCCAGGCTCCCGGGTTGTCTGCTTTAAATTTAAAAATCAACGTGGCATTACTCTGGATAGTCACCGTGTCTCTTCGGATGGGTTCCGGGTAGGGAAAGATTCTTTTGCCACTGTTTGGAGGACCACTGGCAACAACCCAGAAATTATGTCCGTGCAAATGGAAAGGGTGGGGGACGCCGTTGGGATTGTACAGCTCCACCTGGATGACTTTTCCATAATCGATGAAAATGGGATTTACAGATTCAGGAATTGGCAAATTCTGGATCATGTTATAAAGGACAGGAGTCCCTTCCGTGCGATGGATGACCCCGTTGAAAGTCAGATGGCGGATATTGTAGACGATTTTGTCGACCAGCTCCAAGTAGACATTTTGAATCGGCCCGGTTGGTGGAAACTCGTTCAAGGGAACTAAATTACTCTCGAACAACTCGATTGGGGCGGATGCCATGATCTCCGAATCGACCGGCTTGTTGTTCACCCCTTTTGTGTACTTCCCCTTATACCTGAGAATACCTGTGGTACTTGTCCCTTCTCTTACGTTCCCGTTGGCATTGTCGGCATGAATCAAAAAGTCCTGCTTCTCTGGACTGGATTCTGCGTTCATTGTTACAATCATCGAGTAGCGTTGACCAGCTGACAGAGTAATGTAATCACAAGGGACCCGTTTTGTTATCACGCCATCTACTTCGATGACTTCTAACTTGTGACCGTCGATGTAAAATTTGAACATCCAGAAGGAGGATACATTTATTATTCTGATTCGGTAGCGTCGTCCAGGAAGGACTTCGTACACCAATGGCTCTTGTTGACTGCACGGCAACGGCAAATCCAGGTTTTTGCAAGGGAATGTGCCGTGGCCATTGAGCAATGCCGAATTTGGCGTGGGGAAGGTAGGAGTTGGTGACAGGTAACGATTCAAATTGTCCTTGGCGGGAGTGTGGTACCAATCACTGAGTGTGAACACCATGTTGTCAAAGTCGTAATCATTTAGGTAGGGGTCGTTGTCATCTTCTATTATCAGAGGTCCCCAAAACCCTTCCGAATATTGGTAGCCCAAATGAGAATGGTACCAATACGTCCCACCTAATTAAATTCAGAATTTTAATTTGTTACAATTGAATTTGTCTTTTAGCGGCATTACCTTGAACTAAGTCGAACTCGTAATCCATTGATCTATTGTACGCGATTGCGCATTGCGTAACTTCTGGCCCGTCGTAAATTCCCATACCGTTTCGCAGAAAAAGCCCATGCCAATGAATTGTTGTTCCATGCTTTTCGCCATTTTTGTCGATGATATTACTCACAACTTTGGCATGCAGCCTATCGCCAACTTTTCCACGAATTTCCGACAAAGGGAATTTATTGTTTACTGCTAGTATGTGGTCGACTGTAACGCCATCCGGTGCACCGGATATGTAACCGACATTCAAAGTGTAGAACAGATCTTTGGCTAGTGCGTTACTCGTGCACAAAAAAATCAATACCTATACAAAATAGAAAACTGAAAATGTAAAAGAAATGAAGGAAATTAATTTCACTTTTTTTGTAAAAAGTGAAATTAATTTACCTTTTAATGGATTTGTACTTTAAAAATTTAAAAACAGTTTACGAAAACTAGCTCAAGCGACTGATGTGGACATTTTGAATTTATTTGCATATGCTGTGTCCAAAATTATGCTCAGGCTTTAAATTTAAATAAGTCAAAAATTTAATTTATTTTATACGTTAAATTTCAAACGCAAAAAAATCAATGCCTAAAATAAAAAAGAAATTTCAGAAAAATTTCATGTAATTGTTTTTAGAAATTTAGGAAATTGGAAAAGCCTCATGAGTGGGCAAAAAATTGTAGAAATTTTGATGATCTATTTAGTAATCGAAGAAATGATGTGGAGATTCTGACAATTTTAGGAAGTTAAATAATATGAATTTTCAAAATTAAGTTACATGTATATAATATTAATTAAATTCTCGCAGCCAAAATTGAAAATTATATATTACTCTTTAAATATTTTTTCTGTTTACCAAAATTCTAGCCATTTTCCTTTGCTTCGGTCTGTAACTCAAACCAAGCTGCAGACCTAACTGGACTTCAATTGTATTTTTGGGCGTTTAAATATTAATTTCTAACTTGTCTCTTGACGTATTTGAAATAAACAAGACAAATCATCGGATATTATAATTCAATGATATTAATTATGCAACAATTCAATAATTCTTGGAATTGCTAATTCTTTTACAGAGTATCCGATGAAAAATGTGATCTGCCTCATAAAAAGATGACTATCATCTTGCATGATTTCTTCGTAAAGTATATCAAAGCGACAATTAATTGGATATTTTTTATCTTGAACAAAATATTTATTGCGTCCAATTGTTGAATGCTTCAGATGGATTAAATAGATTTGAATGAATCAAAGTTCGGCGATTTTTGCTTACTATGCTGTTCAATTCATAAATCCCGTTTAATTATTTAAGTAATTTATATTAATAGTCATAATTTGCTTATTAAAATTTATTATTATTTGTAATTCAATCTTGTTAGACAAAAATTTTAAAAGCTAAAACATAAAAGTTGGGAAAATTCATGAGAAATTTTCCCATTTGTAATGCAATTAAGTTAGGGTTCCAATTAATTTGTATGGCACACACATGACTTTTGTATGGGGGATTTTTTGACATTTAGTGTGACTTTGTATGGTATGTTATGACCTACCTAATGAATTTGTATGGAAATAATGACTATGTATGATGATAGTTTTTTATAAATATGCATATAGTATACCAATATATGATATTAATCACCATAGGCTTGGAAAATTAATTCAAGTCTAAAAATATATTGTAGAATGATAAGACCCAAGTAGAAACTACACAGCCATACATAATGCAGAAAGCATGGATAGTTAGATATGTGGGTAAGCTGAAATCAATGCTTTGAGCTCCGAGTTTGGAGTATAAAACGGACAATGACAGTGACACTGATGACCAAGCACGTATTTAGTAGGGGGCAGGGGGGGGCGCAGCGCCCCCCCTAAATCTGAGAAAAAGAGAATTTTTTTCTCAAAAATGGCCTAAAATTGAAAAAAATTTTCGCGCGAATATGTCTTACTTTTAGAATAATTTTTGCTTCCGCCCCCCCTTGAAAAAATTCCTAGATACGTGCCTGCTGATGACGTCACAAACAACTGACGTTATAAATAAAGAAAAGAAGGCAAGGGTGCAACAGAAATGTACGGAAATTGACATTGAAGACGTACGATCCTGGTAGTTCAAACAAACATTTAAATACAAAATTTGCTGTACAGAATATTTTAATTTTTTGATTGCGCGAAAGGTGGTAGGAGTTGCCATACCAGTTTGAATAGTGTTACTATTCCAGGAGTTAGCACAAAGTACTATTTTAATGATCTTTCACATTACATACCAATATGTTACAAACCTATTATGTTAAATTAACTTAATATTGCCATAAAGAGTCATAAATCGCCATACAAAGTCATAAATCGCCATACAAAGTCATAAATCGCCATACAAAGTCATAAACCGCCATACAAAGCCACACTATCTATTTTTAGCTCTCCCATACAAAAGTCATGTGTGTGCCATACAAATTCCTATTTCCCCATTAAGTTATGAAAATTTTATGCCCCCTTGTGAACTTTTAAGATTGATAATTATTGTCATCGTATTATCTTTTGGCTATAACGAAGAGGATCAAGTTTTTCCATGAACTTTAAGGTTGTCCTTTAGGGTAATTTAGTTTTATTAATTTGTGATCACTAAAAGTCGTAAAATTCACCAAATTATTCACCTACCGCTTCGTGGTAGCATTATGGTTATTTAACATCCAATTCTGCTGCACATACCGACTATACCGACTACAGATAAGCATTGTGAATATTGTGATTTGGAATGACGTCAGATGATTTGATTACTTTGTCTCCTGAACAGTTTAAAGAATTTATGCAAAATGATTTTCAATTCGGTGCAAGTTGTCAGAATATTATTATGAAATGGTAGGAGAGTGTTTGTTGATAGAAAAGAGTCGGATAACGAGCATTTATTATTATTTCTATCAAAAGAGTAACATTTAACAATAGAAAATTGTCATCCACTCTAGTTCTAACTAACTGAGCAAGTGTCTGAGTGCAATGTGCAATTATTGCTCCGAATAATTAACCCTGAGAGGCAGTTTAGTTCATTGAACCTTTGTGTGCATCAACATTCAAGTATTTCATACATTTCTTTGGCACTGCATGTTACAAAACATTCTATACTTAATTATTAGCCATTCACTCATCCAATAACATTATACGTATTACAATCAACAACAGGTCGTTTTGTGAGTCAAGGGAGCTGTTCCTTCAATCCTCAAGTCTATGCGCATTCCCATTCTGCCGAAGTGACATTTCTGAAAACACAAAAATCAGCTGTTACTAATTAAATATTTAGAATTAAATAGAATTAATTGTAATAATTACCGATAGGTGTAATAAAAGTGTGCAGAAAAGATCAAACAGTAGTCTCTCTATCGATTTTAATGTACTCGACAGAATGGGCGTCATATCAAGAGATGTCGTCGTAGTCCCTTGGCGGGAGTCTTTCAACTGTGCTGGCAGCGCTGGAGTAGTCCTTGACCTCGCCACCTCCGACGACCGCCCTCTTGACATACAAACAGAGGAAAACGAGAACACAACAAACGATGGCAGATACGACGGCAGCAATGAGCGGGATGTACACGGCAGGGGACATGAGCTGACTCAGGGTCAGCCAAAATGAATCACATTTTTTCTCGTCGGCTAGGCTAATCGGGCAGTGGACTTCACCGTCGCACCACAACTTTTCACTAATACAAGCAGCCAATTCCGGGCAGTAGAATTCGCAAACAGTCACGTTTGTCGTGTTCAGCTTCTCTGCGAAAATTGGTTCTGTCGCTTTCACTATCTGCGTCTTTGTCGACAAGACCTCCAAGAACTTGATGCGGTACGTCCCGAGTTCCTTGCCGATAAAGTCGATGTAGAACTGGGTATTGACATTCGGGTACAGCGGCGAATTATACTTCATAAAGTCATCCGAGTAGATCTCCACCGTCTGCGATGGCTTTTTACTCAAATTGTTGTTACTGGCCGGGCAGATCCGATAAACCATGTTGCTGTTCGTAATCAAGATGCGATTCTTTGTCGGGCAGATCCGGGTCACATTTTTATCTTCGATGATGAACCCGGGAATCCTCAGATACAAGCTGTAGTTCTCCTTGGCCTCAATGAGCCAAGGGTAGTGTTCGCAGTTGACGTCGTTGTTGTACTTGGACTCTAAACTTATCAGCCCTGACTCGGTCTTCAAGTAGTGGTTATCCGCCCGGCAGCCTTCCTTCCGAATCTCGTAGTTGAAATGCACAAAAAAGTTTTCGTACGAGTCGGCATTGCTCATGTTGGTCACTTCGAACACCATTTCAATCTTACGACCCAGAAAGTGGAAATTAAAGTTGCTCGCGTTGTTGCAAATGCAGTGACCGTTGGATGTCATGTTTGAACTCGGCCAGATATACTCGGAGATTCGTACCTCGCTTCTGTCAGTCCCGTTGTAGCTGCAAATGTAACGACCTGTCTCGTAGTCAATTATGGTTCGGCAGTTTCTCTCTCCGAACGACGAATTCCCCATTTTCAGACTGATACTTTCATACGGGTTCAATTTGATTTCGTAGATGCATTTCAAATTCTTCCTTCCTCCACGCCCAAAGTCGAAAACGTTGTCACTCGTTCGAATTGTGCCTTTCTGTTTCAGTTTACTGAATTTACGATTACAACTTCCGTCTGTCCCGGGATGGCGTCGCACAAACTCGTAATTGAATTGATAGTGCAGTGGACGAAGAGCCGTTCCCTATTTCAAATGTCACAATCAGTCGTAAAACTTTCAAATTATAATAAATGCCATAAAAAATTCAATTAGTAAAACTTGTTGATTTTCAGACTAGAAAACTGAATTTGATGGATTTATTTCAAGTCTTGTTTCCGCAAGGAAAGAATAGGAGACTAGATAGAGGATACAAGTTTTATAGATAGAGTAAAAGATTTGTTGCGACCCTGTATGGATAACATTATGTGTAAGTACCTCTAGAAAAGCCTGTTCAATGATCATTCTGGAGCCGGCAGAGATGTAAGACTCGTTGGCAGTGCACGCCCTCACCATCCTGGTTTCATTCTGCAGAGCCTTGTGATCGCAGAGTTTGGGCAACTCATTGTCACAGTAGGAGCCAAGCAGGACTTCATTCATAAAGTTTTCTTTGACTTGAAGTTTGGTCGTGCAGTTTCCTTCGAATTCCTTCGAGTCCTGCGATAGCGACAATTAAATTAAATATTAACGGAACGGGAGGAGAATTAGCCAATCCCGTTGCATCCATTGTCTCACCTTGATGAGCTCCCGTCGATACGAAACGAAGTAGACCCAAATGGCTTCGTGTTTATTCCCAACAAACTCGTAGCGACACGTCGTATTCGGGGGAATCGTATGTCTTGGACTTGACACTGTGCCCGTTTTCCCCGTAATCCAATTACCGCCGTACTCTTGAGCTTTAAATTGGTTCGGCTCTCCATTCTTGTTGCTGATGAACTGCTCACCAAAAGGCAACTCAAATGTTAGCCCATTATTTTCAATTTCCCAAATACGCATCATTCACAATTATCCATTCTACTCTTGTCTCTTAACATTCATCTTTTATTTAACTAAACTACTGCAAAATAAATACAATGCAAAATAAAAGTTAAATTAAAAATTAAATTAAATCGTATTTAAAGTATAAACTTAAGTATTATGTACATAAATAAATTAGACTTACGAAAAATGAGCAATTGAAATTGTTGTAGTCGGCAGACTCTGAATCTACAATGACAACGTCGACATCCAGTTCGAATCCCCGCAGTGGGACCGGAAACGGAGCCGGCGGCTTAGGCTCAAGCAAATTCCCATAAGGCGTCGCGTGAAAAGCTATGAGGACCTCATTGCTGGAGCTGGTAATTGGGGGAATGTAATTTCCTCCGCAAATCTTTAATAATACATCATCGTCCGTTGTCTTTCCATCGTAGATGATCAAATAGTCTTTGTTTCCGTCGCAGTCCTCCCATGCGAGAAAATTTTCATTATTTTCATTGGATTTCCCAATTGACCTCAATTGAACTTTATGTGGCTTGTTTTGGTTGATTTGGATAAGAACTCTTTTGCATGGAGGCGTCTCCCGATGGTAAACCGTATAATAGCACGAAATATTCCGGGGATAGATACCTAATTTACATACAAAAACATAAACATCCTCCACATCTCTAAATCAACTATCTTTCACATACCCGGGTAGTTTGGTGACTGTATCTTGCAGCGTCGTCGATGGCAATTGTCCAGAACACGAGAACAGTATGTCCCTGAATCAATTTTCACAAAATTACTAATAAATCTCAGATCTCACACGATAAAAATAAATTTAAATGTCTGTGGTTAAAATGGTTAATTTCTTTGTGGATAAATTAAGCAATTTAAACAAAATTGAAATACGAAATCATGCATTTGGTCACTTTTTTTAGCTATTTCGGAAAACATTTGCTGATCCTTCTTTTTAGGGTGAAATTAAACACTGATTACAAAGAAACAAATCAAAACATTACCTGGCACAAGTTCCCCTCTTTCCGTTGGATTGTTTAAAGGACCATATCTATTAAAAGTATTCAAGTAAAAGCATTCTATTAAAAGTAAAGTATTAAAATTCATTATTTATTTAAATTAAATTAGTGACCTTCCTAAAATAATCTTCGGGGTGAACAATGAGCAATTGGAAAATAAAAATCTTGAAAGCTTTCCAAAGCCCTTTCTACCAAAGCCTACATATAAACATTTCTCCCGTTTCCCACATTCCCCCAGGACGGAATTCTTCCTATTCCTGAATCGTGCCTCTTTACATTTTTTGTTTAATTGGACTAATCGTCGTCGGTTAGAAATTGGTTTCTTATATAATCTCAGATATCTGTTTCTTGCATGAGTAGCCATTATAAAAGTATATTTAGGGAAGTCAAAGCACAAAGAGGAGCAGCAAAGAGCAAATTCGTCTTGGTAGGGAGGAACATGTGTAGAGGATCTTGGGATGTGTATAAAAGAAAGTTTTTGCATAATAATGTGGATATAACCTTATTAAACAAAACAGAGCAGACAGAAATACAATAAGTTGGCTCGCTCTCGCAGCAAGGAAATGGAAATTGAAGTTTAATATTGTAAACTCTTTTTGCATTCATTCCATCCATATGGCTGTGCACGTGCAGTTCCTTCTTTTCGTGTAGCTTTAATATTATTTCCATGCTGCTACAATACGTATTACTTACATGTGTACTTGCATCTTCACGAATAATGCATAACTATATTCAGCTGTGCCTCAGTCGACAGTGCGGTGAATACCCAGAAAAATTCTTTTATTTCATTGGTCACATTTTTCTCTTTTCATGTCTAAAACCAAGCTATCACTTTCAAGTAAAGTGAAAGTTTTGCAAGGTAAATTCACAAGTTTTGAAAAGAGAAATATTTACTCAAAGGAAAGTGGCACAAACGGAAATATGGATAAATTGACATTTTTGTGATATTTTGAAAGTAAAAAAATTCTTATTTAGACAAATGTTTGTCAAAAACTAGAAATGAAAGTATAAAATGCACCCCTGAAATGTTTGAGGATGTTTAATTAACTAAATTGCACCCCTGAAATGTACGAGCATACTAAAAAGAGGAATGAATTAATTATTTTGGTGAATTATTTTTATGGGATAAAGTTTGTAGTCTCTGGAATGGAATCAATAAATGGAGAAAGTGGCGTAAACAAGCGAAGATGGGATGGAGCTCTGACCTGACAACAGCGAGACTCCTGGGTATGAATTTGTATCGCATTTTAAAGTCGAACTCGAGCATCTGCTTTTCGCTAGTGATGACGGTGGTATCCGTTTTCTTATGGACGACAACGTTGGAGTTGGTAATATTTCTATTGACATTCAAGGTGAGTGCTATGGCAGTCATTTCGCTGAAGTAGACCGAGTAGCCGGAACCTGACCCGCACCAATGACCGCCCGTCATCGGACGACTTATCTCAGCGACCTACTTGCAACAGAATTCAGAATTTACAAGATCAACAGAAAAAAGTTTTGGCCAAGTTTGGGCTTGAGTTTAATTATTAGTGAAAAGTTAAGTGAAATAAAAAGTTTGGAGAATTACGAACATGTTTGAAGTATTTGAGAGTGAAACGAGAGCAGCAAAAGTGTTTGTGTTATGATATGGATGTGTGTAGGCAATAATAAATAGCTGAGAGTCTGACCTGAAGTGATCCCTCCGGACAGCCGTTATGGATGGAGGATACAAAAGGGCCGATATTGATCGAGTCAAACATTATCTGCAATTTAATCAAATGAAATGGAATGAAAGATCCAGCGAGTCGCAGCCACCGACGGCCTCAGTCTACTTATCAGTCGTTTAGTGCGTTCAAGTCTTTAGACAAGTAAAATAAAGCAAACAAATATTTCTCTATTTTCCATGGCCAACTGGAAGAGGCAGAGGCAAGTTCCGACGCAAACAATGTCCGTAGTAATACAATACAATGTTTCCGGAATGGCAAACAGAAAATGATTACTTCCGTTTGTTTGCATTACAAGCGCCGTGGGAATTATTTATTTTCTTGGGCATTTACCAGTTATTTTACAACTTGCGAAATGAAAATTGCAACAATATACCTTGTTTATAAATATTTACGAACTTGTTTGTTCAACATTTTACAACGTACATAACTCATACATACATACAACTTAGATTAGGTCTTACACACCTGCCACGAAGTTGTTTGGCACTACTAGGGCTGGCTGTCTGTCTGATGCTGCTGACTGATTGCGAGTCGCGGCTTAAGTGACTGACGATGAGAAGCCTGAATACTTAAGTCTCGCTATACATACTACTTAGACGTGAAGAGTAATCTCGCACCAGCTACCTATTTCATTTTCTCAAAAGGGCCAACTTTTCTCGTGTAAAATAAAATATCGTCAGTCAGACCGACAGAACTTTCTCATCGATCCGCGAAAAATGAATGGCCATGGGGAATTAGGGATTCCTTTTTACACTCTCCTCCCTCACCCTGATCCCCACATGCATTACAATAATTTTTTTACTTTCCACCTTTTACTTTCGCATTTACAACGTGTGTATCTATCTTGCATACTCTAGACAGACACACCACAAACACGTGCCTTGAATTCATAAACACCCCCAACATCAGACCATCCGCAAACTTTCCCTACATTACATTCCTCTCCATCCACAAATCAATTTCAAATGAACAATTTACATTTACCTGAACGAAATCACCGAAAGAGTCCCCAGCCGCTGCGAAAGTCAGTTGACACACGAAATGTCGTTTGTCACTCTCCATCGCCGTTGCAATTGTCAGAGAGTTTATAGACAGTTGGTACGTATTTCCCCATTCCCCGTAGTATGTCCGATTGCAAGCTGAACAATCACAAACAATCATTTTACTAGAATCACCGCATCTCCATTCTAAAATTAATTAAACCTATTTTTAATCAACTCCTGCAGTTAACTACAAGAAACAAACATACCACCCACCTTAATACCTGTAGTTAATAGATGTGTTAATTGGCCATAAAATGATATACATTTTCTAGCATATAATCATGGAATTCAAATTGGAATTAAAAATTCAAATCTAATGGATTTTTAGTAAACAACAAACTTGGATTATATTTGACAAATATCAAATTACTAAAAAAAATTGCTAATTTACGTAAAGAAGTAAGATTTAAGACAAGATTTTAAGTTTTAAAAGGAAAGAAGGGTAAAACTTTGTAAAAGCCGGAAAATGGGCGGTTAAGGACGTGATGATTCGATCTGTCTTGACTTCCCCTAGGCTGTCAATTAAAACGTGGGATATGAGTTGACATTCACACCACACGTCACCAAAATATGTTATACAACGTTGGAGAATGTATGTTGGTCACAGACAATCCAAAAAGCAGAGAAATTGTCCTTTAGGTCTATTTTCATAGAGAATATCTTTTGAGATAGTTGGGAATCTTCTAATCCTGGTTTGGATATCCTTATAATTCATGATGATCCTTTCTACCGAGAAATTACATTCTGGGACGTGAACGAAAAACCAATTTGGGTGCTAAAGTGTTGATGCTCAAGTTGGTTGGTCGGCTCGCGTCTTATGGCAGTTGTCACGTATTTCTAATTTTTCTTAATTCTTATATAAAAGGCTTTACTGGCTAAGGTGCCGAGTTCCATTAACTTTTAAAGCACTATGATATAGCACTAATGCCAACTACGCACTCACGTCCACATTGTCCACATCCTCAAGACATCGTGTTGCAACTTTTGGGACATTTAATAAAAAATAATCCAAAGCTAGAATCCAGATTACGTATAATTACCACAAAAAAATCTTTTTTGCTTGCATGAAAAAGTATTCAGCGCAGCAGTCCATTTTCAAACATTCTACTTCCCTTCAAATTGTCCTAAATGAAAATGAATACTAGTGTAAAACAATTCGTATATTTGCGCGATACGTAAACGCATTAAAAATGTGCACAACTTAGCAAGCCATAATTAATTGCCGAAACGATTGCGATAATTATATATGAGCATGTCACAGGTTATTAATAACTAAGTCATAAGAAAATGAGTTGTAAATGTTGCAAACAAAGCAATGAAACTTATATTACAATTCGGGTCGTGAGTCTCTCGATTATTGCAGTTAATCGCCACTTGTTATTGTATGTTATTCTTGTATTTAATTGCTTGAATTACTGTTGTATGCATTTAATAAGTTAATTAGGGGAATGTAGTAATTGCATGGGACATGCAAAAATGAAATGTTGAATGTGCTTACGTGTGCAAAGTCTGGGTTCATCGGAACTGTCTCCACAGTCGTCTACGCCGTCACAGAATTTATCAGAGGAGACGCATTTTCCCCCACGAGCACAACTGAACTCGGATATTCTGCAGACACTCCTCCGTGTTTTCACTTGTAATTTAAAACCAATATTATTTGTACCTACATTTAGAAAAAGTTGGTTGAAAAGATAAGTTTGTGCATTTACCCGTAAGGTTTGCATTGGAGTTATCAAAATTGAGCAAATGGCTGGCCCATTCCTCGACGATGGAAATATTTCTGACTCGATAGAGCTCGGTGGTGCTATTGCTGGTGTTATCGTAGCCGTAGTTGGTTTTAATCACGACTAAAAATACCAGAAGTCTCATCGGACTCATTCTACTTCCCACTTAGTAATTAGCAACTCTGCATGATCCTTTTGTTCGGCTAAGTTTGGCGATTGACGTGTTTAGCTCTTTTCTTTTGTTGTTTAGAGAAAGTGGTAGAAAGTTGTTGATGTAATCTGAGTGGAGCCTCCTCCTTTCTCCGCCTGCCTGTTGTAAAAGAAATGTCAGAAAATTAATATAAAACTGAATAAAAGAGGGAAAAATTCAAATTGAACAAAGTGATTTTCGTTTAGCGCGGGAATAAAAGAATTTTCTTGAACTTGTCTATTATCGTTTTCTCTGCTGTACAATAAAATGTCTGAGTGGTAGGATACAAGTCTTTCGGGTCCCTTTTATCAATTTTGCACGTATTTTGAGTTTTACAGAGATTGTGAGCGTCGAATGGCACTTGAAAAGCTTATTTTATTAGCCTGAAATATTTTCTTTGACGGATTTACGACATCACATCATTTCATACCTGACATTACGTTCTAGTAGTGCTTCGCTTTTCCAGTAAATCTGTGCACATCGGCGGAACACATCATAATAACAACACACACACACAACGTTGTTGGTTAGTACTAAAGGTAAGAAAATAAATAAAATTGTAGGTTGGAGTCAGAGTGAGTATGATATGAAGTAAAGGTAGATATTCGCATTGAGTTGGCACTTGCTGCTTAGCTTAGTCTCGAGCTGAGCAAATAGAATGAACGGCGAGGAGGCGAGTGGAGTTTACACGCAAAAAGCATAGTGCGTATATGCAGACGATCGATATCTCTCTCTCGAGGAAAACTTTATCTCTGTAGACATTTTTCAGATTTCTTTCTTTACGCAATCTGCTTGTAAGTACATAAGGTAGCTCTAAGGTATATCGGATCTTGAGAGGACTTTGCCAGCGAGTCAACTTAAATAGTAGTGAGTAGCCAAAACCAAACCAGCAGGCTTTCTAACAACGACAGATACATAAAGAAAAAGACTTTTCCAATATGTCCCGCTCTACCTGCCCAACTCGTACATTCCAATATATGCATTTTATATTAATATTTCGTGTGTTTTCCCTTGTAAAAATAATCAATCCAGCAGTGTGCATACCTAAAATACGTGGAATATATAAAGTGGGTGATATTACCAAAATGCCATAGAAAAAGTAAATCCTACGAACCCAAATTTTCCTTTGTGCAACCAACAATAGTAGCAAAACTGGGAAAAGACAACTTTTCCCAAACGTATGTAAACTATTGTAGGAGAAGAAATGCGCAACTTGAAAGCAAGTTAAAGAACCATGATGTTCATCTCTATGCAGAGACATAATAATATTCTTTCGAGCATTAAAACATCTCTCAATTGTCAACAATATACTAAAATGAAAAGAAAGCCATCTCTTTCACTCTCCATACTCACCTGGGAATTTTAAAGTTTCTTCTATCTTTATTATAGCATCCATTGCTTTCACAATCTATAATGACATTAACCCCCTTTGTACATGTAATTAAGCATAATGTAATTAGTAGCTACTTAATTAATCGAAATAAACAATTTTTGCTCTAATTAATATCGTTTTGTTATATTTATCTGAAAAGTTTTACATTTACTATATGAAATATTAATTGGAGGTTAATTACAGGTATATATAGTGTAAATTAATAATTAGATATGTTTGGCGTTTGAGTTTGAAGTGTATGAAAGCGTATATGGCTAATTTAATTCCCATTTGGCGGATGAAAGTAAATGAAATAAAACACATGTAGCTGATTGTGTAAGGAATGGTTGGCTATGGCGTATACATATTTATGAGATACATTTTCCTTAATATTCACAATTCGCGAGAGATGCGGGTTGGGTGGGTAGGGGCCATAATATACAAAGTAAAAAGGTTGAATCTATAGCCTATGTGGAACCATTAATTCAGTTTCAACATTTATGAGTTTTTAGTGGCTTGACTCAAATCCCTTTCAACTTGATATTATTCAAAAGCCATTCTTATACCTAGGAATTAACTCTTTCACTCCTACTTAATTGTGGATAAAAATAAGATACAGCTATTAATTTGTAATTACTGCTACACACGCAGCAGCAGTTACATGCGTGTGTGTTGAATTTCAACTGCCATGCAATATATCTGTCAAAATATGAAATAATAGAAAAGCAAGTCACGGAACAAGTTTAAATTCAGTTAGCGTTCGGATTTAGTGATTTGCATTTGTTGTGTCTATTGTGTATGTGAATTGACGCACCGGCTGGCAATTAGGAGTTTGCGTTAAAAAGTTTAAATTAAATTAAAAGTTTATTTTGGTGGATTTCGGAGTTGGGTGAATTCATATAAACAGTCGTCTGATTGGATTCGAGTGGTCTAGTTAGTTTTATTTGTTCGCAAGTTTTGTGTGAGACCGTCATCGTTGGGTTTGTCTTGTTGTTTGGTGCAGAGACTCAAAGCAAAGTACAATAAAAGCTCTTTCCCTCCGTCTGACTCTCATTAGTAATAAATCAATTGCGATTGTTCACAGTTGATAATAGAATGGGAGAGTGAAATGAAAGGGAACTAAACGGAACAACCGCTTTATATGACGATACAATAATAACCACACAAGGTAGCCTTATCTCGGATATATTATACTCTCCTTTCAGTTATCCTTAATTTGTCAGGGTTTGCAACTCTGAGTCCTGTATATAATCTATTTATATAGTACAATGCACAATTATAACATCAAAAGACCAAAGAAAGATAACATAAATACTACACATGCTATATACTTGTTTGAAAGGAAATGTAATCAAAAAACTTGTCACGGAATTAATTGACGCACCGAGATGTAAACAAAAGACGTTTTGTTTCTATCATCTTTATAATCACTGGCTCTTACCTAATTACTATATAGGATTCCCCATTTTCTGTTCAAATAAAAGCCCATTTTATTGCACTAATTGAATGAAGCTCAAGATGATTATGAGACTAAAAGGACTCTGTTTATTTTTAAGTCTCTTTATAGTGGAATGTTATTGGAGAAAGCATAAATATTCGGGTAAAACATAATTTATGCAATAAATCAGTTGAAAAAGTGCATTAGCCTTTGTTGATGGAGGATATTTAATATAATGGCGAGGGTGTTAGTTATGGATTAGTAGGCGACTCTCGTAACTTGTATAGAAAATGGTTTAAAAAAGTTTTTGAAATTAAAAGGGAGGCCGGAATGGAAAAGTCGACACCCTGTTTTTGAGTGGTCTGGTGTGTTATGTGAGGTACTCATAGAAATTCTCCGACACGTTCACGCAGTAAATACACGAGGGGGACCCATTACACACTAACACATCCTACTACTACATTATAAGGAAAAGAGCAAAAGTCTCCTTATAGCAGACATTCCTGCCGACTCTCCAGACGACTTTCTCCAGTCTCGCACCAACAACTAACAAACAGCGAGAAAGTTGCCTTCTCTATACTATAATGCGTACTACAACTTACATTAGGCTGTATAACACAAAATGAATCTGTCTACTCCCTTTATTATACTACAATACCTTATAGTACTCTCACTAATGTAATCATGTAAGTTTACTACTACTCCTTTATACTTGACTCCAGCAAACTCTCTATAATACAAATGTCTGCTATAAACGTGGGTATTAGTAAAAAAGAAAGATGTACTCGAGATATAGACACAAAGCCTTTTACAGCTCCTCGACACAATTGAATTGGATTCATTTTGAGTTACGTAGTTGTAGCAGGTTCAGTAATAACTGCAGTCTATCTACTGTCATGTTCAGAATATAAATTTTTTTTTATTTCTTATAATACTTAAAAAAATTTAATTATAAACTGGATTAATTAGCCACAAGAGTTTGCACCTGTTTTGGTATTTGTGTATGTGCAGGATTAAAAGCGATTGGATCTCTGGTTGTTGGGGACGGAGTTAAGAGGGAGTTTGTAAGTATATTGCCCTCTCACCTCTTGAAATGGGAAAGTGTGTGGAGCGACTTGACTCCCACATCGACCTGCCTACACATTTACCATGCCATTAGAAGAACTACAATAGAAGTTGTTTATATTATTATATAGCTTATATAGGTAGCATATGTATTTATGTGCAATAAATATAAATGTTATAATAAAAGTAATAATATATGTCAGGTAGGTAGAGTAGGAGGGGGGTGGTGGTTGATGTAGGCCTCCAGGTTCAGAATAATGTTGCCAACACTAACAACACACGTACACACTCTCTCTATGTATCTATCGCCTCCAGTGAATGTCGGAATTATAGGAGAAAGTCGCTTTCTCCCAACCTACAAAAAATCTTTCTTTCACATCAGGAGATTCGAGGAAGAAGTCTATTTGACCGTCCTGTCTTGTCCTGCTCTTTATACACATACACACTCTCTCTATACGTAGTAGTAGATGTATTTACCATAGATGTAATGTATATAGTAGATTCTAGATATTTTATGACTCTCTTTTATTTATGGAATTCCTTCTTCTTCTTCTTCTTAGTCGTGGCACTGGAGAGAGAAAGCGGATGGTTATTGTAAGCTTTCACTTTCCCGGCTTATTCCTCTAGTCTGACTTACTTTATTTGGGCTCACTTACAGTTACACTTACTTGTCTTCCATTGTCCACTGGACCAGGAGCCACTCCACTCTCCTATATAACTATATACCTATATAGTTATATATAGTTACATATATAGTTATATAGTATTAGTATATATAGTAATCTCCAGGAGAGAGTTACTTACAGAATGGACTGACTGGACTGAGTGAGTCCTATACGGCTACTAAAAGGAAAAGTGAATCAGTTCAGTCCAGTAAACAGTCTGGACTAGTGAAGCACTCGAGCAGCTGCAGAGCTACTACTACATACTCCCACTAACTAACCAAGAGATCCTTACCTTGCATTAACTCAGTAGAGCAAAGCGGAGCAAAGCACTTTTTTAATGGTTAATCAATTTATTTCATTTCATTGCTCATTTGACTGACTTGTTTATTTCCCCCAACTGCCCACCTTCTTAATATTACAAGTATTAGTATCATCCCACTTAAGCCACATCCATTCATTTAACGACTCTCTCTCCGTCCACTTACACGCATATCATTTAGTTTATACATTTCCAGCCAGCCCAGGTGTTTTATATTTTTCAGCTTAGGAATTCATATCCATAAAATAAACACATTCTCCCTCCACATTCCATTTATTGCGACATTCTATCCCAACGTGTGTAATCGACGGCTGTGCTAATGGCCTATACAAATATCCATTCAATATAATGTGCATATGCTATAATAACGCATAAAAGACATTCGGAACATAAAATCATAAGTATCAATTCGGAATGGATGGAGAGGGTTTTATTTGAGTTTTTTATAGATTCTCTCCCCTTACAATGGAAGTCAATTAACTGGATCTGTATACGCCGGTGATCTCTAGGGCCCTTGCCGTGGGACCAACGGCTTCTTAGACCTAAATGCACTCAAACTTCTCTCCAGCGTATCATACCATTGTTGCTATTTACACTCCTTCAGGATTTACACCGAAACTATTTACAAAAAAGAATCTTCCCATATACAACCTCCACAAAGAGAAATCATTTGCTCCATAAAAGCATTCGCTCCACCAACTAAATACTACAATCCATATACCAACTACAATGCACCTTTTTCTACTTTTATATAAAACTTATTTTTAACATTCTTGGAATTTTTCTTGGATTATTCTGACTGAAAAAACTCAGATTTTTAATACTGGACGGTATTAGGTCTCTATAGTTGGGAAGCACTAATTAAGAAGCCAAGAAATGACAGATTTCACCGAGAAGTAAACTTGGAAGACAGTGTAAGTCTGTTCCCAAAGACGTTCCTCCAACTTTCTTTTCACATTAATCTTTTTTGAAATAGTTTATGACTTTTGGGAGAACTGACATTTTTTGGGGGAAAGTTTATCTTCACGGGAGAAAGTTTTTCAGAGATTTGACGTAGCTTCCGAATCCTACCTGATGGATATCCCTAAACACCTCTGTTGTGAGATAATTGAAAAATAAATAGGTTTCAGGTCGTAAATTAGGTGTTGGCTTCTGCTCTGAGATGATTGAAGACATTCCACTGTAATTTATATACTTATTGGAATGTTTAGCTGTAAATTTAGGTATTAGCTGGAGACGTGAAGGGAGCCAATAAAGCGGCTTTCTCCACTTGTAAATTAGACGTGTGTATTTAGTTGCTATAAAAAGTGTTTGTGGGTGCTGAGGAAGAGAGACAGGTAGCTCCCGCCCTCGACATTATTGTCTTGTTTCGCCTAACTGTCTGATTTACGTGCAATTACTTTATTTGGTCAGGCTTAGCCAACACCATTTATTCCACCGCTCTAAAATCATTCCCTTTCATTTATGGGAGAAAGTATTTAGGTAAATGATAATAATGTCCGAGTGCCGAGGAAGTAAACGCAACCTACTTAACCATGTCTTTTATCTTTACTGTTATTGTATACGTAGGAGGTCGCTTACAAACCAGGCCGATGGAAACTTGATTCACGATCACGCCTAGTCAATTTGATCTACCAATTTGAGAAGCCAAACAGAAGCCTTGAATTTCGACATAGCCAAGGCCTATTGGTCATAAGAAATGCAAAAATCCATATAATTATTATGGCCGATACTACCCCAGACGATAGTGTTACTTTTTATAGTTGGCTACCCTAGGCGCCTAGGCTGTTTAATATTTGGCCTAGTCATTTATGATAAAATATTAATCATTCACTTTTTCAGCATTTATTAATACATTTAATATCCAGTTGATTAAAAAAGTTGGAAAAATGAATTATTGACTGATCGGCGTGGGGTTGTATGCGGCCTACTACATATATGAATGGCGAGGGAAAGGATTTTGCATTGAAGATAAATATAAAACACACGGGCTAAATGGTTTCCTTACTTTGCCTGAATATGGGCTGTCTGTAGTTTATTTACAAGTAGAGTATTACATTGCAAAATGCTCCTTTTGGGTTTGTTTGGTTTCCTGTGTGTGTTTATGGTAAATTGAAAAATCCATTTGTGCAGGATGGCTATAACATCAGCATCTCTATCAGCATCACTAACAATACCATTGCACCGATACATGGACCACACAAGGACATGTAAGTACACATACGGCTTATCTCTCTCAACTCTATTAGCATGTCCTTCCACAAATATAGATATCGTACAATATTGATGGGATGTTACAGGTACACATGTGTAGTCACAAGTATCGTGCGTGAAATTGCAAATATATTTGCCAAACAGACACACTACGACAGTTTATTGATTCCCAACAAAATCTGTACACTCACTCTGCGAAATTATGTTCGGCTTAGACAAATCAACATAATGCTTCTATATAAGCCTACACCATTTGTAAACTCTTTCCCTCCTCAGGGACAAACCAAGGTAGTCCTTGTCGACAAAAAAGACCTTTTTCAACATTTTTTGCTACTTTAAATATTGAATGCAATTTGTATATGAAAATCCAGACATATTACGGGAAAGATTCATCCTCTGACGATGATGGAAAGATACATCCTGAATTTTATATAAGTTTTTATCTTCTTTGGCAAAAAAGTGGCATTTTTGTCTATTTTAAATGAAAATCTGAAAACAACGAGGGGAAAATGCAATAGCAAATTCTACATGCTATACTATACATATGAATGTTTAAATCCCCAAATTTTTATCAGCTGTTTCTTCAGAATTTATTTTGAAAATAGGAAAAAGCCGTTTTTAGTTCCCTGTGTGTAGAATGAATTTATTTTGTAAGTTGTCGTGTGTTGTATTTGGGGATACAAGAAACATGGTGTATTCGGAGTGAGTGAGTGAATGTATACAAATAAATAGATTTAGCAGTCATTTGATAGGAGTCGCGACCCAAGCGAGCGAATAAACAAACAAATAGGACTTAGGTACACGTGCCCTATTAGTCGGTAACAGTCTATAAGTAGTTAATTTTGAATGAGACTGAATTTGTATGTATTTATAAGCCGGAGGAGTAGTAGGAAGGAGGATGGAGGAGTATAGGAGAGCAAGTCGGAGTTGTGTCTACATAATACGTGACATCACATAGTGTTTGGTAATCATCCAACAATTACCGGAGCTGAACGACTAAAACAATAGCAGGGAAACGAAGCGGAGCGAGCATGCACGGGTGACGGGACCCGGGCGGGCAGCTAGGCGGGACAGAAGCACATATCGTCATGTTCTGTCACATCACGTCACAGCCACCAGCCAAACAACCCACTCCATGCTGAGCTCCTTAATCAATTATGACATAATCAATGTCCCCGTTGAATTACATGTCAAACTGTCACGTCACCCCCGCCGACTCCAAAAATGCAACCATTATCTACCATATCATCATTATCGTCTTTATCTCACCAAATCCATCCATAATTAACGTGAAACTCTCGACTATTCTCTCTTTCTTTTTTCTCTCACTTTCAATAAACAAATTGTTCCTTATTCCTTAACACAAATATGATAAATTCTAAATCACAAAATAATTCATAATATTTACAAATATAAATTTTTTTAGAGAAATTTCAGGATATTTTTTACCGAAAGTATACATGTTCGTTTAAGGAGGTGTGTGGACTTGCTCAGAGAAATATGCTGAACGCTCAGTAATGCGGTTTTAAGTTTCAGAATCTGCCAAGATTTTTAAGGCGAGCATGAAAGCCCAATTTTTTAAATCATCGAAAATTCAATTTGAAAATTTTGATTTTGGATAGGGAAATACTACATGTAAGAAATACATTTTGAATTTTTGTTTACGTTTGTGGACGCAAATTCAAAAAAGGCGCCTGATGCTCGCCCTCATTTTCTTTCCTCTTTTTAATGCCATTTTTGTTATATTTTTACGTTTCGCCATAATCCCGGAATCATTTTGATTTTAAATGGGCACTTTTTAGTAACGATGGTAGCATAACAACTAAATTTTACTACGGGATGATGTGAGACAATAGTGCCTTGCTACCACCTCGATGCAAGAACTCAGTAGTGTGTCCGTTGGTATGGCAACCAAAGTTCTCATGTCCTTAAGTTCGAGAAAAAATAAAAAGTACAACAGAAATATTTTCAGAATTAATTACATATCTGTAAGATATTTATAAATTAAGGTAAAAAATATTTTTAAATTAAGGCAAAAGGTATTAAACTATTATGAAACTCAAAGTGATTTGAATGTTTCCAGGGCTCCGCCCTCAGGGACAAAGTGACGACATGCTCCAGAAAACTGGTTTCCCCCAACCAGTTCTCCGAATCGAAATCGGGGGTAAAGTAGTTGGAAAGAACTGGTTGGGGGAAACCAGTTTTCTGGGGCACGTCGTCACCTTGCTAATGAGAGGCGTAGCCATGGGACCAATCAAGGCATCTTGATGAAACTATTATAAAACTGTGAATTAAAGTAAAAATATTTATGAGTTAAAGCAAAGAACCTAGAATACAGAAGGAAAGGCAAATAATCATATTTTGTTGCTATTGGAAAGTGACGTCATCTGTAGTACTTTTTAAATGGGATTTGTTGGAAATCAATTTTTCGAAATGAGAATTTCCCATTTAAAATGTACTGCAGATGACGTCACAAAATTTTTTTTCATTTTTGAGATTTTCTATGGGGATTTGCCGCGGGTTGAGTTAAAGTAATATGTATTTTTGGATTTCATAAAGAAATAATGCTTTAAACATTGGAAACAATTTTTAGTAGATTGAAAATCAACTGATAATGACGTCACAAATCGTGATCGTAATAGGAATAGTAGAAATAAAGTAGCTCGTTAGAGATGAACGAGTGGGAAATCATTTCAAATCAGTACAGAACTATTTTTGAATTGCGTTTAAAAATACTTTTAAATCTTTTAAATTTATTAAAAATAACTTTTAAAAATATTTACTAAAAATTGTTTTAAATTATTTAAAAGCGTTTTTAAGTAACAAAAACTATTTAATTCATTCAAAACTTTTTTATATTTTTTAAAAAGTGCTTTTTAATTACCAAATATTTTTAAAATGCCTCTAAAAATGGTTTTAATTTACTCAAAATATTATTTTAACTAACTCCAAAAATGGTTTTAATTTACTCAAAAGATTATTTTAACTAACTCCAAAAATGTTTTTGATTAACTTAATTAATGGTTTTGATTAACTCAATTAATGTTTTTGATTAACTCGAACAATGGTTTTATAATTAACTCAAAAAATAATTGTAATTAACTCAAAAAATGATTTTAATTAACACAAAAAATGATTTTAATTAACTCAAAAAACGATTTTAATTAACTCTAAAAATGATTTTAATTAACTCAAAAAATATTTTTGATTAACTCGAAAAATGATTTTAATTAACTCAAAAAATATTTTTGATTAACTCGAAAAATGATTTTAATTAACTCAAAAAATATTTTTGATTAACTCGAAAAATGATTTTAATTAACTCAAAAAATATTTTTGATTAACTCGGAAAATGATTGTAAGTAACTCCAAAAATGATTTTAATTAACTCGAAAAATGATTGTAAGTAACTCAAAAAATGATTTTAATTAACTCGAAAAATTATTTTAATTAAATCAAAAAATGATTTTGATTAGCTTGAAAATTTTTTTAATCAAAAAATATATTTAGTTTGCTTAAAAATTGTTTTTGACTAACTCGAAAAATATTTTTAGTTTGCTCAAAAATTGTTTTTAGTCTATTCAAATTATGATTTAATCCACTCGAAAAATTATTTTAATTAACTCAAAAAATATTTTGATTAACTCGAAAAATATTTTTAGTTTGCTCAAAAATTGTTTTTAGTTTACTCAAAGTATTTCCGCTTTATTTATTAAATTATTTTTATTTCAAGGCAGAATTTTGTTTTGAGAATAAAAATAAGTGATTCAGATGGCATAGCGTCTAGATAAATTGGCAAGAAAGAGAAGAGAGAAATGAAAGGAGAAGAAGTTTGTAGATATGAAAATTGGATAAATTGAGATAAATCCTCGTGAGAGTTGAGAAGGGAGTAATACGGAGGTAATCCCCTTGAGAAATGCAAAATGTAGTAGGACGGGAAATTATTATGTGAAAATGGTTGATATGAGTTGGGAATGTGTGTAAATTGTGTTTTGTTTGAAAGAGAAGGGCGATTGAATAGATAAAATGATAATGGGTTGAGTGTCGTGGGTATTAAGACGTGTGTTTGTGGTGGTAAATGTAGGACAAAGGTTGGTTGTTGTAGAGGTATGGATGATGTAGGAGTTAATTGAATGCATTGTTGAAGTGAGTTGTGTGTGGAGGCAGGTGGTCGGGTGATGTTGTGCAATTACGAAGGTATTCTTGTATGAGTAAGTCTGTGACAATGTGCCTGCAACTCAAACAGAGAAGTTTGTCGGAGTCGCTAATGTAAATTATGTAGTGAAAGTTTGGATTGGAGGACCATCTCTTATGTCTCTTCTATGTAAACGCAGCAATTACAAAACAAACGAGCTTGTAATACTTACGAAGCTACACAGAGACGCGAATAATTTAGATGGGCAAATAAACCCGAGCCATTCCAAACAAACCACTCCACCTCCTCCTCCTCCCTCCCAAATATCTCCACTCCCATCCTCTTCGAATGTCATAAGTAAAATTGAAATGAATATTTTTGACCTATATTTAATTGAGTTGCTGATTAAATTTGGAAGAAGGAGAGATTTATTTCATGGTAATGCAGCAATAAGTAGAGAGAAGTGAAAAAGCAATTAATTAAGATATCAAGCTTGTAGAGAGAAGAGAAAAGTTGAGAGCCGGAGGGAAAGTGTAAGTTGTAGTATGTAATGGCAGATAATTTGAAAAGGTATACGAAGGTGTTAATCGCCTCGTCTGCAAGTTCTTAAGCCAGAGCTTAAGTTTATTTGTAGGGATGCAGGGGCTACGCATGCAAATTGGAAAAAAAATGTAACTTACTGTCGCTCGGGTTGTTTACGCTAGTCCCAGAGGAATTCCATGTGTCTCGCTTTATTCTTCTCACCCAGATGTAGCGTATTGGCGAATATTCGCATAAGGAAATCTCATTCTTTAATTACCCGGAGGAACTAAGTCTGTACTACTCCTTCACTCACTCAGTTCATCCTGTTGGATTTTTTTGCGACTCGGGTGCGCATACTAAGAAGGCGAACAATAATTGGTGTGAGTAGGCATAAATGGCTTTATAGATTCAGTCACAAGGATAAGGTAGCACTGTACAAGTTCAGTGACTGACAAGTGAGTTGGGTCAGTTGTCGTCCGTGTTAAGGCTGGCTACCGGTGTACGTATAATAGATGCACGTATATTATTTGAGAAGCACCGAAATATTAAAAAATCACAGGAAATGAATAAATGAGGAGGGATTATTTCCCCAGAGTTCTTTTCTTTGTCTGTCTTATTTCGTAATTTAACTGAGTTGGACTTGGACCAGGAGAGGAGGACGACGAGACGACAGCTTACCCGTCTCCGAAGAGTCGCAGTCGTAAGAGCCAAGTGAAAGTTCCTCCACCACGAGCATCCGGTTTTCACTCTAACACATTTCTCCCGGACGAACCCGGACTCTCTCGCCCGCCTCCGACACTCTAACCAAAAGCAAGCCAACTCCAGATGTACTACTTACACTCTCTACTCTACTCTTGACTGCTACCACATCCACTGCTACCTACCTACCTCTATACGACTAAATCCAATCCTCCTCCTTTCTCCATATATACATACAACTCTCTCCGAGCATTCGAACAACACACAAGAACAACCTACTACTACTTACTACATGTACACTTAAACACGTCTCTCTCTCCTTCTCCAGTCTCACTGGAGACACGTACCTACAACTACCCGCCAACCAAATACATCATGTCTGCACTCATCACCCACATCTATAAATTTCAAACCCACAAAAATACCCATAATATTCATCCATTTTATTTAACGAAAAAAAGAAAAACTGTGAAAAAATCCGTCAGCTGTTACCAATTCAAAATTCACGCGTCAATTTTGAAAATGAAGAAGGCACGAAAAATATATAATTTTTTGTCTTTGAAAATTTTTTTCCTGAATGAAACTTAAATACAGTTAAATACTCCTAACGCACTATTGTAATCGTATCTTAAAACTGTAAAAAAAATAGCGGGAAAAAGGTGCAAAAAAATACTTTACCTATTTGAAATGTACATAACAAAATTTCAGGATGCCGAAATAAATAAAGATGTAGGTGAAAGTTGTATGTGGAGTTTGTATGGTTAAAGAGAAAGGTGTGGGGTTTATTAGTGGACATGGTGTAGTTGAAGAGATGATTTTGGAGTGTGGATACGCTGCCAAAGAGAAAGTATTAGAGCAGAGAGCATGTACTTATGTAGTGGCTGTAGCAGGCAAATCGTTTCTGTACTACTGGAGAAAGTTCCTTTACTGCAGTAGTCTTTATACATCGTTCCAGCATGATTCGGATGAAACGCATATTATTGCTCCTTCTGCTCCTATTGCATAATGCTACACACATAATATCATTATTGCCCCTTTTCCTAATGTGTCTACACAATATTTAATAGCATGGAAAAACATTAGTAAACAAACCTCGCTTTTAACCCGCGTCTTATCTCAAACTTGACCATTTTAAAAATTAAATTGTAGATAACTATGTACAAAAACGTAAAAAATATTTAATTAAATCGAGTTTGGTTGTCGAGGGTTAAAATTACGTACTAAAAAGTCGAGTAGTAATATAGAATGAAATTGGGTTTATGAAATGTATTTAATTATTGTGAGTAGCAATTAAGATTTGGTGTAAATTGAAAATGCGAAGATAAAATTAGGTATTCTGGAAATAGGAGGAGATGGAGTAAGTCAAGAGAGAGGAATGTAGATGGTCTTATGGGTAACCGAAGAAAGTCAATTTATTTGTTTGATACTTTGTGAAAGTTTGTGTGGGGATAGGGTGGATATATGAATTAGAGCGAGTGGCATGTGTCTGGGCTGTATGAGTAGTTAGTCTGGAGCATTGTTGTTGGAGAAAGTCGGTGATGTAATTTGCGTTGGTTATTGTGCAAGGGCCGGGGACTGGAGAAAGTAGGCATGCTGTCCGTGAGAGTGAAAAGAGGTGAATTGGTCTCATTGTATGGTTTGCTTTCCTTTGCTACGGAAAGTGTCTTTGCATTGTATTTGCTCTAGCAGCCTCCGGCACTTTCTAAACGACTTCCTAACAGCGAATTATTCGGAGTCTGCACGGAAGTCTATTATCTAGGCGATAATAACCGAATTGGCACGTGTCTTCTTTTATGGAATATTATTACCTGGATAAATATCGATTAGCAATATTAAGAGGGTTTAGGGAAAGTGGAGCGTGGGACTTAATCTGCAGAGCAAATACATTGACGCAGTCACGTCCGTCCTCCATCATATGATTTGTCCTTTTATCTTTAACTTTTTACAGTTGAAAACTCGGGCTGATCCAACTACCTTGTTAGTGGCTTTTCCGGACTTATAATCAAATCCAGTCTGAAACGGTGCAATGAACTGCACTCGCCCAACCTAAATACACTGGATTTGATCGAGTACATATGGAGGCCATTTGAATCCGTCACGGGCCACTGCCAACCAATGTCTTACCAATAAAATAAAATAAAATTCCATAGCAAGCGTCACTTAAAGATGCCTGGAGAAATGCAGTTGTGATTTTATGGATTGTCTTCTCCAGACTTCTCCAGCTGCATCCACCTCGTCTCACACACACACTGCATGCCTTACAAACACTACACCCAAACGTATTTCGCAGTAGTAAAGCAAAACACAGTCGGGGGCAGTCGGGCCGTTCCGGGCACACAGACTTGGCAGTAGACGTGTCGGTGTCGTCGGTCCACTTCTCTCACATCCCGGCTCTCTTTTCCCTCCAAACTCAAACTAAAGTGGAGCAGTTGAAAAACAGCCAGGCCAGAGCACAAAACCAAATCAGCTTACCACCAACAGGGTTCTTTTTCATACCAATACCCACTCAAGTCTCAATATCTTATAAAGGGCGCGACTGCTCGAAATTAGGGGCATTCCACCTAAGCGAGAAAATCTGGGTCTTTTTTACGTAAAAATAAAATAATCGAATTTTTTGGTATACTTTGGAAAAAAATATTTGCTTTCGATTTCAATTTGTTTCTCACAAATATTTTTAAAATTGTTTTCCGAGGTAATGGAAAATTGCAATTATCCATATGGACAGAATTTTACCAAAAAATTCTAAACAACGCAATTTTGAATTTTTCTTATACAATTTTCTAAGACAAAGTTTATTTTCTTTGGAATTATCTCCTAATAATTATACAAAAATCCAGATGTCCATTGACCATCGTTTATTTCATTAATGCATAAATAATTCATAAAAATGGCATAAATGGTATAAATGAATTATTCCCAGGTAATTGGAAACCCTGAGTGCAGGGTGAATATTTGTGTCATTTGTTGTGGAGTATTCAGGATAGAGTGAGTGAGTGAGTGAAGTGTGGCAAGGTCCAGAAGATATGATGAGATAGCTAATAGTAAATAGGATTGTGGATGGGGAAGATGAGTTGTCTGTCGAATGTGTGCATTTGAGAGAAAGGAATTGGGAAAATTCTCGAGATGAAATTCAGTGTATTGTGGGAGATGCTGGAATTGGAAACTCTGTGGATTTCCAGTTTTGGAGTGGATGAGATTAGAGAGACTGCTTTCTCCTTGCACAGAGCACGACGGGGTATCTTTCCTCACTCACTCCATCCAACACACTTCCACTATATTGATTATTGCGATAACATAACACAGCATGCCACATAACCCATTATATACCTATATCTATAATAATATAACTATATACCTATACCTATATAATGTTTGAATGGCTTCAATGTTCAATTCAGTTTCAATGCTTGCATTCCTTGCCATTCTTTCTCCATGTGCTTTCTCCCTCTCTTTCTCATCTCTGCACTTGTCCTGTTCTACCTACCTTGATCCTCGACTACTAAAACTTTAAGTAGGCTCCTATATACTTTATAGCTCTCGAAATTCTAATTCCATCCTTTCCTTCTCCTCTAATAACCTGTTCGTCCTCCCCGTCTTGTTTATTTTTCATTTAACTACGCTATAACAGTTTTTGCCGACGTGGCTTTCCCTGCACGCAGATAATAATAATACTATTTAAATGTAGCAGAGAGATATTTATAATTAATGATAGGGCGAAATAGGAGATAGACAAATTAGCGCGCAAGATTTATTAGACGGCTCTTATTACAAATTGTAATTACCTGCCTGTCTTAGTTAGGCCTTTTGTTGTTTGCTTAGCCAGTGCATGCTGACTGAACTCTGTATACACTTTCCATTCCCAGGATAAAGTTGCACAACTAACACTTTTTGCATATCCACGCTTAAATCTGATAGTCTCTTTAATATTTTCTTTGTCATTCCCTTTCATTTACTTTCTCCCACATGTACAAATACTCTCTGCAAATAAAAAATCCACTTTGATTTACTCCCCGCATCACTGCTCATCCAATACTTTCTACTAGTTAGCAAAGTTATAAATGTAAATATTTCACCGGCTCCGAAAGATTATCCTTTCCCTTTCAATTCTTCCACCTTTTAAATTTTTAAAATGATTTTCTAGACTGGTGAAAGTTTTATATGGATTTAGCATTAGAAAAGAGAAAGTTGAAAACCAAAATTCTTTTCCGCTAATCGCCTCCACAGAATTTAATTTACAGAATTCCCGTCCATTTCATTCCAATAAGGGGTGAAATAGGAAATGAGATAATTGACGAAAGGGTTATATTCGGGGATGTGACAGAGAAGTATGAAATGGGATTTCAGACATCTCTTGGGGTAAGGAGTGATGAGGCTAAGCCAGAATGGGATTCGGAATCTAGTGTTAAGTACGGCAATGAGGGGAAAGTGCTACAGACAGATACATAAAGAAATGAATCGAAATGCAGAATAATATGGACGAGAAAGTCTTCCTGTGTATATCTATTATGTATCTGTGTGGATGATGCAAGAAGACTTTCTAAGCGACCCACCTCACGACCCAGAGGTTAGTTAGAGAGCCAAAAGGAGACTTGCCTACTTGAGAGTATTAAACGAACCGTGTGGATAGATTGCATCTTCCACGACACGGCTACAGCCTTACTTCAACTATAATCCCATCTCATGCAGAAATACATTATATATCATACATATACACCTACAGCCAAGGTTTACTATTTATCAGAACATTTCACAAAAAGCCCTCACTTTAGAAAATGTGATAAAATAGAATGCCAATCATTAATTTATGGAACTAACTTTTTTATTGTGAAAAGTTTTTATTTCTGAATAATTTAATTTAGTTAAATTAATTTGAATATAAATTTGGCTAAATGAAAATTAAGGAAAAACAGGGATGCATTTCACAGGCAAAAGTAGTCAAATAACGTAACAATTAGTTGAGAAAAATAAATTTATTTTTGAAGCAAATTTTCAAAGGCGGGCAAAAGGAAATGTTTTAAATAATGAAAATAATATTTTAAAATGCAATTAATTTTTACATTTTTAAAAGAATGAAAATTCTGATTCCCTGGAATATTTAGTTAAAAGAGCAAAAAATGTATATAGCGTATGGTATTACTTTAAAAACCAAGATGGAAACCCTTTTTTAATAAGCAATTTGTTTTGACGTTTTGGTATTTATGTAGATGGGAAAGGAAGCGAAGAGATTAAGTAAGTTGGAGAATTGTATTAGATATAGTAATTAGTGCATAAAATTGTGTTAGAAATGATGGAGAGCTTTTTGTTGGGAGAGGAGAATGAAAAATTATTTTTAATTGGAGTTTTTGGTCCATAAATAAAGCGTAGAGGGGCAGTTTGTTGGAGTTTTTGTAAAAGAAGTATGTTTTTTGTTCCCTGAGTTGTATTTGTATTGTAGTGGGTTGTGCTGAGTGAATGTGTAAGTTGAGAGATGTGGAGTATGTGGATGAGATAGTTAGCTATGCGACTTTTGAAGAGACGAGACAATCTCCGACGTGGTCGACATAAAATATTTTTCACAAATAGACGATGCAGACTGGAGATAGGGCTGGCTGGGATGAATTTTAATGCTCTTCCCTTCCCTTGTCTTGTCATCGTTTGGTTTCCCTTGTCCTCCGTGTCTTCTTTCTACACCATCTGTCACTCTCCGACCTACTCAAATACATGTCTTCATCTCCTTCTACATCGCAAGTGCCTACATAGATACAAAAAACTAAATAAATACTATACGGGGCCCAGAATATTCCTCCTCCTTCTCCTATTCCCACTTTCCCCACAAAAAATAACAATTTTTGGTATTCGACCACCTTTGCAGTTATTTATTTCCCGTTTAAGGCTGAAAGTGTAAAATATTTCGAGTTTTTGAAATATCATGCAGCAATATGATTCCGCAACGAATATTCGCTAACAAATCTCACTTTAATCTACATAGCCACTTTTTATATTCCAAATAGTCATAAAACGGAGCTACAAATAACTTCCTATTGAGTTTATCACATTGATAAACTTTTATTGGCGTCTTTTGACGTCAAAATTGAAAAAGTAACATAAATGTTATCCTTTTTTGATAAGACTAGAGGTGGGAAGGAAATTTTGTGGTATTCACTATTATCTACTGAAACACGTGGCACGCCACAGACATGTGTATTTTATGTACTTTGTATAGTAATACCTCTAAAGTGAATTATTTCATCTTTTCCCCCGAATTGAACATGCCTATGTGCCTGCCATGCCCATAATAATTCTTTTATTGTCAGTGTTTATGTTTAGAGATTTCTATGCATGTACCGAGAAAATCATCGCGTGTGTAAAAATGAATTTATTGATAAAACTTGGCTGTTGTGTTTGGGGGACGCCTAAAAGAGCTGAATGCGTCGGATGAAGCCAGTTCAGAGGTCTGTCTGCAGTGACAACAAAATTATCAAATCTTATCATTTGTAGACAATGCACTGCTTTTGTGTTTCTGATGGTCCTAGTGTTCTATCATTGCTTTGTGTTTGACTTTGTTAAGATTGTTGCGCGACACGCCCATTCAATACAAATTGCAGCTATATTTACTATTTGATATAAAACAAAACATTTTTATCATAGTCGCCGATTTATTCGATATTCGTTCTGTCTATTGCACTAAAACGCAAAGGTATAATCAAGGAATAACACAGGTGCTCAATTTCCTTGGGATATCCATTTTTTATAGGAATTCTTACCTGGAAAAGTTGTTACCTTGATGAGTTAATTCATTATTTGGTTGCATGCGGGGACAAAACAACAAAACTGCTATAGAAAATTAAGCTATTTTTTGGAAATAGTTTTACACGGCGGTCACTTCTTATCCACTGTTGACCATTCTCAAATTTAATAGTTTTTCATGCTTTGAATATGAACCAATTTAGAAATACAACAAAAGAAAGAAAAGTTAAAAACCCCATGGATAATAATTTCTAATAAAATATTAACTTAATGTAGTCTAAAAATAGAAATTCTGGACTACCCTAAAAGCGTATTATGGAAAACGTTTCGTTCAAAATAAGTAAAAAGATTGGAATATTCAGAGTAGTTGGATGGAGGGAGATGCAGTGTCAGGTGTAGTTAACGGCACCCGAGAGTCTCACACTCACTCTGGCTCAATAAATATTAGAGAAATACATAAAAGTCGGGCGACAACTCGACATGTGCACAGACCCAACGGAATTTGAACTTGAAGCATCAATATACTATGAGCCTAGAGTAACCATAATTTTAGGTGAACTCTGAATATTTGGTCCCGCTTTTGTATTTCGGCAGATTTAGGACAACATCTCAAATGTCTAACCCAATTTATAATCCGTGAAAATGAAAGTATTCCAGTCATCCACAAATATCTTAGCCCATAGCCGTTGTGAACAATTTCATTTATTATTTATTTTTATATACGAATAATTTAATAAGAAGAACGCCATACAATGTTTCCATTTGTATTTATTTATCTAGGGCTTTAAATTGAATCTATTTCTGGAAGAGTCTGTTGCATAATAATTAGTGATTAATCTACTTGAGGTTTGTACATCACAATATGTCAAATGTGTGAAATAATGAAGAAATATCCCTCATCCCAAGAAACAATTATTGGGATTTGTACAAGTGTCATGTCAGTATGTGTTTTGCCTAATTTTAATCTGGTTTACTCATGACTACTTTTACACAAATAAAATGGGTCGGGACTGTCGGGAGTTGACTTGGCGAGTGGCCAGAGGCATGAAATCATGAAACATGGCACCCTAACCTAGCCTACTATATCATATGATTTATTATTGAAATAGACTAGCCACGATGCACTTCTTCCACATTATTTGTGTTAGCGGCAATACGAAGAAACTTTGTTCAGTAAATATTAGACTACATAGAAAATTAATATAGACTCTTCACGATAGACTCAACTTTTATTAGGTAATAGAAGTACCATAAGAAAGTTCTCTATGAACAGCAACAATTCCCTAAAACGAAAAATAAATATATTTAAAAGACACAAAGCAGTTTATTTATTTACCGTATTCAAAATATACGATGCATAATAATTGTTAAATTATTGTTCCTCCCGTTGGAAAACATAAATGCGTGCTATATTAAAATTAGAGAAACAGAATTATTTGTAATTCTAGCGAAGTTGGTAAAATTAAAAATTCTACTTGGTGTCTAGACGTTAGAGTAATTGCCTAAAGTTACGTATTACGGTTAACATTATTAGTAGTTGTGAGAGATGAGAGTAGTGGGAATGGTTGTAAAAGTACCTGGTGGAGGATGTGCAAGCGATCAAGGACCTAAATATCAATAACCTATATAGAATGCATATAGAATAGTCATTTTCGAACAGGTTTAGAAAGTTTCCCAACAGCCACATCACACAATCACAACTGTTTGTCGACCTGAATGAGTTCTCTTGCAATCACCTCTCTTTTGTATAGCAACAATCCCTCGCAGCTTAACTAATTTTCATTTATTGGAATTTTAACATTGGATTTACAAAAATGAAGAAAAATTTGGTGGCTTGCTTGACAATTGTCTTCCTTAATGTTTATTTAGCAGGTGAGTATAAAATAATATTTGAATTGTTGTTATTTCTATTTATTATATTTACTCAAACAAAGTAAGCATGTAATTTTATCATTGAGCATCGGTGAGACATATTTTAAAACAAGTTGATGTCATAATCAAAATTACTATTAATATAATATTCATATATTCTGCACTAAAAATATTTTATTTCCTAAAGTTTTGCATGTTTATATAGCAAAATTATATTTTAAAAACGATAAAAGTAAAATGATGAAATTTGTTAAAATTTATTTGCAATCCAATGTAACAGATCTATAGGCTGCACACATGCCTATTGACGTAGTTTATTTATAATTACTTTTAATCTTATAATTATTATGTTAATTTTGAATTTAAAAGCTGTTATTTATTACTGACCATATGACATTACCTTCCGAAAGACGGGCTTATTTACTAGTATAAATTGTCACATGGGGTTATTATGTACTGACTAAAAGAATTAATTTTTGTGCAGCGACGGCGGAGATTGAAATTCAGACGATTACACCGGGAGACGGAACGACATTTCCACAAAGAAATCAGAAAGCCTTTGTGCATTACACGGGCACTTTGCAAAATGGGAAGGAGTTCGATTCTTCCAGGGGTGGAAAACCTTTCAGTTTCACAGTGGGGAAAGGCCAGGTGATCAAATGCTGGGATGAAGGAATCGCCAGAATGAGCGTCGGCCAAAGGGCTAAACTCATCTGTCCTTCGGACAAGGCCTACGGAGCCAGAGGATTCCCTCCAGTCATTCCAGCACATGCCAAATTGAATTTTGATGTCGAACTCATTAAAATCGAATAGACAACTCAATTCTAATGCAAAACCTTTGACACTTATTTCCAACTTTTGAACACTAAACAACATTTGCTTGCATTATATTCAGAAAAACTTTAATCGTTCCTTGTAATTGATACAAATCTGATCATTTGAATGAAATAAATGAAATAATAAATATCCTCAATTTCAAATCAAATATTGCCATTCCCCATTATTAAGCATTAATCATACAAAAAAGAATAAATGAAATTATATTATATAATAAATTGTAGACTTGAGACTCGAATAAATTCACCATCCTATCTATAATTGTCTGGTAGGAGAGCTTAGGAAACCTGCATCATATGTTACGTAACCTAAAGTGCTCTGTTCTGTGGCAAGTACTTAAGTAGTGAAATTTTTGTAATTAATTCATAAATTCAGTTAATGTTTGCTGGATGTCTACCTTCATTCTAAGCCTTTTACTGGGGTCCTAGTAAATCTATAAGAATATAGAACAAAACTAACAAAACAATTTACAACGTTTGATAGGAATTTTGCAGGAACCGATTTCTTAACACGTGAAAAAATAAATTCAATAATCATAAATATTTATAAATAAAGTCCAACAAAAAGAAGTGACTCATTCTAAATGTTTGTAATGCTTAATGTTTGTTTCTCATTGTTAATAATTTGTATTGTGTTAAGTAATAATCTAGCCTTGATAAAGAAATAAATCTAAAAAACAATTCAGTCATCCGATGGGAATTTACAGAGAACGTTATTACTCTATCAGACTACCAACCCGTCCTGTAGCAATACCAGTTTCCAGACATCCCCACCACACCAGGTAGGTATTCAAAATTAGCTATTAATGTGTGCCAGAAATAATATTTCTAAAAATCTAAAAAGCCAATGAGTGTTTTAACAAATCTTTCAGCCTTATTCACGCATTGGAATTTATTTATTATTTACTTCGTAAGTAATTTTTATATATGTTCTGTAATGACATTTTCAATAACAATGAGAATAAATATAAAGGTAAATATATACTATTTATACTCTAAGTAAAATTTACCTGGAGTATAAATAGGTGTATCGGAATGGGAAATCTGATGTTTCTGTAATTTATATTATAAGACTGGTCAGAGTATATGAAAAAATGTAAAATGTGATAAGTTAATTTAATTAAAATATATGTATGCGCAATTTGTGGCTAAGTAGGGAAGCATGTATAGATATTATGTTGTTATCTTAAAATAACACTTAACTACATATTTTTGTGTAACCTGCAAAATGTTCATGGACATGTGTCAAGTGAACATTTATTATCTGCCAATACAAAAAACATTTTGATTGATGATAACAAGACGGGTCCACAATTGAAAATCTAAACTTTCCCGTGGGGAGAGATATCGACTGACATTGACATATCACTATCACCGAAAGATACAGAAAATAATGGCAATATAAAGAGGCCATTATGGTTTGGAGAGCCATTGTTGCTCTATAGACGACACCAGAATGGCTCATCTCAAGACAATTACGCTTTTTGCCCTTTTGGGCTTGGCTTTGGCAGTTCCAAACGACAAAATCGATTTGAAACTGCAAAATGTGTTGGCCAAGGCGAACAACAAGGTGAACATCATGATCAGCATGAGGGAGTCTACGGAGGGTGTCCTGAACTCCATTGCCAACACCCGATTTAGTGGTAGAAGCGAAAGACTCGACGCCGTCTACAACGCCCTCACCAAATTCGCTGCCCACTCCCAAAAGAAAGTTTTGAATTTCCTCACCACGAACGAGTTGAAATTTCAGTCTTTCTGGATCAACAACAAGATCTTTGTTGAAAATGTAGATTTGGCTTTGGTTGAAAAGTTGGCCACTCTCTACGACGTCAAAGAGATCCGTCAAGAACTAACCATTGAACTCGAACAACCTACTGTCAGCCAAAGAATTCCATCCACGAATGCTCTGCAATGGGGTACGCAGTACGCATTTATTAACAAATTATTTAATTTAATTGTTGTACTTTAATTGATTTAGATGGAATATATTTTGAATATTTGCATAACAGGTGTTGAAAGAATCGGAGCTAACCGAGTTTGGGAATTGTCGGGAGGTACTGATGGAACTGGAGTTGTTGTTGGAGGAATCGACACTGGAGTTCGCCACACGCATCAAGCTTTGAGAAACAATTGGAGAAGTGAATATGGCTGGTTCGATCCATCAGGAAGTACAGCCGACCCATCTGACAGCAATGGACACGGAACTCACACCATGGGTTAGAAAAGAATTCAGTAAAAATTAAAAAGAAAATTATTTGCTGTACTAACAACTAAACGAAAAACAGGATCTATTGTGGGACTCGATGGTATCGGTGTCGCTCCTGGAGCTCATTGGATTGCTTGCAAAGGATGTGCTACTAGTTCTTGTGCCGAAAGAGATTTGATTTCTTGCGGTAAATATTTCTATCCTAAAACGAAGAAAACGGAAAATTATTACGAAATTAATTTTTTTTGTAAATTACTTTCAGGGGAATTTATGACCTGCCCAACGGATCCTCAACGTGCCAACGCTGACTGCTCCCAAGCCCCTCACCTCGTTTCCAACAGTTGGGGAGGTGGTAGTTGGAATCCTTGGTACAACGAAGTCACCGACGCTTGGGTAATTTGAATTTTCCGCGTTGCGATTTTCGTTTCTTATTTTCTGTGCTCTGTACTGTTTACTGTAACTGCTTAGGTCGCCGCTGGAATCGTCCCTATTTTCTCACAAGGTAACGCTGGACCATCGTGCGGCTCTGCTAATTCGGTGATTTTCTACTTTGAATTAAAATTATTTAATAAGTTAAACAATTGATGTCCTTGAAGTAACCGAATTGTGATATTAACAGCCTGGAGATCAACCGAATGTTATTGGAGTCGGATCAACGACAAGCAATACCCCCGATCAGCTTTCGGATTTCAGCTCAAAGGGACCAAATCTTAGAGGGCAAATCAAACCAGATATCTCAGCACCAGGAGGCAATGTTTACTCATCTTGGCATACTAGTGACTCCGCATACCAAACCTTGTCCGGCACTAGCATGGCCTGCCCCCACGCTGCCGGCGCTGTTGGTAATTCCTATATAATTTGATAATAATAAATTAACTTATAAACTAAATATGCATATAATTTTAAATATGATGATTAATTTGTACTTGAAAATTATTGATTAAATAGCTTTGATTCTCGGGGTCGCCCCCAACGCTACCATCAGTGACGTCAAGTCCATTCTGTATGATAACGCTTCAAGGGCTGTCACCCCAACCGGCAGGGACTGTGGCGGTGTCAGTGAATCCGAATGGCCAAATAATTCTTTTGTGAGTTGAATCACTATTTCATCTAATCTAAAGTTTATAATTAATTGTTGTTTAGTTGTTCAATTTTTATTTTAAAAAACGTTTAATGTTTTCGAAATTAATATTTTACCTTATTTTCCTTTATATAAATCTAATATTTAGGTTGATTTTCAGTTTTATTTTTAATTTGTTTCCATATTTATTTATTGTTTTCATTTTAAGATGAATAATAATAATAAAAGTACAAATCATAAATAATTTTTTTGTATATGCAGGGATATGGCCGAATCGACGTTTACAGTTCAGTCATTTCTGTTCTCGGAAAGAAAAATTAAAATACCATCAATTGCCGATTTATCCAGTGAATTAAATTATTATTAAATTATAATCTGAATGATTGCGATTTCAAAATGAATTTGTATTTCTAAATGAAGTAGTCAAAAAAATAAAGTCTTTTTCCACGAAAGCAAAATATACAACTTACATATTTCATTGGCATTCATATCGCAACAGAATGACAAATTAAGTTATTAGATAATTGATCAAGTGTTGATATAATATTATATTATACGAACCTGGCTATAGTGCAATTGCTTAAGTGCAGACAATACTATATGCAAAAAACGTACCAAAAAATCTATAACAATTGAAACACCTGCAATACGTTTCGCAAAAGTTGTGACAATTATTTAGCAACAATAAGATAATTTTACATCTTTGCCCAGAGCAGATCCAGAAAATAATGAAATGACTCTGGCGGTTCTCATGAAATGCAAAAAATTAATATTTATCTATCCATTAGACCAATCACAAAATATAATATGAATATTTTAAATTAATTTGGCAAATTTGCGTACCTAATCGCATACTTGTATAAATAAAATCGTGATTATGTTTCATTACATAAGTTGTAGTTGTGTGGAGACTGCTAGTGGGAATTGTAAGACTGCTTGAAACTGACAAGATAAGAAAATAAAGATGAGAATTTTTATTTTTCTTGCTGCAGCTGCAGTTCTAGTCATTGCAACAGTACGAAACATTTATGATTTAGAAATACGTTAATTAATTTTAAATAATCAAAAAATAATTTAATGTTATTGTCTTGAATACTAGGAAGGAATTCCTCTGGAGGATAAAACAGATTCATTTTCACAGAACGATGAAGATTCTTCCCAAAAGGATAAGCAAGATTCAGTTCTGAAGACAGAAGAAACAAATGAGGACAAAATTGTGATAGAATCCCGTCATCATCCACGAGGTCGACCTTGGAAGGGGAAGTACCCACCTCCAGGGCAATTTCATCCAGTTTTCTTTCCTCCACCTCCCCCAGTTTACATTCCTTCGTACTATCCTTATCCCTACCCGCCTTTCAATCCTTATGCCCGCCCCCCTCCTCCCTATTACGTACCAACAGGACCCGAAGAAGGCCTGACAACTAATCCTCCCATGGAATGGACAGAATTGGCAAGTCCATCTACTACTGCTTCACCACCAGCTCCAATTGTTGACAACGAGGAGGAAGCAATCTCCAATAATATGACAGTGACAGTTGGCGGACAAAACTTGACAATCAGCCAAGTGACTTGTCTCCTCGATTTCTTCTTGCATCCATCCGCAGGCACCACACTTGAGAATTGTATCAACAATAATGGCACAGAAATTGATCCAGAAATTGATCCGGAAGACAATAACAACGAGGAGGATTCCTACACAGCAGAAGAACAGTCTGTGGATCAAACAGAAGATGACCAGACTGAGCAGACAACTTGGATGGCCGTTCCGACAATGGAGGAGAGTGAGACAATGGTCGTAGTGGATGAAGGAACGGAGAGTGAGACGACACCCGCACCAGCTGTTGAAACATTTGGTCATGGAATCTACGTTTCTCCAGGCATATTGCCGCAGATATCTATCGTTGGAAAACCTATAAAGCAGAATGAACCTGGTCAATTAATCAACAACCTCTTTGGAGGAATTAATAATCTTTTGGGCACAATCGTCTCAGGAGTAAAACAGCCACCAACAAATTATCAACATCAGTACTATCCTGAATCATGATTGACTTACCAATTGATTATTTAGGCTTTGTTTAATATCTCAGCGTTAAATCCTCCCGCAGATTCCACCTTTTGTCGAATAAAATGTTGACCCTCACCCTCATTTCAAATTCTTTATCATAAATCATTTAAATCATGAAAATTCATGGTTTATTTTCCAGAACTACTTTAAAAATAATTTTTCTTTCTACTGGATTTTCGACAATCCAAGTCGCCCAAAATTGAATCGTTCTTAGAATCACATAAATAATTTTTTCATCATATTTCCCATCTTGGGGAAAAATCAGGGGAAAGGAAAAAGGATTAGGAAAAAATTCTCTATATTCTAAACGAGCCCTTTGTATACATATGGAGGGCTTTATAATCATACTGTGAAATAAATTACATAAAATGCTTGGTCACTATATAATAGAGCATATTCATACCGCAGGCACGTATCCAGAAATTAGGTCTATAGGGATCGCAACTAAAAATAATGACAAAAGTAATAATTGATTAATAAAACAAGGGCCCCCGTCCCCCCTACTGGATATGTGCTTGTTCGTACGGTTGCATAACGTTGCAACGCATTACTTTTTTTGGCCCAAAATTATGTAAATTCAGACATATATCTGCAGACGATTCTCTGTGATGTGATTATTTTATTTAAAATTAACATTGGCCCTGAAGCACAGATAACATTTATTTGTAAGTATATGATAAGAGTATTGCTAAATGCATTTAACTTTCTAAACAATAATAAATAAGCTCAAATCGACCTTTATCATCTCTATACATCGAGACCGATTATTTTACAATCAACTCGTTTGATTTCCTGCATATTTGTGTAATTACTAATTGCTACCACTTAACCATGCACTCGAGTGTCGTAGACTGCACTTTTCAATCATGGCGATTATTTACACACACTCTATTAAAGACAAAACTTTAGTTTGTACTCCTTCCAAAATTCAAGAAGCACATGGACCGAAAAATATTTCAGAATATTTACTGGAAAATTCTCGGAAATATGTCGAGGAAGGGAAAACAACGTGGACGGTAAAGTAACAACTTAAACTTTAATAAACTTAAATTTAAGTTTTAAATATTAGTTCTTTGAGTTTTGAAAAAAATAATTATTTTTGATTTTATTTTTCTGTGAAATAAATCTAGTGCATATTTTTTTCCAAACTATACAATAATTAAATTATCTCTGGTTTTAGATAGATACAATTTCGGGGGAATCGTTTACATTTGCCGAATTCGACACATACAGTAAAAATGTATCGGCATATTTCTATGAGCGGGGGATGAGAAAAGGGGACATTGCTGTATACATGTGTTATGACATTGTGAAACTTCATACCCTTTTCAACGGTATCTGGAGAGCAAATGGCGTATTAAGAGCCTTGTACTCAGAAGAGTTAACAGGTGTGTCAACGGAAACAAAATAAATATTTATATATAATAAATATGAATAACTCTTAAAATACAGATTCGGTTTTCCGGACGATTAGCGAGGCAAAGGCCAAATGGATAGTCTGTGACCAAACAGAGGCTTCAGTCTGTCTATCAGCAGCTAAAATGGTGCCTTGGGATGTAGAAGTGATCATCATGGGTCCGAAAGTCGAAGGGTGCACTTCCATTTATGATTTATTTCATTTCAGTGGCAAAGGTTATTGATTTCAATGTTACTCTTTGGATTTGCTCGAATTTGTCATGTCCAAATTCGGTGAAAGTTGATTTAAAGTTGAATGATAAATTCGAAAATGTTTTGAATTGCGAAACTGTAGAGTATCCAAAGGTGGAGTCTAAAGGGGAGGACTCTGCAATAATTCTGAGCACAAGTGGAACAACGGGAGTGAGTAAAGGTGCTGTTTACTCTCATCGAGCTGTCATCGCTTTAATGGAAAGAACTCCTCTGAGTGTCAACTACACAGAAAGGAATATGTACACCACCAGAGGAACACATGTAAGCGGCGGAATTGTGGCCATGTCCACTCTCCGACTTGGAAAAATATTGTTAACTATGTCCAGAGTGTCTATGGAAAATCTTTTAGAAGCTATCCGAATTTACAAGGTCAAATATTCTTCTTCAATTAATTTCATCTATCTCTCCATACCAAATTCCAATAAAAAAGGCAAAAATTTTAAAAACCTGAAAAGGAGGATTTGATTAAATTGATGGGAGAATCCATTAATATTTTATTTTTCAGCCTACAACAATATTTTCTGTTCCTTCATTTTTATTGGCCCTGGCCAATGATGCCAGAGCAGCGAATTTGGATACAAATTGTTTGCAGTATGCCTTTGTAGGAGGAACAAATATCAAACCGACCTTGGGGGCTGAGTTGAAAGAAAAATTTGCCAATCTCAACTCTTTTAATTCGGTAAATCATTTCTTTAACATTCCTAAATTATTATTAAATTATTGGTGCTATACTAAACTTACGATTTTCATGCAAATGTTAGGTTTATGGTCTTACCGAGTGCGCCCATAGCGTGATAACATCCCACAAACCAAATTCGGAATCAGATGTCGAAATGTTTAAAGGTTCAAAAATGTTTATCTTTTTTGTACCTCTCTGCAACAAGTTATAAATAATTAACACACTTTCAGAAAACTGAAAATTATTGTACATTATTGTTTCATTTTCTAAATTGAATTTTAGACATACCAGCAGGATCCATTGGAAAAGTCGTGTGCGGAGTTTCTATGCAAGTCAGAGACGAAACTGGAACGAAAGTACTGGCAGCCAATGAAGTGGGAGAATTTTACATTAAAAGTGCTGCATTATTTTCCTATTATTTCAATCGCCAAGAGGTGACTAACTATAACAACTTAAATTTTTGACATAAGTTACATAGAAAACAATTAGTCAACTCAGAGGACTACGCAAACTTACGAAATCGCAAAATTTGCAAATTTGCAAGCGAAGGCGGCAACAATGTAACGAGTTTTTATTTTAACAAATCAACTCAGCCAAATCCAATTTCACACTTGCAAAATGATTCCAAGCATGCGCGTTAGGTTTGTGACTTAGCGATTTTGTACGTTTGCTAGAGCTCTGAGTTGAGCTAATATTATTAGTAGAAGGTCGGTGGTCATTTTTTGGTAAACACGCGATTAGACGTTTGCCTATGGGCACAAAAATATTCTAATAATTAAAAACTAAAAATTATGCAATATAATATAATAACAATGTTACAGCTGACAGTAAAAGAGGCAACCCTCTTTTGCATTCCAAACCACTAAATGACAATTTAACATTAAAAATAAATTATGCAAATTAATTTTAGTATTTTCTATGGATTTAGTCAATGACTTAAAAATAGTAATATGAACAAGTATAATTTTCCATGTTGATAGGAGACAGCCAAAGAATTCACGGAGGATGGATGGTTTCGAACAGGGGATATAGGATTCTATGATGAGAACAGCTTCCTTTTCTTCACTGGCAGAGAAAAAGAAATGTTTAAATATTGCGCAAATCATGTACTATATAGAGCTAATATGGTTTTCAAAGTTTAATTTCGTTTTTCATCTTTTTTTCGTACATTAACTAAATCGAAAGTAAATTGAACTAGATTTCTCCTGCTGAAATTGATGACGTGATAGGAAGACATCCTTCCGTGGCAGATGTCTGTGTAGTAGGAGTGGATGCCGAAGAAGAATTCAAAGGTCAAGTGCCTCGAGCTTTTGTCATCTTAAAACCTGGAGTAACGACGACTGCAGAGGAAATTAAGGAATTTGCCCACAGTAACTGCTTCTTCATTTCTATAGTTTAAAGTCAATCAACTAAAAAAGTTAAAAAATTATTGTATTATTTAGAAACACTCCCAACATACAAACATCTCCGCGGAGGACTATACTTTGTTGCAGATTTGCCGAAAGGACTTACAGGAAAAACAAAGCGACTACTTGTTGCCCAATTGCCCGTGCCCAACTAAGAACAGGTCAAGAAGACTAATTAAAAGTTATTAAATTAATTAAATGTGTCCAAACAAGTTATTGTTTTCCCATAAAATTGTTTTACCAAAATAATTTTTTGGGCTTGGAATAGGCAAAAAACTTGCATCAAAATAAAATTGACCTTGAAAACTTTTCGAGGTCACCATTCGGGATAATTATTAGTTTCCTGCTCAATTTTTATTTATCTTATTTTTATCTCAACATGACCATCATCATTATTTAGGAGCTTGATACCATCATGAATCTGGTAGGACATACTTTTTTAATACTTCGTTCTGAGCATGAAATGGCATAAAAAAGGTACCTTTTTTAAATCCGAAATTCCTAACGAACGAACACGAACACTGCAATGCAATGTGTCATATGTGTACAGCAGCAACAGTATAAAACTTCGCTTCTCTGTAAGAAGCAAACGTTACAATGGTTGAATGTCAAATCACTAAATTACGCCCTAGTCCCTCAAAAGGCAACGGAAGCGCGTTTTCAAATTCACTGCATGCTACAGACAGTTTACAAACAATTCTGTATAGTCTCAAACTGAACCCGCAACCACGCGGTTGTTCAGTGCTGAATCTTGCATTTTAGATTAGGACTCATCGGAAAAATTTTAAACGTGAAGTAATAATAAATAAATATTTTTAATAATAAATATAGTATTTTTATTTGTTAGTATTCTATTCTATATCTAACATTATTTGTGCTGCAAGCAGCCGGACAGGATGCGGAAAGTACCTTCCAAAATGGTCAGTGAACCTAAAGGTCACGATTGGGAAGAAACGTTAACTACGATTGAGACCGTGATCAATGCCTTAAAACCTGAGGACTTTTTAACGTAAGACTATCAAAATTAAAGTATTGTTAATCTTTTTCATCATGAGTAAATAGTAAATGTATTAAAATTAAGTCGGCATATTAAACGTTGTAGGTCGAATAATGCAATTTCAAAAAAAACCCTGCGACTGCTAAAATCACTGTATGACTTCACTAAATCACCACAAAGTCCTGCATCGGAAAGCTCTTGCAATTTTTTAACATTTGCTAGTTCCAATGGTTTATCTAAGTCGAAGAAAAGGCAAAAAAATTTGATAATATCAAAAGTAGAGTACCCGTTAGAAAATCTTATCGTGGAGGATTTCGACGAAGATCAAGTATGGGAAGAAATTCAGCTACAAAATAACGTACTACATGACAGTCTTGTTTCGTCTATTTCAAAAATCTTAGCGCATAAAAATCATAAGCCAAATAAAAAAATTCATTCTGTAGTCGAAGAAAACGACGAGGAAGATGACTCTGGGTCGGATACAGAATCGATGAAGAAATTGGAGTTAAAAAAGAAATCTAAAGTACAAAAAAGTTACCCAAAATCCGTCGTAGATGACAAATTTTTCAATTTAGCCCAAATGACGGAATTTTTAGAAAGAGTCGAATCGCAAATTGCATACGAAAATAATTCAGATTTAAATCCTCTTCGAAGGCATAATAATGAAGAATCGAATTCAGATGGTGAAGATAGTATTGACCTTTTCGATGAAATTGAAGATGAAGACGAAGACATGGAAGAAGATAACGAACAGTCTACCAATGTGTACTATAATGCATTTTTTGACCAGCCTCTCGATGAGCAAAACAATGCCGAAAATAATAACCTTCTACCAAAATCTGTCACCTTCAATTTAGAAAACAACGAAGATGTGAACGAAGAGGACATAGAAGATGACGATGATGACGAAATCAAAGATTTAAAAGACCTTGGTGCCCACAAAATCGATCAGCCAAGCAGCGATGAAGACGATAAGGAACCGGAGGAGAATCTTTCAAATTTTGAAAAAAGACGAAAGAAAATAGAAGAGAGTATCGACATGATAGAAGAAGAGGCTCTCAAACCAAAAGCGTGGCATTTACAGGGAGAGGTAACTGCAGTCAGCCGACCAGAAAATTCGCTTTTAGAAGAACATCTAATTTATGATCATTTAGTACGCGAAGGTATGTCGAAACAATTTTTGTGTGTTATTAGTTCAATGTATTAATTATGATGATAATCTCCATTCTTACAATATGTGATGAAATGACAATGGAATTCCTCGTTGCTGATTTAAATTACAAAATCTCTATCCTCCGTTCTTGGAGAATCTTACTTTAAAGTGTATGATTTACTTTGGTTTTTCAGCTCCTGAAGTCACAGTAGAAACTACTAGAAAGCTTGAAGACATTATTAAGCAAAGAATCAAAGACCAAGCGTGGGATGATGTCGAACGAAAAATAAAACCGATTGAAGATGCCTCAGAATACAAAAAACGATTGGTGCTCGACGCTGAAAAAAGCAAATTGAGTCTAACACAAATCTATGAACAGGTTTGTAAGGAATTTTTGATTTGAAGAAATTATAATATATTGTTAGTTGACCATGATGATATTTTCCAATCTTACCATTACATGGTGAATTTATATTTGGAATTCCTCGTTGCTGAACTGTTTCTACTTATTCAAATTAACTAAAGTTTATTTGAAATATGACTTGCGCTTTTAATTAATTGCGTTATCGACACTTCTAATATTCTCATGTCTTGATTTCAGGAATATATAAAACAAAAGAAAAGGGAAGATGGAATAAACGAAGATGACCAAGAGCCAGAAGAATTTATTCAAATTAGGAAAGATATGGATAAAGTTTTTGCACAATTAGACACACTTTCCAATTTTCATTTTACTCCGGCAAAGGTTAGTATTTTTATGTAAATAATTTAATAATTGGGTCAGTACCTTTTGCCATTGTTGAAATTTTTTTAAATGGTATTTAATGTTTTCAATTACAGCCTACTCTTGAAATCAAGTTTATTAACGATGCACCTTCAATTTCCGTGGAGGAGGTCACTCCAATTACTGTCAGTGATGCGAACCTATTGGCACCACAAGAGATTAGTGGTAAAGATCTGCTTTCATTGTTGCATTTTATACATGTTTGTTTTATGATGATATTTTCCATTCTGAGCAATATTGCTGAATACAATTTTGGAATTCCTCGTTTCTGAAGAAGTATTTTCGTTTATATAAACGTTTTGTACAATTTTATTTATTGTTACTAATAAATCCATTTTATTAAACAGCACAACTAAAGGGAGAATTAAAAGGAAATGCTGAGAGAACCAGTACTGATAAAAAGCGAGAACGTCGTATGAAAAAGAAGAAACAAAAGCTAAGGCGCATCGCCATTGAAGAAAAGTCTAAACTGAAAGGTCTCGGACTCCGTAATGTTAAACTTGCAGAAAATGTAGTGAAATCTAGTCTAAAATCGAAAACGAAAGACGATCAAGGAAAGATACACCAGAAAGAACTAAAATCTTCTAAAGCATTTTTCTCTAAACTTCAAGAACAGGTACGAACTCATGTTAAGGATGTAGTTAAAAGTAAAAAGAAAAAATCTGAAGATAAACAATTATCAGCTAAGAAATTTAAGATGTGAAAGATCTTGTCGTTGGTGATATATTTATGTATATGAATTTGTAAATGTGTATTGTGTAGTATAGGGAATATATATATATATATTTGTTTCTTTTTGGTTAGCTCTAATTTTTGATTTTATAATAATTAGCCAAAGTTTTAAACTTTATCGGCGCAATATAAATACTATTTCAATAAAAATAATTACATTATAAATATTATTATAATACCATTTTATTTTATTTATTCAGCATTCTCTATTCGCAGTAAAAATTGCAAAAATAGGGGTACCCAATTAATCACTTTGGTCGTTCCTATTAGAGCAGAAAGATATAAAAGCAATAGCTAAATAGCTACCGTTGTTTGAACGAGCATATATTCTAATTTAGATTCGAATAGGAGTTTTTTTCAGATTTCAAAACTCTTAAATATTTTTGAGCCTATGACACGATATTTTTTGCAGCTAGTTCTGGTTTAATAATAATTGTTTGATTAAATGATTTAAGATGTTTTGCTGTTCAAAAATCAGAAACTTTTTATTCACGAACAATTTTATTCTAGTCAGTCAAAAGTATTTGTTTAAATACGAATGTATTCTTTCGAACAGCAGCAAACATATTAATCAGTTAATTATTAACTAATCCATTTTCTTCGTTTCTTTCGATGGACGTGGCATTGGTAGTACATCAGAGTACATCATAGTTCCAAAGAAAACGCAGAATGTACCAAACCAATGAGCTAGGGTAAATGGGTTCGAGAAGTAGTAAATAGAAACCAAGAGACTTAGAAACTTTCGTAGAGTGACCACCAAAGTGACTGTCAGTGATGTACATTCAGTTGTCAGGACATACACAGAGTTAATGCAGACACATCTGTAGGAATTCAAAAAATGTCACACATGGAAGAACTTAATATTTAATATCATTTCATTCAACTTACTGAGTTAGAACATTTGCTATTAGGATCCACCACAGTCGAGGCATAATCAATCCAAAAATGCTCAAGGGAGTTGAATTATTCGCTATTGTTATATGAGTTGCCAAATCAGAGTATAATAACAAATACCACGGAAGGGGCAAGAAATGCTAAAAATAATTTTAAAAACCTTGTTTCCTTATGTTTAGCTTATGAAATTATTTCTAAAACTAATTAGTTACAAATTCTATTTCAATTACAACGCAACATGTATAATAATAATTTATTAGAAAGATTTAATTTCTACCGTAAAGAAAAGAGCTTCTCGTGGGTGTTTCCCATGTGTTTTAAATATGACCTCCTGATATAATCCCATTCGCGCAGAAGCGAATAAAGCAACGGTTAAAATTCCGATTCCTTGAAACATTGTTTCCAGTTATTATTATTATTCAACAGAATTCTTAAAATAAATGGAATTAGGGAACAAAACTGACCTACGACCCACCAGAAATATTCTGAAAACTGGGATAGCTCACCAGCGACGGGGACATCATTAGAATTCTAAAATGTCATGAAACATAAATAGACATGTCGGCTAGGTTGAAACAAATGAAATTTTACAAATGAAAATGGCAAGAGAATAACTCACAGCGACGTCTTTTCCAGAAGCTATTGTGCAAACGGTAATGCCTACTGTGATCATGGCCACTGATATATATTTCGTAGGAGTATATCGTTTCCCCATTAGAATCATCCCTAATGCCATATTGGCCATAAGAGAACCCTGGACACATTTAATAACAATGCAACAATTTTTGTGTATTTAAATATTTTTGATTGAATACAAAAATGGTTGTGTGAAATTTGTTAAGGCCATTCTTACGGATCGGAATATCAGATAGAGAGTCATAGGAATATTGAAATTGAAGGAAATGTTGTTGGTGGTACTGACGACGAAGAAATATATCACCAATATCATATACTCCCTAATTTAAACAAAATCGCAATTAATTAAACCCTTTTTAGTACATTTAGAATGAATACACTAAAAAGTGACTACTGATTGTACTTGATTGGTATGACGGGTTTCCTTGTGCCGCATCTTAGAGTGGTCAGAAAACCTTCTAGGCTAATTAGTACGAACTGAGCAAAGTTTAGCAAATTTCCACTTCCAGGATCCTCTCTAAACAAATTTTGAAATGAAATAATTAGTCAAAAGAGAGTAATTAATTAGAATGTTAACTTACTTCATCAGCAGTTCCAGAAATATCCCATTGCAACCACAACCTAGGAACACGCACAAAATGGCTAAGCCTGCTTTATCCATTTTACCACTGAACAGCCAACTAGTAATTTATTTACAGGTAAAGTCAAAAGTATCTTGCATTATTCTGTCCTACCTGTTTATTTTTAAACAAAATAAATGATCTTTTCTTCATACACAAAGGAAACGGACAACTAACACTGAGATACAACAAATCTATGCTAAAAACGAGTTTACATTTTCTTAATTTGAAATTCCTCAATCAACGTTTCACGTCGCTATCTGTAGCAATTCAAATCAAATAAAATTCACATTAGTGTGAAAGGAAGAAAATAAATTCTCAAGTTTACTGAATGTGCCTGAATGAATATTGTACACATTGAACATAGGGGTTAAAGTCATTAGTACAAATATGAAAGTACATTATTCACTCGCGTCGTGAAATTCCAAATAATAAAGTACAGAGATATTAATAATTGGAGCAATAAAATTGTTTGTCCATGGATTTCTCTTTAATTCTCTTATATTTTACTACCCGTTGGCCCATATTCAACATCACATGTGTGCACATGTACAAATAAATATGTTGCGGCTTAGAGGTTGTATTTATGCTATGTTTGCGTAATTGTAAGTTATGGATTCTGGATTAAAAGGCTTTTAGGATTCTGATAAACCAGTACAAAGTTTATAACTGTACACAGTACTCAGCACGCATTTATGGAGTATAGTCGACTCAAGTCGACTGTGCTGAAAAGCCTCTCTAATACGCAGTTGTGTGGATTCAAAAATTATTCAGTGCATATCGTTATTACAGAATACTAAAAAGCGCGGAATTTGTTTTAGTATCTATTTCTGGTACATGAAAATGGAAAATTTGTTTTCGCCATTTTTATTCAATATTTAGTATATTTCCACTCATAAGTATCACAAATTATATATTTTGATATATAATAATAGTATGAAATACATTGCACACTGTGTTTGTACATTTATTACCAGGAAGTTATATTTATTCAGTTGGTTATCTAATCCTTTTTCTTCGTTTCTTTCGATGGACGTGGCATTGGCAAAACATCAGAGTACATCATAGTTCCAAAGAAAACGCAGAACGTACCAAACCAATGAGCTAGTGTAAATGGGTTGGAAAAGTAGTAAATAGAAACCAAAAGACTTAGAAACTTTCGCAGAGTGACCACTAAAGTGACTGTCAGTGATGTACATTCAGTTGTGAGGACATAGACGCAGTTAATGCAAACACATCTGTAGAAATTTAAAACTTTGATTTAAAATACTTATTCTCGAGTTTACGTTACGTTTTTCTATAATTCGTTTCTAATTTTTACTAAAGAATACTATTAAAAGGGTTAACTTACTGCGTTAGAACATTTCCTATCAAATACCACCACATGGAAGGCAAAGAAATTCCAAGGACGCTCAGCGGAGTTGAATTACTGGCTATGGCCATGTGTGTAGCCAAATCCGAGTACATCAGGAAATACCCCGGAAGGGGCAGACAATGCTGTAAATAATATTTTTTAAAGTAATATTAAAATTAAATAATACTTGCCGAGAACTCGTAAACTTATTAGCTTTTCGTTTGAGGGATCGGGCTAGTGGTCATAAAATCCGGATTAAAAGTCTTAAAATAACCATCTGGAGATTAGAGAACAGATATTAATAGGGTATTAGAAGAAGTACCGTAAAAAAGAGAGCTTCCCGAGGATGTTTGCCATATTTCTTGTAAATGACTTCTTGATATAATCCCATTCGAGCGGACACGAACAAACCGATGGTTAAAATTGCAATTCCTTGAAATACAAAAGTTCTTAGAGTGCTTATAAAAATATTGTATACCACACGTTAATGATTCTTACCCACGACCCACCAGAAGTATTCTGAAAATCCACCATCGACAGGAGGAGAACTAGAATCCTAATTATTGAGTTGTGAATGAGTACTTGAATGTGAAATGACAAAACATGTGATGAATAATAAAAGTAGTAAACTTACGCCGACGTCTTTTCCAGAGGCTATCGTACAGACGGTAATACCCACAGAGATCATGGCTACAGAAACGTATTTCATAGGAGTATACCGTTTACCCATCAGAATCATCCCTAATACCATATTGGCCATAAGAGAACCCTGCTCACACATAATCAAATGTTAAATAGACATAAATACATAATACTTGTTATTATAATTTGCAACTGTACAATACCGATCGGAATATCAGGTGAAGAGTCATAGAAATGTTGAAATTAAATGCTATGTTGTTGGTAGTACTGACGAGGAAGAAAAATATTACTAGTAAAACATATTCCCTAAAAAATAAAATATCATTAAGTCAAGAATTTTATTATTAAATCCAGGTAGTTATTAAAATGCAGTTACAAATGGTACCTTAGTGGTATGACTGATTTTCTTGTGCCGCATCTCAGAGTTATAAAAAAGCCTTCAATGCTAATTATAACAAACTGGGCAAAGTTTATCAGATTTCCACAGGCAGGATCCTCCCTAAATAAAAACAAAATAATTAGTTGACAATACAATCCGTTAAAATAAATAAAAACGTTTAAATTAAAATTTACTTCACTAGAAGTTCCAAAAACATTCCATTGCTGCCGCATCCAATAAACACGCACAAAATTGATAATACTGCTTTCACATTCATTTTGTAAAATTGCAAATATCAACTAATTCGTTCAAAACCTCCTTGATTCGTCTTATGTACTTCTGAAAAATAGATATTATATAAATGCCTTCATTGACAATGACAATTTCTTTTGCTAATTAAAGAAGCAAAATCAAGTACTACAAATTATTTCACAAATTGTAGATTATTAATTTCAATACAAATATTACAGCAAAGTTTAAAAATTAATTTAACCAATTTCCTGTCCGTTTTTAGTATCTCCTGTATACGAGATCGAGCACTTAACACATGTAGTTAGTTATAGATGATAGATTAAGTCCATCGCATCATCACAACAATCAAATCAGGTCACCAAAATATATCTACAAAATTCAAAAGTATCCAAAATGAATAAAATTATTATTGTATAAATATCAACAAACTATTTTACCAGATATTGTATTTTAAACTTTTAAGTACCTTATTATCTCGCTGCTGCCGATGAAGCCGTGAATACTGTCTATGTCTATGCATGTAATAATGTATAAATATTATATACGAATGGCTATGTTATGTAATGTAGGTAAGTGGATGTATAGTAACTGTCTACATCATATTCTATTACAACGATTCAAATCAAGGACACATCTTTTTATCCTTAGCTTTGCATTTACTGGGATAAACTACACAGTAAATGAAGATAGTACATATAATAGGTCTCTAGTAGTCTGGTTTGTGTATCTTGTCTTGTCTACACATTGCATTTGTATAAAGGCATTATCATTATCATTATTCAGAACAGAACCCAAATAATAATACACCGTAGCTTCGACTATTTCTATTAATTCGTTCAGCTGTCCATTTTTATCCTCGTAAATACATGAATGAGCATTGAGAAAGTTAAGTGCTGATACGCGTTATGTTTCACATTGACATGATACACAAGAAACAAACTAACTACTAAAGTTGGGTAAAATCGACGTAAGTTATGTGCAGCATAAATATATAGTCTTTCTCATTCATTCATTCGTATATGTAGTATGAACTTTTTTCATTACGTTACATTACCTATAAAGTTTTAACGCATTCCCATGTTTAAAATACTAAAGTCGACTGATTAATAACATAAAACATAATGAACTTTTTCTTCTACTATATGTGCAATATGCAACTACGCTGAGAATTAGTCATAAAATAGCAAATAAGTATGCATACTGCAAACACAAGCGAGGTTATTTAGTTTGAATGAAAATGCCGATTCAAGTTTGAACTAAAATGACTCAAAATTATTTTTCAAGAAAATCTACCGAAATTACCCAAATGCTATCATATAGCAAAATCAATTTTTTATGTTTTAAAACTTGGAGTTGAGTTGTACAAGATTAATAATGTTAATGTCATTATGTGCAAGAAAATAAGAAACATCATAAAATGTTATGAAATGCTGAATTTTAAACAGGTATAGGAAATAAATAGAGTAAAAAGGACACAATATTAAGAGTTTTGGGGGTTTGCTAAGTTAGCTGGTTGGTAATTGTTGAAATTACGGCTGTCGTCCAAATGTTTGAAAAATTACTGACGAGAAAATCTCTGGATTGATCTGGATGGAGGTCGGAATGGGTTGGAGTATGTCCAGCATGTTGACAAAAGAATTTTGATTCAATCTACAACCCGAGTAAAAATGTTTTAAAGATGTGTATATGTGTGTGAGACCTGAGACACTTTACAATAAATATAAGTCTAGCTGGATGTCAGAGAGTCTGATATTGTTACTGGTGAGTGTTCATAGGTTTAAAATTAAGTAAATAAGAAAATTACTAAGAAAATAAAATAAAATAAATAAATACTAAGATATAAAAAAAATTCAAGGTATATAGTGAATTAGATTTATAGAAATATTTTGGGAACCTATGAATTATTTTATTGGGTTAGTTGGACCTGGAATTGGAAGTTGGGAGTGAAGCGAGACAGTAGTTGTTACCGCTAAATTCATAAATGGCGTATGGTGTTCGTTTTCGGAATCATTTTCAACAAATCAAAACCAAATGTTGAATTTTAGTACAAATAGACAAATAGAAATCGAAAATTTTAACATTCTTTAGAGGCTCTGACGCTTACTATACCTTAATTCATCCATTAGCTTTTAAGACACTGAAAAATGAAGAAAACGAAGAGATCAAGTTTCTGTTGCATAATTTGCTGTAAACCTAGCACTACAAATACACATCGGTCGGAAATGTTGGCTGATAATTTTCCAATCATTTTTCTTTTGAGAAAGCTTATTCCTCTTCCAGTATCGTCTTCATTTTGTGAAAATTTACTGAAGGAAAATGGGCATCCATCTTCATGGTTCTCATTTTGTGGATCGTGCTTAATGGTGGTCATGAGGTCACAGGTGAGTCACAGACATAATGAGTGTCTACAGCCCAGTTGTCCTTGTCATACTTTGTATTTAATATTTTTAAACTAAATAAGTAATAATAAGTTTGATAATCAATATTGATAACTTATTGTCATTCGCACTGTTCGTAGATAATTTATTCCCAAATGGCACAACTTCAAGCTGAATTCAAGTCACTGCAAAGTGCTGTTAAAAAGAGGATTTTAAAATCCTTTGAAGGGGCCCCTCATTCCGAAGACAAAGGTCCAAATCAAGTTCTAGGATGTCATGAAAAAGTTCGGAGAACAATCGCAAAAAGTATAACATTCATTCATTCCCTTTTTGAGGTCTAAAATCTGAATTGATTAAAACGATGTCATGTTAATGATCGCATTTTTTTCCAGAATGCGGATTGATGCTAAATAGAAATAGTGAAAAAGAATACGGGCAACGTAATTTTGAAACAGAAGCTGCAAGCAGTCCTTCAGTTGGAGGAGACGAATCCTACTTTACAATTAAAAGCTACGGAACTTTGTGCACGGACTCTCATGGCAGAATTTCTATCAAACCACCACCAGGTAATTATGTTTACTGATTAAAGGCAATACCAGATGTTTTTTATTTCTGTGCGTAAAGGCAAAACATATTTCAGAAAATAAAAAGAAAGACAGCGACGAAGAGATGCCCCCTGCGTTGATATATTATGGTAGACCTCAACAGACTACGAGTATGGCTAATGGGAATTCTTCACAGGGACTAACTAATAGACGGACTGTAAGAAGCAAGAGGACAACCAAGACACCAGATATGTCCTACTTCAATGACAATGACGATGAAACAGAGCCACAAGTCAAAAAACGGCGAAGAGGTAACTAAAGCGTATTGTTACATTCCTCAATTTCTGTCACACTTTTTAGCCTACCCATCTATCAGCTGTTTCTAGAAAGTTATAGTAATAGTATTAACTGTCACTACAACTCTCAAATTCTTTCACCCTTTTTACAACCTTCCCGTTTGAAGTTCATTTATCAGCTGTTTCAGCCTGTTGCTGGAAAATTAAAGTAACTCCAAAATTATTATAATCTAAACTTCAACATTATGATTTTTTCAATCATAAAGGAAAACCAAAGAGCAAATGGACTATTCGCAAAAATAGCAAAATTTCTCCATCTCCAGTGTCTTCATCTCCAGCTACTTCAAAAGTAAATAATTCTACGGGTGTTTTGAAAGGTCAGTGTCAGTACTTTGCTATCTTTCACGCTTTTAAATCGATATTAAGCGAGTTAAAATGAAAATTATTTTGTAGAAATTTTAGTTAAGCACTGTAGTTCTAAATGCTTGTAATTAAATCTAATTGATGATGAAAATCGTTTAAGGACCGGGACGACCTAGAAAACAAATATTTAGAGAAAGAATAGGAATCCCGGGACGTGCAGAAACCATTTGCCCTATTTGCCATACAAAAATGACTGTGTTGCAGTTGGCTTCTCATATTCGCAATGCTCACAAAGGTATTTTTGTTACTGTCAGTCGTTTGAAATTTGCATTGAAATCAACATCAGAGAGTTCTCATTCAAAATAACAGATAAAACTGTTTTTGAAAATTTAGAAGCTGGAAAAACTTTCAAATGTGATAAATGCAGTCGTGGCTTTTACACCTCTTACGAACGAAGAATCCATATTCGACGGGCGCACACGGGCGAAAAACCTTACAAATGTGCTGACTGTGGTAAAAGTTACGTTGATGTGACTGGCTTAGGACGACACCGAAACAAATACGGCGTCAATGCTGATGGAGTACCTAAATGTAGAAAAGTAGTCGATGATGTGTCAAAAGATTAATGCTATGTATTTGATATAAATGATGATAACTCAATATTAGCCTGGCCCTGTACTGGGTTTTCCAACATTATTTATCAGGAATCTATAGTTTTAGATTTTAGAAGAGCTTGTAAATTATTTTGAGGAGACACTTGTGAGAATTAATTAGTTCAGGGATCAATTCGAGTTATACGCCAATACACAGCATTTTATTGCAATAAAATGAAGTGGATTTTTGATTTCATTGACTGAATTAAATATAAATTATGAAATGAGTTTTATATCATTATAATTGTATATGAGAAAATGTTTTTCAACCTTTAGAACTTTATGTAATGAGAGTTGATTGAGTTGAAACTGTCTGGCAGAGACAGAAAAGTCTATGGCAATTTATTGATATAATTACAATTTGCGTCCCTTCAATGAAATACGTTTTAGTCAAACTGTATGACTTGTATCATGTAAATGTAACTTTCATTGCTTTATGACATGACACGAATCATGAAAACATTTCCCTGGTTCAGGTTATTCCATTTTCCACTCCTAGTGCAACATGGAATATATTATGCCACTTATATTATATCTTCAGTATGCTTTTATGCAATACATATTGTAATGTTATTCTTATTGTAAACTAAATGCTTTTCAAATAACTGTTGCCTTATTTAAATATTCCACGTGTGTAATTGTGTTTTATTGGAAAATAAAGGTAAAATGTTTTATTGTTAAGCTTAGAATTTCTTATTTTATTTTAAACCTTGTAATAAAACGCCAATTAATTGCAATTTACAACAGAATTGATTACTTTTAGGAATTGATAAAAAAAATATTGTTACAAGTTTTTGTAAGTTAATTATTATTATTAGTTATATCACATTACGTAGAATTACAATTTATTCAAAGTTGAATTAGAAAAGAAATTAAATGTTATGCATAACCAATATATTATGGTGAAATAAATCCTATGCAAAGTATATAACCTAGAAATGCGTCTCCAGCCCAGCCTCCAAGGATTAATTTATTTTTCATTTTCATATTATTGAAATTATTATTATCTTTGAACTATTTTTTTAGTGTTCAGTGTCCCAATAAATGTGTCTTGTTTTTATTCAAACTTCAAGCCCCGCATCAACCACCCTGAAATTATATTCAAACTTGAGGTTCCTGTGCTAATGAAAACTAAGCTAAAGTAAAATAATTTGTATCATGAAATGGCCATAAAAAAGGACGAGGAATTTTCATCAATTCGTCAAGAATTTAATTTGATCGTTGCATTTGACCAACCCGTTGCGTAAGAATTCGCTAAACGGCATACTGATTGAAAATTTTATGACCCAGGCAAGGAAACCTAGAAATGTCATAATATTATGTGGATGAGTTGTCATAGATAGCAATAACCGAGGCTAGCGTCAATAACACTCGGCCAAATTATTTGTTCTGCAAAATCAGATTATTCATCACTGGATTCCCGACCATAATATTTATTATGAATCAAATTTTCTATTGAATACATTAGTGACATTTAAATTGACAATAGTGATTACTACCAAAAAATTCTTCCTTCTGGTCACACATGGCGGATCGGAAAGACAAAGACAAAGATCACGCGGGAAAGCGACCCCCTTTGAAATTGCCATTTGACACAACTGATTTATACAATTTCGATTTTGCGAACAGCCTCCCTAAAAATTTTGCTGAGAATTACAACACAAACGTAGTTCCCCAAGTTCCAGAGTTGACGATCACAGCAGGAAGTAGCAAAATTACCAAAGTGCAAATACCTAAATTGCCTCCGAGAATGAATATTGGGATTCCTCGTATCATTCAACTAAACAATTCACTTCACGAAGTGAGCGAAGTGGACTCATCAGTCAAGTCACAGGAATCTTTAGATGACATTGAAGCAGATTCGCTTGAGTTGTTTTCCTATCCAGAACCTAAAGTCCCCCCACCACCACCGAGGAAGAAATTGCACGATTATCCAACACCGTCTGCACCAGGTGCCTCGGAGTTAGTAGAAAATAATTCTTCGCATAAAATGAATCAACACCTTACGAAGGAGATTGTCATAAAGAGTGATATCAAATCGGTAGAGAAAATGAAAGTTAAGTTCCCACCAGCAGGCAAGACTGATAGGTTAATTGACTTTGAAGATGAATCGGAATCAAAATCATATTATAATCTTAGCCTACCTGCTTCAGAAGATCAAGAGCCAACCACATCCACCAACAATTCTCTGTGCCCTGAGAAAAAAGCTCGGATTTTAAATTGGATATCAGTAGGAAGATCTATTTCGCCATCACTGCCTCAACCTACTTTGTTAAAAAAACAAAATAAAACAGAAGGCCTGAACTTGCTGTTAGAAAATTCAGCAAATTTGTCAATAACGAAAAGTGAAGTTTTTCAATTTTCGAAAAGGTTGTTATCTCACGACAGAAACTTATTGCCTAAAACTACTTCAGAAACTCCAGACAATTTAGTGCTAACTAAAAATAAGTTGGAAGTTCCACCTGAGAAAGTGATTTCAGTTACTAGCAACACAAAAGAAAAGGCTGGAATGTCAACTTGGTCGCAATATTTTTCCGAAAATCAAACTGAAAAGGTAATTTCTCTTACTCGTGGAATCAATATCACAGACCATGAAATGTCTACAAAAAGTACTCTGAATATGTCCTACAATATCTTGCCAAATAAAATTACCCTTCCAAAAAAATCCAGTTATGATTTGGATAATATTGAAACAACTAGTGAGAAATTAGCCCCCAAGCCACAAGAAGATATATCTGACATAGAATCACCAAAACTGCTGCCTCAGGAAAATGAAACTGACAAACTAGATAGCAAATCCGACAAATTACTCGCTCTTCGTGATGACAATGGAGGAGCAACTCCTGGGAAATTAGACCATGATATGTCTACAAAAAGTACTCTGAATATGTGGAATATTTTCTTTACCCTTCCAAAAAAATCCAGTTATGATTTGGATAATATTGAAACAACTAGTGAGAAATTAGCCCCCAAGCCACAAGAAGGAATATCTGACTTAGAATCACCAAAACTGCTGCCTCAGGAAAATGAAACTGACAAACTAGATAGCAAATCCGACAAATTACTCGCTCTTCCTGATGACAATGGAGGAGCAACTCCTGGGAAATCAGACCATGATATGTCTACAAAAAGTACTCTGAATATGTCGAACAATATCTTTACCCTTCCAAAAAAATCCAGTTATGATTTGGATAATATTGAAACAACTAGCGAGAAATTAGCCCCCAAGCCACAAGAAGGAATATCTGACATAGAATCACCAAAACTGCTGCCTCAGGAAAATGAAACTGACAAACTAGATAGCAAATCCGAAAAATTACTCGCTCTTCCTGATGACAATGGAGGAGCAACTCCTGGGAAATCAGACCATGATATGTCTACAAAAAGTACTCTGAATATGTCGAACAATATCTTTACCCTTCCAAAAAAATCCAGTTATGATTTGGATAATATTGAAACAACTAGTGAGAAATTAGCCCCCAAGCCACAAGAAGGAATATCTGACATAGAATCACCAAAACTGCTGCCTCAGGAAAATGAAACTGACAAACTAGATAGCAAATCCGAAAAATTTCTCGCTCTTCGTGATGACAATGGAGGAGCAACTCCTGGGAAATCAGACCATTATATGTCTACAAAAAGTAATCTGAATATGTTCGACAATATCTTGCCAAATAAAATTACCCTTCCAAAAAAATCCAGGTATGATTTAGATAATATTGCAACAACTAGTGAGAAATTAGCCCCCAAGCCACCTGGGAAATCAAAGAAAAATAAAACAAAACCAGCAAATCCAACAGCACAGGAGTTGGCAAACATGCCGAAAGGTAGAAAAGCTAATCTTCGGAGGGAACCAATAACTGCTCCAGCTCCTCGAAATCAGAGAAACTTTATTCAAGAAAACATCCAGAGAGTCAGTAGAGGTCGACAGGCTTCGAACCGCTTGTTCCTACGAGGCGGAACTTATAATGGTGCAAATAACAGCGAATACGTCGGGCTGAGCGATCGACAAATCTCTGAATTCCTCCTCAACAACTTCCCAGTCACGACAAGCACCGTGGCTGAGATGGTAACCAAACCTCTCTTTGCTAATGACCATGAGATACGTCAGGCTGTTCATTCCGAACTGGCAGCTTTGCTAGAAACAACTACTCGTCAAAATCCAGGCTCAACGGGACACCATCATCATCAATCCAATGCCAAATCCGTGCCTCGGAAAAGTCCGTATCGTACACAATAATTCAATATCAGGATTTCTAAATTTCTATTAAATGTGCTAGTTATGCTCAAAATTCTTGTTATTGACCACAGTAGTAACTAATAAATAAAATATTGTAATAATCCTAATCCTACTGTGATATAATTGCATGGCTTAAAATGACCTATAGGACTCCGATTGCTGGAAATGAACACTTTGAATAAATTCCTCCGAAAAAACAATCACCAGTTGAGATAAACCATATTTTTTCGATTTAGCTATCAAAATGTACGATTACTAATTATAATTTATAGCATTATCGTCCTGTTCTTCGATTCTTTACATATTTAATAATATTTTCTAATTTTTCCGGCTCCTGCCGCCTTTGGTCAAAAGAACTTACTTCATATACGGAAATCAATGTATTCTTGACTGGCATGTTTTTCTCTGGTTTTTCCTGTCTGTCACATTACACTTTTACTTAAATCGTAGAAACTCTTATCTCCCGTCTCCCACTCTTGCTCAGCTTTCTGTGAAGGAAAGTAAATAGTTTCTCATTTCTGACACAAATTATGAAAATGAACGATTGTGTAAAAATTCTAATTTATTTATCATTGACAATGATATATTTTATATCTGCCGACTTAGTTGGAAATAATTATCACCAAAATAAGGTTGCTTTAAAGAAACCTTTCCAAGTAAGTTTATTGTCACTATTGATTTCTATGCATAATCTTAAATAAAAGGTACATAGTTAAAGTTATTTGATTTAGGATTGGAATTCAAAGAATAATACAAAAAATATTTCCTCGTCGGCTCCTCGCCTACCAAATGCTTGTCGTTTTGTGAATATCTACATCTTTAATGTGACAAATCCTGACAATATAAGCGAACAAATTAAACCTAATTTGGTCCAAGTTGGTCCTTACCGATACAAGTAAGTTTTAATCTAATTGTTTTTCCGTTGGAATTTTATTACTAATTAATTGAAATATGAAATTTCTTAGAATCAACCTAGTCGATCCTTTGGACGACAAGCAACGGTCTTACAAATATGTAAAGAAATATCACTTCATTCAGGATAAAACAACCAAGAATGAATCCGACAGAGTCAACATTCTAAATATTCCTTACATTGTAAGACTAAAAATTCTGGAACAGCATTTACAATAATTAATTTTTACTTTAATTTAGCTTTATAAAATTCTTGCCCCACCCCGAAATTGACTTCTAAATACTATATATACTGTAATCAACATTAATCCATTTTCTGTTGATTTTGATATTCAATATTGATCTGTTTGGAATTAATTATTGTTAGTTTTTAATAGATTTTATTATTTTACTTCGTCAGTTTGCTTTATTTTGTAAATGTAGAGACTGGTCCAGGCAATTGCTCGTGCTGGAGAAACGTATCGCTCTAATGAAAGTGATTTCCAAAAGATGATGGTTGCGATTAATTCGTCCATAATTCTTCAAGATGTGACAGTGGCTGAAATTGTGACTAAAGGAATTGAGGTCAATGCATTATTGCAAAAGTTGCAGGTGGTCAATACAAGTATTTTGGAGTATCCCAAGGAATTAGATGGTGGGATTTATCGCGCGTTTCCTGAGGCAATCAATTTAATAATTTCCACCTGGAAAAGTTTCTCGTTGGAATCGAATAGAAATGTAATTTTTGATTTGACAGGAAATCGACGTAGAGATATTTAAATCGGAGGGAGCAAAGCGAGTGTACAATATAGAAAGTGTATCAAAGGAGAAATACGAACTGGGATGTTGGAAGGACAGCAAATGCAACAGCATCAATGGAGTTGATGGATTAGTGCTGGATAAGCCATTTGGAACTATATTTAACAAAACGAGGCTTTTAAATATATTTTATCCAGACCTGCACAGAACTGTCAAACTTAATTTCAGCGACGCTATTAATGACTTGTATGTCTACGTGTTAGCAAGCGATTTATTCCAGGCATCTACAAGTCATAACAATAGTTGCTTTTGTGCACTCCCAAATTGTCTCCTCATGCCAGGCGCATTTCATGTTTCTCAGTGTAAAAACGGTAATTTTTTTTGTTTACATAGCATACAACTGAAGGGATCAATTCTAACGTATTTACTTAGGTTTTCGTAATTTTAGGTTTTCCTTTGGTCTACTCCTTGCCCCATTTTCTGGATGCAGACGAAAACTACGGTAAAACATTCAATGGGTTACATCCAAAGAAAGGAGAGCACGATTCGTTTTACCGAATCGATCCGGTAAGACTGTACATAATTTTTGTTCCAGAGAACATAGCTTATTATTTATTGTTGTACGGAAACGGTAACTGGATATTTACTTAGATTTCAAAACAGAAAAATTCCATCTAAGAAAATAACTTAAAATATCTTTCTGAAAACAAATTTTTTTGGGACTATTTTTGACTTAGTTTCACAGATAGCGCGATTCTTTCTGTCTGTAACTCCCCCATACCGATTTTTAAATACCATAACCGTACTGACAAAATGATATTAAAGATTTTCAATTTTGCTGATAAAGTATAATTTAATATTCGCCAAAGCGAAGAAGTTGAAATACGTATTTGTTTTGTTTGTAGGTTACTGGCGAAATGTTATTTTACATCCGACGATTGCAACAAAATATTTGGCTAAAATCTGTTAGCTCGTTGAACAATTCTGACTATCTTTACAAATCTAAAGGATTGGAAAATGTCATCTTCCCTTTTCTCTGGACTGAGGAGGTAGGATATTGCACATGAATATTCGCCCAATGTTATTTTCACATCCATGCACAATCGAACTGTAACTTTAATGAGCATTTGCTAGGCATGGCCAGGTTTGTGACAGCCGAAAATAAATGTTTTCGCTACGCTTTGTTGTTTTTGTCAAATAGACATACGAATTGATGGAGAGGATGGAAAGGAAAAACAAAAGCTCTACTCAAGGAAGTTCTGCGTCGAAGAACAACAGTGTCTGTCACTGTGCGTGCGAATCAAGCAAAAACACTTCGGCCGACTATTTTCATCTCGGATCCATTATTTACTGGCTGTCGATTGCAGTACCCTTTCTGCTATTTAGCTGTAATTGGATTTCTATCGGATGACCCTTTTAGGAATTCAAACAAATAATATTATGCCAAATGTTGTTTTCGGCGGCTTATGGACTCTGGTGCTCTTGTTCCTAGTGCATACTGAATACTCTTCTGGTTTATTTATTTAGCAACTGTTTTTATTTTTATGCCAGAGCCTAAAATTAATTATTGATTGCAGAGATGAAATTAATTACTACAGATGAAACTGTTGGTTCACAATTTTCCCAGCGCGGAAATCTAATTTTATTTTTGTGACATACAGTTCTAAATTAGTTCCGGTTGCCGCCATGCATACAAAATTACTCTTTGTAAAACCAGACCTAATTATATATTGCTGTGTACAACTTTGAAATTCGACACGGGTGATTCATTAACAATTTATTGGTTCTCGAGAATATCATTTAAAATTGCAAGCTGAATTCGCTCAGCTGAATCTCTACTCTGAAGTTTATCATTGAGCTTTAAGCAGTGTCAAGTTTTACTAATAAAAATGGACCGAAGTTCAGAAATAACTCCTATTATTTGCGAACATTACGAAGCTTTCGCAATGGACCTTCAGGCTTTATATGGAAATCAGGCCGGGCATATTAGCCCTCACATAACGATGTCGGACGTCCTGGCGATTCTCCTACGATGTGTCCTGTAAGTCTTAAAATCAGGACAAAACTATCAAGTAACAACTATTTTATGCTATTGATTCTTATTTTTGCAGGTGTTGCTTCGCCCCTATTGTGGAGTAGATTAAAATGATATGAACAATTTATTATAATGTTGATAGTATTTAGTTTTAATTGTTAATTAATTGTTAATGCAGATCAAATAGATTTAAATGCAATGAACCATTTATTCGAATATATTTACCGCTTCCATTATTTTACACAGATTTGAATCCATATTCATAAGTGAGCAAAACTTTTTGGCAGTCGAATTTGATTTGTCTGAGTCATTTGCAGAAACAGGGGTTTTTGATGACGGTAATTCTATTGTTGTCGCATCTGGTTTTAAATCATCTCCATCAAAATGTTTAGGAAGTGATACAAATATGCTTGATGGCGAAATAGATATTTTCGTTCCTCCATTATGTACATTTGTATTATTTGTGCCAGGATGAAACGTTGTAGGTGGTTGGGGTGTGGTTGTAGTTGCAGAATTAATTTCTCCCTTATCAAGCATGTCTGTTAATCCGAAAGAAATTGAAATAAATTATTAAGATCTTATTGAAATACAATCAATCTTAATTCTTACCAGACTCAACATCAGGGCAGTCAATGCACCATCTTTGCAAAATTGGGTCTTGTTCAGTGTTCATGCATTGTTCTTGAGCTTCAATGATGCTATCGTATGTATTCTCTGTTTCCCCACATGAAGAAAGTAAATCTGAACTTGTGGTTAGATTAGATGGGATTTGAACACATTTTCCTTCGTAACAAGTGAACATTTCAGGGCCACACCTTTTAAAAACATAAATTTTAAACATTTTGTAGCAGAAATGAATTAAAAATGTTGTTCATCCTTACATTAAATTCTGACGAATCCAAAAATAAGTTTTTTCTACAGATGAAAAGAAAGTCCAAGCTTCTGCTTCGGGATCAGATAAAAGTCCTCCTGTCATCAAACTAGCCAAATACCAACGATCATTCTGTTTGAACGAAAGGCCAGAGTCGAGGTCCACGCATCTTTTAATTGGCAGCTCTGTGAATTCATACCAATTAACTTAATACCAGATAATTTGATTGATATCTGAGATATTTATAAACCTTCATGGCTGACAGCTGTCAACGGAGTAATTTGTTTCAAATCCGTCGAACAGTCTTTATCTAGAGGATAGTTGTAGAGAACCACAGGATTTCTGTATATATGCTGAAACCCGCCGCTGCCTCCAAATCCAGCTTTTAAGGCCGGTGCCGAAATAGTCGACGTAAAATTCTCGGTAGGAGCCATATTCCAGCCTTTGGAAAGACAAATTGGTCGTACATACGCGTTAAATAGAAGAGGTCGCGTTAGGTGAATAACGGCAATATCGAAGGCGGAATACTTTCTGTAGGATTTGTAGTGTGGAATTATACTTTTCACCTACAACATGGAAACATTTGAGATCTAGTTAATTACAATTAACTTGAAAATTATGGTTCCTAAATTATGAAAGTCCAAAATCCTCTGATTAGCTCAAAATTAATCCTAATTATTCCATACATGATAATAATGAGTGTAGTAATCAGCTTCCCGCAGGTCATCAGATGATACACCAACCCCTACAAGAAACTCGGAAGGTCTAATCGGAAGAACTTTTGAATTTGTTGAATCTTTCTTCACATTTGTCGTGTAGTTCCAAAAGTGTCGACCACCTATAAATTACATTTACCACAAACATCGCATTATTGTAAGATGTCGAAAGTTGACGCATTGAAAAATATGGAGAGGGGAAACAACAGTGTCACTATTTTTTGCATTTTAGCCAACCGGCTGCCTAAAATGGCTTAAATAGCTAAAAACATCATACACTACACTAGTTCCTCCCGAAAAATTAGTCTCAGCTAACTTTTGAGTTTAAAATGCTTCTATGTGTATCCAAACTGAATTTAGATCAACTCTTAAATGCTTTTTTATTGCAATAATTTGAAACTTTTGCTTTTTTAAAATATTTTTTTAATTTTTAGCCATCTTAGACCATTTATTAGTCACTACCATTATAACCACTAATAGTCAATGACTATTATAGTCAAGCACTGTCAAAAATATTCGAAAGGTATTTAATTGACAACCTCTGTCTCAGTTAAATCTGCTTACTCATTACAACAGTCGATGGGCCGATTATATAGCCTGATTTCCAGAGAACCCATTTGGTACAATTTGTCTTAGACTTTCGAAAAATTGAAGCCATCCACGGTACTTCCGTCCTCACATCGCCAAACGAGGAGTTGTCAGTAGTGCCACACTCCTCCGCAACTAGGAAATAATTTAGTTTACTTTAAAAAATGAGTTAAATGGTAATATACCCTTAAAAAAATGGTAAAATGAGTTAAATGGTAATATACCCTTAAAAAAATGGTAGTATACCCTATACAATTGGTAACGAATTCTCATTCTAATTAGTATGGTTCCTTACCAAAAGAAGATTGACATTGTACAACTATGCAGTAAATCAAAATAAATTGATGAACTAAAAATCTAAAAATTACACACATAACTTTTCACAATTTGACTTGACCTAAGATTGTATATGTACAGACAACTGTAAAATTAACAAACAAGAACTAAATTGTCAATTTGCTTTATTTGATAACTTGTAAAATAAAATTCACCGAAGAAAACAAGTTCCATAAATAATATGTAGCTATATTCTACATCCTACATCAGCACAGATTGAAGGAAAGCGTAATTATTATAATTACAATACTCATTAATACTTGATCTTCTTTCAATTTGGCTAACTCATACAAATTGCCTAAGGCATTACAAACTACTAATTGAATATTTGATTAGCGAAGCAGTCCAAAATGAAGTAGTTGAGAGCAGCAAGGCATATGTTAAAGGTCTAATCTACAACCTGTTTTAGTTTATTATAATTAACATTTAGATAAAAGTATCAAATTTTTCGGTGATAGCTATGCATGCAAGCCTTTAGGTAATTATTCATTACCTAAATGCGTAATATCGTAAGGATAATGAGACAATGCTTATTATGCCCTACTAGGCATTACCGTGTAGAAATAATGGTCTATTCCTTGCTTGGAGCAGCAAGATGAGTGACATGATGTCATAAAAGATATCCAAAGAATCAAAGAATAGATTATGCTATACGCATTACAAATTACAATTCTATAGAAACAAAAACAAAACATATTAATAATGTTAGATTATAATCTCATCGTTTTGAAATAGAAAGATTTTGAAAAGGAAAAAATATTTTTGAAAAAATAGACTATGATATCATAACACACTGATATACGATACTACTACTTTACGATAATATCTCAAATAAACTCGAAATAAATATAATATTATACTATCTCTATTGATTTGGGGGTTATTTTTAGTCATCAAAGCAATTATATTATAGAGAAAGATGGCTAATTCGAAACCAGAGAGTAGTAAGAGGTCTGCAATAGTGGGAGGAGGTGGAGCAGGAGGAGGACGGAAAGGGAAATCGGGAGGATCAGAGAATAAGCGGAACAAGAGTAAATCAGATGATCCTTCGGAAGAGAAATCGGCTCCTGAGAAAGAGCCCGAACATCGCGAAAAGTGGAAGAAAGGGAAAAAGAATTTAAAAGAAATCGTCAATGCCAATAAATCGACTGGAGGTGGATCAAGTAGGAAAAAAAGCGCTGAGAAAAACCCAACTGAAGTAGAATCGAAAGAAAAAGAGGCGGAGAAGCTGAAACTGGCAGAGGTAATACAACAGAGTATTACACAACTGAAGGTAATGGCAGTGGAGGAAATGATCGAAAATTCGATAATCAAAGGGAGCAAGAAACGACTAAGAGACGCTCTGAGAGAGAAATCGAGACCGGTATCAAGCAATATCGTATTTAAAGATACGCATGAACAACTGGAGAAAAGAGAACTGGATCAGAAAGATTTAGACCTAATCGAAAGAGCCAAAACTTGTTTTGATGAGGCGAATAACATTTGGAATATGGCATGGAAAATCATCTGCGAGAGATTTTACGTGATTAACGGAGCTAAGATCGTCGTCCATGAATTGCGGGATAGCTGGAGAAGACTCATTCAACAACAATGGATGGACGAAGATTTTGCCCATGGATCGTACCTTCCTGACCAAGTTCGCCTGAAAACGGACTCTCCGCCCCTCCCACTTCATCTTGATTCCTGGGCTCGGGGAGCTATTGAAGTACTACCAGATGAAAGACGGGAATCTGTCATGGATCCTTTTATCCGAGATTACAACAATTTCCTCCCTTTGTTCTCAGCTGAATCAGAACGAAGGAAAACGAAATCGAAGATTAATTACACTTTCCACACAGTACACACAGTGCCCACAAGCAAGAGGCAGAAGTCAGTTATGGAAGCCCATACAAGAAGAAAAAGTTTATTTCAAACTTCCCACACTTCTCTTAATATCTTAGAAAACGTAGAAAGAGATGCTGAATACGCTAGAAGACTTCCAGACCAATCAAGTAAAACATCAAGCACAGCTGAGGGCACTGAGACAAGTCAGGAAGAGAAAATGACTCCAACCGAAAAGCATGAGAAAGGAATATTTGGCGATTACGACATGAACATTCTAGATTCACAAAGCGATGAAGAAGAGGAACCTTCGAAATTAAACCTGGAGTTAGAGAATGGAAATATAAATCTTCCGAAAGTCAGAGGAATCTTTGAAGAAACAGAAAACTATCCACAAGGCCAAGAAACTTCTCAGTTTTCTGACTCATCCTCCTCAGCCACACCAATACCGAAAAGTACCGCGGTTTCTCAGAATCTTTCTCTAGCACCCAAGGAGGCTATAGTATTTGAAATCGAAACCACCGAGGATGAAAAAGAATCTATAAAATCTGAAACAATTCCAAAAGGACAGGAGGAGGTACAATCACAATCAGAACCACGAAAAATTGAAACGCCCAAATCTGAACCTTTGAAAACAGACTCTTCCGCACATAATTATTCCTCGATTTACCGGGATATAGAAACCCCGACAGTAGCTAACCCACCCAAACTCCAATTGCTCGTCCGTCTTAATAGCGATACAGAAAAAGATACCCCCAAATCACTGAGCACCAATCGCATCGAGAACTTTTTTGCCTCCATTAAGAAAACCAACTCAAAAGATTCAACTTTGGATCAATATTTGGCTGAGTCAGTGAATTCACCTAGTATAGACGACTCTCAAGAGACGGAATATGCATACTCTGAAGGGTCGTTGAGGTCTTTAGGATCTTTTGAAAATCTGACCGATATTGACAAGAAAACTGGAGTTTTTCATGGTGATGAATATGATAGCGACTCTTCTGGAACAATTCACAGCTCGTCAAGCTCATTCCAAAGCTCATTTTCATCCGACAGCGAAAGGGCATTCTCTCCATAATCAATAGATTCTATTAATTAACCATGCATTCATAATAAAAGCATTCTTCTGTCATCCAGGCAAGAATATAAGTATACCTCTTGGCCAATATTGGCCTGTAAGGGTATATAAAAATGCACTTTGCAAATAATTAAAAAATGGAAATAATAATAAATGAAAATAATAAAGATTCAAACTTCAAAACTGTTTCGGGTTATTAAGGGCCGCGAAGAAAAGTTGATTGTATAATTTCATAGTATTTTGGTAGAGTAGAGGTAGGGTAGAAAAGCTAAAGCTGACTTTTATTCTGACACGTGACAATTACAATATTGTAAGTTTAAGCTCCCTGCTTCATTCTTTTCAATTGCAAATTGCAACTCACTCATTCACTGCATTGTAAATTGTAAAATTCCCGCTGTAGTTGAAGTTGTAGTAGTTTCCTTTCTGCTTCGGAAATCAATGGATTAAAACCATTGAACCTTCAACCGTATCGGCATCAGCATAATAGGTCAACGCAGTTATCTAAACCGAAACCAGTATTTATTTATTGTCAATAATGGGAAGGAACGACTTCGAAGCTGTTTTAAGAGACTATGGTGAGAAAATGTTTTTAATACTATTTTATACGGAAGAATTTATTATTATGAGTATTCAAGGTATTCAAACAAAAATCCAACATTTTCTGATTTTTGTGTCTGGTTCAAGTTCAAGATTTGAGATTCCACTTCGTTGTTCGTCATCTGTAATACTCCGTACTATTCCATACTTCGTACCTGATAGTTGTCAAAAAGGGCATCTGCAGCTTGTAAAGTCACAAATAAATCTCTGGAGGATTATGGCCATGGCTGTAAAACTGAGTGATGGTGATATTCCGACTCCGACAAAAGTAAACTTGGTCTTGAAGAGAGATAATAAACGTAGTCATTTGTGGGCATCCTGGATGAAAATTATGCTGATTTTTGTATTCAAATTCGGTATGCGTATGGTATTCGCTACGACAATGATATTTACCGTTACGATTCTACTTTTTATCATGCTCTCTCGTCCCGAATGGTTGGAGTCCTCTGTACAAGCCATCACTATGATTTTATGTGCTATCTTCATTCCTTATTTAAACGATGGAGTGGATAAGATATGTGACGCGGTGAGTGGGTTTTTCTTTGGATAATATCAAGAATAATTAATGTTAAGAAGTTGTGTAATTTTAGTTTTTTCTTCCTTTAATTAGCAATTAATTGAATATGTATCACTGGGCTAGGTTATACTACTTTACAACTAGTTTTACACAAATAAAATGTTAGATTCCCGTTCATTTGCCAAATATCTGGAAATCCAGTCTGACCCGATATTGAATAATATTCTCTGAAATTAATCGTCAAGCAGTTTTCGTTTCGAAAATAATATTCAATTACTATAATATTCGTATTTTGTATGCGTATGTATAGTTTTAAATTGAAATAAACTAAAAAAAACATTTTTAAATTATCTAATTCTATGTGCGTGAAATTGTACTTGCCATTCAATCTTCTCGTATTGCGTCAAATGAATCAAATATCATACTGAAAGAAGATAACATTTTTAGACCCCCCCCGGTTTCCCTTGTTGACCACTGAAATGGTCTTTAACTTCACATCTACAATTCACTATTTAACATTGTATTTACTGTCAGATTCAGACTTTCAGATATGCCTACTACAAAAGCATCTTGGATAATAATAAAATGAAGGTTGGCTTGTGTGTAGGAAAGTGGTAGTAAGACATAATAATTGCATGATAACCATTTAACCATCTTGTCTTATTTTGTCATGGTTCTACTATTCCACAGAAATTTTGTCTTTGGGTTCTATTCTGACTGCATGCAGTAAACCATATAATAAACCATTTCAAAACGGAAATATAATTGCAAAAGATCTCATCACGATGACTGTACGTTGAATGGAAATAGAATGGAATTTACTATGATTTTGTTGTTTTTAAATATTTCATCCACTCCCCATGTCAGAGGAAGGGATGAAATAATTTTTTTTTAATTTTCCGTAAACCTGTCATCGTTTTTCATCCATTTTCCATAACCTCTTTATAAAATAGTAGTATGTCCGTGAATCTATCACCTCTGTCGATCTTCGGTTGAGGTAAACCACGGGGAAAATGAGGAGGGTGGAGGTCATGGAGGAGGAGAAGGAATGTCTCGTCACTCGTGGAGGGTCTTGGGGAGGTGTTGAGGAGGAGGAGGCAGAGTTTCTTGTTCAGGCCAAGTTTATGAAGTTTTTGTGGAGGCGGAATGTCTTGCCCAGGCCTAGTTTATAAAGTTCTTGTGGAGGGGGTTTGATTTCATTCCAATAAAACTTATTTGACGTACGAGTAAGGTTACCCGTCCTACGGACGGAGTTAATAACTGGGTTCTTGAAATTTCAAAAAAATGAAAATAATTTTTTTTAATTTGAAAACTAATTTAAAGCAAATTTCAAAAATTTATTATTTACAAAAATGTTTTAAATTTTTCTTTTAATTTTTAAATAACAAACCCTTAAACTTAGGAATTTAACTCCATATTCGTGCGCTTACTAATTTTAGAAATTTGGATTGAAGTCTCCCACCCATGCTACACCTTTTAGGAATATGAGTTAAAAGTCTCCCACTTATGCTACACCTTTTAGGAATATGAGTCATGAGTTGGAAATCTCCTACCCATGCTACACAATTTAGGAATATGAATTGGAAGTCTCCCAAACATGCTACACCTTTTAGGAATATGAGTTGGAAATCTCCCACTTATGCTACACCTTTTAGGAATATGAGTTGGAAATCTCCCACCCATGCTACACAATTTAGGAATATGAATTGGAAGTCTCCCACCCATGCTACACCTTTTAAGAATATGAGTTGGAAATTTCCCACCCATGCTACACAATTTAGGAATATGAGTTTGAAGTCTCCCACTTATGCTACACCTTTTAGGAATATGAGTTTGAAGTCTCCCACCCATGCTACACAATTTAGGAATATGATTTGAATGTCTCCCACCCACCCATGCTACACAATTTAGAGAAATTATAATTTGGATGTCTCCCACTTATGCTACACCAATTAGTGAATTTTAGTTGCAAGAGTCAAGCCGAGAATATTATAATATTATAAAATTTATTTTTGTTTAAGTGTGTTGAGAGCCTGGAATTATTTGTAACATTCCAACGCCACTGAGCCAAATCCAGGCTCTCAAAATGATAACGGAAACACACACAAACACACACACACACTACGGAAAGTTTTTATTCATATGATGACACTTGATTTTATTCAATTACGTACTTACCTGACGAATGACACTTGATTTCATCATGCATGCAATTATTAAATTGAAATTCAGTAGCAAAATAACTTGCCGGTAGAATAAATTAAAAAATATTGTTCACTGATTTATTAGACTCATTCATCAAATTAATACACACAGAGTTGCATAGCTTTAAACGTGACTTATTAAAAATTGACTAATTAATTTCACGTATGTAGGCCAAATTTTGTAATTTGTCCTTGACTGTGCATAAACCCAACATACTCAACACGGTAATGTATATCGTGGAGTTTAATATGCCAGAAGTGAAACCTCCAACCGGAAGATTTCAGCTGAAACCGTTCGAAAGTTATCACGTGCAGAGGGATTTTAAGACTGACAGACTTCACATCAGAAAGAGTGAAACCACGCAAAGCAAAGCTATACAAAGGAGATAAACTCCTGTCAGAGACGATTGTTAGTAATTTTCTATATGGGGATATTATTTTAGCTGCAATGTTAATAAATGTTCTAAAAATTCGCGCACTTCATTTCTAATATTTCAATGGCTAGGTTGGGTGCTGATTCCATAGCTTACATAGCTTATGCTACTACGGACTACGGCTACTAATTAGCTAGCATTGAGCATCGTTTGTTTGGGTGGTTGAGGTTGAGCTAACACGGAAGACACGGATTAACAGTTGACAGTTGACAAAACAATACGTATACTGTCGATTGGAAGGAGCACCTTTGAAACTGTTTGGTGAAGTCATATACATCATAGACGTGGTAAGGGAGAAGAAAATATATTTCATATTTTTTTAAGTTGTCATTTATTATTATGAAGATTGTATCTGTTCAATCTGTTCACATTTCTCTGGAATAATTAGATAATGTTTTCGATTTTCAGTTTTCATTACACCATTCACAGCCATTTGGTACCGGATCTTCTTGTCAAAGGAATAACTGGCTTGATGGCTTTAGAGCTAACTGAAACAGATGATATTCCTGGTGATAAAAAACCTAATGGGAAGAAAGATAACAACGATGACCCTTACTGGATTTACACGATAATGGCACTGGGTTTTGGATTTGGAATACATTTGGTAATTGTGGCGGCAATGCTTGTCAGCGTTGCGATTCTACTTTATCTCTTGCCCGCTCGGCCTGAATGGTTGGAAAAATCTGTTGTGTGGGTCGCCGTACTTTTGGGTGGTTTCGTTGTAAATTATATAGAAAACCGATTATTAGGGAAAGGTCGTGGTCATAATCGTAATGGAAGATCTCCATATCGTCGGCCTCCTCCTCCTCCTCCAACACTACTGCAGCATATTCCGTCACCTCCCCCGCCCCCTCCACGTCGAAGATAATATCAGTGAATTTGATTTTTCTAACAAGTCGAAGGCCACCTTACTACCACCACGGCGAATGTTACCTCCTCTTACATGCACCTACATTCTCCACCCATCTTAATCAACCTACCTAAGAAGAGAAATAAAATACAAATATTAAGAAATCCAGACATTAATGCCTGTGACGAAAATGCTTCCGTCCGCCTCGTCCACCGTTTCTGACAATAATCACAATCAGTAATATGGTTCGTATTTTCGTGTTCCGCATTTAATGAAATGGATTACAAAATTAATATGAAAAGTTGTGTGAAAATAAAGTTTTGTATTTTATGAAAGTAAAACTGCACTGTACATTTTACTTTATAAGCTCAGTCGAGTTATATTGACTATGGATATTACGATAAATGCAAAAAATTACAGGTGAAAAACCTGGAGAAATATACGGGGAGAAGGCCAAAAAAACTCGAAAACAAGATATAATTAAACCTCGTAATTTTAAGATTTTCTTCGAAAAAATCTCCCCGTGCGTTTACTGCTAATTCACTTGCAACTCTCCTCGAAAAAAAAGCATTTTGAAGAACAAAAACACAATAGTCATTCAATTAACTCCTGAACCGGGGGTGGAAAATATTTTCGACAATGGGAACACCAGTCAAAGCTGCCATTTAGTGTTCTATGGGAACACCTTTGCAATCGTACATACAACATGTTCCCTCAGTAATTGTAACGTAACAACTCTAAATTATTTTCTGAAAATCAAAATCCAGGTTAAATTGTCGTATCCATAGTAATTAAGCAACAATTAAGATGATAAATTTTTCAGTATCAACAACATTTAACAGTAAAATATATTTAGATATGGCAGCGCTATAATTGTCTACTAAATGTCCAAAGTGCAATAAAAATGTTGCAGTGTAAAGAAATTGCCACAATGTACAAAATAACTGTGAAATTAGTATTTTCTGCATTTTTGCCTTGAAATACAGTGTCATCTTATTTCAATACTTAATTTCCATGAAAATTATATTTGCAGTTATTAGCACTTAAAGTCTAGTTCATAATACAGTATGTCAAGAAAGTAGTTATCCATATGAAATCAGTTTCCATAGCATAGCAGTTTGTACTTCATTATTCTATGGTTATAATACTAACTCTCAAATGGGGAGTAAGTTTGTTATTATTATTAAATTACTACAAGTTGTTTAGCCCTAATGGATTTATGGATACTGCTCGATACTGACTATTACTGACTACCTGCTAGTTGGATATTGACTTGGCTTACTATGGCTGGGTACTATGGATACTGGTTTCCTATGGATGCTTACTTTCTTTACATACTGTAGTGTGTATCTAATGTCTTAGGCAAGTTTTAGGGTTGTTGCAAGGAATTAACTGTAAACGCACGGGGAGATTTTTTCGAAGAAAATCTTAAAATTACGAGGTTTAATTATATCTTGTTTTCGAGTTTTTTTGGCCTTCTCCCCGTATATTTCTCCAGGTTTTTCACCTGTAATTTTATTTTATTGTTTTTCTTGTTTTATCTGGTTATAACTATCATATTATAACTACGAACTACAAAAATTTCAACCAAATTAGGAATATTTCGAAATTATTTATATAGGTATGAAATTAAAAATAAAAACATGTTACAAGTAAAACCACCAGTAATGCAATACCCAAAATAACAAAAATTTTGCACCCAAGTTTCGATTTTTGAATGGGATCTTGGGTGGCTGCCGAACACATGGAGTCAATACCAACAGCAATTTGCAGAGTCTACACCCAAATTGTCAATGCCATGAGCTTCTCCAACTTGGGTGCAAAATTTTTGTTATTTTGAGTATTACATTACTGTAAGTGGGGGAGTAGCCATGGGGATCAAACTACTGTGAGTAAAACATTATTCGCAGTTTTAGCAAATTTTTGTAAATATTGGAATAGTACGTTACAATTATCGCTACGCGATATTTTTCAAACAATAACCGCAGTGAAAATCGCTTCTGATTGGTCGATGCATTTTTGAAATTGACCAATCAGAGCACAGGATTCCATAGCAAAATTTTATATGATTTTCATAAATCATTCCCAAGGGAAATATTTATTTTAACACTGAGCTTTGAGCTACAGACTTGTGATAGGATAGGAAGATACGGATTCACACTTTTAGCATAATCGCAAACTAATACACTGCACTCAACTCTATGATGCTTACTTCCTGAACAGAGCAACTGCTTGCATGTGTTACAATTGATTATTACTTCACTAAGCAGTCTGAACAAACATATAATCATAACATTTTGCATCAATATTATTACCACTACTACACTCCGTATTCATCGTTCTCTATGAAGTAGTACAAACTAATTAATTAGATTTACTTTTAAAATTACAATTACAAGATATGATTGAAAATATTTTGCATAAATTTTTTTAACATAATCGCAAGCTATTCAGATTCAGTTGCTCTGTTCAGGAAGTAAGCATCATAGAGTTGAGTGCAGTGTATTAGTTTGCGATTATGCTAAAAGTGTGAATCCGTATCTTCCTATCCTATCACAAGTCTGTAGTTCAAAGCTCAGTGTTAAAATAAATATTTCCCTTGGGAATGATTTATGAAAATCATATAAAATTTTGCTATGGAATCCTGTGCTCTGATTGGTCAATTTCAAAAATGCATCGACCAATCAGAAGCGATTTTCACTGCGGTTATTATTTGAAAAATATCGCGTAGCGATAATTGTTAATGTAATGTACCATATTCGAGTAAACTTCTAATCAACATGTCCCCATTTCCTAAATATTGTTCATTCCTTCCTGGAACGATATTCTGAACTATTGTGGTAAAGTTGCTTAATCGCAAGAGTTGCTACGTCTCCTTGCGATTTCAAAATAAATCCATATTCTCATGTCAGTTAGCAGCGTCCCAGCTAGTTTGCGACGTTGTAGCAGTTTTTGATAAGTTGTCCAAGGTAACGGTACTTGGAAATTGGAAATTACAGTTACCTATTGTCTTGCACTTCAATATGCATGGCACTTGACAGTCGTACTAGGGAGTCTGAGACCGGAGATTATCAAATTGCAATTGATATTGTCAAAGTAACCATAGGGATCACAATTGTCTCCATTCTCCAAGTGCCTTCAACAATGAGATCGCAAAGCTGCGGTAGCTCTCAGTTTGTGCTAACTTTGCGACAGCTTTCTGCTATGTTGTAGCAAAATCAGGGGATGAGAATCGTGTTTTGTAGCAGCGCTATGGAAATTCCCTATTCCTTAGACAACGATAGCAAAGTTAAAGCTACGACAATGATGAGAATATCGACAATAGTAACTCCTGTGGTAACTCAATATTATTTGCTTGCGATTTCCCATTGCTAAGGGGTTCAGAATATCGTCCCTGGTTTATAATGTAAATTTTACTTCTATGAAAAAATGATAAATATTATGTTATTTGAGCTACATCTCTAAAATTTTGATTTTTTCGCAAAATTATTAATAATATATTATGTATGTAATAAGATAATTTTATTTTTTATTGGGGGCTGCCGCCCCCAAACCCCCGCTTGAGGGGTGATGAATATTTCGTATCCTTTTAGTTAGTAAAACACGTGCCAGTAAAGCGTAAAGGTTTGTATAAGTATAGTAGTAATGAGCATTACGAATATGCATGCCTATCTCAATTTGTCATTTTCTATGCCTGGAACCGCACTCAATGCTAATTTTTTCCATCCCTGAAATTTTCCTTATTCTAAATTTTTTACAACCCCTGTCAGTGCCCTCAAGCCTAACATATTTTCCATCCCTGGAATTGTTCTTGGTACTCCGAATTTGCATTGGGATGTGAATGTGACTGGGATTATTGAGAATGGGAATACTACGTAACAGGAATAATGCATCTTTAAATGCGACATTATTATTATTATTATTGAGGTGATGCCTGCCAATGCTAATTCAGTGCACTCAGTAGTTCGTATCTACGGGAGATTGAATTAGGAAATGGAAATTGTATTCCTAGTTTCATGAGTCCATCCAGTCGGCAGTCCATCCACTCACCCAATACCCAATTGACTATGATGCATTGTACCAAGTCGCCAAGGAGATACCAAACAATTTTAAAATTCATTCTTCCGGTTCCTACGGCTAAAGTTGAACCCGGACAGTTGACTCGAATTAACGCACACCCCGCAGAGGAATGCTTTACGTTTTCGGTATCTTGCATTATGTCCCAGAAATTACCAGTTTACGAGCAATCTCTCTTCAAAATTTTTAGCCAACGTGAGAAGTGCATTATAGTGGTGAAACAACACATTGCCCTTCGGGCAATGCGCTGAATGCTTTGCAGTTTCTCCCCGTATAAAAATAATAATTAGGTTTTAATTAATATTTAAATTCATCCCGGTGTTCACAAATACAGTTTGCACTATTGTAGTTGCTACTACTAGTAATTAATTATTAATGGTAATTACTGTTATAGAACGGTATTAACTAAATTATTTTTAAATAATGTTATTTAAAAGTTTTTCGGCATGGTCAAATTCGAGGTCTAAAATAGCAGCAGCGACTTGATCTAATTTGCTTTGTACTTCTCTTCGCCCTTCAAATTGTTTGCGCATTACATAAAGATGTTTGGCGAGGTTGAGTTCCCTATCTCCATATGGAACACCTAGAGTATTCTGGACAATATTGAGGAATCCATTTCCGAATTCCACAGTTGGTTCAATCATTGTACCTTCTCCGTAATCATTCCATGTTATTAATTGAATATAGTCGACTGGGCTGTTAACAACTAAATCAAAGGTTTGGGAGAAAGTTGCTAAGCCATTGTGTTCGATTTGCCATGTAGGGCCGGGCCATCCTTATTTTCCGTAAGAAAAATTAATTTACATTTTATTGATAAGCATTTATTTGTTTTTATTATGTAATTACCTCCAATAGAGTAGAAGGTATGAAATCCTGGGTATGACCCTCCCATTTTGATACCGTCGAGTTCATGGTTGAAATAAAACCAGTTAAGCCCGTCCATGAAATCAAAGTAAATCCAGCTAAATTCTCCATTGGAACTTCCAGCTGCTTCTTGGGATTGATACCACAGAGTGAGGAAGGTGACTCTTTCGCTAAGAGCTTGGAAGATGTTGCTCCAGTCGGAAGGATCCTTGAAGGCTATAGGACCAAAATTGAGGAGGAGAGGGGTACTGTCATTTAGCCGAATGTAGTTAGACCGGGTGAAGTAATTGTTGGTGATGTAGACCATGTCCCGTTTTGCAGCTTCTATCATATTAGGGATGACCCCGGCTTCATACGCTATTTTGTTGTTGTTGTCTTCGTACACAATTGCGAATTCCATGCCAAATTCTTGTGTTTTGTTGATTAGAGCGTTGGAATTAGCCAGATTCATTGGGTAGTCAACATAGTTGATAGTTCCAGGCCAATCTATTAAAAGACCGTCAATTCCAGCTACTCTCATGAGATTCAGTTGGTATTCAATTACATCAGGATCTCCAGAAGCTGCAATTTATCAATGATTTTTAATCAATTAAATTGTTTTACTGCTAAAATTAATTTTTAGGTGATTTTCCTTACCGTAAGGACCAATTTCAGGATAATAGTGAGCAGCAATTTGACGTCTTCCGTTGCCGTCGACTATATCCGGGTTTTGAGTTGCCATTGACCAGTGAATACCCCAATTCCCATTATCGGAAGTATTTCGGGTTTCGAACCATGGCATCATATGCACCCATACCTTCTGTCTGACTGCTTTCGGGACTTTTTTGAGTCCTTGTGTCGCAGGTGTTGACAATACCAAACAAACCCCGAGTATTACCAACAACTTCATATTTATTTCCAATTATATCTTTCAAAAATTCTCAAATTAACAGCTCAGCTCCAATCATGAATGCCGTATTATTCACTCCCACTGACACACAATACCACTTGTCCAAGGTTTTAAATACAGGACAGTGATCTTGAGTTGTCAGATATTTCCAAAAGAAAATTATGTTTTGACAGCAAATTAATTTTGTTTTAAGTGATCCACACTTCAAAATGCTTTTAACTTACAATTAATTAAGGTAGCATAAACATGTCCATCGATCAATGTCAGTCGTCGATAGATATAGCACTAACAAGGTTTAATGGGTAAAAATTGAGTTTAATTAGGTCACGTGCAAAATCGGAATCAATAAAAAAACATTAAAGCATTTAGTTAATACTAACATACGGATATGTATACTTTTGACGGATCAATGCGATAAAAATGCATATAAAAATAGATATCTTGAACAACATCAATAATAATTATCATGAACATCCATCATCGAGTTTGAGGTAATGGAGTTGCAGCAGATAGTAAATTTTAATAGGAGTATTTATTTAGGTTATCAGTTAGCATCACTACTAGTATAATCACGAAGTTCGAGTCGCGCATCGAATTCCGTATGTCAGTATGTACCATTGTGTGTTAATTTGCCGCTCTGATAGCGCAGCTAAGCAGAACCCAATCTTAAACTTTAATGTGGGAAATCTCAACAAGTCCGTATTACAATAACATCTTGCCCATTCGCATCAAAATAAACCGTTTAACATAGTTATGCACGGCAACTAAATCATCTATATAAAATCCGTTATTGAAATTCCGGACGAGTGTTAGTCAGTAGGCACGTACGCAGAAGAAATATCATGAAAAATTTTTGCAATGTTTTGCCTTTTCAAACAAAAATTTTTATTGATTAAAAAATGGTTAATTAAATTCCTGCCTGCTCTAATATTATTTTTAGATTACTACCCGTCACCCGTACACACATGAAAATAACTGGGTGAAAACTATTTAGATAGAATAATAGATAGAGAAAATTCTGCATGTTATTGTTATTTATTTATTTATATTCAGTCTTTTGCTCAAGTTCTGTTATTTGGGAATAAATGTTTTGCAGCAAAGCTTTGTCTGCATCTTCCTGTGCAGTAAACATTGACTTTGGTCCCATAATACTGATTCTCACTTCGTTTGACGTAGTGATACAAGTCACAGTGACTCCTGTTCACATGAAACAGAATAAATATTAATTGTGAGCTTGAAGCTTTATTTATGACATCACGAAAGTTTGGTTGGTTGGATATTTTGTCTGAAATACCTTTTTGCTTAGGCGGTATCGTAAAAAGGTTTATATCCCAACATTCAATGTCAAATATTTTCGAATATTCTTCTGAGCCTATTAAATGAACGTAGAAAGCAGTCAATTTTCCTAAGCCGTAGTTCTGGACGAATTTATAGTCAAAGACATTTACAGGAATAGACGACAGAGGTGAACCGAGGATATGAACTGCTCTGTCCAGATGCTTGTCGTAAAAATCTTCAAATATGTTATTGATATCCTTTAAACTTTCAGATGAATTTCGACTGTTTCTGATTTTGAAAGGAAATGTTGCTCCAGTTCTGAAATGTTTAGTTAAAAGTATATAAACAAGAAAATTATCGAAAATAAGTCAACACAAAAGTTTTCTTACGCGTGATTAGTTAACTCGGTTTGTAAATGGTTCGGCCAGGGTAGGCTATTAGTAATTATAATTTTATCCGGAATATTTTCCTTGTCCTCTGTTACATTTTCAATGAGGGAGTTGATGTAATTTAAAACCAAGTACAACATCACCGATTGGAAACGAACCCCAGCTCTTTGGCGGATATCCTTAATAGTTGCAAGGGGAATAGCCAGTTGCGTTAGGAAAAGTTCTTTATCCTTCCCCCTTCGAAAAAGTGGAGATTCGGGTACCAAAGCTACCTTCAGGTTGTGTTTGAAAATGTTATACGCCGATTCGGTTAGAATCTTGAACTGAAAATAAGAAAGTTTTCAGTTTCAAAAATCATGATCCTTTTCTTATTGAAGGGTCATGTAAAATTTGATGGCCTACAGAAAAAAAATTTCTAAGCCCAAGCTTTAAAAAATCATTTTTCAAAACATTGGTAAAAAAATTATTTGTAGGTATTTTATGTAGAATGTATATTTATATATTTACCAGCCGGCCTTGAATTCTGTATACCAATGGTAAATGGTTAAAGTACTTACTTTTTCCCATTTGGAATCTTTGAAGTTTCTGACTTGGTATTTGTAGTGCGTGCTTGTAAGCAAATCAAGAATGTGCAAAAGGCTGTATCCATCTGCAAGCATGTGATGTATTTTAAACACAAAAATGGTGTCATGACTCTCTTCGCGGTAAAGTAGAAGGATTCCCCACAGTGGACACTTTTTAATGTCGTAACGAATTTTCAACCATTTGCAGATTTCCTCTTGGTAGGATGTGTTAGCCGGGAGGGTAGCACAAGTCACATGGTCGGTGTATTTCAATCGGTTTCGAAAAGTCTTGAAGAACCAGTAACCTCCGACTCTTTGTATACTGTTATGGAATCGAATGTGCTTATCATTCAAGTCTAGGTCTTTACTGTAGTCAATATTGATCACGTTTTTCTCAAACGCCTGGAAGAATTCTCCTCCGTCAACCTTCCCGTCCAGTTTGCAAGTAATGCCTAAATTGCCATTTATATTTTTCGAAGTGGGATCTTCAATGTCAATATCTAAGCAAATGGCAACCAGGTAATCAATGGCTTTCATGGGGGATAAATCTTTATAGACCTTGGATACATAATAAGTCACGACACATTTCCACAAGTACAAAACCGACAAGGGCAAATGACTGACTACAGTCAGCAGAGTGAATATCACATTTCGTATAAGTTGGAAAATGTAGAACATTGTGATTAATTCATAACAAATAAAGTAAATAAATACTTTGAAAATAAAAACACATTTAAATGGGCACTTATAGGGATAACTTTTGTATTTGGGCTGGTAAATCAGCAGTTATTCAGTTGACATTACAATGATATCTAGGGAATGATTTTACATGAGCTGGCATTAAGTATCAAACAATTTTAAAACACTTTTTTGTCAAGGGGGCAAAATAATTCGTGAGATCTTTTCTTACATAGTACACTATTAGTACTGTTACTACCACCCCCAGCAAGAGGTTTTCAGGTTTACAGGCGAAATAAATAAAATTGAGTAAGGTAATTGCCAGTCATAGTCATAGTCATTAGTTCACTAATAACGTCTGCTACGTTATACTACATTTCAAACAGGTTTTCTGTATTTATCGTTAGTGACGCCAACCTATGTTATCATTTTAAATATATGTTTATGTATCTTTTCATTGTGTTAAATACTATTTACAATAAAACAACAAAATAATATGAATCACATGTGATAAACAAATTGTTAGTTGTCTAAGATCTATACCTTATATAATATATATATGTAGTGACAAGCTGATTCATCTAATGAGAAAAAATAATTGACAAAAAACTAATTGTTAGACCTCGGAAATTTTTACTCTCATCGTTCCCACGCACGATGTTTTAATGTGGGAGCTAGATGAGAACAATAAATACATGGCACTGCAAGATTTGGAAAGACGTAAGGAGGATTCCTAAAACAAATTCATACGTACATGGGATTTTACCTTTCTGGAAAGATTGCAGTGTTAGCTTAAAACAACGTCGTAAAATTCAATACTGCCTTCTTTACAACCTGTAAAAGACTTGTAACTGTCCTTCGCTTGTTGAACATGTAAACATATTTGCTGAGATAAAGGATAATTAAACTCTTATGTTAAAAATGAATAGACAATGTTTTTTGTGAGTTGCTTAAGACTACTTTTTAGAGAATTTAAATCATGCACTATAATTAAGCAGAGGAAATATGTAGTTTCTTTTATTTCTATCAACCGAATTTATTAATAGCTGCAATGATTTCATCGTAAACATAAATATCTGCATCTTTTCCATACGCAAAGTCTAAATGATTCCATGCATCATTTTTGATTTTAATATTTAGAACCAAATTAGGTAATTCCCGAACAACTCTTTCAACATCCTGTTTACGTTAAAATAGGAATTAAAAACATGAATCCATCAACGTTCAATTAAAAATAGTTTTTAATTGAATAATTTTATAGCCCAAATTAGTTAGCATTTACTTACTTTTGGTACGGAGAGCAAATCTTTTTGAGCCCACATATTCACGAATCTTCCAGTAGCTTTACGTAAATCATAATTAGGAGGTGTTAGGTTTCCGTATTTTCCAAGATTCCCACGGGGCCCAAAGTTGTAATAAGAAAATTTTCCAGAATTCACCCATTGGAACCACTGAGACAGCATTTTTACTCCTACTGGCCCAGGAATTGATCCAAGAATCATCGGCAATACCGACTGCAATTTTTAATAAATTTAAAAATTCAAAATAATAATTCAATTGACATTAAAACCAAACTGAAATACTATTTAAATAAATATTTGCAATATCTATTGAGTGTACCGGATTTGACAGTCGACCATCCACTAAAAAAAGAAAATGAACACACATTCCTAGAATTTCAATTTTTGCTTCAGGAAGACAAATGAGAGGAAGGATTCTTCGGAGAACTGGAAAGAGTTCTGGTGGTAACATGTCCCCTGCTGACAAATATGTCATAGTTATCTAGTAAATAAATTAGACATCAACTGAAAATTTTTTAGCACATTAAAATTTTAGTAGCTCAAATTTTAAATTAGTTATACTTCTTGAATGCGGGAAAAGGGTGCTAAACTTCTGAGAAGTGGACTCGTAGCATTTCCCACGTAAGCAGTCGCCCCCATTAAAAATATAAGTCCTAACTTTTTGTAGTATTCTGGACGAAAAGAGCCAAGTCCCATAGCCAAACTTGTTCCTAGTGAATAACCCACCCAATGTAATTTCTGCTTTCTTGTGACCTTGAGAATGTAGTCAATGATCGATGGAACGTCGTATTGTATGACAGTCTCTAATCTAAAATAAATGGTAATTAACTCATACATCCAATTAAAATATTCCCAAATTAATTAATTTAATTACGTAAAATCCCAATATTCTGGGTCATGGATGTTTAGGTAAAGATGCTTTTGGGAGTAAAGTGTTCCACGCACATTTGCAAGCCAAACATCAAATCCAGAATCAAACATTTTATAACCTGTACAAAATACATTGCTTTTATATCAAATATAATACCACAATTAAAAATTAAATTCTTTTTCATTGGTTATTATGAAAAATAATAAATTATTATCTTTACCGAAAGCCTTTCGTCCACAATTTATAAGAAAGTCTCTTGAACTGAGAGTCATTCCATGAAAAGCAACAATCGCAGGTTTTCCGTGATTGACTATCCTATGGATTTCCAATATATATCCATCTGCAGTTATAGCTTGATGAGATTCAAATGGATATCCTTTTTTTCGTACCAGGTCTGGCTATTTTGAACGGATTTTTAGTCATTAAAAATATCCATGCATTATTTCAGAAAATTATGAATATGATTGGGTCTTACCACTTGTAAATAAATTTCATCTTCCACTAAACAACTTTGGTCCTCCGATTTAAATTCGTCTGTTGTATTGTCTAGAGTAAGTGTCCCTGTTGTGTTAATAAAGGCTGCAATCGTTTCTAATGTAGTATTACGATTACTCGTATTATTACACACTAAGTTATTACTAAGAGAAGAGGTATTTGAGTTCACGAGATTTGATATAACAATAGTAATTAGCAAATATTGAAAACCAACAATTTCAATCACATTTGACTTCAAAAACATTTTTAATTCACATAAACCACACCAATACAAAATCAACATTAACAAAGTTGTCAGCAAAGGGAAACCCAAAATAGAATATTGAGTACAGAGCAAAAGTAATACAATAACGGTAAGTTAAGTACCCTTGACCCTTTCTCTTCCTTAAAATGATATAAATAGAACTAGAAGGGCAGGGCTACTGAATTGGATTGCAATGCTGGAATAACTGAAAAATATCTTGAAAATATTTATGTATACTCTTTCAATACATTAATAATTAGATCATAGACAAGAATATCAGCATCTTTTCCATAAATAAAATCCAAATGGTTCCATGAGTCTAAGTTTACTTTAATATTACGTACTACGTTGGGAAGTTCAGAGATTGTTTTTGCTACATCCTGAGGAACAGAGAGCCAGTCATTTTGACCCCAAAAATTGACAACTTTTTCTGTCACTTTTGTCAAATCATAATTGGGGGGAGTTGTTGTTCCATACTTTTTCATATTCTCATTTGGGCCATAGTCGAAATAAGAAAATTTCCCAGAATTAATCCATTGATACCATTGGCTTAGCATTTTTATTGACAGAGACTGGGGAGTGCCTATAAAAGATACACATTAAAAACATTAGGTAGAATTAACATTCTTATAATTTAGAAGGTATAATAATTAAAAGCAATAAAATTAATACCACCGAGGAGAAGCGGAAGAGTTGTCTAAATAAACAAGTAAAAAAATAATTAGTTGTGCATTCTAATATTGAATAAAATATTAAAATGACAATAATTAATTACAGGATTGGATTGCGCCTGGTCAAATCCTGCCACCAGGTACAAAAAGTAGGAGCAGAAACCCAAAAAATTATATTTAGCTTCTGGAGAGCATAAAATAGGTAGAACTGAGCGCATAAATGGAAACATAAATAGAGGCAGCGTTTCTCCGTGGTTAAAAGTCGTCATTAAAGCCTACAAGATATTATGGCTTCAATATTATAACAAAAAATAATAAAACATAACAAAAATATTTAGAACCTACATCTTGAAGAGTGGCCAATGGTGCAAGGCTGCCTATCAGTGGGCTTTTGGTGTTACCCACATACGCTGTCGTTCCAATTAAGACAAGCACATTTATTTTGTCGTTGTATTCAGGCCAAACTGAACCAAGTCCAAGAGCAACTGCACTTCCCAGGGAATATCCTACCCAATTTAATGTTTCTTCTTCCGTGAATTCTAAAATATAATCTATTATTGCAGGAACATCGTATTTGATGACGTCGTCTACCCTAAACGTTCAAAAAAAGAAAGTTCCTATTTATCTTCATAGTCTGATGCTGATCAATATAAAATAAATTAATTGTAGAATTTTACGTGAAGTTCCAGTAGGCCAAGTCATCATTCGGGTTCAAATGCGAATGACATCTTGAATAACAATTTCCTCGGACATTTGCAAGCCAAACATCAAATCCGGCATCCCACATTTTGTAGGCTACAATATAAAAATTAAAAAAACGTTTTGTCCTTACATAAATCATTGAAAATCAATTACCGAATGTTTTCCGTCCGCAGTTTATCAGGAAATCTCTCGAGCTCTGAAACATTCCATGATATCCAACGACCACAGGTTTTCCTGGAGCTGGAATTCGATGCAGGGTGATCGTATAGTTGTCTTTGGTTTTAACCGTGTGAGCTTCAAATGGAAAACCTCTTTTTCTTATCAGATCGGGCTGTAAAATTAATCAACCAATAAAAATCAAGGAGCCGGAATTAAAATAGATTTAACGTTTTTCTTCCAGTTTACCGCACTCAGATGAACTTCTTCGCTATCAAAACAACCGTGAACCACGGATGAACTCGATAGCAGTCTTCCATAATTTTCATCATGCTTTCCAAACGTTATGTCGGGTTTTGATAATCGATCAAAATTATCACTTGCATTTAATTCTTGTAGTAATGCAAAAAGCCCAAAAACTAAATAAATGTACATTTTTCCGGATGCTAAATCTAACTGAAGCAAAAGCGAACGGGGACATTTAGGAGGTTGAATAAAAAATGAGACGTGATTTACTAGCATTGCGTTTTCAAGATATGCTGTGCATAAAAATGCGCACATTGGTCTTTCTCCTATTCCTAATTACTCTGGTATGCCGACAAAACGCGTAATAACTGTTCCTTGTTGCCAATACATGTTAAACATGACCTAAAATTAAAAAATTGCCACACCAAATTACTGCTAGTCTATATAAGGTGGTGCAAATCATATTAAGTGTAGGAAATGAGGAGCCTCTATGATTTTTCTAAACCTGAGAATCACACTTATTAACAAAGGAATAATGAGTACTACGTAGCATTTCCATTTTTACGCTAATTGTAATTATAACAGTAAATGAACTAATTATTATGCCAAAATAGTAGTGTGCAGCAATTTCCATACTTTATAATCATTCTGCCACCTACCTACTTTGTTTTACGCGTAGTAATATGCTATTATATGTCCTTAATAGGAATTTATTTACTGGCTAAGTAAATTCGCAGAATTTCTGTCTACAACGATTGAGTTGTAAAAGCAAGTTATGTTGTTGGCCTAATCGGTGAACAAAAAGTATCCAATTTTACGAAAATACGTTGTACTCCTGTGGAACTTAAAACTTTAGACATGCAAAATTAGCCATAAGTTTACTTATTAGAAAATATTAGAAATTAATGTTACTTTACCACTTTTTTAGATACAAAAAGGTATTTGAATATTTATTCAGCTTATAAATACATACAAAAATGTGTATAGCCTCCACCATATGATTAATACAAATATAATACTTTTGTATATTTGAGTATATAATTAATTTGTTTTTTAGGTCTACTAAAATGTAAGTACTTGTGAAAGTTAGATCTTTATCTCTTTAATACCAAAATACCAACAACCAATAAGAATTGCAGTACTAACACACTAATAACACAAAACCAACTGTAAATCTCTATATAATAAAACTATTCTGAAGTTTGAGAGAGATTTAGAACAATAAGATTTATTTGAGTACCCAAATACCTATACTACTATAAGTATATCTAAATAATTTAGCTTTGAGTCAGATCCCGTCGTAGGATTTCCATTTGAAAATGGGAAGTAAGTAGTTAATGTTAACATCATTTCAGTCTTGCTTAAATACTATTGTATGAAATGATGGTTTTGGATAGTCGTGTTCGACAATATGTTTCCTCAATTGTTCAGGACGTTTAAAGGACTCTTGACATAAATGACATGCAAATGGAAGCTTCTTTTTGGCTTTAGTAGTGCGAGAGCGCTTACACTTGGAATTATTAAGATCATTGCTGCGATTATTTTTGAGTTTAATGGATCCATTGCTTGAATTGTTTTGAATGCATTTATTTGTATGGTTAGTAATATTAATTTTGAGTCCATTAGAATTACCATTTGGAATGTTGCTGCAATTATTTTTAGGGTCAGCTGGAAGTTTGCTGCTATTGATGAAATTGTTATTAGTGACATCAGTACAATTATTATTATGAGTGTAATTTTTGTTAGGAATATTGCTGCAATTATTGTTATTGTGACGATTAGCACGAATTTCGGCTAAATGGGTTCTTTGATGCTGCACAACTTGTGTATTAGAGTAGAATATTTTACTGCAGATTTTACATGGGAATTCTTTTGTGCCCTGATGCAAGAATTTAATGTGGTCTTCGAGTATTTGTTTGGAAAGATATTTTTTCTCACAAAATGTACATTGAAAGGATTCCTCCGTGTGTAATTTCATATGGTACTCCAGTTTCTTTTGAGAGTCGAACTGTTTTTTGCAGATTAAGCAGGAGACATCTTCTTTGGGTCGATGAGTCACTCTGTGTTTCTGGAGTCGCATAATGGTATAGAAAGTTTTATCACAGACATGACATCTGTAAGGTTTAATTCCATTGTGGATATTATTGTGATCGTTGAGTTCCTTTTTGGTGTAACACTTTTTTGGACACAAGTGACACAAGAAACATTCTCCAGTGTGCAAACGTCTGTGATTTCTGTAACGTCCTTTGTCCTTGAATGACTTGCCACAAAATTCACAAACATGAACAACTCCAGAATGTCTTTCCAAATGTCGCTCCAAACTAACTTTCTTCACAAAAGTTGAAGGGCAGAAGAGGCAAGAGAAGAAATCCCCAGTATGTACCCGCATATGATCTTTTAACTTGTGATTTTTACTGAAAATCCTGGTGCAAACATTGCACTGATAAGTTTTAGTTTTTGTGTGGGACTTCTTGTGACTTGTTAAGTCTTTAATTCTGTAAAAAGCGTCGTTACAATAAGAGCATTTATATTTCTTTTCAGTAGTATGGCTCGTTTCTAAACTATGGTCCTCAAGAGCCTTTTCCTCGTCGAAGACACTCTTGCACAAGTCACAGTAAAAATAATTTCCTTTCGGATTCTTCGGTTTATTCAAGTGAAATCGCTTCTGATGGTACTTTAAGGATATCGTCCATCGAAATTCTTCGTGACAAACGTCACATTTAATTATGTTATCTTTATGATTCTTCACGTGTTCTTCAAGCGCTGTTATTGTGACGAATTTAATTGCACAACTTGTACATTCTGGAAAGCCTGGATGATTCTTGAAGTGATTTTTCAAAGCTACCTTGCTTCGAAATATAGCTGGGCAAATATTGCAAGAATATGTAATTGGTTCTCTGTGTACTCTTCTATGGTACTTAAGATCTGTCTTTTTGTAGAATTTCTTTGAACACTCCGAACAAGAGAATGCCTTCTCGTTTACATGACCTGTTTCCAAGTTGTGAAAATCTAAATACGCAGAGTGGGGGAAAACTGTAGAGCAAACTTGGCAAAGATATCCTTTGGAAACGAAATTTCTTCCAGTTAAGTTGCATTTCTTCAATTTTCTTGTTTCTTCAAGCTTTTTTACTTTGTCTGCCGAAATATTTTCATTGACTTCAATTAAAGAGTCATCTTCATCTCTGAAAAAAATATTTTAGTATATCAAATTACAAATTAACGAAAACTAGTGAAACTTCGAAATGTTAGTGATGCTTTACCGTTTATCTCCTCCATTACATTCTTCAGAGTTTTGTTTAGATTGATGATAAACGAAAATATGATCTTGAAGGTCATCAATTTTAGCAAATTTAATTTCGCATTCATCACATTTAGGATACTCGCCATCGTGAATTTTGAAATGGTTTTTGAAGGTAATTTTGTTAGAGAACGTTTCAGAGCAAATGCTGCAAATAAAAATCTTGAAACTTTTATGCATTCCCCTGTGGAACTTGAGATCTGTTTTTCTGTAATATTTGTTCGGACATTGGGAACATTCAAAAGTTTTCTCGGTTACATGGCCGCTCTCTAAGCAATGGGATTCCAGCTCAAGAGCTTGACCAAAATCCACTTCACAAATATTGCACTTAAAATTTCCTACTACTTCCTTTTCGCGACTTGCCATTCGTGGACCTTTGGCTTCGTCTACAATAGTAGCACAATCCCTGTTCAATGATTCTTTAGAATTCTGCCTGTAAATATCCAATTAATTATATTAATTTCATTTATACTATTAGTTAAATGCGGTAACAAAAACATAGTAACATTAAATGAATTTAAATTTACCGGTTTCTTTTTGGTTCCGTAGTATTTTTCTGGTCGTGTTCTGCAGAATGGTCAGTTAAGTCTTTTTGCGTTCCAAATTTTAAGTTGCATATTTTGCACGTAGGATAAGTTGACGAATGACTTTTGCAATGCATCTTAAAGGTTCCTTTATTTTGGAACGATTTATGACAAACTGTGCAGATGACGAGTTCCTTTCCTTTGTGAGTCCTTTGGTGGTATTTAAGATCAGCACTTTTGTAGTACTTCTTTTCACATTGGGGACATTTAAATTCCTTTTCATTTTTATGACCAGTGTCGGTCGAGTGCAAATCTAAATCGACTGTTAGGGGAAAAGTTATATCACAAACTTGGCACAAGTAGCCTTTAGCAGGGTGACCTTTCTTGATCTCTCTCTTCTTTTTTGACTTGCGTGGATAAAATGTAAATATTTCTGCATCATTTGAGGCAACATCAGTAAATACTTTCAGTTCTGGGGTAATTTCCGGTGCAGCAGATTTTACCGCAGACGGAGTGTAAATATTAACTTCTTTTTCTTTGGCAATAGGTGCCGAAGGAGGAATAGTGTTCACTTCTTTAAGTACAGGTACCGAAGTAGCAAGAGTAACGATTTTTGGGGCAGGAGGCGGAACCACACTCTTAAATTTTAGTGGGGGAATCATAACATTAATTTTAATGGGAATACTAGCAACCTTGGACTTTTTTGCTGAATAATTGACAATTTTAGCTGAGCTTACCAAAGAATTAACAACCTTAGGTTCTAACACAGAAGAATTAACAACCTTAGGTTCCAACACAGAAGAATTAACTATCTTAGGTTCTAACACAGAAGAATTGACTGTCTTAGGTACTAACACATGAGAATCGACTGTCTTAACTTCTAACACAGGAGAATTAACTGTCTTAGGTTCTATTATCGAAGAATTAACAATAGCTTTTTCTACAGGAGAATTCTTCCCTATTTTAACTTTATCTGAAGAATGAGTAACACCCTTAACATATTGTAGTGAAGTTTTTTCATGAACGACTTCCTTTGGGGGCACAGCAACTGATTTGGCTATCGGAGTAACAAGCTTAAAATTTTCTAATGACGGACTAACGGCATTAATATTATTCTCTATAGGCGAAGTAACAGCAATAATCTCTTCAACTGGAAAAGTAACAACACTAATAATATCTGCTAACGGCGGATTACAACTATTGACTTGTGCTTCTACCGTCAGAGGAAGAACGCCAAGTTTTTCTATAACTTCAGCTCTTGATAATGTACTCCCTTTTTCCAATCCATTTAATTTTTGACGTTTTTTGTCGATAATCGCACTAAGGAAATTATAAACAATATTTGTTAAACATGGAATATTTATAAGGGCCATTTATTTTTGATTTTAGGTTCAGAACAATGTAAATTAATCTATAATAATTTTCTACGTTCATAAGTAAAATATGAAATGTGGACGTAAGTCTTAGTCATACCATTTAGCACTTTTCTTTGCCTCGTTAGAGTCACAGTTTGGTAATACCACTGAAATTTGAGCACCATCAGTTTCAATGTGACAACGATTGTCTCCAACATTTAAAAATACACTATTAGCGGCCGAAATTGCACCTTCTCTTTGCAGAGACCTTTGAGTAACCGAGGAGGGTTGCTTAATACATTCGTCCACGTCGTCTTCGAGTTCTGTAACAGAATGATAGAAAATAATATAATTAACTATTAAAATCAACAGTTAATGTTGTACATTATTTTTACCCCATCATTATTCTTATTTATTGGAGCTGGTGGATTTTACTCTGTTGTATTAGGACTTAGAATCAAGAATAATACATTTACTACTTACTGTGAACTTTTAAATCACGGATTAAAATTTCCGTTTCACGACTTTCTTCGTCTCCACTCCAGTCAGCCACATAATCATCAAAAGAAGCTACCTCAGATTCTGAATAATCATCTGGCGGTCTTGCAAATACCAGATGCTCCTTTCGGACAACATAATACACTACACTTTCATTCGTGTTTCTTATTTCAACAGTTTTAGCTTCACGTGGGCTTTCAACCAAAAGGTGGTCATTTTGTACATTTTGATTGCGTAAACCGTCAAAGTTTTCTAACCCAAAGGTTTTGCTTGCATAGATATTTCCTGCGTCCAAAGGTTCACGTTGCACGTCCAAAAGTTTATAACAGCCAGCAGGATTTCCCAAAATGTTTTCTTTTGAAGATCTTTTCTTTTTTTGGAAAGTTCCAACAACTCCTGTTGAAGTGGAAGGCTTATTCTGAGAATTGACATCCAAACCATTTAATATTTCAGAGTTAAAAATTTCTAAGGCACAATTTTTGTTTGTTAAAGTGTTGATATTTGTTCTAGAGAGATTTTCGGGATTCAAAATTCCATGCTGTAGATTCAGACATCCTAAATTGTTACGATTTTCTTGCTGATGCAAAACTTCAGAGCCAAAGTTTTCCAAGGTTTTTACTGGAGTTAGAATTTGATTGTGAACATGCAGTGATCCAGGTTTTATTTCATTATTATTGTTTTCGACGACAAAAATATCATTTTTCGTATTTAAAATTTGAGAAGTCAGGTCTTCCAACCCAGAGGTATATATATTTTCTATAAAGGAAATCTCATTTGGGGCTTTCAAGAGTCTAGCATGAAAACTTTCCAAGTCGTTACTAGTATCACAAGGGCCTATTATAAGTTCATTTCTTGCATTTACTATTTCTAAATTAAATACTGTGAGATAATCACTCAGTCTTGTCTGAATTTCAATCAATTGTTCGTCAATCTCGTACAATTTCTCCGCATTTTTGAAACAAACCGTGCAAAACGGTGGATGCAGTGTCTGGTCATTGTGGTTCCAGTGAAAATAATTCCCTTTGATTTCATCGCTCAAATATTTTACGCTACTGGAGTATACCTTCTTGTAATGTCCTAGGGAATGTGTCCAAATATTCTCAAAGGGTTTACGACAAAGGAGACAAGAACAGAAACTATTATCTGTTGTCATTTCTAGATGTTATTGGTTGACACACTTGACAACTGTCATTCATGATTAGATTGACATTCATTGATTCCAACGAAAGCTGAGTCGTTTGAATTGTGGCTATTCAAATGTAAACGTATAAAATTATAAATCTATAAAATTATTTAACAAAAACAAAAAATTATATAAAAACACAACAAAAATACACAAAACTACGACTAATTTACTAAATATTTAAATCGCCGCCGTTTTCAAGGATGATGGAAGACCATTCTGTCAAATTCTTCCTATCTCCACACTCCTTCTGTCAGTTCTTTCATGTCACATTCTCCCAAACTCGCATTGCCTCAAGCAAAATCATAAAAAACAATCCCCCTTCTCTCCCTGCTTCATCCACGTCACTTCAATGCATACAATTTCATACAACTCACATCTCACTGCTCTTGATTTGATTTGACATGGAATTTAACAATATTTTGCTGTAAACTGCAAGTTTTTATGACTAATTCTTACAAATTCCTTTTTAATGGAGTTGTGAGTTCTATTGTGAATTTATTTCATTACATAGAATATCAAGGATGTGATACTGCTATTGAAAATAGTTTTCATGTTATCTTTTCGTTTTTATTGACGAAAATTTAAAAATGCTAAATAAATATTCGTAATAAGATGTGCGTAAGTGAAAAAGTTCATCTTCATTCAGATCTTCTTCATGTCGTGGTCTCCAAAAATGTCCAGTCTAGAAAGCGTCACCAAAGTCATCATTTATAGCATTTCTGTTTGAATTTAAAATGTGAATCTAATAAATCGTCCTTTTAAAGAGCAGCAGAAAATATAAATCATTTCTTCATGGCGCAGTATGGTGTCAACATAGATTAAAGTATCACAAGCAGACTTTTTGTCTATGTATAATGCCAATGATGTAAAATACTTTTTCTTTTTCTGGTACTGCACCGAACCGGAGTGTATAGAATTGGAGGAGTCACAAATCAAGTATAATATTATCTATAAGTTGATCATGTCATGTCTCATAGTCATCGTTCGTATATACGATGCCTAGATGAAATATATGGGCTAGGCTGCGAAAAATGTAGCTTTCCTGTTTTCTTGGCGAGGATTCAGATCTGTTTGCCTGAATGCATTTTTAGATTTCCTTTCTGTAGTAATGTATTATGAAAATTCTTACTTTTCTTCCCTATTTTTGTGTACAATTTCATAATAGAGTGAAATAATTAATTACACTAATCTATGGATAGACAGACGAATGTCCAAAAGCTTCCCTCCACATCTCTTGTTAGCTACGCCAATGAAAATAACGGGACACAGCACACAAACCCAAGTTGCTTTAAATTAAGTAGGAATTTGGAAGAGCGTTGTCAACATGAACATTCTTAGGAAACGTGCTATACATCTACACTCATATATCTATTTACATGGTGAATGCAAATAGATTAGAATACATACTACGTAGTTGTATAGTAGACAAGCAGTCCGGTTACTTACTCCTCTTGCATAATGTTCATTTGAGTCGGTCTGGGGATCATTATTGGCAATGAGTTCCATCTATTTGAGTACGATATGCAAAAAAAACTCAAGTGTAAACATTAACTTTTTGCACGGGGGTCTTCCAAATACAAAAACGCATTGCTTCCTAATATGCACGGCAGGGTTTGTCTATTAATGACGCTATAACATATTTCATGCTACATACAAATCTCATTTATTTCGAATTTCGATTTATCCCGATTTAGAATGACACGGCACAGAACAAAGACAAAAATTATATGAATCCGCAATTCATGGCATCGACGCACACTCACAATATTTTTGTATTTTTTAAAAGAAAGTCGAAAGTTTGGATTTTTATAAAAATCACATTTATTGTAGAGGATATTGATATAAAATATATTATCATACTGCCACATATGTCGAGAAGCAATAAAAGGATTTAAATATTGCAAACATTATTATACAGAATAATTTCATTGTGTATTATAACTGCATTTTACATATCATTAGGCTAATAATAGAATTTAGCATCTTAAAATGAAATGCATTTAAATGCACAGAAAATAGTTTGTTCATACTTCTGAAGTTGGATGAATTTTGAGCCAATGATCCCCTCTGAACAAAGCAAATGTTGTCGCAATGTTGTTTTGATATTCACACTATATGGTGCTAAAAATACCACCCTTATGACTCTTTTTACTCCTCTTCGTTATAAACCTTCACTTTCAGCAACCTCAAGTCATTTCCTATTTCATCTTTTGTGTTAAGGTTTATCTACTAGGGATCCTACAAAGTGATAAGTTTATGTTCATAGTTTATATACCAATTGGTTTATATACGTAGACTACATACATCTCGGTTGATTGGGTATTGAGTAATTATTTAAAACATTGGTATAGAATCTAATTAGAGGCTGCCATACAATTTCAATTCTCATGCAAAAAGGAATTTAGCAATAAGAAGGACGATCCTAGCATAAAAAGTGAGCATTTTTCTATAAAAACGGAAATTGCAATAAATATCTTGAAATAGGCATTTTAGAATCATCGTTAAACGTTTTATCTTATTTTGGGTCATTCTTCTTGCTGAAAAAATAGTTGTCAATTGACATGGAAGCCAAATGTCCAATTTGCGGAACTTGTGCGCCTCGGTTTTGTTCTGGATGCAGAGTGGTATCGTATTGCTCAGCCGAGCACCAGAAATTGCATTGGAAGGAGCACAAGAACAATTGTCGTGTGTACATCATAAAGAAGAATGATATCTACGGTCGATATCTCGTCGCTGCCCGAGATCTCAAGGAAGGAGTGGTCATCATGACAAAAAGAGCAATTGTTGTGGGACCAAGGCAGGACACGAAGCCCGTTTGTCTCGGCTGCCATAAACACGTCAATGGTGCTTACAGATGCTCCTCCTGCTCATTTCCCATGTGTGACAAAATCTGCGAGAAGGTATTCTATCTATCTTCACAAATTGTTTAGAATAATAATTTATCTCTAAAATGTTGTCATTTTTATTTTTTTAAACACTAGAAATCTATTCATGCAAATAACGAATGCAAAATATTTTCGAGAGAAAAGGAGACACTTGAGATTTCAAACTATGAAGATATTCATCCTGCTTACGAATGCGTTTTTACGATTCGGTGTCTAATGCTGAAGGAAAATGATGCTAGAAATTGGGAAGAACTGCAGACAATGGAGAGCCACAATGAAATCAGGAAGAAGTTAACAGATTCTTGGCAAAGAAACGAGGAGAATACAGTCAAACGACTACGAGATAAATATCGAATGCAAGATTACTCAGAAGAACTCATTCATTCTGCTATAGGCTATGCTGCTGTCAACGCTTTTGAAATTAGAACTAAAGAAATTGAGTGAGATTTAAAATAATTTTGTTTTTTTTTCAATCATGTTTTTAATTTCTAATTTAGATTTTCAGATCTAGTGATTGATGATTAATATGAAATTTTATGTGACCAGGTATACGGTTTTGTCGTCACTTGCCAATTCCAATAATTTTAATATGCACCATCGTAAGATCAATTAATCACTAAACAATTAATTATTCAGCTGTGCAGAATTCGTACACATAAGCTAAAAGATTTATATTAAAAATTGCTTCGTAATTCGTAATACCAAATAATAATAATTGTCTTGTGTATGTATGTATCTATAATCGTACAGTAGTCCTAGCCTAGTTGTGGAGTTATCTTCTGTACACAAGCACGTATTTAGTAGGGGGGCGGGGGGGGGGCGCAGCGCCCCCCCTAAATCTGAGAAAAAGAGAATTTTTTTTTCAAAAATGGCCTGAAATTGCAAAATTTTTTCGCGCTTCGCCCGAATATGGCTTATTTTAGGTATAATTTTTGCTTCCGCCCCCCCTTAAACAAATTTCTAGATACGTGCCTGTCTGTACATATGTCAAATATTTCAGCATGAGAGTCAAAATGTGCATGAGTGTAAAAGGATACCCGAACCGAAGGTAAGTTTTTCATCAACTTCGTTAGTTATGATTTGCAAAAAAAATTGCTGCAACATTATAATTAGTAGAATCTAAAACTTTTAGTATTATTTTTTCTAATTTCTAACACAATTAAAATCCTTGACCACTTCTAAAAATAGTGGCCAAAAGTAAGAAAAAAATTTTCATATGGAATTTTTGTTATTTTCAACAAAATTCTTTTCTTGCTATTTTATGAAAATATAAAAATTTTGCATATTTTTGGTTCCTCAGCCAATAGCTGTAAATGGGCACTGTAGTGTGTTCAAAATTCGACATATCAGTGTTTTATTTTAGCCGGCATTTTTACATTTTAGCCAGCCTACTTGCTAGAATTGGCCTAAAATGCTACAAAGTGGCCTAGGGGCTAAAAATACAATTCCTACACTACTAATAATACTCCTCCCGAAAAATTAGTTCCGAATTACTTTTGAGTTTAAAATGCTTTTATGTGTCTAAAGTAGATTTCGAAGAACTCTTGAAGTCTTAAAATGCAATTTTAAGAGTTCAAGAGTTAAAGTTAATTTTTAAAGTAATTTAAAAAATTTCCTTGTTCTTGAATTAGTTTTTAAACTATTTTAGCCACTGGCTTTAGAATTAGTATTTTTAAACAATTTTAGCCACTGGCCAAAATTTAGCAGCCACTAGGCAATTTTAGCCTCTACCATTATAACCACCCACCATGTGGCTAGCGAAACACTGATTAAGATGAGCAGGTATTTATCGCAGAGTTTATAACTGATATTATTACTGTGATTCGTATAGAATTTGTGGACTTTTCCCGGAAGTTTTTCTGATGGCTCACGAATGTATTTCAAATACGCACCATTCAATCACGGAAAATCATCAGATTACCATAAGAGCGACAGTGCCTATAAAGAAGGGTGACCTGATCACCACGTCATACGCCCACTCAATGGACGGTACTCTCGACCGTAGAAAGTTCATCAAAGACGCCAAGTTCTTTGATTGTTCATGCAAAAGATGCGTCGACCCCACGGAGATGGGCACTTTCTTTTCCGGGGTCAAGTGTACCATTTTAAACTGCCCTGGATATTTGCTACCTTGTTCTCCCACTGACTATGAGTCACTCTGGACTTGCTCAAATAAAAAGTGCTCTAGTTCTCTAAATGTAGACAAAATCGAAGAGATTGTTGAAGGGATTAGATTTGAAATGGCTAATGCGAGGAAAAATGCAAATAACTACGAGCTTGTGTGCAGATTTGAAAAGATATTGGAAGCAAAAAGTGGAAAAGTGCTTCATCCGAATCATTTTCTACTGATCAGCATCATCCGTAAGAACATTTTAAAAATTCTTAAGTACCTTAATAAGTAATGTACAATTTAACTTGTACAGGGTCTTTGACGGAACTTTATGGACGGAGCGAGGGATGGATGTTAAATGATTTAAGCCTGGAACTTCTAGCGAGGAAGGAAACACTTTGTAGAAGATTGTTGAAAGTGTTAGATGTCATTGAACCTGGATTATCCAGAATAAGAGGTGATTTAGTAACAGAATTAAGTTTGATTGATAATACCTGAAGGAATTTGAGTTTTTGTTTTTATTTTCCAGGACTAATAAAGTATGAACTGCATGCGTCTTTGTATCTACTCGCCCAAGAGAGATTCCAAAGTAGCCAAATCTCAGAAGATGAATTGAGGAATAAATTAGAAGAAGTTATCACCTTATTGCAAGAAGCCTTCCAGATTTTAAGTTTCGACACTTCGAGTTCGGTAGAAGGAACAATTGCCGACTCGATTCCATTGAGCATTGAAGGAGTCAAAGGCATCAGAGATTACTTTTGTGGGTAGGAAACACAACATTATTGACATGAAATGCTAAATAGATAATTTGGTGTTACTATAAAATAATTCAGTTTCTCGAATATTGGTTGTTATTATCTGCAATTATAGTAATTTCTGCAATAGTAAGTACCATACATGAATTTTTGTTTATAATAAATACACATTGTTATTACAAATATTATTGTTTTTTTTTTGTTTTCCTATTAAATGAATCATAATAAGTCTAATTTAATTCTTGTGGAGCATCGGCACCGCCTTATTTCTTCTAAAATGTCATGAATGCAGACTTTATTGAAACTTTATTATTATGCACTATTTTTCTGATTCAGAAAAGACTCCCTTTTGATATAGACTTTATTTTTTATTATAATAACAGCAATATAAAATACATTATCTATTGTAGTTTGAATCATGCCAGTGGGACAAAATGCAATATCTATTGTAGTCATAAATAAAAATATAAACAATACTTATTGAAGTTCAGTTTCAGTTTACAATCGTCTGTAGTTCTATTTGTAGTGAGTGTCAGATTTCCTTTGTACCATTGACCAAATTTGACCTTTATAGGCATTGTAATTTGTCCTATTAGAGTTTTTCAATTTTTAAACTAAAGGTATTGCGTTTTGTCCTATTATGGACTTTAACCAAAATAGAGATTTTATTTTTTGTCTCGTGTATGCATGATTTTAAACTCCATGTAAATATTTTCCTTTCTGTACTTGTGAAATGATAGAGTCCCATAGGATAGCCGTGCTGTCGTCACTGCCATGAGCAGGTAAGAAAGAGTAATAAATAGTTGATGTAAGTGATTTTGTGAAAGTATATAAACTAGAAGGATTTAGGTGAGAACTTTTGCCTGGGTAAAACTAATAGTGAGACAGAACATTATAGTAGGTAGCTTGGCTTCCCTTCTTTAATACTCAATTTTGCCATTCAGAAATTATATGGGACTTTTACCAGAATAGTAATACTAATAATAAAACATATTTCTTATAGTAGGGTCACTGTAGGGTACTCACCCTTACAGTAATCATTTTTTAAGGAAAAAATATTATCTGACCATTTAGAAAATATAAAACTATTTTTATCTAGAGCTTTTAATTTAATTCTGAACTTTCAAACTGTTTAATAATATAGACTCTAGCTTGGATAGTTTTATTGATAGAAGGGACTTTCGTGGGTTAGGTAGGATTAGTTCTCACTCCGAAATCCAAAAAGAAGAACTTGTGTATGTGTTATACTATATAATAAAGCTTAACTCCAGAAGATATGTTTTTTCTTCATAGGGTACTTCCGTTAGTCCTAGCTTTTCAAGAGTATCAGTGCCTAAACATTCTTCAGCATGCATATCTATTAAAAACTGTAGGTTAGTCGACGCTTCGAGGTATACCCTTAACAATGTAAATAATATGTACTGTACTACCTTGTTAGTGCTCAAATACTACCTGCTAAATATTAATGCCCTGAGTAAGGTCCTTTTATATTATGGAATATATTGAAAGGAGATTATTTGGGTCTTCGATATTGTATCGCTTTTATGTAAATAGGTTATATAAGTTGATATCGGAGTTAAGTCAGGTCTGCTAACCTTTTCTACAATGTCTGTCTGGTGAGGTTGAGACTGGAACTATATAGACTGTCTCTTTGCATTGCATGGGCACAACCTACATAATGTTCTAGTGCGTATAAATAGCGGGTATTTTTCTCCAATATAGTTCATAGTTGGAGCAGGGAAGGTTCATAAAACATTTTTGTCTATTCTGCTTTACAATGAAGGCTCTACTCCTTGGACTGATTTTTGTTATCACAATTCTTCAATTTTGTCAATGTAATGGTGAGTTAAAAATATTTATTACAAAGTGTATTATTATTTGTAATGCTTTAAATTATTTTGTGGACAATATTATTTATTGGTGTTAAAGTATTGATTTTTAATGTCATAAAGGGATTGACCATGTTAGTGTTGTATTAAATATAATTGTAAATGTATTTTGCAGAGACCATAAAAGTTTTTATGGATTTGGGATATTCGAAAGAAGCAAAAGGTGAATTAAAAAGTCTGGGCAGAATAGAGATCGAACTAAGGAAGGATGTGGTTCCCAAAACAGCCGAAAACTTTCGCGCACTTTGTACTGGAGAAAAAGGGTTTGGGTATAAGGACAGCGTACTTCATCGTGTTATCCCCGGATTTATGATGCAAGGAGGAGATTTCACCGCTGGAGATGGCACCGGAGGAAAAAGTATTTACGGACGCACCTTTGCTGATGAAAACTTTACATTAAAGCACGATGGACCTGGAGTTCTGTCAATGGCCAATTCAGGGAAAGACACAAATGGATCTCAGTTCTTCATAACTTTTAAAAAGACAGGATGGCTTGACGGGAAACATGTCGTGTTTGGAAAGGTAATTAATGGAACGGATGTCGTCTCAGAAGTTGAAAAAGTCGGCTCTGCGAATGGGAAGACTACAGGAAGAGTTGTTATCACCAATTGTGGCGAACTGAAATAATTACGTCAACTATAACTATCATTTTATATTCAATTTGTATTAAATTATATTTTGGACCGTCTAATGCGAGCTAAATGCACCATTTTTGAGTTTACGAATATCAATCTCAAAACATCTGTGTAAATCGGACCACACTTTTTGTCATCAGCAATAAACATTCAAGAAAATAAAATGTTATGGATTTAAAACATTAAAATATATTATCATCATCCTTGCTACTATTTTATTCAGATTATCTTAGTAATTTGTCTCTACACATAAAAACTAAATCATTTTCAAGGAAGGAAATAAACAAGCATTACAATTTATATAGTTTAAACTGTCTTCATAAATAAAATTAAAATCAATGACTTCAGTAAATACTCAAATACCTATTATATTGCCTAATTATTATTATTATTATTAATAGACTATGCAATTAATAAATAGTGTACTAAGTTGAAAGTGAATATACAGGATTTTACCATTCTTAAAAATTAATGTGCAGTTTTGAAACCACTTTTTATGTAATTCAAGCTTCATCCGATTTCATCTGACTATCCGTTCGTTTAAACAACAAATGAATGTTTAACGATTAAAAAGCACTATAATCAGTGTATTTTTGAATAGTTAATTTCTGCCGTTTTACTATGTATTCATCTAAATTATTACGATGAAGTTTAGTCACTAACGATGAAGACGATGACGATGCGTCATTTAAATTGCGTGAAGTTCAGTTTATTAACGTTCTCTTTGTTTTCATTGTTCTATTTTAAATGCATATCCTTTTAAACCAACTATTTAATGTTCTTTGATACTCCCGATTTCCATTGTTTTTTAATCGTTATAAATATTTTTATACGGGGAGAAACTGCAAAGCAGGCAGCGCATTGCCCGAAGGGCAATGTGGGGTTTCACCACTAGTATGCGATTAGGTACTCGTTCAAATTTTGTCAGCTCCGATTTCTCGTAAACTAGTAATTTCTGTGAAATAATGCAAGATACCGAAAAGATAAAGCATTCGTCGGTGGGTTGCGATCCAGGTCAACATCAGCTGTCCCGTGCCAACTTTAGCCGTAGGAACCGGAAGAATGAATTTTGAAATTGTTTGGTCACCAATTTATCTCCTTGGCTACTTGGTACAATGCATCATAGTCATAGTCAATTGGGTTCTGGATGGAGTGTATGGACTAGGAATACACAGTGAAACATCCCATTTCCTAATTCAATTTCCGTAGATACGGAGTGCACTGAATTGGCTCATTGGCTTGCATCATCTCAATAATGACAATAATGTGGGCTTTTAAAATGCATTTATTCCTGTTAGGGACCATCCACATATTATGTCAACACGTTAGGGAGGGAGGGGGTCTAGGCAAATGTTGACAATTGTTGACAGGGGGAGGGAGGGGGTATGAGCTGATGATTATGTCAACAAAAATAAATAAAAAAATAAACCTTAGCAAAAAACGGTTGCAAAAAAATATTTGGATTGTGATGCAAGCCAAAAATCCATTTCTAGTTTTGATATTTACCACTAAATATAACTTTCAGTGCTACTAATTTTGCTTCTATAAACTTAAAATAAATAATATTATGTAAATCAGTTACAGTTTTTAATTTTGTACATTGCAGGCTTAAAAAGTTTAAACTTTTAAAATTCGTTATCTATTTTGCAAAGTTTTTGGGTGGGGGGTAAGAGCAATGTTGACATAATATATTAGGGGGGGTCAGGCAAATGCTGACATGTGATGACATAAGGGGGGAGGGGTCCGAAAAATCGCGATTTTTTGATGACATAATATATGGACGGTCCCTTACGTCGTATTCCCATTCCCAATTTATCCCAATCATCTCAGTGCAAATACCGAATACTGTGAACAATTCCAGGGATGGAAAATATATTAGGCTTGAGGGTACTTACAAGGATTGTAAAATAAACAATGAGGAAAATTTCAGGGATGGAAAAAAATTAGCATTAAGTGGGATTCCAGGCATCGAAAATGTCAAATTGTAATAGCCATGCAGATCTATAATGTTCATTACTGCTAATACAAACATTTATGCTTTGGTGGCTCGTACTGTGTTTTACTAACTTCAAGGATACCAACTATTTATTTCCCCTCAAGCGGGGGTTTGGGGGCGGCATCCCCCAATAAAAAATAAAATTATCTTATTACATACATAATATATTAATAATTTTACGAAAAAATCAAAATAAACACGTAGCTCAAATAACATTATGTATCAGTTTTCCATATGTGAAATTTACATTATAACCACAGAGCTCGACATGACAAAATCCAAGCTCTTTGATTATAAACTAGGCAGGGATAACTATTTCGGAAATAGGGACATAATATTAAATAGATTTTTACTCTAGTACTGTTCATTGTCGTGCGCTGTATTGTAACGTACATAACTGATTTCGAAATATTCATAATATGGTTCATATAGATCTGGTTCAAACTTTTGTAGTTCGTAGTTTTATGATCGTTATAACCAGATATATCAAGAAAAACAATAAAATAAAAAATATAACAGGTAAAAACCTGGAAAAGTATACGGTGAGAATGCCAGAAAAACTCGAAAACAAGGTATATTTAGATACCAATATATAATTAAAGCTTGTAATTTTAAAATTTTCTTCTAAAAAATCTCCCCGTGCGTTTACAGTTAATTTCCTTGCAACAACCATACAACTTGCCTAAAACACTAGATACACACTCGTATCAGTGTCAACTAGACGTTGAGTGCTGACAAGGCCAATAAACTGTTCCCTTGCCTCCCGTTTTCCTCCCTGGAATCAGGTGGGTTCAGTAGAGAGAGGTCCCATTAGAGAGTTTGAACCTTTATATGGAACTTTCTTTTGAAATTAGTCCCATTTCGGTCCCAGTCCAAGATGCTGATAGTCATGGATACCCACCCATATAAAATTTCAAACTCTCTTATGGGACTTCCCTCTACTGAACCCACCTGATGCCAGGGAGGGGAGGGGGCGGAAATCAGTCTATTTGCCTTGAGTGCTAATAACTGCAGATATTAAATTCCTGGAAATTCAAACATTGAAATGAGATGATCCTACATTAAAGGGAAACAAACTTTTTCGTATAAATAGCTGAAAATTGTAATTTCACAGTTCCTTTAAATATTATGGCGATTTTTTCACACAACAATCACTGACATATCTAAATATATTTTACCGTTAAATGTTGTTATTGCGGAAAGATTTATACTATTAATTGTTGCTTAATTACAATGGATATGGATACGACAAATTAACCTGGATTTTGATTTTCAGAAAATAACTTGGAGTCGTTTCAATTACTGAGTGAATACAACGTTGTATTGACGATTGCAAAGGTGTTCTCAAACAACACTAATAGCAGCTTTGACTGGTGTTCCCATTGCCTAAAATATTTTCCATCCTCGCTTTATAGGGGTGGTTACTATTGTATTTGTCCTTCAAATTGCTTTGTTTTTCGAAGAGTCAGTTGCAAGTGAATTAGCTGTAAACACACAGGGAGATTTTTTAGAAGAAAATTGTAAAATTACAAGCTTTAATTATATATTGGTATCTAAATATACCTTGTTTTCGAGTTTTTCTGGCATTCTCACCGTATACTTTTCCAGGTTTTTACCTGTTATATTTTTTATTTTGATAAATTACACTATCGTAGTCCCATTAATTTGTAATTATGCCATTGTAATAGTTGAAAACTCTTTACACGTTTAAAATTAAATATTTGGAATTTGTATCAATAAACACACTAGTGGTATATTAAAGTATTGTGTTGTATTTATAAATTCGGGAAAAACTTTTTCATTTTTTTTTTCATTTTGACCTCAAAAAACATTTTTTAAATTTCAGATAGCACCAATACAAATTAAAATCAATGAATTCGTGTTTGGTATTATTAATCCTCTGCCAGACAACGATTGTATATAGTAAAAGTGCGTCAAATATTTTATCACTTTTTATGAATTCGTTCAATTAGTTTCAAGACAAAAATCCTTTAAAAAATTGAATTTACGTAAGATTTTACTAACGACCCAATTTGTTTACAATTGAATATAGCTTCTAAGCATGCGGCTACATTAGCAAGATTTCTAAAAAGTAAAGAAGCACTTTTTGACAATGTTACATTTCCTGAAGATTCCCAATCGGGTCGAGGGCTTGAAGAAGACATCGAAAAGTTACAAGGGTTTTTCAGAGACAATAATATCCTAGAAGGAGTATTTGGAAATTTCAAGGTAAAGCCAACTTTAAAAGAAGTCAACCTCGAATTAAATTGTTATGGATATTTTGCTTTGCAGAAAATATTTCGAAAGGAAGTAAAAGAAATCAAGGAATATGAGGATGATAATCGGCGCATGATGCAATTTCAGAATAATTTGTTATCCGTATTACTACACAATTTCAAAGCTAAAAAATCTTATTCAAAGACCATCAACGCCTTTAGTGATATGGTAAATTATTAATTTTCTTTTGAGAATTCCTAAACATTTGGAATTCTAACCTATTGTATAATGTTTAAGGATTTTGAGGATATGGTCCGATACTATACTGGATTCATACCAGCCCCTGCGAATGCAACGGTCAAAACAGGCCGAAATATACGACGTGAAAACCCGCAACCACCGCCATTTCCATCGAGGAAAGAACACCACCACGGCCATAAAGAAAACATTGTAATCCAAAACGGAAGAAGAATTCAAACGGTTCCCAATTCCAAGGACTGGAGAACTTTTGGAGTTGTTTCTCCTGTGAAAAATCAATATACCTGCGGATCTTGCACCTTGTTTGCGGCGGCGAATGCTCTGGAAAGTTCTTGGCATCTCTGGCACGGCGGAGAAATGTTGGATTTAAGCGAGCAACAATTACTTGACTGCATTCCATCAGGAAACGGACATTTTTTCTGCCAAGGTTAGTCAATTTTGTGACCCCAAGAAAAAAATTGGCAAAATGCAAAATCAGTTTGATTTATAGGTAACTTTGCGGAATCTACGTACTCGTATTTGCAGTCACATGGTATCGGAATAGAATCCTCGGATCCGTACCTAAATGAGCAAGGGACGTGTAAAAATATCCCCACAGTGGCACAAGTTAAAGATTTTTTTCGAATACCAAACGATGAGGATGAAATCAAGAAATATTTGGCACTTTTCGGACCTCTTTCTGGTGCAATTCACGCCAGCGAAGACATCATGAGTTATTCTTCGGTATTTTTTGGCAACTTTTACCTATTACAAAATATTTCTAATCTGAATGTTTTCTAGAGAAAGGTATCATGTAATTAATTTTTAGAATTAAAAAATACAGGGGATTTTCACTGAAGATTGCGAAGGTGAAATGAATCACTCAATTCTTATCGTGGGCTATGGAACAGAAAAGGGAAAGGATTATTGGATTATTAAAAACAGTTGGGGTACGACATGGGGCGAGGAAGGGTACTTCAGAATTTTGAGAGGTATGTGCGGCATTACCGAAAAATAATCCTGTAAAGTATTGTTAAGCTGCTAAAATCCTGATAAAATATTTATATGTATAGGCAAAAATATGTGCGGAATTGCCAATTATGTCTTCATGATTACGTCGTAAAACCGCCAATGCTTTTTTGTCAGATGGGAATGGAAGTACCATTTGTCAGGATACAAAAATGATTTAATTTATTCGTAAAGTTTCACGAAAATAAATTCTTAAATATCCTTTACCTCTACTCTTTATCTTTTATTTATGATCAGGCTAACGGCCTGAATATTTTTACAAGCACACAGTCGAAGTCGTTTAGTTTAAATATTCAGATGAGTCAGGAATGATAAATATTTCAGAAATAATAAATAGTATAACGAAAATAATATCTAATGCTACATAACATTCCATCCATCCAAATAATTTTGATCACTTCTTGGTATACGGTTTCCAATAGTCAATAACCATAGCTGCCCCTTTCTCCCCAATCATTATCGCAGGTGCGTTCGTCTTTAGATGAAATTCAAAAAGAAATTCGAATATTTAAAAACAATTCTGATGGATAGCAGAAAATCTCCAAGCACAAGAAAGGTATTTATAAATGAAATACACGTACATTTCCAACGGGTACTGAAGGCATAATTGACGCATCAATTACACGCAAACCCTTGATCCCTGCTACCCTTAGTTGTGTGTCCACGACGTGTCCCATGCTGCAGCTCCCAACAATGTGGTGCAATGTCACAGAGAAATGTCGACCTTATCAAAAATAGCAAATTTATTCTTAATGGTTTAAATTGCAGTAAATATTATAACGCCACTCGATTGACGAAACATTTAGAAAGAATGAAGAAGTAGAAAAAAGAAAGGTAGAAATTTTATCACCCGCCATTTCCATTATTCAATTACCACAATTTTACAAACGATAACAAGAAATTCACAAGTTTCATAATTATTCCTTACCAAAGCATTCGTAATACTCATCCGATCGCATTGGGATTCCTTCGCAACCTGGAAAAGTTTTGTCCGTAAAGTGCCCATCAATGCTCTTGAAGACTTGAGTAGTCTCCACTAATTCAATGGACTTCTTGATACCTTCAACCATCACTTTGACGTCTAAGTCATTGTCTAGGTATTTAGGGTCTAAGATTCGTATTCAATAATAATATATATAATAGTTAGTTAGTTGTAATTAATATATGTATAATAAATTTTTACATATGATATTAAAGTCATTCATAATGACCTATAATTAGGTCGTCGTATGGATCTTTCGATTTCAGCTGAATATAGCCTCTTGCTTGGGGTCTTGCGATACTTACAGCCATGAAAAAGCTATTTTTCCCAATCGCGTGTTTGTAGTACTGTTTCATTATGTTTTCGTTGAGACCGAATCCTCGTGACAAATCTGAAGGGAAGTCTTTTCCGATCGACACTCCCGCAAAAATTATTTGAAGGTCAGGCCAGTCTGGATCAGTACTGTAATTACTGGCGAAAAAGCCCATCGCCATTGCTCCAGTTGTGGTCATCAAACCTAACATATGTATAGAAAAATTAAATCAAGATTGAATTTAAAGATTAAATATTTTTGTACCTTTTCCTTGAGCGTAAAATTGAGCGATTGCAAGGGGACTAATGACGTCTCTTTCAATGGAAAATTCAATTGGCTTGTTCACAAAAAACGGACCGATGTACACCGAGAGGTGATCCTGTAAATTATCTCCGACTGGCAAATCTTGTATCACTGGAATCTGATGATTTAAAAGAATTTTCAAAATAACAAAATCCGAATTATTCTGAATTTTTGAAGTATTTACGATAAAAGACGTACACCCATATCTTCCAAATGTTCTCGCGGTCCGACACCTGATAGCATCAGGATTTTTGGGGAATTTCCCCATCCGGCAGACAAGATTACCTCCTTATGAACAAATGCAGTTTTCTCCTTTCCATGGCGGTCGTATTCAACAGCATAGGCACGTTTATCGTCGTCAATCAAGATCTTAAAAATTAAATCAATTATTTCTTTCGGCATTTTGTTAAAACTTTTATCATTCCAAAATTTATAAAAATCTTACCCTTTTCACATAGGAAAATTTACGAATTGTTAAATTAGTTCTGTTTCGGGCAGGATTGATATAAGCTCCGTACACTCCGTGTCGTCTTCCTTCCTTTATCGGATAGAAAATGGTGTCGAAACCTATTAAAATATTTTTGTAATGCATTAATGAGAATGCGAAAAATGGGAATTTTATTACGAACCTTGTGTATAGAAACCATTGAGATCCGCTCTGGGATATCCCAATTCCCTGGCAGCTTCTACAAAGATATCAGCCATTCCAGTGTAGTCGGGGATTTCTACGGTTATAGGACCTCCCTTACCGTGTGCTCGGGCTGGAATTCGAAAGTAGCCATAATTAGAGAAGTAAAATAAAAATATTCAGCAATGTTATTATTATTACATTCTGCCCATCTTCCTTTGTAGTCTTCGCTCTTTTTAAAATACGGTAGGCAGTTTTCGTAATTCCAATTGTCATCTCCCGTCAGATTGGCCCAATGGTCAAAGTCCTTTGGATTCCCTCTCGATTGAATTCTAATTACATATAAAAACTCTACATTTCATCTTAGTTAAGATTTAGAAGATTCAAATATTTTATTTTGTCTCACAAAAGATTAATGTTGCTCGTTCCTCCTAAACCTTTGCCCTGTGACCAATGAGATCTCTATGCAAAACAAAAATTATTGAAGTAAAAATTATTTTTATGGAATCGTGTTTTGTGGCTGAAATAATTTACATTTTCAGGAAGAGCAAAGCAAGAATGCTTCTGGGGGACTGTTTTGTGATTCCAGTCGACTTCGGGATAGGTCAGGAGCAATAAACCCATTGCTGGAATTTGTTGAATATCATTCATATCTCCTCCAGCCTCCAACAACAACACCGAATGGTGTTCCGACAGCCTATTGGCCACAACTCCTCCAGCTGATCCTCCTCCAACTAAAAATCATTTTCTTTTCAAATATATTCAAATAAGTCGGGAAATAACGTGCCATACAATTTATTATCTCTGAAGCTTGTTTAAACATTTGGCATTCAATTTATTATCCCTGAAGCAGACATTTCTGATTTTGATGATTCGTTCGTGTAATTCGATTTTATTCTAATTTTTGCAAATTATTCGCTTTGCATTTTTTGTAAGCCATGTATCTGTATTTAAATTCATGAGAATTATTTTGAGGCTTTGGCCAATTAAAAATCAACTTACTGACAATAAAATCAAACTGGTCGACTTCTGTTCTCCAGAGTCCACTGATGTTATCAGTGAGCATTTCATATCTCTGGAAACTGCTGAAATAGACGCCGATGGAGGCCAAAATGGTACTGAAGAAGGATGCAGTGACACCGCTCAAAGGGTTCCCTGGAGCCCTTGGAACTCTCATGCCAGGAACGTACATAGTCACTTGGATAAATTCAGAAACACTCTTTCTCCAGTACAAAACTTTCTATGTGGATTACTGTAATACGGAAATGGATTTGATTATCCAAGAATAGAACAGTTTGATTCATATGTATTACATAAATTAGCAAGGAATAAGGATTACAGTGTCATTGACCTGCCAATTACAGAGTTTGTCAATAATTCAGGTGCATCATGTTCATTATGGTTGCTGTATGCATGCAGACAATCATTATAACGTACCTTCCATGTACAACAAGTACCAAAACAAGTAACACAATGGCCAAACCGTTGAAATGGTGGACACAATATTTATAATGTAATCTAACTCTATAGTTAAGGTACTCATTTAAGTACCTAATTGCAGACAGCTTCTATTTATGTCAATGCCCCATGATTACTTACGTCATCACAGTCATCTATAGGTACAGTTTATTATTTGCACAGATTTGCTGTACTAATACAATTCAGTAACCTCTAGCTCTAGTTTATATTTAAATTCTAGTAGAGATTGAAATGCACGTGTTAATTTTTTTAAAGTAGGTTTTGTTTGAAATAAATTGAACCCATAATTTAATCTATTTATTTTAAAATAATAATTTTAATGTTTATTGAACAAATAAATTAACAAACTGAATAGTATAGGACGCAGAAATAGTTCCAGTGTATATACAATAAATTTAGAATTTTGTAAAGGACGTTTAACATGAAATTTAGAATTTTTGTTGACATTATTTATTTACTTCTGTTGTGGAGGCAGCATTTATATTGGGTGTAGCCACGATCACAGTTGTTATATTTTATCTCTTCTATTTTGAAAGAGGTGGTGCTTCCCTTAGGAGAGTTGTACTTGTTCCCACATTTCGACTCGCTGCTATAAGCACTTTTACAATTGGTGACGAAGCAGTCTGAATTTGGTTGATATCCTGTTAATTTTAGGACAATAAATTAAATATTTCCAATAGAAGTTATTTTTTTAAAAACATTTTAATAACTTAAAAAATCAAACCATAATCGGCAATTGACGGTTTTCCATATTTATTGGTGTAATAATCTATAATTAAATAGAAAAATAGAAAATGAAAAAAATATTTTAGAAAGAAAAATAATAAATTATACCGATGGTATGTTTTATATTTAAAAATTCAAACGGAAATTGGAAATAATAGAAAGGATTCTTACCCCCATAACTACTGCTGTATCCGCAGTGAACTGAAGAAATAGCGATGAGTAACGAGAGCACGAAAAGTACCTTCATTTTTGAGAACGTTTTTAAAAAGTCACAAAATGAGCAGGATCACGACACCGTTGATATTGATTTATTGCTACAATTTCTACAGCCTTTTATATCAGTTTAATTTCATAGAATTTCCTTAAAAATGCATTAGCAGTGGGTGGGTAGTAAGTAATAGGTAATTTATAATTAGACCAGCTAGACTGTTCCTCATTTGGTAAGTAAACAGGTAAACCCCAAGACAAGACCTCAAAACATCAGTAAACTTTTGTATTTAATTATTATTCATAAAGTTTCTAAGAAATTTACGAATAGTTTGAAGGTCAATATCAATTACGAAGAAAACTGACAGACAGGACAGATTTTCTGCTCCAGATTTATTTTTACTCCATGCACCAAATTCCTTTTCTCTATTTGAAAAACAACAGGAAAATCCTTGTCATATTATTAATAGTAAACTTATTCTAAATATTTTATTGTTATTCTTATTCTAAATTCCCATTTTGAAAGCAGCTGATTTTTAACTGTTTTGTAACTTAGTCATAGCCTATTGAAATAACATAATAGAATTCTACGGACATTTAAATACATTAATACATTGTCCCACATTGAATATCCCATTTACGCAAAAAAGGAAAAATAATGGATAAGTTAGGTAGTCTGGTAAACCTTCCTTAAAGAAATTTGTAAACAGGCTATACATGTTTTCTTATTTTTCTCGATATAATGCTGTACGAATATTTAAGCAGTTTTCCTTAATGTTCGAATAAGAACGTGCAATTTATAGGTACATAATCTTAAGGAAATGTAATTTTTGCAATTCGCGAATCTTACACAGGCAATAGCAATGACATTGGTTATGTTTGGTCGCAAAAAGTGTTAGCGACCTACTTTTCGTATTTATAGAATAAACTGAACTGAATAAAGTTAGTCTGTTATTATTCCATTTAATTTAGTTTAATTTAATTTTCTATTTCTGAGAAAGAATCTGTATTAAAATTGTTTTGCATTTTACATTTCAATACTAAGGCTTACTCTTATGTGCAATAAATAATAATTACATTGACATTGTATACATTGTATAGATTTATTACAATATGAATGATTGTACAAAGTATTACAAATATCTTTCATTTAGGTAATTTAAGTGCTTTAGCAAAGCTTATACCGTGTTTATATGGGCTGGTTAAATATCTTCCATGATAACAGTAATAGCATTAGGAGACAGGAGATAAGATATTACTAACCTATAAATATATAATAGTAATCTAGTGGTTGGTGAAGAATAACTTGCACTAATCTTTAAAATCTTACATCTAAAAACTACTTATTGTAATTCATAATGTCATTGTAGTGAACAAACCTTAATCATCATTTAAAGGGACATCATTAACATAACATATTATACCATAACGTATTGTAATAAGAAAATAGCAATAGAATAGCATTTCTCATAAATGGCTCCTAAAGTATACATTAGTTTAAACACCATTTAGAACATTATCAATTTAAAAATTATAGTTTGAATCAGATTACTAGTGAATCCTTGTACATAGATTACTCAAATTAAAATGTATAATATACATCAGCATTCAATATTCCGGAAAATACATAATCTATTGGTGTGGGTTGTAGAATTTTAAAAAATAATTTCTCAGTTTTACAACAATTTAGACAATAAACAACAAAATTAAGGAAAGGTAACTGCATAGATTAATTTGAGCACATCTTGGCCATTTTTTTGTGTTAAAAAGTTAGAAATGACTTTTGCAAATAATTTTGTTCTTATTCCATGTTAATATTGTACCCGCGTTTGTGTATGGCGTGGTCTGAACTGCAGTGGAGAAGCATTAACACAAATATGAAGGAAATAATAGATATATTCACTGACGAGAAGTCATAATGAGTTGTTGTGGATTCTCCAAGCTGAGTGTAGGTCTTCTGCCTTTCCTAGAATGACGAGTACGACAGCAAATTGAGAACAGGACAACCAACTGGAAAAACAAAACCTTTATTTTAAATTCACTGTACAGATAACATGGATGCAATTCGTTAGGGTGTAAAAATAAACCGAGTATAGTAAAGTAGCAGAAGCTCTAAATATCAATTTGAAGGTAAATCAAATATTTGATGAGGGTGAGTGAGAAGACAAACAAAGGTGAGTAACAAAGATCTCAGTTTCAAACTGCAGCAAGTTTGTTGTTACATAGAATCATACTTCTATAGGTTTCTCTCTAACAAAATTTTCTTAAACAAACCCATATACAGGGTGGACATGATATAATAGGCGAGTGTTTGACCTCAAGTAACTTTTGAATGGCTGGATCAATTTTAACAAAATATAGATCATTTTAAAGACAAACGCATTGTGAGTGATCTGTTATAAGGAGATGCATACCAAATATCAGTATCAATGTCCAAAGTCAGAGAGAAAATATTTTCGGAAAATGTGCAATTTAAACGATTTCTTCTCACTTTGAGCGTCAATAACTGATCAACGGAAACCTTAATCTAAACAAGATGCACATCATTCGAAAGATGATGAAATACCTAGTATTTTCTATAAGTAGCATCTATATGGTAGGAGTATTACTGGACTAAGGCTTACAAAGATCGCAAAGAAGGAATTCAAAGGAACTCATTATCCTTTGATTACATTTAACCCCCAAATTGGTAAACTTTCATCAAAGGAGTTAAAACAGAACGACGGACGACGACCAACGATTATAGTTAGAATTACGCACAAAATTACCTAAAAGTTTCCTTAAAAGGTTAATTGAGTCGGGAATTGGATGCATGCCATTATCTGTCAGGTCAGCTATTTCCATCTTTATCTTTTACGTTCCATGGGGTTTAAGGAATGAATAATTTGAAACCCTTAGGACACTTCTAAAGCATTTTGGTCATCGGGTTATTTAAATAGCTTGTCCCGATTCTCCCGATTGATCAATTTGGGGGTTAAATGAAAAAGGATAATGAGTTCCTTTGAATTCCTTCTTTGTGATCTCTCTAAGCTTTGGTCCTGTAATACTCCTACCATATAGATGCTACTTATAGAAAATACTAGGTAGTTCATCATCTTTCGAATGATGTGCTTCTTGTTTAGATTAAGGTTCCTGTTGATATGTTATTGACGCTCAAAGTGAGAAGAAATCGTTTAAATTGCACATTTTCCGAAAATATTTCCTCTCTGACTTTGGACATTGATACTGATATTTGGTAGGCATCTCCTTATAACAGGTCACTCACAAAGCGTTTGTCTTTAAAAGGATCTATATCTTGTTAAAATTGATCCAGCCATTCAAAAATTATTTGAGGTCAAACACTCGCCTAATATATCATGTCCACCCTGTACATATACAGGGGACAAAAATAGATAATACAATATTAACTGAATTACGCTAACTGTATAGAGTTATTAAAAATATCATCTCACCGCTATAGCCACTGCAACGATGACCAAGCCAATCCATCTTCCCAAAATGGTATCCTCCATGTTTAGTTATTATTGGTTAATTAGACCAGAATCTCCCAGTTATACCTTTTGATAAATTAAAATAATTACCATAGCTTATAATAATTAATTATAGACTTCTCAATCAATTTTATGTATTATTGGTACACATAAACTTGTTTGTAAAGCTAAAGAAATCGCCTGACAAAATTAGCATTTACTAAGTCTCGAGTTGAGATATTGTGCAGATATAGTATAATAGTAATACATCCAGGGGCTATATCGAACGAAACTATCAAGATATTTGCATAATTGTATTATATGTAATTAAAATGAACGCCTTCCCCTTTTACTTTGCCTAACGAATCTAAAAGTAAACTTTCGACTAATTGAGATTTTTCTGGTTGTTTTCACTGGACAGCGTTTTTAAATTTTTGCAAATCCGTGAAATGCTCAATGACGTACCTCTATTTTAAATTAAGTACGAATACTATATTATTGTACTAGTAATACTACTGTAGTACTTTTACTTTTCTAGTGTTTTGTCTATGCTTTGGATAAAATAAAGGAGGGTTAGTAGAATGAGTTTTCTGAAAAATATAAATTTGGGTTAAAGATTGCGTAAGGACTTACTTATGATGATGTCTGTTTTGGCATGGAGAGTTGATTAGGGCGAAGAAGTAGGAGAGATAATCATAGACTAATCTGTGAATAGGGAAATGTAAATAGTTCCATGTGTACTCATATAAAATAACATCTAAATGGACAAACGACGATATGTGCAGTGCAGACACGTAGCCAGATCCACGAATCTGGTTTCATCTGCTTCTACCGTGCCCTACAGCCACTTTTTTGTTGCCCTCCACCATAGATGAACACAGGGCTCTGCACATTCATTAAATACAAAGTTTTCTTGTGAACAGGTTGGTGGATGTAACGTAACAGTGAACAGACTCTGCCAGGGTTTCACATCCCCCACCCACTAAATATTTATTTTACGCACCTCATTATCACTAGACACACTTATGAATAATAAATTTTCATCAGCAACAAAATAATAATTAGCTTTACAAACTTTTAGGAAAATCCAAAAGCGTCTCTTCTTTACTATTTACAATTCCATCCATGTCAAAAATAGTTTTAGGGATAAACATTGATTATACCATTTAAAAAATTAGAATAATATTCTATTTAGACTTTCAGTAGCGCACCTTTTTTCGATTTTACTAACTTTTAATTTTAGACTCAAAAAGTTGAATGTTTTTAATTTTAATTAATTTTGAAATTTTGAAAATCGAAACATTGGCAATTGCATGCTTGAATGTTGTAGCATTATATCCGTTGCAGACTCGCGTACAAAAACTGTGGCTTTAGGCCATTTGCATAAAGTCTGAAGAACCGTAGTTAAGGATTATATCATACAGAACATTATGTACACACTTTTGTAGCCCTTTTTTGCTAACTCTCCAGTCTCTGATAGATAGATACGCATTTTGAATACATACATACATCACTTGATACTTGTATACACCTGAAAACGGAGATATGCTACAAACGTGTATTTAATTATGTCATTTTGACGAATATTCATAGTCGCAAATAGATTCCTAATTTAGCTGGTGATTTTGAAGTGGGCAATAATATTAAAATTAATTAGAGATGATCTCAGAAATATTTTTGCACTTGATTTAACTCTCTTGAATTTTAATGCTTACTTCTCTCTGATGCATTTTAATCCTTCTTTATTCTAGTAGCGCGTCTCTGGAATCACAATATTATTCATATTTTTATTCCGATTTAATTTAAATTTTATCCTTAAATATAATGCCGTGTAAAATATTAAATGCGAATTTTCATTTTATATGAAACCCGAAATAACTATTGAATATAAATGCAACATAGCCAAGTGTGTAATATTATTAAGCTATGACTGGAACCAAATTGAAGGTTCAAACATGTATAAAAGAAAATAGTAAAGATTATAAAGGATGAAGTGGATTGAATAAGGTCATATTGTTTAGATGGAAATGCAAACGAGTGAGTATTAGCCAATTTGCTTTGATTCAATTACACATGGCACTAAATTAAACTCATTTCTGTACGTTGACATTCAACCAGCTTTTGTCGTATTCATTTACATGTTCAACTTCTGTGGACTGGGCAGCTATTACTCACCATTAAGTCTATAGCATTTAATGGAGAGCGAAAAAGATTTATCCAAGAGCTACTGACAAAGATTATAATAATAAGACATTGATCCCCGACTATGGACACATCCAACTGTCTGAATGACCTTGTAAGAGACTGCATGAGACAACAAGCAATAATATAACTTCATGTCTTCATAGACAAATATTTGCTTTCAGAACTGTTCAACTTAATATATCCACAGTAAAGTACTTTATTTAGTCTTAATCAGCTTTATATTACAGGCTCAACAGAGTCGGCACTTTTATCTAACTGTTTATTGAGTTTCTATGCTATGTAGATTATTTCACGAATGGATTTACTAAGATTTAGTATTTACTTGATGAAAGGAATTAAATTATTTAAATTACATACTCATTTGTCAAATAAGTATAACTTCCATTTTTAATTTCCATAAAATGACATTTCAAAGATTCTACTACATTGTCAAAAATCCTTAAATATTAGATCAATTTTAATGATCGATCAAGCTCATTTAACTCATATTGTTTAAGTTTGAGAATTAGTTATTGTTTAGGTAGGATATAGGATATGATATCCAATGCAGGCACGTATCCAGAAATTTTGTCAAGGGGCAACCAAAAATAATGTCAAAAATGGAATATATTCGCGCGAAAAATGTTTTGCAAATATTTTCCGCCCCCCCCCGGCCCCTACTAAATACGTGTTTGATTCATTGTTATACGTTGATAAATTATAAATTGATCCTTTATCTCATCTTGCTCGTAAAACTGAAGTTCTTTATCTATAGAAAATATATTTCAATTGAAATTAATATATTATCTTTCGACCATCTGATTTACATATGACGGGGAAAATGAAAACAAAGACAGCTGAACATGACAGCTTTATAGAATGTTATTATTATGAGCTACGCTGTAATAACCGCCAATGCAATTCAACTAGAAGGTGACTGTCCTTAACTCTGTCAATAAAGATTAATATCTTTAGATCCTTAGTCATCATAAAAGAATAGCGAAGCTGATCCTAGCAATTATTGACCGGAAACCGCAGAAATCTTGATCAGTCCGCGAAAACCTGTTTCGTCTGCAAGTTCCAACTGCTGCATCTTGTAAGGATTTTTCTCATTTGCGTATGATCGACTTCTGGTTTTACTTCTGTTCTTCCATTTAAGTTCATTAAACTACCAAAGTCTTGTGTTATTGTATACCTACTATCAATACTGACAGCCAGAGCATTTACATAGCCAATACAAATGTTTTAACAAGTAAAATCAGTTATTACTGATTTGTTATTTTGCTGTCAGTTCGTTCGGACTAAATTAGTGTAGATAACAAAATGGTAACAAAATGGGATATCATGGTGGTTAAATATTCTTTTTTGTCTCTCTGTGTCCTTTCTGTGATGACTGCGGACACAGACAAAGATAACCAATTCGGATACTCTACAGGTATACACTCACCTGCAGTCATTTATAATTAGACGATTTTCCTGATTTAAATTAGAAAGCAGTAGGAATAATTTGTCAGGCATCATTATAAGTTGACAGTTTCAAATTATTTTCCCATTTTAAACAATTTTGTATCTTTTTTTGTATTTGTAATTATAATAATGTAATAATTTGTAATTTTGTACAAGCAGGAATCAGTATAAACCACATTAGATACCCTGGAAATTCTCCTAAATTGATTTCTGCCACTAGTCGACAGAAAAGACGAACGATAAGAAGAGAAGTCCCTTTCAAAGGTGATTTATGCAATGAAGATTCGTCCGACTGCCAATTTCAAGAGCAAGATCCAAGCTTTAACGCAAATATCCGAATAGAACACTCAAGAAATAGATTCCACCGACCCAAGTTTGCGAGACCAGTATTTATAATTCCGAGCAGACCTGAATTTCAGTACTCCCACACAGTCCCTACCAGACATTATCGTCTGGACGCAGTTGACGGTATTTTATAACTTTTCTTTCACTATTTATAAATTGAAACTTAGAATGTTGCATGAAACAAATAAAATAAAATACTACATTATCAGAAATTGGCAGTGAAGTATTTTTAATGTTTTTCCTAGTGATGGAGCATCTTTTTGTGAAGGCCCTTGAGTACGGCGGGTGGAAAAATCCAGCGGAGAAGAAAAAGAAACTTACTTTGGGGAAAGGAAACCGGCCTTACATTTGGAACGAGTCAGAGGATGATGACGACTATGACGCGGAGTTTGACAGTGACAGCGACCCCTTACCTTTCTCACCGTACAAGCCAACCGGGAATATCTACCATGCGGGAAACAAATATTACTCTGGGAGTCACGATCACATCAATTTATTCAAGAAATACGGTACCACCAAATACAAACATGCCAAATATCATCTCAAACCACTCGTCAACTTTGAATCTCCAGACGACTACGATGACCTTTGGGATAGAGAATACGAAAGATCTCTTCGATTCCTCTCCCCTCATCCAGACAATTTTGTCCCTTTCAGATTAGATTAATTTAGTATTTCATTCCCAATTTTCATGGCGAAAAGAACATGGAACTTAATTTATACATAAATTTTAGCTTGGCGTGGTTGTCTTTCTTTCTGTGGACCAGGGAACAAAAAAGATATTCCTTTTTTACATGTAAAGTGTAAGTAAATGGGGCACGCTGCTTCATCAAAAAAGGTAAAAAGGCAAAAAGGGCTGCTTTAAAAAAATATTACTTCTAACTTTTTTATAAAAAAGGCAATAAAGGAGAATAAGCAAAAAAGGTCCTTTTTAGTTCCCTGCTGTGAACACTTTTCTTATTCTTGTGGTAGAAAGCCAATAAACCTACTCAAACTGTAGGAATTATGTTACAAATGTGTATTTCAAATGTTATACAAGGAAAGGAATAAATTTTTGTACTTTTCATTAAATGGAATGCTTTTATATCACTAAAATATGTAGAATTTATTGTATTACCTTTAATAAAAACTTGGCTATAGGATTTGCATGTGGCAAGTGACAACACTATAAATCTATATTGTGTAAGCGTTTTTCCTTTTTACTGGTTGATTCTTCTTCGGAAGCGCATTTCAGTTATGTACATTTCACTTGGGCTGATGATGTCAATATGGTTACATTTACTTTAAGTGGCTGATAAGGAGGGTACTTTCATCTGCAATTACTTACTGTCAAAATCAAGTAGTAAAGTCCAAATTAAATGGTCAGTACAAGTTGAAATGGATAAAATACATGGCCAAGATAGATATAACGAAATTAAAACAAATATTAAATTCAGTAGAATCCTTTGTCTTTACTAACAATAGAATTACATCAAAATACTTGGGCCATTATATTATATTATATCCGACCGACTAGCTTTACAATTTTAGAAGTCTAGGATATTTATAGGTTAGTTCATAATCGGCAAAAGATAATGCGGTGTGAAAAGAAGCACTTAAGACATACAATGTGTTTTAATAGATTCATTCCCTTTTAAGAAATAATGTTTTATATCCAGTTTCTGATCTATTAAGACGGGAATTTTTTGTGACATCGATTAATGGATTCTGTCACAGAAAAGCAATAGATTGCTTGTTATAGATAACACATCCTATAATATTGAACAGTCACTGCCCTAAGTAGTTTCTTTTGGGTAATCTGTTTGGCTAAAACATAATTAAAGCATAAATTAACCATTAACTTGTAAATATAAATTAAATTTTAACTTCATCCCATTTTAGTGCATTGGGAAATATTTGCCAAATAACGTTGATATTATTGGAATGGAGAAATCAGTAAAATGGGCACAAGCTCTTCAAACAATGCAAGGAAAATCAGATCTGTTTTTCGAAAATTGCAGCAGATCTTCTGCTTGTTCTCTATCTTTCATTGTGTGTCCACAGCTTAAATTTCTTCATTGGATTGGATTCTTCCCAGCGTCAATTGATTACAATATAGATCAACATCTTTTCACCTTGAAGAGGGCAAATATCTTGCAAAAGGTAATTTTTGCGAATATAATAACAAATTAATCATAAACGTCTGAAATTCAAGCTTATCCATTATGATTGTTCAAATTCTACTGAAATTTTACTATATTGATTATAATTTCCTGTTTTCCAACAATTTCCGCAAAAAATAATCTCAAAAAATAAGTATTTTAAAAGTTCTTACAAAAAATAGCAAGAGTATTATTACTAAACTATTTTTGGGGTCTTAGCATTAAAATAACATTTTCTTAATTGTAATTACAGGCAATTTCATTTGTCATCTATCTCGTTGCGGTGGTTTACTTGACAAGTGCATTAGGGTCCATTGAAGCATCAGCCCTGGCCACGGGTTTAAGCGGGGATATAATTATCTTGTACAAAATCGTATTTTTCTTTTTCATTTGTTTTATAACCTCGTTCATGTTAACCTTGTGGACTCAAGGTGAAGCTATTTGTGAGATACTTAATGCTGTGGATGATGTAACTCTGCTCTTAAAATCTGACGGGTGTCACTTGCCATCAAAAATATCCGTTTGTCAAAACCTTGAATACTCAATTTTCAATTTAGACAATTTATTTGTACATAATATCAAATGGCGTTGTTTTAAATTGGTTTTTCAGATGCAAAAATCGGTTTGGGTCATGATTTCTTTGTATTTCATGCTGGCAGTAGTGTATAGCTTGGTGGAAATACATCCTGAAGTGTTGAGTACTCCGAGTAAAATCCTGGAGAATGTTGGCCACCGTGCTGTTGAGGATTATTCTCGTTTATTTGGGAATGAAGTCATCAGAAATTCGAGTGGATTTACAGACATCGCCATAATTTTCATTGGCTTTGGCTACGCAATTCAAGCTTCGTTCCATTGTCTTTGTTGGATGATGGCTTGTTTATTGGCCTTGCTCTGGGCCATACTATTTGTCAAGCTGTTCAATATTTTCTTTACAAAATTGGATCATGGAGGAGATCTTGTGCATGTAATTGCATACTATAAAATTGAATATTTTTGTAAAAAAAATAATTAAAAAACTTGATTTTCTAGGATATTCGGACATTTAATGCGATGACAGTCTTGGTCGAAAAATTTAACCGGGCATTTTCTTCTGTGATTTTCTTCAACGTTATCGCAGCTGTTCTTTACATCTCGGTTAACATCTGGTCAATATTTTCATCGAATTCAGATCCCACTCGGTCAATTGTATTGGTTTTATCCTTCATGCCATTTCTTGCTCTCATCATTTGTTCATCTGAAGTCAATAATGTGGTAATTTTACTTAGTGCAATTAAACAGGGCCGAAACCAGAAAAAAATTTCGGGTTGGGGGGGGGGCGACCGACAAATTAAATTAAATACAATACTTTAGAACAATTCACGGAAGTATATGTACAAATAAATACTCAGAAAAGTACTTTTAGCGTTTGAATGGAAATGAAAATTCTAGAGCTTATATTATAGTCAGGTCTAAATCTAGATGTCTGATTGTTAATACTTGGCATTTTGGTTTCATTAGGGTTCGAGACTAGCACATGAAATAAAATGTCGCCACATGGATTTATTCACCTGGACCACAAAATATAAAAATTCTACTGACATGACTCAAAGCCTTCTCATTGTTTTTAGAGATATTATGACCGGAAATATTGGATTTCGGGGGCTCCAATTTTTTACTATTACCTACAGCTTTGTAGCTACCGTAAGATTTTATAATTTAGTTTGAATTTTTTCCCTTGTTTCCTTACACAATTTTAATCACTGTAAATGGCTAAATCTTTCAATGTAAATTAGGTGGCGAGTGTCATTGTAACTTATTCAATGGTCACCTATCAATTTATATCATCCAAGAAAACTGCACAGTAATAATTCCTTCATCATTCATTCATATTCACATACAATCACTTATAAATCTCTTCAAAATGTAAATAAATACCTAATTATTATTGATATGTGTTCCTGTCCCAATTGACATGCATTTGTAGATTAATCAATTTGGAAACAAATCAACGGAGTCAAGTTTTTTGATGTTGATATTCCTTCTTGCACAATTTTACGCTTCAGAGAATTTAAAGTAGATAGTTGATTAAAAACTTAATAAAAAGAACAATAAATAACTTAAAAGTCATCATCCTAAGTCAATAAGTTGTATTTTCATATTTTTCTTATTTTGTGTTATTATTTGTATTATTTGTATTTTCATATTTTGCCCCGACAAAATAGGTATAGATGGATAAGAATAGGCCAGGCAGGCAAAGTTGGCTTTGACCATGGCCTCAGACATTCACAGACGCAAATAAAAACATTAGACATTAACTAAATATATACCATTGGTAATAAAATTAAGAACTTTGGTAAATGATAAAGTGTTTGGAAATGCGGCACTTATAAATACAAGTATGCGATGTGAATTAACTTACATAATTTACTCACAAAGTGAGATAATGGATTCATTCAGGATGAATTACTGCTGAGCCAATAATAATGTTGCAAGTTGCAATTCCAAATCTTGAGAATGGAAAAAATGAATTAGGTACTAGAATGAATTTACATATTGTCAGGTACTTATTTTGAAGATAAGAAATATCTTGGTGAGATCTTTCCTCTTGTGTGCCACACCACGGCTTGTTGTGTTACGTGTTTGGTTGCTGGTCTCAAGAGAGAAATGTTGAAAGACAAACATGTGTGTGATAAGTACTTGTCCTTGTACAGAAAGGTTCACTTGGGTTATCTCCTACCAGTTCCAGTGCATTATTTATGGAAATAGCTGTGCATATAGGTATATCTAACCGAAAAAGTATCAGAATCGCTGTACACTGTACACTCAGCTATACCTATATCTTCAAGACAAATTGACAACACAATAGTTTCTATTAACCGGACAATGAAGGACAAGGATACTGTAAATCTATTTACAACTCTACAAGTAACAAACAAGTTTGATTCTTCGTCTGTGCTTTTATTTCCTATACCTTCAAGATCCTACCTGCTATTTCAACAGGGAGAGAGCATCAGTCAACATCGTTCTAGCCTTTTATACCTACATTTTAACAATTTTTTAATACCCCAAATATTTTACATTTTTTTAATTAGCATCTTAAATATTCTGATTTATTTGCAACAATTATGATTGCAATTCTAAATTTTTTATCTGTGTTTGCATTTTTTACTTCCATTTCATTTTTAATAGTTTTCCAAAGTGAGTTCAATTATTACTGGGATTATGTAGCGGACACCTTTGCTCCTGATGACACTGGTGAACTGTACGACTTCATTGTTGGTAAGCAAGTTTTGCTATATATTTTCAATAATAGCATCAAGTTTCTAAAATTGCAATCTGCAGTTGGAGCAGGTTCTGCGGGGGCCGTGGTTGCAAATCGTTTGTCAAAGAACAACAAAGTTCTTGTCCTTGACACAGGAGGAGATCCTTTGTACCCCAATAGGTATATATTCATGAATAAATAGATTTTTCTAGACAGAAAGTATAAAATTACTTGTAATTGAATAGTATTCCAGGATTAGCACTTTACATGGTTCACAGACCCCAAGTAGATTACAGTTATAAAACGGTTCCGCAAAAGTTTTCAAGCTTTGGACAAACAAATAATGTAAGTATTAATTTTAATAAAATGATGTAAATCAATAAGTTGATAATAATTTGTGAAAAATTTTGAGGTATCCACCTGGCCCCGAGGGAAACTTCTTGGAGGAACATCAAATTTGAATGTTTGTACTCTCTCAATCGTTTAAAATATTAATACTACTATTATTTTGGATTTTAACTTGTTTTAAGTATTTGTTTTGTTTTTTCTTTAGTACATGATTTACATAAGGTAATATTTTGATTTATTTTACATGAATAAATAGATTAAATCAGGCGCTGATTTCTATAAAATAAAAATATGGTATATAATAGGGGACACCCCATGGATTTTGATAACTGGGCAAAAATCACAGGGGATCCTGAATGGAGTTACGAAAATGTACTGCCAGCTTTCAAAAAAGTTTTGAATTACAATGGCAAATTTAAGGATAATGGTAATTTGCAAAATTTATTATAATATGAAACAGATTTTCAGAGATATTTACCAATTTGTTGATTGAATACCCAGAAAAGCATTATGGAGGAAATCCTTATGGCTATCAACACGTTGAAGAAGGGCTTTGGACACCTCTGCATGAAAACTTTATCGATGCTGCCAAAGAGCTCGGTTACGATAAAATTGACATGAATGGACCACAGAGAAATGGTAAAGTAAATAAATTAAAGTTTATGGTTTTAGAGTGGATATTAAAATCAGCTGCTTAAAAATATAAATAATTGTAAACTTTTAGGATTTGGAGTAGTAGAAAAAACTCAAAAGAACGGAAAACGCTCTTGTACTTATGGATCATTTCTGAAGCAGTTTACACATAGGAAAAATTTAAAAATATCTCGTTATTCCTATGTAACAAAGGTTATAATTTTACACTTAAAGAACAAACCCGCTAAAAATTAACATTTTAAATGGTTTAAATAATTTTTAATTTATTTTTAAAATTAATAGGTTGTATTGGACAAATCGAATCGTGCTGTTGGTGTTCGATACATTAAACATGGGTCAAAGAGGTTTGCAAGAGCGTCTAAGGAAATAATTTTGAGTGCCGGAAGTATTGAATCGCCTAAGATTTTAATGTTATCTGGCATTGGGCCGAAGGATGACCTTTTATCAGTTGGAGTAAGTTTATCGTTTTTAGCTTGCTTTAAACGGAAAATATATTTTGGTCACTGAATCTTTTTTATAGATAAAACCAAAAGTAGACCTTCCTGTGGGAAAAAATTTGCAAGATCACGTCTCTGTAATTTTGGCGCATTTCGTCATCAACGAAACTCAGTCGTTCATCACAGAGAGGGATATGGGACTTCAGACATTTTGGGACTACTACATTAACGGCTATGGTAATATTTTCTCAACATAGTATTACAACAATAAACCCTGGTTCAGTGGAATATAATATATTTAATAGGTCTGCTGACCAACCCTTCAGCGATCAGCGGGACAGGCTTTGGAAGTTCATCTTTTGTCAGTAAGGGAGTTGACTGGCCTGATATACAATACTAGTAAGAGTTTTTAATATTTGAATTAAGATTGATATAAAAAGAAATGTGCCAATTTGAATCCATTTATTTCAATTTATTGTAGTTAAGGAATCAAAGACTGGATAATTTAATTGTAATAATTTAATTTATAATCAGTATTTATGCAACTGGAGTTTCCGAGACTATAGATAAAGAATTGTCTCAAGGATTTGGGTTTCGACCAGAGATTACTAGGGACTTGTTCGAGAAATGGAGAGGCAATGATTCCTTCATACTTATGCCCACTTTGGCGAGGCCGAAGAGCATAGGAGAGATAAAACTCAGAGATAAAAATCCGCTGAGTTCTTTAATAATTGATCCTAGGTAAATAAAAATATATTTATTATACTCATTAACTCATTTTTAAAAAAATAATGTTTTCATAATTCAATAATTAATACAAGATATCTTGAGGACGAGCAGGACGTGAAAGTTCTCGTTGAAGGTAATTAATCCAAATATTTTTTTCTTGGTTCTTTCATTTGTTAATTGAAAATTACGTATTATTTATTTAGGATTAAAATTCTGCGTGAAAATGGCTGAAGAAACAAAGGCTTTTCAGAAATTAGGAGCCAAGTTAGTAGAGAATCCAATTACACCGTGCAAGATGCATAAATTCAGAAGTGATCCTTACTGGAAATGCTATGTACAGTACATGTCAATGACTCTTTATCATCCCTCGGGGACTTGCGCCATGGGACGACCTGATGATCCCAAATCTGTCACCGACACTAAATTAAGGTCTCGAAAATTATTTTAAAATATATTTCTTTCGATTTTTTAAGTTTCAAGTTCCTTTTGGATTTTTTTTGCAGAGTTTTAAAAACACAAGGACTTCGTGTAGCTGATGCATCTATAATGCCGGTATTTAAAAAATATATTACATTGCCTATCATTCATTCACAATAACACATGTCAATAGTCAATGCAATGAAACATCCAAGCATTTTAATGTTTTGATTTCAAAAAACTGTCCCTAAAATAAATTATTTAAACTACAAATAGACTTTACAATATCTACTTCTGTCGAGATCGAGACAGAGATAATGGAGAAAGCGTCTAAGTCTATCATGACAATTTATATTTATCGTAAATGTTGTTACTATTATAGGTATTGGTTAATGGAAACACCAACGCACCAACTATAATGATAGGCCAGAAGGTTTCTGATATGATAAGAGAATTTTGGCAGCAACAGTTTCTTGTCTGTGATCGTTTTGAACGTCTCTGCGCCCAAAAATATGAAAAATGTTACTATTCAAGATTTGTTTGATGGAAAGAATCAAGTTTTCCAGATATTCTACCTCGGTTGATGACAGTCAACAACGGATAACAATAAACACAAAGCTACAAAAACGTGTACATTACTCAAACATGTTTATTGTATCCCAAAGAATTGTTTTAAAAACCTTTTAAAAATGAATGCGCAGACCATCCTTTTAAAAATTCACGAGTTAATCTAATGTCCACAAAATAAATAAAATTAACAGTGCAATATCGTATTTAATAAACACATATCGTATATTAGTAGTATTTATAATTACCTGTATTATGTAAATATATACAAGAACTTGAAATTGGTTGTTACATCCGTATTACGAAAAACATGCCTTCAAACAGTAGCATTTATTTTCAATTTGGGCATGCTATTTGGATTTGGTTTCATGGTATACTTAGCTTGCTTTTTTCTGCAGCAGAAAATGATAATGAATCCAACGATGCAGCTTATTGCAATAAGAATCACAGCCCCCACGGAAATTAGCACTATTCTGTAAATACAAATCAAGAATTTCATCTAAAGATTCGATAATATTCAGGTCATAAAACTTTAGTTGCAAGCATGCAAATTATTTTTCGTGCACAAACAAAAAATATCGAGTATTTTCAAAAATACTAACGTAGTTGCATATTCTTCAGAATAATTAAATTCATCGTCATCTGCTTGCGGATGTCCAACCGTTTTTCCACGCGAGCCAAGTCCTAATGTGGCTACTTTGACCATAACTTTTCCCGAAATATATTATTATTGTCAGTGATTGCTAACAATAAATTATTTACTGACAGCAATGTTGGGATTATTTATAAATTATTATAGTTATAATGATTATTATTTGCAAGGGATTTTTGAGTTGTAGGAAAGCAAACGGTTATAGTTGGTACAACTAAAACTAAACTACGTATGCTCTTTCTGTAGATAATTCAATTCAATAGTACAGCAGACAGCATTACTTTCCATAATGCGTATCTTCAGGTTGCATTCAAGGTGATCATAATATCATTTCAGCAGTTTTAATCCTTTTCTTAAGCAAATGCTATAAATTTAAAAAATGAACGTTAATACTTATATGTTTACTTATTTTTTTGCCATACGACAAATCTTCTAATGGCAGGTGACTCTAATAGTATTAGAGTTAAAACATTTTACAATAGCAACTTATTTTCATTTATTGTAATAAAATATCATATTTCCACTTTTTGGTAATTTTACAAAAAAATTATAAAAAATATATAGTTTTCATTTTTTTTAAAAAATCGCAGTTCTAATTACTTTTAGATTTATATTGTGCAAATATTAACATTCTTTTATTTAAAAAAGGCAAAATGCTTGCTTAGTTATACTTATAAAGGATAATCTAAACATATTTTAAATATTTACGGAAAATATTTAATTAAAATATTTATATATATATAAACGAAAATACAGCACCTCCTAAAAGCTAATGACCTCAAGATTAGCCGATAGCTGTTATAGCATACCAAAAAGTTGGTCACCTTTACTATGGCACGCTCGAGTAGAAAATAGATTTAGTTTTCCTTGTTGCCTGTTAAAAACATTGGGGTAGGAATCTTCTTAAGATATGCTATTCATAAGATCTAACAATATGTCTACATTTTAAGTGTTTGATTACTGCTGCAGTTTAGTTGATAGCATTGGATGCAGTGCCCAATAAAATAATATCAAGTGATAATAACATATATCCTACTCAACTCATGATTTTGTGTTCTATGTTTACTTGAGAGACATATGGATGTAGTGCAAGAACGGATCGGATGAAACTAATTGACGTAAACAAAAACTTCTTTTCGCCCGAGCACATTTGCAAGAAGAGATCCTAAATTATCTATTTTAAGAAACCAGGTTCATCTGCTTTTGCTAAATTATCTACGCACGTATATCAACATTAAACAGTAAAATTGGCAGAAAAAGAGACAATTTAAGCGTAGGCCTACTAAATGGAACACTATACAATAAGTATTATGTTTCTGCATTGTAAACAATCTACAGTTCTTTTCTCATTGCTCATTGTCATACCATAAACCAACCTAGATAAAAAAACGGTCAAATTACATCTTCACACAATTTATTAAAATACAGAAACTCGCATTTACAAACAATAATTTTTTGCTAATAATAATAGAAAATATCGATTTAATATTTTTGCTAGGAAAACTAACGGTCGGTATCATTGTAAGAAAGTATACACTAGATATTTCATTTTAAAATGCCCTAACACATGTTAAATATTTAGAAAGTTAGATCACTAAGATTACTATAACATTACTATAATCAATGGCTTATAAATGCCCCATTCTATGAAAAGCTACAAAATCATCTTTAGTTTAGAAATGACAAACGTTACTTTTTCTGAACACTATGTACAAGTCAAAATACAAATTATCATAATTATTATGATTTGTGTAAATACATAAACTAGTGATTTATATTTTTACAAAATGAGTAGGTTAAATAAAAACGTTATCAGAGTCAGAAACAACCGAGTGAACGGATTTCCTTCTGGAGCTGGCATTAGTTATATAGCTGCTGTCATTTAGGTCCTTAATTAATTTACGCTTGTGGTACCAGTAACATCCAGTCATCATCTGAACACAGAACGAAATTACAAATACAAAAATATCCATTTTTCATGTATTTAGATAAATTAATGGAAATCACAAATTAATATGAAAATGCTACAACAGACAAACTAAACTGAACCTTAACTTATCAATACTAAAATTCTTTGGAGGGTATAACTATATAATAAGAAATGAGGTGAACTTTTTACCGTTATCAAGAGTGAGCATATGCCAATGAAAAAGTAAAGGTTCCTTCCTTCCAGAAATGTATTGTCTTTCATATTTAATTCAAAATTGGGAAGAAATGTTCAGTAGCAATTTGTGATTCCCAAATTAGTTGAAATGCAGCCAAACAGGATATAGGTATACAAAATACAATTAAAACATTAAAAGTGTACGCAATAGCTTGAGTTGAGGCTTGAGCACTTTAAAAATATATTGTCAAAATATTGATTTCAAACAAAATGGACAAAATATGAATTCTCGGATCATATGACGACATTGCACTGCTTACTATTCTGCGGAAATGTATTTAATTTTCGGAAGAGCCTTGCTATAATCAGCAATGATGGCAATATTCATGGTCATTGGTCAGTTATAGCATGTAACAAAAAAGGCAGACTAACTCGGATAAGATAAGACAAGGAAGACAAGTTCAACTGAATATCTATTGGCCAAATATATTGAAATTATCATTCTATCGTTTAGGTACATGTGAACTATACTTTCATATATACTGCTCATGAAACTGCTCTTATAATATATTATTTGTTTGTACCATAACATAAAACATATTACTTTGCTACCACAACAGGTTGGTTGAACTAAGAACACTGTTCGTGCACTGGATAGTTTGTATTTTTCAGTTTGTATGATGAATGAGTGAGATGAGAAAATGAATGTCGGCACCTATGGGGAAGTCCGAGTGTGTGTGAAAAAGTATGTTGTGTAGTTAATAAAATATGTAAATGGAAACTAGTATTTCCTACAACTATTTATTAATTGATAAGACACAATTACACAAAATACTGAAAAAGAATGGTCCAGTGACCAATAATGCCGTAACTAGAATTACGGGAGAGCATGGCTTCACGTCTACACTTGACGGAAGCGAAAAGATTACTTCTTGACAGAAGAGAGAGTCAACTTCAATTGAACAATGAATATGAATGACCAATTCACATTGAATTGGGAAAGAACGCTTAGAAATAAAAGTAACGGCTAAACCTTAAATTATATTGGTTACATTAACAAATAGTTAGCCTATTACAGTGAATATTTAGATAGAACTAAAATACTTAGAAGGTTAGACTTACATAACCATAAATGGTGTTCCATCTATGGAACCAGACTGACTCACTGGTTGCAGGAACCAGTAAGTTAGTTTCATGCAATCCTATGGAAATTTACAGGTTTCAGACCCATAAGCTTACCATAGGTTGCTGGAGTTTTAGTAGGAAATTGCTGGATTTCCATACATAATACAATACATTACAATACATGGCTCTATGAAACTTAGGCATAAATACATGGCCTTGTGATGGTTGCACCTACACTGCATGTGATGGATGCATGGAGAATAGGGTTTACTCCTAAAATGACGGAGCACCCCATTTCAAATTCCTTGAACCTTGACCTAAGAGGGCAAGTAAGGTATCAATGGAAAGCTAAAAATATACTGAACAAACGTATCAGAACAGAATTTGGGTAAACATAACATAAAAAGAATTATGAATGAAAAATACATTGACATGAATAGTAGACTACATAATGCATACATAATGCGTGCTAAAATACGGAAAAGGAACGTCTTACGTTCCGAACATACACCCGGGCTTGAGATATTAGATATCTCAAAATACAGTACATAAAAGAATTACATGAATAATATACAGAAATGAATGGGTGAATGCACATAAACATACATGACAAAATAATAACATAAGATGTATGATGTAACTAACATACATAAAACATGTGATGACAGATAAGGTAACTGACATACAAAAATGATAATACATAGATTGCATAACATTGACATTAATGAATGATAATACATAGTGTACTTAACATACTGAGAACATTATGTGGTACATATATGATGGCATATGTATGAACATATGATTACCGAAATTACACAAATAAGATGTGGGAACATAATGAAATGAAAATAACATGTGGAAACGTGGAAACCACATGTGAAAACTACATTTTGAGGAACAAAATACATGTAAACATAAAATGACTTGCGGAAACGATTTGACATGTCAATACAAGGATGTCATGTGGAAACAAATTTGCATGACATGTGGAAACAAAAAGACATAAGGAAACACAAGAGTGACTATGTGTAATCAATAAAATACACGTTACATATACGTGGTAACTTATGTGGAAACATAATTACATGAGGAATGTACCTGCGGAAACAAGGTACATATTCATGGTAATAAGTGGAAAGTGTAATAGAAAATAATGAATAAAGAATGAGGGCACTTTCACTTATCCATATCCATGAGGAGTGAGCAGACGTTGACAACAGAACGACGAGAGGATCCATTGAACGAAGAAACTTACTTACATATTACTTTGTCCACGGTGAATGCTGAGAGTGAGACATCCGTGGAAGTTGACTTCATACACGAGTTGAATGGAGCCACTGGTGGGGAGATGATTCTTCATAGGAAGGAGAATCCACATTTTCATAAGGGAGCATGAAGGAAAAGAATGCAGCTGTACCTTGCGGATGCAATGAGAATGACCTCCGAAGAGTAAGTGCACTAGGAGCCCTGAAGATTTCAGGCGAAAGGAGAGACGTTGCTAGAACTGTTGTAGTTGCAGCAGAACTGACGACGATTAGGAGGTGCTGGTGCAGTGACATCACACTTCTCCTTTCCTCCTCCATGATGACTGCTTCTGTTGAGACATCGATGGAGAAGAACATGACGTGATGATGATTTGTTGGAGGTGAAGTTGCTGGATTCCCTATACATGAGGCTGAAAAATGAAGATTCTGGATCATCGCCACTTGGTGGGCACGAAGATTCCAGAGAGAGGAGGGAGAGGACATCCAACATCTTTCACCGTAGATTTTTCCATTCGCTTGGAGAGTAAAGAATGAGAGCTCAATAGGAGCGGAAGACAAGAGTGGCAGTGACCACTTAATTCAATAAATGATTAGAGAAACTTGCACAATAAAAGTTATTGAAGGGGGCGGGGGGCATGAGTGTCCCCATGAGTTGAATCATTGAAGTTTTCTGTGGCTATAGACATGACCACAGAACTGGACAGCATGGAACTTGTTGACTCCAGATGAGTCCATGAGAGTTGAGATTGGGGTTTTCCTGGTACATTTGGCGGAGGTGATGAAACATGATGAGTCCGGGTGGACTGATGCTGTTGACACGATGAGTGGCACACAGACAACTTGCAACCAATGCGAGGACACTAATGCAAGCACATAAATGAGTTCCATCCAGACGAATGACACCACAGAAATGAGACAGACGAGACTGGAAGAAGACATAGACGAATGACACCGTATAGATGACAGACGACTATGACACGTACATGAATGTTTGTCCAGACGACTTGCACGACATGTTGGCGAAGACGAGACTGGTGGGACGACATGGACGACTGACACCATTAAGATGGCACAGACGCAATGTCACAACATAACACAACACTAGGGTCGTAAATCCCAGTGTGGCGTGAAGGAGTGAGTTGACATGACTGATACCGGACAACGTAGAGCTGACACCGTTGTACCAGGTGGATGCATTAATGTTTGTCCAGACGACTGACAACGTTGAGATGACAGACGAGGCTGGAGAGAGGAAACACACGTGACTGGCTTCTTGAGATGAGGCAGCACATATGAGACCAACATGAAAATTGTCCAGACGACTTGCAACCTTATGTTGACGAAGACGAGACTAGACACTTGAATTTATCCACAGAATGCTGACACCGCTGAGATGACCAGGGTAGACTGTAGACGACATTGACATCATTTGACACTAGCACATAAGGATTAGACAGACGACTTAGTACAGACGACTGAATACTGTTTATTAAAGTTTAAAGAACGACTTAGTACAGACGGCCTTGAAACTGTTAGTTGTTGAGGTGAGTAGCTGAGGACTTAGTACAGACGGCTGGCTACACGATTTCTTGAAAAAAGGAGTAAAGGACGAATTAGTACAGACGACCTTGACAATGAGATAGTGATGAGGATGAGTGCAGACGACTTAGTACAGACGACTGACGATACTTTTCCTTGTTGGCAGACGACTTAGTACAGACGACTGACGATATGAGTTCTTGATGACGAATGGCAGACGACGGGATGAATGCCTGATGAGAACACGTTGAATGAAATTGAGTGGCAGACGACTTAGTACAGACGACTGCAACACTTGAGTAAAATGAAGACAGATTCGATGAAGATGAGTGGCAAACGACTTAGTACAGACGACTTTGACACTACAACTTGAATGGCACCGGTGACTGATGGCAGACGACTTAGTACAGACGACTGTGACACCAAGCACACGGCACAACTGACAATTTGAAGAACTTTCAGAAGAATGGCACCGTAGAGATGACCAAACGCCTGACCGCTTGACAGCACACAGAGACAACTTACTTGACTTGTGAAGGATTTGAAATGAAGGTTACACTGACACTTTGATGAAGGACAAGTGAACCACGTGACTTGACTTACGGATGCTGCAGACTGTTGCTGAATGCAGGCTTGACATGAAAGTTCATAGACAAACATAACTTGCGAGATGATGAAGATGCAGACGACCGACGATGGACGACTACAGACATGACTTGAACACGGACGAATGGATCCATACGACCGCTGACATGAAGAAAAGAAAAGCACAAAAATCCAGTGATTCCACGAGGAGAAGGTTCAAAAATATCCGGTGAACTGAAGGACCAAAATGTTCGTGCACTGGATAGTTTGTATTTTTCAGTTTGTATGATGAATGAGTGAGATGAGAAAATGAATGTCGGCACCTATGGGGAAGTCCGAGTTTGTGTGAAAAAGTATGTTGTGTAGTTAATAAAATATGTAAATGGAAACTAGTATTTCCTACAACTATTTATTAATTGATAAGACACAATTACACAAATTCACTGAAAAAAGAATGGTCCAGTGACCAAAATGCCGTAACTAGAATTACGGGAGAGCATGGCTTCACGTCTACACTTGACGGAAGCGAAAAGATTACTTCTTGACAGAAGAGAGAGTCAACTTCAATTGAATTAATGAATATGAATGACCAATTCACATTGAATTGGGAAAGAACGCTTAGAAATAAAAGTAACGGCTAAACCTTAAATTCTATTGGTTACATTAACAAATAGTTAGCCTATTACAGTGAATATTTAGATAGAACTAAAATACTTAGAAGGTTAGACTTACATAACCATAGATGGTGTTCCATCTATGGAACCAGACTGACTCACTGGTTTCAGGAACCAGTAAGTTAGTTTCATGCAATCCTATGGAAATTTACAGGTTTCAGACCCATAAGCTTACCATAGGTTGCTGGAGTTTTAGTAGGAAATTGCTGGATTTCCATACATAATACAATACATTACAATACATGGCTCTATGAAACTTAGGCATAAATACATGGCCTTGTGATGGTTGCACCTACACTGCATGTGATGGATGCATGGAGAATAGGGTTTACTCCTAAAATGACGGAGCACCCCATTTCAAATTCCTTGAACCTTGACCTAAGAGGGCAAGTAAGGTATCAATGGAAAGCTAAAAATATACTGAACAAACGTATCAGAACAGAATTTGGGTAAACATAACATAAAAAGAATTATGAATGAAAAATACATTGACATGAATAGTAGACTACATAATGCATACATAATGCGTGCTAAAATACGGAAAAGGAACGTCTTACGTTCCGAACAAACACGATGATTCCAATTCCAAGTAGGCATTATAAATATGTGGCAATGCATACACCGATGGCAGTAGGTTTATTAATATCAAAATGTACTTTCACACGTTAATTATATACGTTACGTAAGTAGAATAAATACGCAGTAAAAAGGGGAAACGTTTAGAAATATAAAGAGATATTATTATACGTAATTAAATATTTAAATACAGATAGTTAAACAAATGAGTTATCTGTATTACAGTCAATTCCGCTAATATACATCACGTTTACAACTCTACATATTATTGTACTTGTTCTATGTATCATCATTGTATACAAGCAAGGGCGTATCCAGACCCAGAGCTTCCTCTAAATTGCAAATTTAGGGGATGCTTGAACATGACATAATTTTCTTATGTTGAAAAATACTTTTTACTAAACTTTTAGAAAATATCTAATGTCTTTTGGGAAATTTAAGGGGGACTTCAGCACCCAAGCCCCTCCTAAATACGTCCTTGATTGTATGCGTTAAACATTATTATGATGGTAGAGTAGAGGTAAAATCCTTTTTATGCCTTTACCTAAATTTCATACCTTCATAATAATAATTCTATTGGTGACAAATGAAATGGGGTAGTTCGTACGATTCAAAATAAAAGGGAGTTTACCCAGGCTCTCTTAATGTATTAAATTTTGAAAAGTCATTTTGCAGCTGAAAATTTTAATAAAAACGAAGCAGGGTCGTATTACAATTTTATTATTTACTAGGCTCTCAGTAAAATTTGGCTTTAGAAAGGTAGGCGTCCAGCAACCATTAGCAGAATTTATAAATAAAGAAAAACTCCACCACTTGTCACATAACAGAACACTATTCAGGTAGATAAGATTGCTTACAATTAGGGTGGCCTACTGGTAACTCATTTCGGTGGAAGAGGAAGTGAGCATGCGCATTTTTTAATTTTGTCTTTAAGGAACGGGCATATATTACGTGTGCGGTTGATGGGAGGAGGAGGTACCTAAAAGTGTTACAGTCAGCATTACGTTACAGATGGGGGAAGAGGTTTTGCGTTACACAATAATGTTTTCGATAATGTACCCCAACGCATACCTTCATGTGCTAAATTTAGTACATAGAGGTATGCTTGGGGTACATTATCGTAAACATTAATTAATGCAGGTCTCCCAAGCTCTCCTACCAGACATACATAGATATATAATATATACAGTTAGGTTGGTAAATTTATTGCTTTACCTCATACTGTGGTTATATATTAGAATTTTGTTATTTTTGAAACCCATTGCAGCTAACCTCTCAGAATTTCCAACTCCCTATTATTTAGAATATTTAGAATAGTTAGCTATTTCTTTTTTAGAATATAGTTACAGTTTACAATGCTAAAGATTAAATTAAGGAGGCTCTCCACGGTGCATAGCAACCACATGGGCTTATTATTGTTGAAAAAGGTCTAATTTAAAAACCCTCAAATGTTTTTATTACCACTTTTAATTTCCACGAATAGGATCAGTTTTAAGTGGAAACGTTTACTACGACTATAAAATTACATATTAAAAGCAAACAGAATTAAATGGACAATTTGGACGTAGAATATGTTAACCAATAATTTGGCAATTAATACTCTATTAATGCATGTTATTTAAGAGCAGAAATTCATGTTTGGGAAGCATAAAGATTTATTTTGGTTTGCGTTTTGAAACCATTTCTACTATTTCTACACTTTTTAAATAAAAGCGACATTATTCCAATTAATAGTAACACCAAAGATTAATAACATTTTTTTGGGCTGTTATTTGCGAACCATTGGAGATATTTTGTCAACAATCAATAGGGATCGTCACAAGCCCATAGGCGACGTTTTTGCCAAGTTTGGTCAAATTCTTACAATACTTTCGGGATTTATCGTGGGTACGGACTTGGGATGGCGTCATCCGCCGGACGGACAGACTGTGCGATTCTATATAGCTCGTCAGGCGAGCTAAAAATGCAAAAAATTATAAAAGTATTTTCAGTTTTTTAGGCGCCTGCCGCGCGGCGACTTCGCTTTCTGTGGAATGTTGAATACATAAGTAAAAACATTAATTGTAAGATAAAGAAATGACGACAGTAAATGGTAATAAAAGCATTATATTTTATTAATTTTTATGTGAAATTACTTAATAGTCGTTATTCATAGGGAGACATTCGAGGCAGGCTAACTGTCCTCAGGATTTGTCAATCCCTATGTATCCTTTTCCCCTTTGAGTCAAAACGACTAGCCAAGCGTACCTCAAAAACCTGAAACTTTTGGGGAAAAATTATAGATACAAAACGGATAGATTATTCTTCGAACTACGTTGCGTTAGCTCAGCAACTCTGTGAGAGGTCCGATTCTCCCGCTAGACCCAGAAGATTCGGTTGTCCCATTGTTTGGTCATCATAATACAATTGTCAAATTCAGTTTCCGTAGATACAGTGTATAGTAGTAGTATAGTGTAGTATTCTTTCAAATCCCTATCATTACGTGTCTTACTGATAGTTTCAGTAGTCCGTGAAACCGCTATTTGGGAGTTGCACCTGGATACGCATTCTGATTGGTCGAAATTTTTTGAATCCAGCGATCTGATTGGTTCTTGCAGTAATGAATATTCTATAGATTCCCCAGATGGGGGAATTTTAACAACATTTTGCAATTACTACAAAATACAATACAATCCATAAATATTATACACAATGTACACAAAGTTTAAACGTTGCAATATACAACAACGAAGTCGAATCATTATGAATCATTTACCCATAGTATTATAAACATTCGTTTTGCAAAACACCAGCTATAAACAGAAGCACAAATCGATGTGGTGGGCTAAAAAGCGTTGATGTTGAACTGCGAATTCAATAATACTTTACTTCATTTGGTTACAACTGATCACATGCATTTACTAAACTGATAATAGCAAAATAGCAATAACAGCTTACAACAACATCAGAACAGAGGAAGAGTTCGGCTGAAATTAGGCAGCAGTACTTCGTTGCCGCCGTTGCCGTTGGGAGGTATCGGGGGTTAGCGGCAACAGCGGGGACGAAGTACCGCTGCCTAAATTCAGCCGAAGAGTTCTACAGAGTTCTGTCTGATGTTATTGGGATTGTTATGTTATCAATTTAGTAAACGTATGTGATCATTCGTAACCAAATGTAGTAAAATTATATTGAATTCGCATTTCAACAACAAGGTTTTAAATTAATGTTCATATAACATCGATTTGTACTTCTGTTTATAGCTGGTGTTTTGCAAAACGAATGTTTATATTACTATGGGTAAATGATTCATAATGATTCGACTTCGTTGTTGTATATTGCAACGTTTAAACTTTGTATACATTGTGTATAATATTCATGGATTGTATTGTATTTTGTAGTAATTGCAAAATGTTGTTAAAATTCCCCCATCTGGGGAATCTATAGAATATTCATTACTGCAAGAACCAATCAGATCGCTGGATTCAAAAAATTTCGACCAATCAGAATGCGTATCCAGGTGCAACTCCCAAATAGCGGTTTCACGGACTACTGAAACTATCAGTACGTCCACTCACTCTACTTTGGCATAGTAATACACAAGGTGACTGAACCCCGTCGCCTAGTACTACTTTAAAGGATTTGAATCACTAGGTGCAACCATTGGGTGCAACCACAACACCAACCTATCATTCCCCTGGCGGGGGTTGGGGGGCAGAGCCCCCCATAAAACCAAATTCTGTTTTCATTCAATAGAGTATTTTATTAATGATTTTGAGAATAAATGTTAATATACATTTTACGGATTCCAGCAATGGGAAAAAATTGTAGGGATTGAAAATAATTTTAGAAATAGGGAAATATTCCAGGGATAGAAAATAATTTTAGAAACAGGGAAATATTCCAGGGATAGAAAATAATTTTAAAAATGAGGAAAAGAAATATTCCAGGAATAAAAAATATTGTTTTGCGTATAACAGACCTAAAATATGCTTACTCCACTGAGAATTTTACCTAACTTTCAATATAGCGCTACATTACATATAAACTATTCATAAACAATGAAAACTATAAAATAAAAAATATTACAGGTAAAAACCTTAAAAAGCTCATAGGGAGACGCAAGGAAAACCAGAAAACAAGGAAAAGTAGTTTCTGTATAATTTAAATAGGGCATAATTTAATAAACATATATGCCCCAGTCTCCCGGTTGAAATTAGAAATTCGAAATAGTCTTTTCACGTTATTGAAATTTCTTCAAAAAATTCAACTGATTCAAGAAGGTTCTTCTGAAATGAAGTAAAAAATTAGGAAAATGCCAGACTATATAGAAAAAATACACATTTTTCACTAAAATATTTTTATTTATATATATATTGTGACAAAAATATTTTTAAATCGTAGCTGCAAATTCAAAATTTAGCCTTGTACAACCAGTTAATTGTTTTTCAGCAAATAAGTACATTATTATTGTCATGAGATCTAACTAATAACACTATACGATACTCCCTTACCGTATAATTATCTCATTGTCTCCACCTTGTAACTAGTGGATATGAGGCCAAGGAGACTTAAGGCACCTTGATAACAACCAAATGATAACACTCATCCCCACTCATTCATATTACTACTACTCCCCATCTAAAAGAATTTTCCTCCGATCGGCCAATGAAAGAATCACTACTATATAGTAAAATTTTAATGCAATTTGTATACTGCTGGTTTTTTCATGGTCTCTTTTGATTTTTGCTTGGGTAAGTTATTTAAAATTCTACTAAAACTACCACATTATTATTAGAACTGCACTTGTACTACAGATTTTCATATTGCCCAATGAAACGATTCAAAAGCAATTTCAACCGGTAGAATGGGGCACAAGGTACTTTAAATACCATGGCGACCTAACAAGGTATGCTAATAGTGGGGATTGAAATTCACTCAGAACCACTTATGGGGGAAACGTACAGGCGTCCCCATGCCATTGAGTAATACTCTATGGCTCCTTCTCCTTTGATCCCCATTAGTGGTTCTGAGAGATTTTTTTAAAAACTATCAGCATACCTTGTTAGGTCGTCATGGTATTTATTTAAAGTACCTTGATGGGGCATATATGTTTATTAAATTATGCCCTATTTAAATTATACAGAAACTACTTTCCTTGTTTTCTGGTTTTCCTTGCGTCTCCCTATGAGCTTTTTAAGGTTTTTACCTGTAATATTTTGGGTTTGTTTTCGGTCATTGGGCAAGACGAAAGAGTGCATGAAATAATATAATAAAAAATAAAATTAACAAGTAAACTTAATAAAATTAAACCCTCAAATCAATGCATTCGCAGACGCACAGAGAAGAAACAAAAACCCTATGTGAGATTGGCGACTGTGAGAATCTAAATCAAAATCTCATTCCTAGCAGTGCGAAAATTTAAATATTGGTCTTCGTTCATTGCGCCAGCAGCATCACTATTGTATCACATCACAGTCAGACTCAGACTGCTCAGCAGACTGCACAAAATATTCGTAAACAAACAACAAAATCAAGTCCGTTTTATTCTTCTGAAAATAATAATTAAAAGGAGCACTAAATTAAGTAGTTTACAGCTTTATGCAAGTTTGGAACTTGGACACAGTGTTGTGAAATTTCATATCGATTGATCGATTGACAATAATATTGAATATTTAACTGTGTGAAAATGGAAGTTCCAGCAACAAAGAGGATTAAGCTGGACGGTTGTCTAATTTGTAACAGTAGTTCGCAATTTACGAAGAAAAGGGGGGAATATACAGAACTGCTAATTAATCATTTACTTCCCCCATCTCAGAGAGACAAAGCTAACAACAGTACAGTTTTTGATTTCTGTATCCCTTGCTCAGATGTGTTGGAGAATTTATTTCAGCTGAAAGAAGGATTAGAGTTCATCTTGAAAAGTATTAAAACAACTGTTGAATCGATCAAACTTACCATCCTCAAAAATGGACAGAGTGGAAACTCTTTAATTGATAATTTTAGAAGGATTGCAGTCAATGGTGAGCTAGTTTCGAAAATATTTCATTTATCATTTATGATTTTTCTTTGACTTTTATGTATTTGGTAATAACTTTTATTTGCCATTTGCAGAGTATTGTCCGAAAGTCAGGATGTATAAAAATAACTCAATGATGGTAAGCGAAAAGAAGACTGAAGAGGTAAATGTAAACAAAAGTTTGAACGTGGAACCTTCTCCGATTCCATACTCGTACGAAGAGTATGATGATCCAATGTCAGTAGGAAGCACTAATGATGGTGATGTTTCTGGCAGCGTAAACTTTGATGACGGCAATTTATTATTAAAATCTATCAGCAGCTTTTCCAAACCTTCCTCAATCCTCAATGAAGATTCAAGGTTTTTTTTAAATTATTTTTATTATTTAGATTCATTGGTATAAAATCTTAAGAATTCCTTTAGTAATTATTAGTGACTAAAAATTAGCATATTTTTAATTGTACCATTGCGTATTGTTGGTATAATACTTTTATATTAATATATTATTGATATTCTTTTTTGTAGCAATTCTAATTCTTCCACGGGACCAGATTCAGCTGAATTGCCAGTAGAACTTAGAAAACCAACGAGCACCAATTTGGAAGATTCAATAATTACTGTTTATGAGCCACCTCAGTTTTCCTTTTCTCAATGGCAGGTCTACTACGAAAGTAAGTCTTATAAAATAGTGTACAATATTTTATACTAATTGTGTCTAAAATAATATGTAATATTACTAATATGTTTATTATCCTGTGACGTTCTAGATTACAAAGATATGTATAAATGCAAATTCTGTTCTACTATAATGAAAGGGGAAAACTTAAAAGCATCGCTTGGTCGGCATATCAATGTAATCCATGCTAAAAATTGCCGATTCAAATGTGGAATTTGTTACGCAATTTTCTTTTCAAAAAATAAATGCCGTAGCCACATTGGAGAATGCCATTATGAGATGTTTAATATGAATCCTCCAAAGATTGACAAAGAGAAGGAGAAAGCGCCAGAGACTGTTTCAAAGCCCATTAATGTAATTCCTCCCCCTACTTCATCTCTTTTGCGACCGACAGAAGTACCTTTAAAGAAATCAAAAAATGGTGTCGCTCGAAAGAAAACCGGTTTTCAGAAGAGTAGCACGGAAGTCCCACCTCCCGCACTAAATGGAGGTGGAGCTGCATCATCTTCAAATGGAAAATATTCTGACGATAAAATCAGATCCGAAGTTATCATAAACATTGAGCCAAAGGCAAAATACAACTTAAACTTAATAGAAGATATTGTCAAATTTGAGCCTTGGGACGAATCTACCGAATTTTCAAGTACCAGTGACCTTGATCCTTTAACAAAAAGTCCAGAAATGATTCCAACTGAAGAACCTTCAGAGGAAATCAAAGACGATAAAGAATGGTCTAGACCAATGTTAAGTTACGCTCAGTTAGCCATTCTGGCGATTAAAAATATTGAAACAAACAAAAAAATGTCAGCAACCCTTCCAGAAATAATTAGTTTCATTTGGTAAGCAAACGTTTGGTTTTACTATTTTCACCCATTTCTTAAAATCATTTAACTGCAATATAGTATTATTTTAAACATTTTGTTTTCTTTGCAGTAAAAACTATCCGTATTTCAAAACCGACGTAGAAATAAGACGTAAAATCCAACAAGCAATGACTTCGGCCAGTCGTAAATATTTCAAATGTTTTGCTCAAGTTCCTAAACATCAAACATTGTCCCAGGTGTTAAAACAAAGCACTCCAAAAGATAAAATGGCAAGAATTTATACAATAAATGATGATGCTCTTTCTGGTCAACAAGAATTATTTCATGCGTGTTTCAAAGAAAGTTTATATGCTATGGCATATCCAGGTAAATACTGAATGAATTCGTAACACAAATACTTAGAATACTTTTATTAACCATACTGTATTACATTGACATATTGTCTAACCTTTTTCAGAACGAGTGGATCTTATGATAGGAAATCTCTGGAGGAAAAAAGGGCGTCCTGAAGAAGAATGTGTAATAAAAGTAAGTAGTTGCACTTACCACTCATAATTACTTCAGTCGATATAAGTAAAAATATCATTGAAATAACTAACTACTATTAATTTAATTTAAAGATAAATAAAATTATTGTATTTTGCTTATTTTAAGGATTCCATTGATATCGTGGAAGGGATTGGCGTTAAATTAGAGCCAGATTCTGTTGCTGATGACACCGAATCCCAGGCAGTTGATTCTCTACTAGATAAAAGTGGAGAAGACAACTCAGAAGTCGGAAAATCTACCCTTCGTCCAATAATATCCTACTGCCATTTAGCATATTTGGCCTTGTCGAATATAAAAATAGGGATTGTGAAAACCGAAAATGTTAATGAATTTATAAGGTAATCTAACTAACGTTTACCCAAAATTAACTTGTAATACCTAATTGACAATGGGAAAAATTATTTGTCACTTCCTTAGGGAAACTTTTCCGTTTTTTAAACAAAATCCACATGTCGGCCAATGGAGAAATCAGATATCAAAAGCATTATCTACCTACCAATGTTTTACCAGATGTGGTGCAGGTCCTTATTATTGGAAAATTGACGAAACCAATGTTTCTTTTGTAAAAGAAGAGTTTAAAAATGCCTTGATGAAAACAATTTTGAATTTTCATTTTTCTCTGGCTGACCCAAGTGAGTTTATTTGGCCTCTATTATTTATTTATCTGCCAAAAAACAATCAATTCAAGGATTATTTTAAATTTTTCACATTTGTAGACAAAATGGAGGAGATACTTGTGAATGCACTGGGGGATGAAATCGACATGGATTTTGTGAAAACTTGCATCAAAGATTTTGTAATTTTTAATTTATATTGATATGTATACTTTATTGGTTTTTGGATTTAAAGACTGGTAGTATCTCGCTGTATCCCATTTGTCCATGTTCAATGCAATTTGGATTTTTTTTCAGTCAAAGGAAGAAAAACAAGACCAGATGGAATATGAAAATCAAAGTGACTCGGCGGTAAAGCTTTAAAATTCTATGTCCATTTTTAGACTTAATAGTTTATACTACTGTTATTGATTTAGTAGCAATTTTCGAAACATAATTTCCATCATTGTATTGATGTTTGTATTTTTAGGATGTATGCCCTCAGGAAGATCAAGATAATATGGGGGTAAGCCATTTTAATATTTTACATTTTCGTCGAAGTAGTGAAAAATGAAAATTTTGGTGCCTGTGTCTATGCATTAAATGTTCAATATTGATTTCAAATTGGAAAATTTTGTAATGATGTAGGATTCCACATATCCTCCGGAGTCAGAGTCTGTCACTGAGCAGAATGATGAAGATGATGATGTCGTGGTAAGGTGTTTTAAGGTTATGATAAGTTTATGAATTTCTTCACATTTGCCTGTGTGACAATAACAAGGTCTATAGACGGCCTTCAAATATCTATCAACATTTTCCATTTTAGATTTAATCGAGTTATTGTCACAGTCACAGACAAATGGGAGGAAAATCACCAACTTACCAAAACCCTGTAGTAGTTGATTTGATACACTTGTTAATGAAATATGTGTGACTATTATATGTTTTATTGTTTTAGGAGATAGATGCCCCTGAATCACAGTCGATGGGCCAAAATAGTGTCACAGAAAAGGAAAATGAAGACTCGGTAAGTCAAATGCAAAGTAATTTCTACTAAAATTAATAGATTTCGCAGAAACAGATATTATTTTTAAATTTGTCTTACCTAATGAAATGTTTAATTCTAGGACTCGGATTTAGAAGGCAACATCCAGATAGGAAATGTAGTGGTAAGTTAAAGTATGCTTTATGTAATATGGTAAGGCAACCTGTATAGTTCTAATTTTTAATCTGATTTGTTTAGGGGCAATATATTCCTCCTCCTCCTCAAGTCACACAGGTTCCAGTTTCGGTAATGCCACTGTTGTCACGCCCTGTGACTGTCGTTTCTGGATCCCGGCCTTTATCTATGGTGCCAGTGTCCCGACCTATGACTGTGGTTTCTGGGGCAAGACCTGTCACTGTAGTGTCAGTTCCACGGGTAGGGGTTTCCGGGTCACGTCCTGTGACAGTAGTGGCAGTTCCAAGGGGAGCAAACAATGGAGTCTCCGGGTCACGTCCTGTGACGGTAATGGCAGTTCCACGAGCAGCAGATAAACAAAGTGTGATTGAAATATTGGAAGAAGGAAGCGGGTACTTTTACAGACTAAATGACGATAGCTCCTTCACATTTGTAACCATGAATAATGACAATAATAATGGATAATTGTGCATTGTGTGTGGATGCTATTTGTTATGTACATAATTAATAGTTTTATTAGCTTTTCTGATGACTTTAATGTAATTTACCAATATAATTTTTTTACATTTTCTTCCCCGGATTCACTGGTAATCGCCAAAATACATATATTATAATGTAATTGACTACAAGAGCATATAGTTAGTACTCCCAAATGGAATTGTTCTATTAAGGTCTTTGACAAACTCTTCCTGTTTCAAATTGTGAGTAATAGTGTTGACATTGTCAGTTCCGTTCATTTTAGTTACATATATGTACATAGAGTAATGAATAATAATGTGCTTACTTGTGACTAGTAAATATACTGCAGGTATATATATATCATATGATTAATTGCAATATCATATCCTAATTAATTATTATTATGTGACAGTAACGTAATTAAATAAAAGCAAATGGATAAACTGAAATACATTTGAGAGTGTCCAGATTGTAATAATATCATTTTAATCACGTGGACCAAAGTTATTGGGATTCCTGGATCTCTGAGCTTGAGCCTGGTAAATTCGGGCTAAAGATTCTGGTATGTAGGCAAATCGCTGTTGCATTCCTGGAAAAAAAGGTGGATTTGGTACATTGGATTGCATTGGTTGTGTTTGGGGCACCGCGGAATACGGAGGGACAAAATTTCCTTGTGCCCACAAAGTATTGACAATCACCGGAACAGGCATAACATTGCGGTTATGGCGTTGCGATTGGTGCTTTGTCCTTGGTCGTTTAGCATGGTGATTTGGGGGTAGTTGGGCTTCTTCACCATTTGTGGCTGTATTATGCTCTTCAAAAGGATTATTACAAAGTACGCTCTCGTAATTCGGATTAAGAATTATGGACTGGTTAGGAAATACTGAAGAGTTGCCCACAGAGGTTTTCTATTCAGCATATCATACATGTAATATATGTACCAATGCATTAAAAAAATTAATTGGGGACAGAAATGAAATTCATTATCTCACCTGAGAGACACCTGGGGTAGCCCGTCCATTTTGAGGTGGCAGTTCCGGGTTGGTCCCGTTACGAATTCTAAGGCCAGGTTCGAAAACTCTAGCCGGTTCTCCGAAGGGTTGGATTGGAGAAATATGGCCGGAGTTGTGCGAATGGTCAGCAAGCATTACAGAAGATGCTGAAGATGTTTCCCCTGTCAAAGTAGCACTTTTATATTTCTTTAATGGTGGTAAATTACATAATGTGCAAGAACACCAACCACCTCGAGAACGTTTCCTGTGACTTAACATGGTCCTTAGCGCATGTTGCGAAAGAAAGGGATCTTGTGATTCAGGACTAGAATTTTGCTGACAAAGATTTCTCATTTGTGGTTCGACAAACTCCGAAGTATTTCTTTGCTGTGGATAACCGCTCCTCTCTACTGCAGGGGAAGACAAAACGATTTCATTCGCAGGAACAGGAGCGCTTGCTATAGACATTGTTAACGGATTCCACAATAGTCCATCAGGTTCATTGGCAGTAACTGGAGATTTTCGTTTTGTTGTTGATTTTTCTATGTTGAACGAGTTATCTCCTATCTTAGATGGCTGCTGACTTCGAATATTTACAGTATCAGCTGAATATTGATGAGCAGTGTGGCCTGGCTTGGGTGTGTATCTAGGATCATGAGATCGATACACCAAGTCTGTCTCAATATTTATAATTTGAACCTTGTTGGTGTTTTCTGGGAGTGGAGTTGAATTCCTATTAAATCCAACAGCAGTGGAATTGGGAAAGCGGGAGTAGTTATCATCAGTGGCAGTGTTTAGTGAATTGTGTGACTGATTAAAATTGTCCACAGCATTTTTTGACACATTTGCTCCTAACCAATAGACAGCCCTTTTCAAATTTTCAAATTTTGAAAGATCTTCCTTTTCAACAGTTGCAGTTTGATTCCGTTCACACGGATTTCCAGATGAATTTTTAGGAAGATTGTCAATAACACTTGGAATTGAAGATTCTGGTGCTTTAGAAATATTGGATTGAGATTGGTGGGTAGCTAAAATTCCGTCGAGATCGTAGAAGTGTTGACTGCCAAACAAATCTCGACAAGTTGTCTGGAATTGCTCATTGATAGTGTTTTTCATTTCAGTTTCAACCCGTTGTTTGATCAGGGCAATTTCATACAAAGAGTAGCCCTCCGCAAGTTGTTTCAAGACTCGATTTGTTTTTGCAACACAGCTATTTAGATCAGGCCCAGCTTCTGAATTTTTCTGTTGTGTGGAGTCTTGGTTGTTATTGGACAGCTCAACATTTGACATTTGATTAGGATTTTCTTGGTTTTGGAGCGGTTCCTGCCCAGCGGAATCTTCGGCTTCGGCATTGTTGTTACTACAACTTTCTGGACTGCTATTCTGCGGCTCAGGAGGAATTGACCTTTCATTTTCACCTTCTTGCGCAATATTGGGGAGATTACAAGGTTGTTGTTCATTAGGATACATTCCCTCTTCTGTCTGTGACGAAACTGATTTGTAAGCGTATTTGTTTCGAATATCTGAAGCAGAGCCGATTTTACTGAAAACGCCCATATTCTGAAATCCTGATGCATAAATCAAATCAGACATCGAATTTAAATTCAATGATTTCTTATGAGAGATTTTAGTCATAGACAAACCTCTGGGTTTCATGCACAAATATTTTATAAATTTTTCTGGATATTCCGGAATCAAAAGAGCAGGACTCGATACTGGTCTAGCAGGTCTACGAACGTCGCGCATAACTTTTGGAAAACTTTCTGTATTTGAATCTGTGCAAGTAGCAGTGGCATTTACGGTGCTATCTTCCTGAGTCTTCGGAGTTACTTCTTGTAACTCAGGACCCTCGTTACTAATCGTACTGCCTCCGTCGTCGCTCATATCAGAATTCGGTGTTCGTTCACTGCCTATAACCGCTTCCACTGAGCTCGGATAGCTCACAATTACATCTTCAACCGACTCTGATACTTTTTCTACTAAGATTTCCATATCGTCGTCCTTTCCTTCGTTCACCACTGTTGGTTCCGTAGGCTGATTGTTTATGTTCACCTTATCAGCCTTCGTCTCAGATGATGTAACTGAAGTCGCGTTACCCTGCTGAGCTTTAAATGGTTTATATTTTTGGAATACTTTATCAGACGCCGGAGGATAAGGTTTGATAAATCTTCTGGTAAATGTGTGGGGGGAGATTGCCTTCATTTGCAAAAGTTTCTTTCCTTCGCACAGCTTGGATTTATTTTTCTGCATTTCGTAGCAAGTAATTTTGTTTCTAATAATAATCAAAACAAAGTAGATTAAATCTTACTTATGAATCCTAAATAGTTAGTCATAATTTCTAAAAGAGGTTTGAGAAAAAAATCATAAATAATTTCCTTACCGTGCCAATTTAGTTTTTTGCATTGTGGAATTGGGAATACTCTGCTCCGACGGAAGTCTGTTGAGTACATTTTTTTTGGTAACAATTTGATGTTTCCCGTCTGGTAACTTAACAATGTTTACTTTATTTATATATCCCTCATCAGCTTGCTTTGATTGTCCAACAGAAACCCCAGAATTCAAAACATTAGGTGTAGGAGTTCCATTTTGACTATCTTTGTAGGTTACTTCTTTTATTATTACAACATCTTCCTGGTCTTCAATATTTGGCTTATTTCTTATACGATTTTGGTTCTTTGGGTTGCAATCTTCCAAAATAATTTTTATAGATTTTTCCTGGCGTTGGTTTACTTTAGGAGGATTGGGAATTTTAAAAATGATCGGCTTTCCAACAGGATAATGTTTAGTATGTGCCGGGGAATTTAATTGTTTACGATTTTCTTCTGCAATAATTTCAGCGATAGTTTTGTGCTTTGGCAAACAAGATTTTGGTGGTACTGGTGGTGGTGGAAGGGGAATTAGTAAATCTGGAGGAATCTCGCAATCCGGAATTACACCTCTAATATCACCAATACCAAGGTTTGATACTTTAGGGATATCCAAGGGAACTTTCATTGGACACTCTGGAGGACTGAGCAAATTTCGTCCGTGGAAAATGACATCAGGTTTGGCTGGGGCTTCAAAATTTTCTGGTTGATCTGGCTTCTCAAAATTTGGAGGTGGAGGAGGGGTCTCTTGAGCTTTCTTAGTTTCTTTTTTCTGTGTCATCTTGAGGGGTAGCTTTTCCCACGGTAAGAAAATTAATCTTCCGATATAATCATTGTAATCATTGCCAACATCTTTACACCGTGGACAAAGTGAAGCAAGCTCGCATTTTATACAATAAAATAAGGATTTGTTTCCATTCAGCGTCACAACATCCAAACTAATCCAAGGAGACCCTCCGAATTGAACTCGCAGCTCTTTAGTAATGTCCTGGATACGAACTGCAAAGTGTTTTTTGCATTTTTTGCAACTGCCAACATGTCTCAGGGTCGGTATCTTATCCCCAATCTCTTTATCAGCTATGCCCTCTCCTTCTAAAGGATTTGTACGCACGTAGAAAGTATCCGGCAATGCGCCCGCTTTTCTCAACATGAGAGTATTATTCTTTGCAATTATATCTAAATAATTCAGATTTTTTGCTATAACTTTCATATCCTCCCCAGATTGTTTGGTCTCTGTTGAATTTCGATAGAAATCTTTGACGAATTCAACGCAGTTTTGATTGTTCATGCCCTGTGTAGGAATGACATGCGCATTTCCATTTGAATTTTTAATTTTCTCAATGACAATCTCATTACTGACAAGTTCTTCTTTCTCTATAATCACAACATCATCGCTTTCTTCGACCTCTGGCGGCTGTGGATGTGGCGACGCCGATGGTGGCGGAGGTGTCGGAGGAGGTGGCGACTCAGGTGGTGGCGGAGGTCGAGGCGGAGGTGACGACGGAAGTGGTGGCAGAGGAGGTGGCGGTGGAGGTGGTGGCGGAAGAGATGGTTGATGTTGATCTAACATTTGAGCTTGAGCAGTCTCGGAGGAGAAATTCGAAGACCATTGATACTTTTTTTTCAAAAATTTTAAAGTTTTCCCTCTCATTTGCATTATTCCTGCCCACCGTTTTTACTTTCGGCGCTCTTCACTATAAAATAGTCCGATCACCCAATCTGTAAATAATATTTTCTTTGATATTATTTGTACTCTGGCTTTAATGGCCAATTATATCCCCAAGCTGATAAGTTCCTATTACAAAAATCTCTAGTTGCAAGCAGCACAGATCAATTTCAAAACCATTATTTTTTGCAAGTGCGTCACAAGTCTAAATAATAATGAGTTGGTTGAAAAGAAATGTATTCATTTCTTACAATGATCCACCGTAACAAAAAGGTTTCTACGAATTGAAGTAAATACACATAATGGAAGTAAGAAAATGGTTTATCCTTTAGTCAGTACCTTTAAATTAGAGCTTGGCAACACAAAGATTGAATGTTCTTTAGATTCTTTGATTGAGATGGAATAGTTTTGGATAGAAATATCATTATGACTACCAGCAATCTATTCTGTGGAGCCTGTGTTTTCAGAGAAGAGGCTAATAGGAGCAAGCAGGGAAAATATTTTCTAAAGAATGTACTTGGTAAAGGAAGCCAATAGCAGGTTCTTTTCTACGCAGTTACAAAACGTATAACAACGGAGAATAAAATAAAAGCTTTTGGTTGACTCTTTTATTGGGAAATCTTAGCACTTTTCATAACATGTATTCAGATGTGTTTCAATTGATGTCACTCTCTTCTTGATTTTCTGGATACTATTAGTCAACCCACACGAAAATTCAAACAAAGCTTATGATTTAGTCTCAAAAATTTGATTTACATCCGCTCTTACTAAAAGATGCAGCCGTGTGGAATTTAATTTAATCAGTGAAGCTAATTTAGCACGGGAAATTAGATTATTGGTAGTTTTCAAATGCAAATGTACATAATGCTATACCTAATAGAAGTCTGCTACATCCGCCCACCTTCTTTTTGTCAATTCTATATTGACCCTTGTGTCTTTTTCCCTCTTCGACTCAAGCGAAATAAATCGAGTTGTACTTTAGTATCTATTCAAGATGCTCCGATGTATAAAATCTGTCTGTGTGGAATAATTCCAGGAAATGTTCACTTATCTCGAGTTTTGCTACCTGTCTGCTATAGAATCTGTCAACCTTAATTATTACCATATCATATACTATATAAAACGTATTTGCAAAAGAATTCAGTTGAATTCTAGATTCTGCATAAAATGCAAATAAATTGAGGAAATCATTCGAAGAACGACTTAATAAAGTATGAAATCAGGAGGATTATATTTTTGCTTTGTGTTATGTGGAGAGTGGGCTATAGAGAAACTCTAGACTTCATTCCGTTCCATTATGATGAGGGGAATTCTAAAGAAATCAAAGGGGAGAGAGAGAGAGAACCTTTCTATTATTGATCCATTGAGTGTTTACATGCTGAGTGACTGAGTCGTGATCCCTGTATGAGTGTCTGAATACGTTGACAATAATAATAATAATGTGCTCTGGATAAAGTTCCAGCCATGTAGGGTGATGATCATCAGATTCTGCCTGCCTGCCCTGGAAATCGTCATGTGAGGTAAGTAACTTATCGTTGCTACTAGATGCATCGCCTGCGTCTTCCTTGCAATTGCAAGCCAAGAGCAAGAGCCTGCCCGTGCACCTTACACACTCTTCGGATGCCCTCATGGAATTAGGTGTATTTAGGTAGATAGACAAGCACCCATTCTATATACATTCCTATCTATATTATATTATTCCTTCGCTGTCTCTCTCTCTCCAACTTACATATACTTCATATTGCCGAGCACTTGTTGCAATGCAACTACCCACTTCGACTACTTGATTACTAAAACCTTATGCGTCTCATCGTTCGTACAGCCTTTTTGTCTTTCACTCACCAGACAATCTTCAAACTTCCTACAGGAAAAGGAAATGGAAACAACCAAAAGGATTTTAATTTCGTTACCGCACCGCTGATAATTTCAACAAGTGCTTCAGCCTTAATTCTTCATTACTACCCGCTTGATTCATTATACTATAGTCAACAATATTATTTTTCCATATAGATACCTAAGTATATGATCCTATAAAACTTAATTAAGTTGACATAACACAAGCAAAAGGAATGCTAATTCGTATACCTTATAATTAAAAAAAGGACATTTTTTAAACCGACCTACGTTGTGTTATTCTTTGATCTTTATAGAAAATACTTTTAGGAAAATACATTTTATATAATAATACAAGCTTATGTATAGTTAGGTCTTCAGTATATATAATACATTGATGAATATTCAGAAAATATAAAATCTATATTCCTCTATAAAATTTTCCTACTGATGTAAACACTAAATTGAAATTCTGATGCGATGTTCAAGTACTGGCACTTGGAAAGTTCTGGAGGGGCTATGTGAGTTTATGTGATATGATAGCAATATTTTTCACAGGATGAAAGTAATTAAAATGGTTGAAAATGATTTTCTTCCCCGCCTATCCCGCCGCGCGGAGTCTCGATGCCCTGAGCTCTGTCACTTTCTGCCTTATTAGGAGAGGCAGAGTTGGCAGAGTTCTAGAATGGCAATTTTCAATCGAGAGAGAGTGAGTTATTTATTCCTACGTACTCTAATAGAAATCTAAAGTTGTGCCAACGGAAAAGGAAAAGGAAGCAATCTCGAATCTTGGGGTTCACAAATTTCATTACACAAATTCGTACCTGTACAAGATTTAGATAGATATACTCAAGATTTATGCATCTAAACCTGAGATGAGAAAGTTTTATATCTGATCTAATAAAGCTATAGACATACTTGACATACACTGGAAAAGTTTGAAAACCCGTGTAAATGCAGGTAAATTACTTTCAGAAAATTGTATTTTACTATTGGCAGACTAATGGAAAGTAGAAAATATGAAAGACGATACTTTTGGTGTTTTTCACTACAGTTTTCCTTTCAGTTTTGGTTATTAGTTATTAGAAAATTATTATTTTTTTGAAAGATACGTTAATTTAGCAAATTAATTGTGAAATAATTTTAAATGATTTGTATTTAATATTTACGGAGTACGCAGTGGCCTATTTTGCCTATGTAGAACAGTCGGGCTGTCGGATTGAGCTGATGCAGCAGAGAAAATTCCCTAGAGCTATGTAATATTATGCAAATGAAATGATAAATTTGTTTATTTATTTAATGATGAAATATTACTTACTGGATGAGAGAGATTTGATGATGATGTTGTCGGGAGTAGAGGCAGCAGGTAGTTGACGGAGTAAGTAGCAGCAGAAGAATAGGTAGCACGAGGATTAATAATAGAAAATCTATATAACTGGCGAGTGTAGCTGACTGACATGGAAAAATGAGATGGGAGAGGACAGGATCTTCCGAGGCAAAGATCTGGACGCGATTGAAGTGGAAGTGTTCTCCGAAGCGGTGATATAGACCTTTCGTTCCCTGCTAACAAGCAAATATTTTGTAGGATCATCTTACTACCAAAACGCAAGAGACACATAATATTATATAGACAACAATATTATTATGTGATTTATGTAAGCATTTGCTATGCGCAGGCCGAAGACTTATATAACCATCGAATAAAGGCATTATTATTGGAAGCTGGATGGAACCCACTCCAAAGAACCTACTTACACTGCTTCCTGGAAACGGAAAACCACGCACCGTTCATCACTATGTCTAATTGTTACTTATGCGATTTACAGAGTTTACAGTTTCCTACTCAAAGGGCTCATTCTCTCCTCACGTGCACTCTTCATGATTCCTAATTACATACCATCTACCATTTTAATCCCTATTTTACATTTCCAATAAGTAATTACAAAGTGTATGTATCTATTTATTAATCATTCTTGTGCATTCTACCAATTATTTACATACTAAGGAAAGATGAAACAGGTAAAATTAAACGTTTAAATTAGATGAAATCCTTCCAAGGAGTCCAAATATAATTCCAACGGTAAGGAGCAGCTAAAGGATCACCAATTCTTGGATTAGGACTTAGAGCTGTTTTATTAAGTTGTCGAAGCTCTTCCTGTAGCTTTTCTAACAAATCAGGTCGCTCTTCCGCTAAATTATTTCTTTCGCAAGGATCTTGGTCGATATTAAAGAGACATGGTGAATTGTACGGGTCGCAAGGAATAAGCGAGGAATCTCTGCAATTTAGATCGGCTTCTTGGTGAATGCGTTGCAATTCGTCTCGGCATTTTATTATTGTTATACTTGCAATTGCTTTTCCTGCATCGCTAGACAGCATCTTTGAAATTATATCATCTGTTTCATTTGACATATCAAAATTCCTCCCCGAGGGCCCGTGCCAACCGTCCCAATTTCCTTGTCCCAAATCTCCAGTGGTTGTGTTTCCTATTCAAAAAATAAATATTGCAAAAAAATGCATTGAAAATGTTATCTACATTCAATGATCTACCTTGAATTAATTTCCACGGTCCAATGCGAATGGCTGAATTATTGTAAATATCATCAATATTGTATAGCATTGATTTTCTCGGGGAAGGTTCGTTCCGAGTTAATGTACTCCATAAACTCACTCCATCAATTTCACCAAGATCGTCTACATTTCCACCTGAAAATTAAAATAAGATTAGTACGTGTACGATAGTTTAGATTTCTACTGAAAAGAAATATACTTACCAATTGCATCATAAATAGTTGGTAACCAGTCCTGTGCATGGAAAAGGTCATTCGATACCCGATTTTGAACACTAGGACTCCAAATACAAGCGGCAAGTCTTGTGCCACCTTCCCAAAGTGTATTTTTAACCTTTTCAGCAGTAATGATCGAATTAATTAGTAGAAAACGATAATTTTTGGCCTACAGTAGTTTAAATAGTAAAAGGTCTTACTCCTCGAAGTGGCCAATTGGATCCGTAGTTCAAATCGAACCCATCAGGAGCTCCTCCATTGTCACTGACAAATATTATGATAGAATTATTTAGAATGTTTTCATCAGTCAAGCTTTTCACAACTAGTCCAACGGATTCATCCAATTTATCCATCATGCCTATAAAGCCAAAAATTTATATAAGGCGTACGAGTTACATATAAAATAAATTCGACACTATTAAATTTCCCTACCAGCGTATTTCCTCCTATTTACATCTTCAATAGTTTTACTGAATTTTTCAACTGATTCTCTAGGAGCTTGTAACGGTTGTGTTAAGAATGCTGAGTGAGGAGCCATATGATTAATCATTAAAAACAAAGGTTGATCTTTTCTGCGGTTCTTAATGACGTTCACTGCTTCTTCTGTAAAAATGTCCGTACTTGTAGCAAACAAAAGTTGGGGAGTATAAATCATTTTGCTTTCCAAATTTAATTGCATCTGTTTTTATATTACTAACTTGTATTTTCCAAAGGAATCAAAATCGACAGTCATATTTCTTCGGAAATCATATCCTCTGTATACCTAAAAATACAATATGCCCTATACAGTAGTAAAAGTGAAGAGTATTAATATCGATCGATGCATTTGTCGTGTCCTTACACCTTCAGGTCCTCCATCAATTGAAGTGTGAGAATAGTAATCTTGTTTTCCTAGCCAGTACCCCACATGTGAATCAAAGCCCCTGAATGTAGGAGTGAGGTTCTTGCTTGAGTGACCAAGATGCCATTTCCCGATCAAATGAGTCGAATAGCCCATCTCTTTTAAATATTCTGAAAGTAATTTTTCTCCCAAAGGTAATCCGTCCACAGAGCCTCCCATTACAACAAAATGTTGCAATCCTGCCAAAACAATATCAAATACATCCATAAATTATTTTAATTTTAGGACAAATTAACTAAAAATAATGTGTTATTTATTATATTACGTAAGTGAATAGGATGTTTTCCCGTCATAATGGCTCCTCTAGTAGGAGTACATACTGGAGATCCGTAATAACTATTTAAAATCATGCCATTTAAAGCCAATGCATCTATATTCGGTGTAGGGATCTCAGGTGAGCCGTGAAAACTGAAATCATTCCATCCCTGTTAAGCAAAATCAATCAATACAAAAGAATAAGTGAAATAATAAATTTGAAAAATCATACCGCATCATCAGCCATGATAAATATTACATTTGGATGGGACGGATTACTAGCAACACTTCCATGCCAAAATGTAAATAGCGCGTAAACAAAGAATAATTTGAAATGGCCTTTTCTGTACATTTTACCACATTTATTGGATAAATTCTTGTGGAGTAGGTACGACAATTGGACAAAATGTAAAAAGTATTCGAAAGGTAAACGAAGAAAAGTGTAGGTATAAGATTCTGTCTGGTAGTCGAGTCAATGAGTGTATAATGAATGCAAATAACAGTCGTGAAAACGGTAAATTGTACAGTAATCCTAGGGACTGATAGCCATTAGGCAAGAGCTCATTTTATAAAATGCAACATATAATTATCTTTATAGCATAGCTTATAAAAAATTCTATCCATTCGCTTTCGGAAATATGATAAGGCAGCTCATTAATCATGGCTTATTTACTTCAAATGGTAGAATTTTACAATCTTACATAAACATTCATTGGTATATAATCACAAGACGATTCATAATCTATTAGAGAGAGTCGTCCTCAGTTCATAATATTATGTTCAGTCATGAATCAATCCGCCTACGTAGAGTTGTCTTAATATTTCTATCATTCGCTTGTTTGTTGAAGTGCTCCACGATAAACTGGAGTAGACTACTTGCTACAGTTTGCTGGTCATTTCTAGTCTGCTCAATATCATATGTCACTGTAAATTAACTACACACTACATCAAATACAATATACTTGTACTGTTCATGTTTTAGGTACATGATCAACCGAATACATTTTTTGACCTACTTAGAAATATTATAGTTATAGGTGCTGGGTGATCGCAGGGAAAAAATCACAAATGACGCACGTTTTCATACGCCTACTTTCCCCAGCTATATTTATTAACCCTTATAGGGTCTACCAAATCATCTTCGACTTCGTACTAACATTCAGACATGCTTTGAAGAAATGATAATGAGATGAAGTATATTTCGTTCCAAGCTGAATTTTATTATTACATTTTTATTCATATACAAGTAATACAGTCACTTTCACTCAATCTACTACAATACAAGTCTACTTTGATAGACAACTTCACAAAAGTTTGCTTGTCACTAACTCTGACCTTTATTTGTGCACAATATACAATAAGCAAAAGTTTAGGATATTTATTCCTATTCCCCAGGTATATTATTATGTATTTGAATTGGGGTATGCAATATAAGCCTTGTGGATAATACATTCATGATAATATTTCTGTTATCGGTCATTTTTATATCTTGTAGGTGCATTTCAAACTAAATAATGAGGTCCCAGGGAAATACAGTCGCTGATACCTTAACTAATGGCAGAACAGGTACAATTACTTCAATTTTATCTGTAAAACATCCAAATTACTTTTCGTTTTAGTTATAACGACTGCCGTATTGTTAATAATTACAACTTTTAAATTTAATTTTTAAATTAAAGCTACTTTTTGTTGTTTAGAATTTAATGTCAGATTAATTTGTGATAATTTTTCAATGAAATCAAAAATAAGGAATAATTTTAAGACTTAACTACATTCAAATGTGCTAAGACTCCTTTCTTTCAAGTTATATAAATTCTATAAATTGAAATTATTATTTATACTGGTCATTATTTACAGGCGGTCATTCCCGTGACCTCAATTCTTAAGCGACTGTATTTCCTTCCATGTAACCAAATACTATAGCGGTATAATTATTACAGTAATATGAGATCTAGTGTTATCTAATGATTACGTTTTATGTTATGTAAAGTATACACAATTTATTGTATAATATAGTAGTATTATATCTATGTCGGGCATGTGACTACAACTATCAATTTCTTTGACTGTTTAGTGATGGTGAACATCTTAGAGATCTATTTCTTGTGCACCTGTCTCACAAAGTATTCTTCAACCTCATGCCTCGTGGACTTATCACCCTAGGACTTTTCCTTATTTCGTGAATATTTGTACCCACAATCCAAATGAAGTAGGGAGCAGATGCAAGAGATATTGAGTCAAAGTCAACCGGTCTCCTAAAGCCCGACCACATCTTTGTTACTACCATTACTGCAATGTTGCAGAAGCAGATAACTATTCTCACTGCCATCCATATCCCCAGCATTTTTATATCATCCTGTATTACAATATACAATTCATTACTCCAATAATTAAAATTACAGGTGAAAAACCTGGAGAAATATACGGGGAGAAGGCCAGAAAAACTCGAAAACAAGATATAATTTAGATGCCAAGATATAATTAAACCTCGTAATTTTCAAACTTTCTTCAAAAAAATCTCCCCGTGCCTTTACCGGTAATTTACTTGCAACTCTCTTCGAAAAAAAGCATTTTAAAGAACAAAAACACAATAGTGGTTCAATTCACTCCTGAAGCGGGGATGGAAAATATTTTCGACAATGGGAACACCATTCAAACCTGCCATTTAGTGTTCTGTGGGAACATCTTTGCAATCGTACATACAAAATAGTATTTGCTCAATAATTGTAACGACTCCAAGTTATTTTCTGAAAATCAAAATCCAGGTTTAATTGTCGTAAGCTTAGTTGTAATTAAGCAACAATTAAGAGTGTTAATTTTTCCTTGTTAACAACATTTAACAGTAAAATATATTTAGATATGACTCGACTGCGCTATAATTGTCAACTAAATGTCCAAAGTGCAATAAAAATGTTGCAGTGTGAAGAAATTGCCACAATGTACAAAGTAACGGTGAAATTAGTATTTTCTGCTTTTTATACGGAAAAGTTTTTTGCCTTGAAATACTTTCAATATTTACATTTCCATGAAATTTATATTTGCAGTTATTAGCACTTAAAGTCTAGTTGTTACTACAGTATATCAAGAAAGTAGGTATCCATATGAAATCAGTTTCCATAGCTTAGCAGTTTGTAATTTATTATTCTATGGTTATAATCCTAACTCTCAAATGGGGAGTAAGTTTGTTATTATTATTAATTTATTACAAGTTGTTTATCCCTATTATGGATTTACGGATACTGCTGGATACTGACTATTACTGACTACCTGCTAGTAGGATATTGACTTGGCTTACTATGGCTTGGCTGGGTACTACGGATACTGGTTTCCTATGGATACTTACTTACTAGTGTTTTAGGCAAGTTTTAGGGTTGTTGCAAGGAATTAACTGTAAACGCACGGGGAGATTTTTTTGAAGAAAGTTTGAAAATTACGAGGTTTAATTATATCTTGGCATCTAAATTATATCTTGTTTTCGAGTTTTTCTGGCCTTCTCCCCGTATATTTCTCCAGGTTTTTCACCTGTAATTTTATTTTATTGTTTTTATTGATACATCTGGTTATAACTATAACTATCATATAACTACGAACTACGAAAATTTTAACCAGATTATGAATATTTCGAAATTATTTATATAGGTAGGAAATTGATAATAAAAACAGTTAAGTTAAGTTAAAAGTAAAATATTATTCGCAGTCTTCGCAAATTTTTGTAAATATTGGAATAGTAATGTAATGTTCGAGTAAACTTCTAATCAACATGTCCCCATTTCCTAAATATTGTTCATTGCTTCCTGGTTTATAATGCAAATTTTACATCTACGGAACAATGATAAATATTGTGTTATTTGAGTTACATCTCTAAAAGTTTGATTTTTCCGCAAAATTATTAATAAAATATTATGTACGTAATAAGATAATTTTATTTTTTATTGGGGGCTACCGCCCCCAAACCCCCGCTTGAGGGGTGATGGACATTAAAATTTCGTATCCTTGTAGTTAATAAAACACGAGCCAGTAAAGGTTTGTATTAGTATAGTAGTAATGAGCATGTCTATCACAATTTGTTATTTTCTATGCCTGGAATCGCACTCAAGGCTAACTTTTTTCAATCCCTGAAATTTCCTTATTCTAAATTTTTTACAACCCCTGTCAGTGCCCTCAAGCCTAATATATTTTCCATCCCTGGAATTGTTCTTGGTATTCCGTATTTGCATTGGGATGTGAATCTGAATGTGACTGGGATTATTGAAAATGGAAATACTATGTAACAGGAGTAATGCATCCTTAAATCCGACATTATTATTATTATTGAGATGATGCCTGCCAATGCTAATTCCGTGCACTCAGTAGTTCGTATCTACGGAGATTGAATTAGGAAATGGAAATTGTATTCCTAGTTTCATGAGTCCATCCAGTCCATCCACTCATCCAATACCCAATTGACTATGATGCATTGTACCAAGTCGCCAAGGAGATACCAAACAATTTTAAAATTCATTCTTCCGGTTCCTACGGCTAAAGTTGAACCCGGACAGTTGATTTCAAATTAATGCACAACCCGCAAAAGAATTCTCTACGCTGTAATATATGCCATGTTTTACAGAAGCTGCTAGTATACGAGCAATCGGTGTCAATGGAAATTGAACCAGTACCTAATCGCATACTAGTGGTGAAACCACACATTGCCCTTCGGGCAATGCGCTGCCTGCTTTGCAGTTTCTCCCCGTATAAAAAGAATCAAGCTGAATCTTCCTCAGGGGACAAAAAAGGTACTCCTTCTTTACAAAAAAGTAAAATAGTACTTTTTTTAAAAGCATTCCATTTTACCTTTTTTACCTTATTTACATGTAAAGTTGGAGTAAATGGGGCACGCTGCTACATCAAAAAAGTAAAAAGGCTTCTTAAAAAAAATCTTAATCCTATCTTTTTTATAAAAAAGGCAAAAAGGGTCCTTTTTTATTTCCGGCCTATGATAAAATACTTACCCTTGTGATTCCCACCAACAAAACGGTTGCAGATATAATACAAATGAAGTATGTGACTGAGCCACATACAAAAAGAGCATGTACTTCGGATCCTGTGTCAAAAATATCACAATGTGTTAATTACAGCTACCGTATCATTTACATAATAAAAATATACGGTGTATCTACAAAACTGAGATGATATGGCGAAAATACATGACTCGAATTAGAACGTATATACAAATAATAATATGGTCTATCAGTAAAAAAAATTAAGGTCGTGTCTACGAGGCAAGGTGAAAAGTAGGGAAACGATAAATTAGCAGATTTCTTCATTTTTCAGAAAATTGTCAAAGTTGTTGGAAACTGCCCTCCGATATTTTCATCTTCAAGTGTCAAGTAATTCAAAATCGGATTTTTATAAGAATGGGTATTGGTATCTGAGTATCTGCTATATCTATATTGGTTTTCCTTCTTTTCAGAATGCCCGTATAAGTTTAATAAAGTTGCAATTTATAATTTCAAGTTTTTACTAACGGTCCTCTTCCTCTATTCCATTTTGCCTGTTGTCATCATTTAGCTTCTTCAACTTGATGTCAAATTCCGCCCAAATCGTGCAAGATATTATAAAGAATGTAATGAAGCTTATCTGGAACATCAATCAAGATAATTTAGTTCATTTTTATGCTCAATATATAAAAAATCTGACCTGGATATGTTTATAATAGACACTTTCAGACTTATTGGAGATTCCAAGTATAAAATTATTAAAAGTACAAACAGGTTGAAATGCTTACAATTTCCGCAAATGCTACCACATAATTTCCGGTTTTAATAGTGAAAAACGGGCATGGAGTACACCTGAACATTTTGATGGGAGGCAGAGGCGTTTATTGTTTCTAATTTTCTTGCAAGGGCACCACAAATTTGGATTTAATAGTAGCAATAGTCACATTTTGGGATCAATTCCAATCTCATACTCAGAACAAATGGAGAATGTTGAAATATCGATCTAATCAATTTAACTCCTTAAAAATATTTAGACGTAGAAGCGTTATAAAAGCACCACCCAGATAAAGCAGTCATAAGCATCATAAGCATGGCCCTATGAATTAGCAATCGAAGGTAAACATTCTAAAGGTGAAAGACAACATGAACAGAAAGTCTCGTAGAAGCCTCTAGACTTTCCAGGGTAAGAAAATAAATAAATGTTTATAGATTTTAAAATATTAGTCAAATACATAGAGTTATTCAATTTCAGCTAGACAAATACTTCCAATAATAATTCCAAATGGCCAACCTTTGACCAAGTTTTGCTTTGCGTGTGTCTGTAAAAGTGGAAACTAAGGTGGAAGTGGGATAAACATAGTTACTTACAAGTATACGCTATATAATTATTCTGTACGAACAATACTGACATTATTAGACTGATTTGTGAACTATATATGTACGATGCCGGATAAAATAGTTTATTGTATTCTATATTATAATTATAGACTTGATAAAGCAGTAAAATTATCTCTACAATATCTACACTTATGTATCTAGTATTAGTATGTACATATGTTTGTCTGGAAGCAGGGAAATTCTAAAACGCAAAATGTGTATGTCCATTAGTAATACGCAGTCATATATAATACTCAATACTACTAAAACGTTCACCATTTCCTAGTTCCACTTTCACGACTAGAAGCATGCCAACTATTTTCCCCCAGCGGGAGTTCAAGGCGGTAGCCCCCCATAAAAAATAAAAATATCTTATTACACATTATTATTATTAATAATTTTTGGGAGCAATCAATCAGAATTATGAAGATGTAGATCAAATAACATCAATGTATTATTTTCCCATATAAACTTTACCAAGGCAGGGATGACACATATTTAAAAAATGGGGACGAGTTTCACAGAAGGCACAGAAGTTACTGAACATTGCCGTACGCTGTTTAAACTGTATTGCAAGTATTCACTTCTAAATTTCCATAATTGGTTTAAAGTTTTACAATATAATAGTCAGGGTGCAATAAAGATATCCGTGTAATAATAAATGGCATTCATAACTAGAAAATGGTAAAGTAACTCTAAGCCTGGGATTTTCTGGTTTAATCAGATAAAGTGGTATTTTATGTGAAAGTTAAAAATTTTCACTTCATTTGTAAATTACTTTCAGTTATCAGTATCACTGATATTTGATTTGAAAGCCGGGTTGATATCACAGTATTGAGGTTTGTAAAGGGATTAAGTATAAATGCACGGGGAGATTATTATTTGGAGAATACCATCATAAAATTTCATTTCATCTTCATTCATTCATCTATCATCATTCATCTACATATTTAAATATCTTGTTTTTAAGTTTTCCTGTCATTCTCATAAAATAAGTATCATTAAATCATTATGTACAATTAATTTCCTGGTAATAAGTAAAAAATAACGAAAGACTACTGCACGCAGAAACGTAAATTGGGATTTGGGGTTGTTGTTATTGAATTCCATTTCCTGAGATGATTATTGTTCTGATGATGTGGATGTGACTACTTACTACGGCTACAGCCTACAGCAGTACAGCAACAGCATCTTTATTGGTGCAATGTGAGAATCCCTATAATTCCGAACCGAAGTGCTTCGGAGTTTACTACTGTTGACCAATATCTCCCTATTACCTATATACGCAAACGCCCAACAAAGTGAATATAACTGAATATTCTAGAGCTCTATATTTCATTATTGTTTACAATTTAGTTTGTATAAATGGCATTTTGCAAAAAACCTTGCATGAAGCAAGCAAGATTTTAGGAAAGTGGGAGTGATTAGTATTTAGCACATTAGATTCTGGCTTCAGTACAATCTGTATTAAACGTTGTACCTGTATCCTATAAATTATGATCATAATATATTTAAATTTATTTTTTTTCCATTAAAATAAACTGCAACCTTCATTTCTACTGAGTGTATAGATATAGGTACTATACCCGTCTCTTTAATATGTTATATTGTAAAAGGAAAATATATTTAAGTGAAAATTTCTAGTATGTTCAGGTTCTTTTTACTTTCTTACTTGATGCGTATTACATCGTGTGTATCAAACCATAGTGTCACTGTTTCGAAAAATCCATTATCTATACAATACTACAAATTACAATGTCCACAATCTTCCAGATGCTAATAGAAGTTTCTCAAGATGCCTTCAAGATTTTTTGCAATTAGATTTGGCATTTATTTTCTACAAGTTTACACTTTGATATCTTAATTAACTATCTGAAAATTTTTTAAAAGTATTTTTTACACAAAATATTGCAATCGCCTTTTTGTAAAACGTGGCCTTTTCAATTCATTTTTAATTCACCATTTTAATAACGGAGACTGTGAAGCAGTACATTAACTACCGCTGGGTCCCATTTTTATTTGTATCCTCATCTGCATCTTTTCGACGTATTCGCATTAAATGACTGGACTCTGAATTGGAAACAATTTCTGAATAGATTCTGTCCCACGTCCACTCGTCTTGATCCTGAATATACAGATTTAGATTACTTTATTGGAAAAAAGCTATTTTTAGAGTATTCACTAATATAAAATGTAATTACTTCTTGTAAATGCTTTTCTGGTACTAAAAATCTGCATAATTTTCTCAAATCAATGCCATCGACAACCGAAAAAGGTTTGCTTTGTACCAAATCTTCATCAAGTTCCTTTAAACTTGCCATTCTTTGTATTTCATATCTAAACAAAGATCATAAAGGAGATATATAAATATTTACGTAATATTATTCTGTAGAGTATTTATGAAGTAGAAGATGAATAGTAGAAAGGGACATACGCCGGAGCTTCTGCCACAGTAAGTGTCAAATCCTCTTCTTGAACATCCTCTAAAGCTGGTATGAAGTCGACATTCTCATCTACAACATGAAATAAGTTTGTAAATAAATGAACTAAAGTTTTACAAAATTAAAGAGGTATTTTTGCATGTGTGCTACCTTTACCTGTAAATGCGCCTGTTGAGCCTCTCGTTGGGGGCCGAACAGCGTTAAAACTTGAAATAAAATAAATATTACGAGTTTAAATATTATTAAGTTACGAAAGGAATCTATCTAAAAAAACAAATAAATCAGGTATCAAATGTTAAGAATTAGATTGTAAACCTATCATGAATATCTGAATCCCAGGAACCGGGTGATGGGCGACTTGTAGTTCCTCTCATAGCTGAAGCACCTCGTAACTAAATAAAAAAGTAAAGGGTATTTCATACATTTTGGCCATCTGAGTTATTATATCCATTGTTTGCTTTTTGTCAATGATCCTACGAATGAAGTGTTGTTTTCCAATCCCATTCCAGTTTTGGGTCTGTTGAGAGAGAAAATGAAAGCAGCCGAGTCTGGTCGACCAAGATTTGTCGTTTGATCCTCTGATATTGGACTTCCTCTCCCAAAATTACGTCCTGCTGCCGTTCCCAATCTTCCTTGTCGGGCTGTTCCAGCTCTTTGAACTGACGTCGTTGGCCTTTGCTAAAACAAGTACATGAATACTGACATCAGTTCTAGAGAGTGAATTATAAATTAATTATTCTAACTCAAAACTATACAGTTTTATCACAAAGTTTTACTTACATCTTCTAAAATGTCTTGTACAGAATAGGCTTTGATATCTTGAAGGAATTTGAAGTCCATTTTCATTAATTACCAAATAGCAGGAAGCACAGAATGGAAAAACTAATAAGTCTTTAGAGTCTATAATTAAGTTATCAAAATTTTAGGCAAGAGAGCCAGGTAAGTAACTCGGGTTGAATTAATTACTACACAGGAAATTAGAATGAGATCACTTTAGATAACTCATTTACTAAGCTAATTGTAAATATATTACGTCAACAAAATAATGCCTTTGGAAATCTACTGATGCTTATTCTGAAAGACAAACAAAATTATAATCAATGTACTGGAAAATATCTCCGTACAAAAGCGAGCACCTATTTGGCTGATTGGCAAGCAATGTTTACTCAACAACAGACCTGAGGGAAAAAGCAATGCCTTTAGATATTCGAACCATAACTAACTATACTTTGCATTTTGTGGCTACGAGAGCCAGAGACACCAAAAAGTGAGCTTCGGTTACGTAGTACTCGTAGTACTATGTGGTAGAGTACCTGGAGCATTAGTAACACAGCAACGCAAAGGAAAACAAATCCCAAGTCCGAATGTTACCCGCTATACTCTAAGTAGGGCACTCTAAATTCAATACTATATACTCAGAACGCACTCAAATGTACTATATTGCTAATAACTAATAAGTAAGTGACTGAAGAATGTTATGTCTGAAGTAGGAGAACAGTGCAACGGGCATCATTGTCGGGTATTTCTGGTGCAACTTGATACTGAATAATAAAGCATTGATTTGAATGGATATGAACTTTAACTTATGCAGGATTCCCCTCGAAAAAAAATGATGAGAATCATGAGAGAAGGATTTTCTACTAATTTCCAACTTGTACATTGGTTAGTACATTCATATATTTAGGTGTACCTTATGTAAATTGTTTTGAAAAAATGCAAGTATAAGTACAGTCAATATAGATACTAGGCGTAGATGTACAAGTCTACATTTGGCAAGCTTAATAATAGCACGTTTATATGCACATCACATTCAACCCACAAACCCAGGATGTTCTAAATTGACATTGACAGATTATGGGATGCGACAGGTGTGAAAAGATTAAAGAGTCTAATTAACTAACCCAATGGACTTCAATCATATCATATGTCACTTGTGTAGTGTTAGAATTATCTACAGACAATGGTAGAAGTGGATGGGAATTTAATAAATTAAATATTTTGAGTAAATGACCGAATAGATGCCCTAATGCAGAACTAATGCTTCTCACAGTGATAATATTTATCAGTTCAAAATAACCTAAAGTATAAATGGGGAAGCCGAAAACACTTCCCATACAAATTAGTTGAAAGATTCACGTAATTAAATTTGAAATCTAATCATTGCGTTCATTAGTATAAGTAACATTATAATACCAAATAAAATTAGTTAAACATGGGAAATAATTTCCGAGTCACATTATTTATGGTAATTTTCAATTTCTCATTTACCACTTTGATAACAGCAGAAAATTCTTACGAAATAGACTACAGCAGCAGTGGCAATAGTGTCATGGAAGTTGAATACGAATACGTAAACGTTAGCGTATTAGATACAATACAAGATATTTCACCTTATTCCTGGAAGATTACACAAGGAATTAACGGTTCAGATTGGTTTGGATATTTCGAAAATATCACCAACATACCACCAGATGATGTAGATTATAGGGAGATTCCACCTTATGACGTGAGATTTCCGGAAGATTTTGTAAAAGAAGATTTTCTGGTTAAAAGTACCGCAGTTGGGATTTGGATGATGGTCCATGCTGATTTCCCACCAAAATATCCTGATTACGGTGCTAGCGTGAATTTATCTGGTCACCATTCAAAACCTGAATTCAACAGAGTCAATATAACTTGCTATCTTGGTGGAGACAGCAGTCTGACAGTCACATTATTTAATAGCAGCAATTCCAACGAAACATATACATTTCATAACAATCAAAGCTCCAAGAAAGAAAATTGGGACCATTTCCCAATAGAATCTTCCTTTCTGGCACATCGTGTAAGTTAATCTATATTAGCACTAATTACTAACCAAGTAACATTTTGGGTTAATTATTTTCCTTTTGTTTCGTTTAACTTACCTTGACTTTAGTAGAGACATTGGTGTGTAGATAAAGTCGATGTGTTTTAGGGGTTAATGGTGTAACGGCGCTTAAGCACCCCCGAAATATACTAGAAATTGTTTCAAAAATTATTTAAAATACTTATATGTTCCAGCCCCCGCCCACCATTGTGTTTTGTTTTCTGCATAAGCCCTAGGTGACAATTTATTGTTGACAATTGCTAACCATTTGCATGTATTGCAGCTTATCACAGAATTTCGGGCTGACGGCAACTCCTCCTTCATCATGGTGGAAAACATTATCGTTGGAAAATATGCACCGAAAGTAACGACTACGAAACGTCCCAGAACCACTCGACTTTCTAGTACAAGCATTTCTTCAAAACCGGGTGATGGTTCTTCTACTACTGAAGTCGCCTCGAATTATGCTTTTCATACAACAACGAATCTAACAATATACAGTATTTTGATTTTTGTCCAATGGTTACTACATCAATACTGTTAATAAACTTCTATTCATATGCGTACTGACTGCATCACAATCCTAATACATAAGCAAACCTATTTTAATGCCATAATTTATAATATGGCATGATGGGCACGATATTTTCAGCTAGGAATTGAAAATCCTTGCATTAAAAACAGTGATTCGCCATGCACGTTTAAATGAATCTTTTCTTTCTTACAAGATTTCTATATCTATTCAAAGTTATGATTTTATGTCATCGATCTCTGTAATTTAATAAATTCAGTCAATAAAAGTCAGCAAAAATGCTGTCAGCTTTCAATGACTTTTCCTGCTGTTTCCGCAGGTGTGTGGGACTAAGTGATTCAAGTTTACCTGCATTATATAAATTGCAATCAGCAAACTGTAATGATAGAAGATTAAATGAACAAATTAAATATGCATTTTGCGCTGGCATCAACGGTACAATTGTCTACAATTCTTTCACCGAGAATTCGGTAAATATAATTCCTTATTATTGTATAGTAGGCCACTGAATAAAGTTTTTATAAGCGATAACATTTTTTTAGACAAGGAACAAAAATGCAACTCCTTTGGCTAATTGCTTTCTCATGTAGGTATTTAAATACCTTTCCCCCAATCAATTTCAATAACATCTAAACAAATTGGTTATGCTATCAAAGTCTAAATTCTTCCTCAAATGTCAAAAGTATTACCTAGAAAAAAATTGTTATAAAAACCAAAACATACTCCATGTTGTAATAAGTTTTTATTAGAATGCAAAAATAGACATCCAATGTCCTTTTTCGTTTTCTATTTTCGATTCAGTTTATTGTGATTATCATTCAGATCAGTGTGAATATTTTAAGATACGGGAATTAAGGTAATAATGGGCAGATCCACAACCAGAAAAATTTGTAGGGAACAGGGACACGTGAGGATTTTTGCGTTCAATTTTTTCCCACGATTTCGGTGTGGAGGGTTCAAAAGATTGAGAAGCATTTTATTTATATGGTACATTAACATCAACTTCAGATTTAAAGTGCCAATTATTATCAGTACTTATTATACATGTAGAGACTGTTTTTGAAATAAAAGTACTGAAGGCAAGCTCCTCACCTTACTCCCGTAGTTAATTGCCGCGTCGTATGGCCAGTTACAATCGAAAGCCATTAACCCATTTGAAGTGGGATGGAGGGTTATCGTTATGTCCTTAGAAGGTATGAGAAATTCCAGATGCATGGAAGTGGATGTATAAAGATTAAATATTTCCCATAGGTAAGCGTAGCTCTCCATATACATTACATATCACATTTGCACCATTAAAGTAAACTGTCTGACCAAAAATCGATAAATAGTTTGGAAATGATATGGAGGAATAATTAACATGTGGAAATAAATGAAACTGTTTAGATTCCAGAAGAAACTGATGTGAATATTTCCCACAGTGATAATCCATCAACGTAAATAGTAACCTATAAATTGGAAATTCTTTTAACTTTCAACAACTTTAGAATCAAATTAACATTTTGTATGTTGCAAGTGTACTATTGCTGCTGCTAAATTATAATTTGTTTGATCGTTGCGTATAGACTTTACCTTTTAAAATTGTTTGAACATGGGGAGTACTACGCTTTCCCGAGTCGAATTATTTGTGGTCTTTTTGCTCTTCTTGATTTTCACTTTAATAATAGCAGAAGATTCTTCCGAAATAGTGGGAACTGCAGACCACAGCAGCCATAGCGTCATGGAAGTTGATTATGAATACGTAAATGTTAGCGTATTAGATACACGACGAGATGTTTCTTATTCCTGGAAGATTACACAAGGAATTAACGGTTCAGACTGGTTTGATTATTTCGAAAATGTCAACGAAATACCAGTAGATGTAGATTATGGAGGAATTTTACCTTATAACGTAGGATTCCCCACAGGTTTTGTAAAAGAAGATTTTCTGGTTCAAAGTGACGCAGTTGGGATTTGGATGATGGTCCATACTGATTTACCACCACAATATCCTGATTACGGTGCTAGCATGAATTTATCTGGTCAACAACATTCAAATCCTGAATTCAACAGAGTCAATATAACTTGCTATCTTGGTGGAGACAGCAGTCTGACAGTCACACTATTTAACAACAACAATTTTAACGAAACATATACATTTCATAACAATCAAAGCTCTAAGAAAGAAAATTGGGACCATTTCTCCATAGAATCTACCATTCTGGCAACTCGTGTAAGTTAATATTTCGTTTTCGTATTTTCTGGTATAATATTAAGTTGCTGTATACTCCGTGAATTTATTCATGATTCTTTACGGTTTAAATCATTTTTAATTGTATGCATTTAGTATCTTACTATAAATATCTACTTCCTTGGTTAGCACACTCGTATAATCAGCAGATATCAAAGGTTTATTAGAATTGAGCGTTTACTCGGACGAATGTATTGATAAACTCGTGTCAGTTATTGCCAACTATATGATAACTTTAGCTATTGTTATAGCTCACCACAAAAGTTCGGGTTGAAGACAACTCGTCCTTTGTCATAGTGGAAAAAATTATCGTTGGAAAATATGCACCGAAAGTAACGACTACGAAACGTCCCATTCATTGCACTACACCTCAGGAAGATATAACTACAAATGCGGGGACTGATAACCCAATGAGTGATGTCCCTACAGATGATGCTTCAGAGTCAGACAGCACCGATGGTAAGTATGGCTTCAGATATATGTTTCTTTTAAGTTTTCGTTGCTGAAAAGCACTTTTTTCTAAATAACCTGCTGACATAAATATATGGAAAATGGGAATTTGTATGGCACACACATGACTTTTGTATGGGAGAGCTAAAAATAGATAGTATTACTTTGTATGGTAGTGTATGACTTTGTATGGCGGTTAATGACTTTGTATGGCAATATTGAATATGCAAGGTAAGTTAATTTAACATAATAGGTTCATTCTATTTGCATATGGTTATGAAATTTCTATTTGGGTCTTATCATTCCACAATATATTATTAACATTGAATAAATTTACCAACCTATGGTGATATATATCGTGTATCGGTATACTATGCATGTTTGTATCACCATACATAGTAATTATTTCCATACAAATTCATTAGGTAAGCCATAACACACCATACAAAGTCACACTAAATATCAAAAAATCCTCCATACAAAAGTTATGTGTGTGCCATACAAATTAATTGGCACCCATAAATATAATACCGCGGGATATTTTACGATGTTGAATATTGTTAGCAGATAGTTCAAGCACAACAGAATCGTCAACAGCCATCTCCAGTTCAACTGTACAAGAATGTATCATTGCATCCAGCACAACGAAACGTCCGACAAGGCCAACAACCACCACTAGGAAGGAAAAAGATACGACGACAGTAAGCACTGGAGAATCAGACAGTTCTTCAACCTCATCTGGGACCTCAGCAGTGTCAACTACAACAGAGTCTCCTGTGTCTCCTCCCAAAGAACCTTCCACCTCAACAACTAAATCAAATAAAGCTCACCATTTTTCCGGACAAGTTATTACAGTAGCTTGGTTCACTTTTGTAATGATGATTTTATAATTTTGTGGGTTCACCTGCGAGAAGAGTAGAAGTTGATATTTTGTGGTTGACGGAGAACTCATGGATTTCGTATCTGAAGGGATTGAGATCTCGTTTCTGCAAATAACTTTCATTTGAATTTGTCTTCAACCTTCAGATATGAAACGAAATCTCCAGATACCATTTTTGTAATTCTCATTATTCAGTCCAGGGTGTAATCAAAAATCTATAATGCTACAATTTTTATGTAATTTGGCCACATAAATGAAATGTTACTGTTGGTGGACCTAAGAATATTTTAAGACATGGCGAATTGGTGACATTGTAAAATATCTACACTTTGAATACCTGAATGTACTGTAATTGGTATTGAACTACATAAAATCAATAAAAAATGGAACGTAATGATCACGATTTTTTCTGACGGGGAAATCAATTTAGTTTATAGACTACAGCATACCCATTTAAGATTTAGTCGTCTATGTTCCTTGCACAAACAAGTCAATAAGTGATGTGTCATTGTGTCATTGAGCATTGATGAATTAATAATTTCTCAACAAGCAACCATTAATGCAACAAATTGCAGTAATTGCAACTCCAGGAAAGATATGTAGGCGTATAGTGTATTTACATTTTTAATCATTGTCAAGGACAGTGCATTTCTTTCTGCAAAGGAGAGTGGGCGGTACCGCATAATGGATTCCCATAAGGTATTCTCTGTGGATAATAATTGATGAATTGGGTCTTGTAAAGAAAGGCGAAACTTTTCACAGTTTACGTAAATAAAATATTTGTCAATCACGCTTGACGGTGCATGCTAATTTCTGAAAGAATGTAATTCTTCGTTTTTAAACTGCGTAGTAATGAAATGTATTGAACATTCCACTAATTGCATTTTCCGTGTTTGCGAAAGAACAATTACTGATTTTAACGGCTTTATGTTATATAAAATTCGTGATTTTTGGTTCAGCATTCACCAAACTGTACTAATTGTAATTTCCAAGTAAAATGAATCTTACGCTAAGGCACATTTAGTACTTAGTAATACATACCACACCCGTGCTCAGCGTAACAGTCACTGTGTGTCACTTAAAAATTATATTAAAACCAAAAGGTATTTAGACATGGATGGGTTCAATTGGTTGGCCATTATGTCACAGCAGGACAGTCTCTGTGCTTCATTTTACAAGAAATACTAATTGAAATTCGATACCCTTTTTCTGTTTTGCTCTGCAAGTATTTATTTATAAATCAGAATAATTTACAAGATAGAAACAAGAATTTGTTTAATGGTGGATTCTTTTCAATTTTGCCTGAAAAGTCAATTCCATTAATTCTCATCCGTCTAGAGATATTATTTAATTACTCAAAAATCATCCATTTTATTCAAATGACTTTAATTGTCATATTTTAATGTCATTGACAAATAAATTTTAAAATATATAGACTTTAATTTTATAGGTACAACTTTAGGATTGCAATCCTTGCTTGGATTGTAAGATATTATACTACTTAACCTAGAAATATTAAACTCTAGATTGAATCATAACAATGAGATAAGTAATAATTATAGAAATGAAAGTCAAAATCGTGGAGGAGGTTACCATCAAAATGTTTCCGCATTTGAAACCGATAGGAACACAGGATTTTAAATGAAAATTTGCAAATTCCATTTCTTTACAACTTTTCCTCAGGACGTAAGGATCTAGATGACATTTATTTGCATAAGGTAAATGAATTTGGGAAAGGAAAACTGTCCATGAATTCCTAAAGTTAACAGAGCGAGCATGTACTTCCCCCATCATCGGGAACATGGTGCAGGCGATAAATGCAATAGCAGATGCGTTGTTCAAGTAGATCAATAGGCTGTTGACCGACATCGTTTTCCATTGACGCAGTGGAAAGTACAGATAGAGGATACACGATATCAGAGAGCCACCCAGCAGAAATAAAAGATTCCATTTAAAAAGTTTGTTGTAGCTCCGCAGTAGTTCCTGGATTTTCCTGTAATGGACCACGGATTGACAAATCCTTTCTGTAGGGCCGTGTTCTCCTGAATCATAACAAGACAGTGGGGGAGGAGAATGGGGAGGACAGAGGATTTTGAGACACATGCTCATGCTTGAGGCAAATGGCATGCTGAGAATCAAATAATGACCCAAGGAGATCATTATGTAAATTATTCTAATAATTTGTGTCAGATAAGATAGCAATTTGAGCCAAAGAAGGTCCGGACACTCCGACTGTCGGAACGAGTAGAGAAAAGCAGGAAAATTTGGATTTTCAATGTGATTTAAAACGAGGAATAGCACAGTCAGACAGATACAAATAGGGTGCACCACTTTGTAAAAATGGTATTCGAATTTTTGATATCCGATCATTTTCTTCTTTAGTGGGCCATTGGCATCTAAAATGAAACAAAACAGTACAGAGTATATTTATTTATTTATTTTTAAAATTTTACTAGCTCTAATTTTTACAGTAGAGTACAGTTTACATTCACTCTGTGTTATAACTTTTGTGGTAGAAATTGTGGATTTGATATACCTATAGATTGTAGAGTTTATATATATAATAATGTTCGCGGGTATTTCTGCCAGTAAAAGTAAACAAACGAAACTTCCAGTCTACTTCTATCTAATGTCTTTTATTTTTACCCTTTACAGAATTTATGAAAACAAGTATATGAATATTTTAATTAGTAGTCTGTGAGTTTAGCAAATGTTTTAAACTGCATTGTAAAATTAGCTTTCGTTTCGGTGGAATAAGAAAAGCAGTAAACCAACCTTTCAGGATTTCTATCTCGACTTGTTTCCACCTATTCAAAAATTCGCAAATAGCATTTCTATTTCTAGTGAGGATGAAACTAGTAAAGTCTGAGCTGACGGAAGTGTATAACCAACACAAGAGGCTTATCAGAGTAGTAATGTCACTTTGGAGAATCAAATGTCGAATTACTTGAAGGATGTCAAAAGAGGTGCAAAAGAATATGTAAATTAAAAGTGCATAATGCAGCCAAAGACGATGTCCTTTTTTGTGGCAACTAATCAAAAAATCCACACGTTTGCCTTCTTTCGGTATTATTTCATGAATTGCTTCAATGTGATATGGGAAAATCCCAGAGTAGCTGATAAATTTTATAATATTGATGAATATTAAAACGGTACTGATCCTTTGACTCAGTTTATGCATTGCAGTATGTAGCTCGGTAATTGGTAGTAGGTATTTTGTTGATTTTCGATCTCATCCACCAATTAATTAGAAATTATTCAATCTCTAAACTAAAGTCGAAATAAAGAATAAAAATTCGTCCGCTTTTTCTTACATGCAACCGTGTTCATAACTTTTGAGTGTCATTTCGACTAATTGGAATTCTTATTTGCCTTGGGCAAACAGTAGAATAGAAGAGTAGAGGGTGGAGGCAGTGATAAGTTTGCTTGCTATGATGTTCTATATTGGAAATCTAATTGGTTTCATGGAAAGCATCTTAAATCTCGCATGCATGAGTCCTATAAGCCCTTCTAATCTAATTTATTTAGTCAAATGTCAAAACAAAGTATGCATGTGCATTGCATTTGTATTAATAATCTAAGTTAATTGCCGAAATTCAAACTCATAACAGCATTACAACAGCATTTACTATTTGAATTTATCATATATTTCCTATGCTGCACTTGGATAATATTATGCATGCTGGCTGTCTAGCTCTACACTATAGCAAGCAATAGTAATATCTAAATAAAGTATATCCATAAGTATCTCCTTCCTTTGCATGTTTCATAACTGATGTGCAACATGAAACTGTTCATAACCAAAATGTAAAACTGTATATGTAAAGATAAACTACACTATAAATACTATAGGTAGAATGTCTATTTATTCTAATTCACTGTTGTAATAAAATGCTTAAACATCAGAGGGCTTGAAAAAGATTATCAAGTTTTCAGACATTTAAAAATGCCATCTGAATGACACTTGCACTTTTCCGTTTCCAGACTTAGAAAATGGAGGCGACACCTTTTAGAACATTCCTACACCCGAAACCTATATAATTTATGCACTCTCTACAAAACCGTATTGAACGTTTTTGTGCTTTACAATTCGATTTTAAAAAATTAGGGAGGATTTAGGCAACAGAATATTGTTGCCTCGATTGTCCCATATTTTTACGAATTTATTCATTTAGTTTCCTACCAGGGGAACTATTGCGAAATTGGGAACGAAATCGACAAATACTGTAACCTAATGCCTCAAAAATTGTGTCTACCTAATATATTGATTTCGTTACCCCAATTGCGAAAATACACAATAGTTTGCAAGTTTATTGCTTTTTGTTACGCCTCACTCCGCACTCGAAATCTTACTCTGACCGCTGGCTTGCTCTTCGCACTACTAGACTGCTAATTTTGTCAAAGAATATCTTCTTTTACCATATTTTTAGAGACTTGCGACGACATTCTAAGAGCATCAACAATATATTCAAACATTGTTTTCAATGTGAGACGCAGCATCCACATTTTGAAATTTACCTATTCGAAGCTTTCTAATGTGGAACCATTGTACCATATTTTTAGAGACTTGCGACGACATTCTAAGAGCATCAACAATATATTCAAACATTGTTTTCAATGTGAGACGCAGCATCCACATTTTGAAATTTACTTATTCGAAGCTTTCTAAAGTAGAACCATTGTACCATATTTTCAGAGACATTCGACGACATTCTAAGAGCATCAACAATATATTCAAACATTGTTTTCAATGTGAGACGCAGCATCCACATTTTGAAATTTACTTATTCGAAGCTTTCTAAAGTAGAACCATTGTACCATATTTTCAGAGACATGCGACGACATTCTAAGAGCATCAACAATATATTCAAACATTGTTTTCAATGTGAGACGCAGAATCCACATTGTGAAATTTACCTATTCGAAGCTTTCTAATGTGGAACCCAAAGGTGACGACATGCTCCAGAAAACTGGTTTCCCCCAACCAGTTCTTTCCAACTACTTTACCCCCGATTTCGATTCGGAGAACTGGTTGGGGGAAACCAATTTTCTGGAGCATGTCGTCACTTTGTCCCTGAGGGCGGAGCCCTGGAAACATTCAAATCACTTTGGTGGAACCATTGTACCATATTTTTGGAGACTTGCGACGACATTCTAAGAGCATCAACAATATATTCAAACATTGTTTTCAATGTGAGACGCAGAATCCACATTTTGAAATTTCCCTATTCGAAGCTTTCTAATGTGGAACCATTGTACCATATTTTTAGAGATTTGCGACGACATTATTGAGAGAATGAAAACAGTGTTTAAACCCTAATTTCTATGTGAGGCATTATATTTAATTGTTGTTTAACCCCTCTATACTTGAACTTATATACCCCATTTGCCTTTGCAGCATAAAAAGTCTTTCGCCATTGAGATTTGTATTTGAAGAGAATGAAAGATATCTTCAATTACAAATTTAAATGAGACGCTCAGCAATCCTGATTTTCTCTAATTGCTTTCCTAGAAGTCTTTTAATCTGAAACCAATAATGTACGCCATTTGCAAAGTCATAAGTTGACATTGTCTATGAGCATTAAAAATATGTTTAAACTCCAATTTAAATGAGAGTGCAATATCCACCTTTTCTTAAATGTTTTCGATGAAAAAAACCCAAATGATGAGTATATAATAATTACAATGCGATAATTTAGAGCATATGTACAATAAGCTTGCAAGCGTCCTGCTGCCGTAATTATTTTCGTAATCCTAAATTATGTTTTGGTTGCAGTTTATCTAATTACTACGCAGATAACATTGACGTTGGACTAGCGGCTAGCCTCTGCATGGTCTCAAGTGGGAATTTTTCTATTTTTCCAGTGGGGAATGGGAGAAACCAAAAGGTGGAGTGTTTGGGAAAACATGAGATAGAAATTAGAGTTGGAAAAGATAAATAAAGGTTCATATTCTGTAAATTTTAAATATTTTTTGAAACTGTTTGTCCTTAATAACAGTAATGCATATCTATAAATTATAATCATAGGCTTGATAAAGCAATTGACTATTTTTAATTACTTTGTAATGAAGGACGTTAGTGGAAATTTATTTTTATTTCCCACCTCTTATTTTCATTTACCAGAAATTTCTCTTTTCCCAGCAATTTTTAATTTTTCCCCATTTCCCTGATGTTAAACAAAAATGGGTGGGAAATAGGAATATCTGAAACCATGTCTGTTTACATAACAGCCGGGCTCGTGGTCTTTATAGGCTATCTATTGATTCACCTTTTGAGCGTGAAAGCGTAGTAGTTAGACGTCGATAACAAGGACCATTAAGCTAATTTCTATCTAATCTTATATTGTATTGTTCCTCGGAGACGAAAATTGCAACACGTCATATTTACTATTAAATATTTTATCTAATCTTTGTTTTTGCTTCCAAACAAATAGTTCAAGAAATTTCTGGTTAGAAACAGAAGGATCCTAGAATACTAAGTATTTTAATGATAAAAATTGATTACTTAATACCAAATACCGGTTTGCGGTTTGTACCACGATGTCTAATTTAGAAGTTTATACCTGACATTTTTTAGAATCAATATTTGTATAATAATATGTGCGCTGTACAGTACACTGCATTGAGAAAACCTTTGATATTTATGCAGTAATAGTAATTGATCATGTAACAGCCGCGTTTTAATATTTATTTATTTATTTTTATATCGCAGGAGTAGGCAGAACAGGTGTTGAAAACAGTTCTAGTCTAGTTTTACACATGCTAAGCTTACTGTATCATTGTATGGAATGTATATGGATTAATAATTGATACATAGTCCTTACTACCTATTGATGAAAATGAAAGCAATAATTACATTTAAATTATTTAAATGACCCATGCAATTTCCCAATTATGATAACTATTAAAGAATAACTTTGGTAATTGTGGTTTTATCAAGTTGAAATAAAGTATATATAGAAAGGGGAAGTTGATTACTTCATCGCACTTTTCATTCATCTGACATTAATGTCATCGACAGAGAGAAATAAGACAAAATGAAAGTTTTCTCAGTAACAATAATTTTGGCATTTATTTCCTATTGCCTCATCGCAATATGCGGTAAGTTGTCCAACTTTCTTCCATGAAGCATGAAACTATATCTGCATGCAACATTCTGATTTTGATAGCTTTACAATTCCTAGAAACAAGTCCAATAATCTCTCCAGCAATTTCACAAGAGCGAAGGGCTATTGCATTGGGCGTACCAAAAACTAGTCCAATTGAACAAGCCGATACTATACCAAAGAAGAAACGAGTAAGTACAAAATTGTAATTTGAATCCCCAAAATTCTAACTTTAATGCTATACAAAAACATATCAGTTTTTTATTAACCACTTTGACTTTTTATGCACAGGAAAATAATGACCCGTTTGAAGGATACGTGGCTTATGAAAATAAAAAATAATTAATTTCCCCTACCTGCTGTCTGCAGGGGAAAAGTGAAACTTTAACTTATTGCTGTTATCCCACTTATCATTATCGTACCTAAAAAGTACGGATATATGTCTATTCTATGAATTATTAAATTATAAATTATACATGAATAAACTACGGATAACTGAAAATTATATTGTTATTAAAATTATTAAAAAAAACATAGTGACTATTAAAACTATTAAAAACATATCTATGTCATTTATTTTACATTTTGGAAAGTTTAAAGCACTTTGTTAACAGCCTTAACTGTAAGAATAAACATGCAATTTGTTAATTACGCTTAAGATAGTAAGATAAAGCAACAAATAAACGTAACTGTAAAATACTATTTTGCCGCTTTGAGACAAAAGTATATAAAAGCTCTCCCGGAGCTTGAAAGAGCTAGAAAAAATAAGTTACTTTGTACGTTAGATTTTGTTTGTTAATTTTTATAATTAATTTGCGCAATAAAATATTCTTGGAAAATCAAAATGAAACTTTTGGCTTTTTTTGTGATTGTGGCTTTGGTTTTTCATTTCTTCACTGCAGTGTGTGGTATGTCTTCCAACAATTTAATTGAATACCTATAATTTATCGATTGCCACTCTAATAATGGTCCTTCGTTAAATACCTAAACTCTATTTATCTGATTCGTGGTATCATTAATTTTTATTGAATTAGTTTTATTAGCAGTTTTGGAAAAGTTATTATTTGTTTGTTTTACTAGAAGCAAGTCCAATTGCTTCGGAATCAGAAATCAGATCTATCTCCAACAGTCAGCCGAACGATCCAGCTCCAGTTGATGATTTACTCTTAAACGCTCAATCAGCAAGAAAGAGGGTAATTTTTGTTACAGAAAATGGGGCATCGACTCTAGGGCAACTTTTGAAACCTATAATAATCTATATTATAAAAACTATCTGTAGACATAGACTGTCTTAAACACAATTCAATGGAAAATCGAAATGAAAACACAAAATTTACCTTTCCGTTTTAACCTGTCCATGTCTTTAAATAATTGATGAATTATCAACAGGAAAGTGATGACGCTATGGAAGGATACCAGGTATACGAACCATCCCAATCAGATTAAACGATTAACCTTTCGACGATGAGTTCAATTCAAAATATTAGCCGGTATTCAGTATGTTATTTATTTATCATTTATCTTGTATACATCATAAAGCAATTAACTCCGTGACTTATTTCCTAAAATCCAAATTATCAATCAGCAAATAAAGTTTTCTAAACTAATCACCAAATCCACAGCAATTGGATATTTCTGAGAAAAAGCCAAATTATTTCTTGATTTAATTAATTTTCATAGTATAACGTTAAACTTTATGGAATATTTGATGCAGTAAGTAGTAAATGTAAAGTTTGCCCTGAGTTGGCAACTTCAGGTAAGTGCCCGTATAAAAGCAAAGAGGATGTCATGATTGAAGGCGTTGGTTGCACTTGATTGCATTGAATCAAAATGTTATTTCATCTTTTTTTCTGCTGCATAAATATTTCTTTGACCATATCATTTCAAATTCATTTGTGGCGACCTGCAATTATTGCTCTGACCAAATCAAGTCATCTTACATCCTGTGCTCCAATAATTTACACGAATAGAAATAGCGCTGTATTTAAAGATGAATTATCCGAAATGATTGAAAATATTAATGGAAACAATATTCCTTACTTATACATTGAAGATTCTGCAAATTCATTTTCTGTGACTAAAGATGACCTCAGAGTTAATTGCTTCACCATTATAATAATTCTAAGTGGACAGATAGTAACTATTCAAGATAGCGAGTCTCTCACCCAAAATTTGCAGAAATTGATAAAACCAAGGTCGGTGAATGCTGGAAGTTATATTCACTTGGACATGGATTCCAGTGATCCCGAATTAAATATCCTGTCATCTTTAGAAAAAGCAGGCTTTCGAAAGAAAATGCAAATATCAGAATCATATACACAACTGGGATTCGCAAAATTGATTTTTAGAACCGTTTGTAATCATTGTCTAAAGAAAAAGCATTTGATAGCTACTTTTACTAACAATACTGATTGCAATCAAAAGGAATTTTCCATCCCTGAAAAGAAAACTGAATGTGTACATAACTTTCCCGAAATCAAGTTTCCAACTTTTTCAAAGGATTTCTATGGTCTTCGATTTAAAATGCTAATGACTCCAGCCGAAAATTCAACGGAATCAATTTTTAAAGTTCAAGAATCCGGAACCAAAGGGAAAAGGAACAAAAAAGGGATTTTGGATCCTATGAGTAGAGTTTTAATTAGCCTCGCAAAAACACTAAACTTGAAATGGACAGGAATCTTTCGAGCTCCAATGCTCCTTCCTCCTGAAACTCATCCTAATTCCTTCATTGCCATTTTAAATAGGGATTTGCATGCAGTTGCTATACTTTACATTACCCAATGGTATTTTAATAATTATACTGAAATGACAACTCCTTATTTACATGATCATGTAGCTTATATTACCTGGAGCAAAACAACCAACTCAAAGTGGCAAATTATAGTCAAAATGTTTGAAGATCACTTTGTAGGGTCCATTTGTCCCATGATAATCCTTTCTGCCATTTTTATTACTTTCATCGGAAGAAATTCCCACCAAATCAGATTACTGTCCTGTGGGAATATTGGAAGAAACAATTTCATTGAGAAAGCTACGAAAATGATGTAAGTTATTTAAATTTTAATTTTAGTAAAAATTATTTTGTTCTAATGTACGTGTTTTTCAAATATTTTGGAATATTGTTTCTGTTGTCAAAATAATTTTCTGAAATATTTCAGAGCAAAAATTGGAGATGTGGTATTTTTTCTTCAAAAAGTGATGATGCAACAAAACTCGGCTAAGGAGTTGACACGTTGGCGTCTTCTGGCGACAAGAATTGTAGTTATTTGCTGGTGGGTAATCGGAATTGTCGTTTTATCTAATTATAAGACATTCTTGACATCTAATTTGGTTACTAAAACGGATTCCAATTCAATCGAAAGTCTTATGGAATTGTCCCCAGAGCATCCGAAGTACAATGGATGGACTGGAGTTACTTTTGTATCAAAGGAGCTTTCAAAGTTTGCGTTTGGTCGAACTCGCTACAAAACTCTTTACAATCAACTTATTTACGTAGAAGATCCATATCAATGTGTTTCGAAAGTTATACATTCAAAAAAATACATTTGTATCAGTTCTCGGAATATTCTGGAACGTTTCCTCGCCCTCGTTCCAATGAAGATGAAGTACAAAGACCATTACCAACATTTGATAGTTAGGGATACGGAGTTTTTACAAACCAACATGCGATTAGGATTTGGTAAGGATTTTCCATGGGTTGAAACATTTGAAAAACATATTACAGCATTATTTGAATCTGGTATACTATCCCAATGGACGAAGATTCATTCAAGAGAAATCACTCAAGAAACAAGTGACGGAGAGTTCAATATTCCAGATGTACTCGTGTCTGGAGAAATCCTAGAATTTTTTTGCTCATTGTGCATTACATTCTCTTGGTGTTTGGGAGTTTTGTTCTTGGAAGCTTTTGCTTTCTACAGGATTGTCCTACTACAAAAATTAAGTAGAGCTATTGGAGCCACAATGAAGATTTTCCAAACACGATGAAATTGATTCCGAATTAAAATGTAACCTGTTAATTAAACCGTAGACGAAGAGTAACTAACTAGCTCGGCTATTAACCCCAATTCCTTTTTCCAATCACCATTTACTAATCTTGTAGCTTGAAGTGAAAATTAAATGAATTAACCTAATCAAGAGAACTGTACACATAGTACACGGTGTTGCAAATGTAATGTCGCCACATATGTAGGAAAAACCATAAGTATGCAAGTGATGTATGAACATTTGAAAGACCGTCTAAAGTTACATTAGACATAAAGCTTTGATTTTAAAATGTATTGACATAAGAGCTTCAAATTAAAAATAAAAAGAGGAAAAATCTGTTCGATTTCAACATTGTTGGAATTTTCATTGAAATGAAACGTTTACCACTTTTCTTAGAATCATAAGGATTTTTCCACTCAAATTGGGAGGCGATCATTTTTTTTTTACTTTTTTGGGTGTACCTAACTAAAATTTTAAAGGTTTGAGAAAACTTGTAAAATTGACTAGACTTGATTAATTTACGGTTTTTCCTATACAGGGGCGACATTAGATTTAACACTTGATACTTCCGGATTCTTCCAAAAAATAAGGTCACTACTTTTATCCATCAAAAGCAATTACTACTCATGACATGAGCACGTCTTTAATAACTCAATGCTAATCATGTTTATAAATGAGAATTAAACCTGAAACGGTGAATCTCAATCTGAAAGAACCTTTTTGTGCTATTTTGTGGATCTTATGAATCATTAACGTCCATCACGCAAAGGCATGGTGAGTGTGGACAGAATGTAGTATATAGCTTCCGATTTTGGTAAACACGCACAGATGAGGTCAAAGTCACTTTAACTCATTCAAAATTTATACAAGTCCTTTAGGTCAACCAATTTGGGGAATTTTCAGTTTGGGAATATCATGGGGGCTTTAATGAACGAAGAGATAGCTTTTTGTATGAATAGATGGCTACGGGCTGCGAACATATATTACATATCTATATATAGAGCAGATGTGCCTTACCAAAACTTTTCGCATTGAGTGGTATTAAATGTTTTTAAGTATTCGTACATTCCACAGAAATATATAATAGATAAGTATAATAGACAGTCATAAGTCATAGCCATCAAAGCATATAATATAGTAGCACTGCATAAAACAATATCCTTTTCAGCAATTTTCAAATTGAGCTATTTCTAGAATTGGTAAGTCAAATTGACAACGTAGTAAGAAAACAAGTATCTTTTGAGACTGATTGGTTATTATGAATGGTTGCTGGAATTTTGGTTTGTTTTAAAATAAAACCCTTTTTAAAACCATTTAATTTATAATTGTGTAACTAACTATACTACGTTAAATGTGGCTCCATGTTCAATGGAATATTTATAATCAATTCTCAAAAGAGTTCAATGTGCGTATAATCTCATGAAACAGTTTATTGAACTTTAAGCGTAATTTTTATTTCAAATATTTATTTTCGACCGTAAAATTGGAATCAAACTGACTAAAGTAATTAATACTTTTCAAATCTTTTGATTGTTTTGATGTTTGTTATTAAGGAATCGGACGGAATGGATTATAATTCCTTTATGGAAGGGCATTGTTTGTCTAACTGTGTATCTATCTGAGTTTACGTAACTTTGGACTGGACTAAAAATTTTAAATATTGTCTTCCGATTATGAAAGCAGAGATGATTGGGAGAAACAAGTTTTTAAAATGTTAATTATTGGACTGACCCTCGATCTGGGTACATGGGTAACTTTTGTTGTATGCATCGTAAACAGGGCCGCAGGGGGGGCCCGAAATCGAGAAAAATAAAGAAATTTTTGTCTAAAATCGCTAAAATTTTCGCGCGTGCCCCTCCCGAAATTTTTTTCTGGCTGCGGCCCTGATCGTAAACGGCGTGTAATATACATCATTCCAAAGCTCACAGGTTTACTAGAGTTACTGGAGGAAGTGATTCTACCGAGCGATTCATTCGTTATGCCTCTGTGTACGATAGTATTATTATTATTTTATTAATTATTATTTGTTGTTGTTAGATTTTGGGAATTTAGTTCTGTACCTCAAAAAATTTTCATGTCTCCAATTTTTACAAGCATAAATATTGAATGTTTTAATAGAGACGAGACTACAAAAACTGACAGTTTACAAAGTTTCAATACAAATAACCTATAATATCTATATTGATTTGTTTACCACTAGCCTTTCATTCAGTTCGTTTACCTATCTACTAGTTTGTAACATGCATTAAAAGTTCATAAAGAATCAGGTTTGATGATTGAAACCATATACATACTGAGAAGTCATAATTTTTAAATAAATGCCCATAGTCCCTATTAACACGGATTACTTAGTGTGATTTGTAATTATTGAAAACAAGGACCAAGACGCGTGTGGATATTTCTTACGACTCAAGTTTCTGTACGAACAGTTTTAATTGACACTTTGTCTTTAAAAATGTGCACGCTTCTCAGAAAGAAGCATTATAAAACTTCGTTTCACCCATGTCGTCTTGAGAAATTGATGTAAGATTCAATTCATAAGACATTGGTGCTGGGTTGTTGACAACGTCTTTGATTAGAGTTTGGGTGCTTACAGGTGATGCGCCATGCGAAGAACAAGGCTATTAATATTTCTTTTATGACATTCTCTGAAGTCCGTGGCCTGTTTTGATGAGGCTTTTTCCTACGGTTGTCTATCAACGCTTGTTAAACAACCTTCCCAATCACACCTTCCATAATGCATCTTTTTAAATCACTATATAACTACCTGCTTTTATTTTCGCAGCCTAACCAGCTCCCAAGATCAAATAAAATATCACAGAAAATCATCTTTCATAATTTCCGACTTCAAACTATTTTTTATTTTAGAATTGTTAGATTTTGTTTGTCATAAACGACAGAAAGATGCATGAGAAAGCCCCGTATTTCACCGAGTACCAGCGTAAAATGTGGTACTACTTGAGTTACTTAACAGTTTGTCGTTTTTACATTGATAGAGATCCGTCAGGGAAATATGTCATACGAGATGCTAGTAAAATGCGGATTGTTTTTTATTATTCTCTATGGGTCAATTCCTTCATCAAAATATTCTATTTAGTTCTGACATATCGGGGGCTAACAAAAGAAGTCCATTTCCTTGATCAAATGTCCATGTGGGATTGGTTTCTCTGCTTTTCTCAACTTGTCCAGGAAGTCAACATGTGGTACAGAAAATATCCCTTGTACGAAGTTCTACATGCAAATTGGACTGTTCAGGAAGAAATATTTAGAAAATTGGGCTCTCCGAAGCGACTTGATGACAAAATCAATAAAAGTGACAAGATTCTCGTTTACATGCACTCGTAAGTACAGTCTTAATAATTATTTCCCTCTAAAAGTAATTATTTTTTCCAAGTTTTTAATTTTCTTGCAAGTGTGAGATAGGTTTACATTTTGGGTCGTATAATTTTTTTTCTCATTTCAGATTAATTGTCAATGTTGGATGTTCAGCGCTTATGATACAATTCTTTGCAGACCCTAAATACGCTTTAAACACTTTCGCCATTGTCCCTTATGACAATTTACCTCTGAGGATCATTTTTGCAGCCCATGAATACGTAATAAATATTTAAGTGGTTCAAAAATCGTTTGACATGAAGCAGAGGGTCGCATGTTTTCCAATATTATAGTTATACAGTAAATATCAGCCAACCAATTTTTTAATCGAATTGGAGGTAGTTTCAAATTTTTCACGATTTTGTCAAAATTGAAAGGACTCGTAAAAGTAACGAATGTAAATTTTATTTTTTTGACCAACTTTTTGACCAATTCATTCGAATCGTAGAAAGATTCTCAACAAGATGCTATGGTAAGGTATCTGATCTATGAAGAACAGTGACGGTTGAAAAATATTATACATGATGACCATATCTCCTGGCTTAGGCCATATGATTTTTGAATCACTTGCTGTAGGTCCTTGATTTCTATAATTAAGAACATTCTGGAAATTCATTAAATGTGTCTCGGTTTTTTTACTCTGCAGTTGTACATGTTTCATATCTGGGTGCATCAAGCCTGTTCTATTGTGTTGAGTCAAACGTTTGCTGTATCTTACACCCACATAGTGTCTGAAATGACCCAAGTAATGAATCAACTCATTGAGCTTGGAGAAACGGGGCCTTCGATTGAGCACAGAAAAAATGCAGAAGAAGAAGGATTAGGAAAGCGCGACGACATTTTTTCCAAATCCGAACAAAAAACAAAAGATTTTAATCAAATTGATTCAAAAGAGGAAAAACACAACGGGCGAAAAAAGTCAAGTGTTGGGGCACATTGGGTACAAAACAGAAAATTCATGAATCCGAAAACAATTGTTCCTGGAACGGAATACAATATTGAAACTCTACTTCGGGACTACAAACAAGTTATGCTGGCAAGCGACTCGTTTAATAAGTGGGTTGGGAAGTTGATGGCAGGCACAAACGGGTCTAACTACGGACAATTCATCTCAGACGTTTTCATGATGATTCAGCTATTGAAAGAACCTGGAGTTGATTTCCTTGGCGTCTTTTTCTATTTCGAAGATGCGTGTGCTGGAATGGTCATGCTCTTCAGGATGCTTATTCTGATGTCCCGATTGTACCCGGCTTCAGAAGATTTCCTACAGGCTTTTAAAAACTATCTAACTTATGATAGTCCAATTAAAAAATATTTACTCAAGTATCAACCCACTTTGAAAATTGTTGCGGCGAAAATTGGGGGCTATAAAACAAGGCCGATCACAGGTAATCTGATAAAAAGAATATTCTAAAATTGATCCTTCTCTAAATACTTTTTTTAATGATTTACAGTACCCAAAGGTGTCAACGCCCTGATGAACTACTACATAGCAGCCGCTATGTGGCAACGACCAAAAGACAGAATGACTTAAACTACTAATTTTTTGTCATTTTCTAGTTTTAACTAACTATTTAGGTTTATTTAGTACTTTACTCAAATTGTTTTGTTTTGCAGTTTGCTTACTGCAAAGTAATTTGTCGACTCTGATAGGACTTGGAAAATGCAAATAAGTAGTAACAACACTTTATGCGTTAAAATTAACTTCGAATGAATGCGTATTAAGAAAAGTAATTCGAAATGTTTTAATCATAACAAATTAATTAAGCAAAGGTGAAAAATGGAAATACAAAAATGATATTTTATAAATAAATTGACTTTTGCACACTCAATTTCTGTACGGTTATAATTTTGTGTCAAAATTTTTAGATTTTCGCTCAAAGTTTTAAGATAATACTACAATATATAAAAAAAATGTATTAAATAAAGTGATCCAAGATTGAAGATGTGGAAAAATTGATTGCGAATATTCTTTATGGTACGACTAAAGAATATGTACAAGGAAATTATTATCAATAAATTATGATAATCATTATTTAATAAGTCATAATAGTCATTGGGTGGATGTTTCGTGTGAACTTGTCTACTTACATGAAAATTCTGGATGCTCCAGTCGTGGAACAAATAAATGCTCTGGCTGGGACGCTGGACTTTGAAACGACCTTCGCCTAATTCCTGCTATTTGATAGTTGCAAAGTAATCCTGATCCTGATTTGTGCGAGGTATGCTACAAAACCGGATTGACAGAAGCAACAACAATTCAAGCAAACAAAAACAAACGGAAAAATATAAAATTATCCGAGTTTAGTAATTTAAATCAGCTTCAACACTCTTTATTTTTTCCCGATTTGTTGAAATATGTTTGAAGGGACCCAAAGGTTTGTCTTTTTTGCAGTATAAAGTTTTGAATTAAAATATAAACTGTAACTCATTCTCAAAATTGGAAAACAAAAATGTTGAAAACTTTAAACTTAGCTAATCCACTCAGCTTAAAGCTGAAAGCTTACATTTTTAATCCCAATATTATTGTGTTTCATTGTAATAATATTATTCATTTATTTTCCAGTCGTAGCGTATTATTTTAAAAAGCATTTAAAATTCTTAGGATTTAAATGCTGAATGCATGAAAACAGAAATTAAAATTTTATATTCTTTTGTGTAGGTGTTAAGAAGGGAATAAAGAATCAATTGGCCTTATTTCGATTAAAATTGATTGCAGACATTGCGGTGTGTTGTAGTTTTGTCAAACCTGGTGAGTTTTTATCGTATTTTATACGAAGTATTCATAGCATTTTTTTAAAAATTATTATTAAAATGACCAATGCCTAGCTAGTTGTCCTACTTGGGCGATGATTCTAAAGGAAATTATACTGCTAAGTGCTACCTGAGAGTCGGCTGAAAGGCACTCGTCCATTTTAGATGTAAATAGTTATTAACGTTTAATTATTGTCCAATTTTAATTTTCAGATCGTACAAATCAAATCTCGCAATGAAATGTAAACACTGCAATTTTGAAACCCCAATGGTTTCAGATTTCCGTCATCATATGTATTTGATACACAATGCCAAGAAGCCAAATTTCCATCGATGTGAAAATTGCAATGAAAAGTTTTACAATTTTGAAGACCTTGTAATACACCGTGAAGGAAAATGCGTAACGGACTTCCATGATGTTGATTTAACAGAAGAAAAAACAGAGGGACTTATACAACAGCAAAACTCGGACCAAGCCATTGGTGAAATAAAACTCAAAGAAAGTGTACGCTTACCATTTTTGGAACTAGAAAGATTGACGGCAGAAGTTTATGCTAAGCACAGCCCAACGATCGTCACGTCGGCCACTAGTCAAAAAATTCGAATGTGTGTCATCTGCAAATCCCATATTTCTCAGAAAAATTTGATCACACATATAAGAGCTATTCATGTAAATTGTAACACTTTTAAATGCTCGTTGTGTGTGAAAGGGTTCAATGATAAAACCGCGTTGAATAATCACATCTTACAACACCATACTACTGTTCGTCCTTTTCTCTGTAATTTATGTGGAGCTCTTTTTTCTGCGAGGAAGTATGTCGTGCCTCATGTTCTTGGATGCCTAAAAAACAATTGGAAAAACTGTAAAACATTTAGTCAGAATAAAGACGCTTCTGTAGACGATTATGTTGAAGAAATTACAGAGGAAGTCCCTTGTCCAATGTGCAAAGCGGTTTGTTCAAATTATTTGTCGTTGATCAACCATATGAAAAGACATCGAATTGTTTATCCTGGGGACAAAGTCAAAGTTGCTCCTAAACTCGAACCTGAGAAAAAGTTGTAAGTTATCTTAATTTTAAAATACTATCTTAGTATATTGTATTGTACATTGTACGTAGTCATATTTTTTATAGCAAGGGTATTTATTTTTAATTTGTTTTCAATTCTATTTTACAACAGACACGAATGTGAAGTATGTGCCGCGAAGTTTTCAGATTTAGGAAAATTAGTTGTTCACAAACGAGCTCATCAGATATCTACAGGGGTAGCTGTAAAACGTTTCAGGAAGAAATTAAAACAAGCAAATCAAATGAAAACCATCAAAAATGGGAATGTAGTATCAAATGGGATTGCTTCCGCTGTGGCCAACAGTGAATTAAATGGGATTGCTTCCGCTGTGGCCAACAGTGAATCAAATGGGATTGCTTCCACTGTGACTAACAGTGAATCAAATGGAAACACTTCCACAACTGAGATAGGAATAAGAGGTAAATCAAAAATCTTCCTGTGCAATTACCCTGGATGTCAGTACGTGTCTAAAAATGAGGCAAATATGAAAAGGCACAAAAGATGTGTTCACAAAGAAGGAATTGCGGAATTTAACAAAGACAGAATTGTACATAGTTGTCACTTGTGTACCTACGTGACTAACCAACAAGGGAACTTGATCAGACATCTGGCTAATCAGCACGATATTGGAGAGCTTCAAAAGTGTAATATTTGTTCCTTTGAATCATTCAGCAAAGAAAAACTTAAAAATCACATGAAGAAAGTCCATCAAGTAAAACCTAGTACAACGTGTAAAGGATGCAACAGGGAATTCAAATCACATTATGAAATGAAAGTTCATCAGTGGCAACATTTGAGGGAGAACACTTCCTGTGGTGGTGGTGATACTTCCTTATTTGTTCCAAAACCTAAAGGAAGACCTAAAAAACCGAATCTTAATACAACGGCTGGAACTGCTAAGGAAATTGCTGATGATAATGAATCGCCAAATAAAGAGTTTTACGAGTGCAAAGATTGTGGTAAACATTTCATAAGAAAAAGATACCTGCAAAAACATATTGATTGCATGCATACCAAGTCTGATGATGAAGTGGAAATGCAAGAGTCTTCAAGTCTACCTTTGGAAACACCAGAGCAAAATCTTCCTATAGAAATGACCGATTCCTCCATTAATGAACCTGATGAATTTGCAGCTCTCAATTTTTCCAGTCAACAAATTCGCGTGATAGAAATAGATGCAATATAATCAAGAATATTACCGATAACTGCAAAAGTGATTCAGGAATGTAACATTTTATACTCGATTTTTATTTTATACGTAATTCTTTCGATTGTACCTCTGTTGGTATGTAACTTACAATATTTGTTACAATAACCATGCTCTAAATATGTATACTAAGTAAATAGTTATGTAGCTCGTTGAATTGATTGCATTTAATTGGGTCAGGAAGTTATGACTCATAATTTGATGCTTTGTAATTTAATTTGCATTTTATTAGCAGCTATAAGCACTCAATGAAATTTCTCAAAAATTTTAGTTAAGTTATATACCTATACTTAAATATTATTTGTAATACTTTAGTATAAATGTTACTTGTAAAAGGTAAAAGACTGTTTTTAAGTTTTAAAGTGATTTTAAAGCAAATACTACACAAATTGCATTGGATGAGATGTAATTGAGAGATTTGTTATATATATCAGAATATAATGTATGCGAGTGTGCCTTGGAGGTTCAATAATTCTGAGTAACTTTTTAATGCCAATAATTAACAACTTTTACACTACATTTCTTATACAAATTCAATTTGCATTTAGTTACCCAGTATGAATTAAAATATTAGACTATTGATTTGAAACGTAAGTGAATATTATATCTGTAGAATATTGGTAGATATTTTTAATTGTAGCGTAGCTCTCCGTGTAAAAAGTACCGAATGTTGCAATTTGCAACAAAATGATATTACTAATGATATTATCTGTATTCATATAATGTATATTTACTGTTAATATTTTATTAATAAATATAAGAGTAAGATCCTTGTTGAAATGAATATGCGGAGATAATACATTCATACTTAGTTTCTTTCAGCAAAAATTTGCTCATTGGTATTTTTAAGTTTTCTAGAAAAAAAATGTTTGGGGTGCAATTGGGCTCAAAGTTAATTATGCCTGAAGACAAATTCCGTAATGTATCATTCATACTTTCCGAAATTCTTAGATGAATATCTCTCCACCACGACCACGATAGCATCTGAAACAATAATTTACACGTAATGCTAATAAATAACAGTAAGCAATGCTTATTAAGCATATACCATCAAAACATTAAACATAAACGACCTAAATAACTACATTCAAAATATCTCTTTGAAATATGACATCTGACAGAATTTGACACCGTAGCAAAATAGTTTCACAAATTCTTAGATTGCAAGCGGACGGTATATGATTGCAATAATTTATTCGCCATTCTTAATTCTTAACTACTCATTGCTGATGTAAATTACTTCCTCGTTCATCCGATCTAGTTACAATGTGGTTTTTTGTGAAAAAGGAGTTTTCCGATTTCTGGATCAACAAGATATTTGTTTTGGCTATTTTTGTACTACATATTTCGGGTAAGTTTTGTTTAATTCAATGCATAAAAAGTTTCAAATTTTTTTTGTTTCAAAAGTTTGAGTAAAAGATATTTAAAATAGAAATTTCTGGCTATCTTAATCATCCAATTGGTCAATCACATCAGGAAGACAATCATGAATATCATGGACCACAGCCTAGACACGGGCCATTCTGGGATGATTTAAGAGGTATGTCATTATCATTTTCTGTAATTAGACACAAATTAATATTTTTAATTTATATTACTTTTTTTATTACGATTTTTGAATTTCTCCTTATGAATATTAAAATATATTTATAAATAAATTTAGTCACATGGGGCAAGAACACATCGTATCCTCACTTCAACCGACTACCACGGACTACAGCGGAAGCGGAGCGTCATGGTATATAATTGATTAATTTTTCTAGTCTATCCAAAATATTTACCATTTTTTATCAACGTTTTATTTTTTAAGGATGGTATCGTACTAGCCAAGATTGTTACAACGATGGACATTTTTACGGATTTCGATATGCAGAGCAAGGACAGTCTTCAGCTCTCAGTCTACTTTTTGATATCCAAGGGATTATTGCTGGCATACAAATGAGTGTATGACAACTTCATTTTTATAATTTATTAATAGATATAAATCGTATTTATTTTTGTACATCTTATTTCTTTAACGGAAAAGGTGCCGTTGAATTGTGCTAAAGCTAGGGGGAATCCATATCAATTTGAACAAGTGCCAATGTTTCTGCCGACACTTATCAATGACGTCGAGCACTACACACTTTCAGCATATTTTGTGAAACCACGTAAGACTACTTAACTTAGATAGATAAAAATGCCGAAATCATATTACTTAACAGCATCAAACGTTTCCCGTATGAATTTAATTACCAAAATTTTGTAATTTAGTTTGTTTTCTTCACGCCTTAATTGATTCTGTTCTCTGTAGCTCATAAATAATATATTATTGTCCAAAAAATAATGAGAAAATTATTAGATGAGAAATTATAAACGTAAAAATTTAAATTGTGTACAAAAATTTTTAATTTTGGTTTATATTTATAATATTTAAAATTAATTTGTCAACTCTGGGAGCAGCAACGATTTGTACAAAGGGAAGGACTGAAGAAGACCTTCGTGAGGAAGGGACGGGTACAGGCCTTTGGTTTCAGAATGGACGTCGTCGTACTTTAGGGATTCCACTAACCCTAGACGAAGCAAGTTATTTTGGTTGGGATAAAGTCCAATGTTTTCCTCAAATGGGTAACTTTCTTGATTACCGTCCAAATTATTGTCTTAAATACAAGAACTTTATAAATTATTGTGTGTATGATTTATTTGAATGCTTGAACATAGGCTACCACAGTTTTTACCGTGTGGATTTATGGAATAAAATAAGATGCTCTAGAATATGGCCTTACGTACTGCTTGCTAATAAGCACGACCAAATCCACGGATTCGTTTTCATGGTCTTTAGCGATTGCCATTCAAAGCGTTTCGAGCACCTACCTATAGATGCTGTCGTAGTAAGTTGATTTACTTGTCTATTCAAATATTTCTAATCAGCTTAATATTATTATTATTTAATACATATTTGCCATTGTTCACTTTTTGTAATTTCACATTTTAATATGTTATATGATAATGACTGCGATGAACTGCTTACGTAATCATTTTGCATAAAAATTAAGTTTACTTGAATACATTGAATAGAAATCCAATGCATTCAAGAACCTAGTACTAAGCTTACTAAGCAATGTGAATATTTTTTATTAAAAATTTTTTACTTGTTTATTCTTCGTAGTAATGAATTCCATGTATTAATGGCAATAATTTTTATTGACAGAAATTATTGAATGGTGACAGTGGCGGTTGCCCAGAATGTGCTGTGGAACAAATGAGCCATTATAATATGACAACTATGCATGTTTATTTCCAAGACCCGAAAACCATTAAGTGCTAACCGATATTGCCAAAAATAAATTAATATATTTTTTTTTTGCTGTGGAATATAATGTCTTGAATTAAGTAAAGAACATAATTTACATAAGGCATACATCATTATTAAATTCTGTAGTACTTGATTCTGTCTGCAGAACAATCTAATTAATTCTTGATTGCAGAAATTGTTTTTAAGTGTGGGAAAAATAAATGTCAGACTAATTACTAAAACTTGTAGCGTTTAACCTCAATTGTTTTTACTGTAAATTATAAAATCCGCAAATTTTGACCACATGGTTTATAGGAGATTAGTGTCTTAAAATTTAATGTTCATCTGGGGTTTTAGTTTTAATAGAATTTTTCCTAAGCAAGGGTGACATAATATTCAGAGTGTATAAGAATAGAGTAGGAGTGGTAAAGAGACATGATACATTGCAAATATTATCACATAGACTCAGAAGTTGGGTATTTGGAACACTTGAAAATGTTTCTGACCTAAAGATATCAACATCTTGTTTGCCGAAAGGATTTTGTTTGCAAATGTTAAATGCTAGTTGAGACTTGTGTGGATTGGGTAAATAGAGAATGTGCGATAATGATGTGATATAGTTATTTATTGTTATTGTGTATGAAGTCGGAGTAAGCGGTAGAGACATGAGTAAAGTGTATAGTGTTTAGTTGTTCCATTTATTTGCACCATTGTGTCTATTATCTACTTTGTACACTTGATTAAACTTATTTTATTAAGGAAGTCTGGGAAGGCGGATTTACAGTACAATAGGTATGATGATGCAGTAAAGTAAACGTGAAAGGCTGCGTGATATTTTAAGTTTTATAAGCAGATAGACATAATTTCTTGAGGAAATAGAAGCTAAAAATAGATGGTCTATTTAGAAGGATTGAGGTGCAGTGGCCTTTTTGTCTCTATACTGATTGTCACCACGCACACAACTCGAACAATTATTTCTTCTATATACTTACATGGTCTGACAGAATTTCATATTTTAATATGGATAATAACTTAGAAGGTGTTGAAGCGACGGAAACAGTCGCAAGTGCTTTGTTAGAAGCTACCGGTCTAGTTGCGAGTTCTTTGGTAGAAGTGACAGAAAAATTTACAAGTTCGGTCGAAATCACATCGACTATCTCAAGTACGGTAGAGAGGTCAGAAGAACAAGTCACTAGTTCGGTGCAAGTGTCAGAAAAGGTCACCAGTTCTTGTGTGGAAGTGACTGAACGTGAAAAGGGTGCGACAATTTCCCAGTTGCATGAAATCGTCAATAAAAACTGGAGATGTCCGGAAGATAGTCTCAACGAAGTCTACCCTGGGATCTTCATTGGAGATGAGAAAGCCGCTAAAGATATAGATCTATTGAAAAGACTGAAAATGACACATATTCTCAATGCAGCGTGGTCTGAAAGTGCTTCCTTTATTTATGTAAATACATCACAAGGGTTTTACACTCTGAGGGACTTTGACTGCATCTTCTTCGGGGTCAGAGCTGTTGACTCTCCAACATTCAAACTTGCCAGACATTTTGATGAGTCCAGCGATTTTATCGAAAGTGCATTAAGTAGCCCTTCTGGTAATTATTATACCATTTGATTGATTTATAAAGCAAGGAGCTAACAATTTTGGTGATCTATTTTATAAATTGCGTTTTATGTTTTAGGTCGTGTTCTTGTGCATTGCAGACAGGGTGTTAGTAGATCAGCCACTCTAGTTATTGTATATTTAATGATGAGGAAAAATATGACTGCCAAAGAAGCAGTGTCGTTAGTAAGGTATTTAAATAAATTGATTTTTAATGTAATTTAATTATTATAGCAGCAACTTGAAATTTGTTTCTATTATTTTATTTTAGGAAGAAAAGAGAAATCTTTCCTAACCAAGGCTTTATGAAGGAAATCTGCAATCTCGACGAATCACTCATGCAATCACGAAAAACGGAATGAAAAGACTAAAAATTGTATCATTGTATCCTTAAAATAATTACCCGATACTAGTTAATTATATTGGAAATGGGGAAGGCTTATTTTGGAGCTTTTACCATCTAAATTCATATTCGAAAATCAAATGTCTATAAGTTTCACGAGAATAAATACAACTGAACTTCATAAGTACCTTTCTATACTACAGTTAAAATATTTATTCAGAAGAAGTCAATTTCATGCACTGCATATACTCATTAATTACTATTATATATTAACCTCTTTTGTTGTTACCAGTATGCATCTATGTTTACTTGAACATATCGCCCAACAGTGCCTCCCCTAATTTTGAGAAAAGATTTTTTTTCAAAAATGACACATGGTTTGAACACCTGTCAAATTTTTTAATTTTTTTTATTATACCCAGATCTTGAAATACCTAGCAAAATGAAACTAACAAAATGAATTATTATTTTGAAACCAAATCCTATGTTGATTTTAAGAATTCGTCCGAATTCGTGCAATTTGTTCGATCATATATGATCACTGTGGTCAAAAATAAAAATTTTCAAATTCCGATAAATTCGTATGTTCAATACAACACACCTGTAAATTAGTGGCTTCTTTGGCGCTGAATAATTTCATCATAAGTTCTGAGATATGAGTTCATCTGTGTACACTAATTTTGGCCATGCAGCAGCATGCAATACAACATACATGCATATTATTCCAAAAAGGTGTTAACACATATTATAGTTAAGTTTACTATTTTATGTGATTTAATGCAATTTTGAAATTTTTACGTCGATAGGAGAGAAATTACTATGAAATTTCGGCGATACCAAGCATGCATACATTTCATACATATAGTGCGTAATAGTTACATTACAAAACACGATTATTTATAGAGATTAGGACGTATTTTAATCTTTAAAAATTGCATGTACCATGAAATATGGATTTAACGACGTATGTATATTCTTGTCGTGTTACAATTATTTTTTTTATTCCGTAATGATTATAAAAATAATCATTAGTAAGTATTTTCATTCTAGGGTAAGTAATCTCTTGTATTGTTAACGTAATTGTTCCATTGACAAGTCCCGATCACATGCATGCAACTCAGGCAAGTGCTGATCATGTAGTCACAAAATGCAGCACAAATTCCCTGGTTTAAATTTTGTTAAAATAAATTCAGTTGAAAGTGATTAGACATTGTATTTAGAAATATTGTATCACGTATATGACTTTCCAGGAAACTCTTAATTTGATCTTTCTATGACGTTTTGTGCTGGATAAACAGTACAATACAGCAGTATACTTATTGAAATCATATTGTACCAAATTGCATGTTAATAAATTAAATTCTGTTACAAACGAGTCGTCACGCAAAGAGAAGATGATTTTTCATATAAATGCTCAGACCTAATTTCAAGTTGACCTAGTAAAAATTCCAGCAAGTAAGCAGCAGTTGTCAAGTACTCAGTTAAGCTAAACTAACAATCATGAAGGCAGCAACTTTATTCGGACTTTGTGTCATCCTCGCTGTGGTCTGTGGTACACAGGTTAGTATTTTACAATCTGATATCGCCATATAACAATAATAATAATTATTATTGTAAATAAAATTTTTTATGATGTCCAGGCGGGCAAACATTGTGGGATGAAGGCGTGTAAAAAATACATGCACGAACCCACAGAAGATCAGAAGGCCATGTTTAAGGAATGCTTTGGCGGAGCATCTGGTACCTCTGATGATGAAGACAAGAAGATGAAGATGTTTGTACGTCACATAATATTAATATCTTGTTACTTTTTAATCGATTTAAAAAAAATTATTTTTATACATTTACATAATACCATTACTTTAATTTAGAAATTATTATTTTATTTTTATTTTACAGAAAATGGCTTCCTGCATTGTCACGAAAACAAAAATTGTATGATTTCTTATAAATTTTCTCAAGCATTCAAAAAGTTAATGTTTTAGTTACAATGACTTTATATCCCAGGTAGACAATGGTAAATTCATGAAGGCCACTTACGATTCTGATATCGACAAGAGATTTAAGGACGCCGAAAAGGCTGCTTTGGTAAAGAAGGAGACAGAAACTTGTCTTAAGGACGGTAAATACTTTAAATCTAATTACTTATTTTATCCAATTTTACTAAATATGAAAATGGAATGATCGAATAATATTACTAATTTAGGTGATGACTGTTCCGACGATACCAAAATGGGCGCAGCCGTTAAATGCATGTGGGAAGCGATGGCAAAGGTAATCTCTATTAGTACATTATTTATTGCTAAATGCTAACATGTTTTATTACTATCTAATTTTATACATTATAAGCTTTAGCAGCATTACCGATCTGTTTACAAAACTTGTTATCATTTTAGGCTTGCAAAGGAGATGACGCCGAATAAAAGTATTCTTCAACAAAATATGGACTCTAATTTTTAAATAAATTATATCATGTTCTCCCAAAATAAACTGTCTGTAAAACATTCGAGTCATAAATAAATATTAAATATCCTCTGCTATAATAATAAACGATCGAACGTATTTAGCATAGACATTGTGCGATATATATTGATTTAAGATAACTATATAAGTGAAATACAAAATGATCCATCACCCTCCTGAACTGTTTTAAGACAGATGAAAATAATAACAAATCATGTAATATAATCATACTTAACACTTAAATGGAATAATACATCTTTCATACTATAAATCTGTTATTTATTGAATCCATAATTACCCTTTGTTTTTAATCGATGCTGCCGAGAAGGATAGATTTAACGATTGGGAGAGTCCAATGACAAGTTACTTTTCCAGCGTAATTTATCATTTCACAAAATTGCCAAAAGGATGCATTTGTATTACATTTAGATAGTTATATTTATTATACCTCTGGTAGCGCCTTAAAATTAATTTTGTCGGTAGCATTATTCTTTGTGGTTGTTTCTTGTATTAAATTAATAATTTTACGCAAAAAGCATTAGTATTATAAATGCGAAAAACATAAATAACAAGCTTCGTATTTTTATAATTAAAAAGATCATGATCAGAGCTCAAGATTTTTCAATAGAGAAGAATTTACTAAAACCCAAGACTTCGATCTAGATTTGTTACGAATTGATCGTCGTTACTACATTTAAAAGAAGTTACAGACAGAATTTTAATTAACAATATGCGTTTTCTACCAATTCGTTGCATTAACTCGCACTCAATTCACAACTTTCGTTTGTGTTTTGTTTTCTCCAATGTCGTTAGTCGGTAGTATTACATGACATTTGCATTTATTAAGTGGTGTGCAACACTGCTTCAGAAGGAATGCCTGATCTGTCTGTCCTTCCGTCTGTTAGCACGATAATTCAAAAACGGTTTGCGATAATCAATTCAAACTTTCTGTACGTAATGCAGGGGGTGAAAAGCAAGGTCAAATTCGAAAATAGACAAAATCGGTGGCACCCCCTGCCTGTGGGCGTGATCCAAAAATTTAAAATTGGCGTAGCTTTAGTTATCGACATTGTAGAACGTCATGAGATCGAAAAGGTTATTCCTTAGGTCATGTCAAGGTCAAGTCACGTGTTAAAAGGTCAAAGGTCATTAAAAAAATTCACTAAGAACCTCATGTAACGTCAGATAATTAGTTCAAACTTTCTATGGGATTTCACACTTTTTTACACCCATTTGTACATGGCCTATGGACAAAAAAAACTTGAAATCAAATATTAAAATATTAGGTAGCACCATAGCCAGAGATATTTGGAAGATATTAGATATACATCCACATGGATAAATCATTCACAAAATAACTTTTTTGGAAATGTTAGTAATCGCTAATCCCCTAATTTGCAAATTGCGATTTGCATAGACTGGTACGGATAGACGCTAAATATTACGATTCGTTTGGTAAAAGGTAAAAAGTATGGGATTATATTAAATTTTATATTAAACTTGTAATTAAATTCTCTGGTTTAAATTTTGTTAAAATGAATGCAGTTATTGAAAGTGATTAGACATTGTATTTAGAAATATTGTATCACGTATATGACTTTCCAGGAAACTCTTGGCTCAATCTATGACGTGTCGTGCTGTATAAACAGTACAATACAGCACAAATTATTGAAATCATTTGTACCAAATTGCATGCAAAATTCACTCTGTTGCAAAAAGTTGTCACGCAAGAGAAGATGATTTTTAGTATAAATACTCAGACGAAAATTCAAGTTGACCTATTAAAAATTTCAACAAATAAAGTAGCAGTTGTCAAGTATTCAGCTAAGCTAAATAACAATCATGAAGGCAGCAACTTTATTCGGACTTTGTGTCGTCCTCGCTGTGGTCTGTGGTACACAGGTTGGTCTTTTACAATCTAGTTTCAGAATAAAACAATAATTATTATTGTAAATAAAACCTTTTGTGGTGTCCAGGCTGGCGAACATTGCGGGATGATGGCTTGCAAAAAATACATGAACGAGCACACAGAAGAGGATAAGACCTTATACAAGGAATGCATGGGCGGAGCTACTGGCACCTCTGAAGACGATGACAAGAAGATGAAGATGTTTGTACGTCACATTTTAATATTTTGATGCTTTTAATCGATTTTAAAACTTTGACAAATTATTTTCATATATTTACATATTACCGTTAAATCAGAAACTGTTATATTATTTTTTTTCCAGAAAATGGGTTCCTGCGTTATGATGAAAAAGAAAATTGTATGATTTCTTACAAAGTTTCTCAAAAATATTCAAAAAGTTAATGTTTTAGTTACAATGACTTTATATCACAGGTAGACAATGGTAAATTCGTGAAGGCCACTTACGATTCTGATGTCGATAAGAGATTTAAGGACGCCGAAAAGGCTTCTTTGGTAAAGAAGGAGACAGAAACTTGTCTTAAGGACGGTAAGTATTTTAAATCTAATTCTTTATTTTGCTAAATATGAAAATGGACTGATTGAATAATATTAATAATTAGGTGATGACTGTTCGGACGATACCAAAATGGGCGCATGCATGAAATGCATGTGGGAAGCGCTGAAAAAGGTATTTTCCTTCAGTACATAATATTATGCAATTTTAATGCTAAAATGGTAATGATTCAGCATTACTGTTCAGTTTACTAAACTTGTTTGTGCTGTGATTTTAGGCTTGCAAAGAGGAATAAATAAGGCATGCTTCAACAATATGGACCCTAATTACAAAAAATAAATTATATCATGTCCTCCCAAAATACTGCTATACTCTGTAAAACATTCGAGTCACAAATAAAAATCCTTTATGATAATAATAAACGATCGTATCTAGCATTGACATATGTTTCGATATATTGATTTAACGTGGTTATAAGTAAAATACAAAATGATTTATCGCCCTCTTGAACTGTTTTGAGGCAGATGAAAATAAAAATAACAAATCATAATTTACTTAATAAGCAAAAATTGAAGACTGAATATTGATTAATTGTATTAGATAACAATCATAGCCAGAGATATGGCGCCAAAGGATAAACGTCCATTGTTGAAAATTATCACCTTATCCATCCTCAAGCCAATGATAGAGGTCGATTCTTCTCCATCTTCTTCTGAATCCCCGGGTTTAAGGGCTTGGAAGATGTGTAACCGATAAAGCCGAAATTTGGTGCGTTTAAAACAGGTCTTATCCGCTTATTGTTATTGGCTTTCCCATAGGATGGAAAAATGTGACAATTTTCGACAATTGACATTTTTCCGTTGGGGCCATATTTAAGCCACGGATTTACGAAACCATACCTCAAGACATTACTGAACTGAAGGCAAGAATTGTCGACGAGGTTGCAAGCATTAGCATTACCCCGTTCGGCATACTGACTGTGGAACACCAAATGGAGTATAGTAGATAGTAGAAGAGGGTCACAATGGTCACATTGTAAATTTTCTAATAATTTAAGTACATGTAAAAATCTCAGTGTCTTAAATGACTTACATGTTACATGTAATGACATTCACAACACAACATATTTTTTGGAAATGACCTGTAATCGCTAGTCTTGTAATTTGCAATTTGCATAGATTCATAGATTGGTACGGATAGAGGCTAAATTATATTATGATTCGTTTGTGTTAACATGATTAATAAGTTATGCAAATCAGAGGATTAGCGATTGCCGTATAGACCTTTTTTTCCAACAATTTGGCGATCTATGAACCAATTTATGCAATTAATACATTACAAAGTTCAGCAAGTATAATATTAGTATATTATACTTCCGTGGATGCAATGTAACTAAATCCTCATAAATCTCCTTCATTCATTCATCTAATTTCTATACCCAAACCGTTTATATGAAATAAAATAACTACGGTACGCCGATAAGTCACAACACCTTTGCTTATGAATGGATTAGGATAAAAAATTGGAATCTGACATATATATATCGGAACCGGAGAGAATTCTAAAATGTCAGCCAACGTTTCTCGAGAAAATTGCCAATGCACATAAAACAGAAAATAATTGACGACAATTTGAAGGAATTCGTAACAATTTTCCAGGTTTTGGTAAAACCATTTCTTCGCATTCTATATGGCCATTGCCCCATCAAATTTATAAAATATAGAATGAGAAGTTTGTTCATATTATACCGTCATAGATAATATATTTTAAAAAAATGACTGACGATTGTTTTGTTTTGTGTTCACTGCGTATGTGTAGTTTGGCACGAAATTGATACATCAACAGGACCATTGTTAACTCTAATTTTTAAATGTCGCGTTTAGCATGCTATAACTTAAAATGACGTAAATATTAATAAAGTCATGTCCTCTTTTATGTAGTAATGCGCGTCTTTTGTTGCTCGATCCACATATAAATAGTTGTAGCACCAAAATCATAATTGTCGTCATCTGTCAGTCTCACTAGTCTCACAGATAAAAAATATTATTAAATTAACAAAATGAAGGCTTCTGCAGTCGCACTTCTAGGACTTTGTTTCCTCCTTGCTTTAATTAGCAGTACTCAGGTAAATAAACCATTTGTGTCACTTTTAAAAATACGTCAATTCAATTTAGATAAATACATTACAAAATTATCAAACACAGATTGAGTTGTATAATTTCTGATTTGAATTTACTACAATTATCATCCATTATATATTTGATATGGAATACATTGAAAATTGACGGACGAAAATCTATTTACAATTAATGTAAATGTAACTAACTATAAACTTTTAACGTTCTTTTATTCTAGTGAAAAGCAAACATATTAGAGAACTAAATTCTTGGTATAATGGTAGCATTCTAATGTTGTCTAATGTGGACATCATGAAAAAGCAATTATGGCTATCATAATTCGTGTTATCTATCGCATAGCCTTTTCACACTGTATTGGTTAATCATTGAGAATTATGAAAGCTTTTCAATACTGGAAAAATGTTTTTATCCATGAAATTTTAAAATTAAAGGCAGGAGGAGGAGGAAAAGGGAAAGGGAAAAGAGGGAAATGTGAGGGGATGAAGATGATGGACGAAACGGATAAGGCAATGTGGAAAGACTGCGGCGGTAAAGAAATGAAAAAACCAGATGGTGGTGCTGAAGGGACTGGTGGTGACGAAGGTGGAGAGGGGAAAAAGAAACATTGGGAGAACATGAAGAAGGTTAAAAAATTATTTAAAAGAACCTTGTTTAAAAATTAATAAAAATTAATAATTGAGAAACTTTTTTTGGACGATTGATTTGCAAGCCTTCATTCGAACTACTCTGTAATTATAATCTAATCTAATTTCAAAAACTTTAAAAACTCCTTTTAGGTGGGAAAGTGCATGATGGAGAAGCAGGGAATCGTAAGTATTTTATTTTCAAGCACATTATTTTATGTTGGACAATTTTCACGTATATACCGTTTTGTTTACATTGTGTTTAGGTTGCTGGCGGCCGACTTAATGTAGACAAGTATACTGAATTAATGAATAAAAAGTTTGAATCTTCCGAATCTGCCAATAAAGCATCAGAGGCCTTTAAAAAATGTTGTGAAGGTATATATTATTGTGATTCTTCCTAAAAATGACAAATTGTCAAATACAAATTACAATGCAATTGCTAATTGTGTGCTGTTTTAGGTTTGACTGACAAAGACTTAACTGACGAGGATATGGGAAAGGTCGGCAAGTGCTCAATGAAATCCATGTGGGCTGTAAGTTTCCTTATACTCAATTAATTATCAATAATGTACAATGTAAATAAATAAATTCTACCGTGGCCCTCGCTAGTTGAGTAATAAGGTACTAGTAATTTTAATAATTACATATTTCAGGGTTGCAAGAAGAAGGAGAAGAAGGAAGATGAAAGTTAAATTTGCAGGATCACGAATGGAAATTCATATAAAATTATTTCGACAGGATTTTATAACAATTTTGCGTCTACTGTTTAGAAATATAAATATATATAATTGTTCATCCTTTTAAAAACTAAAAATGTAAATTTGTCAATAAAAATCTGTAAATATGGTATGATTCTAAGACTAGTCGCTCCCAGCATACATGACTCAATTTCGAAAGGTAGGCGACAGTCTTGCGTAGTTGCGTATTGGATATTGAATTTCGAAATATATTTACAATAAGCGTTCACCATTTTGGTTGTTTTCAAATTATGCTAATTAATACTACCACAGATGAGTGTAGTTTATTTTTATGTAAAATATGAACATGCGCATTTTGCTTTTGGGAACAACCTAACACCCGCACATACATACCGTAAATATCGATATAGTTCCGCGCGGAATTATTTTTCAAACAGTAATTTATTTTTTTAAATTTTCATTGCAAAAGTTAAAAATGAGTTTAATAAAAAATGTATTCATATTTCATCTTTTGAATATAGGGACATCCATCGGATCCACTAGGTCGAGGTCCATGTCTTCGTCATCCGAAGGCAGTAAAATATCCTCATGGATCAGGGGCTGTTCCAATTGCATGTACTGAAGTACTGCTGCTGTAGCAGTAACATTTAACTGTTTGCTGGCGTTAGTCATCGAGCATTCTTCACATAATTTAATAGTCTTTATCTTAAAAGCCAAATTTCTAGACAAGTTTCTGGATTTTTCCTGGCCCCAAAACTTTTCATTTCTAAATAGGGATTTCCATTTCCCTTCACTTCATATTTCTTTTTCAGATTTTTCCACTAATTTTCAGGGTTTTAGAAATTCTGAAATAACCCGCAAAAAGTTGAAGAATTGACCACATACGATTTTGGTGAAAATGGTTGGACAAATCACTAAAAGCGATTCTAAGAAAGGCTGCATGTGAAACCCATTTTTAGAAGTAAAACGTTTTGTGGCCAGGTAGATAGAAATATAGACACGTAAATTTTTCAAGGGTGCGATTATAATACAGAGATACTGTCTGTCGAAGTTACACGCCCTTCTGAACTGTTTTAAAGCAGATGAAAATAATAATAATACTCAAATGAAATAATGCATTTTTGTGCCCTTTATCGGTGTATGATCAGAGGATACAGAAATTTCGATTTCATGGTGAATATAAATACACTTTGCCTTCTGGATAAATTACTAAATCTGATATTGGAAATTGCAATTGAAATCTTTGTTTTTAAACGATGTTACCGGGCAGCATAAAATTAGATTTAACGATTGGATTATTGGATATTGAATTTTATTATTAAGACCATAGACAGGTTACTTTTCCAGTTTTACAGCGTAATTTATCATTTCACAATTACCAAAAGGTTGTGTATTACATTTGAATAGTCATTTACTTTTATTATACCTCCGCCGGTAGCCAGCTTAAAATTAGTTTTGATCGGCAGTATTATTCTTTATGGTCGTTTGTATTAAATTAATAATTTTATTATGCAAAAAGCATTATAGTATTATAATAGCGGAAAACATAAATAACAAGCTTTGTCTTTTTATAATTAAGGTCATAGCAGGACGGTAGAATACTATATAGAGATGGGTGATCCCAGTCAAAAACTTTATCACTTTTTTTATGCAAGGATATTGTAGCGCGGGACATGACGTCACTATTTCACAAAATCAAACGAATACAATACAACACATAACACAACTCAAATGAGTTTTAATCGTTTTAGATGTGCTTTTTTAGCAAAATTTGTGTAATTTTGATTTCAAATATAACGTGCTATTTTAGGCAATACTGAAGTACTAAATACGTTGTAATAGTATTCTAATAATTGCATTTCAAAATGCCTTGTGCTATTTCATTGGGCCACAACACTCATAATATAACCATGAAACTGGATGAAGATATGTCTCTTCACCACTTTCCAAAAGACAAAACTCTGTCAAAATTTTGGGAATCCAAATGTAAAAGGACAGATCGAATTAATACAAAAAACTGCTGTTGTGTGTTCTCTCGCCATTTCCAAATAAATGACTTTATTGAAGACAAAATCAGCAAGATGCTTAGTTTAAAGTAAAGGAAATGAGGGTTTTAAAACGTGGAGTCGTACCCACTTTAAATCTTCAATTGCAGAAACTAAAGTGTCGAGGAGGACTTCGCATAATTCCATGTATGAACACGGGAATTGAAAAACTTGTGGTAATGATCTAAAATATCAATAATATATTACTTAATAATGCATAAAAGCTATTAAAATTGAAACTGATTGATTTTTAATATTTTCAACCGATGTTTTAGATTCAATTGTCATCCTACTGTCGACAGCAAGGGACCACCAGATATCTCCGTTTCTGCCCCTGTCTGTTTGGAGCCTTTTACAGATGATGAATCAAATTCTATACGGACTCTCAGTTGTGACTTTTCCACAGGGTGAAGTAAAACAACTAATAAATAAACTAATTCAACTAATAAATAAAACTAATAGCATTTCCTTGAATCTTTTAAAGCCCTATAAAATCTCAGAAACAACCAGGACTTTAAAAAGGATAGATAGATTCAAATTAAATAAATCACATTTCCTTACATCCCCGTTCCGAAAGAAAATGTAAAACTCCACGCAGGTAGTTCCGAGTAAATTGAAATTACACTAGGCTGAATTTAGGCAGCGGTACCTCGTTGCCGATACACATTGTTGCCAAATAACTTTTTTTACCAGCGACACCGGCAACAACGGCAACATCGGAAACACATTCCCATCTGATTGCCTTTATAACCTTTATATTGTATAATATGTAATAAATTAATATAGATCTAGCCGTCCATATATTGTGGATATAATAAACCTAACCTAAATGAATTAAACAAATAAGGAGGGGATCTGGGGAAAATTGACATTCTACCAGATTTGAATATGACGAACCTAAACTAATAATTTTTATTGCTAACTGTCGAATTGTTTATTTCATTTATGTTATGTTTCATGTTTGTTATATCCGGAATATATGGATCGCTAGTTCTATTATACATTATAAGTGATAAAGGCAATCAGATGGGGATGTTGAATGTGTATCCTGTGTTACCGTCGTTGCCGATTAAAACGTTATTTGGCAACAATGTGTACCGGCAACGAGGTACCGCTGCCTAAATTCAGCCTTACACTATACCACTAGATTCGAATAAAAAATGAAATACTCTTTCGAAACAGAATGTACACTTTAATGCCGGCCTGGTTGTTTGTGAGAAGTCGCTTTACAAAATATATAATATGGTAGCCAGAACGGGTTGCCCGTTGTCCTTAACCATTACCTTTAATGTTTTTAATAATTAATTACAGAAATTTAGAAATCAATCAAGTTATATGAAAAATCCCAGCATCAACAATTTTACTATCAAAAGAGGAATCTGACAGTTAAATTGCTAAATGTTCAAAAAAGATCTCTATTTGTCTCTATTTGCAATATCTCGAAAGGCCTACGAGATCATTAGAGACGTTTGGACGATCCCCCTCCCTGGAGGAAGTACATTGAAACGGTGGGCACAAAAGTTTTCTTGCGAAAACGGGATATTGCATAATGTACTGACTGTTATGAAAGGAGAGGGAAAATCTATGGATGACTTTCAAAGACTTTGTGCTATTTGTTTTCATGAAATGTCTCTGGACTCATCAGTGGTAATGGATACATCTCTAAACATGGTAATTGGACCATGTAAAAAAGTTCAAGTGATATTTCTTAGAGGCCTTTGTGGCAAGCATTGGGAATTAACTATTAGACTTCTCAAAATAAGTGTTTGCTCTGGTATTTTATAGTATAACTTAAATCTTGTGCCTAAATATTAAATATTCATATTTCATAATAATATGCATATGAAATTGGAATTTTAGAGACGTATTTCTGTATTAAAGTCCGCTGAGTATGTATGTGAACCTGAGAATCTGTGAAATAATGACGTCATTTTATTTTCAAGGATAACTCAAACCTGATTTTTCGCTTTTGGGGCATCGTGTTTACATGGCAATGGGATCACCCATCTCTATATAGTATTCTACCGTCCTGGGTCATAGTGCATACATAAAATACTCTGATTGTTTATGCCACAATTGGGGATGTTGCTATGTATCTAACAAAAAAAAGTAAACAACTAAACTAAGTCAATGTAGATTCACAGAGCCCGTCCAGGGTCTGTTTATGAAAGCCAGTCTGTATAAATGACACATAAAAATACCAATCCGATATCACCACAATCATCTAAAATTTATTAGCTTACTAAATATCGTAAGCTATTGTGAACGGCCCTAACAGTCTGTCCTACTGTAGACAAAATTTTCCTAATCCCATATATAACCCCACCACTACCCACCATTTTAATTCGGCTTAAAAATGGTAACATTTGGCAGAATATTTTGAAAAAAACTCCAGCTGCCACTACTTCAAAAGATACACTGATACACATAGAAGAGACAAAAATGACAAAAGTCCATTTTTTGCTGTTAACAATTAGTATGCTATGTGTAAGATCAGCAATCATCGGGTGGGCAATCCAATTTACAGACAAAGTACGGTATCGGGGAAGGGCATTTGCTTCGGCTAATTTTTTGAGACAGAGTGCATAACATTAGACACTTGTAATTTTTACCACTCATAAAAGAATGTCATAGGAAAATTTGAAGATCATTACTGAATGTGGCTTATTTTTAGTTTCGGGACTACAGCTGTGTCAATCGGACGCATTTTCCCATTAAATTACATTGTAAATAAATCCCAAGTGGAAAAAAACAATGAGTGCATTAGCCCAAAGCATTGAGATTTTCACCTTAAACAGTACAAATATCAAATATTGTGTACTGTGATTTTCAACTGTGGCTTTTTCTTATTTGTGAAACTAAAGCAAAAATCATGAAAAAAATTCCAAAATATGCTGTATAAACTTTAGAATTTACTATACCTATGACTAAGCAAGTCACTTGATGTGCAGTTGCTTAGTTGACCTTTAGGCATGAGAGTGATATTATGTACAGCATGACAATTGCTCTAATAAAAGCCAAACTAATTGCCATGGTTTATGAAAACAAGTTTGTTTATAATAATATCAACCATTGATCCATGGAAGTGGGACTGTTTTTAATGTTAACACTCATGTGTAACCAAGGAGTATTAACTGGTCTGGTGTCCTTGGTTTCTCTTCTACTTTATCAGGAGAGTTCAGCTAGGCATTTTGCGCGAATATCTATAGGAGATGTTTTCGTTTCTTATACGATTGTTGCCAAAGAAAACTGGCAATATTGTCCCTTTTAGTGCCTAGATGGACCCTCCTGATAAAGCCGTTGACATTCCTTGGGTGCACTATGTTCCTAGTTCCCAAGTTATCAATTGTTTTTGCAAGTGACCCAATCTAAATAATTTAGTCATCCTCCCTAATTAGCAATATCAGAGGAGCTTTAACTAGTATGGTATCTCTTTGGTTTTATCAGGAGGGTTCAGCTAGGCACTTAGCGTGAATATCTATTACGGATATTTATTTTTCCTCCCTTATTCGATTGTTGCCAATGACAACTGGTAGGATTTGTCCCTTACAGATATTCACGTAAAGTGCCTATGTGTACCCTCCTGAGAAAACCGAAGACATACCAAGGGATACCACACCACCAGTTAAAGCACCTTGGCAATACCCATTTCATTTTTTTATCGCTGCAGTTTATTAGTAACTAGGGTACCCTTGCCCTGCACTCGACATGTAGTTTTAGGGAAATAAGAGGGCCTTGGGTTTTTGATCAGTTTTCCATTGTCTGTGGCCGGGTCTAGATTTCTTATCCGATACCGTTCTTTGTATAAATGTGTGATAAAAAATTGGTTAGCCAGTGTTCCCTACTTAAAAAGAACTTTGCCAATGAAATCCGTCCCATTTTGCCCCAGGGCTGCTTTTTTACTGATTCCATACACTATGTAACCGCAAGACATTAGACAAGATATACAAAGATGCACTATGCGTGCATGTGCGGTGGTGGAATGTTGAGTTTATCGCAAGCTAGTTATTCCATTACAATAGTTTATTATGCATGTACCCCCCTTGTGCCCTACCTATTGTCCTTCTCAAAAAACACTGAAAACAGTCGGACTAACTGAGATAGAAGAAAGAAATTCTCCTTTTTTATAGAACACCATATACGCACAGCACAGGCAGTCAGATTTCAGATTTGGATTGCATGAAAATGACAATGAAAGTCAGATCATAGTAGTTGGTAGTTATTAGATGGAGATGTATTATTTCAAATTTAGCGCAACAGCACATTGTTACCAAGGACAGACACTTTTCTCAATAAGCCCTATGACCGAGAATGAGAGTTGCATAAATGACCACTTTTTTTGGCAAAAGCGATATAAGTGGAAGAATACTGGACCGAAAATTACAAGATTGGTATCGCCAGAAAGCCCGATTCTTCATTGACAACGACATTAAGAGACATTTTCATTTGATGGTCTATGTTAGAAGTAATTGATATTTTAACCATCAAATATAGGCAAAAAATGCCATTTTTTAAGGAAACATCAATTACTTCCAACCTAGGCTATCAAATGAAAATGTCTCTTAATGTCGTTGTCAATGAAGAATCGGGCTTTCTGGCGATACCAATCTTGTAATTTTCGGTCCAGTATTCTTCCACTTATATCGCTTTTGCTAAAAGAAATTTAACATGGAATATGATAGTCAAGATATGATTTGAGTTTCCATGCACCCTCACGTTAAAAGAGATTCTACAATAGGAGAAAATACTAAACTCCAAGGCTTCGATCTAGATTTGTTACGAATTAATCGTAATTACTATTATATTTATAAGAATTGCAGACTGAATATTAGTTAATGGCATTTCCTCGTCCTGGACAAAATAACAATAACTAGTCCGAATCCTAATAATATGAAAATATTAGAGCATCATAATCATAGCTAGAGATATTCAGAAGATATCTAATGCGCATACGTTTTATCCACATGGATAAAAATTATTTTTTTTGAAATGTCCAAGTGATTCCTAATTTGCAATTTACAGCCTGGTACGGACGCTAAATGTTATGATTCGTTTCTGTTAACATGGTTGGGTTATGCAAATCAGGGGACCCAAAACGTTTATATAAAACTAGCCGGTCACAGGACCTAGGCCCTGTTATAAATAAAGCTAGCATGCAATATTGTACGATGAGAAGAAAGTATTTCAGATGCATAACTTTTTCTAATTGAACTTTTCATGGTTTTTCATTTAGTGGGTCGGCGTCGGAGGTGGAGATTTTACAGAGTAGAGACTTTTGTTTTAGAAAACTGTCCGCATCTCCTGACAAGGAGGAGGTACTTGGCAAGTGTATTGTCTTGTAGTATCATAGTTTCAACAATGTAAATGGCCAAATTTTAAATTTTCCCGCACATGAAATAATAGGAACCTTAAGCGAACCGAAAGCTGGAAATATTTGCATCAGAACGAATGAACTGCTTTGTTATGAAATATACGGACTTGTTGGGATTTACCACATTTCGGTAACGTTTAAGATTGAGGTCTGCTTAGCTGTGTTATCAGAGAGGCAAATTAAAACACGATGATATAAACAAACATACCTACGGAATTTTTCACTGCGCAACTCGAACAATACGATTATACTATAGAGTGCTAAAATAACTACGGTACGCCGAAAAGTCATAACATCAGAATTACGATAAAAATTGGAATCTAACATATTTTTGAACCGGAGGGATTTCAAACATTTCAGCCAATATTTCTCGAGAAAATTACCAGAGCACAATCAACAGAAATTTAATCGACGGCAATTTATTGAAGAATTCGTAGAATGGATTTGGAAACCATTTGCCAGGTTAGGTAAAACCTTCATAGATTTAATATATTTAAAAGATATGACTGACAATAGTTTTGTTTCGTACTGTCTACTGTATGTGGAGTTTGGCACGAAATTGATACATCAACAGGTCTGTTGTCAACTCTAATTCTTATGTGTCGCGTGTCAGCATGCTATAACTTATATAATGACGTAAATTTTAATAAACTCATATTATCCTCTTGTATGTAGTAATGCGCAGTAAAAGTCTTTTGTTGCTCCACATATAAATAGTTGTAGCACCAAAATCATAATTGTCGTCATCTGTCGGTCTCACTAGTCTCGCATATAAAAATATTATTAAATTAACAAAATGAAGGCTTCTGCAGTCGCCCTTCTAGGACTTTGTTTCTTCCTTGCTTTAATTAGCAGCACTCAGGTAATAAAACGATTTGTACCACTTTTAAAAATACGCCGATTTCAATTTACAGAAACATAAAATTATCAAACACAGATTCTCAGTTAATGTTTTCCATGATTTTCTGATTTAAATTTATTAAAATTTTCATCCATTATTATGGAACTGGCACGTATCTATAAATTTGTTCAATGGGGGCGCAACGACAAAAAATAAGCATATTCACGCAAAAAAATTTTGCAGTTTTTGGCCTTGTTTGAGAAAAAACTCCTCTTTTTCTCAGATTTAAGGGGGATGGGGGCTGGGCTCCCGCCCCCTACTGGATACGTGCTTTATATGGAATAAGTACATTGAAAATTAACGAACGGAATCTATTTACAAAAATAAAACTAACTTCTAAAATTAATTCTAGTGAAAAACAAACATTAGAGAACTAAATATTTGACATCGTAAAGTCCTAATGTTGTAATTTCACTGGATTTATATTTGCGAATTTTAAAAGTTTCATATTCACATTTGTGGACATCTAGGGTTGATTGAAATAGTATTATAGCTATCATAATTTTCGTGTTATCGATCACATACCCTTTTCATATGTATCCATCCTGTTGTATTGGTTAATCATTGAGAATTATGAAAGCTTTATTATACTGGAAAGATGTATTTTATCCATGAAATTTTAAAATTAAAGGCAGGAGGCGGAAAAGGGAAAGGGAAAAGAGGGAAATGTGAGGGGATGAAGAAGATGGACGAAACGAGTAAGGCAATGTGGAAAGAATGTGGCGGTGGGGACATGAAAAAGCCAGATGGTGGTGCTGAAGCGACTGATGGTGACGAAGGTGGAGAGGGAAAGAAAAAGCATGGGGAGAAATTTAAGAAGGTTAAACTTATTTAAAAGAACCTTATTTAAAAAATTTGCTAACACAGGGCCTAACCATTTGCAACAGCCTTCATTCGCGCCACTCTGTAATTACAATCTAATCTCATTTCAAAAACTCCTTTTAGATTGGAATGTGCATGATGAAGAGGATGGAGATCGTAAGCACTTTATTTTCAAATACATTTTTTTTACAAATTGGACAATTACGTATTAAGTACTCAAAAATAACAGACTGGAAACCAATCCTACCCCTCCTTTTAACATGAAAAGTCAGGCTAAAATTTGAGGCGTAGGAGGGTTTCTAGTCTCCATTATTTCTGAGTACATAGTATCATTTTGTTTAGATTACTGCTGACAATAAAGTTAATGTAGACAAGTATACAGAATCAATGAATAACATGTTTGAATCTTCCGAATCTGCCAATAAAGCATCAGAGGCCTTTAAAAAGTGTTGTGAAGGTATATACTATTGTGATTATTCCTAAAAATGACAAATTGTCAAATACAATTACAATGCTAGAGCTAATTGTGTGCTGTTATAGGTATGACTGACAGAGAGTTAAGTGAAGAGGAAATGGGAAAGGTTGCCAAGTGCGGAATGAAATCCAAGAGGGCTGTAAGTTTCCTTATACTCTTTTAAATTGTCAATAATCTATATACAACATAAGTAAATAAATTGTACCGTGCTAGTTGAGTAATAGGGTAGTAATTTTAATAATTTTATTACTATTTCAGGGTTGCAAAAAGAAGGAGAAGAAGGAAGATGAAAGTTAAATTTGCAGGGTCACGAATGGAAATTCATATAAAATTATTTCGACAGGATTTTATAACAACTTTGCGTCTCCTGTTTAGAAATATAAATATATCTGATTGTTCAACCTTTTAAAATCTAAAAATTGTCAATAAAAATCTGTAAATTATAATATGGTATGATTCTAAGGCTTAACCAAAACGTTTACAAAAATATACTTTCTGTCGAAGTTACACGCCCTCCTGAACTGTATTAAGGCAGATGAAAATAATAGTAACATATACTTAATGCTTAAATGAATAACGTATTTTTCATGACCGGTGTTTGATCAGAGGATACTTCGAATTTCATGGTCAATATGAATACGCTGTGGCCTTCTGGATAAATTAAATTACTAAATCTGTTATTGGAAATTGGAAACATAATTACCATTAATTGTTTTAATCGATGTTGCTGGGCAGTATGAAATTAGATGTAACGATTGGATGATTGGATAATGAAAATTATGAGTCCATAGACAAATTTGTTCGGCAGTATTGTTCTTTATGGTAGTTTCTTGTATTAAATTAACAATTATGCAAAAAGCAGTAGTAATATAAAAGCGGAAAACATAAATAACAAGCTTTGTCTTCTTATAATAAAAAAAATCATGATCAGAGAGATTCTTCAATAGGAGAGAATACCAAAAGCCAAGGCTTCGATCTAGATTTGTTACACGAATTAATTGTCATTATTACTACAACATTTATTAGTAAAAATTGAAGACTGACTATTAATTAATGGTATTTCCTCGTCCTGGACAAAATAACTAGTCCAAATCATAATATTAGGAAAATTAGGTACTACTGTAAAAGGAAAAGTAAATAGAGCCCTGGGATTTCTTTGTAAGTTATTTGGCACGCGAATTTCATTGTTATCATTTTTGAAGTTGTTTTATGCGAAATAAACATGGAAATAAACAGTATTCAACAGTGACATTTGCGGTTGTCTAGGATAATAGAGGTAGTTGCCAAGACATTTGCCAATAAAATTTTGTGTTTTTCTGAAAACCTTTCAAAATTCGCTTATGGAAATTCGGGCTCCCAGGGCTCTATTTACTTTTCCTTCGACAATAGGTAGCTTCATAGCCAGAGATATTCAGAATTATACGCATACGTTTTATCCACACGGATAAAAATAAAGATTTTTTGAGTTGTCTAGTAAAGTAATCCCTAATTTGCAATTTGCCGCCTGGTACGCACGTACGGACGCTAAATGTAATGATTTGTGTTAACATGGTTAGGTTATGCAAATCAGGGGACCCAAAACATTTATATAAAATAAAATAACTACGGTACGCCGAAAAGTCATATCAGGATTACGATAAAAATTGGAATCTGACATATTTCTGAACCGGAGAGATAATATATTTAAAATTTATGACTGACAATTGTTTTGTTTGTACTGTCTAGTGTGGACCGTATTTAGAGTTTGGCACGAGAAATTGATACATTAACGGGACCATTGTTAACCCTAATTCTTATGTGTCGCGTGTCAGCATGCTATAACTTTAATGACGTAAATTTTAATAGAATCATGTCCTCTTTTATGTAGTAATGCGCAGTAAAATTTCTTTGTTGGTCCACATATAAATAGTAGTAGCACCAAAATCATTCGTCGTCCTCTGTTAATATCACTAGTCTCACTAGATAAACATTATATTAAATTAGCAAAATGAAGGCTTCTGCAGTCGCACTTCTAGGACTTTGTTTCCTCCTTGCTTTAATTAGTAGCACTCAGGTAATAAAACCATTTGTGTCACTTTTAAAAATACTTCAATTTCAATTTCCCTAAACATAAAATTATAAAAGTAGATTCTGAGTTCAAGGATTTTCTGATTTGAATTTACTAAAATGTTCATCCATTACAATTATGATATGGACTGCATTGAAAATTGGCGAACCGAAATCTATTTTTACAAATGTAACTAAATTTAACTAACTAACTTTAACCTAGCTATAGTTTACATTGGTTGGATACTTTTGCGAATTTTTAAATTTTCATATTTACATTTATGGACATATCTAATTGAAACAGTAACTTAATTATGGCCATGGCTATCATGTTGTCTATCGCATACCATTTTCATGGGTATCCATCCTGTATTGGTTAATCATTGAAATTTTAAAACTAAAGGGAGGAAAAGGGTGGAAGAAAGGGAAATGTGAGGGGATGAAAAAGCATACAGAAGAGGATAAGGCAATGTGGAAAGAATGTGGCGGTGGGGACATGAAAAAGCCAGATGGTGGTGCTGAAGGAACTGATGGCGACGAAGGTGGAGAGGGAAAGAAAAAGCATGGGGAGAAATTTAAGAAGGTTATATTATATATATTATTTTATTCTTCGGATGATTTGCTAACACAAGGCTGTGACGTGAGCGTCACTTTATAAACTAATCTCATTTCAAAAACTTTTAAAAACTCCTTTTAGATGGGAAAGTGCATGTTGGAGAAGCAGGGAATCGTAAGCACTTTATTTTCAAACATATTTGTTTATTTTTTACATATTGGACAATTTTCAGATATATTATTTTGTTTACATTGTGTTTAGGTTGCTGGCGGCCGACTTAATGTAGACAAGTATACTGAAACAATGAATAACAAGTTTGAATCTTCCGAATCTGCCAATAAAGCATCAGAGGCCTTTAAAAAATGTTGTGAAGGTATATTGTGATTATTCCTAAAAATGACAAATTGTCAAATACAAATTACAATGCTATTGCTGATTGTGTGTTGTTTTAGGTTTGACTGACAAAGACTTAACTGACGAGGAAATGGGAAAGGTTGCCAAGTGCGCAATGAAATCCAAGAGGGCTGTAAGTTTCCTTATACTCTTTTAAATTATCGATAATGTACAATAAAAATAAATAATATTATTCTACCTTCCGTCCCCGCCAGTTGATTAAGGTACTAATTTTAATAATTTCAGGGTTGCAAGAAGAAGGAGAAGAAGGAAGATGAAAGTTAAATTTACCGGGCCACGAAAGGAAATTCATATAAAATTATTTCAACAGGATTTTATAACAATTTTGCGTCCCCTGCTGCAAAATCATGGTTAATTAATTAATTTCCCTGCTACTTCTAATCGTTCAACCTTTTAAAATCTAAAGGTGTTGTCAATAAAAATTTGTAAATTATATGGTATGATTCTAAGACTTAAGATTCTAAGACGTTTATAAAAATATACTTTCTGCAGAAGTAACACGTAATTGCATTAAAATAAATAAAACATAACTAAAAGTCATGTAAAATCATTTACACAATTTAGTAGTAACTAAAATTGAAAGTGAGAAACTGAAATAAGACTTTATTCATTTTAGTCATTCAAGGAGATAGACTCACAAAATATAAATTGAATGAAAAAGAAATGTTACATATCCAATTTAACAAAAAGAAGCTCTATACTCTACTCAGTTATCGTTCACCAGTACAAAAAGATAGTATTTCAAACTGTATCGGTAAGGCTCATCAAGTACGTAGAATTAATAGCTGTACATCTACAAAATATTAACTTAGCTTGGGTCTAAGCAAGGCATCTTGGTTATTTCGGTACACTGTAGGGAAAAAAATTTTGCACATTAAATACAAGAGTGGGAAGAAAGTGGCAATTTGAACAATTGACTTGACACAATTGCAAAATTCCATCAACAACATAATTTATTCTGTCAGATAGAAATGGATGGAGTAAGTGTGGCTATAAATTTACCGACGCATAACGACGTCACCATTTGGAGCAAATCCAACGGGAGCCAAAAATGTTAGGGGAAGGTTATTCGTTTCCTGTGGTTCTGCATTCATTATATCAACTTCCTGTTTGTACTCCGCTTCTTGCAAACTTTCTGCAGATACAACCTGTATAAAGGATAAAATTATATTAGGCTAACAGTTTATACTGACAGTTTACTATCACGATCACGATACCAGGAACTTCTATTTTCTCAACAAATCCAAAACGTAATTAATTTATAACAATAAAATATAACTCCATCAATCATGCGTGACCGAATAGAAACATGGAATGTCATGCTTTTCTGTTCTGTACCTTTATGTCATGTTGCTCGGCTTCCTGCTGCTAATAATAAAAGAAAATTACATTAGCCTCAATAAAAGTTATTAAATAGAATAGAATAAATAGACATAATAAAAGTATATATTAATATATTTATCCAGAATGTCGCCCAAGGCAAAAAAGATATTTAAGAGTCACAATGAAAAAGTACAAAATTGAAATTACCTGGTACGATGTAGAGAAATATTGTGAGCCGATAACATTGCTAACCATTGCGTCTATATTCTCTGTATTTTAAAAGTTACACATTGTTATGATACGCCATACGCGTTAAATGCAAATCAATTATCATTATTGTAACTTTTAAGTACCTGGATATTTTAGCGAGCTAATGTTTTCATTTAAAATGCTTGCTATTGTTTGTTTGACCTCTTCCAAGTTAACCTCTACAACAGCATAATGGCGACCACGATCGACAAGGTCCTTTTCCACCTTTACTACGTGTACACCACTTTCATCTAATTTCCATGTAAAATAATTGCTGGACAATGCTTTGACAATATCTTTTATCCATGGAACATCTAAATCCGTTTTTTCATGTAGATGGAACCATGGGAAATTATCTCTAAAATAAAAAAATATTTTTACTCGATTTTTGTATGTATTTAAAAAGGCAACTTAAAAGTTTACACTCACTTTATAAATCCAAGTATTTCTGGTAGCGATACAAAATTCTGCACGTTATTCTTGATGGCCAAAATAGCTAAGTATTCATAACTGATGTTAGGCTTTGTCCACTGTCTATTTTCAATTTCTGTAGTGAGTGGTGTTATCGTCATTGGAACTACAATATTATATAATGGCAATGGTGTGTAAATCGTCATCGATTGTTGCTGCTGAGGCTCCTGTTCTTCCTCTTCTACAGTATCTGGCAAAACTTCCTCAGGCTCTGGTTCTAGTTCACTCACTCTACGACTCACAATCTGATTTTGTAAAATATTATGATTAGTATATGAACAAAAATTATGGAAAATGAAAGATTTATAATTAATTGGACCTTTTTCTTTTTACTGGCCGGTCGGGGTGGTGACAATCGTCGTTGCAGTTGGACTGCTTTCTACACAGAAATGAAATACAACAATGTAATTAATTTGAAGACGTAGAAGAATTAGTTTTTTGGCAAAGTCAAATAAAAAATTTAGATATTACCAAGAATGATTTTCTCTCTTTCGCAATAAAAGCGTAGTCAACGTCATCACCGACAGCTCTTTTCAGGATCTCTTCCAGATTTTCTATTATAACGACAAATACACAAACGTCAATAAGCTCAAAAATATGGTTGATGGCTAAAAATGATATTCTGCAGATAATATAGATAATATAATTAGTAAACCTACCATGATTCCCAATGGACTCAAAAATGGATAAAGCAGAAGCCTTAATTAAATTGTTAATTTCGACTTTTATGTTTATAATGCTGTCGTCCTCAGCATCGGCTACTGTCCAGGCAAATCTGCTTGGTAAACGAACTTGCCTAGAATTAACTGCATCCAATTTAATTAATTTGAAACAGTCATTTGTCTTGAGGCAAAGGTAAAGTGAGTTCTTCCAATTAGCTTGATATGAATTAAAAAACGGAAAGACTTCTCTGTAAAACACAAAGTCAAACACAAATAAGCATTAGTCAAATTAAGTAAATCCAGAAAATTGAGCGACTGAACTTACTTAATGAAATTGTGAATCTCGCTAATTTTCAGTGATTTTGAAGAACTACTGTTTATTGCTAAGAATGACAAGTGAGTATAGGTGAATGGTGGGCGTCCATAGCCCGTCTTATCAGGATCCAAGCATGGTTTTAGATATACGTGTTCATTTGGTGAAGTCCAATCTGATCTGGAATTGGAAACGACTTCGTCAGTTTTCTTGTGTTTCTCTTGTGGCGTTACAATTGTGATGATGTTGCTATTTGTACTTCCCTTTTCATGTCGTTCAGAAATGTAAATTTTTTCATTGTTATTCTGTATTTTTCCTTTTTCAAGTTGATCTTGTGAGTAAATCTTTTCTGCTCTAGCTTCTAACTGATCAATGTCAACAGTATGTTCAACAATTTCAAATCCAGGATCTTCAAAACTATCGTCGGCAGTAACATTGTTTTCAGAAGATTGATTTTCTAAGGCGCCAACCAATAGCGCATTACAAAGTTTTTTTAATTCTCCTGAAACACAAATGTACGTTTTTAAAATATTAGTAACTTGTAAAGATTAAAATAAATTACAATTTAAAAATAGGTAGCAAAATTACTTGGATGTGACAATGAATTTAGACTATTTGTACACGCATCTCTTATCGATTCTCTAATTTTATCAATTTTTCTTTCCCATACTCCATAACGTCTATTTGTTGAATTTGTTTCCTTTTTACTCTTGAAATACTCTGTCTCCAAAGCTCGCTTTAGATCAGAGCCCCAATTAATACTGTCGGCCTTAAACCATGGGAAATAGTCTCTACAAAATCAAAACAGGTATTTTAGTTATAATTATTAACAATTTAATATAAATTATGAGTGTAATAGATTGCACTGACTTAATAAACTTGCAGATAGCCGAAAAAGGTAAACACTTGTCTTTCGTTTTACAATTTTTAATAGCAAGAACAGCCAACTGAATATAACTGAGTTTTGGCTTTTCCCATACTTTATTTGCTTCATTAGGTTGTTCAACGTCCATAGTTTCATGCCTGTCTACATTAAACTGCTCACTTTCCTCATCGTTGTATCCATGCGAAGAGAAACAGTTACTGGGACTTTCAGGTGATTTACCCTGCAATGGGTCAATACTTTCCTCTGTGGAAGTTTCGTCCCATGGCTCAAATCTAACAACCTCCTCCACCAAATTGTACGTTGATTTGGGTTCAATATTTATCACAATTTCGGAGTGTACAGAGTTTTCATTGGTTGAATTATTGTTTGCGCTACTGTACCCCGACGTTTGAGATGTTCCACTGCTAACCGAAGTAACAATAGAATCCGCCGAAGATATAGTATTTTTGGTCAATGTTTCCAAATGAGTTTCGGTAATATGAGAACGACATTTATTTCGCGAGAAGAAAATCGCAAAGCACACTCCACATTTAAATCGAGAATTGTTTGCATGGACTACATTTATATGCCGAGACAGTGATACCTGACTTTCTCCTTTTATAATCATTGCACAAAACTTGCATTTGTACATGTCTCTGTAATCTAGAAACATAAAATAGGAAATAATAATATTAGAGCTTGTGAATGTGCGCCAGCACACCTCAATGAAGTCAGAATCCAAGAATGGAAAACATATTTATATAATAATAATAATAATTGAAAAATTGTTACTTTCAAAATAGATGTGAGTTTGACTTTTATCGAACTTCGGTGGTTCTGGAAATTAAAAAACATAAAAAAATTATAATAAAACAATTTTTAACTATTAAAACTAGATGATTGGAGAATTGAAGGGCAAGATAATTTTTACGAAGAGGAATGGGGGAAAGAAATTCAGTAATAGATAGGTAGTCTAAGTCTACCTAAAAAGAGTATTATTGTACCTGCTACTACGATTATTGAATCTTCAATGTTATTGCTGGAGTCTTTATTCTCTTCGATTCTAGATTTGATGCCAACATTTTCATTTGCTGAAAAAAATGGTTTTGGTATTGGTACAATTTTTAATACCGAATCTTCTTGACTAATAACACTATCTTTATCTGTGCCACTTTCAGCTAGGAGGGAAACGGTCGAGCTGGAACTGGAACATGGATCTTGACGATCTTTACTCATGTAGTACGTTTTTTTCCCTTTCATTCCTTTCAGAGCATTATTCATGTCCATTTTAACGATTGGGAAAAATTCTGCAAAAAGTTAAAATCAAGAAATGAATTAGGTAATACATAAACAGTTCCATTTGAGTCATTCGTTATTTAATTTCTGTCTGTGCTTGTTTTGTACACTTTCGTGAAACAAATACAAAATACAATACGAATATATATTTTTTCTTTGATTTGGAGTAAACACGGCTTTATTACCATTAACTGCCATCCTTCGAAAACGGTCGACACACGAATCCCCACTAAATTCATTATTCCATTGAGAATTTTTGATTATAGAAAATTTGATGAATTCTACTTTTTGTTTTAAACTTTTTAAAATGAAATCTAAGCCTTCTTGTAATCGACACAGATCTTCCATAAGCTCGACACAATCCACGCAATAGTCAAACGTTTTGCTGATAACGGCAGCATGCTTTCTTGATGAAGGAGGGATCAAATGATTTATTAGTAACTCTGAATAAACTTCTTTCCTGTCCGTCACATGAGACTCCTTGTTACAAATTAGACAATTGTCCAATTTCATTCTTTTCGGAGAGGGATCTTCCATTTTGAAGGCCAATGAACGTTTATTTTTTGCAATAGTCACGAATCGAAAAGAAATCTCCAAAACAATTTGTAAGCATCAACACATCGCCCAATTGTTCAAAACACCACCAACCACTCAGCTGGTTTATGGTCAATGGTTTAGGAAACCGTCCTGGTTTTCTGAAAACAAAATTATGGCAATAATTTAATTGATATTCAGTATTTGATATTTTGATATTCACCAGTATAAACCGTGCGATTAGGGATTTACTGTGTTCACAAAACCGAAACTTACTCAATTGTCAATAGGACAAATTAATACAACCCAAAACAAAACTGCATAAAAAGGTTGAGTGTGTACATGTGTGTATAGTGGTATATGGCTTGGATTGTTATTATTCTAGCTTAGAATTAACTGAACACGTATAGCGGACTCACTGGTGCATATACCCTTTATGCCAAATTCCTGATTTTAGATAGCTAAAATTTCGATTTTTAATGGAACATTGAACATGACGGACACACTCGACACAATCGGACAATTTCAGTCTTAGTTCAAATCTCCCTGAAGCTTGCAAGAGTCCCTCGCTCACGCGTCTCACTCACTTCTTGTTATTACTGACATCCTTGCAGTTTGGCTTCTCGTAGAGTTCATTTCCAGTTCCAGCATAGGCAGAGCTACCCATTCTTTTTCGTTGGGATAACCATTCTTGTTCTTCTTTGCACTATAAAAATGTTCAGCTCTTGGCTCTCTTTTTCTCTAATCTATGGTCATCGCTCTTCATTCATAAATTCATAAAATATTATTTTAATTTTTGCAAACGATCTTATTTTTTGCACTAATAATTTAATCATTATTTTTGAAACAAGACATTTGGCTATATTATGGCTATAGGAAAATATACATTTATATATTTATATTGTATATCTAATAAATCTGATTGGCAAGGCAGAAGGCACGAGTGAGTACATATAGATAGAAATGGAACTTTAATAAATTATTATACACTCTGACTACTGTTAAACTTTTGGTTTTGATATCTAGGTAAAAAATAGATAACAATTTAAGTACAACACAAACACAAGGAAGAAATATTTTTCCTCTTCCTCATTTCACTTGCATACATATCCATCAAGGTTTCCCTCTTTCTCATTATCCATAATATTATTATTTCCTTAGTTCACTCAAAACGAGTAAACCATGAGTTAGATCATAATAATTGCAGTGAACAAAAACATTTAAATTATTTTCATCATTATAACATTAAAAAGTGGAGTACATTGTTAAAAACTTGTTTCACAACGCGTTTTACACTACCATTATAAAGTAACTAAAAATGGATAAAAACTTCGTTATTATTTTGTTTGCATTCTGTTGTATTATAAATGCTACCAAAATTTCTCATCACAGAGTAAAGGACAGAGATGCTCTTGGACGAAATTTCAACTCCCTTCAATATAATGTTAGTATACAAAAATGTATTTTATTAGCATTGTATAATATAGCTTTTTTATTACAAATTATTCAGTAAAAGAAATCTTTCTTCTTTTACTCGATTTTGAATAGAATTAGAAGATATCAGCTATACATTATTATTATATTAAAATTACACTGATTTAATATCTAGCTTAATGAAGCTGGGCGGCAATACCGCAATTCTGAAAAGGGTGAAGTTATCAATACAAAAAATGACAATAAAATTGTGAAATGGGATGAAGACCAGGATATAAATAATGAAGTAGATATTGATGAAATAGTAAAGCCATATTATGATGCAGACGAGCTGGCAGATAATGATACTGAACACGAGGACAGAATGTTAAAAAACAATTTATCTTGGTATGCGAAATTCAAAAACTACATGAAAAATAAATTGAAGTCATTGAACCATCGAATATTTTCTGAAAAAAACAAAACCCCAAAAAGTAAGTATAATATAATATATTAAATTATTTCAATCTACAGCTAAGTAAGTATTATATATGTCAGGTGCAGCAATGAAAGGGGACATTTTTGGCCATTTTGGCTAATAAAAATATATATACTTTATTCTCTTAATTTTTTCATTTAGCTTAGTTTGCTTCGGAGTTCATTAAAAATTTTTTTATAATATTATCAGGTTGATACAATCATCAGGTTCAATATAATTCATTCAATCTTTTAACAATTATTAAATTATTATTAATTATTATGGTCTAAAAACCTATAGAACTGTAGAAATTTTAAATCTGGCCACACCTATTATAGATATTTAGCTTACATAAAATAAAACAGCCTTTTGTAGGTAATTCATTAATCAACGGAATCAAATTTTCCTACACTTTACTTTAAGTGAAAAAATGGGTAAATTGTATGCATTAAAATCTGCTTCTACTCTACACATAATGACCTAATTTGTAAAATGTAACCCAAAAGAATCATCGGTAATGACAACTAATAATTTTGTTCAGATCAGGATTCCTAAAATATCATTAACTAAATACCTATTACCTATAACGAAATTTTAATATTATACAATACTAGTGTATTTCTGGTGAAATTTCAATTCATAGATGAATATCAAGATTCAGTCAGTGGACAATACAGTTCATTTTAGAAGCCACAGGAGACAGTCATCAACCAGCCAATTTCTTTCGATTCAACACAGAAATGGTATACTCGTATCAAGTTTCATAATTCAGTCAGTCATTAGAATCTGACCATCGATGAAATTAATTCTCAATGTTATGCTACCTGTAAGAAAACCATTTCACGATTAAAATTCTGTTTGTTTTTAAGCAATAGTACATTTTATGTCACATCTTACTGAAATAGAAACTTACCTTATCTATCTCTTATTTATTTTTTGGGAGTTTCCTGGTTTAAAATAAAAATAATTTGTTTAAAGCAAATAATTATTGAAAATGACACATCATGAAAATGAAAGAAATAGTACATACTCTAATAGGTTATTTTTACTTAGAAAATAAGCTAAGTTTTACCTCCAGGTTTTCTGAAATTGCTTCCATCCCATTTCCATTTCTTGATAAAAATGACGAGGTTTGTTTACACTTTGTTACCTTCTGTAAAATTAATTGAAATTATTGAATAAAACAGTTAGATGTAGATACACCAAAAATAACAAGAACAGAAAATTCACTTTACCAAATGTTGCTGTTTGTTTGTTGCTGTTGCTGAATTTTTTAAAAACGATAAGTCATACTTGCTGCCTAAAGCCTTCCTTACAATTTCTTCTAGCTTTTCTATAGAATACAGAGAAACAAATATTGGTTTAAGCATGAGTCTTTATAAATTTTTGAACTTCCATACACGATATGCTTAAAATACCATAACTAATTGCAGCCAGGTAATTGAGGGAGAGGGATCCTTTTAAAGAACTGAGTATTTGCAATCGAATTTGGCTATAATGTGGCTCTACTTTTTCAATGCTCCAGCTTATCAATGGACCAACTTTACCCTGTTCAAAATTCCGTTTAAAATAGCACCGATTTGTATTCAGAGTTTCATAGACGCACTTTTTCCAGCTGTTTTCGGTACGATAGTATGGGAAATTCTCTCTGTAAGTAAAGCCAATGACAACAAAAGTAGTAAAAGCAAAACCAAATTATCTATTTTTACGGAATACTAACAATGAAAAGTTCTTACGCAATAAATTCAATTATTTGCCTTGTGCCGAGAGTATTGTTTGAGTTGGGACTATTCGCGAGTGCCAAAATTGCCAACTGGCTAGGCGAAAATGTTGGACATATATATTTGCTCGTCGTATTGTTTTCATTTAATGTGTTGTTAAGTTGAGGAGCCGGATCATTTGAAATTGCAAATGGAGATACTGTTGCTTGTCTTTGTTCACTACCTCTATCTTTTTTCTCAGGAGACTATAATTTCAAGTTAACAAGTACATGAAATTAAATTTTGCGGTATATTTAGATATTCTATACTGTTTTATATTGTAGTAAAAGATTACTTTAGCCACTTGGCAAGTATAACTGTTGACAATTTGTGGAATTTTTGATGTAGTGTGATTATCTAAAATCTCATTCATATCTTCGACTTTAATTGTCGGTTTTATATCTAATACGTGAGGAACTTTCATTTCTACTTTCAAATTGTCATTGACTTTCTGTAACAAAAAATCAGGTGTTAGTATTGTCATTTATTGGAAAACAATAAATATTAAATATTTAAAAACAAAATCTCACTATTTCACTTTCTTCACAAGTTCCTTTGTTTAAAAGCTCATTCGACACTCCATGTACAGCCATATTTTGGCAATCCAAATGTGAATTAGAGCAAGTTGGCACATTTGAATTATTTTCCACCTATTAAGGATAATTGCATTGTTAGCGTTCATTTCATAACATAGCACAGGATAGAAAATAGGTCTTACGTCTAAAGATTGCGTTTCCGTTGCATGGACGGTTTCAGACAAATAGTCTAGTGGAAGTGGCAATGAATTTACAGCGATACTGTCTCTTCCACTGAATTCGCTGGAGACCTTATCACCAAAAAGAGCCTTTACAAAGACCTCCAGCCTTTCTGAATTCATCAAACCATAGTTTCATTATTCATAGGTAAATATATTAGTCACCATAATATAATATACTTAAGCCTAATAAGTCCATTATAAGGACTTAAATTAAAACTTACCAGGAAACTCCATAAGATGCTGGTTTTTCTCGCACAAGAGAATAATTGCATTTCTAACTGCAACACATTGGCTTTCAACAACAGACCATCTACTATGTAAATCGCTATCTCGTTTCCCGCTGATTGTACTAGAGTCATCATAGTCAGGAAGTTGCCAAAAATATTGGGTGTTAGTCAAGCATTTTCTAATTAAGCTCTTCCAATGAGGCTTGGCCGTTCGATAATATGGAAAATGATCCCTGAGTACAATCACAAAATATTAGTGGACGGAAGTTGATACAAAATTATGTTAACATTGTATAAACATGGCATTACTTTATAAAATCGTAAATTTCTCCGGTACTTAATTCATTGCTTTTACTACTCTTGATTGCCAAAACGATCAAATAATTGTACGTCAGCGTGGGCCTCTCACATATTTTTTCCTTGTTTTCAGTCAGACGTGGACCTTCAAGTTGAGTAGTCTCGTTTCTACTTATTACGTCTATGTCAGTCTCAAAGTCATTAACCTGTTCAGAAGGTCTGGCAATAGAATTGAAAATCCTTTCTTCTTGTACGTCTAATGGATCAATGATTTCATTCGCAGCAGAAGAAGGATCATTCCAAGGATCATACTGTTCAATTTCTTCTAAGAATGGATATTCCTTGTTTTCGATGATGATATTTTCCTCCGATAAGGGTTCTTTCCTTTCTACGTCAATCCGAGGGATTTCAGGAGCAATAATATTTTCCTCGGAACATGTAGCCATTCCAGAATCTTCACTTCTGGAATCTTCAGTTGATACAGATATTTTATCCTTTTCGTTTTCTATAATTCCTTCATCATCTGCTTTGTCATCCTTACTGTGAGAAAAATATAACTTGATTGCTTTAGACTACAAGAATTCCTCTTAAAAAATCGAAGCTAATTGCAACTGGTTAATTAATAACTGAATATAATGAAATAATGACATTTACTTAGATAAACCTTACCTATCCTTACTGTCTTTTAAATTTGATTTTAATAAAGCTTTTGAAAAATTATTTTCGCCATCACAAATAGATTTCGTTGAACTTTGCACACTATTCACGTTTTCCCCACCGTTGTCTGCAGATTTTAAGGTCCTTTTGATTAGGACATTGTTTACATCCATTCTTACTCTGGGTGAGAGATTTGCTAAGTAAAAATTCAGAGTAGTGTGTCAATGAGTGTATGATTCGAGACTTGTGAAAGTTTATTGATTATATTTGTGTTACCGTTACCTTTATTTTTTTTATAATAATTGTGCCATCTTAAATCTTAAATTATACTAAAATGTTAAATTTTGTTACCTTTATAAAGGACTGATACAGTTTCATTATTTAATTTCGGAGAAATGATCTCTAGAGCAGGTTTTTTTGCAGACTTCTGATTTGGTCTCGGTATTACTTTACACCTTTCCAATTTGACTGTCGGGCGAAGATCTGCAAGAATTTATATTTACTATATACAATTTGTTATTATATACATATATAAATATACATCACCATTTTAACTTTAAAGGAGCAAACTTTAAAAATAAGCATAAATGTTGAACATACCACGAAGGGACATATGGCGAAAATAGTCTATGTCAATATTTCCACTAGACTTCTGCAATATCATTGTGGTCTTTAGTGTATTAACTTCAATACTTATTTTCCTTAAAATAGCATCCAAATCTTCTTTTAGACGCGATAATCTCTTTATAATATTTATGCAAACAGTGCAGAAATTAAAAATTCGGCCATCAAAGAGATCTAAATTATTATCATTTGAATGAGGGACTAAATATTTCACTAATAATCTCCGGTAAAGATTTCCATTGAAATCTTCAAAAGAATCTTCGTTGCATATCAAACATGTATCAAGATGTCTTTTTCTTTTAGATGTGGGGCCCCGTTCCATTTCTTATTTCCTAAATATTCGGATTTATAAACAAAGTGACATGACAAGACAAAGTCGGTCGAAGTGTCGAAGTTTTATTTTGCCAATAGTTTTTAAAAGTTGCCTGTTTTTCTTTTGAAGAGAGATTATCAAGGCGCCCCTCTCATAAATCTCAAAAGAGTGTGTGATCGTGATGTGTTTAGTCTGTTTAGTGTGCAGTGAAATATTATTCCTGACCTTGCCTGGAAATTATGTCGAGCGGTTGATTTGAAGTATTGTCCATCAAAACATTGGCTTTTAAATCATTTAACTTTTTTTTCATTTACTATTACTACCAAAAATATCTACTAGATAATTATTTGTTTTGTGCCAAATAATTAAGTATTTAAAATTTCTTTAATTAATTCTAGAAACTCAAAACAAACATGCTTCCTTTCGCGTAAATATCGGAACAGAAATTATTGTAGTTACTGTACGTAGTACGTATACAAGAAATAATAACCATCTATTGTGTAGAGATACTGGGAAGTGTTTCCGAAATTATGAATAGTTTCAAATTAGATATACGGACAATATCTGAAAAAAGGTTTTTAAACTCCGAAACATTGGCTCTTCTTGATGACCCCTTTACTTTTACGGACTACGAATACTCAAAGAAATTAGGTAATAAAAACCCACATATTAATATTAAATCCCCAATTTTGTCAGTTCGTAATCGTATATTTGTGCCATTGCATTCTACAGTCAGCTTTCGACGCTATTTAGATTTTTTTCTTTCAATTTTATCTGACAGGTCAACAGCTGAGTGCTGAGTTCATTGTTGGAGAACTGGCAATCAACTAAATTTGAAGATGTGAACTCAACGAGTAACTCATAGTCAATGTATTGATGGACAGTTGTTAAAGGATTTTTAAGAATAAAACTTCAAAAATGGAATCAAGAAGCAACCAATCTCAATGGTTTAAGAACACGAACAACGGAGTGATGCTACCACCTCCTTCGGTCGTCAATAGCATGCTTCCACCACCTCCGAAGATCTGTAGAGAGAAAGAAAAGGATTGGGATGATTCAATGTCAGTAGCTACCAGCGGTGGATTGCCGGCTCTTTCAGTGTACGAAGCAGAGGAGGAGGAATTTCGCCGACAGGCAATTTTAGAAGGAAAAATACCTTCAGAATTTGAACTTTCTTATAAGTGCACTTATTGTGCTATTTGCTCATCAAAATCCAGTACAGTAAAAGAAGGTCTGGAACATTTCCGAAAGAAACACTATAAGAAAAGATGTCCAAAATGTTTCATGGTCTTTTCTTCAACTGGGAATGTCTTTAAGGATCATTTAACCACTCACTTCGTTGCCTCAAAGAGTCGTTTGGAACACATCCAATGTGTATATTGTGTTGACAAAATTTATCACTATGAAGATCTATGGGATCATCTGGAAAATGAACATCTCTCCAACTTGAACAAGGAAAAAACTTCGATTGCTAATGACGGAGACAATGTTATTGAAGGTAAGATATAACGTGTATTTAACATGATGTGTTATTCGATAACCTTGCATAACTCTCGCAAATGTTCTTGTCTCGGTCTTGCTGGCCAGGCAAGCTTAGAGCAATGATGTTAGAGCGTATGATAATATGATATAATATGTGTTATAATAATTAATATTAATGGGCTGTAAAAATCTTAAAATAAACCAGTTTTAGAGGCTCCAGGAAAATTGCCGGGGGCATGGCCAGCTCGGTAGCTGATTTGAGAGCCTTGTAATTTTGAATATAAAGAAACTTAAAGTTGCGTCATTACATTAACTATATAGTTTTTTATATATAAGAAATTAGTGTTTATTTTAATTTTTAGACCGCGCCCATTTAAATTTAGTATAAATAGTAATTTTGAAAAATTTTGAAATGTGATATGACGTCATTTTGACGTCACCAAACGTGAACGTGACGATGAAACGGGAAGTATAGTCCAGGCCTTAAGTTTGTAAAGAAACGATAACGTAAAGTTTAAAAGCGAATAAATGTTTAATTCACAGATTTATCTCCTGTCACTGAAGAAACATTTTGCCCACTTATTGAAAAGCCACAATGTAGTGATCTTCCCCAACCGCCCCATCAATTTGTAGATGCCTCTTTTTTTGACAATGTGACGTTATTCACGCAAGATAATGTTCTGGAACTATGCTTGGGTAATAATGTTGGTGCTCCAATTGGTTCAAGAAGGAATACTCTCATTTCATCCTCATCGTACCCAGATTCTGATTCAGAAACAATAGACTTCCCTATACAGGGACGGAAAGGTTTTTCAGATGATCAGAAAAGACATTTAATAAGATCTTTTTTAGAAGATCCTAATCCTCCTTGGGATCCACGAGCTAAATATTTGTCACATTATTTGAAATGCGATAACTCTCATAAAATATCAGTAAGTTATAAACAGCTCTGCTGGTCTTAATACATTATATATTACACATGTAAATGTTTAACCAATGAAATATTGCATTTAATTAAAATTAATAATTTTTAATTTATTAATTTAGACATGGTTCACCAGTGAACGACATAAATTTGTAAAGGGGAACTTACCTATGTGGGCTAAAAGTCCATCTGGTATGCCTGGTAAGAAATGTCTTTAAAAATTTCAAATAGACGTGGATTACATATTTAATTTGCATTGTTTATGTTACAGCCTACAAAGGTCATCTTTTACCGAATGGCAAACTACAAATAATGTCCATGCAAGGTCGGGGTGCAACGCCTCCATGTGATGATCGCTTTACGAATCGTACAAATGGTACGCTTTACATTTTATTCAACCTTTTACTTTAACTTAACCTTCCTTAATCATAATGACAGAAGTAGTATACTAGAACGATGTTTAAAGTAAAAAATCATGACTATAATCGCTACGCTAGTGTTATAACACTTAGTTTTAGATTAAAATCTAGGTAATAATTAACAAAATGTTCTAAGTCAGCATCCATTGTGAATATCTTTAAAATTAAGCTTTCTTTTAAAGTGACTTTTATATTACAGAAAGCATTCCGGAAAACATAGAGCTTTTGAAACCAGCTGGAGTGGTAGTCATGTCAAACGACTCTAGGGCTTCTGCCATTGATTCCAGTAGCAATAAAGGACCGGATAATATGTTTGTGTGTGGGATTCAGCGAAAATGTAGTGACAGTGAAAAGTTGACGGAGGTTGTAAAAATTAAAATAGAGAACGATATCAGCCGTGGGTCCGAATATTCTAGTGGCTACGAAAGCGATGAATCTTGTGTTACAAAAATTATACCTTCATCTAAAACTATTCCTGATACTAATAATAAGGAAAGGAGGGTTTCAACTTCTCGGGAAGCAGATACGAGGACGCAGATTGATGATGAGAGCACTAAAAATCTTCAAAATTTAGTAACTATGCACATAAAAGTCGAAAAGGATGAGATTTCCAAAACGCAAAATGTAACTACCAGCCAAAATAATATCGCCAGCTGCGTTTCGGGGAGTGTGAAAATTAAAGAAGAAAAAGGCGATGGCGGAAGAAGCTCTTGTGGTTATGAAAGTGATGATAGTTGCGTTACTCGAGTGTTTCTACCTGAACGAGCTAAAATGGTTGCTGCTTTCAACAAATGGAGAGCTTCGCATTCCCAACAATCAAACATAAATGGTCAAACCAAAGCGGACAGTTCTACAAGCAAAATTATCTCTGCTGCAGACCAAAAGAGTCGTGAAAATACTCTAAGTAAAGTTAAGACGAACAATCAGGAGAGCATTGAAGTTGGTTTTAAACAACCTGCAAATGTTACAGCTACGGGAGGAAACCAAAGAAAACAACTTGTAAGCGAAATCAGAAATGAACAAGGAGTACAAAAACAAGGTGGAGAAGCAACCGACAATGCTAATATTCAACATCAATGTACGACAGAAATTAAAGAAAATACCCACAGAAAATCCATTGATGACAAATCTGAGATAAGGAGTAATGTATCAAAAACCTTCAAGCCCAACCCACCATTCGAAAAAGGTGGAAATGATAATTCATTTAACAAAAAGCGACTATATAACAATGAAAATTCTGAAAGTGTGGAAAAGGAAACATTAAAGAAGAGAAAACTCAATAGTAATATAGTAGGTACAACACCAATAAAAACCCATCAAGATCAAATACAAGAAAACTATGAAAAAATCAATAAGAATTCCGTGAACGGCCCAAGAAAGAATGAAAATTCTAACGCCAGTTTCAAATTCAAAATTCCAAAACTCCCACATGAGGCCAATAAAGCAAAGAAAGCCAAAAACTTTCAACTAAAAAGTGATTCAACAAAATTTATTCCAAGATTTCAGAATAATTCTTCTAAATCTGCAGGCCGGGAATTATGTAAACCAAATATTCTGCACCCACCAGAAATGTCTTATGGGAAATCAAGCCCCCCAGTGGTATCTCAATCTCCAGAGCGAGAGCGGCTTGCTTCTAATTGCACGATTTCTATGTCTACTAATTCAGGCATTTCCTGGGGGGACCAACCAGAAACAAATTCCATTATCAAACCTGTGGTTCAACGTCATCGAAATGGCAATAATAAAATGGTAGGAATACCAGGAAATAGCGTTTTAAATCAGCCACCAAAACGTAGGAGACGTCGGTGTGGGACACCAATTGGTCAAAGACTAGCCCCTGCGGTGACGACTCAACAGTTAAAACAATCTTTAAAACAAAGGGAAGAGAAGGCAAGAAATGAGAGACAAGAAAAATTACGCCAAGAAGAAATCAAAAAGCGAAAGGAAGAAATGCAAAAACAACTCGAACTGAAGGAAAAGAAGGATAAATGGGAATTGCAGAGATTAAAATTTTTAAGCAATAAGACAGTCGATGACTGAACGGGAAACATTCAAGTATTACTGCTAGATGATATTATTACTGCATTTTTGCATCTAACATAGTTCTCACAATGAGTTTAACAATGTTCTCTTTGGAGGACGATACTAATAAGACTGAACAGATTGGTGGATCTAATAGAACACGCTAATGAATTTCATTCACCTAATGATAAGAAGGATACAATACAAATTTTAATAATAACATGGAAAAATGGAAATTACAAAACCCATTTAAAAGTTAATTACTTGTATTTATTGCAATTTATTACTTATTAATTTGTTGCTTCGCTTTACTGCATTTTATTCGCCTTCACATAATACTATATTAATTAATATGATGTATGTGTTTTCATTATTAAGAAATGAAACATTAGGTGGAGTATTTAAAGCTATGAAATTATTTGCATAAATAATAGTATTATAATGTAATGCCGATCTTGCACGAATTTAGGGGTGCAAAAAATCTGAGAAGATGTTTCATTAAAGGTTAAAAAGTCGTAAAAATTCTTATCTCTTCACGTGAATATACTACTTTTTGGTTAGTATTAGTGACTAGACTAGTGACATGTTTTGTTCGATCTTCGTCAGATGATTGATATTAATGATATCAAAGTAATAAATGGCAACGTCTGTCCCTCGTAGGAATAAGGCTTTAACAAAATGTCGATACTGTAATAACTAATAATATATACTATTGTAATAATTATATATTCGTTTTAGTGTTCTATTCCTTATGGACTTTGCTAGTCTTCTATTATTATTACATCTTTATTATATAATGCAATATTTTTTGTAACTTGTTATTTATTTTGATCTTTTTATTTCTAAAGGGAAGTGTACTAGTGATGTTATATAGTGACTAGGAAATGTTAATGTTAGCAGTAGAAAGGTTCTAAAATATTTGGCAGCAGTAGAACAACAAAATGAGTTGTGGTTATTACTGAGTTGTGTTTTGTGTTTGATTGTATTGTAAAAATTATTTATAGCAAAAATATACAAAGTTTTCATAAATTGCTGTATTATAATCACGTTTAAACGGTATTTTAATTTTAATTTGTGTACCGTAAATATCGATATAGTTCCGCGCGGAATTATTGTTTCAAACCCATGAAAAAAAGCTTGAAAACGCTAAAATAATATATTTCGATAGGCGGAACTATATCGATATTTACGGTATATTCAAAAGGAGAGCGCTTATTGGATTTGATGTGGAACTAGAAATTGTGTAACTAGAAATTGGAAGTTAGTAGATGAAATTGTATACTATGTATTAATTGTTTTGTGTGCGGTAAAAATAACCCTAACGGTATTTTGTAAAATATACCTACCTATGCAAAAAGTCTTCAGCGAAATGCAATAAAAACCAAAATTTACGTGTATATTTGTAAAAAAAATTATTGAAATTTTTTAATGAAAAATTGTTCCCAATTATTTTTCAAAATTTTGGGATAAAACGTTCACTTCCAGCTCATTTCATTTAATATTCCGTCTTTCCTTCCATTTCATTTAGATTTCCCCGAAAAACATTAAAACCGCAACCCTTATTTTCCCCAATTGCTCATCATTAATTAAAATAAAATATACATAATAATTTTCCATTTGTGGAAATAAAGGACATAAAAAATTCATCTTAGTGAAATTGGCCATTGAGAAGAAAGTCCGGGAATGTTCCATATAGATATCCATGTGTTTAGTATTCAGAAGAGCAGTAATTTAGTATACATTCAATTCATTCAGTCTCGAAGAGTCAACAAGACCAAACCTTCCATTTCTACAGACTAGGACTAGACAGTGTAAAACGTACCAATAAGTTTTTTTTACTTATTCACGTAAAACTAAAATATTGATATTGATGTATATAGAACTTATTCAGAAGCTCCATCACTCAATAATAATAATTATTATCTAGTCCATTATTTAAGAACATCCCAGCAAGTGCAGGGAGGAATTTATTGTGATTTTAACGTGATAAAATCGATCAGCTGGTTACATAGTTGGCCATTATTTTCAGTTTCTGGAAACTATCAAGTCTTAAAAACGGTAAGCAACAAGGCAAAACTTTAATTGTTATCATTGTGGCTTATTTTTCAGCAAATGCCTGAAGAAACCTCTTAATTTTGTATTATATCGTACATCAAATATATAGGTGCCCTGGACTGAAAGCAGATGTAAACATGCAGATGCATTTTTTGAATACAAAAATTTTAGAAGAAAAATGTGCGAATTGCACTTCTCCTTTCGACAAGAAAAACCTTCGAGCTACCAAACTTAAGGTATCTCGTGACAAATCTGCTCAGGAAATGGAAATTCAGGTATTGGACGCTCTGGCATTCATTTGCGAAACATCACGAAATGAGTTCGCAAATACATTGGCTCACTTTATTGAAGATGAAGAAAACGAGACAATCTTACCAACCACTGCGGATTCCTTAACTGTGGCATTGTGTTGCCAATGTGCACCAATTTTGACAGAAATGTACAATTTTCACAGAAGTTTTAACAAGTTGGCAAAAACAGACTCCATTATCAGCAAGGTCAAAACTTTTCTGGGAAGACATCCGATGAAAACTGACACATCTATCACTTTAGGAGATACAGAGGAATTTGGAGAGAATTTGTTTGATGATTTAAGTTATGATGCTAATCAAATTTTATTGGAAGATAATCTGGATTTTCGTTACGAGTACGATGTGCTGACAGATTTTCCGCAATTGTTGCCCAGCTCTACTTCACCAACTGTCAAAATAGAATCTCAAGAAACAGTCCCACTTTCGAAAGCTCTACATCCTTTAACATTTTCACTTGCAAAAGCAAATGACGATTTCAATATCGAGAGAAAACGATACTCAGGAGGCGCAAAAATTGGATTGAATTCAGTCGCTCATTTTGGTAAGAATAAAATGCTAAAAGTTTACAATTTACAATACTACATGCACTTAATCAATCAAAGCTTTAATAGTGAAAAAATATATTTTGTTATGTAGAATCATTGATATATATTATGGCAATTTTAAGCATATTTTATTTGGTGGTTTATTTGCAGGGCCATCATTACCAGTTCCTTTTGCAAATGGCAGAATCACTAGAAGGATGACTCGAGAAAGTGAAAAAAGTGACAATCAACTGAATATCGATGACAAAAGTTTACCAGCAGCTACTTCAACCATCACTCATGTAGCCGTCGGTCTCGAAGAATCTGAAAATGATTTCAGTTTGGGAGCTGTAGGAGCAAACGAATATGAAGATATTGCTTTCGTGCAATCGATAGAAGTTTCCAATATTGATGAGGACATTGCGACACCATCAGAAAGTTCACCATCCCAATCAATTCAAGTTGATGAGCATTCGACCATTAATATTGAACAACTCGAAGAATTGAGTGGAAGTCAAATGTCCAAAGAGTCATTTACCAACGGAAACTTCCAAATTGAAAACGAATCACCTAGTTCCGAGGGGTCAGCCAAGGAAAAAGCAGAAAGAAAAAGCAAAAGTGGAGGAAGAGTTCCATGTGGTGTCTGTGGCCAGAAAATATGCCAAGATAACATGAGAGGTCATATGAAAATTCATGCACCCGTTAGGGAAACATTTAAATGCGAGCTGTGTGACAAGGTCTACTTGCACAAAAGAAACCTCAAGGTTCACATGAAGACGCACAAACAAGGTGAAGATGTCAATTGTCAATACTGTAACAAAATATACCCAACTTTGTTGCTATTAAAATGTCATGAAGAAGTTCATCATGGAGAGGAAAAACCTTATTGTTGCCTATTCTGTCCACTGAAATTTCGCAAACGGAGGGAGCTCGACGGTAATTGATTTTGTCATTCCTAAACTATTCATTTATTCTTTCTGGGTTGAATGATTCTTGCATTTTTGTTTTCATACCAAAATAATGACATTATAAAAATATAGGGAATTATTTTTGCATTTAATATATTTAAATTAATTCATTTTAATTTGGTTTATGTATTAATAATAGTTTATGGTATATTTATTAAAGTTCATTCGCCAATCCACTCTACAGAACGTCCATTTAACTGTGCGGAATGTGGAAACAATTTCAAGCGTAAGAAAGATTTGAGGAGACATGAAAAGATTCATTCGGATTCCCGTCTGGACCAAGAATTGTTTAAATGCAAGGAATGTGGCAAACTTTTAAGACACAGTTTTAGCTTGTACAAGCACCGCGTTAAGTATCACCGCCAACAGCAGTAATCAAACACCTTCAATCTTGTGATATCTAAGTAACAAGTAAATCTGCATTCTAAGAATATCAGAGATTCTCAAAGTTTTTGTCAAAATATTTTTTGGTAAATGTAGTATTTTTGTTGAAATTAATGTAGAACATATCCATTGTTTTTATATTTTTTATTTGCAATATTTTTTCACCACTAGATTTTTTACATTTTTTATTTGAGATCATTGTTATTGGGTCGTGTCTACTTATAAGTGTACTATTTTACTTTATTTTAAAACAACATACGTATGTTTTTTGTCAACATTCTAAAGGCTAGAGATAGTTTTTTAACTGTGGTGTTCATTAAACGCTTCCGAATAACATTTTGTCTCCCAATATAATGAACTTGTGTTTTTTTGTAAAACAAAAGACGGGTTCAACGTCAACGGATTTATCACTTGCTTTCAACTGTACTCCATTGAATCATCAATATCAAACAATTGTATTAGACTAGAGCTAGTTTTAAATATACCATATTTCTCCCAAATGATTTTGTATGTAGCTTTTAAATATGCACACATGTTTGTATGAATAATTTAGACAAGCACATCATTTTAAGAAAGGTTTATACGATTTTCTAAGACTTATTTAAAACATGTACAACCAATCTGTTTCCAATGTCGCCAGAGCTTTATTTTTGTGTCTCGGGACTAGTCACTTTCAATAGTCATTTTGTAATTGTATGAGAATGAACACATTTTGGAATGACACCGAATACATAAATGGTCAAGCTTAATTTCTTATACTGGGCTTTGTGTTTTTTACAACCGAAGGTTTTGTTGTGTAAGATGTGTATGTAAATAATCGTAAATGTAAACTCAAAATTGAAAAGAAAACTAAAATTAGTTGTGTATGTTATGAATAGGTGATACTAAACTTAAATTACTACCAGTGTTATATGATAATCAACTGTATTACATTGATATCGTACGTTCAATCAAACAAAACTCAAAACTAGGAACTTAGAGTTATTCTAATCAAAAGCGAACACAATTAACCAAGTGATAAAAATTGTGAGCTACTTACCAATTGTTATTAATATCTATCGAATACATCTAAATCTGATAATTGATGTAAGGTGATGATAATTAAATTGATGTGTCCTTAAGTGCATCCAATCTAATCATGCCAAATATTCTACTATTAACATTGGGTACATTATTAGGGAAATAAGAACGGATGTATACTGAAGAGTTCTTCCCTTTTAACATCCCTAATAGATAGGATAACTGTCTCAACACTAACTCATCTCCATAATGTGATGCAATTCCCTAGTGGGTAGTAACAAAAGTAAAATAATTGTTTCAATAAAATTCTTAATACTAAGAGTCATATTTGTGATGTTAGTAGATGTAGAATTTGTTTAGAATTACAATCAAATAAATGTTAGTTCATCACTAGTAATATTTGTGAAGTGGTGCGAAGACTATAGATTAATAATATTTCACTTATTGGTTCTAACTAATAGCCATCATGCCAAATTATCCAAAAATATCAAATCATGTCCTCCTTACCTTTTTATTTTCCTTTTTACTGCACAACGGTTTTATGCAAAAAATTTGCAAAGTTATAATTTTGTTTGTGAACAGGCGTGTATATATGGCATGTTGATTATAGCACTAGTGACTAATTCAATAGTGATATTTGATGTTTGCAAATTTTAAAACTTTTCAAACTCTAGATTTTTCATCTTTCGTCCAAAGTGTAGAAAATTATTTAAAGTGTTATAAAGTTCAATTACTTACTATGATTCAAAATCCGAATTTAAACACGTATTGTATTGAATATTGATGCATAGAACTAGTCAAGATGAGGCACAGTCTTGTTTTCAATAAAGTTGTTGAATCGTTTTCCTAATTATTGTTGCTTAATAATTATCTCCGTATATATAGTAATGTATGTAATATCAAGGTTCGAATAATAAAATTATTACTAATTTTTGTTTCATTAAGTCTGCTAAAATTTACTTTTTTGATCAGCCCGTCTAGAGGGTGGTCGAAATTTTAAGAAATAGCCAAAATATATCGCAAATGCATGTAATATTATGGGCAAGGAAGGGTACACTGACTATATGACAAATAATTTTCATAAAGCGTTTCCAGCATCTGTAATATATGGCTTTGGAATTTTGTGTGAATTTATTGTTTAAGGGCTGTCATTGCGTTATTAGCAAATCATTTTAAAATAATAGTAAAACGTTTAGTCAGTTAGTCAAAATTATTGAAATAAAAGTACTCGATTTGTATGTATTGGTTAGCAATAAAATTTGGTTAAATACAATAGTAAATAGTACCACTGCCAACTATTCATATACAATTACGATTGTAATATTTTTACAGTGTCATATTGACCGTGTTGTTGAACGGAGTTGACGGAAGTTGCTGAATGAGAAATTAAGAATGGCGATGACACAGCGATACTATTCAGACAGAATGAGATTGCACTTCTGTTTATTTTTAGACATTTTATCTATCCAAGTATCTTATAGAACTAATCTGACTTTTCCTATCCCAGTACAACATAAAAAGCAGCCTTAACTTATTTCCTTGAGGAACAGAATCAAATAGATACCTTAACATGTCTATAGTATTTTAATTCTGTTCTTTGTATGTAAACAAAGTCAAATCAAAGTTGTATCTTTTTCTGGTTCTAGATAAAATTGTGTATTTTCTAGTTTACTAGTCTATTCCGTATTCACTGTAGCTAATTGTTAATTACGACCAGAAAATTAACATTTTAATTTTCAACGCTTAGTTGTGGTTCTAACATAATTTGCTCTTTCGAGTTCTTTGTTGGTTGTTGGTCTATCAAACGCAGAAAATGGAAAAGGAATGCAAAACGAATATGAATTTTGCAGATGCCAGTTTGAATTTCACAAGATTTGTTTTCAATGTATCACAAAAATATACCATTTGCCTAGTATTTGTATTGCATTTCACCTTTTCATCATTATAGCCATAATTATTCAGCATAAAATTATTTCCTGTATTACAAAGTCAATGTTATTTACCATTCACTTAGCGGTACATATTTACTTAACGTCCCGTGTGTATTCATATGAAGTTAAAATGGTCATGGTTTATCACCATCAGTAGTGCGCTGCACTGTTTACATTATATAGTTTAATTTTAGGTGTAGTATGTGAGTGTCTATATATCAATTATAATACACAGAATGGTCGTTCATGGTGGAGTAACCAAACGCAAAGCGAACTTTCGATTTCTTTTCATTAGTGTCACTTTAAATAACTCGTAAGGTGATAGCTTCCCCATAGAGAGAAATGACTTGCAGCATAGCGTAAGCATCTCTGCATTTTGTACCCTGGCTATCTTATCTGGTAAAATGCAGCAGTGACAAAACTTTCCACGAGTCCTTAATGTTTTCCGAGTTGATATTTTGGTATATTTTTTATCTATTTCGTGATATGTCAAGTACTGTTAAAAGATTAATAATTTCTCAAATATTATTTTTAGCAAAACAATGTCTTAGACAAAATTTCTTAAGACGTCAGCTTTAATATATTCCAAAAAATCATTATTATGTGAACGAAGCATTTGTTTGATGATAGTTAATTTTCTGAGTGCATTAAGTGCATCTTATTCTTTTGCAAATATGTTGCATTTCCAATTCTCATGCTATTGCTATCAAGGTACTTTAAATAAACTGTTGGCAACAGGCGTATACGCAGGATCGAAGCGGGAGATTTAAAAAAAAATTCTGATGGTCTGGTTGTCCTTCGATAATAAAATGCACGCATATTTTGGAACGACATAACTTGTTTCAAATCTGCTTTTTGCATATGGTAGCACATGTATTCAGCCACAATCAGTTATCATTAGAATCAAGGCAAATAGACAGATTCCTGTCTCTTCCTCCCCCCATCCCCTGCCCGTATCAGGTGGGTTCTGTAGAGAAAGTCCTATAAAATAGTTTGAAATTTTATATGGGACTTTCTTTTGAATTAGTCCCATTCCGGAATCCCATTCCTGTCCCAGATCAAACTGCAGGTAGTCATGAATATCCACCCTTCAGGAGTCAATTAACACCAAGCTAAATAGTGATATCTTGTCGATTTTGTAGATTCCACGATAAAATGTTTATTCCAAATAGTTAACTTCAATTCTTCACCATGTGTCAACATGCAGAACTAAATCAATTCCTAGTAGACTGTAAAGCTGGAAAGAATGGAATATGTCATTTAATATTGAGTAGGGATGCATTCGGCAAGTCAGCTGGAAATACAAATTCAATATAGTAACGCGACTTAAACAATACCTAAATAGTAATATCTTGTCGATTTTGTAGATTCCACTCACTACGCCATCTAAAATCCAGGGTTATAGTTGGAGTCTTTGGTCCAACAGTCTGGGCAGGAGTTGATGGTATTGGTATTAGAGTATTCATATAAGTTTGGAGTCAACATGCAGAACTCAATCAATTCCGCACCAGGTGACTGTAAAGCTGGAAAGAATCGAGTATCACGATTAGGATTATACCCGATTAATATTTTTTTGGATTTCAATACAAATTGAATATAGTATTGTGATTTAAACAATACCTAAATAATGATTTGTGACAACTCTAGTTAACTGCACTCAGCACTGATGAATCCCACACGTGTATTTATAATGAAGTGACGATGGACGACCATTTCCATTATATTTTGACAATTTTTACGATAAAATGTTTCAAACTAATCACAACCCAATCAATTCCGCACCAGGTGACTGTAAAGCTGGAAAGAATCGAGTGTCACGATTAGGATTATACCCGATTAATAATTTTTTGGATTGCAATACAAATTGAATGTAGTATTGTGATTTAAACAATACCTAAATAGTGATTTGAGATAATTGTAGTTAACTGCACTCACCACTGATGAATCCCACGCATGTATTCATAATGAAGTGAAGATTGACAACCTTTTCCATTATATTTTGACAATTTTCACGTTAAAATGTTTCAAACTCTTATATTTTGACAATTTTCACGTTAAAATGTTTCAAACTCTTATATTTTGACAATTTTTACGATAAAATGTTTCAAACTGTATTTAACTAATCACAATGGACAAAAATCCTCTTCTTTAGCCAATTTTCACTTTTGGGTTACAATGCAGTGACAATATTGTTGCAATGAAACGAAAATTGTATTCAACTAATCGTTGCTCTAGAGAAGCTATTTTATATTGCATTTGTCTCCCGCAGTTTCAGAGCATGTTAATACCAGCGCGGTGTGTAGTCTCTTAGATAGCTCAGCTCATTCACAGTCCTCTATGTTATACGCTGTCTGTCTCACCTGCCGTACTATTACTGTCTGCCTCACCTGCTGCACTTTTATAATTTCCACAAAGCAGGGGATGCGTCGAATTTGAATTTTAATGATAACTGGTTGATCCTGAATATATATGCTACCATATGCAAAAAACAGATTTGGAATAAGTTATGTCGTTGCAAAGATATACGTGCCAATAAAACACCCATAAAATTAGTGGACGTACAGACGATCGCCAGAGTGACGGCGACAAATTCATAAGGATACTAAGCAAAGCTTCGATCCTAATAAATACCATGACGACCTAACAAGGTATGCTGATAGTTTTAAAAAAAATCTCTCAGAACCACTAATGGGGATCAAAGGAGAAGGATCCATAGAGTATTACTCAATGGCATGGGGACGCCTGTACGTTTCCCCCATAAGTGGTTCTGAGTGAATTTCAATCCCCACTATCAGCATACCTTGTTAGGTCGCCATGGTATTTAAAGTACCTTGATTGCTATAATACACGCAAGAACAATTAATACTTAATTATTAAGTATTAATTATTAATACTTCAACTATGGAAGGTAATGAGGGATTATAGTTATCTACAAATAAGTGCACACGAAACTTTGTGTACCACCACGTACACAAATTAATGAATTGATATTTCTAACAGGGTTGTATATTTTCCGGACGAAACTATTACTGTCCAGGATGAAAATAATTTTATCCACTTTTTATCCAGGACCAAAGTGGACAAAACTAATTTCGTCTGGAATAAAATTAGTTTTGTCTCCTTTGTCCACATTTTCCTATCTGGAGACCGCAACCCTGATTTCTAACCGTATTATCTAGGTGTAAGGAAATGAACAGCAGAAATTACATTAAACGATTTGAAATTAGGAAAGTCAGCAGATGTACCTCAACCTCAACTACATATGACACTGCTATTACGCATTTATTGTGGATCCCGACGACCCGATATTATATAGTGGCATTACTTTATATAATGTACACAAAATATAGCATCGGTTGTTCACTATTGAAGAACAACAATAACTTTGTACACCACATGAAGTTGTAGTGTAAGGCGTAAGGTACCAGCCAGATACGATGACTAGGAGAATAAGCAAATATAGATTGTGATTGACGAACATTTACATTTAGGGTAGTATACCTTGGAAGAAAATAATATTATAACCTTTTCACTGTCTGTCTGTACAGATGCGAAATGGAAAACAGGTACGCATACACTTGCACTCTTTAATCACTATCCAAAGTATAGTCGACTCTTGTTTTTCTCCTTTTTATAAACACATGTATAATGCATGTTCATGGAGCCGATAGCAGTCAGATAGACTAAGCACACACACACACGAATTTAACATACTGACTGAGACAAGTCTGCACCTTTATGCAAAGCAATTGGACCTTATACACAACGCAGATGGTTAAAAAAGGTTTCTGCCTTGTACAAATAGTACAAAATACTTTTCTTATGCTAATTAACATTTTAAATTGTAATTACAGATACACTATGAATGCTATTGATATGTAAAAGGAGAAGTATAATGGCAAAGATGAAAAGGTGCTTGATTTTCCAATATTTACAGGATATTAACAGAGATGGATAAATTGTAAACCCTGGACGACTATTATTAAATGATGATAATCTAGTCAAAGTGAAGTTGAAACTTGAAATGCAATGTCCAAATCTGAATGTACTAATCGTGTTTTGCTCTGATGCTGCGTTGGTCATTGTGAGTTCATTATGTAGGCCCATATGGAGTACCAAAACATTTATTAGTCAGAGCTAAAAAGTCGCTGTGGTCGGTTATGCGATTTGACAACTGTCAGGATTCTTGTGACTTCCGTTGTTATTGTCAAACTGCTTTTCTGTCTAAATTAATTCTTACTCGTGGTTTTTAATTAATTTTTTTGCAGAAAATGCATAAGGTACATTGTGCAGTGCATAAGGCCCTTGAAAAGAATTTGAAAGTGGAAAAGCATCCAAAGTAAACGGATAGAAATCGAAAAAGGAGAGAAATTCAATGGATATCTTAAGCTAAAAATTTTCCTGATGCAAATCTTGCTCAGAGCTGTTTGTGAACAGATTTATAGGACCACTGTTGTTGACTGTGGATAGAAAACGTCTCTATAGTACAAAGCACACACCTCTACCTAATGTAGAGTCAGAAGGTAAAGTTTTTTGTTAGAGGCATGATTTCTGTACCTGCATCATTTGTTTACATACAAACTATTATATTTACAGTGCAAAGACTACGAGAATAATTTGCAATTTATTTCCACTGATAAAAAGCGCATTTTTTGCAACTCGTTATAATTATTCTCCATTTCATGGTAATAAGACTTCGACGTCTTATAATCTTTGAGTTGCGAGCTGAGTTGGTATGAGTCAACATCAAAGTATCAGTTCCTATTTGTAATATTGTAAATAGCTCAGTAGTTTAGTAGGTGATATCTGTTCTCGACTGTATTTAGTACACTTTTCCTAAAGGAGTACCTTATTATCTTAAGTGCACATAATCATAACGATCGTAGTACCATGAAATATTATCTTTGTTGTTGTGATACTATATATATTATGCAGTGGGCAGTGGGTGGTGTGTGATAATTAATTGCGTAACTCAGACAAGTCTAGTGTAACAAGTATTTTCTGCAAGGAATGTGGTTCTACTGTGTTTAACATCATTAGCACATTCAACGATTAAAATTTTTGCAAAAGTGCAGTGTGTAAGCAAATGTAATTCGAAAGGTGCGAGAGTGAGACGCCTTTGCATTTGGATACAGCAATGTTGTGTATAGTCTACGCAATTGGTTATAGTGGAGTGACTTTCAGTGGATTCACTGCACATTTTCAGAAATTGTGATAATTATGTCATTCTTAGGAAAATGGTAACAACAAGCAAATTATTGGTGGCCACGACTGCTTTTACTGTTCTCTACTTTGCATCCTACATATACAACAGGAGAATAGGACCAACTGTCAAAATTTCAAATGGAAAAATACGAGGATTACGATCTGTTTCCAGAGGCGGAAAAGAATTCTACGAATTCCTAGGCATTAAACTAAATAAATTCAAATTTTATTTTATTATCAATTTATTGGAATTTTATGCTTTGTTTTTAAAATTATTTACAATTATTTAGGAATTCCTTATGCTAAGCCTCCAATCGGTCCGCTACGCTTTGAGGTTTTGACAAATTTTACATTTTCAATTAAATATTTGCCAATCGCAAGGCAGTTGAGACATTTTCATTTTGCCAAAAATTATTTATTTTGTACATTATTTATTTTCGTAACTTTATAATTACGTGAAATAATTTTTTATTAAAATCTTAATCTGCAGTCATGAAATAAATCTTAACACTATTTTATTTTGTGTGCTATTTTCATTTTGTGATTGTCTGAAAAATGAACACGTCATTTATTTATTTATCATCACGTATCATTGCATATTTGATAGAATTAAATATTCTGATCCAAACTTACAAAAAGTAAGGTAAATTTCGTTACTTCATTTCGTATAACAGTTCCCGTCGTTGTCTTAAATTGTAGTAATTAATTGCATTAAAATTTTATTTTCTGTTTTGAAATATTTTTAAAAAAATTCTATTGCAATTTTTAGCTTCCTGAACCAGCAGAAAATTGGTCTGGTACTTTAGACACATTCAAGGATGGAGAGTTGTGTATGCAAGTGGACAACTTTCTGAAAACTGTAAAGGGAACAGAAGACTGTCTCAGGTAGCATCAATTAATTAATTATTTTTTTAATATATTAATATCTAAATTAATTTCATTTTAATTTATTGAAATCAAAATTTAACTTACAGATTAAATGTGTTTGCCCCAAAGGTAATTTTTGTTTGAAATATTGATTTATATAATTATATGATGTGTATATTTTATTTGTATATTGAGGAAATTAGATTTCAAGTTCAATTGGTTATAATAATATTTAACTTTCAGATAGATGGGGATTTTAGCAAGACTCCATTACCTGTTATTGCCTATATTCATGGAGGTCCTTGCACTTACATTTTTTATATATATAAAATAAAACAAGCTGACCTTCATCTCATTCCTAGCACTTTGTCCACTTTTCGATCAATACATTACGTATTCATTCCTGTATTATTTTATAACTTACAACGTTTGTTTTGATGCAGGATACTTCATGGCAGGGGAAACATCTTTCCATAGGTATGAATCAAAAAATCCTGTTTTTAATAATAACTTTGTGATATTTAATGAAATAAATCGCTATTTTCAAAATTAGACCTGAGTACCTCTTGGATGAACCAGTGATTTTAGTTGTTTTGAGTTATCGGATCAACTCTTTAGGTTTGTAATCAAACTGGATGAAATTCATGACTATCATTGATGTGTGAAAGTGATAATTAATTAATTAATTTAATATTTAAACAGGATTTCTAAATACTGGCGATGGGGTGGTAAAAGGTTTGAATACTACGGTTAAATAGATAATAATTGCATTCTAATATTAAGTTGAAATATTATCTAAATCTGTGTTTAGGTAATATGGGTCTTAAAGACCAAGTTTTGGCTTTAAAATGGATCCAGGAAAATATTTCTGTATTTGGAGGGGACAAAAATAAAGTTACAATCATGGGGGAATCTGCTGGTGCATCAGCAGTGGCCTACCATCTCTTGTCACCTCTAACCAAAGGTCGATTTTTTATGCATTTTTTGAATTTTATGTGTATATTATATGCCCGCTTTCATAAATAATAATTGAGATAGTGGTTTGGAAATTTCAGTAAAAAATAATTAATTAGAACCTGTTTAAAAGCACTCAACATATTATATATGTTTACTTATCAATTCTCCAGGTCTCTTTGTAAGAGCAATAACTCAGTCAGGTTCTGCAATTAAACTCTGGTCCATTGCTAACTACCCTGTCGAACAGGCTGTACGTCTTGGAAAGCTTTTAGACTGCCCTACAAAATCAACAAAGGTCATGGTGGAATGTTTGAAGGGTCTTGATGCTAAAAGAATTGTTTCTATTCACCGAGAGACTGTGGTAATGCCCTTAAAGATTGTGCAAAAGATATTTTTGTACTTCTAATGCAGGATTGTTTCTAATATGTTAAAAATCTTTTCCTTATAGACACCACTTCTTCATCCATTACACATGTTTGGTCCAACAATTGAATCCGCTGTTGGAGAAAATATAACAGAAAGTGAAAAGTTCCTTCCAGAACATCCTTATGAAATTCTTAGGAAAGGAAATGCTCACAGAGTTCCGGTCGGTTAAAAATTTTATTATAAAATCCACGTGAGAGTTTATTAAATTAAACTAATTGTTATTTAATTCTACAGTTGCTTACTGGGGTGAATGCCGACGAAGGACTTTTAATTTCTGGAAGTAAGTTAAGACTTAAGACAGTAATATTACAATTAAGTTACTTCTGGATTAAAAGTTACCTATTGAATTTTATCTGGTTTTTCACTAGGAGTTCTGTACGATAAAGAAATGACTGCCAAATTAGAAAACAACTGGAATGATCTCTCTCCTAAATTCCTCGTGTACAATAAAAATCGAAAAGACTGGACCGCTCAAATCCGCCAATTTTATTTTGGCTCAAAAAATACTCAAGGGAAACTTGATTTTGCAAAACATTTTGTCAATTTCACTAACTTGTTTTCAGATCGTTTGTATATTTTTGCATCTCGGGAAACTGCGTTAATTCAATCACAGTACTCTCCAGTATATTTGTATTTCAACAATTACAAAAATGAAAAATCTCTGGCTTATTTTATGAGCATTAAGGTAAAACCATCGGAATGTCAAAATGTCAATACCTATGCCTATTTATACCTTTTATAGGTATTTCCTAACATATGATACATAATCATGATTTTATCACATCAAAATATTGCAATTTGTTTAACTATTTTATTGACATTATTGATTCTAGGTAAGATTTCATTTGATGACTGAAGTAATCATCCGACTTATTTACGATTGGATCGGTGAAAAGCTTTTTGGATGGAAGATGCCGTATTTGGGTGTAAGACTACAATTTTTTTGTACTAAATATCTCTTTGAATGACGCAGGTTTCTGTAGGAGTAAAAACTGTAATGTTTACTATTCGAAAGACATTTTTTGAAAATTACATACAAACTGATGAGATCAATATATAATTAACACCGTTAAAACACGTAGCATTGTTGTAATGCTCAATAATTATTATTGCGACCACCAAATATTATTTTAATTGTTATTTTAATTTTTGTTCTGTTGTATCGCCGACAGGTATGTCACGGAGATGAATTAGTTCATATTTTTAAATGTAAGTTTTTTATATTATCGAAGCATTTTTAAATTTTTGTAATGCATTTTTTATAAATATCAATTTTTAAATTTTTAAGTGCCGTTAGTGGAGATAAATGTCAACTCTCGAGATTACCAAATGTCCCGTCAATTGGTAAAACTGTGGGTCCAATTTGCTTACGACGAGTAAGTCTGATTTTTAAAATACTGCAAAAATGGCAAATTGATAGTCTGTTTAACTGTTCATTTTTTCTCTAGCACAAAATTGAATGTGAACGGGTCTTCCTGGCCCCCTTTAAATGGAAATGGCAGTGAAACGAATGATAAAAGATTGACATACATGCTTTTTAGCGATTCGGAGCAGAGCAAATTGGTCAGTGAACCGTTTTCTGAGCGAATGCATTTTTGGGAGAAACTGAATATGCCATGGATTGATATTAAAAGTGGCGATGCCGAGAATGACTTTACTAGAAGATAATGAACATTACAAAATTTTGACAGTACATTATATTTATGGTTTTATAATTTGTCACATTTATTTGGTGCACCCCAGTTACCCGTCAAATGCAAATTTCACATTTTAATATATGATACTTTGTAACAAGTACCTAAATGTATTAAAAATGTTAATTTTGAATTGTCTATTAGACGTTTAGAAAATGTTGGCCTTTTAATTTATCATACCGACCGATTTTATTCACTGTTGAAATCAATGGAAAACAAAATCTATCTTCTACGCTACATCATGTAAAATATTTACGTATCTTTACGAATTAACGCTGCTGACGCAGAAGAAACCAGTTGATTGTTTTTGTTCAGACTTTTGGCAATAAAATTAAGAAGTAACAGATTGATTTCTTAGTATTGAATATTGCTAATAATGATTACTTTGCGCCTTGCTATGAAGAATGAAGATTCTAGGCGTAGACGTGAAGTATATGTTAAATATACCTACACGTGTATTATATTGTATGTTTCATATCTGTAATGAGGCATTGGACTTACAATTCCAATGAAATGGGAACAATAAGACATACCACAAGGCAATCCACAACAGAAAATAATATTATTATCTAGGATTACAATAAGCACCAAATGTTATTTATTAAATATCATTGGCAGAGATAAAAGAGAAATCAGAGGTCGTCTTTAAGCCGTATAAAAGCAATAAGAAAGGACAAGAGACAGATATATTTTATCCTAAGATAACTTAAAGTGTATCTAGATTTAATTTGGTACAGTTTCTTTTACGTCGCATCATAGATACTTACATGTGGCGACTTAATGGGGATCCATTATTTAGGTATGCAGGATTAAATGGAAATTGACTTTATGTAGCTTAATCTCTGAATGCAAATGATGTCCCAGTAGGAAAAGTAATCCTCTTTAGTATTGCAGTTTGCAGATTTTCTAATTTGGTATAAATGAGAATGAGAATTACATCTTCCAAAGTTTGTTAAGACTTGTGCAAGGGAAGTTTTATTATCATGGTCTCCACTCTGTAATTGAATTGACCCAAGACAAAAAATATACTTCAAAATGGGACGATTTTCTACAATAACTTTACTTTGTGTGGCAGTTTTTCTTGGATCCCAGAAATGTTCAGCGGACGATCTAAGTCCAGTTATTGAAATTAGTTCTGGGAAAATACAAGGGGTAGAAAAAGAATCCAGGGACGACCGCGACTTTTACGCTTTCAGAGGTCTTATAGAGATTTTTTACTTTGATTTGAATTGGATTTTCATTTATTTAAAATATAAGTTTGCTAGAGATATTTAATTGAAATCAATAATTTTAGTGTATGAATTAATAGTATATAATTAATTCAAGGTATTCCATACGCAAGCCCACCCATCGGCGAATTACGTTTCGAAGTAAGAAAAATCAATATTAAAATATTTAATCAGTATTTAAATAGTAAAAATTACATATACATTTTGCACGAAAATATTGCTCGATTTTATTTTAGTTATTTAATTAAAAAATAATACTTTAAATTTAGAAGTTTTTAGGTCAAATTCATTTTTCCTACTTTTGTAAATAGGCTCCTATTCCACCAAATAATTGGAGTGATGTGAAATCGGTAAATGAGTATGAAAAGCCTTGCATTCAATATGACCCCTTCGAAAAGAAAGTCATTGGATCGGAAGATTGTCTAAAGTACAAATAATATATATAATTAAATTAACAATAAATTAAACAAACTCAGTTAAGAATTTTTTTTAAATTTTTTCTTCTTTTCAGATTGAATGTGTTTACTCCAAAGGTACAAAAATTGCTTAATTTCTATTTAGCAAATATTTAATTTGTTAACTTTTTATTAATGTCGAAAATATGAGGAACTATATAACAACTAACAGTATAACTGAATTGGCATTTGAATAGATTGGAGACGGAATAAGCAAAAAACAATTGCCTGTCATGGTATGCTCAAATACCTTTTATGTATTTATTAATAAATAAATTAAATATTTGAAACGATTTGAACGATTCGATGAAACGAAACGAAACTTTTGGGGTTTTAAAATAGGTTTTCATTCACGGAGGAGCTGGAGATTTCATGACAGGCTCCAGTAACGAGTACAGGTATGACTATTAAAATTAGTATAAATGAAAGTAAATTAAATAAAACAAATACTCATTGATAACTAAAAATGTATTTTTTTAATTAAAATAATTAAAACAAAATAAAAATGCATGTTACAAATTACGAATACAGGCCACACTACTTCATGGACGAGGACGTGGTCGTCGTAACTTTTAATTACCGATTAGCCTCATTTGGTAAGTGTCAATTTATTTTTTGTGACTCAGTCCTTTTCCAATTAAATTACTTCATAAATAGTACAACAATCACGAAATTTTAATCATAATATTTGGTTTTAGGTTTTTTGAATACGGAGGATGGGATTGTGAAAGGTATTAAATTGGATTTGAAATAAATATTCAATTACTATATTTTATAACTTTATTTTAACATTTATTAATCTAGGTAATATGGGTCTGAAGGATCAGGTTATGGCTCTCAAGTGGGTACAACAAAACATCCGTAAATTTGGTGGGGATCCAAAGAAAGTAAAATTAAAGGATTAATTATTTAATGTTTACCATAATTTATTTAAAAAAATAACTGATACCACGAAAATTCTTAAAATAAGGTTACACTGTTTGGAAGTAATTCAGCATCCGTGTCACTGCATATGATTTCTACAGTATCGAAAGGTATTGACTAGAGTTAATGTAAAAATGGAATTTTCGAAGCAGTTTATTTTATCTGAAACTCTATTTTTAGGATTATTTAAGAAAGCTATAACCCAATCAGGAAATTCGTTGAAACCTTTCTCTATACAAACTTCTCCACGGCTAGCTGCTTTCAGACTAGCTCAGAGTTTGTCCTTGCCTTGTCAAGAGGTCGTAAATATGTCGTCCCCTGATCCTGACAGATGTTTATTCAAGACTTCCACATTGGTTCAGTGTCTCAAGAGAATAGATGCAAAGAAATTGGCAGAATATCACAAAGAATTCTACGTACGATTGAAAACAATGTTTTTTATGCTTTGGAAAGGTAAAATTGTGCAATTTTTTTTACTGAAGATGGAAAATTTAATTTATTTTATAGACAACTCCACCAAATCCTTTGGCCTACTTCACACCTTCGATTGAAAGTTCTTTCCCCTCTGGAAATGACACAGCCTTTTTGACAGAACACCCGTTTTCAATTTTGAGTACTGGGAGACAAATTAAGATTCCATGGTTCGACGTTTAAATCAATAAAAAATAAAATTAATTCGAGAGTGTTAGCTTAGATTGTGTCATTTAAAAATTCAATAATCATATATTTCAATGAGTTGATTGTTGTGTCCAAATTTTAGGATGACAGGTGTCAACGCTGACGAAGGGCTTAGTGTAACCGCAAGTAATTTTTTTAAACAACACTATTTTTTGATACATTTTTTACAATTTAAAACTGAATACTACGGATAACAAATTATGAAAATGCTTTTTAGGAATTTTGAACAATAAAGAAATGACGGAACAAGTGGAAAACCATTGGGATAGTTTGGCTCCAAAATTTCTTTTGTACGATAAAAGCCGCACGGACATCACGAAGAGCATCAGAAAATATTATTTGAGTGACCCAGAGACAGAAGATACAAATTCAAACTCAACATTGGCATCTCCGACCAGCAACTCTACTAATATTAATTCTACATTGAGCACCCCAAACACCACTACTACCATAGCCCCCATTTTGATCCCAGTAAAAGCAGTCGCCTACGATTATGTCGAGGATGATGGTGTATTTAGTTTTGAAGAAAAGTTCACCAGTTTAACTAATTTGATTTCGGATCGTTATTACAACTTACCAATGATCACTGCTGTACAGATACAAAAGAAATATTCCCCGGTCTGGCTGTACTATTACAATTACAGAGGGCAGGTATTTAGACAAGTTATTTAATGGGATGCCCGTCAATTTGGCAAAAGTCAAATTGGCAAATGAACTATGATCAAATTGGCGAAAGGCCTGTGTGGATATAATGGCATATAGAAAGGTTAAACACAAAACGCACTTCTCAAATTATGAATATTTTTCAGTATACCATGTCGGATGCCTTCGCTGGCAAATCTAAAGCGGATAAACCTGGACTCGCGTTGAGGCAATTAGGACGTGTGAAAAGTTGGTTTAAAAATAAAGTCCTAGGGAAAACTGAACCGGCTCCTAAACATTTAGGGTATGGTGAATTTTATCGAAGCTCTTTAAAATTGGTAAAGATAAAGAGTTCAGTTTAATACAGATTTATTTTATTCCAGGGTTTGTACATTAGATGAGACGATTCTACTCTTCAAGGTATTTTTTCATCAATACTAAGTAAATGTAATTTTAAACAATTATAGTACATGTTGTAATAATTTTAAATCTCTTTAAGTACCCGGACCTTAAAATCAAAGAGAATACTAAGGATTATGCAATGTCCAAAGATCTAGTAAAACTTTGGGTCAACTTTGCAGATAATGAGTAATTTATAATTCCTATTAAAATAATGGCATACGCATACATTAATTAATTCCTTTAGCCATTGACATAATATTGTTTTGGATGATGTTTCAGGAATAACTTGAAATTCCGTAATAACACGTGGTCACCCGTGAATCAGAATTCCGAGAGAATGTTAATGATGCAATTTGGAAACTCTGATAACACTACGGGAATGATTGAAGCACCGTTCATGAATCGAATTCGTTTTTGGGAGAGTCTACCCTATTTGGCTCCCTTTCAGCAAAATTGATCTTACTTTCCATTCCCAATTCATTTTACGACTAGTTATAATTTGGTATTATATTACCGATTCCTTTAAAATTAATAGATTTAGTCTAATGAAGACCCTCATTGTATATCATGTTAAAAGAATAAAGCTATTAGAAACAATTTGTGGAAAATTGTTGTGATTTATATTTTCCTTTGGCTTCTTATTACATGAATGAGAAAACATACATATAGTCAGACTCATATTACTCCATTATTGCTGTAATAATGATGCAATGTTCATGGAGTTAATTTATCGCAATAATTTCCTGTATTTAAACAGCACACAAAATAACCCATATTTATCATAGGGTTGACCATAGGAGTAAAACCATAAAATGAACAGAAATAGAAAAGGTTCACTGACTGGTTCACCGTTGTAATCTAATAAGTATATCATATAATCACAAACAAAGTTTTTGGGTGTGCGTTGTTACGCGCAGAGGCTTAGAGGATTATTCTAAAAATAGTTTAGGAAACCTATCGCAGATACCCGAATTTTAACTTTGTAATCTGTATTGCGTATAGGGAGTGTGAAAAACTCTATTATACTTGCCTTGTAATACAGTGTGCTCACCTGGTACCTGCAGAACCCTGTACTATTTGATTACCTGGTGCCTACAGAGCGCAGAGACATTACATGAAGTTCAAATCAAATGTAAACTGTACACTTCCATATTGAAATTACCTAGGTGGTACAAGCTTTTTACTGCAAATGTTTGTGCTCGTACGATTTTCACCATCACTCGCCCTGCCCTGTTAGAAAAACAATATATTCTATTCTTTGCTGTAACCTTAGGGTATTAGCCGTTGGAAAATTAAGGTATTAAGGCGCAGATTAGCTCAGCACCGAATATTGAAAGGCTTTATCTGTAGGCGTGACTCATTCGTGCCACCACCATTACATACAGTGACAGTTATTATTATTTACTTGGCCATAGTCAAGACTTCAACTCCGGTAAGGCAAGATTATGCATCCCCCATCCCGGTGGGGCGCCCTATTCCTTAACTTAGGTTAGATTTTGATGAATTAGGTTAGAGTAAAGTGGGTTTTTTAGTCTGGCCAAACTTCGTAAGGACATATTATATAGTAGGTAATCAAAATGTACTGTAATGCAACTGTTGACTATCCAATTTTTCAGCAAAAAACGCAAAGCTAAAATGTGACATTGGATTGTAATTGGAATGTATATTGAGGAACATTACTGGAATTGAGGAACATTATGTAATGCAATATCAGAATCAAAACAATTCCAGTAGAGTAGAGGAAACCCTGTAGTAAATAAGTAGGAAATGTACTAAACCACGATGTGGTAGATTATAGTGACTGACGATGGGTATTTTGATTGAGATTACATGAACATTCAAACATAATGCGTAGTTAGTTAGCTTGAATAAACGTTTAGTGGTACCTTTTAAGTAGAGAATAATTCTACCTAATCTATTTAGTTACATCAGTTGTGTTTTAGTTGTTCGATCAACATAATATAAGACAGAAATTGACTAGTAAAACTATCTTCAGTTTTGATTCTATCATCAGCATTAAATTTAACTCTATGTGGTATTAATTTCTAAAATGCCAATCGCAACATCCTTCGTGAAATATACTCTATTCTTCTTCAATTCTCTTTGCTTCGTAAGATTTTTTAAAACTTTAAATTGTTTTTATTGTACTTTTGTTGTTTTTAATTTTATTGTTTTTAAATACTTCCAAAAATGTCTCTCCATTAAAGCAAGAACATATATACCCAACATAATTGAAATGAACAGCAATTTTTTCTAGTAAATAGATTCATTTGAAGCTTTTAATACGTCTTTTAAGGGTGTGGCTATATGCATGGTGTGCGTGTGGCATAGTCTCTAAAAATATCGTTATGAATATTATAGCGAGAGATTCTTAATCTGGCTGGTTGTAGAAATAATAAATATTCCAAAATAAATGTGGCCAAGAAAGATATCATTCACTATGTTGGAAACTGGAAGATTTTAGAAAAGGTTTTCGTGTGTTAAATGCAGGGCCGCAGCGAAGGGGTCGTCGGGGCACGCCCCACAATATTTATGTAGATCTTCGTATATAAATTCTACTGCATCAGTGTAGGCCGGTATACTGTTTTATAAGCCTTTGCAGTACAGGTTAAAGCATTATAAATAATTGACCCCATATAAACCCAAATTATGGTGAATTTTCTAAAACATATGCTATGTAAAAAATGTTAAGAATTTTACATGTTTCTCAAATAGATTGGAGGTTTGATCCTGACAATTTGGGGAGCAAAAGCTTATGGAAAAACTGATGCGTACTTCAAGGTATACAGCCCAGATGGGAAAACTGAGAAACCAATAAATATAGCAGTTCCAATAATAGCCTTTGGAGCACTTGTTCTTTTAGTATCCTTCTTAGGATGTTTTGGTGCTATAAAAAGGAATAAATGCATGCTAATGAGTGTAAGAATATAATAATTTTACTAAAACTAATGAAATATTTGACATTGATTTCTTTGATTCAACATTGTTTGGTTGGGAATCTATTGCAGTATTCTGGGATATTGTTTCTTCTCTTGGCAATTGAAATCGGATTGTGTGTATACAGCCTCAAAAATTCTGAAAGCATTCGGTCAGGATTTGAAAAAGGATTTGAAAAGTCGTTTTCTTTATATGACAAGGATGACACAATTAAAAAAGCCTGGAACACTATGCAAAAGAAAGTGCGTTTTAGTCTTCAACTTTACATCCTACTACGCCCAACCCCATCAACAATCAAAACCAATAGTTTTGCATGTTTAAAATACCCACAATAATTAAAATGATTTACAGTTGAAATGTTGCGGAATAAACGGTTACGAAGATTGGAAAGGTGACAAAATCCCAAAATCCTGCTGCCGAGACAAGGATTCTTGTCCAAGTGACGATGACAATAACAATAAACTGTTGGCAACAGGCGTATACGCAGGATCGAAGCGGGAGATTTAAAAAAAATTCTGATGGTCTGGTTGTCCTTCGATAATAAAATGCACGCATATTTTGGAACGACATAACTTGTTTCAAATCTGCTTTTTGCATATGGTAGCACATGTATTCAGCCACCATTAGAATCAAGACAAATAGACAGATTCCCGCCCCTTCCTCCCCCCTTCCCCTGCCCGTATCAGCTGGGTTCTGTAGAGAAAGTCCTATAAAATAGTTTGAAATTTTATATGGGACTTTCTTTTGAATTAGTCCCATTCCGGAATCCCATTTCTGTTCCAGATCAAACTGCTGGTAGTCATGAATATCCACCCTTCAGGAGTCAATTAACACCAAGCTAAATAGTGATATCTTGTCGATTTTTTAGATTCCACCAAGATGCCTTGATTGGTCCCATGGCTACGCCTCTCAGGGGCAAGGTGACGACATGCTCCAGAAAACTGGTTTCCCCCAACCAGTTCTTTCCAACTACTTTGGTTGGGGGAAACCAGTTTTCTGGAGCATGTCGTCACTTTGTCCCTGAGGGCGGAGCCCTGGAAACATTCAAATCACTTTGGATTCCACGATAAAATGTTTATTCCAAATAGTGAACTTCAATTCTTCACCATGTGTCAACATGCAGAACTCAATCAATTCCTAGTAGACTGTAAAGCTGGAAAGAATGGAATATGTCATTTAATAATGAGTAGGGATGCATTCGGCAAGTCAGCTGGAAATACAAATTCAATATAGTAACGTGACATAAACAATACCTAAATAGTAATATCTTGTTGATTTTGTAGATTCCACTTACTACGCCATCTAAAATCTAGGGTTACAGTAGGAGAGTCTTTGGTCCAACAGTCTGGGCGGGAGTTAATGGTATTGGTATTAGAGTATTCATACAAGTTTGGAGTCAACATGCAGAACTCAATCAATTCCGCACCAGGTGACTGTAAAGCTGGAAAGAATCGAGTATCACGATTAGGTTTATACCCGATTAATAATTTTTTGGGTTTCAATACAAATTGAATATAGTATTATGATTTAAACAATACCTAAATAATGATTTGTGACAACTGTAGTTAACTTCACTCACCACTGATGAATCCCACACGTGTATTTATAATGGAGTGACGATGGACGACCATTTCCATTATATTTTGACAATTTTTACGATAAAATGTTTCAAACTAATCACAACCCAATCAATTCCGCACCAGGTGACTGTAAAGCTGGAAAGAATCGAGTGTTACGATTAGGATTATACCCGATTAATAGATTTTTGGATTACAATACAAATTGAATGTAGTATTGTGATTTAAACAATACCTAAATAGTGATTTGTGATAATTGCAGTTAACTGCACTCACCACTGATGAATCCCACACGTGTATTTTTAATGAAATGACGATGGACGTATCCATTATATTTTGACAATTTTTAAAATAAATTGTTTCAAACTGATCACAACCCAATCAATTCCGCACCAGGTGACTGTAAAGCTGGAAAGAATCGAGTGTTACGATTAGAATTGTACCCGATTAATAATTTTTTGGATTTCAATACAAATTGAATGTAGTATTGTGATTTAAACAATACCTAAATAGTGATTTGTGATAATTATAGTTAACTGCACTCACCACTGATGAATCCCACACGTGTATTTATAATGAAGTGAAGCCATTTCCATTATATTTTGACAATTTTCACGTTAAAATGTTTCAAACTCTTATATTTTGACAATTTTTACGATAAAATGTTTCAAACTGTATTTAACTAATCACAATGGACAAAAATCCTCTTCTTTAGCCAATTTTCACTTTTGGGTTACAATGCAGTGACAATATTGTTGCAATGAAACGAAAATTGTATTCAACTAATCGTTGCACTAAAGAGAAGCTATTTTATATTGCATTTGTCTCCCGCAGTTTCAGAGCATGTTAATACCAGCGCGGTGTGTAGTCAGTCCTCTATGCTACTACGCCGTCTGTCTCACCTGCCGTACTATTACTGTCTGCCTCACCTTCTGTATTTATATAATTTCCACAAACCAGGGGATGCATCAAATTTGAATTCTAATGATAACTAGTTGCTCCTGAATACATTTGCTACCATATGCAAAAATCAGATTTGAAATAAGTTATGCCACTGCAAAAATATAGTTGCTCCTTTTTAATAGTGGACGACCAGACGACCAGACACCCAGACGATCGGACAGAGTGACGGCGACAAATTCATAAGGATACTAAGCAAAGCTTCGATCCTAATAATAGAGGGAAAGAAAAGTCGTATTTCACTAAGGTGTATTACACGGAGGTAAATTCAAGTCTAACAATATTCATTAAAAAATACTTTCAACTGAAATTTAAGAATGTTCAATACTTTTCATTTAGGGATGCCAAACCATTTTACTGGAAACTCTATCTGATAAAAACATCACCATTTCTGCAATAATTATTGGATTTATCCAATTAATTGGAATTATTTTTGCTTGCTGCCTAGCACAGCGAGACCGAGAAAAATCTTACAACACTCATTAGGCATTCAATGTTTCTTCAAAGATAATGTTAATATTAATTTATTAGTTATTTCGTATGTTATGCTCCTAAATAGTATATATTTAGCATACATACATGCCACTACACCTAAATTCAAATACTACTCACACAACAGTATTTCTTTCCTGTAGCAAAAATAACCTCCTTTCCACTTTACTCCACTCCAAGTATATATGTATCACAAATGTCAAAATCTATATAATCTGAGTGGCCAATTGATCAAAAATGCAATCAAGGAAGTAAAACATAGAATTCTAGAAAGCTTTGTTGTACAGTGAAGTCTGTCATAATCGGGGTCTTACAAATAAAATACAATATAAGATTATTTGTTAAATATTATTTCTGACTTCTGTCAATGTCTGTGTACTAAGAAACAAATATAATTATTTCCAATAAAAATTCATAAAATATTCATAAAACATAGCACTTCTTGGAAATTTATTTAAATCACAATTAAATTATTCAATAAAAAGTAATACATTGTACACTCAATTGTAAATTGTATACAAACAGCAAAAAATACTTTAAACAACGGAAATTTTTAAACAAACATTAAAGAATACATATCAGAAAAACTAAACGATTTGTTTTCAAAGCTTTACTCAGCTAAAACTGTTCCAGGGACTTTATAAATCATTGCCCATATTTACTTTGATACATTGTTCTCCCGCTTACAAAGTCATTATGGCTAGTGTTTGGAACTGAAGATTTCTTTTTGAAATGGAATATTCTAGGGGCTTTTGAATTATTTATCTTCTGGGTCACAATACCTTCATCAGTGCATTGGGATTCTGGTACTTTAGGTTCCTCATCGTTTTTGGGAACAATATGAAACTTAAATCCTACAAATGTTTGATTATTAAAATTAGTAAGGCATTAGAATTAATTATTAGAATAGAATAAATAAATAAGGCATCAAACCTGCTGTTTGAATTGGATGAGTAGGCTTGATGGGTTGATATATTCTAGAACAATTTATCTGTTCCTGTCTTACATCCTGTGTGAAGGTAGTTACATTAGTAGTTGACTTATTGCTCACTGACCAATATGATTGTGCTGGTGTTCTTTGATTTTCAATAATGCTTCGAAATTTGGTTCCTCTCAGTTGCAATTTAGAAACTATGTCCTTCTTTCTTTCAACCTGAATCAAAATTCTTAAATAAAAGAGAATAGTTTAGCATAACAAAATAATATTTTGATACTTATGTACTTAGTTTTCTTCGTAATCTATCTTTATATCGTGTATTAATTATGTATTATCGAATTCTAATACACAGTTCTCTAACTTCCAACACTTACTTTTCTAATTCCGCACTTCTTTGTTGTTCAATCTCTTCTTTCTTTTTTAGCATTGTTGTTAGTATCTCGCTTACCCTGTCCATTTCTTTATACAACTCTTTTTCTTTCCCGTCCATCATTTCTTCATGTTGTTGATACTTAATCTCCAGGCCCAACAACTCGGTTTGTGAATCTTCTATCTTCTTTTTCATTGTCATGAACCCATCCAAATCTATAGATAATTTCATAACACATAAATTAGATTCTACTATATTATGTAACTTTTAATTTTATTCCTACGATTGACAAAACTAACATTACCACTCGGCTTTCACCATATAGACTAAGTATTCATAGCAGAAAAAGGTTTCAGGTTTAATCTTAGTATAATGGTCTTTCACATACGACGTGATAACCCTAACTAAATGACATTAAATAGATTAGATAAATGTACATATTCAACCTAACTGAACCTAACCAATGACCCAAAAAATTTAAATCTAATAATGCATATTGTTAGACTATAATTAATTTTCATAAAATTAATTTTAGCCACTCAGATTCAAAGAAAAGTTTCGGCAGTTGCGGGAAGCCATAATATAATATATCTAAATAATAACATGAAGCCACTAGCCATTAGCCATTTACATTTTAAGGCTATTGTTGATTCAAAATACGGATGAATGAATGTATATTTTATTTTGAATGATTTACCAACGGCTATCAGATACTATCGGTTGGATGTTGGACAAATTATCATGTGTGTTACAGCAAATAAAAACTTACCATGCAATAACTGGGCTTTCTTTGCCTGCAGGTCCATCATGGAATTTTGCTGAAAAAGTTTTCGTTGTTCATAGCCGTGTTCAGTACAGTTCCATAAATTGGCAAAATTAATACTGTTTTGCAGTAGTCTTTGTGAATTGCGGGAGTGTTCTTCACGTAAATTAGCCTGCATTAAAATAGAGCTTCTGGCTTATTAATGTCAGCCAAATTACACAAGTTTATTTAGCGTAATAATGAAAATTAATTTCGTACCAACTGGTGTACATGGTAGTTGATTTTGCTTTTTAATTCTGATGTCTTAAGCTTTACAATCTCCAGCTTTTTAGTGTAAAGATTGACGTCTATAGTTCGAACAGCAGTGGATTTGTACACTTCGGTTAATTTCTGAATAGTTATTGCATGTTGCTCTCTGAGTACCGTAATTTTTTTGTCAAATGTTTCGAACTCTGCTCTGGCTGCAAAAATAAATTATATCTACTCAACGTTGTAAGATCATAACCACATCACATCTTAACCTCCTTGATGGTACCAAAACTTCCTAAAAATGTCAATTTACTATTAAATTCTGCTATGTTGATAAACATAAAACTTTTACATACCTTTCTCCCCAGCTTTCTTGTCATTTTCCAGTTGGACACGACTAAGGTGAAGCTCATCCAGTATTTTTTGCACGGTCGACATTTTCCACTATTCGTCCAATATAAGATGGCCAGCTGAGTTTTGAAAATGAATAAATTATTTTAGTAGGAATTAGGAATATTGAAAAATTATTGATCGAAATTTTGACAGATTGTCCCTGGAATGGATGCATTGAGAAAATCTTTGTTTACCCCAGTTTCTGTCTTAAGTATAGGTGCAGTGCCAGTGGGAAACTCAGGCCGCCATAATTCAAAAGCACGACTGCTTGTGTAGCTGTAGCAAAAAATGATCAGTTTTCTTTTGAAACCCATTAATAATTAACTCACCAATTAAAAATTTGATGGGTAAACGTAAAATAGTGATCAGTTAGCTACTGGCTAATAACTGTAAAAGGTTCCACGCTGCTAAATGGCTAGGAATGTTTGCTGGATGTGGGAGAATTTCCTATCTTCTTCCCAGTCAGCGTCATTTCAATTCAGTAAATAATATTTTGGTTTTCAATATTGCAAGTCCACGTCCACAAAAATCGACATCCTGGAAAGGAAGTGACCAGAGAACAGTATGTTTTATAAAATTAAGTGAAAGTGACTTTCAACATTAAGAAGGCCAAAGGATTGAAACAATAAGATGAAATTGTATGATGGTTAGTTTGGTTAGTGTTAATGGTCAATGGTGGACAGTCAACACAGTGGAAAGAATAATCTCTGACGTCTGAACCTTTGCATTCAATCTTCTTCAATCTGCTGACTTTAATCATTAATAGGAATAATTCAAGTGTCACTACTCTTATTCTTACGATCAACAGCAGAATAATTTAGGACAAAAACATTGTACATAGCACATAACATAATACATAAAATTACAGTTATAAAACTTTTATAAGAATTATAATTTCCTATGTGATGTAAGTCTATTTTGGATTCAATAAGTGACCCAGTGAACGGCAAAGGTGCAAGTTTAATCTTTTTGACTAAAGCGACAAGGAAAACCATGGCTTTGGACAATAACACCGACGGGTCTTCAGGAGAAGGTAAAATATGTTTTAAACTTTTGAACTTCATATTTTTATGTTAATGGTTGATGATGCAAGTAATCATTCTCATAGGATATGTAAATGATATTAGTAGATGCACATTCATTATGATAATTGAAATAGGTGAATCTCAAACCCGAGACGAGCACATTGCGGCTTTTTTGGAAGTTTTGAGGGAATCCATGGGGGATAACTCATTAAACGATGAAGAATTACTGGAATTTGCTCGATCCGACACTTTTAAGGACATGTTTCCGGATTTAGTTTCTGGGATACCGGTTTTACAAGAAATCCTGAACGATGGAGATAAAAGTGGAAAAACCCCTAAAGTAGGTGAAACTTCTCCAGCTAAAGAAAGCGATAGGAAAGCTGATTCGCCCGAAGTCGAAGTTGTCCCGAAAAAGGAAATCAAGGTTGAAAAGAAAAATGTCGTCATCCTGGACAGTTCAGATTCTTCCTCATCTATAGTTGCTCTATCAGATGTCCCTAAAGGTAGCAAAAGTGCTAGCTCATCAACAAAACCAATTGAATCAAAAGTCAAATTAAAAGATACTTCTACAATTAAAATCGAGAAGAAAGAGAAAGAAATTAAGGATGTTGAAGTTAAGGACATTAATAAAGAACGGAGAGATAGTACAAATTCACTCGGTACTAGTAAGGAGAAAGAGAAAGATGAAAAGATTAAGCATTCTGCCGCGTCGAGTTCAACAGTAGTCGCAACGAAAAAAGACTGTGAATATTATAAGCCATTAACGGACATTAGTCGGAAATCAAAGCATTGGAAACCGACTTACGATGACGAATATGAAAAGTATCGTAAAAAATACAATCTCGAAACCCAAGTCGTAATCCTTTGTGACCTACAGAGTTTTAAAAGTGTTTTTCATGGACCGGATGGTGCTGATCCTGCAGCTCCATTGTTCTCTTCCACAGTACCTTTAAAACATAATATGGTTTTGGCACCTGAAAAGGTCAAAATCATTAGTGGGATTGAGAGCAATAAACGAAGCACTTGTTCCCGCGAGCTAAAACGAAGATTCGCAATAAAACTTAAAGAAGAACGAAAGTTGAAAGCGTTGAAAAAGGCTACCACTACGACGTACTCTTCCAGCTCCTCAGATGAAGAAGAAGGACTTAAGAAATTAATAAATGCTAGGAAAAGAAAAGAAGTTGTATCAAGAAAAGTAGAGAAGAAAAGGGAATCCAGTGAAGAGCGAAACGTTAAAAAGCGTAAAAGAAAGAAAAGAGTTTTGGGATCATCAAGCAGTGATAGTGATGCCCCTTCAACTTCGAAGAAATCAAAATCTAAAGAAGAAGAAAAGAGTAAAAACGAAAAAGAGAAAAAACGAGAACAGAAAAATAAGCAAAAGAAAAAAGAAGAACCTGTAAAAATTCCTCCACACATGAAGTGGGAGAAAAAGCCTGACTATTTTGTACAAGAAAGGGACGACAAAGAGGTTGTTAAAAAAGTTGAAGCACCCAGGAAAATCGTTTCTGTAACTGAATTGCTGGCACAACGTTGTGCTCAGAATGTCCCATCGTCTGTTAAACTCAAGTAAGAAACAAAATATTTTATTTACACCTTTAATTAGTGAAACATGTGAGACGTTTCGTATGTGTTAGTGATTGTAAAGAAAATAATTCTTATTTACATTGTTGTTTAATTTTACTTTTATCTACAAATTTTCGTTAATATATGCAACATTTATATATTTACTGTTATAATCCTTTAATACCTGTAATATTTACAGAATTCCTCAGAAAACTGCTCCGAGAGAAATGCATCAGAATTCAGGACCGCAGACGTCTTTAATGCTGTCAGATATTTCAAACCATGTTAAGAAAGTTCTGTGTTCGGATGCAGTTATCGAAATGCCTGTGATGGGAGATGTCAGACATCTTTATGATTTAACAGTACAAAAAATAGCCTGGTGGTTTCTTAAATGGGAACAAGACCCCCCTAAAGTTGAAATAATCCATCCCGAACTTCATGACATGGTTTACCGACCACTTAAAGACGGATATGAAAGCGATGAATCTGTAGGTCATGTAAGTGACCCGGAAGGATTACACAAACCTGTGTTTGATCCGAAGGCTGTTATTGATCCTGACGTTGCTGATGAATATTGTGTAAGTGAAACGTTCGGAAAAATTTATAATGACATTCAAATGCAATATATTAAAAAACAGCTGTTCCTTTTCAATTTAGGGGTTCCATAGTCTTGATGTTCAAATTCGTCACGCTACGCCCGATGGCCCACCCAATGAAGAACGTTTCATAAATTGCTTTAAAATTAAGCCAGGAACTAATTACCACCGCTCTACATTTCAAGTAAAGTGTCACATTTGTAACATCATAATTCACGGAGCTCGTGGTTTGGGTACACACATTAGGTCAAGCGCCCATGCAAATAATTTTAGAAATCGATGTAAGTAACGCGTGAAACTTTATTATTTATTTCACTCCATGTTAATCTGGTTATGCTAAAAATATTTTTTCTACAATTAGCTCTTGATATTGCCGGGTATTCTGAAGTCTTTGAAGATGTTGCTCCAGAGAAAATATTTAAAGCTACTCTTAAAACATATGGTGTAGGAGAAGGTACTTGAAATTTTGAAACTTTTTGTTAAATATAATTTTATTTTTTCGTCAATTAATTATTGATTAATTATGAATTGAAATAATTGCAGAATGTCAACCAGATCTTCCTGATTATCTTTTAAAATCTTTGAACCCGCAACCTAATTCGACTCTTATTTCTTCTGCTAAAGTAGTTCTAGATGAATCCTCTAGCTTTTTTGATATTAAAGAGGATCCAAAGTTAGCAGAAATTAAAGCAGCAATGGTTAATAAAAGTAAATGGACCTACTATCTCGAGCAGAAGTGGGCCCAAGCTCTTCAAGATGAAAAGAAGTAATAAAGATAAAATTATTGTTGCGTTCTGTTATGTTACGCTTTATATATAATGCAATATTTTTTATATATATTTCACATTGTATTATAATATTGTATTAAAATTTGCATTTATTTTTGGTTTCGTAGAATAACTAGTAAGTATGTGGAATTGAGGGAGAAATACAAGAAAAATCCTGTTGAGCATCCCAAATACGCTGATGAGTGGAATGAATTTTGGTACGACCGTTACGATGAGATAGAAGCAGCGGGACAGGACGCTGAAAATTACAATTACGAAGCGGAATGGAATGGAGTAAAAGTTGGGAAAATATTGAGAATTTTGAAAGAGGATACCGAAAACGAAATGTTAGTCGTACAATCCATGTTCTTCATTATTTTTCAAAATATACTATCACACTTCAATTGTAGTATTGCAAATAGGTATTTTTGGTACTATATTTTTAATAGTAATCAGGGTTTTGAATTTTCAATATTTTAGTTTGGCGATGCGCGAGAACATTCATATGGATGGCGCGTCACTTACCAAATTAGCGTTTTCTATGGGTGTTGACATCGTACCTAAAAAACCAGTTGAACCTGTTGTAACGCCTACAGTTATGACTTCAGCTTCACAGCCACCAGCACCTCAAAAAATCGAAACAGCTCCGGCGAAATTTCCTGTCTACACGCCATATAAAGTTGAACCTCTCCCTGTCAAATACGACCCTGTACGTCAAAATTTCCCACCCAATATATTTCAACCTATGCCAATAAAAGTGGAGCCACAACCTGCAGCATTTGAGGCACCACCACCACCATTGCCTGAAGAACCTCCTATGCCTGTGGTACCTCCGCCTCTTCCTAAAAGACCACCATCCCCACCGAAATTATCAGAGCTTGAACTAAATAGTTTACAGATGAAACTTGCACAGGGGAAAGAACAACTCAAACAACTTGAAGCAATTGAAAGCCAGCGTAGAAAAAGTAGAGAGTCGAAGGAACTAGAGGCAAAACGAAGTAGAAGCATAAGTCGGGAAAGGAATAGACGAAGTAAGAGTCGGGACAAAAGCAGAAGGAGTAGAAGCAGGAGTCGGGGAAGACTACGGAAAAGTAGGAGTCGTAGCAAAGGTCGAAGAAAAAGTCGAAGCAGAGACAGGGATCGAGAAAGAAGGAGAAGCCGCAGCAGAGAACGAAAAAGAAGTCGAAGTAGGGATAGGAAGCGAAGCAGAAGCCGTAATCGAAGAAACAGTCGGCATCAGGACCGAGATCGGCAGAAGTCAGACAAGGGTATACGGTCGGTGGAACGGGGTCGAATCAGTACAGATGCCAGAGAAGTCTCTTACGATAATGACAGGCATAAACCTCGCAGAGCAGACTCTCCTCTCAGCAATGTATCCGCCGACGTAAATGATAACAGTCCTATTTCTGATAAGTCTTCAGTGGTTTCCAAAGTCTCCTCAATCGCCTTAGACATTAATACAACTACAGTAGATTCTTTTTATACTAAACTGCAAGCTGCTCAAGCCGCACGTAGAAACAGTCAAGCAGAACAGAGCGTTTCACAGGTCAAATCTGGACGATTGGCTGTGGACGTCGATTGCACTCCTGTTGATATGGAGCTGGAAGAAGGTGAAATCTCTCCACCTCTTCCTCCTGGAACAGAAGACTTCCCAATTCGTACTAAAAATGTAGCTAACCCAGTCATTCCAAAAGTTGCTGCTCCTACGACAGCTCCCAAGCCAATGAAACGTTGTCCACCTCCTCCTGTTTTAAGTGGGAGTAATAGTCTTTCGTCTGTATCATCTGGCGAACCTGCAGCCCCTGGGACAGTTAAGACTTTACTTCCTACTCCAAATATACAGCCTGTGCCTGTGTAAGTATTTAATTTTTGTTTGTAGTTATCTACAATTTTATTTATGCATTAACTGATGTGAATATTTCTTATTTATTTGTTTATATAGATTAGCAACATCATCCCGTGGAAGAGGCTGGACTAATTCCTACCGTGGAGGTCAAAATAATTCTAGTGGAAATGCGTTAGACTCAACTGGGCGTTCTGTTCCAATACATACTACTTCGAATTTCCGAGGAAGAGTTCTTCACAGAGGATCCAGTTCTCACCGAGGTGGTACTGCATTCAGGGGTGGAGGTCATAGGCCAAATTACGTTGGTGCACCTGATGGGACGTTTCAGGGAAATCCTTCATATTCTAATCCTTACTCGTACATTAATCCCAATCTTTCTCAACCAGTGCCAATGCCCAATTTGCTTTCGACTGACCCCACATCTGAACAAGCCAACATTGGTCAAGGTTCTTATTCGGACACCACTATGTATCCACCTAGTACTCCTTTTACGGAGGTTAGTATAAACTTTTTTGGCATACCATTATTAATTATTTCTTACCAAAAATTAATTTGTATTATGAATATTTGAATTTACAGTGGTGAACAGTATTCCTGACCCGTTCGTTTAGAAGATTACAATATTGTTTGGGTTACATTTATATTGTCTTTTTGTCTTCCGTATTGTTTGCTTTCCTCAAAGTGGTAAAAATATAGTTTTATTTCATGTATTTATTAGAAAGTACTAATTTGTATTGCAATAATAATCATTTAACCGCCATAACTTGACTAATATAGATTAACTTGTTGTTACTAATCGTAGTACTGCTATTGTTTCTTAACTTTTGATATTGATACTTAAAGGCATCATAGTAGTTGATGTGTTTTCTAAAATATTCATTCCGGAATTTAGAGAATAACAACTTCCAAGTTGTCAAAATAATTTGAAGGAATGAAGGTCTGCGGCTTGAGATGACACAGTCACAATATATTATCTGTTATTAAAATTAGATTACTGAAAGCTTGAACAAGTAATACTAATAAATGTAATATTTAGGTATTTTTAAGACTTGCTCAGTAAATCGTCAAGTATATATAAATCTTGTAAAATCGCTTTTATGTACCTTGAAATAATTTTAAATGAGCATGCAACGAGTGTTCGAAAATTTAATAATTTATATTTGGGTAACTGTTACCATAATTGTACTACATAATACTTTTATTATGTGTAAGGAACCCGTAAATAATAGTAGAGAAATATTCCAAGACTGTGGATAGATGAGGTGACACTAATCTCGCAAAGTGCCTTGTCAGGCCAGAACTCTTATTTTCTGTAACAAGAATTGACTACATATTATATGTGCATGTTATTGAGGTGTATATATAGAGTATTCAATTTGAAAGAGAAACGAACCTCATCGTTCCAAATTAATAGCATAATTATATTACAATAACTTATCAATTTAAAATGCAAACAATGAATTGTGTAGTTACAATTTCATTTCTCGCAATATTATATGAACTGTGCTATATCTAGCAGAATATATTGTATGATATCGATGTTTTATAGCTAGTGGGGATATGCAAAAATGTTGTTTTTTCGTTTGTATTTGTTAGCGTTTGATTTTGCTGTGCATTGAGTGTATTTGTTTAAATATCCTATAACTGTACGCAAATGTAATAATAGCCTTTGAGTTTAATAAGTAGTCTATTTTATATAAATAATCTTAATTCCATACATACCATGGAGCATTAATGTTGCAACTTTTTGCAATGATTGATAATAATAAAACAAAACGTTACAATAAAATTTTGGCATTCTTTGTCAAATTGTTTGAACTTATTTTCCTTTTGACCGATTTTAAAGTCATATAATGTATTATATGTCGTTTTGTTATCAAGTCAAGTTCATGCTGTTTCTTTTTCAAGTAATAATTGCATATTACTCCATCCAGCTATGAAGGATACTTTGATGAATGAGTATTTGTGCAAGACTGAGCAGAGGTCTTTCTTTGCAGCTGAAATACAACTTCTTAATGTCATTCGAGAATGACATTAAATGACTCTCATAAGCATCACTATATTATAATGAAAATATTTATTCCTATGTCGCATGTCTCCATGTCTCTTGGACTTTGTGGATTTTTGACGCAATGCGCAAGAGCGTATGCATAACAATAAGCCCATCATGGTTATAAGTATTTCGAAATTAAACAATACAAATGATTTTGCTGGATGCCTATCTTTCAAAATCGAGTCACTCATGCTGGGGGCTAATAGTGACATTATAAGGAAAATATTACAGATATTTTAACAATAAGCATCTAAAGTTAAATGATCAATTTATATGAAATGGAAACCTCAGAATCCAAGTAAATTATATTCCTATGTACCCATCTACATTATAATATAGAAGTTCATCCTAGTATTGCCATTGTCTTAACAGCTTGCTACATTTCAAGCAAGCTGTACACAGTGTTCCATTTTAGCCGGCTAAAAATGATTTTGACCAACCAGCCGGCTAAATTGGCTGAAATGGCTAGTGGCCAAAATGGCTAAAAATCATGGGGTTTTAAATTTCCCGCCAAATTAAGGATGACTTTTTCAGTTCAAATAGCCCCATTTGACTATTTTTGGCCATTTTAGCCACTGGCTAAAAAGAATTTCAACCAGCCGGCCGGCCATTTTAGCCAGCCATTTTAACCAACCAGCCGGCTGGTCATCGAACACTGCCTGTACATGTACCACTTATATGTAAATGTGGCTAGTCTTCACACTTTCAGTTTTAATCGCAATACTGTAATAAGTTACATGTTTCGCTTGTCATAATATTTTGTTACTTGCATATTATATCTATATCCATTGACCATAATATATCTTATGACATGTTATAATATAGTAGATATATTTTAAACTTGTGACATTTGTGTATGTAGTATGTATATGTAGGCTTTCGAGTTCTATGTTCCATCTGTGTCTGTCTGATATGATATGGTACCTAATACAAGTGAGTAAGCTGATATGTTGTGAATTTGTGGCTATTCAGCTGCACAAACGATAAAAACATTTTAATGATAACCTAAATGCTCTATGGCCTACCACTTTCAATTTCATGTCTTCCACTTCCAGCAGTATACTTTATAATAATACATAACTGAACCTTTCATTCTTTTATTACGGTTATTATTCTGTTGTGGCATTCGCTTAGAGGGTAAACTTTATCATGAACATCATGTGTTATGTATTTATTTAGCTATTTATTTAGGTAATCATTATCTGTTCTTGCAAACACGTCAATTGAGTTGACAATTCCTTCTTCACTCAGTAGGAACTCAAACTGGGGAATTTTCCAATATTCTATGTACTATATCAACCGACCGATGCTGTTCAAATTAAATCAACTCTTATCGTGAACAACAAAACTATTATGCAAAGCCCAATTTTTATTCTCTGATGCTATTGCGCTCTGCGCTGGTATGGCACAGTTTCCTTTTCCATGTATAAACATAAACTGAGACAATTTGATAAACAAATACCTATAATATATAAATTATTATTACTGTCTGTAAAATATAATTCAACAATATTTAGGAAATATATTATGCACGCTTTTGTATCAGTACAACTACTATATAATACTTGCATAATAATACCAGCAACAGAAAGAACAGTAGAGTACGGTTTAGCTGATATCATTTGAGAGTTCCTTTTCGGTGTATAAGATATAATAGGGTTATAAATAACTATCTTTTTTGTGAACACATGCAATTGCAGTAAGTATTGTAGGTTCATTTAATATGAACCAGGCAAGACAGGCGGATTCACCAAATTCTCTACTTGACTGTGCAAAAAATTTTGTTGGCTTTTCAGAGTTTGCCAAGTTTTAGTAGGGCTACATGCCTAGAAAATTCGGCATGTGTGCGCGAATTGTTATTTTGTTTTCCACATTTTATTTCGCTTTAGGTTTAGGAGTTTTCGCTTACTGTTTTGCAGATATACGACAGCATTTCTTCCCTGATAAAGCTCCTATTGTGGTTGAAACTGCTAATGGGAAGTTGGAAGGAATCTTACAAAAATCAAGAGATGGCAAAGAATATGCGGCATACTTAGGTAAAAATGTTCCTTTTCATTGAAAATTCAAATAGCAAAATAATTATCGGTTTTTAAGCAATTTATTCTTTAATATACTTGCACTAGGTATTCCATACGCGCAGCCACCAATTGGAGATTTACGGTTTCAGGTATGACAGATCATCTTTTTCTATGTACTAACATATTTAAAAACATTCTCATTGATTCACCGCAGGCCCCACTACCTTCGAAAAGTTGGGATGGAATTCGTCCAGCAGATAAACATGGATCCCCGTGCTTTCAATACGCTGCTCTTACTACAGCTCGTACATTTGGAGATGAAAATTGTTTATTCCTGAATGTGTATTCCTCCAATGTATGTGCATACCAATCCCGAATTTCGCCCATAAGAAAAACTTTGTATTAATTATTATTAATTTAATTGATCACTGAACAATTAATTTGCTCCCAGATTAATGCAAGTGAACCGGTTCCAGTGCTTGTGTGGTTTCATGGAGGAGGATTCCTCGAAGGTTTAACAGTTTTGCTTTCCTTTGTTTATCAACCATTTTCATTTTGTGAATTATTAGTTGATTACTAATTTCATAAATAGGTTCTGGAAATTTGTATAATCCAAAATACATTATGGATCATAATATCGTAGTGGTGACTGTAAATTATCGACTTGGCGCTTTGGGATTCCTAAATACGGGAGATGAACTGATTTCTGGTAAATAATAAAATTATTATTAAAACTTATAATATTGATTTTTTTCTTTCTAATTTTGATTTTTCAATTTTTAATTCTCCAGGAAATATGGGGCTCAAAGATCAGACAATGGCACTAAAATGGGTCCAAAAGAACATTGTTAATTTTGGTGGCGACGCCAGTCGGGTATCTTTATTTTCCAGTTAATGATTATAATTTTAACAAAACCATTTTCTAACGATAGTGGCATTTTCAGTTTATATTTTGTATGCTGATTAATTTTAGGTTACTATTTTTGGAGAGAGTGCTGGCGGGGTAAATGATTTCTTTAATTAGCAAAAATTAAAAATAACTATATAGTTAAATAATTATTTGTGGGGTTTATAAAAATAAGAGTGATATAATATATTTCTTTACAGGCATCAGTTCATTACCATATTCTCTCGAAATTGTCCGCAGGTAAAAAAATTGTTGTTTTCATCATCTACAATAAAAAACGTGTAACAAAATAACTATATACTTGAAGTATAAATTTTGATGCAATTTTTTTATTTTCCAGGATTGTTTGCAAAAGCTATTTCGCAGTCAGGTTTGAAATTTTATTTGATGTTCTTAATTTTTTTTATTTATCTTGGAACAATTTTATTTAATATTTCTGTTTTGTTGTCCTTAGGGGTAGTGCAGTGTCCTTGGGCTTTAACAAGGGATGCTAGGAATCAGGCGAAACGATTTGGAAAATCATTAGGCTGTCCCACAGAAAATAGTAAACAACTGGTGGACTGTCTGAAGCAAAAAGATCCAATTGAACTTGCTGGTGCTAGCGTTGCTAAATTTGTAAGTAATCGATAATCATCTAAAATATTTTCATTATCATTTTTAATACAAAAAAGCGATAAAATGTGTGAAAGTGTCAGCCTCATTTTAAGATGAATTATTAATATATTTCTGTCTAGTCACCCTTTGTAAGTCAAGATGAATTACTAGTCGGTTCTATGGAGGCTGTTGCGAAAACGGATTCTTTCCTAACTCAGTACCCTCATGATATTTTGAAAAAAGGAGATTACAACAATGTTCCATGGATGTTAGGTATCTCCACATTGTGAATTTGTGAATAATTTAATTCGCTGCGTGATTTGGGCTATTTAATGTTAAAAGATTATAAATTTTCTTCATTTTAACATTATAGGTGTCGTTAGTGGGGAGGGGGCATTGAAAACTGCAAGTAAGAAATTCTATAGGGTAGATATTAATTTTTGGTATTTTCATGATTTACAAAAAATTATTTTTGTAGGAGTGGTCGCCATGTCTGAAGAATCCAATTTGGATAATAAATGGTCTTCATATGCACCTGTCCTGCTTCACTATGATCCTGCTAATGTTAATGTCACTGAGAAAATCCGAAGATTTTATTTCAACGACAAAACTTACAATGATAATCCGAGCGACTTCCTCAAGAATTTCACTGTGATGATTGGAGATGTATTATTTTTTCGCCCGACTGTGAATGCAGCTGCTCTTCATGCTCAGAGAGCTCCTGTTTATCTTTATTACTACGACTATAGCGCTTTCACTCCTAGTATGTTTAGTATTCTCCGATCAATGACACCAGACACTTGGATTTTAAGTGAGCTAAAATTTGCATTGTCTGCCCTGGTGGATATGTCAAAGAAGTATATTGTTAAATCTGATGGACCACATGACTATGGACCCTGCCACTCTGACGATATTTTGATGGCGAGTGCAAAATATTCCACTTTTCTCTATTTATCAATACTTTGATTTAAACTTTAATTTATTTTGAATATTTTATTTATTTAACAGCAATGGTTTGTTAATCCTTTGTTGGAAGTGGGGCCCAATAATCCAGACGTCACATTTTCAAAAAAGTTCATCAAAGCTGTGGTTGATTTTGCATATGATGAGTATGTAAATCTTAATTTGCATTAATTGCTTTCCATAAATTACACTTTTTTGAAATTTTGTTTACAGTAACTTTTCTGTTGTAAATGTTTATATACTTAGAATTGTATGAGCATGTAAGCGTAATTTTAAGCTAAAATTTTTGGGAATGTACATGGTATAAATTATGATAATGCAATTTAAATCTGTTGCAGAAAAAACTTAAAAGTTCATGATACCCAGTGGACATCTGTCAATCCTAACGAGTCGTTTCAGTTTATGTACTTGGGAGAAAAGTGCAGTATGATTTCTGATCCTTTTTCTGGAAGAATGTCTTTCTGGGACTCATTGGGACTGTGGGACCCTTATGAAAAAAACAATTGGTGAAAAACTTCACCCAGCTTTGTAAAAACTGAAATGCAATCCCTCTGTATAACCAAAAGTAATAAGTCAAACTGAAGTCTGATGGGACCACATCAAACAGTTATTTTATTTATATTATTAAATTATTTTCTTTCAATCTAGTCTGATGAATGTCTATGATATATAAAAGTCTACTATGTTATGTAGGTCCTATTAGTAATAACATTTTATTTTATTTTAAGTATTATTGATTATACAAACCTATATTCTTGTACTACTTTTCTAGATGGTATTACGCCTACTTTTGGATGATTATGCTATGAATTGTGTTTTAAATTTCTGCTTTGCATGTTTATTGCGTGAATAAAGTTCAAAGGTTACTGTTGCTCTCTAATATAAATTTCTATGTTTTATTCATGTAAAATTAAAATATAATGCATAAAAATTATATCTTGTAAATTCCAGTTAATTTACAATGGGACCAATTTAATAAATAATTTTATTAACATCTTGTCACTTTCAAGAAAACAGTTTAATTATTAAACCCAATCAATCCCATTTGCTTTTAAAAATTAATGTGTAAACCTAACCAATTCCAACTACTTTTCAAGATAACCAAACTAAAAACCCATTCAATCACATTTATAAAATAAAGTAAACAACCTTGCTAAACCAAATGCTGTGGAAGAAAACGATTTTAATTATTAAATCTAACTCAATCACAATAGTTTTAGAATTAAGAAAAACTATAAATCCTAATTTAATAATAATTGAAGTCATTTTTTCCTGTTTAAAAAAATTTTCTAGGTATCAATGAATTTTATTTTTCAGTTTCGAGTAGAATTTGGCCAACAAAGGAAAAATAAAAATTAATTCCATTTCATTTCATCAATGCGGCAAAAATATTTTATTCCCCATATGTAATTCAATCTCCACTATTTTTTTTCCAAGATTTTTCCATAATACCCACCCACCGCCGCTCACCGTATACAGTACCCACCGACGCGACCGCTCAACAAAGATGCACAGAATACGTGCATTCCTTTGTAATGTGTAGAGCGAAGTTCAAATATTTTACGAACTAGTCTTCAAACAAGCTTTGTCTTTTCATCGCTCTTACATGGGATATGGGCTAACCAAAACGAAGAAAATAATATCACAATTTTACAATCACAGAGTTGTTTCTGTTTTACGCCCATCGCATCTGTCAAACTGTCAAACAAAAATCTCCAGATCCAGAAGTAAAAAAAGTAACTCCACTCTGGATTTTGATAATTTAAAACCGTACAAAGGAAAGTTTATGAAGATAATCATGCAGAATTATAATCATGCAACTGATCAGCAGACTAATGATGGCAGTGAATCACCGATCTATCAAGAAGTAAATTATGAAGAAGCTATTGAAACAGAACCTGAGCCGACAGATCGATATGGGTTTTTCGGTGGCCAACAGTTTACCCATGATAGGTAATTTAATTTTCCTAAGAAAAATGTTATTCTTATTTTACTTATTTTCTTTTGAAGTCTAAAGTGTCTATGCGCTCATCAGTGATCACTGATCACGTGATCACTATTGATTTAGTACATCTAGTATGTAAGTTAATGCTTTTAGTCTTATTTTTCAATTTAGTGAGTTGGATATTCCTGTTGATATTATTCGGAGAAGAGAAATAAAATGGATCGATATGCTAAATAGATGGGATCATTTCATTCGTGACGATTTCAAAACAATTAAAGATCGATGTCGGAAAGGGATTCCGAGATCAGTTCGTGGCCGCGCTTGGCTACATCTTTGCGGAGGAGCATCCCTAAAAAAGCACTACAAAGGTCTTTACACAACGCTTTTGATTCGGCAAGCAAATCCTATGTGCGTCGAAGATATTCGCAAAGATCTCCACCGCACATTTCCACAGCATGAAATATTCACTGATGATGGGCACGGGTAAACCACAAGAACAGTAATTATCTAACGCTGTTGTAAAGCTTCTATTTTATCTTGTGTTAATGTATTTTATTTTTATATCATATGTTTTGTATTTTTTGTTTTTAGCAAAGATGATTTGTTTTTGGTATTAAAAGCATATTCTGTTTTCAACCCAAAAGATGGTTATTGCCAAGCACATGGTCCAATTGCTGCGACTTTATTGATGCACATGCCTGCAGAAGATGCATTTTGGTGCCTTGTAGCTATTTGCGATAAATATCTTACCGGTTACTTCTCTCCCGGCTTGGAAGCATTAATAATTGATGCTCGAGTTCTTTTTGGGCTTTTGAAAAAGTTCGCACCGGCTGTATACAAGCACTTTGTAATACTATAATTCATTAATGGAATATGGATGTATAATAATTTTTAACACTTCTACTTTATGACGATATCACTTTTTTAATATTAGGAAAAACAAAATATTCCTCCCCTGTGTTATATGACTGACTGGTTTTCGTGTATGTACACCCGAGTTCTTCCTTGGCCAACAGTTCTCCGTGTTTGGGATATGTTTCTTTGCGAAGGGATCAAAGTTGCTTTCCGTGTTGGACTCATCCTACTTAAATACACATTCTTGAGACCGTCAATTTTAGAGGCTTGCTCTACAGACATAGAAACCCTGATTCAACTCAAGAACATTCCAGGACATATATTGAACGCATCCTGGCTAAGTGCCAAAATAATGAGGTAATAAAATTGTTAGTTTTTCTATTAGTCTCTCTTAGTACTGGTACAAATCACTAATTAATAATGTCCATAATTGACTACCTTTACCAAAGCAGCTGCAGAGTAACTAAATTTGAAATGAAAAAGGAACATTATAAGCAGCTGGGTATAATGAGACGCCAGAAATATCTTCAACAAAGATCAACCCATCTTCGCCAACTCCGACCTGACGATACAGGTAGTAGATCATATTCATCATTTCACTCAATTTAAGTTAACGAGTTATTTTACAAATTTTTCCTTAATCCCATCAATTTGTACAATTGTGTTCAATAATATAATTTGCGTCTTAAGGAATTCTTAATGAAATTTTAATTGGTGAATTTAATTATTAATTACGGAGTGTTGTAATTTACAAAATATCAGTACGTATATTAAATGGCATCCGTTTCGATATTTATAAATCATTGTTCAGTAATTCGGAGTAGTACTCGGCAATTTTTTTACATCTATGCACGGAGACCTACCTGGGAGAAGTAACCCAAGAAGTCCAATTACAGTTGTAAAATTCCCGTTAGGCACTTAATTTCGAGATCGCAATTTTCAATGCTATTTTATGCTTCTCATCATCTTAGTCTCTAGAAGTATACTACAGAATGAAGATGCTTGTCATCTTATAAATTATGCACTCCTATTTATACCATCGTATTTGGTAAACATACAATCGTGGCAGGTATAGAGTCATAAAAGGTACGGGACAAATACAAACAAAAATTTCTGTTAGGCAAGGGCTATATGTAATTGTATACTTTTTTAATGCTTAGGGCATAGTGATAGAAATAGAAAAGTCAGTGTACCTGGAAGTTAATGAGATTTATAACATTACAACAGAAGAATGAAAATATTACTTGTAATTGTGTACGCGGAGATAAATGGATGAAAAATGATTGGGATACCGTAGGGTTGTTGAGGTATTGTATTAGTGTAATGCAGTATTAGTTCAGTTGGTAGTTGGTTTTTAGATCTTCAGCATCAGCACCGAACTTCTTTTGTCAGGCATAAAGTTGTGACTAAATCAACCATACTAAGGAATTAGTCATAATGATTTTTAAAATCATTACTCGTAAAAATTCAAAATATATTAGAAAACTGTTACTATTAGTTGTACTTTTACTTCATGTACTCATTTTGCCAGTAAGCACCAGAAAACATAATTCTTATAGACGATTTTACAAAAAGGGTGCTAGTCTTAACGTTCTTGCAACTACGCCAAGGCCAGATTATTATGGGACACAAAATATTTACACTACAGTATCATATCCATATGGAAATTATCATCACAGTCAAACTTGGGTAAGAAAAACATATTTTTATAAATAATAAAATTGTTCTTTAACTCATACATTTTAATGAATTCCAGGATCATTCTCATTACAATCTTAACCGGAAGACAAAGTTAAAGAAAAATAACCGAAGCAAATATCAAACGGACCGACATTCTCCGTATGGACAGGAGTTAAAAGCTGTAGAGAAAGACGACACTCTTGACGGACTTACCGGAGTTATCGGCCCACTTATTTTCCCTATCCCATTCCTCTTGTCAATTCTCCCATTTGCTATTCCAGCTATACCCATTGCTCTATCTTTGCCATTCGGAAATTCTACAGATGAAGAGGGATGAATTAGTGTTTGGTGTTTTGTACTTGTTATTACTAAATTATTTGGTGTTTGTTATAGGTCATACAAAATTAATTATTTGCAAGTGATAAAATTTTTTTTAATATTCATATGAATTTTGCACTATGTTCAAATATTGTGCTTAAATAAACTACTTTAATAGAATTCACCAAAGTCAATGTTAAAACTTGGTAGGAGTAGGATTGCATAATTTTATTTAGTTGTAGCAGTTTACGGGCGTAACACTACAAACAAGACCACAACAATAACGACAATATTCAAACAGTAAATACTATTACTATGATGGCATATACCTCTAAAAGAAATCAAATTGCTAAATTTTTTAAATATTGCACATTTTGTATTGCTAAGTAATAACTTTATATTTTAATTTTTCAAGGTCAAGCGGATATGCTGAAATGCTTCAGTTTTAGGTTTTAGGTCTGTGTGATAAAATGGGACTAAGAACATAGAATTGAACTAGTTTCAATTTCAACCCATGCATCTATCTACACTAAGACCAATTAGAAGTTTGCACAGTGGGCAGCCTGAAACAAAAAAGGACAATTTAATGATAGTCTTCTTCCACATTAAACCAAAACATGATTATTCACTTTTACTCATAATATATTATATTTAAAATATCAAACTTTACGAAATGAATACTCTTACTAGAAAGTATAGGTAGGAAATATAAACTAGGTCGGGGTCGTTCTTACCTGTTGTATTCTGTCTTAAAATTGGTATCGGTCTTTCCAATTGGCTGTGAATACTCAGTCCTCATTGTGGCACTTGGTGGGTGTATAATACTATCAGCCACATCTATCTCCTTCATTTCATCCACAACCATAGACTTCCTCGTGAATCGATAATAAATATATTCAGGAATGAGCCATAGATGAGCGAGAATAATTCCGGCTGCCACAACTATGAATACTCCACCTGGAGACAAACGTACATAAAAACTTGCAATTAATTACGAATATTAAAAGTTACAATGATAAAAAAATCAGATTATTTAAAAATCTCACCGATATCTTCTTTACTGATTCCCTCCGCGATATTGTCAATTCTGGGACAGAAAGGACGGTACGGGTTATACTTCCACCACCTTTCGTTTAACCATTCCAGCCATCGGGTTTTCTCCAATCCATGGATTCTAAGAGTTGAAAAGTGAATATTTTTAATATATGTATATCCCTCGCGATCTCATAATTAATGGGCAATTTAAAATTATTTACATTTTCGAAAATGCATCTTTGAGAGGTGACCCCTTTTGCATCGGAATTACATACGGTTTTAAGGCAAACTGATCTCCAACCACCTTAAACTCGCAGTTCATCAACTAGAAAATTTCAAAAATTAACTAGGCACAAGAAAAACATTTCTCTAAATAGAATAGATTAATAAAGTTTTTCTAATTATTAAAATCCATAAAGTTTGTCTTTTGCATACCACAAGAAACCTCGCATCTGTTGTCTCAGCTGAAAAAATAAGAATGTAAATGTGTAATAAAATAGTGTAATGAGTATAGTATATAGTATTTAACGTAATTTTAATACTTATCAGAGCGAATGCCTCTGAACTGCTAGCATTTCCCCTCAGTCTATGAATTGCTTGTGAGATATTTAGAGGAGGATTGTTTTCCTGCATTGCTTGCCATATCTTTGTGTATTTATCACTGACGGGATAGTTCCAAACGGCCAATTTAGATCGATCAAAGTCACTAAGACTATCATTGAGACTGATATCTTTCCATGCTCTAATTATCATAATATAATTACCTAAGAAGATTTAAATATAATTTAAACGTAATAATAATATTTTTAAATGTCAAATGTTACTCGTAAAATCTGTGTTCCACATAAGCCATTCTGTCAAAATAGAGCCAAGCAGGACTGTCCTTTACGGGAGAGTAGTGTACCCTGTATTGAGCGATGAGATCTTCGAAATTTTCAATTGGCTTATCCAGTCGAGATACAGTTAAGAAAGCAGCCAAATTAGCCGTGTATGACGCAATGATGATAAAACCAAAGAGCCACCACGTAGCTGTTCAATTAACAAATTGTAGGTAATAAAACGTAAATATAACAAAATAGTATTTGTCATGACATGAACAGGTGGAAAATAAAAATATTTTTTACCTGCTACCAAACGTCCAGACAGATTCTTAGGAGCTTCACCGCCTCCCTACATTGTGATAGTAAATTGAGTTTAATAATTAGTTAAAGATGAAAGGAAGTGAATACAAACAAACCTGAGGTGTCAGACTAGTCATGCAGAACCACATACACTCTCGTAAAGTGAATGATCTTTTGTCGTCTTCATTTTCATATAATTCAGGTGCATTACGGTAACTGTAAGGACTGTAACGCTCGAAGAACCACATGACACAGCTAGAATTAAAATTTTGAAATTAGCTTGCTTATTTTTGTGGTCAGCCGTTTTTGATTTTTTTTCTCTGTCCAATTTTGATGACTTACCTGGTAAAAAAGAATGCAGCAACAATACAGAACCATACATCATGCTCGAGTACAGAAAGAAATTTGAATAGATCGTATTTTGTCCGATCCACACGCATAACAACTTGAAATCCAGTCAAGCCATAAACAGGATAAGTTACATCGAGTACATTTTCACGCTCTGTCATGAGGGCAAAGGCACCCAGACCAAAGTGAGCGTTCTAAATGAAATAATTTTTCAATTTCAATTATTATTTTATAAATGAATTATTTTCTACTAATTTTCTAATAATTTGTGGTGCAATTAAAAATGAAATTGATCTTTATAGTGAAGAACAATTAGGAAGTACAATACCCCGTCTATAATCTCCTTAACCAGTCCATCCCACTCTTTTGTTGTCTCATTTATGTACCCTTGGGAGGAGACATTGTACATTGTATAGTTGAATGGTATCGTCTCTCGAATCTTGTTCATCAAGTCAATGGAATATCCATAAAAGCAATCTGTATTCACTACCGTGTGATCGCAATTATCTTTTTTGTATATAAATGGGGGTTGCTACAAAAATTACAAATAAGAATGCATGATGCAGAAAACAGTGAGATGAGAATGAATAATTAGAGAATAAATGAACATACGACAACCACGACGATTTTGTAATCAACTGGAGAATTTATCGGCAAAGCTTCAGGAGTTTTTTGCATTTGTGGTGGTTGCAGTGGTATCGGTGGTGTATATATTTGCATATCGGACGATTCGGCTGAATTTAACTGTGCCACTGAAGATTCTGAGGAATTTGAAGATGGCGCGTCTCGTTTCTCTCGTATGATCTTTTGTGGTAGTGGTAAAAGTTGTTCTCCTCCCCCAAGGCCAGACAACCAATGTCCGATAGGACGGATTGAAAACGGCGTAAAAGATCCAGAGTCAAACTCCAATTGTTCAATGAGCATATTGAATCGAGGAAAATTCTTGCCATTTCCTTCCAAGTTAAAAGGACCCAGGAAATTTTCCGATTGAACTTCGCGAAATGCATCAATCAAACCAATTGCCACCTCTTCCTTTTCTTCTGTCATGTTGTAGGATTTGCAATAAACAGCCTTGTGTTCTTTCCATTGGTCTTTTGATTTGAGTGACCTGCAAAACGATTTAAATTGGGACGCCGCCATAGTTCTCATTTATTATTATGCATTCGGACGCATGCTTAATATTATAATTCGGTAGACAATTAGCTAACCTCACAGCTGTAATACCATCGACTGCCAAATCGAAATAGAAAACATCTGTCAAATGATTGATGTTTATACTACCACGCGAAGAGAGAAATGAAGTCCTTTTCTCACTGTTGACTTGATCGTGGATTTGCGGGGTTAGATGAAATAATTTCATTGAAGTTCTGCAACTCCCACATTCAGGATACCTGTTGTCCTGAAATATTAAGATGTCCATACCATTTCAATAAATTAAAATATCCAAATGTGATTCGAAGGTGGGAGGGACTTTCGAATCACATTGAAAATATCTATATTCGAACCACTAATTCTAGGATTACCAAGGACATAGAGTATAAAACGGTATTTTCTTTTTTCCTGGGATTTTGTAACAATGTTGAGGCTTCAGTTAGTGCAGACGTAATGCTTTCAGCACTCCCTGCAATGAAAACATTTAGCATCCCCATATTTAGCACTCGAATCATTTGCTCTCGTAATTTTTTCAGATCCAGTTTTCGCAATAGGTGCTTGGTAGGGACGCCTTTCATCAAAGTCTTGTACTTGGCAATGGGCATTACTGTTATAAATTATTAAAAGTTTTAAAACATTCTAAAAACTTCTTCTTAAACCTTTCTCATTTAATTTTTGACCTACTGAATTGATCATCATGTAGTAAAACCGCTGTGGACATATTCTGCTTCAATGCAAACGCCCTCAAAGACTCGATCACAACATCTGCCGGTGGGGGCACATGAATCAGATATTTTTTCATGGTTTCGGTAATATTTTGCCATTCTCTGAGGAAATCATATAAATTGTCTTTTAGTTATATAATAATTTCATAAGTACATGGCTAGTCCCTAGCCTCTAGGGACTAGCCATATGTCCATATTTTTTACATGTTCCATGTACACTAATATTTTTTCCCATGCAAGAAATTTAAGCATAGTATTTTTAAATTCACATTTTTCCAATAAATCGACATCGTGCGATAAACGATACAAAATGAGTACTAATAAAAAAATAAGCGTCAAACGCATAATATAATAAATAAATATTCAAAATTCAACCTAATTTCTCCAAATGCCGCAGATATTGTCGGGATTCTCAATTCTTTCGTCAGCACTTTAACGGCTTCAGAAGGGATTCCTGTCTTTGTAAAATCCAAAGCTAGATCGGGTCGAGTCACTCCACTGTTTAACTCGTCAAGTATTCGGCATACTAAAATATTATAAAATAAATACTCAAATTATTACTTAGAGACTTTATACCAAATTAAATTCATTGACTCGTCAAAAATAAATTTTTTACCTACCCCTAGTTATCAGCGCAATGGCATCATCTGAATGTGAGAATACTTTTGTAATCTCCCCAATATTAAAAGATCCATTTGAATTTTGTTTGATGTATTCAATGGCAGCGTCCAGACTCACCAGAGAATCCGATTCCTCGTGAAATACAACTGCAATTTTAAGAAAATGTTTTCAATACGAATAAAATTTTTTAAATAGCAAGGATAAATAAAATTATTATTACCTAAATGAATGGTCGATTTGTCCATGGATGGTTCCACATATTTCATTCCAAGTAGTAGGACAATGCATATCATGCATGACCTTGTCGAATTCCACATATTTAAAAAATAATAGAAACTGCAACTAAAATTAAAGTTTAAATATCCTACAATAACTTGATTTAGATTTTATTCCCCTTTTTCACAGTATCAACTTTCTACTAACTATATTAGTGTTTTGGAGTTATTTCTATAAGAATTACTCTGCTCTCCTGCAATACAAAATGGTTTCCTTTCGCTTTTCCAGAAACAACGATTACAGGCTGTCAACTATATAGCGACTTACCGTTGCTACTTCTACAAGGTGGCTCTAAAACAAAACATGGTCATCGTTGTCACTTTTGTAACCAATACAAGCGATAATATTGACATTAGCATACACAAGGCAAGATATATACTACTAAATGTACTAAACACCTATGTTGTTTAATGTTCAATACTTATTATGTAGGTTGAAGAATTAGAATTGACATATTTCTTACCTTGGATTGGATTTAGAATAGCATTAACATTTTATAAAACTTGTAATTTATTGGTAGCGGATAGGGATGGACCTTAATGTACGTTGGTAAAGCTTGTAACATGAAATGTCAATAAAAACCAAGTCAATATTATAAGTCATATTTAATTCGTTTAATTGATTTTAAATTACTACAAAAATGGAAGAAAAACAGCTATAAAAACTTAATAAAAAGGAAAATTTTCTGAATTTTATAGTGTGAAGCAAAGACTAAAAATTATTATTATTATTATTATTACTTAACAAAATTATGAATTTTAAGAATGAACAATAATAACAAACTCATATAGCATAACAACATTTAAGAAGTTCAGTGTACAATAACAACCCATTTTAATTTCATCCATTGGGGACTTTTGTATGATTTTTGTCTTTAAATGGTTTATAATTATTATTTATTTTTACTCGCATTATTGGTTTCTTTCTAGTAGTACATTCAAAATTAGGTAATAATACAATACAGATCAGTCGGAAGACTCGGAACAGCTTCTGACATCCCTAATTTCTTGACCTTTTGTCACTGCATTAATTAAAATTCTATAAATGTAGACTGACCAAATAATGTGCAAGCATTGCAGTACAAGAAGCATTCCACCGCAAATCCACAATATAGGAAACATTTGAAATGGTTTTGGGTGAAATAAAATGTTGTAAATAATAAAAGGGAAAAATGTCAATCTAGTAAATATCCAAACAATAACAAATGATAAAAAGCTAAAATTACGGAATTTTTTCCCAACGTAGACTGAGGTTTTCGTAAGTTGCAGAAACACATCACCCAAGTCATGTATCAATAATATTATCGACCCAATTCTCGTCAAATTTGAAATGTAAGATAAGGTTAGTAGAAATATTGTTGCGAAATGGTGAATCACAAGTTGCCAGTGATCTTTCTTGCGTGGTAAATTGAATTGAAACAATTGAACGAGCATCAGCGTCAGAGAAAACGCACTGCCGGCAATGTAGTACCATTTTATGGTCCTTGGAACGATCTTTATGAAATAGTTCAACGTATTAAAATTTTAGAATTTTAATATCGATAAAGGAAATATTGTGACAAAATATACAACTAACTTGCAAAGGAAATTTCGTCCAACACTTCTTCACATCCCAGAGCCAGGGCTTATCCCAAAGAATATAAAGCCCATACACACTTACAGAAGTGTACCACAAAAGTTTCCAGTGACTTTCGCTGAATTTTGTTAAGGTAGATTGCTTTTCTTGACAAATCCGTTTTCTTAGCCATCGCTGTATTTGTCGCTCATCACCCAAGCCCTTTTTGGAAAGACCGCGCAATTTTTCATTATCGTTCAGTAAATTGTGTCCGTAAAACTGAAACTCTTTTTCCAAAGCAGGATTATTTTCCAAACTTTTGACCACTTTTTCTTTAAGTCCCAAATATTTGCCAAAAGGGTTGGATATGTATTTCTTTATTACATAACGGACAAGAAATATGCAAAATGCAACCGGAATGCAATAAAATAAATCGTAAATATTTAATTTGGTTACATTTTCTAATTCTTCCCACTGAACATTTTCAGGGAGCCAAAATTCACTATTCCAAAATAATTGCCGTGTCTTTGAAACCATACTCAATGCTTTATTATTTCCTATCCTCCAAATTTTAACTTCTTTTAATGTTAGAAAAGGATTTTTATTGCTCCAAAATTTTATTTAACTACATTATGCAAGCAAAATTGTTGATGTTCAATGAAGCAATAATATTCCTCCTAAACCCAGGTACAAGACTAACTAACCAAACTACTGCATGGAAACTGTTCAACTATATTTTTCACTCCAGTATTTTCTGCGGTCATGAATGTAGACAATTGAATCACAAAAAGATGGTATTGTTATGTTATCCATCAATTGTGAGAAAATAATTGCAGCATGTTCTTATTTAACTTACATTGGCTATTTATTGTGGAAAAATGAGTTACATTTTTCCCACAAAAGTGAACATAATTAAGAAATATAAAACAGAAAACAGTCTCATCGTAGGATTAACAAGACTTGTTCAAGACAGATATCAGAAAAGTCAGAATCATCTTGGCTATGACATAAACACATGGTACAAATATCAGATGCATTTTCCCTGAACGTAGTAAATAATCTTTTGTACATAAATTGCAAAGTGTAACAATTTATTTAGTGAATCGAGCAAGGACTTCGCATATTAATTTGCACGTTTTCTTTCTTTTTTCTTCCATTACTATTTATGACGATCTTCCGCTATTTTGGTTAACCCTTAAATGCGCAACTATCCCGACGATCTGTATCACGTAGCTTCTCCATGTGTGGAGAGTCGTCTCATTGGCTTAATTTTCGCACATTTTTGATATACGACTCTATATGTTTCTTCTGGCTAGTGGTCAGGTACAAACGGCATAATGACTTAATGGCACCATTGGCAAAGGGACGCAATGGTACAAATGGCATAATGCCATGATGACATCAATGTCGTAATGACATGATGGCACAAATGGCATAATTACATGTTGGTATAAATGGCATAATTACATATTGGCATAAAAAATGGTATGACATAAATAAATACCCTAATAAGCATCCATCAGTTATGTATGTAATATTCAAATGTTGCTGACCCAAATTCAGACCCAAATGTTAATCCAAATCGTAATGTCGACCCAATTGTTAATGCTAATGATATTGAGTATTTTTACTGATTTTTGTAATCTAAGTTGGCAAAGAAAGATGAAGAAAATGAATTCTTCCTTTATTACATCAAATTATTGCAGCATTATTTACTTTTCATCAATTCCATGAGTGCCAAGTACTTGTAATGTACTAATGTAGGATATACCATATTTCCGTTTATGTCATCCTAATGTAGCCAATTTGTCCACTGGCCACTGGCATAAGTGTCCCTTCACTCACTGTCACGTAGCATCTCCACCTATGGAGTAGCATATACCTCCTCCATTCATGGAGAAGCTACGTTTGAGTGGAATAAACTGCCACTTTCTTGGATTCTTTTATTTTTTGCGCATCCATAAAAGCCTCCAAACACTTTCAATTTAAAAATATAAGCACAGAGATGCATTTGTGACAAATAAAAAAATCCCAAGGTTATACGGCCAACCCGTACAAAGCTATGAGGTAAACAACTCAAAAACTCCACGGATGGAGGATGTTACGCATTTAAGGGTTAATAAAATCCTAGGAAAAACCAGATTAAGGATTATACTAATCCGATTACGGATTAACTAATCCCTAATCCATAGCTACTGATTTTGTGTGATAAATCCGTAATCCCTTCCTTTTTCTGCATAATAATTATTAATCCATAATTTATAATCCCGTACGTTTTTGGGAGTACGGTTATCGTGGATTCAGTTATAGTGGGCTTATATAATTTCGCTAACCGCCTCTTATTTTTTAATCCCAACCAATTTTTTAATCCCAACCAATTTTTTAATCCCCACCAATTTTTTAATCCCAACCAATTTTTTAATCCCAACCAATTTTTTAATCCCAACCAATTTTTTAATCCCAATCAATTTTAATCCCAACCAATTTTAACCCCAATCCCCTATAATAATCCAAGAGATTTATAATTCTATTCCGTAATTTTAATCTAAGAATTTGATACTTTTAATCCGTTATCAGTAATGCAACACCAAAGTGCCATTAATCACCTACCTCTAAAAAATCTTTAGTGTTATTATATGACGTGCATGTCATAAATTATTAACATTTAAAAATAATGTGGAGAGAATTTTACAAGATAAATGATAGCGATGATAAACAAAACCCACGATGAAATAAATTCAAAAAACTAATCATTTTGCATTTATTTATTGATGTATGTATATATTTTCGTCAGAGTCAACCTTGAGATAGTGACGAAACTTGTGTGAACACACCTGTACGTGAGACCCATCTATTTCTCAAGCATTACTTAATTTACAACTAACCATAACATATTAATAAAGGTAACAAGTATAACTAACTGAAACGATCGGAAAGAGTAGGTAGATTAAAAACTGGTCAAGAATCAACAAGTTTTTTGCTTTCTAGTATTTTCAGTACTGGATACAATGACTCTTTTTAAAATCTTGTAGATATAATATGTCCAGATAATGTGTAAACATAAGAGCACAAATAACATTCCCATGCAAATAGACATGGCAGGATACAATTGAAAATCTTTGTTGGGTCTGGGAGCATATAAATAAGAATAAATTATAATGTAGGGAAATATTATTAATCTTGTAACGACCCAGACAGCAGTAAAAACTAGAAAAGAAATATCTCCGAGCTTTTTACTTCTCGTGTAGAAACACAATTTACAAAAGTTCAACAAAACGTCGCCTATTTCATGAACCAGTATTACCAGAGATGCCATTCTCGAGAAATTGGAAATATACGACATCGTGATGAGAAATATTGTCGTAATATCGTGGATCACATGTTCCCAGAAATCTTTTTTTCCAGGATCACTCAGAGAGCTCTGCAATTGTGTGAGGGTGAAACTTGTAGTCATGATGAAATACCACTTTAACGTATTTGGAACGTCCTAGGAATAAAAAATTATTTTTTTAAAATGAAAATAATGTATTACTACAATTTAAAAATAGGTTAAAGTAGTTAAAAGTCAATTATTACCTGTAGAGGGAAATTTGTCCAGCACAATTGAACATCCCAAAACCAAGGATAGTCCCAAAGAATGTAAAATCCATAAAAGCTGGAAAAACTGTACCATAAAAACTTCCAATGGCTATCACTAAATTTAATTAATGGTGATGACGAATTTTTGGAGCTATGAAGGTCACTTTCCCATTTTCCGATGGATTCGGCTAAATCATTTGATTTATTTTGAAACTGAGGACAGTCTCCACCCAAAATAATATTATTATTATCACTTTCAACTGCAGTAACATTTTCGTTGACTCCTAAGAGTTTCCCAGTCGGTACAGAAATTTTATTCTTGAAAATATTCCTAATTGTAATAATAAAAAAAGCAGCTGGGATAGAATAACAAAATAATTGATAGAGTAGAGGTTGATCTACATTTTTGAAATCCTCCCATCCAAATCCGTTAGGCAGCCAAAAAGCTTCTTTCCAAAACCAATGTTGGAAAGTTGAGTTCTCTTGGTTATGCATGGCTTGATCCCAGACAGTGACTGTCATGTAAATTAAATCGCTCTTCTTACTCCTTTTCTGCATCACAAATAATTAGAACTAGGTCAAAGCTATAATAATTTAGTGAGAATCGTTTCAGTGCAACAGCGTTTGCTTTTATCTACATTATTGCTAAAAGAAAACTTTTGTTATTATACATTATTTGTAATATTCTTCAACAATGTTGTTTTTAAGAAAATTTTTTACCGACTTCATTTGCGTGGCAAATTAGGAGGCATGCGTGTGCATATTCTTATTTAGGCAGATTTAGTGGATTGGAATAGAAAACTAGATATTTACAGACGAAATAGCACAAATATAACAAGGCATTTTCCCACCTGTGTGATTACTACACGCACTAAGAGACACGGTTCAAGGCTTCATCGTCAAAATCGACTTCACATTCTCTTTCCGATGCAATTAGTTTAAAGTTGAATGAATTGCAAATTAAAGAGTCCTAACTAATGACTGCTTTACAATTAACTATAACTTCCGCATGAACCTGAGAAAACGACCGACACCTTAACCACATTTCTCAGCATTCCCCGGCATGAACAAATTTATTTAGACGCTTTAATAAGATTCTAAAATATTCAGCTTCATAGCATACATTATCATGTCTTGTAAAGTCAGACATTATGTATCTACATGTGACTCTAAGGAAAAACATAAATAAATAAATTATAAAGCATTCATTAGAAATTCTGATGTATACTTATAAGTATTTTCTATATTCTATTTGAAATAACCGTAAAGATAAACTTCGCACCCAATTCACATCGTGCTGCTAATTAAACATTCCGCTACTATCTCATTTCAATAACTACGGTGGAATATAATAGAGATATAATTAGACCTGTTTTATTCCTTACGGCAATTATAATAAGAATATTTTATGCAAAATTACGGAAGTAATTTATAATGCGTATAATATTGCCTAATTTGCCTTGTCTGTCCTCTGTATTACGAATTTCAAATTATTTGTAAATACATTATTATTACAACGCATAGAAATACTTATCAAAACAAAATCTTCCGGCGTTTTTCTATAAAAATGGTCGCTTTATCGATAAACCTTGATAATATCACCAAAAATCTCGTATTCGCTGGTAGCCATCTAAATCTCACTAAAACGCCGTCTTATGTGTTAGGAATCGCTTGAATTATTGCGGATAGTGATTAATTAGTTACACTTTGTTTAGAAATTAAATTTTTCAGAAGTAAAACAATTAATAGCTCAAAAATGGAAGTTTAACCTTGATTATGTCCAGTTGTTGGAAGACGAAAGAATTGAGAGAGAAGTTTTCCTCCAAATATTACAAACTAATGAGATCCTTGAACTTGTTGTGTATAAGTTTAGATAAAGATCAGCCTCTCCTTTTTAATTATCCCATATAGTGTTATGTTAATTTTTTTGCCCTTCTTGTAGGTCATACAGTTCATAAACACCCAATGAATTCTGGAGTACAAATATTTCGTATACAGACATGTATAAGAATGTGCAGGTCATTTCCCCGATGAAAAACTTTTATTTATTTAAATGAGACAGAAATGATTATTTTTAACTTTTAGATAATTGATGTGGCTATAATAATTATCTGATCTGTTGGAGGACTCTCATTCGAATTTTTCTGAAATATTTCCTGGTTCATCGAGTTTATGATTTTATGGCCATTACAAGGATGACAGTTTGTAATGAGCTGAGAAGTTTTTCCGTGTCTGTCTTCATGCCAGACTTGATACCATCAAATTATGAATATGACTCATGATGATTCTCGCCCTCAGTCTTCACAATTACGACTTAGCTCTGTGTATCAGAATATAAAATAGGGAGATGTGCTTGGTAAATGGTAAATGTAATTAATTGTACTTAGTCGTCTGTGCATATACTTAGAGTGGATGCACATGCTTATGATTATAATAATAATATTATGAATCCCAACAGAGCAAGCTTGTCAGATCACATTACACAGGATTCCTCTCATTTATTTCAATTTGTCGTCTGCGGATGATTTCAGTTGATTTGCTCTTGGGATAATTTACATGATCACTAAGCATGCACATCAGTGGATGGGTTAAACAATAGAATGAGAGAAGAAGGCCGAATGTTTACTACAGAACATTTACTATACACAATGATCATCAGTTGTCTAGAATATGTTTTTGTTGTAATTGTGTCGTCAGTTGCAATAATATCACAGTTTTCCATGTTTTCAGTTTTAAAGTTGGCGCAACCTTGACTTGACCCTCATGTCATTTTTAATACCAATTGTGCCTTTACTTGCTCATCCTATAGTGCTTCACCCTAAATTATTTTTACATCTACATCCCTCATCTGACTACTTAACATCATAAAATCTACACAGAAATTAAGGAACTTTATTAATTCCACTTCGCACAGATACAAGTTGCTTTTATTCAAACCGATTCATACATTAATTTTGCAGGGCTACTGCAATTTAAAGTTTACATGATTCGTAATCGCCATTCCAGTCAACATTATAGGAGGCTATTTTCCCAAGTTTCACCTACACAATCTACATAAGGATTGATTGTTATCATCAGTCCGGAAACCCAAGAGCAAACTTGTTCGTGTTATACGCAGTTCTGATTTTTATTACATTTTCTAAAAAACTGTAATTTCCTGAAAAGTAGTAGAAGAAATGGCAACAGCTCTCGGTGTTGTTTCCTACATTTTCACCGGTCTCGGTCTCTTGACATCAGAAGCTCCAATGGTTGAAATTGGAACAGGAAAACTTCAAGGAAATGTCGCTACTTCCAGAGGCGGAAGAGAGTATTATGAATATTTGGGTAAGAAATTAATTTTCATTCGACTTATCATTTTTGGTGTTAAGTTAACAGAGGAGTTTAATAATGTACCCTTATTGTTTTACACCTCTTCTTCATTCTTGTACATCAATATAATACAATTTGTAATCCCTCTATTGCTGATTTAATATTAACTGTAATGATGTTTATAATAATGTGTGTTTATTTAGGTATTCCGTATGCCAAACCTCCAATTGCAGAATTACGTTTTGAGGTTCGAAAATTCATTTACAATGACAATTAGAAGGTGGAGATTAAAAATGTATATTTTTAGGCCCCTGTTGCTCCCGAGAAATGGTCCGGAACTTTAAAAGCCAAAACATACGGAGCTGACTGCATACAATATTCAATTATTTTTGGACGGATTATGGGCCAAGAATCTTGCCTATTTTTGAATATTTTTACTACGAAGGTTTAAAAAATAATTTTTTTAAAGGCTCAATTTATGTTAAAATATATTTTGACATTCTTAAATGTTATTTGCTTTATTTATATACGATTTGTGAATGAAAGTTACTATATAGTACTATACTATAGATTAGTGCTAGATACCCTGTAATAGTCTATTTTCATGGATTCGTCACTCCAAAGGATTTAGGACCTAACTATTTCATGGACGAGGATGTGGTTCTTGTTACAATTAATTACCGATTGGCGGTATTAGGTATACACTATTCGCTACTATAATTTACAGTTAATTTAAGAGAATATTAATATGTGAAATATTTCACAGGATTTTTAAACACGGGAGATGACATCATAAGAGGTTCGAATAAATACAGCCGAGAATATTTCACTGTAGAACTTTATTTTGCTTTCAATAATATCCATTATCTTCGGTAGGAAATATGGGATTCAAAGATCAGACATTGGGTTTGCGATGGGTTCAAGAAAATGTAAGAAAATTTGGAGGTGATCCAGATAGGTATGTCCATTATTCAAATTTTATCATCTAGCTTTTAAGGAATGGGCAAAAAATAACAAAAATATATCCGTACTAAATACAAATATTATAATTCATAATATTTCTGTGTAATAATAATTATTATATTTTTAATTTAATTAGAGTAACAATACTGGGGAGTGGAGAAGGCGCAATTAGGTGATAACAGTTAATTTATATTTCACAATGTTTTGCAGGAACTTTCATATTTAATTTTTATTTCTCTGTATAGCACTTCGTATCACTTGCTCTCCCCTCTATCCAAAGGACTATTCCATAAAGCTATTTCTGGATCAGGTGTGTTTTCCAGTCCAATGGCATTTACCAAAGATCCACAAAGGCAAGCTAAACGATTTGGCAAAAAAATGAATTGTCCCACTAAAAATACAACAGCCATGGTCGCCTGTATGAAAAAACTTAATGTCAGAGTGTTAGTGAAACCGAGTGTAAACCTCATGGTGGGTGATTTTATTTTAATAGCTAATAGAATATTAAAGTGGCAAACGTAATTTAATTCAATATTTTTCATGAATTTAGAATCCTCTTCATAACCAGGAGGAATTATTTGTTGGGTCCGTTGAAGCAGTGAAACGGTATTAGAGTGCATTTTTGTAAAACTAAATCCACATTTTAATTTACATGTGAAAATAAATTTTATTGTTACAAATTAGATTGGATACTTTTTTGTCGGAAAATCCCTTCGATCTGTTAGAAAGTGGAAATTTTAATAAAGTTCCATGGATTGTTGGAGTTTTATCTGCTGAAGGTGGTTTAAAAACATCAAGTGAGTGTTTTTCTCCAGAATAAAATTGAAGAGGGAGAGAAACTCAATGTATAACTTGAAATGAAATATTTTAATAGGAATTACAGCCTATCCGGATATTCTAGAAAATCTAGGTAAACGATGGAGGGAGTATTCGGCAATATTACTACACTTTGATCCAAATAGGTAAATATCTAAAAATACGTAATTCTGATTTCTGACCTTATGTCATTTACCATAAGCGGAAATTATTTATGGAAATACCTGGCAGTGCTCGAGTGTCGAGTTAATACAATTTATTTTATTTTGTTATGCAGAACAGATGTTTCTGAAAAAATTCGGCAATATTATTTTGCGGAAAGCCGGACGTCAAATCCTGGGGATGATTTAGAAAATGTGACCCAGATGCTTTCTGACGCTCTGTTTTTCCACCCGACTCATTATGCCGCTCTGCTGCATGCCAAACATGCTCCCACCTACCTCTACTACTTCACATACAAAACTAAGAATATTCCAAGTGCTTATAGTCTTATGAGAGCAATGAAGCCTACAGATTGGATACCCTCAGAACTCAAATTGGCATCCACAATGGCCGAAGATATGTTGAAGAAACATATTTTAAAAACTCCTGGCCCTCATGCTTATGGTAGTTTAACAATCTAATACAGACAAGAATTAATTCAACTGAAATTAATTCAGTTTATGAAATGGTCGAATTTTAGTATCCCATCAAGATGATATAAGTTTGATGTGGCAAGTCAACTGGCTATCTGAAATATGGAAAACAAGTAAAGATTACCCGTTCTCAAAAACTCTCGTCAGATGTTTTGCGGATTTTGCCGAGGATGAGTAAGACTTGTCATTTTTCTTATTCTACAAAAAGTTATTTGAATTCTATTTATGTAACGGAAATTTCGAATCAAACAGTTCAAAGTTGAAGTTTGATAAACTACCCTGGACTCCAGTTGATCCAAATGAGCGACCCATAAGCTACATGGAATTCGACGAACCAGCAAGATTAATTGATGAACCTTTTTCAAAAATTATTCCATTTTGGGATTCTCTCAATGTCAGAAATCCTCATGATAATAAAACTTGGTGACATTAATTCCATTTAGATCTTTTTTAACAACTGATAAAATAGTTTTGACTAAGGATTGGGATTCCAAGATCACGGTGTTTTATTTCTGAAGAACAATTTTCAAGGTTGTTCTGTTGACATTCACATGAAGTGAAGCTTGGTCAGTATTTGTGGAATGTTTTGAATTTTCATTTGATATTCATGTTATAATTTAAGACACTCATCAGGTTTGTACAGCTACACGATAGAATGATGCATAATGCTTAAGAAAACTGAAGATCTGTCTGGAATCATCTTGCTCTCTTCTAGAGAAATCTCTGCTACTTGAGAGTATTCCATATATTTCCTATTGATCTATATTTATCTCTAGTCTATGCAGAATGGTGCTATTTTTAAAGCCCATATGACTTACGTAAACGAGAATTCTATAAATAGATGCATCTGCTGAAAATTCCGAGATTTGCTTTCCGATGAAAGAATTAGCCAGCAGTACAAACAGAATAACTTGTAAATTAAAAGAAATAATTATTTCTCAAGGAAAAAGTATTAGTATCGAAATTGTGTTGGTGTAACACTCACTAAATCGTACTCTAAATATCTTGGCAATGAAAATTGTTGCAAAAACCAGCGAGGATATTCAAGTGCCAGGAGAAGATATCGAATGCCTACTATGGCAAAATGGGCATTTATTATCCGCTGGGTCAAGTAATGGAATAATCAAGGTTAGAAATTTCTAAATTAAATTATAATTTTTACAGATTAAAATAATAATTCTTGACATGATGATGATTGATGATTGATGACATTCTTGTTTTATTATGTCAGCATTTTCTGCAGATTTTACTTTGAGTGTTTTTGAATCAGGTTTGGAATGGAGACTTAAAAATTGTTAGTGAATTCAAAGCTCACGATTATCCAGTTTATCATATGACAGCTGGGGAAAAGGATAATACGTTTTACACTGGCTCTTCTGACTCAACAATTGGTTTGTGGGAAATTGATGAAAAAGGACAGTGTAAATCACTAAAAACTTTGATAGGTCATAAAGATGCCATTAGGAAATTGCGAGTGTCTGGAAATCGACTTTTTTCGGGAGATGAACAAGGAGAGGTGAACTATTTATTTACTTTTATAGCGAAACAAAACAATTTATCCCACTTTTTAAATAATTTGTAATTAAGATCAAAGTTTGGGAAAATGGCGAAGAAATATGTTCGTGGAATATGGAAGAAGAGGTATGGGATATGATTGCTTCAGATACCTTATTGTTCACCGTAAGAGACCGAGATATCATTTGCAATGAAATAACACAGAGAGGCAAGTCATTTTTACTATGCATTTATATTTATTTTAATTCGTCGGGACTTTATGCTGATAATTTGTAAAGCACAAAAATTGCTTTGCGTGAATTAGGGGACAACAAAATGCGGGTATCAAATAGAAATGCTATTCCTGGACGAGGACCTCTACATCTGACAGGCAATAAACTATGTTTGGTAGACCGCAGTGGAATGGAAGTAGAAATCCATGATGCTAATGCTTCCGGCAATCCCTTGATAGGGAAATTAAATGTAAGTTGATGACATTATGAAATCAATTCAAGATTCTCCCTAAAAATGATTTTTGAATTCCAGGGACATACGGCAATTATAAATACACTGAATGGACAGGGTGATACTTTATACAGCAGTGGTTGGGACAAGCAAGTAATAGAGTGGAATCTTGCAGAATTTAAATTAAAAAGCCAAGTTGAAGTTCCAGGATACGTCAATGCTTCTGCTTTGAATACAAGCGGAATAATTTTTGTTGCAGGTGAAAATAGTTTTATCGTTGCATTAAACTAAAGTAGTAAATGATTTTAATTATTTTATCAATAGAGAGAGAGTAATAATAATAATAAAAGACTTAGTTTCTATTTATGAACGCACTATGAACCAATTAAATCAGTTTAAATGATATTGTATTCCTAAGAATGAAGAAACTTAAAAACTTTAAAAAGTTCAGTTAATAAACGCAAGTAAATATTTAAAAGACACTTGAATGGGTAAAGAAAGTTCATCTTATTGAGCACGATGATAGTTACTAGCTACGGCGAGCAATAAAATATCCATCTTTGTCAAAATAAAAAGTGTTTTTTTATTTTTAAATCAAAACTTACAAAAAATAATGGATGCTATTTAATGGGTCAATGAAATAATTTAAATAGTCAATGAATAATGATTTAATCGGTAAATGTTGAAGATTTAAATGGAGATAATTTGAAAAAGTCAATACAAACGCTGAATGGGTAAATGGCAGTTGGTTTTACATAGAAACCTTAGAGCATACCCAAAAAACAGTAAGAGACGGCCGTCTGAGAGTTTGTGATAGCAAAATTATGTCAATTTGTTGAACGATAAGACCAAGGTTGAGGCTAGGTGTTAAAGTGAAGGGAAGTAAAAGACACAATTCTCCACTATTTTCCACTCCCTGGGCCAGTAACCACACTATCTTCCAATGGCTTCACATTAATTTATAGTTCCAATTCGAAAACCGAAAACAGTCCCCCGAAGAAAATTTCACTGTGATCACGGCAATATTTCTCAACTGCCCTGTAGTTGGAACAGCGATATTTTTTGGAATATCATAAGCGAACAAATAACGACAATATAGTTAACACAAGTGACATGACATAATATTGCCGTGATCACAGTGAAATTTTCTTCGGGGGACTGTTTTCGGTTTCGAATTGGAACTATAAATTAATTGTGAAGCCATTGGAAGATAGTGTGGTTACTGGCCCAGGGAGTGGAAAATAGTGGAGAATTGTGTCTTTTACTTCCCTTCACTTTAACACCTAACCTCAACCTTGGTCTTATCGTTCAACAAATTGACATAATTTTGCTATCTCAAACTCTCAGACGGCCGTCTCTTACTGTTTTTTGGGTATGCTCTAAGGTTTCTATGTAAAACCAACTGCCATTTACCCATTCAGCGTTTGTATTGACTTTTTCAAATTATCTCCATTTAAATCTTCAGCATTTACCGATTAAATCATTATTCATTGACTATTTAAATTAATTCATTGACCCGTTAAATATATTCCAAAAATAATCAATTTCCCCAGCCCATGAATTACATAAATAATGCCTACGTCTTATATACCAAAATAGAGTAGAATCAACTCGTAAATATTTGATTTCATAATTCAGTCTTATCTATTTAATAAACATTATGTTCTAATGAAAACTACGTTGATAATACATAATTTGTACCATAAATCATAAAAAACACTATAGCCCTACCCACAACAATGGGAAAAATTCAATCTTGACATATCCTACTTAGACTTGAAATTCAAATCGTCGATTTGATTTGAAGGAAGTCTGGAACATCATCGAAGTAGCGTAATTTTAATGCCTGAGTAAGTTCAATGCGCTTCTTGGGATCCACTGCCAACAAGCCACGCAGTAATTTGGCGAACATCATTTTTGCATCTTCATCAGGGCCAAGGATCATCATATCCTTTAATTACATAATACAATAATTAAATCATAACAACTGATATTGTTATTTAAATAAATTGCTATCAAGGAAGATGTGTTGTTGTCACTATTCTCCGAACATAGATATGCAACAAACCTTTATCGGTCGAACGTTCTTGATTGCATCGTGATTTAAGTTTTCCCTTATAGCGCAGCTTAACCCCATGGGGAACGCTTCACGGCGTTCAGCTTCAGAGACCATACTGTATCAATATTTTATGTACATTAATGTCCTTTATTATTATTATTATTATTATTATTATTATTATTATGATTGGCCCTTGACTATCATAAAAATATAAAATGTGCATACCTGTAAGGTATATTGTCTATGGCTTTGTGTATAGCAGCTAAATGCTTAATGTCACTGGTTAATGGAAAAAATGCGCCACCATAGTACAATTCCATGAGAGTGCAGCCAATACTCCAAGTGTCACATCGGTAGTCACAGTCCAATTGAAGAATCAGTTCAGGAGCTCGATACATAGGTGTATTGCCACGCAATGCTACAGTCTTCTTCTCAACAAAAAATTCGCTGGATCCAAAATCCACAAGTTTAATTCTTGGATTCTTCATTTCTAAAAAGACTTCTGAATGATATTCGTAGTTGTAGTAGCAAGAATTTTCTACGACGACTTCTTGATATTCGCCGCAAACTGCCACCACATTTTCAGGCTTGATATCCATGTGTGCCAGACCGTTAGCGTGAAGAAATTTTACCCCTTGAATTATTTGGTAGGCAACTGCCACCACATTATCCCATAATAACGGAAGCTGGCCGTTTTGATTCTAAATATACATTTAGAAATACTTAATATGTTTAAAGTGATGTAAAATTGTGAAGATGAATGATTTCCTATAATTAAAATGTGTGTTTAAAAAAATTTGGGGATACTAACAGTTAAATCGTATAAATCCGGTCCATATTGTTGAAAGACCATTCCGACGTGCCATCCAACATACATGTAGTCTTCCAAAAGAGAGCAAAATCTAGATTTCAATACCAATTGACAAAAATGGGTGAAATATCAGTTATATTCTCTTAAGCGTTTTTATAAATACAATTTTGTCACATTTGCAAAAACTTCTTACATTTTACCACTTCCACGGAAATCGCCAATAGCTTTCAGTCTTGCAATCTCCACAAAATCAAGTGAATAGTCAGTGCTTTCAGTTGAATGATATCGAGGCGCCTGGTCACAGAATTCACTAATGGGCGCAATTTTAATCACCACGTTTCGGTCTCTGAATATTTAGTATTACCAACAAAATAATAATTTAGTGACAGTGCAGATTTCCTTTGAACTGCAATACAATTTTTACTATAATATGTGCGCATTAGGTGTAGACTTACACTTTCTTGTCCGTAGCTGGAAAAATCATTCCGTCTCCTGCGCAAGAAAAATGACGCTTATCGTCCCACTCATCTGCAAGAAAACAGTCCTTGTCAAAACCTAAAAGCATAGTCCTATTTTTTGTCTAAAAAATTAAATTTAAAAACTTACATCTGAAGCCCAAAACCTTTTGGATCACACTGGCATTTTCTTCGTACTTGGTACATTCACAATCACGACTCTTAAAAACCAAACAAGGCTTGTTAGTAAATTATTGATTTTCCAACTTCCGACAATATATAATTTGTTATAACTATTGCGTAAACACATCTAACGGAAATAACAAATTCAAAATGTTACATACCTTGTGGAGGTCCATCTCCGGATTGCAGGTGGCCATCGCCATGTCTCTTGTCGTTTTTCCTGTCACAAAAACAATCTGGAAGATTAAAATCAAAAAACACTCAAATAACAGTTTACAGAAAAAGTTTTCTAAGCAGACAGCAAGTCCCGAACTCAAAAATGAATGGACCACAAGCAAAAACGAATTCTCAACGAAACGAACCCAAAAATGCGCTCTAGCTCTGCTCTCTGCTGTGTTGGTCTTTGTGCCTAACGCGCCAGTTGAATCAATACTCAACAGTGTCAACAGTGCTTTTCGTTGATGTATTTTTTCGAAATGCATATGAATATCATGCGCACAGGTATCTCACTAGAATTTATGCAAATATATTTTTTGTAAAAATATTTTATTTCATAAGTACATTGACATATTTAAATATTCCATTGTGGTTACGAGTGATACATAAAAAACAAATACAAGTACATTATTTAAATCATCAATTTGTGCTGTGTGTGTTGTATCGTAATTACATAATTTTTGTGTATGTGCAGATTAATATTATGTTAAAAGTATTTCATTAGATATTGGATATTCTGTCTTTTAAAATCTTTTATGCCGTTCCATCATTTCAGTAGATGTCGATTTGCAGTGAAGGCCAACTTAATTCGAAGACTTATTTTAGACTATGATTGGGAATTGTGAATTGGGAGCAACAATTTTGATTTAAACTGACTCAAAGAATCTTTTTTGTCTTTGATCTACTAATCCTAAATTATTACACACCCGTATAAGGACATTCTATATGGTAAGCACCGGGGTTGTCGTCCCAGCTGCGACTATAAGCCTCCCTTTACCATAAGCCGTAGCTCACTTATTCCGTCTTCCCCGGTAATGCTAACTAACAGCCGTTTTAACTGAGAGTGTGCAAGTTCCACCCTCGACCTGACTCCTACAAAAACGACAGCCGACTACATGGGGCCCAGCCCAACATCCACCAACACGACAGCCGACTACTTGGGGCCCAACATCCACCAACACAACAGCCGATTACATGAGACCCCACACCCACCGACACGACAGCCGACTACATGATACCCAACACCCATCAACACGACAGCCGATTACATGGGACCCGACACCCACCAACACGACAGCCGATTACATCGGTCCCGACACCCACCAACACGACAGCAGATTACATGAGACCCCACACCCATCAATACGACATCCGTCCAAGTGAGGCCCGACACCCACAAACCTGGCAGCCGACTACATGGGACCCACCAACGAGACAGCCGACTACATGGGACCCGACACCCACCAACACGACAGCCGACTACATGGAATCCGACATATACCAACACGACAGCCGACTTCATGGGACCTTCATGAGAATCTATAGGAAAGGCAATTGAACTTTTTAAAGCCCATTTTCCACTTTGACTATCAAAATGAAGACAAAGTGAGCGCGCGGTATCTCAGCAACCTTTGGACCGATTTACCCCAAAATCTATAGGGATCGTCAGTGGTCCATAGGCATTGTTTTTGTTAAGTTTGGTCAACTTCCGTCATTGCGTTCGAAAATTATCGTGGGTACGGAAACAGAAAAAACAAACTGATTAATGTTGACTATGGAAATCAGCAGAAAATCAAAATGGATTAATATTGACTATCAAAATCAACAGAAAACCAAAATTGATTAATATTGACTATCAAAATCAACAGAAAATCAAAATCGATTAATGTTAACTATGAAAACCAACCGAAAATCAAAATTGATTAATTTTGACTATGAAAATCAACAGAAAAACAAAATTGATCAATGTTGACTATGAAAATCAACAGATATCTATTTTTGATTGATTATGAGTAAATTAAAATCGGTTAGGTTAAAATTGACTATCAAAATTAAAAAGAAATCGAAAGATGGAATTTTGACTATAAAATTGAACATAAATCCAAAATAGATTTATTTCTATCGTCTAATACTTTTTATCCGATTTTATTTGCTTTATTATAAAATTATGAAATTAGTAGAAGCGGAGTAAAATATTTTATACTATCATTCTAACAATTTATAGGAAACGCAATTGAACTTTTTTAATGCCCATTTTTAACTTTGACTATCAAAATGAAGACAAAGTGTGAGGGCGCGGTATCTAAAAAACCAACTAACCCCAAAATCAATAGAGATCATCAGTGGTCCATAGGCATTGTTTCTGCCAAGTTTGGTCAATATCCGTCTTTGCGTTCGAAAGTTATCGTGGGTACGGACGGACGGACGGACAGACTGTGCGATTCTATAAGCTGCCTTATTCAGGCGAGCTAAAACCTACAGCAAGCCGTAACAGAAGGTCGCCTGAATAAAGGTTACAGTGTACACATTTTGGTAAACGAAAAGTACTCGCACGTAACAGAAAACCGAGCGTACGGATTTTGATCAAACTTTTAGAACTAAGTCTTTATATATATAGCTACGACATATTAAAAATTCAGACATTGATATTATAGGGAAACGAAGCTATATCACTTGAAAAATCAACATACAATCAAAATTGATAATTGTTGACTGAAAATCAACAGAAAATCAAAATGGATTAATGTTGGCTATGAAAATCAACAAAAAATCAAAATTGATTAATGTTGACTATGAAAATCAACAGAAAATCAAAATTGAATAATGTTGACTATGAAAATCAACAGAAAATCAAAATTGATCAATTTTGGCTATGAAAATCAACAAAAAATCAAAATTGATTAATGTTGACTATGAAAATCAGAAGGGAATCAAAATCGGTCAATATTGTTTATCAAAATCAATAGGAATTCGAAAAATGCAAGTTTGACTATATAATTGAATACAAATGCGAAATAGATTTATTTCTGTCCTCTAATAGTTATTTTCCGGTTTGATTTGCTTTATTATATCTTAAATTTGGTAGAAGCGGAGTGAAATATTTATACTATCCCGCTAACAATTTATAGGAAACGCCATTGAACTTTTTAATGTCCATTTAATGCCAAATTTTCACTTTGACTATCAAAATGAAGACAAAGTGAGCGCGCGGTTTCTCAGCAACCAATGGACCGATTTACTTCAAATTCAATAGGGGTCGTCAGTGGCCCATAGGCATTGTTTTTGCCAAGTTTGGTCAATATCCGCCTTTGCTTTCGAAAGTTATCGTGGGGACGGACGGACGTACGGACGGACGTACGGACGGACGTACGGACAGACTGTGCGGTTCTATAAGCTCGCTTCCTCAGGCGAGCTAAAAATTCAGACATTGATATTATAAGGAAACGAAGCTATATCATTTGAAAAATCAACAGAAAATCAAAATTGATAATTGTTTACTATGAAAACCAACATAAAATCAAAATTGATAATGTTAACTGTGAAAATGAACATAAAATCAAAATTGATAATTGTTGACTATGAAAATGAACATAAATCAAAATAATTGATAATTGTTGACTATGAAAATGAACATAAATCAAAATAATTGATAATTGTTGACTATGAAAATCAACAGAAAATCAAAAGTGATAATTATTGACTATGAAAATCAACAGAATGTCAAAATAGATTAATGATGACTATCATTAATCTATTTAGGTTAATTTGGCTATCAATATAAATGCGAAATATATTTATTTCCGTCCTATAATGATTATTTTCAGGTTTTATTTACATTATTATAGCATTTTAAATTTGGTAGAAGCGGAGTTACATATTTTATAATTTAAATAAACAATTTATAGGAAACGCAATTGAAATTTTTATGGTCCATTTTCGGCTTTGACTATCAAATAAAGACAAAGTAAGCGTGCGGTGTCTCAGCAATTTATAAACCGATTTGAACCAAAATCAATAGGGTTCGTCACCACTCCGTAGGCATTGCTTATGCTTAATTTGGTAAACTTCGGTTAATGCGTTCGAAAGGTATCGTGGGTCCGGACGGACGCATGGACAGACTGTGCGGTTCTATAAGCTGCCTTAATCAGGCGAGCTAAAATGCGAAATATATTTATTTCTGTCCTATTGTAGTTATTTTCCAGTTTTATTTACTTCATTAAAAAATCTTAAATTTGGTCGAAGCGGAGTGAGATATTTTATACTATAACGGAAACAGTTTATAGGAAACGGAATTGAAGTACGCTCATTTTCTACTTAGACTATCAAAATGAACACGAAGTGAGCGCGCGGTTTCTCAGCAACCAATGGACACATTTACCCTAAAATCAATAGGGATCGTCAGTGGTCCATAAGCATTGTTTTTGCCAAGTTTAGTCAATATCCGTAATTGCATTCGAACTTTATCGTGGGGACGGACGGAACGACGGAAGTACACTCAGACTGTGCGGTTGTGTAGGTGTAGTTTTCACGGGGTAATTATACGTAGAATTTTGAAGTGTAATTGTACGGCAAGTGGCATTTTGACATTCAATCCAGGGGGTACCTTCATGGTGGGTTACGGGTAACTAAACACTCCTTTGATGTTAGTACTCCTTAAGCTACTCTATGATCCTTTCAGTATTGTACTCCACACTTACTCCATATTCTACTCTACACATACTCTATATTCTACTCCACACATATTTCATATTCTACTCTACACTTACTCCATCTTCTACTCCACACTAATTTCCTATTCTACTCCACACTAATTTCATATTCTACTCCACACTAATTTCATATTCTACTCCACACTAATTTCATATTCTACTCCATACTTACTCCATATTCCACTCCACACTCAGTCCATATTGTACTCCTCACTTACTCCATATTCTACTCCATATTCTACTCCATATTCTACTCCATATTCTACTCCATATTCTACTCCATATTCTACTCCATATTCTACTCCATATTCTACTCCATATTCTACTCCATATTCTACTCCACATTGATTAAAATAAATTTTACAAATTTTATGCTTGAAATTTTTGAAATTTTTAAGGAATTCAAGCGTTCTGTTACTTCCCCGTCCGTAGGACGGGTAACTTTACTAGTAATTAGTATAGTACAGGTGCATGTGTACACCAGTATTATTTCTGTTCCGAAACCAAGAATTAAGCAAGAACAACCACTTTTGACTTTCACCTATCTTTAGTAAGCTATTTATATTTTCAAAAAAGTTTTGGAAACTGGAGTTGATAAAAATACTGATAGTACCAGCAATAAGTATATAAAATCAGGTTGTAGGTGTTTTGTTTATAGTGGAATATTAGTTGATTGCAGATACAAAGTTGACGCAATGTAATATGAGTGTACATCCATTGAAATCGCGTGATAGATGAACAAGTAATTTGAGTGTTAATGATATTATTAGCAATTAATTAGCAGAGGATTAGATCGATGGATCCTTTGTTGAGAGAGATTATAAAGTGAGCAAAGCCAAGCCCAAAATAAATAAGGAAAAAAGCAAGTTAAAGCGTTTTGAATGTACAAGTTACAAATTACAGGCATTAGAAAGCGATTAAGTAGAAGTAGCAGATTGTGGGCACAACAATGAAATGAATCACACGAGAAACACACGTCGAGGGACTATATAGTCAAATTAGAACTCTTGATTTTTAATTGAATTGAGTAGCTATCATTTGGAATAGTGAATCTTCTACTTGTCTGTAGCGATTTGCATATCTTGTCTTGTACTTTGAATGCTTTATAGTTATTGTGTTTCTGAACCCCTGATTCATACTGAAACCAGATGCGTATAAAGTACTATATATCGGTATGTGATATAATTATATGTTTCTACCATTCATATAATAATACGTATCTCGTTGCATCTCTATCTTGTATTACATAACTATGTATTCTCTCAAAGAGGTAAATATTTAGGTTCTCTCAATTTATATGTGATGCGAAATGTTTGCAACGAGATCATCTCTACTCACTTGCCCTGTTTGTAACACTTGTTACAATTGTTGCATTGTACTCTTCACGTTTATTAACAAGATAAATCGTGTTAGGTATTCATAGTAGCAATTTTCCAATCATGTAAAAATATCACTCGTCTCAATATTATCATCACGAACCTATCCTTCCCTTGTTATAAATTTGTGTGAAGCTCATGTGGATTCACAATTTGTACTTAACAATGAGATCTGTATCAAAATCAAAAGTAGTTACATTCTACCTGTATTAAATTGCAGGTGTCCACTCTAAGTGTAGAAACTAATAGTAATGCTTTACTTATTTATTTATTAGATACTTATTACTACTGTATAAGGAAAGTTTAAAGATGTTGTATATAGTTTCCTAGTTTAAATTATCAATTCACTATGCATTTGAATGAACGCAGAGCTGGACACTGAAATTGACGCCTAATACTTCTCTCTCTATAGGAAAGAACATGGTATTAGTATATTTATAATGTCTCTTGCATTCAATCTCAATCATGTAAACCTACGTCATATTGTATAAATGTTGTTTGCAGATTTTCCTGTAATTTCTGTAATGTGTGTACAAGTTTTCTCTGTTTGATTTGGCCTGTCTTTGACTTGACCGTTCAGCCGCGTCCCGGTGGCTCGTTTGTATTTTTTGCAAGCGATGGGTGTTGGCTCAAATTAGAATAGATTTACATATTTATAGGTACACTTTTTCATTGGGTTCATCTTATTGTTACACATACATAAGCAGAGCAGGTCCACCACGTAGGAATCAAAATGTTGATGTTCAAGTTGTAAAGGGCTATAGGCTTTGTTCTAATATGATTATTAGTGCCTCTTCTTTCAACCGTTAAACTAATCAAATGAACATCCGAAGAATTTACAATCTTTATTCCCCCGTGGTCTCATTATCATTGTTATTGCTTAGCCACTTCACGGAATTCAATCAAATAATTATATTCTACACACCAATGAGTTATTCCCAAGGGAAGACCTTTGCTCATTTACTACTATGGAATTACTATGACTTAATGAAGTGTTAATCTCGGATTTAGTAAAATAAATGTCTACATTAGCATCAACTTATTCTAATCAGCTGACTTTATAATTAATATAATAATTTGGGTTAAAAACGATGAATATTTTTACCCTTTTACTAAGAATGAGACCTTACAACAACTTTGCTGGTAGGTATTCATGAGATTTAATAATTATAGTAGTATAACAAAGCTGTCTTGTTATTCCTGTCTTTAGTCTTTACAGATTAATTTATTTTACAATAGAAACTGGGACCATGTTAAATTAAGCTAGAGTTTTATTTTCATAGGAATTTATAATCAACACGCAAACTTTTAGGAAAGAATCTATAGATTCTGGCTTTTGACCTGTCTTTTTATATGCATGTGAGCCCCTGTCAGGTAAATTAGTATGTACCTACACAAATAACTCACATAACCTACGTAACTTTTATTTCAGTATTGCATTAGTTTCAATTTTCATAGTTTTGAGTGTATGATAGTAAATTGTGGATTATAAAACCCGGTTTATACTTGTATTTTTCCATTTCACGCATCATTAAATTGTAGTTAGGTTTTATATGCATGTTATTTGTATATTAACACAATGACGATGATGGGGTCTACATTAGTCGGTAGTGTTACATAAAAATGAGATATTTTACACGCGATAATCATTAGAGTTGAGAGCAAAATCTTTTTGCGTTGCATGTTCTTCCTAATATCTGTCCTGTAGTTTTGTTACATTGAACCTTTGTTGTTGGTTTACATAGAAAGTTAAACAAAAATCAGTTGCGTGCTCTGGATGCGTTCTATTGTAATAATAGCAATCATTATTAGTTAGACATAGACAAATATTTATTCATCATTAATTTATCTTCCATGAAAGTTGTTGTCTAAAGAGATACGCAATAATCTAACAATGCATACCTAAGCAAGATACCTGGACTTAAATAAGAAAAGGATGACATAATAATCTGCACTGCAGGTGCTGAGTTCAAACTGTGGCTCAACATTCCATTTCTCATGCGTAGGAAGTCCTATAACTACCCTCAGATGACAACTTAAGATATTACAATAAATGCATTAATCATCAATGAATAGACACGAAAAGTACACCGGACATTATTCACGTGCACACAAGAGACTATCAATTGTTATACCAAACCAATTATTGGGGACTGAACTAGAATAAACATGCATCTACACTGTTTAAGGTACAAGCAATTTAATTTAAAGCCTTTTTTCAATTATGAAAATCATTTAAAAAAAATAAATACATTTTTAACAGGTGCAGTTTTGGAATTGTCTTTAGAAAAATACTTTGTAAAGTTAGAAGAGAAAATTCTGGAATTATTATAGGATAAAAGGCACAGCTAGGGAGATCCACCCAAATAGGTTGAATGTATATAGCTACCGATATATAATCAGATAAGATAATGAAGGTAGAAGTTTATAGTTGTAGTATTGAATTGAATGGATTCTTAGATTTTATGTGAGTAGTTGTTTGTATAAGGGAGATGAAAGATAAGTGTAGCTACTTCGCAGTTAGAAGTAAAGTCATCTTCATATTTCGGATGTGATTTATTCTGAAGAAGTGTACAATAGATTTTGAGTTGAGAATGTGCAGTCTGCCTTGGCATCTAAAAACAATCAAGTTTTACACGACTATCATGCAAACATCCAGGTAGGTAGGTATAGATACAAGTATATAGGTATGCTGGAGGCAAAACACAAGAAATTGCATCCGAACAAAGTCTTTGAACTTGCAGATTAAACTTGCCGAATCACTCGTTTACTTTCCTTGTGGCTATTTTCATATTTCCCATTCCACTCTTAGTTAACTAACTAAACCACGTATATTTAGCTCCTAGCTTCTCTCTATACCTTCCTACCTCTTATAGTACATCTCTGTTACTTAAAAGTAAAGGCATTCTGTAAGCTACATTTAATTATACTACTATGACAAGGTATAATAGTAATAAGCACGCACAGGTATCAAGAAGTAAAAATATTAATAATATGTATAAGTTTATATCATGAAAGACCACCTTAAAGACCTATTTAGTTACATAGATATTTTTATTATATAGATATAGAGATAATAGTTTACTACTAATAATAATAGATCTGCACATTATGTCAGAATCATCACATCGAGTTATCGTAATGTTGTTAGTACTTATAATTTGATGAGTAGCCACTTGATTGCATGCTGAGTGACTTGACCAACGCAAATCCAACCAGTTATCAAGCAATAAGACAAATTCCAAGAGAATTGTGGTTTTCTTTACGTGCTTTATTACATTCAAGAGCATATTGTACTATTTTGCATGTTCAGTGCACCTGTAATGCAAATTGTACTAAATCTATCGTCAAGTACATAATGCTAATGGTTTTCTGCATGGCGGTACCATTATACTACTGTATAACCTAACATAGACTGTATACCTGTTAGTTATCTACAGGATTAGATAAGTTAGTAATGTAGAGTCGAGTATTTCACGTAGGATGTCAGCTTGATGGGGAACTCTTCCTTTGCCTTTTGTTTTCCGCTCATTTACATAATTAAAATGATAAGACCATTTTGACTTTTAGTTGTCAGCATCTCCCTTTGACATCCTTATAATTTATTTTACTCTAAAGTCACTGCGTCTGATTGTTTCTATTTCGAATCATCATCTAGTGATGACACTGCATGACAACATGCTCTACATGTAGCATATTGTATTTAGCAGAGATTACTAGATTATTTGATACAATTTCAAGAGTTCAATTGTTGACAATGCCTTATCTTATTGCGTTCTAAGTTCTGCATTTAATGACACTGACATTCTTCCACCTCTGCACATTTTTTAGTATTATATCTCCCAAGACGTAATACATTAAACCTCTTATGAACAATTCTTGAAATTATTATAATATGTAATATTTCATGTCCAACATGAATGAAGTGAATGCACTTTTACGGCCAGACTAGACACATCTTTATTTCCATGAACCTGGAAAACTAGTCTCGTGCATATAATTGTAAATTAAAGCAGTCAATTTCTAAGACTTCATAAATTATTCAGATTTACTAAAAACTCTTCTTTTTATAGTTGAATGACTGTTAACATCATCGTAGCTGGCTGTGCAAGAAAACACTGCATAAGTTTTTTGGACCTTCACTTAGGGCTGAAACATTTTACTAACTATTAAATGCACTTTTTACATTATCTATGTTGAGACGGTTTAAAAGTATTAAACAAGTCAATGAATCTACAGGAAGGACACGCTGAAGCAAATAATAAGTATTGAGTTAGCTTTAAAGTTGCCGATAACTGCCCTCTGACTTAAAGCTATCAATTATTTAGACTTTTAAGGTTCATTTGGTATACCGAATCCGATTTTTGAGGAAAGTAGTTTCAATCGGTGAAAAATGAATTTCTGTAAGAGGATTTTGCAAATGTTCTCACAATGCCCATAATAATTCCTTCTTGAACTAATTCATAAGTAGGTAGTTACAATTATTGTTAAGCTAAGTGAAAAACTCTGGAATTAGTCTTCACTGAAATGTGCTATATAGGTATAGTAAATACAACATAATACCTAATTGATTATGAAAGCAGGTTTTAAAATTGCATTATACGTATCAATTATTTCTGCTTATGATCACTGTAATGATTTAGAGATATAATTAGAGATTTTGATGAGAACTGAAAGTTCAAGCAGTTCATAGTTCATTAACAAAATCCATGGACTGGATTATAGGTAGATATAATTTAAGTCATTTTGTCTATTTACATTTCACCTAACACAATTACTGGCTAAAAGGTATCTTTCTTCTAGTTAAAATGTCAATTACTAATGTAATAAGTTTCAAGTTCTGCCCCTAAGCTCGTTTTCAATCAAGGCAATAAAAATAAAGCTGCTGGCCTGCCAGCAACTAAGTAATTTGACAAAAAAGAAGTTTCTGCACTTAAAGCGCAGATTATTTTGCATTCTCGACTCTTCGATAGTGATAGCCTTCAGTCTATAGCGGCTAATCGATTGTTATCAAATCATCTAATAATTCAGCGTATAGAGTTTTTCCACAAGTACTTAGCAATGTTTACACCCTTCTTACTACAGATGCCCGTGGGTCAATAAGCAATGGCTACCTCCAACAGAAAGTCATACAGTACCTAAAGACAGATCAAAAACAATAAAAATTAGGAATTCACTCCTTGAAGCAAGAATATACATTCCTTTTATTTCTGGAACCTTACTCTCTGGATTTACTTAAGTATGCGCATATAAATTAGTATCAGTGTCTATTTAAAATATTGACCTCGTGCTTTTGAACTGACAAAGTACATTGGCCGAAAGCGAGTTTAAAGAAATGATACCTACAACAAGTACTTAGTACATAATATGGAAATAAATATCTCCTCCTGGAGAATACACTAGTTAATACAAGTCTTTTCTATTTATCACACGTTTCCTAAATGTGCATAGTACACCTCAGATTTAAAAAAAATACAGGTATTTTATTCCATTAAGATTGTATGTATAATTTATGAAGATAAGTGTGTATAATGTTCAATAGTGTCGCTGTATATTTATGTAAAGTGCATTTGAGAAAGTCAACAATACGATATAGGTATTAATGAATGTTGAACTGCTGAGCATTGAGCTCGGGACTAGAACTGGAATCATTAATGAGACTCGTCCTTGAAGGTTGTTCTTCGTCAGTTCAACTCAATTTTTAAGTCCAGAGCTGATCACTCTCTCTAATAACAATCAAGACAAATAGCTCTACACAACAAATAAATAAAATCCCTTTCTATGTACATATACTATTTTATACTTCTTATACTTAAACTTAAGTAGTACAAGAATCAACTCTCGTATATAAATATCAACAGATGCTTCCTTAGAAAAACTATTTGAAAGTACTTGTACATATAAAATATATAATATTCAATGTAATTCCATTATTGTGAGAGGATTAATGCATTTACTCCACCAAATTGTCATTAAAAGATCAGTTAGTTGTGTAAGTACGTATTATTAGCTTAAAGCTATAGGCGATAAGTAGTATTTCAAGTTTAACACAAATGCGATTGAATTATTTACAGAAGCTTAACTCAGACAAGACAAGTTCATCTGTGATTGTGGATTTGTGCAGTGACTGCATCCAAGCATAAATGTATAGCTACTTTATCCTATTATACATGTTAATATTAGTCCTAATCTATCAACAACATGCATGCAACTCTTCAAAAATGTTTCAGATAAACGTGACAGATCAAATGATACCTTTTACTTCTTCACATTTACCGCTTTTAACTCATGAGCCACCAAGTACAGTACAATCACGATAATAATACAAAATTTATATTTTAAATAGTCACTGTATAATTTGCTGCTAAATTTCCAAATTGAAATCGTAACATGTTATATAATGTACAAGCAAAAATATAACTGTAAATATTAAATGTAAATATGCCAATTCCTGATTATGTAGTAAAATTTTATTTCTGATTACGCAGTATCATTTAATCTACTTAGTACATTGACAATAAAAAATCGCAAACTTTGTAATGGAATGACTAATACTTCTTTGAAACTAGGATCCAATTATATTTTAATGTTAAAATGGAACTGAAAGTGTGAATGGGTCAACATACGCATCTTTAAATGACACGTCAGTCTGCATTTTTGAAGTGGTCCTTCATTCGTTGAACCCGGAGAAAGAATAACAAGAGACTTTGTTTTTGTTGTTAAATGTTTAAGTGCAGGTTAGATAAATGTTAGATGACTGCGTCGTAAATTCTAGCAATTACATTAGAGCACTCTAAATACATTGAAGCATCTGTATTGGATATCAATATGGGTGTAGGTATAGAGATAGGGCATGTTAGATAATATTCACGACTAAGGCAAGCCTACTTAATAACAACTAATAAATTTAATGGATTAGTCATATTATGCATTTGTAATGTTTTATATGACATGAAATGTATAGAACTCTCTTCGTCAGATTAGATTGAACAAAGAAAAGGACTTTGCATATAGATACGTCTCTGCATAGTAAAAATGGCATAGTAGGAAAAGAGAGCCATTCATAGTTGTGCCCAAGGAATAGAATTGGACGGAAAGAGGTGGCTTGCTGGGCTTGTGATGTAATCCAAGTCAAAATCGCTGGGTGTGGTGCTTTCTTTTCAACTTGGCTTCTTTGGTGAATATAAAGTATCTTAGCATGTGAGTTCACGACTGTATCTTCTTACCTGTTCACAGAGATTACTCCATAGCCTATACCTACCTGGTGTACTAACTAACAAGTGTACTACTACAAGTAGTATTATTAGAGACTTTAATCTACTACCCATATGTAAATACTAATGCAGCAATTCTGCATAATATACCTGTTCATCCTTCAAATACTTCCCTACCAGTGTTCAATCTGCACATGGACACCAAATAAAACAAAATAACCTTCTTGTAATGCTCCAGCATCAAATATTATTGATTTACATTTATTGTACAAGGTTTAAATCCACTCCTACTTATTTTATGGATGTAACAAAAAACAAAAGCAAATATTTTTAATGCTTCAATGACACTTTTTTTAAAACTAGTTTTTATCACACTGCAATCTTTATCATTTTCATGTAAAAATACAAATCTTGAGCCAGTTTGGTTTTTTGATCGTTTTTTAAATGTTTCTGAAAGGAAAACAGACTAACAACAGTACAAAATTGAGCTACAGGTTCTTAAAATCAGTTTTGATTGATATGAAATCTTTATTTGGGTACACTATGTACTAGAGATTTCAAAAAATTGGGAAAAATCGTTTTTCAGATGTAAAATGGTTTAATTTTGTCCATTGACTGTGTACCCTGTCCAAAATAAACAAACTGTAACAGCAGTACAATCATGTAGTCCTGAAATTCCTGGTAACCTAACCTCTCTGCTGTTTGAAATGATGTTTCTTGTATGCAAAAGGGTTTCCAGTTGATTTCTCTATCACTATATAGTTGATCATATGATTATTAATTTTTGAGAATAGCGGAGGATAAATATTTCATAGAGCAACAAATGGTAAAAGTGTAAAAGCAATTGTTTCTTGTTCCTTGTGCTATTACATAGTTTATGTACTGTGTATAGTATAGAATATACCTATATACAAGAATACTTGGAAAGCACACTTAATATTATTCAGTTGTGTTGAACTCAATCTGTTCTGATGCACAGACTCTCTTCTGAGTTTATATACATTAAGGAAGGACCTAGAAGCGTTTTTGATTTCTTCAGGAGTTGTTTGAATTATAATAGCGTAAAAGTTGTAGACCGGACTGGACTAGACTACTGGATTGGTCTGGACTGGATCACACAGTTGGTTAGCTAACATACGACTGGAACGAACGAAGCAAATGGCTGAACGAAAGGCATCAACTTCGTTTCGACTTGAATGAGATGGAGAACGAGCTGATTAACCATTCGCCTTTCATTTTAACTTTGACTCACTTTATGCCTTTTCTTCGTTGTTTCACCATCAACATCATTACACTATACAACTTATTCACAACAACACTAGAATATAACCAGAGTCTACTAAAGGGGACTGAACCCATTTCTATACTCAGGAAAAACATTTCATGTTTTACCATCTTTATCTAACACTTTTACATCATTTCCTTCCTTTCCACCAATTTGTCATTTACGCTCTTTATAAATAGTACAATCATTTACACTAATTTATTTTTCATGAAATTTCTCTATTGGACTGTAAAGAAAAGATGCTTAAGATATATCTGCTTCTATCATATGTGATAATTACATCAGACGATATAAAATTCGTGAATAACATTTTTGTACTGTAAAGTTACAGTTTTTTGTTGATTGATTATTATTTAGGGAATACTACGAAGTTGTTTGTGCCAATGCTATCAAATAAGGATCAGATATCATAAGTAAAATGAAATGCTTAGCTTCGGGAAGGTATTTACTATTAAGCAAAAAGAAATATCAATAGATGAGAGTGTTTCTTAAAACTATTGGTTAAAACGAAAGCATTTGATCCTCTCGATAGTTTCTCTTGCTGAATTTCAGATTAATTGTAATTCAAATGGTATCATTATAGCTGGAAAATAGTTTTGGTTAAGAAAGCATATGTTATTGATCTATTGACATTTCTTTTTGCCAAATACCTTCCTGAAGCTAAGGATTTAATTACGAATGACATCCGATACTTATTTGAATGCATTGGCACAGAAAACTTCTTAAATCTTTATCAATCAGCTAAAAAACTGGTACTAATTCAAAGCGTGGAAATTGATTGCACATTCTGATGGGTACATCATTTGCCTTGTGCAGAGTATTTCCTCAAAGTGATGAGAAGAGTACATGATACACAAATGTATAAAACCCACAATAACATTTATACTGAGCTACTCCTTTTTTAGAGCATTTTGCATTGTGGCATGCTTGGGATAGCATGAGGTTAAGAAATTAAGAATCAAATGTGAATGAGATGTTAGTAAATTCCAGTTTATAGGACTAATGTAAATGTAAAGCAGTTGTGTAAGAAGTTATAATGTTGACTAATAGTCTTCCTTATCAGAGTATTTATGCATGTGTATATGTAGAAGGAATGAGCTAAATGCCTCGATAGAAGATGAGCACTTCTGTCTTCACTTTGCTATCGAATGTGCTTATGTGGTCGGATGAGATTCCTTGCTATGTTATGCAATGCAATGTTACAAATATGATAGATAGCAAGTGAGAGTCTGAAAGTCAAGAGCAAGGCGAGTGAACGTAGAATACAAAGGTAGGTGGTTTGTGGCTGCATGTCCGACCAGCACTGAAGATACAACTCTTTGAATATAAGAAGGAACTCTGGACTGGACAAGGACCAGTTCGCCGGCAGAGTCATTACCGGCCCTACTTTAGTCAACCCTACACTTCTCTACATTAACAAAATATAAAATCACGCATGTGAACAAAAGACTAATCTACGGAAAAGATTAAATTCGTCCCTAATTAACTTACCTACTAATTTACAAGCTTTTGTTGTTGTTGTTGTAAAAATTAATACTTTAATACCAGTCTAATCTTAGTGGTCCATTTATGCATGAGTGTCCGTTATTGTTACAAATGTCTAATGCCTACTAATCCTTCAAGTGTCACGGTACAATGTCTGTAAAATCAAGTGATTGAAAACAAAGTCGAATTTACTCCATTTTATCCAGCTACTTGTGGCTTCTGCCTTTTCTTCTCTCTAAACAAGGTAAGCAATTTTCACCACTACCTTTTTCTAAACCTACCTCTACATATATTGTGTCATTTTACAAGTAGACAGGGAAAATATGTACGGAATACTATTAATTTACTACCTAAAAATTAAAAAAATTCAAAATAGCTTTATCAGTCAGTTCTGAAAAAATTATACGAAATAAATTAGAAATAGAATATTGAAAGTACAGTTTAATTTTGCGACCTTGGTGGAAATATCACGTGAATATTTTACTTATCGCATATTCTCAGTTATAGCAATTAGTGTTTTAATAAATTAATTTTGCACTAGTACTGTACTGGACAAACGTATATAAATAGCGAAACGAAAGTTTCATGTGTCTGTAAAATTGCCGACAAGACTATGAATGAATAGGAAACGTATATAGCTTGAAGACAGTATTAGGAAAGAATATTCTGTGAGATAGTATGAATGAGAGTAAATGATGGATTTAATTACTGGATAAACTATCCATCAATGTTTGCTTTTGTGAGAAAATGTCCAAGGGCAATCAGTCTGTAACTATTTGCATGCATAGGATATTGACATAGTGTTATTAAGATCATTAATTATATCTTTCATTCAATTTATTGTCTACTGTATACATAGAATTATCAATATGCTTAATAATAAGACTATAGGTATATAAAAAACATGTAAATTATGTAAAGGCATATAGTTTACTTATTATGCAGTCATGTAGATGAGACGCTAAATAGATTTTAGCAAAAAATGTTCTGACTGACTGATACTTATTAAAATCTATCTCACTCCAATAGAAGAGACCACCTGTTGAATTCAGTTCTTAGTTATTTCTATCAGAGAGCCTGTGGCGGACACAACAGTAGCACCGCCACACACATCACATGTCTTGTTTCAGATGTACAGTGTCAGTCACTGAACAAAATACATTCTTTCGAAACAAGAGCAGAATTTGTCAGGAAACGAACGTTTATTGTTAGTTTGTTAGCTATAGGCACGCTAACTGTCTCTCGAATTAATGCCAACGAACTGCAATGCATTTATTACTCTCAAACAAGACAACTGAAAAGATACAAATGCATTAAATATATTAACATAGCTTTATAAGCGTAGAGATGGTAAAGACTCGCAAAAATTTCGTCGCAGAAAAGTCGCTATTGAATTAAATGATATCTCACTCGCATTTAATATTTATATTCAATACCTTTTAAAGAAATGCAGAAGTTAAGGTTAGGTCATTTAAATAAAATTAGCTCACGATAACAACATTATAACACATTTCAGGGTTAATAACACATGATTTATTGGTTATTAGAGTGTGCCTACTAATTTAGTCGTAGAAAAAAGATAAAAACAGATCTTTCTCCATTTATACATAAATTACAAGATCCAACAATAAATTTATACTGTATTCATCGTATTTACTATCCTCTTGTGTGTGTGTACAGTCTGTAACGAGTAATGCAAATAGTATGTTAACTACAAGATAGTAAAAAGTGTCGAGACACAATAATGATATTGCTTTAAGCCTTATGATTATAATATTATTTGCGATAGTAATAACTTAAGACATTTAGAATTTAGTAGTAAAGATGAAAAAGTGTTAGTAAACTCATTGAGGTTGTTAGACTTGCTGGTTGATGGAAGATGTGTTTGAAAAGAATTGTGAAGCATCAGTGGGGGATGAGAAAATCTGGAGTCGAATTTAATTTTCTGTCTCATAATTTAATTGTAGAAAAACTGCATCTGCATTTTGTGTGGTTTGTCTGCATACTAACTAGTGAGTGAGTGTAGCTTTGGTGAATATATGCAAAGTGCTAATGCACCTTGTAGGAATAATAGAATGGATGTGATTACGAGGAAGAAATATCATGCAAGTGTCTATAATGCATGTAATAAATGGTATACATTCTCATTCTTTTGAGATTTGCATATTATAGGTATGTGCTAGGAGTAAAAGTTGTAGTGGATGGATTTTGAGCACGAAAGTATCTTTTGTTGTGTGCTGGCATGCTACACATGTTCATCATTTATGTTAACAATTCTCCGTGTAGAATGGACATTCATGTAATGTAAAAGTGTGTAAGATGCATGTATGTAATGTTAATAGTCATAAAAAAGTTTCGCTGTGCAGGTAATTCTCTCGGATGTGCGTATGCGTCTTAAAGGAGTGCAATTCAATGCGTTTCATTGCATAAGAGATGCAACTGCAGGAGTAAACGTGTCTTAATGCTAAGTAAATGCTTACACGTGTGACTGGGCAAAAAATAAAGTGTAAAAAATTCTTTTCATTTAGAGTAGTTGGGAGAGGACGCGTGGAGCTTGAGACAGGTAAACACAGATAGGTAGGACTTTGACATTGCACATTCTTCTCTTCATCCTATAATATGTCCCTATTCAATTTAGAATTTGACCCTTCCTCCTTTCCTACGCTTCTTCAGAGATTCACGCATCTAATATCTTAATAGTTACATGTAATGTCTGATTTCTTCAAGATTACTTCTACTAACTGTGACAAGAAATACAATGGCTAAATAATATTTCAATTTTCTATAGAGTTGTTCTTCCTAATACAAAAGACTTTATCAAGATTGAAAATATTTTACCTTCCAACAAGACTTGTCATGTTAGCACAGTAACTTGCATCCACAGTAAACCTAAATGAACATAAAATAAATTATTACAAGTGTCAGACTCCTAAATACTTCTTTTGTATTTATTTACAACTTCACGTAGGCTAGTTCATTTCGTCGTTAGTACTCAGAGTTATGACTAACCATAATGCACGCGTAACAATCCCGTAGCATAAACATATCCGCATTTTATGCATACTCCAAACCTATTAAGATACACGCACATTATTCAATTCTCTTTTAAGGATAAGGAATGCAATGCCATTCAAGGTTGAATCTTTTCTGCGTAGGCAACTTGACTGGAGCAAGTTTTACTTTTTAGGATAGCACTGCAATCCAACACATTTTCTCTGTACTAGGAAACAAATATACACGAGTAAATTGAAAGTTGCATTAAACCTGAGATTAAAAAGGGATAATTTGTCAAAGTTTAATATATTGAAGTTTCAATGTACTGTTTGATAAGTATTTGTAATTTTGTATTTACTATATCATTTTGCTAATGCTGTAGAGAATTGCAAACCCTTTCTAGTCGTGGTTCTGATTTTATTATGGTTATGATTGATTTAATAAAGTTACATAATTAATTAATCTCATTGTAGGAAAGTAAAATTTTTATTTATTTAGACAATTGCCAATATTATAGATACAGAGAGAAAAGGAAGAACCTACTTCTTTAATAAATAATTTTTATTTCAGAGAAACTGTAGGGAATAAATGGACATAGAATTACCCAAACAAATAGGATAATTGCTAAGATGATTTATGTAAACATTACAAAAATTATTCTGTCTACAATTAACACAGAGATGTATGTAGGATGAACAAGTGCTGGAGGAAAGGGCAAAAAACTTTAGCGTAACTGACACTAAATGCCCGTTTATGGTTCTTAGTGGCAATTATCACTATCATTTACATTCATTACTGCATATGTAACAATAGCCCTCTCATTACCTCGTGGTTATGGTTTGTAGTTTAGAATAATCTCTGTCTACAGCGTATTTTAATACTTTGTAAATTGACACCCATTTGTAAATCATTGCATTCGTTTGTTCACTGCACCTACTACTTGCATACGATGCAATAAGACATAGTAACAAGAGGCAAAACTTATTCTACAGTAAAAACATCTTATAGGTGCAACATTCGCAATCATTGCAACTACTGCAAGCAATTATGCACAAAAAATCTCTAGAAGTCCTTCATAATTATAATGGCAACATTTTATCCGTTGAATGCACTGTGTAAATAATTATCTATTCAATTTAGTTGTACGGTTATACTAATAATTATACTTATTACTCATGAACAAACAGAGCAATCTTAAGGTACTCTTCTACAGACAGTTATTATACAATGTCCGTATACACTAAGACAACAACCAGAATAGAGGAGTATCTATGTAATAATATCGTTTTTTGTTCGATTCAGGTGTCAATCACTTCAGTCACTTTATCTGCTCTGCTAACAATCATAATAAGCTGAATAGTTTTTTAAAATAAATATTTTTCTAGTGCTCTACTATAATAGTATTCGTTGACATTATTTAAATTATTTGCATAGTAAATTCAAGATTAAATAGATTAGAGATAATTCTATGCAAGTCTTGGTTGGTGCATTTGCATTTTCCCTATCGGGCAAAAATAATATTACAATAGGAGGAGAGTAGATGAAACGAGATTGAAAATAGTAAATGGAAGTGACTGTAGAGATCTGTTAGGGAGGATGGTTAAATAAAGTTGATTTGAAATCCGTCTTATGTCAGGCCAGGGAAAGTTCAATGGAACTGTATTCTTGTATTTGTATCGCTTTTTGATTGTATGTAAGAGTGATTGGTAGCGATTATAGCTTTAGATTACAAGACGAGATAGTTATAATAGTTTCTATTCAACTATTTGTATAAGAGTTAGTAAACGTATACTATCTACGTCAGTCCTATAGTACTTAACGATCAATAATAATATTTAACACTCTAACTTAGCTATACGAGTACTTGTTTCACGAATATCTGTATCACTCTACTATCTATATATTTAGCTGCTTTAAGAATATTATCTTTGGCTTCTAGCTAAAGCTGCTTTAGAAGTAGTACCTTTTTATTTTTATGTATTATCTGTAGCTAAAGTTGTTTAAGAATAGATCAATAGCTAAAACTATCAACAAACATGTTGCAGACTTGGAGACATTGCAAAATAAGTAGTCGCTGGTCGTGGACAAGGAGGAAATCCTTCATCTTGTAAAAATTTGGAGCAGTGGTTGCAAAATTGAAGCTATAGATAAGAATGCATTGGACCTAGGCCTGGATGTAATAGGAATGTAATTTGAGTAAAGTGTGTTGAGAGGGTTATTTTTACTCTGCAACATTCTTCCAAGTTCCAGCAGCATTTCTTTGATATTTTCCTCAAGATTATTGATGTGTAACAGAAGATCGCGAAGGGAGAGACAAAGGAAGCTGACATAATTATAGAACTCGTTCAATTATATCGCCTGTAGTTGTGCTAATGGAGCAAAGATAAATAAATAAAAGACAAAAAGAAAACAATAGGGCGGGTCTCTTGTTCCTTCCACTTTTCGTCCTTCTTCTACCTTGCTTTTGTGCGGCCAGTTGTTATAACTTCTTTCCATCCGATTTTTACATAGACATTCGTATTATTACTCCTGGCAAAGTTGTTCATCCTTGCAGCAACAGACAACTAGGTGTTCAATTATTACAGAGTTGGTTTCAGCCAGATACAACTACATAATATTATTTATTAGCAATACATTTACATATTAGCTGATGCACTTGTTCTGTCTCTATTATTTATTAGTCTCTCTTACTGTAGCCACAAAGTTTACTTACTACTCTAATGTAAAACATACTCAGCCATTTACAAGATATTTCAAATGGGTTCTTCAACCAATCCGTTGTAGACTTTGTGCCAGCAACAATTAGGTCCATAAAATACTGTTTCCATATTACGTAATCATTCTTTTCATTTGTATCCCATTGTTCCACCCTTCTATCACTTAACATTTGCTACACAGTTAATGTAACCGTCAGAAAAATACTTTTGGTAATTGCTAGAACAAAATATATTTCAACCAAAATCTACCTATAAACTGTAGAGTGTAGACACTACTTAAAAGAGGTTCATGTTCCATGTCAGAAATAAGCTCATAAATAAAATACATCTTTCCCATTCAACTCGTGTAGATTTTTATTACTACTATCACTCTACTGGAATTTACTATTTATTCTTAACAACCTATTAGCATTATTCTCATGTAAATTTTGAACACACTCTATAAAATAACATTGTTTAGTGTACTTAGACGAATTTTTAATGCTCTGTATTAGCTACTATAAAACTTCATGCTTAGGATGTCCAATATTTTACATTTGTCTGTCTGAATTAAAATTTTCATAGAAGAAAGTAAAAAAGTTACAATCATTGAGACATTTGATCTCGTAGCATAAGTAGAGACTTAATTTATACTCATTTTCGACTAGTTCAACAGTTGATGTACAAAAAAGGATAATTACTACCTTACTTGGTATTATAACTTAATTGTAACTTGTAGTATGTAGCTTAGAACAAGTATAAGTATCATGTTTGTGAGAGATTCTTTCAGCTTGCCGTTTTGCTAATTTACTTGTTTACTACTATCGAAAATAATACAAATGCATATATAAATCTAGTATACCACAGCCTATCTTCATTTCTGGAGTTTATATTCTCATGATCCTTACTACGCAGTTTAAACATCGTATAGGTACATTTTTAAAAGGTTAAAAAGATATTTCTTAGTAGGTTTTGTATAGAGTAGGTAGATAAGACTAATGGGAAAATGAATAAGCAAAATTCCCTGGTATTCATATGTTCCGTTTGTAAGGGACTAATGACAGGATAAGCCATTAAATATTGTATCAGATCAACTCTGCCTTAATGTCAAGCAGAATGCTACGTTTGGTAATAATTCTAAGACTGCTCTTTATTTGAGCTGTTTGTTTGCGGTTATATGGTTATCACAAGATACGTATAATTATGAGATATGAAATATCCAAGTTTTTGTTCTCTTTTTGCATGTGGTTATTTGTTATGTGAGTGAAAATGTCGATCTTCTACCTGGTTATCTCAAGTTGCACGTACTCCTTAGTTCACAGTTGGATGATTCAATATTATATGCTCTACTAGCTCTACTAGTTACAAAGATGCAAACTGGTATTAATATTGACTCAACTGTCAGACTGTGATGTAATATATTTAAAAAAAACATGATAGAAAATATGGGTGCTGGTCAAGGGAGTTCATAATTCTAGCTTAAGTGTATACCTAAATATGTAATAATTGTCATGTATTATTATAACAAGGTTAAAATATCTTGGGTGTAATTGAGTCAAGTTATTTATAGCAAAAACAGGCAGTAGTTAGGGCACTTAGTAAGACTGTGTCCCAGCCACACCCTTCAAGATCCAATTATTGCTTATTGTTATGATGTTCAATACAAGTCAATTAGTAAGCTACGGAATGTCGGGAATGTGTTTTCCTTCAATATTACACACATTGGAGAAGAGTGTGACAGTTATTGCACTTTATATAGCCATTTTTTATATTGGTACTAAGAACAAGTACCTACACAAATGATTTTCGGTAATATTTGAATGTACGTGCAGAACATTGCAGAATATTATCGTTCCATGTCTTGTTTAACCTGTTTTTCCTTTGATTTAGCAGATGATTATTGTTCAGTCTCTTTAATTTCCTTCTGCTTCATTTCACACTATAGCTGATAATTCTGACCAAATAAATAACGGACGAGAAACTAGACGGCATGCCCAAATGCTTACATAATTGTGCAAAACATTTTAAAGATTCTCATACTAAACATGCAATCACAACCAGTTTGATACCAATTGGTCAATGCTTACGTAATCTGGTGATCTACTATTTTTATAATATTAAGTATGGTTTACCTATTCGTTAGGAGATTTGTTAAACAGGGCAATATGGAATTTATTGTTCCATCACTTAAAACTTATAGTTACTACACGTAGTAAAAAATGAATTAAGTTTTCAATCTCTATATTGAATATATAAATCGTCTGAAAAGCAACTAATCTTTGATTGCCCATGAATCAATAAGTCAGAACAGGTAAAATATTCACTTACACGATATTTTATTAGATCTCGGTCATTAATATTCCTTTTATGTCTTATAAGCCTCTGAATATTTCGTAAAATAGTTTCTATATAAAATTGTAATAAGGAATACTTGGTTATAGAAGACAAGTCATGATTTTAGGGTTTGAACCAAGACCAGGTTTAGATACAGTATTAATGACAATACCGATATGATAAATATTAGATCCGTAGGGCAAACCAGACTGCATTTTTAACAAAGAAACGAAACATCTCTTCATTGTTCGATTAGGTCATGCTATGCATGAATTTAGACTTAGACAAAGATAGATAATCTAGAGAAGAGGAAGACCCGAGTCTCGTCATAATGAGTTATCGCCGAAATGTCCTCCTCAAGGGTGTCCTGGGTACCACCCATTTTACAGAAGTTATCATTCGACATTTAGAAACAATGGATTTGAAAGACGTACTCGTATTTACATATGCGTGTGTCTTGTAGTATGTCTAGTGCGTTAATTTGATACAGATACAGATTAAGTAGCTGGAGCAAAATGGCAGGTGTGCGACTGGTTGTAGACACAGAATTAATATTTAACAGTTGAATGAAAACTAGTAATCATTTATCTCCAATACGAAACATGAGGGTTGTGATTTGTATAGCTACATCACAAACTTGAACACTATATAATCATCTGCCATAAAGAACAAGAAAATAAATACAAGAAATTGAAACCTATACTTGAATCTGATGTATAAAAACAAATAGTAAACAAACCATATTTTCATGTGTGTTAGGTCATCGTTAATCGACGTAGGACTTAACCAAGAATAAGAATAATGTTATTATAAGGCTAGGTCTTATGTATACTCGATATTCGATAAACAACCACCGTCCGTTTACCTATTCTAATTTAAATGATTTATAATTAATAATTACTTATGATTATACGTAATTATAGTTTTTTAAATATTCAGGAAAAAAAGATTTCACGTGGACATTTTTATTTACTTACAGAAATGGTACTATAAATCATCCTGATGATTAACGATACTAACAAGTAAAAATTAATTAGTGCTTGAATCTGAATTAATGATCCATAATTCAAAATAAAATCGATAAAACATTATTTTGTATCTTTAATGAGACAAATGAGAATGTAGGAGATGCTTAATGATTTAGCAAATGGTAAGTTGATTGAGATAAGTGATTTTGAATAATCCTGTCAGTCTCTGCTCAATTTTGACTGGCATTGACACTTTAGCTCAGAGATGCTCATCAGTATGACTTGCGAAAATATCAGTTGATACTACAGTTGAAGAATTTATATGTACCTGGCTCTGGCTCCCAATTTCCATCCCATCCTATTTACAATGAAAAGCGACATCGCCCATGTTCACGACAATGACTGCATAATTCTTCTCATCAAACAAAACCTAAATGATGTTGTCCAGTTCTATTAATCGTAGGCTAATCGTACATAAGCTGAATTTGTTTTGCTGTGTCACGACAATTTTGATGAAATTAGGGTGGACTCAAATCAAATCAACATCAAGAAGATGTAATGCTGTCCGTAAGCAGTGTAGGCAATTAGATTTCGGAAGATCGTCCATCACGACGGAAAATTGCATGGGGATGATGTCATTGCCCTCGTGGGCAACGGTTCCCTTTATAGATAGTGCTTTCTGATGTACTAAGATCTTTCTCGTTGTAAATGCAATTGTCTTGTTAAGAAAATCAAAACACGATGTAATTGATTTCGAGTGTCTGGTTGAGACAAGCAGACATTATGTAGACAGTTGTCATACAACTAAAATAGACGAAACGAAAATTAATTAGGACTATTAATTATTTTGCCTCGTTATAATGTTTCCGTTAGGAAATAGTGACAGAAAATCTTTTATGCTTCTTCAGTCTGTATTGACAGAAACGGAAAAAAATGCATTACCAACGTTCAATGTTATTCAGCTGAGTCATATAGATAAATCGTGACAGGATGAATGCAATGATGACAGTCAAATATATTATATTTACCAACAATTAGCTATGGTTAAACTTACTAGATATATAATTCATACATTTTTGTTTTCAGATGGAGAAACTTGTGATAATTTTGCTATTAGCCACGGGCGGTTTGCAAGAAAGGTCACCAAAGCAAATATTTTTGTCCGCATTTAACCCATACTCGTATACTTTGAATTCCCAACCGTTATCTTCCCAGCAGTTTCAATATTTAGGGATTTCGCCTCAAATCTCGCCACTCTACTCGTTTTGGTCCCAGTTGGGACAATTACCGCAGCAGCAATTGCAATTAAATTCAAATAATTTACACACAGAGCATCAACAGCCCAAAGTACAATGGACTAGTCAGTTGCTACCTTCTGCAGTCCAATCTCAGTCACCTCCGATACTTCCGCAGAACGGAGTTATCCATTTACCCGAAAATCCGAATCCAAGTAGATTCCAAGCTCCATTGAGTACATCTTCTCAATACTTCAGCAATATTTGGAATTTTGACGCAGATACGCAAATCGTTCAAGGACACAAAACCCAAAACAATTTAACTAATGCAAATGAAAGAGATATATTTAGTCTCCATTTAGGTCCATACCAAAATTCTGCAGTGATTCCCAATTCGAATTCTTATTCTTCACAACAGAACAGTCATAATATTGCCGCTTTCCAAAGAGGTCAAGTTGAGTCGAGGCCTCAGGACACAGGTAACTCGGATCACAATTACAATTATCGAATTCCAACAACTAATTACAATGGAGATGTCACTGGCAATCAGCATTCGTCCGGTGGCTTTGTTCGCGGACACGTGGAATCTAGACCGGGAGATGCAAACACTTATCAAGAACATTTACGCTCACCGGAAATTCGACAAGTAGCTGCTAGTGATTCAAGATTGTCATTTAATCGAGGTGCTGTAGAATTTAGTAATAATAAGGAATTAGCCGGAGTATCTCCGCCACATCAGAATGACCATGGAAATGTACCAACATCATACCAAGCAGATGCCCCAAAGGTCGTTTGCTATTTTGCCAGCTGGGCCTGGTACCGGAAAGGAAAAGGATCGTTTGTTCCCGAAAACGTCGATCCAACTCTGTGCACTCACATTATGTACGCATTTGCCCGTCTCGATAAGGCTAAAATGATTATTAAGATGAGTGATCCATGGACTGATGAGCAAAACGGTAACATTTATGCAATTTTCTTTAATATCATGGTTTGATAGGGTGAAAGTATTAAGTATTCACGAATAATTATCAATTTTTTCAGGCTTTTATCGTCGAATTGTGGCATTGAAGCAAAAAAATCCTGCTTTGAAAGTTATTCTTGCTTTGGGTGGGTGGTCAGATAGTGGAGACGACAAGTATAGTATCTTAGCCCATTCTCCTCAAGCACGACCTGCTTTCGCAAGGGAAAGTCGAGATTTTCTAAAAAGTCGAGGATTTGACGGTTTGTCTTTGGATTGGCATTACCCAAAGTGCTGGCAATCAAATTGCGACGCTGGACCAGCTTCAGACCGCACGGCTTTTTCTGATTTAATCCGAGTCAGTATTTAAGCTAATTTATTCTTTACTTCACAATTTTCCTCAATTCAGAGCGATTTCGATTAGTTTTTTTGGATGTTTTAGGAACTGAAATCTGTATTTGAACCAGCAGGTCTCCTTGTATCTGCCACTTTGTCAGGCTACAAGGAGGTAATAGATTTGGCCTACGATGTGCCTATGTTGTCACAAAGTTTAGATTTGATGAATGTCATGGCTTACGATTATCATGGTGCATGGGAATCACGTACAGGTCATGTAGCCCCTCTTTACATGGGAAATCCCGCTGCTGATCCCTGGCCACATTACAATGCTGTGAGTTTTCGATTTGCGATTATTGCGAAATCTTTTTCCAGCTCTTCATAGTACTTTCATCCTCATGTACAAATTAAAATTACATTTTTTCAGAATTATACTATGGAATACTATGTATCACTCGGAGCAGATAGATCCAAACTTGTGTTAGGTGTTCCAATGTACGGACAAAGTTTCCAGTTAGAAAATGAGGGAGATGCTATGGTCGGAAGTCGAGCTAAGGGACCTGGAAATCCAGGAGAGTACACAAATCAACCAGGAATGCTTGCATATTACGAAATTTGCAAAAGAGGTAATATGCTACTGAAAATTAACTTTATGCTTTCTTTTGCACTTTAAATAGGTCTATTCCATTTACAATGTAATCTATGCACCAGATATTTGGGAAGACATTTATTTAATTGTAATAATATTTTTTTTCCTTTTGACAGTTCGAAATGCTGGATGGCAGGTAGTAAAGGACCTGACCGGTAGCTGGGGTCCTTATGCCCACCTACGAGACCAATGGGTCGGTTTTGACGATGCAGAATTTCTAATCCGCAAATCTCGTTTTGTGAAAAATCAACGTTATGGCGGAGTTTTTGTGTGGACATTGGACCTGGACGATTTCCGCAACGAGTGCTGCCGTGGAACTCAACCTCTTCTGCGGACTATTGCCAAAGAAATTCTTGGAATTCCATACGATCATAATAGGGAAGACTGCACAGCACCACCTGAAGTCGTAACGCCATCTCCCACGCAAATGACCACTGTATCAGGTAGGTATAAATATTTAATGTACATATTCCTTGGGGTACTTGTATCTTGTCTTGTAAATATCTTGTAAATACTTCCTAAAGTGCAAAATAGTTGAATTAGAAGATGTAGCAGTAATTTTCAAAATATATATCCAATCTTTCATTTCAAATAGAATTAATCGTAGATTGGTAACATTTGATAAATATTGTAATAACTAAAAATATCTGGGTTATACCGATTCAATTTAGTAATTTTTGAATTTGTAGTTAACTTTAACTCAAAATGTAGTAATAGATGTTAATTTATTTAAAACAAATTAAACTGATATTGCTACTTGAATGACGAGGTCTCCCACCCAAACCCAGCACAACCACACACCGAACAACGGTCATTTGGTGGATTCCACCACCTGCCTCCAATACAACTACCTCACAACCACCACCGACATCAACATCTCCGACATCTTTCTCAACTGAGCCCAGCTCAACATTCACATCTAGCGAAACTTCAGTTTCTTCCTCAGTCCCTATCCCTACAACTACATCCACTCCCCCTGAAACTCAAATGGAAATTCAGACTCCCTCCCCTAAACCTGAATTGGTAACTGAATCAATAATCACGACACAAACAAGTACATCATTGTCTTCCGTTGGGACTAATGGAGTCTCAACCACTTCAGCACTTTTACTCATTTGTCAGCAAATCGCTCTCAACAATTCAAGTACACATTGCCAAAACAAAGATTTTTTGACATTAAAATTCAATTTTCTTTTTATTTTGACTAAAAATAACTTTTTAATTAAAATTAAATCTCAAAAATTAACGATTTTAACAATTTTCTTTCTCCACACTCACTGCAACAACTCTGCAAACTACATTACAAATGCAACCCTATTTGTTCCAGTTTTGGAATCTTAACTGATTGAAGTAAACCGATGTAACAAACTTTAACCCCTGAATATACACTCTCACAAAATCCATTAATAAATCTTTACAACAACTGTATGATTAAAAATGATAATGCTTTCTGATTATCTTGTCTTGTATAATTATTGACAATTGCGCTTTTGTGATAGATGTGACACTAACATCATACCTTTTAAATAAGTACTATACAGCTGACCTTATCTATGATAACTATGCACAAATTATGCTTGAGAATGTTGAATGTTTATTTACATCATTTTTATTAATATTCATCCGCTAACAACTTTTATGCCTGGGTTGATTTGGTTGAAAAGATATTAATTGATTGGTGATTACAAAATAGACAATGGTCCAACTTGGGTACCGCAACCAGATTGGATGACGACAACAACTGCAAAACCTCCACCTTCTGTTGTAGTCACTGAAGCAACTAGACCAACTGAGAGTTGGTCTTCTACTACTATAGCAAGTGCAGAGCAGACGACCCTGACGACTGTAATGCCCGGGGAAACTTGCGATAATGCATGGGCCTATAAACCAGATCCAACCGATTGTTCTTCGTACTATCAATGGTAAATATCGACAAAGTAAACAATGTAAATTATATTTAAATGTGATTATTTAAAAAGCTAATCTCATAATCCTTTCAGCATTTCCGGGAAAGTTGTCCAACAACGTTGCCCGTACGGTCTGCACTGGAACCGGTATGCGAGAGCTTGTGATTGGCCCCAGTCAGCCAAATGTGAAGATGCGTCTGTTGAGTCCACACCGTCTACGACCACGACGACAACAGAAAGACCTTGGTGGGAGAGTAGTAGTACTACTACTCAGCAAATATCTACGACAACAGCCTACCCTCCTCCACATACGTCAACCTCAAGACCGTCATATCGCGAATGTGTTCCAGGTGTGCAATTTGTAGCAAAAAATATCAACGATTTGCTCTGAAAATAATATATAATATTAATATCGCACTTTCTTTTCGTTTAGGGGAGTATTACCCAGCACAAAATTGCGATCAATACTACTTATGCAACAATGGTTTGAAAAAATTGCAATCTTGCGGTCCTGGGTTGCATTGGGATCAAAGACGGAAACTCTGCGACTGGCCTAAAGCAGCTATGTGTCAACAAGGAATTAGAATGGAAGGTAGGGTGCTATTTAACCTTTTTTCGGATGATAAATTGTATCTAGATGAAATCATTGTCTTTATTACTGATTACATAAACATTGAATTTTTTGAGAACAGATCAACATCAGCCTGAGCAGTGTCAAGAAGGTTCTTATGCAGGATCGAAAGAAGATTGTGCGATATATTTGGTGTGCGTGCACGGTCAATTTGTCCCATTCCGTTGTCAGACCGGTCTTCACTGGAATAATAATGCGAAAGTGTGCGATTGGCCTCAGAACGCTGGATGCAGTTTATCAGGTGCCCGACCTCCAGCACCACCTCCAGACCCAGATATGACCTTGGAACCCGCCCCACCAGCACCACCTCCGACTTCGGAATCTTGGACTACTACTACGACAACTCGCCGTCCAATCATCGACACTGTTAAGCCGGTGACCAGTCAACCGTCTAAGCCCGTAACTAACCAACCGTCTCCAGCAACCCAACGACCCACGGGAGTAGTCAAACCTGAAGATGGAGGATCTAAAGATTTCATGATCGTTTGCTACTTTACAAATTGGGCTTGGTATCGACAAGGAACTGGAAAATATAAGCCAGAAAATATCGATTCCAACTTGTGTACACATGTCGTTTACGGTTTTGCTGTACTGGACCCAACCGAGTTGTTGATCAAACCCCATGATACTTGGGCAGATTACGATAACAAATTCTATGAGCAAGTAACAGCTTTGAAGTCTAGAGGAACAAAGGTCACTATTGCCATTGGTGGTTGGAATGATTCTCTAGGTAGAATGATTTGACAATTTCATTGAAATGCAATGTGCAATTGTAAATGCAACTAAACTCTATCGTAATCTTTAGGAGATAAATATTCTCGTCTTGTCAACAATCCGGCCGCTCGGAGAAAATTCATCCAACATGTCGTGGATTTCATTAAAAGGAATAACTTTGATGGTCTGGATTTGGACTGGGAATATCCAAAGTGCTGGCAGGTGGAATGTAACCAGGGACCTGCCTCCGATAAACCAAGTTTTGCCGCATTTGTCATGGAATTAAGTGAAGCTTTTAAACCTCACGGACTTTTACTTAGTGCTGCTGTCTCTCCAAGCAAAACTGTCATAGATTTGGCCTACGAAGTGCCCGCTTTGTCCCGATACTTGGATTGGATCGCTATCATGGTTATCTTTATAAATATTATTACACAGGATATGTACATAATATTAATATTCTATTATGTGATTATTATATTGCATTTGTATTACATATGATTTTAGAGTTATGATTATCATGGTCAATGGGACAAGAAAACTGGTCATGTTGCTCCATTGTTTTTCCATGAGGAAGATGACTCATTCTATTTAAACACAAATTATACTATCAATTATTGGATTGCGAAAGGAGCAGATAAGAGAAAACTTGTAATGGGAATGCCTCTTTACGGACAGAGCTTTACCCTTTCTTCTTCTGACAATGGCCTTAATGCTCCAGCATCTGGCGGAGGGACCGCTGGGGAATTCACAAAAGCAGCTGGATTTTTATCATATTATGAGGTACATTCATTCAAATATTTAAATCGTAGATGTCCTCAAATGTTTAATATGTAACAGCCATAATTTTTGTTGAAGATATGCAAACATGTTCAAAGAGATGGATGGACGGTTGTTCACGACCCAACTGGAGCCATCGGTCCATACGCTTACAAGGGAAATCAATGGGTGTCTTACGATGGTGGGTAAAATATTTCTACAAAAATTATAAGTTGTAATTTATTTTATTTATTTTGATATTATTATTTATAGATCCTGAAATGATAAAGAGAAAGTCTCAGTTAGTGAGGGATCTGGATATTGCTGGAGGAATGGTTTGGGCCCTGGACTTGGATGATTTCCAAAATACTTGTGGCCAAGGCAGATACCCATTGCTAACGACAATTAAGAATGTTCTCAGCAAACCGAGAGATGGGATAAGAAAGATTCCTATGAGGGAAAAATTCCCTAATTTCTCCATTGAAACCAATAAGCCTAGTGCGTCTGCATCGACTCCGATGCAAATAAGTGTCACTTCTCCTCAGCCTCAGATGACAACTACAGTTGCTCAAAATCCTCACAACCAGGCCTTAGATCATTGTGACGGAGAACCTTTCAGACCCCATACAAAAGACTGTAGACGATATTATCAGTGCTTATTTGGTCGTTACATTGAACATAAATGTCCCGGGGGAACATTGTGGAATAAAGTGAGACATTTAGTTCTTTTTTACCAATTGTACATCAATTTTGTTTTCATAATGGATTTGAATTCATTTTAGGACCATTGTGACTGGACATGTGGAACAGATCAAGGATCTTCTAGTTCTGGATCGAATAATAATAATAGCCCTCAACCACAACCACCACCTTCATCAAGGCCCACGACAAGGATGACGACGACCACTCAAAGGACAACCACTCAATGGACCACAATGTCAACCACTACAACCCAAAATAATCGACCTCCTCCAAGTGTGTCTCCCACAACTCTAGCACCTCCTCCACCAAGGACTACTACGGCGGGATGGGCTTGGAAGCCTAAACTTGTCACAACTACTACAATAAATCCTGTTGAAATTAGAGATACAGAGTACAAAGTTGTGTGCTATTTCACCAATTGGGCCTGGTACCGGTAAGTTAATCTACACAAATTAAAATATAAAATTGAAGTTTTCAATATTGTCTTTGAATTATTAGACAAGGAATAGGAAAATACAAACCCGAAGACATTGACTACAACTTGTGCACACATATTGCTTATGGATTTGCCGTTCTAAACCCGACAACTTTGGAAATCAAACCGCATGATTCTTGGGCAGATATCGACAACTCATTTTACACACAAGTGACAAGTCTTCGTTCGAAAGGAAAGAAAGTTGTCATCGCCATTGGAGGTTCGTTTTAGCTATATACATAGATTAAACTACCACAAGCAAGAAAAAATTAACGTTTTGATGAACTTGAACGGTTTCATTTCTCTTCTAATATTGAATGATTTGATTTAGGTTGGAATGACTCGGCTGGAGACAAGTATTCACGTTTAATTCATGATGTGGAGGCCCGAAGAAAGTTTATAGCGAAAGTTATCGAATTCATTGAAAAATGGGAATTTGATGGACTTGATTTAGATTGGGAGTATCCTAAATGTTGGCAGACAGATTGCAAGAAAGGTCCAGATTCAGATAAGCACAATTTTGCTTCTTTCGTAAAAGAATTATCGGATGCTTTCAAACCAAAGGGACTTCTGCTCAGTTCGGCTGTTTCACCCAGCAAAGTTATTATTGAAGAAGGTAAAGGGATATTAGTTTTTTAATAATAACATTTACTCATATATATCATATTTACAAAAAAAATATTTATTTATTTACCCTGTGTAGGATACGATGTACCAACCGTGAGTAAATATTTGGACTGGATTGCTGTAATGACCTACGGTATACACACTATATATTTTTAAAGTTATATACATACGTTCTAAAGATTAAATAATAATATTCATTTTTATAATCATATCTGCTAGACTACCATGGACAATGGGACAAGAAAACAGGACATGTAGCCCCTCTCTATCATCATGAAGAAAGTGACAATTTCTACTTTAATACAAATTACACTATCAACTTTTGGTTGAGTCAAGGAGCAGACCGGAAGAAAATTATAATGGGTATGCCGATGTACGGCCAATCTTTTTCGTTAGCTGACGCCTCTAACACAGGCTTGAATTCTAAATCATACGGAGGGGGTGAAGCAGGAGAATCTACTAGAGCGCAAGGATTCTTGGCTTATTATGAGGTATTTTAAATTTCTTGTGTTCAACTAAAAAATTTAAAAACAATCAATTGAACGTAATACTAAAAATTTATTTACTTAGATTTGCACTTATGTACAAAAGAGAGGTTGGACAGTTGTACAAGACCCATCTGGGGCGATTGGGCCATACGCATACAAAGGGAACCAATGGGTCAGCTTTGATGACGCAAAAATGATACGGTAATAAATTAATTAATTCTTATTGTGTGAAATATTCATTGTATCCATAACTTACGTTATCTTATTTGGTTTCTTTCATGAATTTGACAAAATGATCAGAACAAAATCCGAATATATCAAAGAAATGGGATTGGGAGGTGGGATGATTTGGGCTTTAGACCTTGATGACTTCCGTGGCGTATGCGGATGTGAGAAGCATCCTCTCCTTAAGACAATCAATCGTGTTTTGAGAAGTTATCCAGATCCAGACCCACATTGCAAGTTATAGCCATCAAAAGGATTTTAACATAAACTTTAGCCAAATAATCGTGCAATTCTTAAAAGCCAAAACAATGTTTTAAAAATGATAATCTCATATTTATTGATATAGCTTGTAATAGTAAAATGATGTATAAAGACGAAAAATGGTTAAAGGGTCCTGTGGAAATTAAATTTGTTTGTGTTTAATCTAATCGTATAAAAATACACCTGCTACATCAAAATAAGACTTCAGGAAGTGAATGAGTGGGTGGATGTAAGATGTAAGAATATCATTGTGTACCTCTATGTATTATGTCACAGTTTTGTTGTAATTTTTTGTGTGATTGTAACTTTTCATGTTTTTGTGTTGATTGCTGAAGTTGCATCCGTTTGTTCTTGATCTTGTTATTCATGTTTTCTAGTTGTCAATTATTGACATTCTGTCTGTTTTATGGTAATATTTGTTGTTTACAATGCAGTGCAGTGTTATGTGATTGTTTTGTGTATAGTAGTAATAAAGGGCTATACGCTTGTAGAGTAGACTAACTAATTTTCAAGTCATCAACTCGTTCATTTTTTAAACTGCTACATATGACAAGTTTTGTTTGGACATTATTAAGCCTTTTGCTTATTAAAATCGTTTTAGTCTCATTCTGACTCCTCTGACTGAACTCTAAATGGAACATTAGCTAACATCTGGAATGGATCTGACTTCGGACCAGTTGTCTTCATTTTATGCTCATTATGTGCGAACATTTTTTGGGATATCTTGATATAATTATATTCTATTTCTGAACTGTTCTGTAACTGGAGATATGCATTTTGCATTATATACAAATTCATATTACTATTTTTATGATGGTTTGTAGTTAGAAAATCTATCCTCATTCGAACTTTTCGTCTTACGCTGTAAGACAGTTGAATGAGAGTTAGAACGCTGAGCTTCTGTCCGTGAGATTTGTCCCCTGCTTAAAAGAGTAGGCCTACACTTTTAAGCAGGGGACAAATCTCACGGACAATCCCACAGAACAGGCACCATAGTGTAACGTCATACTTTGTTTATTCAGAGAAGAGCAACTTAGAGTAAAGTGGGTGGAGGGAATCATACCTATCCTTCCCTTCTTACAAGGTTGTTAACTATGGGACATTATTCTATGGGATTACTTTGCGGGGATTTTAAAACCAATCTACCTCAGAGTCCAGACTAGATGGTTTGCATTTTGCATGCGTTTGAGTACCCATGTTATTTCTTTGTTTGTTATTATCATTCCGTGACAATCTAATACCTGCGTTTATATACAGCGCCACTTTAAATTGGCTGTCCACTTTGATTTTGTTGGATTCAGTCAGACAAAGTATTTTTAAAGAATCAAAGAACAAAACTGAGAAAACTTTGATGACGGCCGAGACGGAATAAGTTCGTATTTGTTTGTTTGTTTCTTTCGGTTACGATTTCGGGATTTTAGGAAGCAATATTTTTTTCAGTGTCCGGTAAGCGTAGTATTATTATTAATGTCATTTGACGGCAGAATTTCATCCGTGTCCGTCATCCGTTGTTTTTACTAAAAGTGACACAATATCTCAGCATTGACAATTGAAGAGGTTGCCGTCTTTATCTTTGTGACTTTAGACTAATATTATTTATTATTTTAGTTGCAGAAGTATCTCTGTGACAGTTGTGTGACACTATTGCAGGGCATGAAAAACCCAAAAACTGAAAACCTGGGTTTTTGGGTAGCAAACAGCAAAAACCCAGGGTTTTTGGGTTGGAGTTTTCCTCACCAAAAGGAAAAACCCAAGGGTTTTTCATGCCCTGCACTGTTGGCACCAAAAATAGAGGTTTCCCACAGTTGGTGGCCGGTCACCAAATTAACATTGAACATGACTAGGTGATAGGTATTGAAATTGAAATGACTCCAATACCTGTCTGTGTTATACTTGAATTGTGGGAAACGTCTATTCATGATCAATGATTTATTCAATGGACCTTCAACGTTTTCACGGTTAGGCACTTTTTATGAGCAAAACATCAACAAAGTACGTGGAATATCTATGTTGGCCAACCAAAAGATAAACGATAAATACATTTTCTGAATTTCAAATAATTTATAAATCCTCAGGAGTGTGCCCTGCTCACACCAACTATCAACAATGTCCGAAAATCCTGCCAAGAAACCAAGATTAATGGTCCCACTCCCACTACATAATGGTGAAACTTCTGTATCAATGCAGCTGCCTTTGGACATTACACTCGAACCTAAGTACCTGATTCAAATCGATGAAGCTAATAAATCGGTTCTCATTACAATACCACCCAGTAATCTTGCCCTCAAGCCAGAAATGACTTTAATATCCACGATCTTGACAGAATTGAATGTATGTCCTCGGGAATGGAAGCGATCTATTGTACGGCTAATTGGGTTGACAGACGAAAACAGTGATAAACTTTATGAGGGTGGAACAGAATACCATTGGCAGCGATCAAATCCTTCCTTGAAAACTATAGTAGTTATCAAGAAAGCAGTCAGTAAACCTACGATCCCCGCTTCTGCAACTTCCAACCAAGTGGGAAATAAACTTGACCAGCAGCGTCAACTTTTACAGAAATTGAAACAACAGCGCAATCCACATCAAATCATAATCAAACCACCGCCTAAGCCTATTAAACCAGCCATTAGGAATCCACTAGTCCGGCAAGTAGGAAATAATCCTCTGAATCCAGGTGTAATGGTTCTGCAGAAGTCTTCAAACATTTCGATTTCGGACAGAGGCGCTTTTGCTCGTATAGAGAATCCAATTCATCCAACAAATATTCAGAGCACCATTTCACAAGGTACTGATGCATTATCGCGAATATACCCTATTTCCAACAAAACTTGTTGTAATGTCGAAACACCTGTGACAAGTGGAAGAACTTGTATTCCTAGACGTCTTAAATTCAAAAAATCTGTAAAACCAAAAACCTTATTTCCTTTGCAACCCCCACCTCTTCTTTTTCAAATACCTGAAAAAGTCCTGCTTGCTTCCAGTAAAGAAAATGGTTTTTGTATGCCTAAAGCTGGTAAAAATTCAACTGTTTCTGCATCAATCAATGATTCCAAACGTAGCAAAGATTCTATGGAAGACGGTAACTTAATTACTAAATTACTGAATTATTTTTCCAATGCGAAAGAATTTCTTTTAAAGCCATT